>OX589597.1:26518743-28918743 GCA_951329385.1 Polia nebulosa
GCTTTGTGAGGCGGGCATTTTCGGGGACTGAAATTAGTCCTCGAGAATACATGTCCCGTGTCACAGAGCGCATCGACTTCCTGAAGCAGAAAGTTTGTGCATGGGCAAACCGTATTCGGTGGTATAAGCGGCGAGTTGACCGGTACTCGCAGAATCGCATGTTCCAGAGCGATGAGAGGTGGGTATATAGAGCTTGGGAGCGACCTGAACAAAATGTGACTGACGAGTGCCGACCGGATGATGTTACCACGAGTACATTCTGGCGCAGCATTTGGTCGGTGCCCGTCTGTCACACTGAGGGTGGTTGGATGCGTGATGTCGAGCGCGTGTGTGACGCTATACCAGAAATGGATAAATTCACCATTAATCCATCAGATGTAGCCAAAGCAGTTCGTCCGTTACCGAACTGGAAATCTCCGGGACCGGACGGACTGCACAACTTTTGGCTGAAATGGTACAGCAGCTCACACGCGCTCCTGGCATCTCAATTCCAGGCATCCTTAGAGTCTGGGTCGCTGCCTCAGTTTCTAACAACCGGTGTCACCCACCTGCTCCATAAGACAGGTAGTCCCGCGGAACCTAAGAATTATAGACCGATTACATGTTTGTCAACGGTCTATAAACTTCTTACATCCATTCTGAGAGCGAAAATTAATCTGCACATTGACAATAATTCAATTATGTCTGCCTCTCAGAATGGATGTAGGAACGGGTCCCGTGGTACTAAGGAGCTACTCCTCATAGACATGGCCATAAGCCAGCAGGTTCGTCAATCCCACAAGGATTTGTCGACATGCTGTATAGATTATAAGAAGGCCTACGACTCTGTTCCACATACATGGCTCATGAGGGTGTTGGAGTTGTACAAAATAGATGCAACTCTCCGCACCTTCCTTGGGTCATGTATGGGGCAATGGAAGACAGTCCTTCGCTATCCAGGATGTCGACCAAATCAGGGGAACGATGAGCCTATATGGATGAAACGGGGAATATTTCAGGGCGACAGTTTGAGTCCACTTTGGTTCTGCTTAGCCCTGAATCCTCTAAGCACATTGCTGGAGGATTCAGGCCTGGGCTATCGGTTGAGAAGAGGTGGTCAGGCCATATCTCACCTTCTTTACATGGATGATCTGAAACTCTTTGCCCCCAACAATTTGCGACTGATGGAGTTACTGAAGGTAACTGAAACTTTCAGTAGCGCCATCAGGATGGATTTTGGTGTGGACAAATGTGCAGTCATGCATGTAAAGCGAGGAGAGATTATGGAATCTGAAGGGATTCAACTCTCGAATTCCATAAATCTTAGATCCCTCTCCTCGACCGAAACGTACAAATATTTGGGTATGTCGGAAGCGTTAGGCATCAACGTTACTGACATGAAGCAATCGCTGAAGGAGCGCTTCTTTGGCCGCCTGAAAAAGCTATTTAATAGCCTTTTGTCAGGCGGAAATAAGGTACGCACCTTCAACGGTTGGGTCATGCCGGTTTTGATGTAGAATAGAATAGAATAGAATAGAATAAACATTTATTGGACACAGACACAGCACAACAGCAACAAACAAAAGGTAAAGAAAATAACAGTAGGTACACAAAGATACAATAAAATTGTGCTGAGCGTGCCCATACCGAAAGGGTTACCATCTCAGCATTTGCTGGGCGTTGGACACCCAGCGCTGGTTTTCAGTTGGCACCCCGCAGTGACGCACGGACGAGGGTAAATAAAATAATAATAACTGAATTAAATATCAATGTTTATGTATTATGTAATATTATAATTAAAATACGTAAATAAATAGTGTAAAGTAATAAGAAAATATTAAATAATATATATGTGCCACGCTGGTTACAAATTATAATTTTCTACTCTATCCACAACAATAAAATAAAATAACGCAAAAACACTGCTCATCAGTCAACGCGACGTTCGACGCAATTGACGCATAATCGCGTCAGATACCGGCTTTGCAATCAGCCATCAGCCGTCATTAGAAGAAATAAGTAAATACAACAATACACAATAAAGCCAGTGCATAAAAAGAAAAAGCTGCCTTCCAGAAAATATTTCCAAGTGCCAAACTATTTAAATTCCCACAGTTATTGCTTTAAATCGAAGTATTGTAAATTGCAATTAGAAAAGACAAGGTCAAAGTGAACTATATTGTTTCACAGTATAATGGTAAGTTTTTTATTAGGTATATGTCATTTAAATAGGTGGTAAAATTGCATGATTAAAATGAATTAGGTGTATGATTACATTAAATTTAAAAATAGATAAATATATATTTGTGAATTATATAAACGATTTGTCTTCGTCCACATCATTAAGTTCGATTTGTGAACTCAAAATAAATTTCTTAAGTCTAGCCTTAAAACTACTAATATTTCTTAGGTCCCTAATCGGTGGGGGAATATTATTCCAACATTTGGAGGCCGCGTACCGAAAACTTCCTCGGAAGGCTGCACCATGGTGATGCTGCGTAGCCAGCTGCTGAGCACAACGCCTGGCCCTACGTTGCCGGTGACTATTTATCCACGCAAGCTTCGAGTACAAGTATGACGGACATTTATTCTTGATGATGCCAAAAAGAAGACAGGCCAAGTGCAATTTCCGTCGTGACTTCATTTTTAAAATGTTATGCTTGTTTAGAAATGGTGTAATGTGGCTCCTTGGTGGTACCTTAAAGCAAAAACGAGCGCAAGCATTTTGAACCCTTTGAATTAGTCTCGTGGTACGTGCTAAAAGTCGAGGTCCTACAACGGTGTCGGCATAATTTAACTTAGATAGAACCAGACTTTCAACTAGCTGAACACGCAGGTCTTCGCTCAGATACGGGCGCATCTTGTACAAAACTTTTAGACGGTAGTAACAGTTTTTTACACAGTTTGCAATATGAGCCTCAAAACGCAGTTCTTGGTCCATGATTAAACCCTGATTTCTCGCCTCGTAAACACGATCAATATATTGTCCCATTACGATCACGTTTGCACGATTAGAGTTAATTTTATCCAGTTGACTTTTAGAACCGAAAAGCATAAATTTTGTTTTGGACGGGTTAAGTAGTAGGGAGTTTTGCTTTGACCAGTCCACGATCCTGTCTAGATCTTCGTTTAACAATTTAACTGCGGTATTATAGTCTTCAGGTTTAAAAGAAATGTATAATTGAATGTCATCAGCATAAATATGAAATTTCGAATTTTTTATAACATTAACAATATCTGCACTATATAAAATAAACAAAGGGGGACCCAGTATAGATCCCTGTGGAACACCCTTTACCACTGGAGTCATTTTAGATTTAAGAGTAGATCCATTGGCATCTGGAATTTCAACCAGCTGTTTACGATTGCTTAGGTAACTCCTGAACCAAGCAACCGTAGGAGCGTCAAAACCGTAATACGTCATCTTAGAGAGTAAAAGAGACAAATTAATAGCATCAAATGCTCGGGAAAAGTCCAGTAAAACTAATAGGGTACAACACCCTTCATCTTGAGCCGATAATATGTTGTCTGTAACATCTAATAAAGCTGATGCCGTGCTACGACCCTTCCTAAAACCAGATTGTGCCTCCGGGAGAATGTTATTTTGCTCAAGGTATGTCGTTAGTTGGGCATTTACCACTTTCTCCAGCACTTTTGACAAGAAAGGTAAAATGCTTATAGGCCTTAAGTCCTTTAAAGTACTTGGGTTCGCGACTTTAGGAATAGGACGCACAATTGCAATTTTCCATAGGTCAGGAAAGGTCGACGTAGAAATGGAAGAGTTAATAATAAAAGTCAGCACATCCAAGGTTTGTGGGAGAGTCAGAAAGAACATGTCAAGCGTAATGTGGTCAAAACCCTCTGCATTAGATTTAAATTTTGATAAAATTTTGATTATGTCAGATTGATCTACAGCATTAATAGAAAAAACACCCTGATTAAATCTTTGAGACTCATAGAAAGCCAGACATGATACTGGTGCCATACCATCACCTGGAACATTCAAGAAGTGGGAATTAATCTTATCAGGATCTTTGAGATGAGACGGCAATTCCGACACACTTTTAAATGGTAATAAGAATGCTATTAATGTTGTGTTTGAAATAGGCCACTTTTTCGTAATATAAAGACTTGTTAACTAGACCTTTGAGCTCCTTGTAAAATAATATTTTACTCTCTGAAACTGAATTTCCGCCCGTTCCCGTTTCCGTTTTCCGTTTTTATGTTTTTCTGAACTGAGTCCGCCTCTGTACTTGTATGTGCGTAAAGTGTTAAATAAATAAATTTCTACATCGTAAGTGGGCTTGATTGCGCAGGCGCATCATAAGCTTAATGTTATCTGTTATCCATGGGTACGACCTCTCCTTAATAATCTGAGTCCTACGAGGAGCATATTTGTCAAAAAGCGTGGCAATATCACAGTTAAATTTAGCCACCATAGCGTCTACGTCACTTGACACAGCTGTCGCAAGCCAATCCACTGATGACATGTCCTCGTTAAACTTTTCTAACGGTATATTTCTTAGATTTCGTCGAGTATAGTGACAGGCGGTATTTTCTCCTTTTTCAAATAAAAAACAGCAGTAATAAAAGCATGCGCACTAAGCGCACTAATCCGGTCCACCTCAATGCAACGTACCCTTGCATCTGCGCACACTAGGTCTATTAAAGTCTCGCTAGTGGAAGTAAAATGAGTGGGAGATGTCACTAGTTGACTTAAGTCAAGAGTTTGAAGAATTTTTTTTTATTTATTCGTTTTGGAGTCTGTTTGATTTAAGCAATTGATGTTAAAGTCACCCAAAAGAATGGTGTGTTTGCAAGACGCTAAGGAATTTACTGAGCAATTTAGTGCATCCAAAAACAAATCATTCTACATCCATCCATTGTGTTCTATACGCAGTGCCGATAGCGATTTTCACACCATTTGTGCTCAAAACTAGCCACATTTGATCAACTGACTCATGATGAGGGTCTACCGGGTGCGCGTGGGTGCGCACTTTTACCCCGCGCTTGATGTAAAACCCAACGCCCCCGCCGTGGCCGCCGCGCACGCTCACCGGTCGCGGGACGTGTCGTAACCGGTACCCGGGAACGACAGGCGCACGCCCCTCCTCTCCGGCCCTAAGCCAATGTACTCCTTCGGCATACTCAAATGGACTCAGACTGAGCTAGACGCCCTGGATAGGAGGGTCCGTACGCTGATGACCGCAAACCGGATGCATCACCCACGATCATCGGTGATGAGACTGTACATCCCGCGGAAATGTGGAGGTCGAGGTTTTTTAAATGCGAAAACTCTCCACAACCGCGAAGTGTGCAGCCTCAGAGAATATTTTCTTGAAACCGACGTGGGTATGCACCGCGATGTGGTCGCAGTGGACAAGGGACTCACCCCGTTGTCCATGGCTAAAGAGAACTGGCGCAAACCTGTAATACTCACTACTGATGACCGCAAGGAGGTATGGAAAAGCAAGGAGCTTCATGGGCGCTTCTATGGGGCCTGATGTAGATTTCTTGGCGTCCGTGGCCTGGCTACGTTTCAGTGACCTCTTCGGGGAAACTGAAGGCTTTGTCTGTGCGATTATGGACGAAGTTATCTTGACGAATAACTACCGGAGGCATATCATGAAGGACGGGACGGTTGACGTGTGTCGGGCATGCCACCATCCGGGTGAGTCCATCAGACATATTATCTCTGGTTGTTCTCGTCTTGCTAACAGCAAGTATTTGCACAGGCATAACCAAGTGGCCAGGATTATTCATCAGCAGCTTGCTTTAAAATACAAACTTGTGGATTCTGAGGTGCCGTATTACAAGTATGTGCCCGACCCAGTTCTCGAAAATGGCCATGTCACGTTGTACTGGGATCGGTCTATCATCACTGACAGGACTATTGTTGCCAATAGTCCTGTCAGTGATGATAGACCGATTAGCGCGCCGCACAATGATAATCGATGTCACCATTCCACATGACGAGAACCTCGTCAAAGCTGAGAAAGAGAATCAAATTAAATATCTTGACTTGGCACACGAGGTTGTCGATATGTGGAATGTGGACTCGGCTGTCATTGTGCCGATAGTCGTTACCGCCAATGGCCTGATGGCTAAAAGCTTCGACGACCACCTGTCGAAGCTGTCGTTGCGCGGTTGGATCAAGGGCCTGATTCAGAAGGCAGTACTCCTTGATACGGCTCGCTTTGTGAGGAGGTTCCTGTCTCTGGAGCCCTAACCACCGGTAGCTTGGACCCTGCTCCCGATACCGGTGGACTACTATTTTTATATTTTTAAATGTTTTTTTTAATATGTTTTCTTTTAAAAATATTTAAAAATGTAAGTAATATGTGTAAAAATAAATATACGAAACAATAATAATAATAATGTTTTATTTTTCACCTTCAAGTTTAACATAAAACAGGTTTACAATAAAATAGGCCGAAAGGTAGTTACATTAATTTACATATCTATAGTTGCAACTAATACCTAAACTCTAATACCTAAACTAAGATAACTTAATATCTTGTAATGTAGGTATCAGCGCCCACCCTTATTTGCATTAACATAATTTAATTATACATTAGAGCCAAAAACCTAATATAGATTTAAAAAAAAAAGTATTAAAAAGAATAAATTGAAATTAAAATTAAATTCTCATTTTACAATTATTTAAATTTATAAATTTACCATGCAAGAGGATAAATTTGAGGTAAGTAAAAAAACACCAATAAGTAATTATTTAAAAGACCAAGAAAATAATTTATGTGTGATTGTGTGTGTGAGTGGGGGTGTGGGTGTGTTTGGGTGTGTGCGTGGAAGTGCAAGTGGATGTGAGTGTGGGGGTGAAGATGTGTACGGGGTGTGTATGTGAGTGGGGTGTGTACCTATATGTGTGGGGTGTGTCTATTCATGTGTGTGGCGTTAACATACATAATTACTTGAAACTTACGGAGTATTTATGCAGGGACATGAAACAGTATTTCAGTTTCGTCGTAAGTAAGTGATAGAAGCCAGCTGATCACTTTCTGCTTACACTCTCTCTTAGTCATGGAGAAAATTTCATTTTTTTTGTTAGCTATGTTATATAGTTTTGGGCCCAGGAACAAGTTAAATCTTTGAGCAAAAGACGTTCTACAAGGCACAGATTTACATAATTCTAACCGCCTTCTCCCTGTATTTTATTTTTCAGTCAGGGTGTTTAGACATACACTGGAATGTTGTCTCATAATTAATAATAGTACATAAAGTTTTCGTACAGTAAGAAGGCCTATGAGTCAGTTCCTCATACATGGCTCATGAGAGAGCTAGAATTGTTTAAAATTTATGTAACGCTACGCACCTTCCTAATGTCATGTATGGGGCAATGGAGGACGGTCCTTCGCTATCCAGGATGTCTACAAATCCAGAGGAATAGCAAACCGATAATTATAGAACGCAGTATATTCCAGGGTGACAGTTTGAGTCCGCTTTTGTTTTGGCCAGCCTTGAATCCTCTAAGCACACTGCTGGAGAATTAAGCGCTAGGCTATCGGTTGAAGAGACGTGGTCAGGTTACATCTCACCTCCTTTACATGAATTACTTGAAACTTTTTGCCCCCGCCAATCTGCAACTGATGGAGCTACTGAAGATAACTGAAACCTACAGTAGTGCCATCAGGATGGAATTTGGTGTGGACAAATGTGCGGTCATGCATGTAAAGCGAGGGGAGGTTGTGGAATCCGTGGAAACTCAACTCTTGGATTCCATAAACCTGAGATGTTTCTCTCCAACCGAAACCTATAAGTATTTGGGTATGTCGGAAGCGTTAGGTATCAATGTTACTGACAAGAAGCAATCGTTGAAGGAGCGCTTTTTCGGCCGCCTGAAGAAGGTATTTAATAGTCTTCTATCGGGCGGAAACAAGGTGCGCGCCTTCAACGGTTGGGTCATGTCGGTACTGATGTACTCTTTCGGCGTACTCAATAGGGCTCAAACAGAACTTGACGCCCTGGATAGGCGTGTCCGTACACTACTGACTGCATTTCGAATGCATCACCCACGTTCGTCGGTGATGAGACTGTATATCCCGCGGAAGTGTGGAGGCCGAGGCGTTTTAAATGCAAGACCCTCCACAACCGCGAGGCATGCATTCTAAGGGAATATTTTCTAGCTGCTGACGTGTGTATGCATCGAGATGTAGTGGCGGTGGACAAGGGCCTTACTCCACTCTCCTTGGCTAACGAGAACTGGTGCAAACCTCTAGTGCTTGACACTAACGATAACAGAGAAGTATGGCAGAGTAAGAAACTTCACGGACGCTTTTTCCGGGCCCTACATGGGCCCGATGTAGACCAACTAGCGTCCGTAGCCTGACTAGTGTCGGTGACCTCTTTGGTCAAACCGAAGGTTTTTTCTGTGCAATTATGGACGAAGTTATCATGACGAAAAACTACCGGCGATTTATTGTGAAGGACGGCACGGTTGACATATGTCGGGCATGTCATTGTCCGGGAGAATCAAACCGCCACATAATCTCTGGTTGTTCTCGTCTAGCTAACGGTGAGTACTTGCAAAGGCACAACCTTGTAGCCAGAATTATCCATCAGCAACTTGCTCTGAAATACTCTCTTGTGGAATCGGAAGTGCCGTACTACAGGTATGTGCCCGACCCAGTTCTCGATAATGGTCATATCTCATTGTACTGGGATCAGTCCGGATATTTAAGACTTCACGTTGCTGGAACTACGCGTTACATATACCTACGGTTTGTGCGTGGCGCTTGGTCGATAGTTCATTTAGTTAGCTATCAACAATGGATTCCAGCAGATGCTGCAGCGTGGTGCCTGTTGTGAAGCTAAGTTTCACTTTTATCAAACTGAAATTGTTACTACACGTTGTGACTTTTGTTATATCACTTTACATCAACGTTTAATGCTATGGCGAGAGTTATGTTTCGGCGAGCGGAAATTTAGTTAAAAAAATATTTATTTATTACAAAATTAATTTAATTATAAAAATACACGATATTGAACTGGTGGCTAATACAAGACTGAATATAATGCAAAGAAAAATAATTTTCTCTGATTTCCGCTAAATGCATAGTTGCAATACGACGCAAGGTGACGGTGACTGTATATTCAGCGTAAACGTGTGTTACGAGTTGACTCCTCCCTCAATAAGATAGAAGCAACTCTTGCTTCTGGCGGCGTCCGCGCTGTCCTTGGTGTCTGCCGGGATGTTCTTAGTTTTCCATTGATACAGCTTCCAGGATGCTGCAGCGACCAGTAGGATAAATAGGATGATTGTGTTCCAGCTGGGTGTAGCTGCTATGATTGGCCAATTATCTTCTTCTGGCACGAAGATGTCGCTTGCCCTATTCAGTTCATGGATACTGTCTAGTGAGATGTCTTCTAATTGAAGTTCGTATTGTATTGCTTGTTCTAAGAGTTGATGCTGATCAGGTAACGGTATGACCTCGTTGATGACGACCGTGTCAGTGTGAGATTGCAGAGTCTTGTTCATGACGTTCATCTGGCAGTCTTCTGTTAATGTAACGAGATGAATTCCAGATATCTTCTTGTAGTCGGTCTGGGTGTTGCATTGTGTTTAGGTGACTTCATCTTCTCTGAGGACAACCAACCAGTTGTTGTCTCCGATCTTCTGTACTTTTTCTCTTCTTAAGTTCATCTTAGCGTTAGTGTAATTTGCTGGGCGATGCTGAATGAGTGATAGTATGCAGTCATCTGTGTCTTCAATTCTTCTGGTGTTGAGGAGCTTGCAGAGCTGGGTGTTGCCGGTCAGTGGCGGACAATCTTCTTCCAGGTAAGCGTACTCATCGTTACCAAGTGCAAGGTATTTGGATTGAGGGATAATAGTAAGGTTGTTTTTATTTGGGATTGAATAGAGGTGGATAAGGTCATAGATTTTTTGGGTAATTGAGGGGACTTCGAGGATGAAATTACCCGAGTGTTTTGTACTGTAAGCTTTAACTTTAATTGACTTCTCTGTCCTGTATATGTTACTAATTTTAAAAGCCTTTTGGAGATCCAGGAAGACAGCAAGGCACTTACCTCCGCTGTCCACTTGACTAGTTACAGCAGAGGCAAGCGCCAGTACTGCGTCCTCCGTAGACCTTTTTTGCCTGAAACCGTACTGCGAGGACGATAGAAAGTTGTTTATGTTAAGGTAAGATAAGAGACGTGAATTTATTAATCTTTCTATTATTTTAGATATTGATGGCAGTACAGATATAGGCCTATAGTAGTAAGTAGAAAAGCAACTAAACCAATCTCTTTAACAAACACGAAACAACTAGGCTGTGCGTCGCATCTGTGCAAGGTCGTTGTTCAGCTTAATACTGCGACTTCAGGCGAACTTATCGTCAACAGCGTTGTCTTCAAGAAAACTACCTCGCCAGTGACATAATGACGCCTCCCTATGTTCGTGACATACAAAATTTTAAGTAGAGAAGTAGTAGGATGGCATCAGCCTCCAGGCTGTAACGTATGGAGGCTACGTGGGAAGTGAAAAAATGACAACACGTACCTCGGTCAACATAAAAAAAAATATATTGTATTATAAGCAGTTCCCCCGTACTGCCTCGCTACTCCGTATAAAAAGGAGCGACGAGTCGGCGCAGCCCTCTTTCTCGTCCCAGCCTTTGAAGCGTGCACATCGGTAGCGTGAGTTCTGTAATCGTGTGATTTATCGTTTTTATGTTGTGGGTAGATTTTGTTCCTCTGATTATTAAGTTGAATTTGTTGTGTTAAGAAAAATTGTTTATTGAAAGAATTAAAGATCAAGGTTTGTGAACTGTGTGTTTTTTTTAATAATTTCTACTTCTGATTCCTAAAATCAGAAGTGGGATAAGTAACTTCTAGCCCACGAAAAGAGGAACAAAGTCTTGTCTATTTTACCCGCTATTTTGTGTTTTTTTTTTGTTGTCATGGCCGGTGGGTCTCGTAATAACGAATGTAGGTCACGACGAAGTTCTCGCAGCCGAGATAGGTCGCGATATCGCTCACGTAGTCGATCAGCGACGACGAGTCGTCGTTCACGGCGTCATTCGCGTAGTCGAACACCTACTAAAGGTCAAGCACGATCCCGTGACGCGTCGCGACGTGATCGGTCGCGCCATCGCTCTTATCGTGGTGATAGATTGCCTACCCCCGTTAGACAACATGTTAGTACGGATGCGTCGATTCATAACACTTTGAATTCAATCATGAACCGTTTAAAGTCGATCAAAAATAGTCACTCTACAAATTCAAATAAAACGATAGTGCGTTGTGATCCGAGTAACACACGTGAAACTACCGAAGTGGAATTGAGTACATCTCAATCGAATACGTCAAGATGCTATACGCCGGCTCCCCAAGCGAGTACCCATGAGACACAAACAACAAATCGTTTGCCAACTACCCACATTTCGACACCATCAGTAGATAATTTAGAATCGAGTATGTCAGACCCAACTAAGGTTCTTGTTGACGCCCTTAGATCGCTGCAGCCAGTCAGATCCCAAAATTACTTTGTTTCGAACTTTGATCCCTCCATTCACAACATAGATATTTGGTGTGAAGAGGTCGACCGTGCACAGGATGCAAATGGCTGGAGTGATTACGAGTGTCTTTCGCGTATTGGGTCGTCTCTTAAAGGCGACGCAAAGATTTGGCTCGACGAGTGGGTTACGGCTGACCGCACCTGGACAAACTTTAAGCGGGAAATTAAATCATTATGTCCGCGAAAATTAGATTATGCCAATATTCTGTTTGATACCATGAATACGACGTCTGAAAAGTATGCCACTTATGCAGAATACGCGCGTCGTACATTATTACGGTTACGAATTGTCGAAGGCTAAAGCAATGACCTTAATAGTGGTTCGCGGTATCGATAACCCTCATGTAAGAGCTGCCGCGGCTAACGCGAATCTAAACCCTGAGACAATAGTATCGTTCTTGTCTATTTACACAAAGCCGGTTCGCGTAAAACCCGATACTCAACCTTTAGCGTCGAAAAAGCGCTCTCCTCCATCTACTTCGAATAGAAACGAACAGAGGTGTTTTTCGTGTGGTCAAAAGGGACATGTTAGCCGTCACTGTCGTACGAAAGCTGACTCTGAGACAACATCCACTTCAAGTAGCGCAAGCAGTATCATTTGTACCTTTTGTAAGAAGTCAGGTCATCTCGAAGACCAGTGCTTTGCTAAAGCCCGCTCCCAGTCGCAAAATGAGCGAAAAGTCAATCATTGCACAGAAAATAACTAGTTTACGTCGACGACGTCCTTATCATGAGCTCTACGGTCTCCGAGGGTCTCTCTCTGCTAAAACAGGTCTTGCGGACGCTCACTGCAGCTGGGTTATACCTACGAATATATTCATTTCTTGCAACGGAAGTAGAGTATCTTGGGAGACTCGTGAGTCGGGGTCAGGTTAGGCCGAGCCCACACAAGGTTTTTGGGGCTCGCAGGATACTTCCGGCGTTATGTCAAAAACTATGCCACGTTGACTGCTTGTGTTGCTCGATTAACTAAAAAGGACGTAGAATTTAAAGGGGGCCCAGAGCAAGAAAAGGTTCGTTAAACATTAATCGAACTCCTCACTAACAAACCAACTATCTCCGTTTCTGACCCGCAGTTCGCCACAGAGGTCTAACGGACGCGAGTAGTGTCGGAGGTGAGGGTAGTAAGTACGTGGTGGCATATTACAGCAAAGCGACGCAGGGCGCCGAAAGTAAATATCACTCATATGAGTTGGAGACGCTGGCGGTTTTCAAAGCGTTGCAGCACTTCCGCCACTACCTCGTGGGTTTACAGTTTAAAGTAGTAACAGACTGCAATGCTTTGAAGGCCTCCGAGCACAAGAAGGATTTGCTGCCGCGTGTTGCACGTTGGTGGATTTACCTCCAAGACTTTCATTTTTCTATTGAGTACCGAAAGGGGGTAATGATGCCACACGCTGATTACCTTAGCCGCAACCCTTCAGTTGTTGTAGCTAACCAAGTTTCGAGACCACGTAATTGGGCTCAAATAGCTCAATCTGCGGATAACGAGACACAGGCGTTGCTGCAACAGCTGAGGGATGGTGAACTAGATTCGACGCGTTATCTTGCTCAAAATTACCTGTTGTATTACAAATACGAGTACTCGCCCGTCGGCGAGAATCCCCGCTTGTTGTGTTATATTCCCAGGGGACATAGGCTCAGCCTATTAACAATATTTCATGACGAACACGAGCACATTAACGCTGACAAGACTCTTGATCTCATTCTCAAACACTTTTGGTTCCCGGGGCTTCGTCAATTTTTAAATAAATACGTAGCTCACTGTTTAGTCTGCATCTCAAAAAAGAGGGTACCGCGATCACCTAATCAGAACATCACGTCTTGGGCAAAACCTGATTCTCCTTTTCATACAATCTATGCAGATGTCTTGGGTCCTCTTCCTATCTCTAATGGGTATAAATTCATATTAGTTATTTTGGATGCTTCCACGAAATTTTGCCTCTTGTATGCAATCTACAGACAAGACGTTGGTGAATTAAAACGCGCCTTTATGCAAGCGGTTTCCTTATTTGGAGTCCCAAAATTGATAGTTAGCGATAGGGGACGGATGTTTGAATCCAGGGAATTCGTGACTTGGGTAATCTATGGGGAGTGACTTACATTTTATCACCCCGGAAATGCACCACGCAAACGGTCAGGTGGATCGGTACATTCGCACTATTCTCAACATGTTGCGGATTGAAGTAAACCACAAAGCCTCCTCCTGCTCGGAAGCTCTGTGAAAACTACAGCTGGTCCTCAATATTACGAAGCAGAAGACCACGCAGGCCTCACCCCTCAATCTGATGATCGGAACGGACGCAACCACTCCACTAGTTCAAAGCCTAGTTCGTGATATAGCTATCACGGGCACCAACCCCAACCGGGAGTCCTTACGGGAGATCAGCAGGAGCCGGGCAAGCGAACTGATGACAGCTAACAAACAACGGCAAGACGACTATGCCAACCGACTTAGGCGCCCACCTCGCTCGTTTAAAATAAATGACCTTGTGTTTGTAATTAAGTATTCGCAATCAACGGGAAAACTTGATCCAGGGATGCGAGGCCCATACAGAGTCGTGAAAGTTCTACCTAATGGACGGTATGAGCTTAAGCTACTCAGTGGCAGCTATGGAAAAATCACACAAGCAGCGGCACAGTATATGGTGCCTTGGCGAGGCGAGTGGTGCCCGGAGTCGTGTGCCGCTTTCTTTGAGGGTATGTATGACTCTCGTCATCTGAACTTCAGGCCTGGAGCCTTGGCGTTCTATGGTGAAACTTCGGGCAAATCGCCCTGGCGTTTCTTGAACTACTGGCATGCTGTCTTGGCGTTCGTTGAACTACAGACGCATTGTCATGGCGTTCGTTGAACTACAGACTTATAGTCTTGGCGTTCATTATCTGAACTACAGGCTTGGAGCCTTGGCGTTCTATTGTGAAACTTCGGGCAATCGCCCTGGCGTTTCTTGAACTACTGGCATGCTGTCTTGGCGTTCGTTGAACTACAGACGCATTGTCATGGCGTTCGTTGAACTACAGACTTATAGTCTTGGCGTTCATTATCTGAACTACAGGCTTGGAGCCTTGGCGTTCTATTGTGAAACTTCGGGCAATCGCCCTGGCGTTTCTTGAACTACTGGCATGCTGTCTTGGCGTTCGTTGAACTACAGACGCATTGTCATGGCGTTCGTTGAACTACAGACCTATGGTCTTGGCGTTCTCATACACACATTGTAGATGGTGATCAAGCAATGAAACCTGTGCAGCTAGGAGCTCCAAAGCTACTAAGGAAAATGCCTTGGCTTGGTTTGTCATTTTAAGAGACGTCTCTGTTGTAATTTTAATAGCGATGTATGAAAAGCGCGTGATCGATGAAGTTTGAATTGATTGAGAGATGATGTGGAAATGGGTTGAGTAGGTCAATCTAGTTTCGACTAGATTACCACTAATTAAACGATGTTTTCAGATGACAATGTAGACGAGCAGAATCCACTAGAGAGCGCACCAGCTCCTACGGTTGATCCTTCTACACCTCCGTTGGACGCAGGCCCGGAATCCGAAGCTGCTCATGCTGCTCTCAGCGGCGTGGCATCGGGATCCAGTGGTCAAGCGGAAGTCGGACTATCAATGCCCTTACTGGACGGAGATGCAGATGTTGGACTAGATGGTGCTGGATCCAGCAGCACCATACGTGAAGCCCGTGTCGAGGACGACACTATGTCAGGAGAGGCCGTATAAGCAGTTCCCCCGTACTGCCTCGCTACTCCGTATAAAAAGGAGCGACGAGTCGGCGCAGCCCTCTTTCTCGTCCCAGCCTTTGAAGCGTGCACATCGGTAGCGTGAGTTCTGTAATCGTGTGATTTATCGTTTTTATGTTGTGGGTAGATTTTGTTCCTCTGATTATTAAGTTGAATTTGTTGTGTTAAGAAAAATTGTTTATTGAAAGAATTAAAGATCAAGGTTTGTGAACTGTGTGTTTTTTTTAATAATTTCTACTTCTGATTCCTAAAAGTATAGAGAAAGGTTTGCAGTCACAAATTTCGTATTCCCTGGGAGATGGCATGGTACTGCCCTGGCTCAGCTTTGTGACGGATGACTCGGGGGAGCCACGTTGCGTTCGCCCCGGAGGTGTTGGCCGGCAGGTGGTAGCGCCGGCTCGTAGGGTCGACAGCAGCCAGGATGAATCTGCCGGCAGGTGGTCGAGCCGGCTCGGAGATGACCTGCAGAGGCCAGGCGGCTAAAGGGATACCCGGCGTGGAGCGAGCCGCCGACTCGTAGATCGTCAGGGCCCGGAAGGCGACGGCCGGCAGGTGTTAGTGCCGGCTCGGAGACGGCCAGCAAATGCCACGCGGGCAAATAAGCACCTGGCGTAGTGCGTGACGACGTGGCGAGTTGCTTGGTGGCGGCGGCACGAGGTTCTACGGCCGGATGGCTGCGATAGGGGTCGATATAAGTGGTGCACGGAGCGTAGGGCTCCAAATCTGCCCTCCGAATCTGGGAATCCGGATCTGGGACCCTGAAAATAATGCCCAGCGTGTCATAATGATGGCTGATGAGCTTCTCCGCTGATTCTGACACTTAGGCATGAGCAAAGCGGCTGTACGTGCGCTAATAAGTGTGGTTGTCAAAATCAGACGGAGTTTACAAAGGTGAGGTGAAAAAGCACTATCACATGAACATTCGAGCGCAGCAGCAGGGCACGCACAAGTCAGGATGCGCATAGCAAAGGCCTCGTAAAGTAAACCAGGCGGAAGGCGTGATTACAATAATGCGACAGTTCTATGGTAGGTTATAAACCCTGATTTTACAGTGCAAAGAAAAGATATAGGAAAGACATGTTCTGGAAAGAATTTATACACAAAATTAGGAACACAGAATGCACAAAGCTACCTGTATACTGTTTCAAACACTTACCCAATTAGTGGGGTAGAGTTCACGTAATCTATTAAGGATGGCAAATATTTGCCAATGTAAACTGCAACTGCTAGAATCTGGCGAGCGGGTCACGGCTCAAGAGTGTTCGACAGAACAAGAGAATGCGAATCCACCGCCAGCAGTTGGAATAAAAAAGAAAAAGGAATCCACGTTGTCTTGGCGGGCTATTTATATCTACGCCGTCATTGACAAATGTCAACGAATCCATAGACAATAGTGTTGTCAGCAAACTAATATTGTCCATGACTTTTCAAAATCAAGTTAGTGGCTTTTGGTCTCTGTAGTTCTTTTCCGTATACTTAATTTTAATTGAGATTGTAACGCCGTATATCCACAAACTGGGGAGTTTAAGGAAATGTAGAGTGACGATTGAACCACTTCGGTGTGCACCAAGGATGTTGCAATGAATTCTGCTACAGACTGAGTCCGCGAAGCGCTTGTGCAAGTTTTGTGTGACCTTATAAAAGGGGTAGGCTAACGTAAGTGGGTTGTTTACATTTTTACGCGTTTAAAGTCTCCTAAAACCTAAACTTGTTTTCCTCAACGGCAGGTGGACTTCGCAGTTCTCTGTCTTAGAGTTGTGTAAGACATTTATATAGAGCATAGGGAACGTGTTCATTTAGAATAGCTACAGTACCCAAATAGTGGTCCTGTTGCATTAGCCCTAACTGTACTTGTATGACGAGGCAACTGTTCCATGTCACTAGATAGGTTCCTAGAGCGCTAAGCATATAATTTAACGTAACTGTAATGTTGGACTTCCTAAGCATAAAACGTGACGCACCCACCTTATATAATGCACTTTGCATCCCTCTTGTCTTATTAGCTTCATACCTTGTTGTTATTTTGTTTATGTATTACTAACCGTGAATTCCCAATATTAATCTCACCTTCTGTCCCTCCTTGTTCCCTAGCTTATATATGTCGGAACAAGGAGCTGTAGTATGGGAATTCACTTCGACTAAACGGTGGAGGATTTTCCCTGTAAGGCTGTCGTAAACCCATAAGACTGAGCGGGGAGTGGACTCATTCTCTTCCCTGTAATCCCAAGCCGTATCAAAACCAAAATATATACGAGTATCTATTTAGGAAAATCGAAAATTTTAATCGGCCTGGGGTCATTTTGGAGCAGTCACAGTGTCAATAATATTAGTCACGCAGATGACATGGTGCTGCTGAGCACCTCGGTGTGTGGTCTATCCAGGTTGCTGGACATCTGCAAGCGTTACGCGCAGAATCACCGTTGGCTCTATATCGCAAAGAAGAGTGAATGCATGGTCTTTCGGCGCAGAGGTCGGAGCTGCCCGGATTCTGTTCCACCTATCAGAATGAACGGTTTTAAGTTAGAGAGAGTTAAACAGTTTAAATATCTCAGGCACATCGTGACCTCTGACCTGAGGGAAGATGCGGACATTGTTAGGGAGCGGAGGGCGTTGTCTGTGAGGGCCAATATGATCGCCCGCAGGTTTGCTCGTTGCTCGGGGGCTGTCAAAATAACTCTTTTCAGAGCGTTTTGTACGTCCCTGTACGCGGCTGGCTTGTGGGTGTCATATACCCAGAAGCGGTACAACGCTCTCCGTGTTCAGTATAATAATGCGTTCAGGGTGTTGTTGGGGCTGCCTCGGCACTGCAGCGCGTCTAGGATGTTCGCCGACGCCCGTGTCGACTGTTCCTACACGACGATGTTCGCATCGTCGTGTAGAATGTATTATGATAAATGTCTCAGACAAGCAAACAAATGACTCAGAGGCAGGCATATTATTAATTTTAAAAAATGTATTTTATTTTACGATTTAATTTAATTTTGATTTTTAATTTTGATTTTGTTTTCGATTTTATTTGGATGTTAATTTTGGTTTAATAATTTTAATGTTTAATTTTATTTAAATTATTTAATTAGTATTAATTTTAAAGTAATTGTGACACTTATTATTATAATTTCAATTTTACTTGAAATGGAATAATCTAAAAAAATGGATTGAAATAAATTATTTTTGAATTTGAATTTATAGTGGTGGTGGACTTTATCGAGAAGCGTGCAATGATTGTTGACATTATCGTCCTACATGACGAGAACCTCGTGAAAGCCGAGAAAGATAATCAAATCAAGTTTAGTGACTTGGCTCGCGAGGTCGTCGACATGTGAGATGTGGACTCAGCTATCATTGTACCGATAGTCGTGTCAGCCAATGGCTTTATAGCTACGAGCCTCGACGAACACCTCAGGAGGCTCTCGTTAGGCGACTGGATCAAGGGCTTTATTCAGAAAGCAGTACTTCTGGACCCGGCCCCCATTGTCAGGCGGTTTCTCTCTCTAGAGCCCTGACCGCCGGTAGCTTGGACCCTGTTCCCGATACCGGTGGGATACTATATTTTATATTTTTAATTTTTTTTTTTTTTACTTTTTCATTGAAATATTTAAAAATGTAATTAATGTGTATTTACAAATGAATAAATGAGATAATAATAATAAAAAAAAACTTGAGAGGTGTCAAGGGACACCCGAATGGAACGAAGTTCCTTTCGATTAATTAGTGAAGGAATTGTAATATAATTTTATTTTTTTTAATTTATAATATTTTTTTTATTATTAACTACGCACACACGCACGCACGTAAGAAGTTATACTTCATCATCTCATCTCATCTCATCTCATCTCAACGCAGCTCAGCTCAGCTCAGCTCAGATCAGCTAAGCTCAGCTCAGTTCAGCTCAGCTCAGCTCAGCTCAGCTTAGCTCAGCTCAGCTCAGCTCAGCTCAGCTTTGTTCCAAGCTCCGCTAGATTTAACACACGAAATTGGTCAGATAATGCTTGATCTGCTTGCAAACTTTGTACCTACCCACCAAAAATACAAGAAGTTTTTACTAAATTGTTTTTCCAACACAATCTTTTTGGATGGACAGCCTCATTAGTGTCGTGACAACTTTTCGTAAGAATTTTTTCCGTCTAGCCCCCTTTCACAACGCGGGATAAGGAACTTCGTTCCAATTAATGTGGACTCAGCGATCATTGTATCGATAGTCGTGACAGCTATTAGCCTCATAGCCACGAGTCTCGATCAACATAACATATCAGGAGGCTCTCGTTAGGCGGCTGGATCTAGGGCTTGATTCAGAAAGCAGTACTTCTGGACACGGCTCGCATTGTCAGGCGATTTCTCCCTCTGAAGCCCTGACCGCCAGTATCTTGGACCCTGTTCCCGATACCGTTGGGATACCATTTTTTATATTTTTAAATTATTTTTTTTATCTTGTTAAGAATTATTATTTAAAAATATATAAATTATGTTTATACTAATAAATAAACGGAATAATAATTAAATGTGGCCATGGACGACCGAGTTAGAGCTAAAGCTACTTTACCGCCATTTATGTCCTCGGTTCACGGCACTGATAAATTAATCAGGAATATTCTAGCTTTCACACTGATTGTTATTGATGTGCCGTGCTTTACTGAGGCTGTGGTTGCCTGGAAACTTGCATGACTGAATACAATTCCGCCCAACTACTCATCTTCCCAGAGACGGTAGGATAAGCCACTTAGCACAGTAGTTCAGGAAAAACCAAATTGCTTCATCTGCTACAATCAAGAAGATCAAGTTGGTCGGTTATTGGCACGGTTACACCTCGAAAAAACGGAGCCAGGTGAATTTGGCTCCTTTTAGCGAAAAAGACACGCCTGGGTCTTAGCAGCATTGAACTTGACTAGATGGGCATCGCCCTATTCTGAGACAGCTTGTAAGGACTAGTTCAAGCGCCCAACCATAGCTTTTGGAGAGACCGGACCTGAGACCCGCTTGCTTGTGCGTCGGGCACGTATCTCTCGGCAACAGTGCTGTCGTCTGCATACCCAAAGGTACCGGGTTTTAGCTGATCTTTAATATGCAGCAAAAGCAATGTTGCAGAGAGCACCAACCCCTGAGGTACACCGACATTAACAGCCAGTAGTCGGGACGAGCAGCCATCTATGAACCCTCAGATAGACCAATCCCTCAGGAAATCTGCAATCAAGTCACACAAACAGGCGGCCCTGTTAATACTCTACATTGGAACTTTTCGGGGAATGTAGGCTTCTGTCGGAGAGTGGATTGTATGTGTTACATATGTATTAAGGAAGCATTGACAAACACAGTTACAAAATGGCTAATTGAGAAATCGTATGACCAAACTAAAAATCTGCTCTTCCACATGCCTAAGACAGATCTCAGGCCAAATTCAGGTATATCACACACATACACTCATACACACTCCCCACTTTCACATTTACTGACACAAACACCACATACTACACCTTCCATGACACACTCTCACTCAAATACTTACAAATTTTGTCAAGTCCTTAGCAGACACAATTAAAAACATATTGTCGCGTCTCCTTATGGACACGCGAGGGGCCTGACGGGTTAATTAATGGTTCTTCTTTTTATACACATAGATACTTATTATATTGTTATGTTATCCATGCTACTGGTGAAAATAGATTTTGATCTACCCTTATTGAATTACTGGTCCCCAAGTCACAGGCTATAAACCTAGTTTGGAAACCAGGAGATAATACTATAGGCACATTATGTTGTATCATATTACTGTACTTGTAACCAATGTAAACAAATTATTAGAACTAAACATTATTATTTTTATTCAATAAACCGAATTCATAATATATGGTATGTCAGGTTTAATAACTGTTCTAATATACTAATTGGACATTGTATACAAATATAAATCATTGTTATTTTCAACATTTTTCTTTGTTTTGATGTTCTTATACTTGGATATATACAATTAATCAAGTGGCTGACATTCAAGATAATCAAAGAATTTTCTAGTAAGATTGAAATTCATAAACAACAAATGAGTGCTTTTAGGGTTCTATAGCTACATGGAAAATTGGAGGAATTCGTCGGAAAATGATTCCGTCCTTTGAATTTCTTCCAGTTCGTTGCCCCGATCGTTTGACAGCCGTTTTGCTCGAAGATTTTTGTACTATGTCGATGTATGGAAGGAAAGTGTATTTTATTTTACTGCTTAACACTAGAATACCTAGTGAAATAGTGTTAAAATATGGCACAGACCCGCCTGATGGCTGATCGTAGCTCGATCCATCCTGGCGATCCGTCATATATACATCAGGCGGGTCTGTGTAGGTATATCGTGCAATAAACAACAACGGCTAGTCCAATATACACTGGACTTTACTTAAAACTTATAAATTTGGTACAATCAAATACTTGTAGCAAAAAAACGTAGGACAGTTCCGATGCGTCTTCACTCTGTGACTGCCCGACTTGGCGGGTCCTCTCCAACCTCGAAGCCAAACGGAAACGTGCTGACTCTGTCAAAGTGCGCCAACACTGGTATTCATAGTTGCCGCTAGGTGGCGTGCTTTGTTTTGTTTTAATTAACTCCCGGATGTTTGACAAACAACAAAAGTGGCAATGGACAAGACATATGACAAGAGAGAAAACGGAAAAATGGACAAGACTTATAACAGAATGGTAACCGCTAGACTGCAAAAGGAACAGAGGAAGACAAACTAAGAGATGGGAAGATAAAATCAGGAAATTAGCGGGTCCAACATGGACTCGAACGGCAAGGGATAGAATTGAATGGCGATCTTTAAAGGAGGCCTTTGTCGGAAGACAAGTTGAGGAGTAAATGCCGTTTGCGGAAGTATAGATAGTATTATAATTAGTAAATTTTGTTATTAGTAACTTAATAGTAAAGATCTTAGGCATATTTACAAAACTTTTGTTATAACTAAGATCAACAATAAAGGCTTTTTATTTTATTTTATATAACTCCCGGATGCGACAAACATATTATTTATATATAAAAAAGCGAGTAAGTTACTTTGGGCCAATTTTCCAAGTGACTTTTTGATTCGAGTCGATACTTATTGAAATATGTGCTTCACACACAGGTTCTAAAAAAAATATTTCAATTGGAACTTATATTTGCAATCGATAATTCAATATTGTGCGTAAATATTACTCTCAACTTTAGAACCCTTCACTGCGTGTAACCGACATACTCTTGGTCGGTTATGTTTTTAATTACTTAAGTTTTTTTATTATTATGTTGGTTGAAAAAAAAACAACAACATCTTAGACTACGAACGTGCATACTTTCAACGCCAAAATGTTAGATTTGTTAATAAAAGCAGAAAATATAATGGGCGTTTACAGAAATTACTGTTCTCAAAAAAATCATCGTAAAACTCGAAACGCACGTGTTTTTTTAGAGATACTGATTACTGCAATGATGTGGTTTAATAGCATTTATGAAGTCTTTTCTGTCAAATATGCTGGTGATATCACTCTGTATAGTATTATTATGTTCATATTTAATTCCATGAGATATTTCAGTTCTTTCACTATAGTGATTTGTGCTATTCAAAATTCAACGTCTTATAAAATTTTCGTACAAAACTCAATAGCCGTGCAACAGTGCTTCAATACTGACCTAACTATAAAATGTTCAAGAAAATTTAAGAATTTCTTCATTACCACCACTGTACTATTGTGCATATGTGTTATATGTGCGCTTTTTATGTCGATCTTTTTTAAAGTTTTTGTCCAAAACCAGCTTCTTACTCCAAGCTTTGTTATGTCATTTGCAACTAAAATATTTTCTGAACTTCGTTTTTCTATAGAACATGTTATATTTTACATTTACATTAGTATGGTACATTGTTTATTGAATTGTTTGAATGATTATGTATCGGAACTTCAAGAATATTATAACGAGCAAGAAAAGAAGAAGTGTATTGAGAGAAAGGAAAGGAACGATCATCTGATGGAGGAACGAATAAAAGAGTGGGCAACAAATTATATGTTATTAGTTGGTTGTAGCAAAGAACTGTCAGCGTGTTTCAGTTTTCAGATGACATTCTCATTGGCTATAACGTCAATGCATTATATTTATTCAGTATACAGAGTGTTTTACTTGGTCGTTGCAAATGTAAGTATTATCAAGATTGCAAATGTAATTTTTTTTTTTGTAGTTGTAATAGATACAAAAAAAATAATTGTTTTTTTTTTTTAATTATGATAATTTGTGTTTGATGCTCTTTGTAATGTATTTTAATGACTTGTGTTTTTATTTTATTTAATTTTTTTTTCTTCAAACCTGACATGTGATTTTAAAAAATTAAATAAACTAAACTAAACTAAACAAGATATTATCAAACTCCCTTTTTTATTGAATTTTTAAGCTTGCTATTTTTTTTATAATTTTTCTAAGTTAACGTTTTTTTTTTCGCAGGAACCATACAAGTATTTTCTAGGTTTCCAAACTCTTTTTGTTCTGATATATTCACTGTTTGGTACACATTTGGTCCTTCTTGCTGGACAGAAACTCATCAACGAAGCCTCCAAAACTAGGACGGGTTTGTTGAAATTAAACAACACATTGTCAATTTGTAAGTATACAATATTATACAAGGTTACTGGTAATTCGACGTATATCCGTCAGGGGCTGATAAGGAGGCCAAAATGCAACAAATTGAACCCCCCATATGTATGGCCAAAATTCAATAGTTTTCGAGATATTTGAATTTTAAGGGTTTTTCGATATTTACCCAAAATTTGACATTTAATTCCAATTAAAAAAAAACTACATATTTGAATGGGTACCATTAAAAATTATGTTGTAGCTGGCACTTTAATTTAGCTATGGACATAATTAAAACTACTTAATTTAACAAAATAATTAAAATAATGAGCGATAAAAGAACAATATCTTACCAATATTTTCATTTTACGCTTCAAAAATGTTGTCTCGTCTCAAAAATTTCTATGACATTAATCGTACATATAACTAAAACAACTTGCCTTTTCTGTAAGCTTTCCAAAAAGGTAAAAATGTCAATTTTGAAATACATAATTCGTGGCATGGCATGTGTTTGAACCGGCGCGGGGAGAGAAATCATCTGTGTTTTTGTTTATGATCCTCGCTAAAACAACCGATTTTACTGGCGAAATTCTTCGTGATGGGGCGGGGTGTGCGGGCGGGGGAGTAGTAGCAAAACAGTAACGTGGGGAAGTTGACGATCGGGCAAGCGGCGTTGGTATTCTCGCCGAGCCGCAGCCGCGTTTCCATCGGCAAAACCATATTTTTAGCGAGGATCATAAACCTAAAAACATAGATGATTTCTCTCCCCGCGCCGGTTCAAACACATGCCATGCCACGAATTATGTATTTTAAAATTGACTTTTATACCTTTTTGGAAAGCTTACAAAATAGGCAAGTTGTTTTAGTTATTTGTACGATTAATGTTATAGAAATTTTTGTGACGAGGCAACATTTTTGAAGCGTAAAATGAAAATATTGGTAAGATATATTATTCTTATATCGCTCATTATTTTAATTATTTTGTTAAATTAAGTAGTTTTAATTATGTCCATAGCTTAATTGAAGTGCCATCTACAACATCATTTTTAATGGTACCCATTCAAATATGTAGTTTTTTTTTTTTAAATGATTAAAAGGTCTTCTTCTTTAGCCTCGCCTTATCCCGTTACACGGGGTCGGCTTTCTTTATCATGCGGCGCCATGTTGTTCTTTGTTTGGTGTCTTCAATGCTGACATTGAGGCTTCTCATGTCCTTTTGGACATTTGTCATCCACGTGGTTTGCGGTCTTCCCCTACCCCTTTTTTTAGTAGCCATGGAAAGGCACTTCTTCACAACATAATCATCGGGCCTTCGCATCACGTGCCCATACCATCTTAGCCTTGATTCGGACATCTTGTCAGTGATAGGTGCAACTTTAAAACTCCCCCTAATGTGTTCATTGCGTACTCTGTCCTTGAGTGTCACTCCACCCGCCCATCTCAGCATACGCATTTCAGTGGTGTGAAGCTTTTGTTTATGAGTTTTTTTGACTGCCCAAACTTCACTACCGTACAACAGTGCTGGTCTTACTGCTGTTTTGTACACCTTGCCTTTTGTTCTTACTGGCATCTTGGAGTCGCATAGCACCCCCGTTAGAGTACGCCACTTCATCCATCCAGACGTCGTTCTCTGTATTATGTCTGCTTCTATAGAGCCATCCTCGGAGAGAACTGAGCCCAGGTACTTAAAGGTCTTAACCCTAGGGAGAGCCGTGCCATTGAGCGTGATGACAGGATTTAATGGAGCATGGGAATTGAAGTTGCAGAACATGAATTCCGTTTTTGTCCTGCTAATACGTAGGCCATTTTGTTCCAGCGACTCTCTCCATCTTTCCAGGTCTTTCTGCAGCTCTTGCATATTATCGGATATAAGGACTACGTCGTCCGCATACAAAAGATTCCATGGAGTTGGTTTTTGGATTTTTCGCGTTAGGTAATTCATGACCACGTTAAATAACAAAGGACTCAGTGCACTACCTTGATGGACGCCAACTTTTATGTTAAAGCTGTCAGATAGACCGGCTGGGCTTCTAACGCTAGTTTGAACATCGTTGTACATGTCTTTAATTATGCATTCAGGTACGCTGTGCGCTCTGAGCGCCTGCCATATCACTGCCCTCGGTACACGGTCAAAGGCTTTTTCCAGGTCTACAAATACCATCCACAGGTTTTGATCGTTTTCTTTCGCTTTTTCCATAACCAGTCTTACGGCATGAATTGCGTCCATGGTTCCCTTTCCCGGTGCAAAACCAAACTGGTTTTCCATTAGCGAGATTATAGATGTTAGGCGTTCGCTGAGCACTCTTTCCCAGATTTTAAGGGTGTGTGAGGTGAGTTTTATGCCCCGGAAGTTCCCGCACTCTCTAACGTCTCCCTTATTTTTGTAAAATGGAACAAGTATACTTTTCCTCCAGGCATCTGGCATTAATTCGCTCGTTAAGATGTTGTTAAACAAGTTTGTCAGCCAGAGTTCCCCACTTGTTTTCAGAGACTTCCAGAGTTCGGTTGGTATGTCATCCGGCCCGCAGGCTTTGTGTTTTTTCATTTTCAGAATAGCCTTTTTGACTTCTGTGGTGGTGACTTGATTTACGGGTCCTTGCGTCCTGGGTTCTTCGACTTCAGCCTGTCTAGGGAATTCCTCATTTAGGAGTCTATAGTAGTACTCATACCACCTTTTGCAAATATCTTTATCCGAAGTGAGTAATGTGCCTTTACTGTCCTTGATGTACTTTGTAGTCTTAAAATCCTTCGTGTTATTATGTCTGTGTCTAGCTACTTTATAGATCTCTGTATCCGTGGCTAGTTCCAGCTGCTGATATAAATCTAACTCCGCAGTTTCCTTCTCGATTGCAACTGATCTTCTAGCTTTCTTTTTCGCCTCTTTGTACTCTAGTTTGTCTTCCTCTGAGCAAGTATCTTGCCATTTTTTGAACAGGCGTTTCTTTTCGGACACGGTGTTTTTAGTTTTGTCGTTCCACCATTTGGCATCTTTATCGTTATGCAGGGGACCCTTAGAGACACCCAGGATAGTCTTAGCTTGGGTGATACAGAATTTTTGAAATTTTGACCAGGCAATAGCGGGGGAGTCGCTTGATGTAGAGTTGTTATCCAAATAATCACTTATTGAATTTTCAAAGTCGCACCCTTTTTCTGAGACAAGTTCTCGCCATTTTATTCGCTCTAATCTTGGTATTTTATACTTAATTTGACATGAGAGTTTTAAAGCTGCCAACAAAAGTCTATGCTGTGACGTTAGTGGTTCGCCCGGAATAACTTTGCAGTCTTTAACTTGTTTTAGGTTCCTTCTATCTGTCATTATGTAATCAACTTGTGTTTTGGATTTCCCACTTTTATAAGTAATGAGGTGTTCATCCTTCTTTTGAAAAAATGTGTTCACAACAACTAAATTTAGAGATGCTGCAAATTCCAATACTGTGGTGCCTTCTTTATTTTGTGTTCCATAACCAAAACCCCCGTGATGGCTCTCATACCCGCTCAAGTCACTGCCCACATGTCCGTTAAGGTCTCCACAGATAAGTCTTTGTTCGTTTACGGGTAGTGCATTCATTTGTGAGCACAATTCTTCCCAGAACTCTTGTTTATCCGTTTCAGGACATCCCACCTGCGGAGCGTAGACACACACAATGTTGAGGCAGGGTTGGTTTTCCAATGCTAGTTTAACAGACATAATACGGTCACTCGTTCTATTTATCTCTACTACCTTCCGACTCAAATACTGATCCAATACAATCCCAACCCCATTCTTTCCACTCTTTATGCCATAATATATAAATTTAAAACCCTTTCCAATTTGTCGTGATTTAGAACCCTTCCATTTTGTTTCTTGCAAACAGCAGATGTTAATGCGACGTCGTTCTAAGATAGCGCTTAGTTCGGCACTGCGTCCTGTCATTGTGCCAATGTTCCAACTAGCGACGCGTAGTTCGGACATTGTTATAATGTTTTGTTGTTTAGATCCGCCGTCGCTTTGGGGGGACGCCCTAGTATGTTTCGCAGAAAAATTAAATAATTAAAAGGTAAATATCGAAAAACCCTTAAAATTCAAATATCTCGAAAACTATTGAATTTCGGCCATACATATGGGAGGTTCAATTTGTTGCATTTTTGCCCCCTTGTCAGCCCCTGACGGATATACGTCGAATTACCAGTAACCCTGTACATATAGTCTAAAGAAATATATAAAAGGTAACACGTGAAAGTAGTTGTCCAATTTTGAATATTTTTTCATTACTAAATAGCTACCCAACCGCTTTTAGGTATCCCAAAAAATGCACGGTTCCCATGGGACCCGCCACGAAACGAAGCTGCGGGAAAAGATAGTACTCAATGATCTTATATAGGGTGTTTTTAGGGTTCTGAAGGTCCGAATGAAAAACGGAACCCGTATTGGATTACTCATGTGGCTGTCTGACCGTCTGTCACAGTCATTTTTTTCCGAATCTACTGGATTGATTGATTTGAAAATAAGCACACACATGATTAACTATTTTTATGTTTTGAAATCACAAAGTAACGTTACTAACTACAGACATCTCTTTGAGGCGAGCGTGGAAAACAACGCGCCATCGACCCCTGGTCCTTTTCGGACGGCGAGCTAGCCATTTCTTGCCGTCCGCAAGCCCGAACCTACGGTGGCAGGGAATCGGCTTGCGAGTTACAACGCCCAGAGCGTCTCCTGCAGCAGCTAGGGGCGTGAGGGAACGAGGATTATCTCACCCTCACGCATTATGCCTCCTCCTTAGCGTTTATTACTGCCTCGCAGAAGAACGTGACAGCTTCCCTACCCTTTAACTTCAAACCATGGCCTGGACCAGAGCCGGACGCGAGTGGTTGCCACTGACGATCGCCTTAACGGTGACACGGCGGATCTCTGCCCAAGCGGAGCAGACCTCCACCGTATGCTCCACTGAGTCCGCCGGGCGATCCCCACAGTGGTAACACTCGAGATTGGGACTCATGAATATATTTGACCCAAACACGGACGTTTAACATAAATAAATATTTGGTGATCATTTACTTACTAAAATTGATGATTTCAAAGTTGGTATTTTCTGGCTGTTATTATATTATAATGACGTTAAAAAGACCTAACCCTCTAGTAGAATAGAATAAAATAAACTTTATTGTAAACCAAACACAACTATACTATATTCCTTATTTACAGATCAAACATCGAAAACAAAGGCTATCAAGAATTTATATCTCCTTGTAAAAGCTAATCCAATCAAAATAGAGTATACTGGTAGAGTAGTCCAGGGAATGTATTTAATTCCTATAATACTGTCCCTGTCTATCAGCTATGTCATTGTTGCATTACAATTTAGTCATCTTATTTAAATAAAGCTTATAAATATTGAATATAACAAAATTCCATTTTGCTGGTTTTTGTGTGAATAAATGAGGATTTTATCCGCTTCCATTGCAATTTAAATGCAATAAAACTTGTTTGTATTTTATTTCTTCGTTATTTGACACCGACTTCCGAAATTAAAGTCATTTTTAAATTTTTAGTGTATTTTCATTTTTGGAAGTCTGTTGTTTTTTTTTTTTGTAAAAAAGTTTTTATTTTTCACTTTTTTGTTGTTATACCCCAGAACTAAAAACCCCAATAACATGGAACGTGGAACTTAAACATACTCGTAATTGGAGTTAACCAAAACGTCATCTATTTATACATATTTTTCGTTTTGGTTCAGTTTTTCAAAAAGCGATAAAACTATTTCGATAAAATTTATATGGAACCACTTCGGAAGTATATACTTTCGCATAAAAAAGAATTTTGAAAATCGGTTCACAACTGACAGAGAAATCGGTGCGAATACATAAAAAAAAACATTCATACAGTCGAACATAGAACCTCCTCCTTTTTCGAAATCGGTTGAAAACTGTGGACTCTCAAGTTTTTGCCACACTTTTGGGACATGAAGAAAAACTCATCACAAATAAAAAAAAATTAAAATACTAAAAAGTTCCAAGCAAGTCATATCCCAAGCAGTCTGATGCAGCTGGTACAATTTATTTTAGTTAAATTTAAAGTATCCATCAATCATAGATTTTCATTGCATGCATTCGTTTACTTAATGGCAGCCGCCATTTTGTATTTTCTTATTCTAAATTCACAGTTATGGCTTATGCCACTCTGTAGATCATTCAAGATCAATCTAATGATACCTCATTTGTTGAGATCTATCCTGTCGTTTGAACTACAGGATCTGCCAAAAATACACTTTTAAACAAAAAATTAAACCAACGAAAAGCACAAAATAAATAAACCTTTTAAGTTTTTTTTTTTTTTTTTAGTGACTATAATATTTCGCTGTGTGTACCTGCAAAGATGATAATACTTTTGATTGTAATTTTAATATAATTTAATTTAACATAATCTAATTTTAATAATGTAAGTTTTTAACAATGTAATTTTATTTAATTTTAATAATGAAATTTAATTTAATTTTAAGTATTGCAATGTAATGATTTTTAACAAAAAATGCATTGTAATGTTGCTATGGGTTAATACCTGAAAATAAAATATAAATAAATAAATAAATTTGCTTTTGAGTATTGAGCTTGTTTACATAAACTATCAAATTTTATAGAAACTAATTTCGAACGAACAAACTGATTAAATTATTTATCGTTTTGTACCTCGATGATGGAACCCTAGGAGGCAATGTAGATACCGTTTTATATGACCTGCAATGTTTCAAAAATTAACTCGATGCACTCACAAAAAAAAAGCACTCTTCGTCTGCTTGGGTTCAATCTTTGAGGATTCTTTTCCCAGTTTTGTGGAAGAAAAAATACAAAATTTTACAAGCCGAAATTTTAAAGTTTCGCAAAGATTGCTCCAAATTAACATGCACTCGGCCATCACCTCTGTACGGTCCACCCGTACAATTCATATCTTTTTACGTTGAATTAGCAGTTTTGTACCGCGTGCGCAATTTACATCAGTTCGCGTTCGGTCTTCGCCGCGTGTACTCACTATCATAATATCGTAGCATATCGATATCCTAAAATCAAGTGATCACTGTATCAATCAGCTATAGCATCAATATACTTATCATTTCTTATCATTCATAGTTGTCCCGTACAACTTTATGGTCCTTCGAGCCACAGTATTGACGGGACCTACCACGTGTTACAAAGTGTGTGTGAACATTCCACCGAATCAGTGAGTGGATATACTTATCACTATCAGTAGCAACCACCAGGTAACAAAACAGCACATCCCGGTGAGTGAGCTTTCATTATCATCGCAACAGTGAAGCGGCTGGTCTAATTTCTACGAGTGGACTCGCCCGGGAGGTTAGCAGCACGTGTACGTGTTTGCTGCATCATACGACTACTATCAGCTTGTACAGCACTTGCAGCTGATGTTTACTCATCGATAATCAAAGAGGGCGATTCACAGGTAGTAGCGCAACAAACACGCCTTTGCTGGATTATAAGTGGTAATGTAATATCATACCAATGTAGTGTTGTACTAACCAACATAGATGATATTCAGAGGTTCTGGGCAATCGAAGATGTTGCTGACGACAATCAAAACAAGTTATCAGAAAAAGATCATCAGTGCATACAGCGTTACATAGCAGATACATCAAGAAGAGAAGATGGTCGTTACGTTGTCAGATTACCTCTGAAGGCAAACATTGAGGAAAAATTAGGAAAGTCCAAACACAAGGCCATGCAATTAAATTCAATTTAATTCCTTTATTTTAATCAACTTGTTGGATCATATAATAGCATTAAAAAAAAATATTAGAAAAATAAATTAAATTAAGACAAAACACAACACTCAATTTCATTATTACATACAGATAGATAACATACAAATTAAATTGGCAAAGTCAAAAAAAATCCACTCAAATCACACTCAAATTCAACATGAGAATTTTTTTCCAACGACATCAATATTCAAACATCCTATAGATCATTCATACACGAATACATCGAATTAGGCCACATGCAGGAAAGTACATACAACAAAAATCAAGTCAGTTGCTATTTACCACATCATTGTGTGATGAAATCGGATTCCACGACAACAGCGTTGCGGGTCGTTTTCAACGCTTCGGCGAAAACATCGTCGGGGCTGAGTTTAAACGATTTAATGCAAAGTGGACCTAATTTACAAGGAGATTATTTTCATTAATTTTAAAATGGAGGCAATAAAAATTCGCATACACTGGCGACCTGGAGAAAATGTTTTGACAGATTTTTTGCCACAAGGAAGATTTGAAGTATCAAAAAATTGTATGGCGCAATTCTCCAGATCAAGTTCTTCATACATAGAACTCATGACCGTCACATACGGTACAAAAGCAGCGCCATTTTTAGCATTAATGACGCTTAAGCAGTTAGCAAATGATGAACGTCACAAGTACCCAGCAGCAGCAAAGGTCTTAGAAAAAGACTTTTAAATGGTCGATCTTCTGAGTGGTCATCATTCCCTGCAAAAAGCAAAACACTTGCAAAAATATTTAATAGATCTCCTGAAATCAGGAGGTTCAACCTCCGAAAATGGTCATCGAAGGTAGAGTTACTCGATGACGTCAGCAAAACAGTTGAGGTATTTGATTTTCGTCACCAGGAGTCGACCATATCCGGGCCTGCGGACGGTGAGTATCCGGGCCTGCGGACGGTGAGTAATGGGTAGCTCGCCGTCCGATCAGCAACAGGCCGAGAGTCGACGGCGCGTAGTGTTCCACGCGCGCCTCAAAGAGTTGTCACCAAGAGACGGGGCCCGTCATGGCCGATGCCTGCCCGGGGGTTGAGGATAAATTCGAAACAGAGTTACCTCGCCCCTGGGCACTCAAAGGCAGGAAGGAACAGGGGTGGGTTTTAGTCAGTAAGAGTCTGACAAGCCCTTCCGCTCCACCCAGAGCGGGAGAAGTCATAGGATGATTTCCCACCCAACAAAAAAAAAAAAAAAAAGGAGTCGACCATGACTCTCGGGTTGCGCTGACACCCTACTGAATATCAATTCACATTCCAAAGCAAGATTAACGTGTCATCATCAAAAACTGTGACGAAAAGATCTCTCCTGTCAGACATTCCAAAAATCTTCGATCCCTTAGGGTGGCTGTCTCCAATTACCACAAAACTCAAGCTACTATTCAAAGCAGTCTGGCAGTTACAACTCCAATGGGATGATCAAGTTCCCGAAGAGATTGTTTAGCAATGGTCACTAATGACACAAGATTTACAACATATTAATGAATTTAAGCTACCGAGATGGCTGCAGTGTCACAAGAACGATACTATTAAGCTGCACGGATTTTGTGATGCATCAACAAAAGCATTCGCCTGTGTGATTTATTGCATATACCAAAATGAAGATGCCGACCAAATCTCATCAGTATCATTAGTAACTGGGAAGGCGCGGCTTGTTCTTACAAACAAAAGTATCATATTACCCAAATTGGAATTGAGTGCAGCCGTACTACAATCAAAGCTAATGCACACAGTTACACAATGTTTGATTGGTCACGATATCAAAAGCTTCGCTTGGTCGGACTCAACAGCCGTAGTGATGGCTTCAAGGTGAGCTAAGTTGCTGGAAGCGTTTCGTTGCCAATAGAGTCAAACAAGTGACCGATAGCATACCGTCAAACAACTGGCGGTATGTTAAGTCCGCAGATAGCCCAGCTGATTGCGCCAGTAGAGGCGTGTCAGAAGAACAACTCTATGGTGGCATACATCCACATGGTTATCTTAATTCGATAAAAATCAATCAAACGAAAACCCTGTCTACAGCACATGCGAAGAAATAAGAGAGAAAGCACAACAAGTCTTCTCTTAGAAAAATTCATTTGAAGTCATCGACTCAATACTGAGCAAGTATAGCCGCTTCGAGAAATCGACTCGTATACTTGAGTGGATTTTACGTAATATACCATCAAAATCGCAACCAAGGCCGTCTTTTCTAACAATCACTGAGATAAGAAGAGCGAAGCACATTTTGATCAAGCATGTACAGCAACATGAGGAATTACAAAGGAGATCAAAAGCCTTCAGGGGCATGTAGATTCTAAAAGCAAGCTAATTAACTTAAATCCGTATCTAGACGAAAATGGTTTGCTGAGGGTTGGTGGCACGATAAGCAATGCAAGGATAAACAAAAACATGTAACACACATACACTAAATACGTGTGTAGGGGCGTGTCGGGAAACTTTTAGAATAAAGTCCGTTTCATATAGTAAAAAGTTTAATCAATGTTCACAAAATTTCTCAAAAAAAGGTTCTTAAAAATTATCAAAATGTAAAATAAAAGTAGATAAAACTATAGGTACGCGATTAGCGCGAGTGTCCGTTCCCACCGATGTTAGGATGGAAAAAAGCCCAGGGAATCGTCGTTACCGTGGGAAGCGCTACTCATGGAATTTGATGCTTCGCGCTTGTTTGGAAGTGTGCTGAGCCAGCATCATGGCATCGTAACACCTCCTCTGCGAGACAAGCAATTATTTGGTGACCTTGACGCCAAAAGTTGCGGCTCTTCTTTCATCTTCCGTTAATTCGGTGTTAGTTTGTGTGGTAATGTTAATTCTCCCAGGTCGACGGCGACGAATGACATAGATGATGCTCAGTGCACATGTACCAAACAATATAAGTATGTAGAATGGAATTGTCGTATGGTAGATTCCGATAGTGTCCAGTGTTTCGACTTCAATTTCATCTTGTGAAGTGATTTGGTTCTGTATTTTCCGAAGGCTGGTTAAATCTGTAGTCTTTAGAGTGAAACTCCGTGTCTTTACTGGTGTTTCATAATGTGGTAGAGCCATGAGTTCTAATGGTTTTCCGACTAATTTATTGTCTAGGTTTATTATACTAAGTTCGGGGGTTTTAATCTTACAGCCTTGAGGGACGTTGACCATAAAACTGCCTTGTAACATTTCAAATCGCTCTTTACCGCAGGATAGTTGAACTTTCGTACTATTGGGGAACGTAATGATGTAGTGATAGCTATCCAACTCAATCAGAGCCTCCTTAGTCAGAGAGATAGGCGTGGGTTTGCACGTTCCATCTATCTCCTGAGATTGTATAAGTTTTTGAATACAGTCTGACCTTGACGAGATCCGGTGGACGATTTTCTGCTCGCATATGTGCCAGGAACTGACCTTCGGGCATTCAGCCTCCATATACACATATTCCTGAGAATTGGATGCTATATAAGGTGCAGTTGGTACTATAATTAGGCTGTCCTTATTTGGAACGGGACATAATTCATATAACTGATATTCTACGCTAAACGTAATAGGAAACTTTAGGACTATTACAACTGTCGACTCTGTAAAGTATGAAGCTAGGCTAAGAATTTCGTAATAATCTCTGATGTCGACGTCAATTATTTGGTCTGATCTATAAGTGCGTTTTAATTGGTTTATGATATTTCTTACATCTTTAACAGAAAGTATTGAATGATGAACTGATTTATTTCTACTAAATTCCAATATATTTTCTATTCTGTCAATTTCGCTCAAAAGTTCTTGAACATTTTCGCTTAATATTGCAAAAAGTTGTACAAGATGAACTTAGTGAATGATTCGCTCATTATCATTAGTCATATTATGACAAAAGTAAGAGCTCTTTCCAATTTAACTTGATTTAATGAAATATTTCGGATAATTTGATTCTGCTGTATCGTCATCTCTTTATATAAGGTAATATGCTTGTTCAATGATTGCGACAAAATTTTATCATTTTTATTCAAGGTTCGTAATGCATTTTCAAATTTCAAGGCGTCTTCATTGTCCAAATTACCAGAAATACTTTTGATAATTGTGCCTAAAGGATTAATCAGACCTCTTTTAGTTCTAGATGGCCTTAAGGTATCTAATTGCATTAAAACTTTATCTAACTTTGCATATAGGTGCCTAGTTTGGTATTTAAAGAGAGAGCTGTATGTATGGGATAGTTTAAAAGTAGTATCTGTAAGTTGGGATTTTATGACGTTTACATGTGACTCGATTTCTTGAAGGTTAATATCTTGTAAAAATGTATGAAAATGGGATATAATTTTGGTAGCACCTAAATTAAAGGGTAGTATACCCGGTCTATTATCTAGCCTATCGAGGCGTATTTCTTGAGCACCGACTACGAAAATTGGCAGCAGTAATAAGTACCTGAAACAATGATACTAAAACTATCATTTTTTCGGTGGTCTTTTCAACCTAGATTTTGCTACCGGGCCACGACTTTTTGCGGTGTAAATATGTATAGGTAAATTTTTAACGACCTTGTCCTGAGTAAAACGAGGTGCCAATTTTTGCCTACTTGCCATTGGATTACGTACGTGAGTAGGGTGGAATTGGGGGACCTGGATCAAAGGAGATCCAGGCCCCCCAATTCTCTATTCAAACTGAGTACTGTATTCAAAATCCTCTATTCAAAATGAAGGTTGCATTCAGAATCCTCTATTCAAAATGAAGGTTGCATTCAGAATCCTCCATTCAAAATGAAGGTTATATTCAGAATCCTCTATTCAAAATAAAGGTTGTATTCAAATGAGTGCTGTATTCAGAATCATCACTACATAGTATAAAAAGTCGCTTTATCTGTCCCTATATCCCTATCCCATGTATGCTTAAATCTTTAAAACTACGCAACGGATTTTGATGCGGTTTTTTTTTAAATAGATAGAGTGATTGAAGAGGAAGGTTTATATGTATAATTTGTACCCGAGCGAAGCTGGGGAGGGTCGCTAGTCTATAATATTATACAAAAAAGATTTAATTCGTATCCATATCTGTTGCTAAGCATAACAGAGTGATTGTTTACACTCCCATTCCCGTTAAGGAAACAGAGCGCATTCTTTTCTACTCATCGTGTGCCTCACGGCTATAAAGTTTTAATTATTAATTTACATCATAAATCAGCACCTATTTAGTACTAATAGAGTTTATGAACACATGCCTAATATGAAATTGTTTTATTTACTAAATGTAACTGAGTTCAGTGTGTAGGACTAGGTGTCACCTGCTCGGGACTCGTTTTTAAACAGTGATAGAAATAAAACCACTGAATTGTAATTAATAGTTTATTCATATTTTTTGACGTAATTTGCTTAAAATATCCTTAACACATTTATAAATATCATCATTAAATACGTTCCGCACAACATGTTGAGCACATATATTCTTGAGGTATGCGAGGTTAAATTTATTGTCGTATTGTCATCACCACTCTGTATAAAATTTGATATTTTATGTAGGTAAATATGCTCATTACTCAAGACTTAAAAGTTTTATTTATTTTTTAAATTAAAAGGTGCCCAAAGGTAGCCAAAGGTGGCTAAAGGTGGCCAAAGGTGAGCAAAAAGGAATTAAGGTATAATTTTCACTAAATCAGATGAAAATACTAATTTGGCGAAAGTGTTTAAGTAGCGAGTTGGCAACGTGACTTTAATGTTTTTTTTTTTTTTTTATGTGGGTCGTTAACCTGACAGTGTTTCCCTATTATCAGATACATCATGTAGCAAATGTTAAAAATGAAAAATAATTTCCTGTGACTAAACTACTGGATATATTCAAATGATTTTTTGTATGTAGACTGAGAACGTCTTGAGGTATGCGAGGTTAAATTTATTGTCGTATTGTCATCACCACTCTGTATAAAATTTGATATTTTATGTAGGTAAATATGCTCATTACTCAAGACTTAAAAGTTTTATTTATTTTTTAAATTAAAAGGTGGCCAAAGGTAGCCAAAGGTGGCCAAAGGTGGCCAAAGGTGAGCAAAAAGGTGGCCAAAGGTGGCCAAAGGAGGCCAAAGGTGAGCAAAAAGGTGGAAATTGAGAGAAAACCTCGAAAATTGTGGATACGTTTAGCGTTTCTGTATGTATGTTCGGCCCTCACTCCGTTATTTATGAACCGATTTTGATGATTCTTCTTTTCTTGGATAGGGTATACCTCAAGGGTGGTACCATGTCAAGGACATCAGGATCTGATCATGGGATCCTGAAAAAATTGAGAGAGAACCTCGAAAATTGGGCACGAATATTGTTTCTGTTTACTTTTCATATCTTAATCAGGTATTTGCATTTAGGAACCATCACATCATGAAACTGAGCTGATGATGGAAACCATAGCTTTCCTAAACAATAGAAGTTATATATAAAAACTAGTTTTAGTGACAAATACCACTTAATATGGTTTGAAGAAAAGACGTTTTTACAGTATTGGAGGTAACCTCAACTGGTCAATATCCTGGGAACTTCATGGAAGGATGGTTATTTCATCAGCTCAGTGGCAAGAGGAATGATGAAGAATTAGAGTGTAACAAGATGATGCGAGCCAGAAAAAATCAAAAAATAAAAAACTTTTTAACAAAAAAATTAACCGACGAAAAAGAACTAAAAAGCAAAAAATAAATAAAACTTTTAAGTCTTGAGTAATGAGCATATTTACCTACATAAAATATGAAATTTTATATAAACTAAGTTTGAGTCGGCGCCAATTAATGAAATGATTAATTACCTACTTACAGCCTTCATCATTTGTAAGTACTTATAAAATTTAGATATTTAATAATCAGATTGTTGTTTGGCGCCGACTCAAAATTAGTTTATATAAAATTTGGCTACCCTTGGCCACCATTTTGCTCATATTTGGCCACCTTTTTCCACCTTTGGCCACCTTTGGCAACTTTGGCCACCTATGGCCACCTTTTTGCTCACCTTTGGCCACCTTTGGCTACTTTTGGCCACCTTTGGCCACTTTTGGCCACCTTTGGCCAACTTTGGCCACCTTTGGCCACCTTTGGCCACTTTGGCCACCTTCGGCCACCTTTGACCACCTTTTTGATCACCTTTTGCCACCTTTGGCCACCTTTTTGCTCACCTTTGGCCACCTTTTTGCTCACCTTTTTGCCCACCTTTGGCCACTTTTGGCCACCTTTTTGCTCACCTTTTGCCACCTTTGGCCACACTTGGCCAACTTTTTGCTCATATTTGGCCACCTTTGGCCACTTTTGGCCACCTTTGGCTACCTTTGGCCACCTTTGGCCACCTATGGCCACCTTTTTGCTCACCTTTTGCCACCTTTGGCCACCTTTTTGCTCACCTTTGGCCACCTTTTTGCTCACCTTTTTGCCCACCTTTGGCCACCTTTGGCCACCTTTTTGCTCACCTTTTGCCACCTTTGGCCACCTTTTTGCCCACCTTTGGCCACCCTTGACAACCTTTTTGCTCATATTTGGCCACCTTTTTCCACCTTTGGCCACCGTTGGCCACTTTGGCCACCTTCGGCCACCTTCTTTCTCACCTTTGGCCAACTTTGGCCACTTTTGGCCACCTTTGGCCACCTTTGGCCACCTTTGGCCACCTTTAGCCACCTTTTTGCTCACCTTTGGCCACCTTTGGTCACTTTTGGCCTGGCCACCTTTCGCCACTTTTGGCCACCTTTGGCCAACTTTGGCCACCTTGGACCACCTTTTTGCTCACCTTTGGCCACCTTTGGCCACCTTTTTGCTCACCTTTGGCCACTTTTTTGCTCACCTTTGGCCACCTTTTTGCTCACCTTTTGCCACCTTTGGCCACCTTTTTGCCCACCTTTGGCCACCCTTGGCCACCTTTTTGCTCATATTTGGCCACCTTTTTCCACATTCGGCCACCTTTGGCCACTTTGGCCACCTTCGGCCGCCTTTTTGCTCACCTTTGGCCACCTTTGGCCACTTTTGGCCACCTTTGGCCACCTTTGGCCACCTTTGGCCACCTTTTTGCTCACCTTTGGCCACCTTTGGCCACTTTTGGCCACCTTTGGCCACTTTTGGCCACCTTTGGCCAACTTTGGCCACCTTTGGCCACCTTTGACCACCTTTTTGCTCACCTTTGGCCACCTTTGGCCACCTTTTTGCTCAACTTTTGCCACCTTTTGCCACCTTTTTGCTCACCTTTGGCCACCTTTTTGCTCACCTTTTTGCTCACCTTAGGCCACCTTTGGCCACCTTTTTGCTCACCTTTTGCCACCCTTGGCCACCTTGGACCACCTTTTTGCTCACCTTTGGCCACCTTTGGCCACCTTTTTGCTCACCTTTTGCCACCTTTGGCCACCTTTTTGCTCACCTTTGGCCACCTTTTTGCTCACCTTTTTGCCCACCTTTGGCCATCTTTGGCCACCTTTGGCCACCTTTTTGCTCACCTTTGGCCACCTTTGGCCACTTTTGGCCACCTTTGGCCACTTTTGGCCACCTTTGGCCAACTTTGGCCACCTTTGGCCACCTTGGACCACCTTTTTGCTCACCTTTGGCCACCTCTGGCCACCTTTTTGCTCACCTTTTGCCACCTTTTGCCACCTTTTTGCTCACCTTTGGCCACCTTTTTGCTCACCTTTTTGCTCACCTTAGGCCACCTTTGGCCACCTTTTTGCTCACCTTTTGCCACCCTTGGCCACCTTGGACCACCTTTTTGCTCACCTTTGGCCACCTTTGGCCACCTTTTTGCTCACCTTTTGCCACCTTTGGCCACCTTTTTGCTCACCTTTGGCCACCTTTTTGCTCACCTTTTTGCCCACCTTTGGCCATCTTTGGCCACCTTTGGCCACCTTTTTGCTCACCTTTGCCCACCTTTGGCTACCTTTGGCCACCTTTTAATTTAAAAAGTAAATAAAACTTTTAAGTCTTGAGTAATGAGCATATTTACCTACATAACCTATATACAGGTTCATAAATAACGGAGTGAGGGCCGAACATACATACAGAAACGCTAAACGTATCCACAATTTTCGAGGTTTTCTCTCAATTTTATCAGGATTCCATTGTCACATCCCGATTTCCTTATTATGGGACCATCCTTGAGGTATACCCTATCTAACAAAAAAATAATAATCAAAATCGGTTCCGAAATAACGGAGTGAAGGCCGAACATACATACAGAAACGCTAAACGTGCCCACAATTTTCAAGGTTTTCTCTCAATTTTATCAGGTTTCCACTGTCAACTCCTGACTTCCTTGACATGGGACCACCTTTGAGGTATACCCTATCTAATAAAAAAAGAATAATCAAAATCGGTTCATAAATGACGGAGTGAGAGCTGAACATACACAAAAAAAAAAAAAAAAAAATATATACGGTCGAATTGAGAACCTCCCCCTTTTTTTCGTCCGTTAAAAAGTGCAAAATAACTTTAATTTCGGAAGTCGGTGTTCCTGTTTTGTGTCTTTGTTTTTTGACACCGACTTCCGAAATTAAAGTTATTTTGCACTTTTTTTGGAAGTCGGTTCTATTTTTTTGTAAAAAAGTTTTTTATTTTTCACTTTTTAGTTGTGGTTGCCCATTAAACTGTTTTAACAATTCATAGACATACGATAGCAGCAATCGCAGTTGATTTGCTGTCAATTTTTGAAGAGTTCCGTTGTCTGTCTCCGAAACCCATCACCAGATCTTTTTGAAATTTAAATGGGACCATTTCGGAATAAACCCCTTTCGAACAAAAAAAGAATTTTGCAAATCCGTCAATATATGACGGAGTTGTGCCCGAACATACATAAAAAAAAAAAAAAAAAAAAAAAAAAAAAAAAAAAAAAAAAATACAAACATCCGAATTGATAACCTCCTCCTTTTTCGAAGTCGGTTAAAAATGCCGGTATCACAACAACTTTAAAATCGTTCGTTTCAACGAATGAAGGCGAAAGTAAAGCTGCGGCAATTTGGGGATGGAACTTAAATGGTAGGAAAATAGGTAATGGACACTTTAGCGTTATAGTGCCATTGAATAGATTACTAGAATTTGCAGAAGATTATAAAAAAATAATAATTAATTGTAAACATGAACTTATTTTACAAAGAAGCCGCTCCGCATTAAACTGTGTGCTTATGGAGAAAAATGATAGCCTAGAGTTTGATATACAAAGAATACAATGGCGAGTGCCACACATTAAAGTTTCTGATCGTAACAAATTATCATTGCTTAAGAGTTTGGAGAGGGATCGTTCTATTCAGTTAGCATTTAGAAACTGGGATTTGTATGAATATCCATTGTTACCAAGAACAACAAAGCATTCATGGTCGGTGAAGACAACTTCATAATTAGAGAAGCCAAGGTTCGTTATATTTGGTTTGCAAACTAACCGAAAAACTAATAAAACTAGAAGTTCTTCCTTATTCGATCATTGCAATGTATCCAATATTAAATTATTTTTAAATTCGCAATATTATCCATATGACTCACTCAATCTGAAATTTGATGAAAATAAATACAGTATATTATACGAAATGTATTCTAATTTCCGTCAGTCATTGTTTATTACCGAGCTGGTAATTTTTGTACTAACACTTGTGGGAACACTAATAGGGTTGACATTTGAAATAAAACCAAATTGTGTCCTGATCTAAGCTGGTTATATATTTGCTTAAAATTTACTCGAGCCCAACCAAATCGTGGTAACGAAACCATAGCGACTTTTAATTTGACGCCAACGCCATCTATCGAGTTCGAGGTTAACAATTTAATAGTTATATTTTGTTACTACGGTTTCTGCATTAACATACCGCCCACCAAGGACATTTAGTGACGGAATGTCCTTCTTAAATTATTTTTAAGTCTAAAATTTTTCACTTTTATCATAATTATAATAATAATACTACGTAAATCTAGGAGAAAAATAACAAAACAGTCTTCAACAGTTCAAAATATCTTAAACAATTGTAAAAGTTGCACTTTGTGTATGTTTAAAATATCCGCTATAGATTTATACAAAGTAAAAATTCATTAAATTAAATAAAATAAAACATGTTGTAAATAAACATTTGATCTTAAAATTATCATTAATGACTTGATCTGCAGAAGTTTTATATAAACTTGATAAAAAAAAAAAACAATTCATTGAGCTATTGGTAAAACGCATAATTTGGAAGTTGGTCTCTTAATTGTAGAAGATTTAGTGCGCAATGTGACCACACGGGTGATGTTATCATCACCGGGATGCTTCTCTACAACCCGTCCCAACAACCAACGACTTGGTGGTAAATCATCTTCCTTAATCAAAACAATGTCCCCGATATTAGGCTCCGCAACTTGTGAAGACCATTTGTTCATGAGATTTGACAAATACTCTTGGGACCATCGTTTCCAAAAAGACTGCATCATTCGTTGAACTAATTGCCACCGAGTCAAGTAATTTACATTTGAGCTTTCATAATTTTTATCTGGCACATTAACTATCGGTTCGCCGATCAGAAAATGTCCAGGGGTTAACGGCAGGGGTTCACCAGGATCAGCAAAGTTAATAACGCTTATCGGCCGCGAATTTAAGCATGCTTTCACTTGGTTGAGGAGTGTAGACATTTCCTCGTACGTAAGTGTAGAGTCGCCGATTACCCTTTTAAGGTGAAACTTTGTGGATTTTACACCTGCTTCCCAAAGACCACCGAAATTGGGAGCATGAGGTGGTATAAAATGCCACTCAGTATGGTTTGCTTCCAGGTGTTCTGCTATTTCTGGCTGTATAGAGGCCAACTGCTGTAATTCTCTGGAGGCACCTACGAAATTGGTGCCATTATCGCTCCACAATTTAGCACAGTGACCTCGTCTCGACACAAATCGCCGAAAGGCAGCTAAAAATGCCTGTGTGCTCATATCACTGGCGACCTCTAAGTGAAGGGCGCGTGTGGACATACAAACGAAAAGGCATATATAGCCTTTGTATGACCGATGACCACGGCCTTTTGTCGTTCTTAGGTTTATCGGTCCAGCATAATCCACTCCGCTATGCAAAAATGGTCTTGCTGGTCTACACCGGACTGATGGAAGATCACCCATTAATTGATTTCTGACGCTAGCCCTTTGTTTTGCACAAATAACACATTTGCGAACATGTTGTTGGATTAGAGATCTAGCACCTATTATCCAATAGGCTGACCTCAAAAAGTTTGACAGCAACTGAGGACCACCATGCAGTGTTTTCTCATGCGCATCTGCAACTATAAGATGAGTCAGATGGCTAGAATGTGGTAGGACTATCGGATGTTTTGAATCTTCATCCAGTTCCGACTTTGCAAGTCGTCCTCGAACTCTTATGATACCCTTTGTGTCAAGAAACGGGCAAAGTGACTTCAGTTTGCTAGATTTGATATTTAAATATTCTTTTTTTTTAACTGTGTATATTCTGTTGTAAATATCTCTGTTTGTGTCTTCTTTATACAGGTTTCTAATGCTGCTTCTATTTCTTGATTCTCTAAATATTTACTATTGTATTTGTCCTTCTTTAAAAATCGTCGGCAATACGCAATTACTCTAACCAATTTTTGTAGACTAGAATAATTTTCGAGAACTACGTACTCTGGCATTACGGCTGCATGAGCCTTTATTGTTTGCTCTAAATCTATTTTTAAATCCTTTGGCCTTTTGTACTTAATTATTTTGTTTTTCAGGAATGGAGGTCCAGAAAACCACTACTCATTATTAACCAATGAACTGGGTAGTATTCCCCTTGAAGCGCAGTCTGCTGGATTATCTTTGGTCGACACATGATACCATTGAGACGAACTCATTGCTCCCAATATTTCAGCAGTCCGATTCGCAACAAACGTTTTCCACCGGCTAGGATGGCTGTTAAGCCATGACAGCACTACTGTAGAATCAGTCCACGCTGAAATCTTTTCCATTGGTATATTTAAGACCTCTGCGGACTCTGTCAATAGCTTTGCTAAGAGTACTGCTCCACATAACTCCAATCGAGGAATGCTGGCTTGTTTAATTGGGGCAACTCTTGTTTTTGCAACTAACAATGAAACATGAACGTTGCCTGTGGTATCAATTACCCGCAAGTAAACGACGGCTGAGTATGCAACTTTTGAGGCGTCACTAAAACCTTGCAATTCCAGATCATCAGTTGAACTAGTCCCAAGCCAACGACGGATTCGAACCTTGGTAAGCAAGTTTAACTCTTCGCGGTAGGTACTCCACTCTGTTATTAGTTCCGTAGTTAACTCCTCATCCCAACTAAGACCTGCGAGCCATAACTTCTGGATGAACACCTTTGCTACAACCACACTAGGAGCTAACCATCCTAATGGGTCGAATAAACGAGCTATATCTGATATTATAGATCTTTTTGTTACAGGTGCCGTCGTCAACGGTGGGAGACTTACCGCATACTGAAAGGAGTCTTCGTAGCGGTTCCAGGTAAGTCCCAAGATTTGTGTAGTAGTATCTAGTTTAATTTCTCTGTCCTTATTATTTATTTCCTTTTCTTTTACTATCATGTCCTGTTTGTCCTTATTCTTAATGACCGCATGTTTTATGCTTATTTGACCTGTTTGCCGAATTCCTTCATTCCTATCTATAGAACTTATTTTATCTAGCAATTGCTGATTATTACTATTCCATTTCTGTAATGTAAATCCTCCCTTTCCCAACAATTCAACCATTTGATTACAGATTTCTACACCCTCTTCAATGTTGTTACATCCAGTCATTAAATCGTCCATATAAAAACAATTTAAAACTCTGTCTGCTGCAAGTGGGAATTTGTCTCCTTCATCATATGAGACCTGATGGAGCGATCTAACTGCTTGGTATAGTGCAGAGGCTGTCCTGAAAGTCACCGTTATCAGCTCATAATCTATGACCGGCTTTTCAGGATCGTCTCGCCAGAGTATTCGCTGGAAGGCAGCATCTTCATCGGCCACTCTAACTTGACGATACATTTTTATTATATCCGCCACTATACCAATAGCATGCATTCTCCATCTTAAAACAGTGTGTCTTAAATCTGCTTGAAGAGTTGGTCCTACCATTAGAGTGTCGTTTAGTGACACTCCGTTCTTATTCCTTTCTGAGGCGTTAAAAACAACACGAACTTTTGTCGTGATCTTGTCGTTTCTTATTACCGCGTGGTGTGGTAAATAAACGGCTTTGTCTTTATTACTATCCTCAGCTTTTACAGGTCTCATGTGTCCTAATTGTAAGTATTCCTTAATTACCTCTGTATATTTTTCTTTTAAATCTGTATCCTTACTTAATCTTTTTTCTAATGATTTAAATCTTGTTTCAGCTATATCACGTGAACGTCCGCCTTTACAAGCAGGTTCTTCGTCTCGGAATGGCAGTCGTACAATATATCTGCCTGTATCATCTCTCTTAGTTGTTTTAATATAGAATTCTTCACACCGTTGCTCTTCTGGATTAAGTAATCTCTTTGTACTAGTTTGTTCTTCGATCTCCCAAAATTTCTTTAAAATGTCATCTTCATTGAACTGTGCACAATGTACCTTTATATTTTTTCTATGAAGTTTTGAACTCTCACTATTTGGACTGGCTACACCTGAAAGGACCCACCCTAAGGTGGTGCTCTGTGCGATGAGAGTGCCGAATGGACTCTTAACTATACCTTCCTTCAAAATGTAGCAGTAAGCATCTGCACCCAAAAGAATATCTATTCTATTGGGTGTGTTGAAATTAGGATCTGCTGGACGCAGATTGTTTATGGCAATCCAATCCAATGAACTTGTGTTTACACTTTTCTCAGGCAAGTACGAGGTGATCTTACTCAAAACGTAGGCGTTTATTTTGAGTTGGAAATCGCGATCAATTGTTGACTCAATTGTCAGATTTACCATGTGCCTTGCAATGGTCAATCTATCGTCACCTAAGCCTGACACGAGACCTCTGACTGGAATTTTCTTCAGTCTAAGAAGTTGGACTGAGGCCTCTGTAATAAAACAAGCCTGTGAACCTTGGTCTAATAATGCTCGAACTGTTTGAAATTCACCCGTTTTGGACTCGGCTTTTATTAACGCTGTGGCTAATAAAACCTGTCTGGGTTTAGAGATCTTGCCCGTAGACAAGCATGCGACTATCGGATTAACACTAGTTGAAGAACTTGTGTTATCTGTAGCCGGGTTTACGGTAACATCTCGGCCTTCATTCTCTCCGTTAGGCTCTCCATTCGGGTGCAACAATGAATGGTGGCGCTTGTTGCAAACTTTACAGACGGTCTGCTTTTTACAGTCGGATACTCTATGATTGCTGCCCAAACAATTAAAACAGATTTTATTTTTTGCTACGAATTCGCGTCTATTTTCTGTGGGCTGTTTTGCAAATTGCTTGCAGAAACACATCTTGTGGACTTCTGAGCAGTATTCGCAACGCATATTGGACGGCTTTGTGGCTAGCATCGCTTTCGGACTATTACTGACCTGGTGAGCCACGGCTTTTCTTGGCTCTATACATTCTAAAGCGCGAAAACGACTTTCAATAAATATTTTAAGTCCCTCAAAGGTGGGCAACTTGTTGCTTAAATCGTTAGAACTGTTTAACTCCCATTGTTTTCGCGTTTCATTATCTAGTTTGAATGTTACTATATGGATGATGATAACGTCCCATGTACTCACATTGATGTTTAAATTTGTAAGCGCATGAAGACAGTCACTTGTGGTATCTAACAGCTCCTTTAATGCGGCAGCTGATTCTACATTTAATCACTTCTGGCTAAACAACCTTTTCAAAATACAATTGACTAGATACTTTTTATTAGCATAGCGCTTTTCCAACTGAGACCAACATTCGCTGTAGTTGGCATCTGTAATGGGTGTATGCCTAATCAACTGTTCGGCTTCCCCAGTAAGATGGCTTTTAAGATAGTGCAGTTTTTGCACATTATCTAAAGATGCGTTATTGTGTATAAGCGACTTAAAAAGATCGTGAAAGGCTCTCCATTCACTGTATTTGCCAGAAAAATTGGGAATTGTGATCTTGGGCAACTTTACCAAAGAATTGGATGCCTTAGAAGAATTATGATTGTTAGAGCCTCTATTTTGTGGTACCGGTTCTCTAGTATTAATCTTATTAAACGTTGCTTTCATCAGACATTTACATGATATATAAGTATCTTCGGTAGAATCATATAAATCGACAACCTTTTGACCTATGTCTTCTATCTTATAACGACCATAAAGTTGAGATTTGGTTTCCTTAAATGAAGACCAATCCTTTTCTAGTAATTCGTGCCTTGTCTCGATATATTCTATTGTCAATCTATCTTTAGGACTCTTTTAAAATTAGTAAAAGCCTTTTGTATAACATTTTGGAGGTCTTTCAATATATTTACTTGACCTTCCATCATGAACAACAATAAAAATATTCAAATAAGTTTTGAAATTGATTAAAAAGTATAATTTAATAAACTATATAAAATTCAACAAAACCTAATAAAAGAAAACCTAGATTGAGACTTAAAACTTACAAGTTTGGTTCTAAACAACACGTACTGATTTTTTCTAAGTCTTATTGACAGCGAAAAATTTTACAAGTGTTTTTTTTTTTAAACAAAGACTGGTAGAAATCGGGCATAGATTCCCCGTTCCGTCGTTTTTTGTAAAACTATTCTAAGTCTAACAAACATGCACAATTTTAAAGCTAAGTTAAATTATTATCTAAATGTTAAAGTAAAAATCTTCTTCATATAAAGTTCAAAATTGCTTGGCAAAATCTTCTTAAAATCACTGCTATTAGTATATTTTATTAAATTGTACTCACGTTTGCACTTCACTCACACTTCAAAGTCGGTTTCGTAGTGTATCACTGGTGGCGCCCTCTGTGGCGTCACTTGAAACTTCAACTGCCGGTTGTTGACGTCGATTTCGTTCACCTTGCTGAACGAAGTTGTCGCCTGAACTCAATTACTGATCTTCTGTTGAACCACTGGTGGCGCCCTCTGCCGCGACACGTTGAACTAACAATTCCACAGCGGCTGAGCTCGTCCACTTGCTGGACAAAGCTGTTGCTGCCTCTGCGGGATGCCCGGTACTCCTGCCGCAGCGATCCACTACGAGTACACTGGGGAGCGGTCCAAAGCTGGCACCGCTAACTTCAAAAAATTCAGACTTTCTGGGTCTGATCCAGGGTCAATGGACCAATGTTTTTACCGAGCTGGTAATTTTTGTACTAACACTTGTGGGAACACTAATAGGGTTGACATTTGAAATAAAACCAAATTGTGTCCTGATCTAAGCTGGTTATATATTTGCTTAAAATTTACTCGAGCCCAACCAAATCGTGGTAACGAAACCATAGCGACGTTTAATTTGACGCCAACGCCATCTATCGAGTTCGAGGTTAACAATTTAATAGTTACATTTTGTTACTACGGTTTCTGCATTAACAGTCATATTACAACTTTGATATAGATCCGTTGCTTAGCTTAAATCAATTAAAAGAAATTGCTCCACTTTTTGTGATTGATTGCTCAAGACAAAACGAATCGCTCAAAACTAGACCAGTCGATGTGCGATTAGAAATTGAATGTTCCGAAGATATTCCAGATAATACATCTGCCTATTGTTTAATAATAAACGATCGACTTTTCGAATGCAAACCTTTGAGTAATATTGTGAGAAAATTATCATGAATGTCATCGTAGATGTACAAGGGTTTAAGGGTGAAGAAAACGAATTTATTCCGAAAGAAATAGCGATAATGTATGAAGGACGTATACAAATACTGTTGTTAAAACCACCACGAGCATTTCATGACTTAACGAAAAAAGAACGGTTATAAGTAGCCTGGATTGAAAGAAACAGAGGAATACACTGGAATGAAGGCACCGTACCATATTTTAACTATAAAGCTGATTTGGGTGATTTTTAAAAAAATAAAAATATATTTACAAAAGGTAGTGAAAAAGTGTTTTGGTTAAAATATATGTTTGGAATAGATAATGTATTCTTAGAGGATTTGTCAGCTGACAAGGCAGAGATATCACGTGATCGTGGTGACGCAGCCGGTGGAGAGGGCAACACTTCGTGAGAGGGGCGCTCGGGTGCCTCGGTCACTTTTGCTCGGGAGCTCGGATGCGACGGACGGTTCTTAGGACTTGGTGTTAAATTAATTTTTGTGTGTAACGGTTTTTCGTTATAGTGATTTGTTTCTTTGTTTTATTATTTTCAAATAAATACTTCTAGCTAGTTTTGCGTTTCTTTTTAAAAAACTAATTGAGCTTCTGATCCATAAGATCAGAAGTGGGATAGGTTTAAAATACACGTGACTTTGATCGTTCGCCATCTATTTTTGCTGAAGTGTTTCGTTTTAAAAATAATTTTAAAGCCGTATTTTAGTTTTGAGTGCAATTCAAAAGTACCTCACAACGACGTGTTAATTATTTTTTTTCGGTTTCTAGTTCTAGTGCGTGTTTAGGTTAAAGCCCACGTGTTAGTTATATTGTGTCTGGTTTACGTAGTCTTTTAATTAACGTAGTGTGCTAACTGTTGATTAATTATGTCGGATCGCGAGTGCACACCGCGTGAACACCCGCCTAAACGTAATTCTCGCAACTACCGTCGTAATGACTCGCGTAGCCCTCGTGATGTTCATACGGGGCGTCGAGACCGTTATCGTGAAACGCGTAGCAGATCCTCTAGGCGTCGTCGCGATAGATCTGCGAGTTTCGAAAGTCCACGTAGGCGACGCGATTGTTCTTATGGGCGTCGGGACAGCCCTCGCCGCAACCCTTTAAATAAAGTCCTTGATCGCTTGAACGCTTTAGAGGAACGATTGTCTCAAACCGTGACTCCCACGTCGTCGCATCCGTGCACGAGAAGCTACACGCCGGCGCCAAAATCGGTGGCTGCCGAGGAACCTATTGCTGATATGGCAACACGTGCTACCGAGACCACCGCCTCCGTGGCATCGCGTGAGGTAGACTCTGCGGACAGGATTGTGGGCGCACTTTCTTCCCTGATTCAAGTAAGATCCACCCATTACTATATTTCGAATTTTGATCCCAGTGTACATGACTTTGACGTGTGGTGTGCGGAAGTAGATAAGGGGCGCGAATTAAGTCAATGGGGCGATCGGGAATGCCTGGGACGCATTGGTGGCTGTTTACGTGGTGATGCTAAGACGTGGCTCAACGATTGGGTGACCAATGACCGAACGTGGACTAACTTTAAAGCTGAATTTCGGTCACTGTGTCCACGTGAAGTTGATATGGCCTCTGTGCTATATGAAGTTATGAGTACGAATTCGAATAAATTCACCACGTATGCAGAGTATGCTCGAAAGTCCTTGCTGCGGTTGAACATTGTCAGGGGGCTTTCGGATGAACTGAAAGCCGCCATAGTGATCCGTGGTATATCTGATCCCCAAGTTAAAGCCGCGACAACCAACGCTAAACTACAGCCAAAAGATCTTGTAGAATTTTTGTCAGTATATTTGAAACCTAAAAGTGCACCTACCACAACAAGCAATCCTGTTCGCACGTCAAACCCGAATGCCTCTGATCCCCGTAAACGCAAGGTTCCTATGCAATATGATCGGTTGACTTGTTTTTCGTGCGGAGAGCTAGGTCATAAGCAGGTTAACTGTTCGAAGAAGTCTGCTAAATCTGAAACAAATTCTGTGAATCCTCAAGTGAAAGCTGAGCCCAACTTGCAAACAACAAAATCGGTTCATAAACCCGTTAAGACCTGTACTTATTGTAAAAAGACTGGGCATTCCATTGAGACCTGCTTTATTAAAGAGCGCACGGAATCAAAATCAAATAAAACAAGTAACGTAAATTTTTGCTCAGAGCCACCCCCAGACAAAACAATGTGATGTCCGCAGTCATTCAGAATGTGCCTGTCGATGTTTTAGTTGATTCCGGTTCTGATATTTCGCTTATATCTGATTCAGTGTTGAAGCATTTTAGTTTAAATAAAATACCTACCTACCGCCGTATGCGAGGTATTGGAAGTCAGGATATAGAATCTACTTCATTTGTAAATACTATTATAGAGTTCCCAGAACTTTCTTTGGACATAGACTTGTATGTTGTCTCCCCGGGTTGCATTCAAGCTCCAATTCTAATAGGCACAGATGTTTTAAATCGTAGCGGAGTTACATACATTCGAAAGAACGACTCTCAACGTTTGATTAGGGTCGCGCATACAAATAACGTGTCAACTGTAGAGTTCACCAATATAAAAACACCCTTGGTTGGTGACGATAAAGAGTGTTTGTTGGCTGTGCTAAACGAATTTTATGATATGTTTACCACTGGAACAGCGACGTCTACAGTTAACACCGGAAGTATGGAAATAAAGCTTAGCAGTGACATTCCTGTAAATTATCGGCCTTACAAACTGTCTGCGGATGAAAAACGTCGCGTTCGCGAGATAATAAGTGACCTATTAAGTAAGGGCGTGATCCGCGAGTCGCAATCCAATTACGCAAGTCCTATCATCCTCGTTAAGAAAAAGGACGGAGCTGATAGGATGTGCGTTGATTATCGGGCTCTAAACGCGATCACTATTAAAGAGCGATTTCCATTACCGTTGATCGATGACCATATAGACAGATTGGGCAGCTTTAAATATTTTTCCAGCCTTGATATGGCTACAGGGTTCCATCAACTGCCCATGAGGGATGATGACTCTATTAGTAAAACGGCATTCGTAACGCCTGAGGGGCATTACGAATATTTAAAGATGCCATATGGGCTCGCTAATGCTCCTATTGTCTATCAGAGAGTCATTTCCAAAACTCTAAAGCAGCTGATGGATACCGGTAAAGTGTTGATTTATATAGATGATGTACTGATAATGACTAATTCCGTTGGTGATGGTCTGAAAACTTTACGCGAGGTATTAAAAACTCTTACTCACGCGGGATTTTCGGTAAACCTAAAGAAATGTACGTTTTTGCATACTGAACTCGAATACCTTGGTCGACTTATTGGTCAAGGTCAGGTACGGCCGAGCCCAAGTAAGACTGAAGCTCTGGTTAAGTCCCCGAAACCATCTAATGTAAGAGAGGTTCGCCAGTTCCTGGGATTGGCGGGCTATTTTCGTAGGTACATTGCAGGCTATGCCTCAAAAACTGCTCCTATCGCTAAGTTGCTCAGGAAAGGTGAGCCTTTTAAATGGGGTGCGGAACAAGACTTAGCGCGTGACTTTATTATTAAAAGTCTAACCGAAGAGCCCGTTTTAGCAATTTTCGATCCCAATCTGCCTACTGAGCTTCATACCGATGCCAGTGCTATCGGTTACGGTGCGATTTTAATGCAGGAGCATGAGGGTAAACGGAAGCGAGTTGTTGGCTATTTTAGTAAATCCACTCAGGGCGCAGAGTCTCGTTATCATAGTTACGAACTCGAGACTTTGGCAATTGTTCGTGCGTTACAACATTTTCGGCACTATTTAATAGGTGTTAAGTTTAAAATAGTTACCGATTGCAACTCTTTAAAGCTGACCGAACGTAAAAGAGACTTGTTGCCACGTGTAGCGCGCTGGTGGATCTATATGCAAGACTTCCAGTTCACGTTAGAGTATCGAAAGGGTTGCCTCATGCAACATGCAGACTTTTTAAGCCGACAGCCCGCTACTGTTCTCCAAATACAAAATCCACGAAACTGGGCGAAGATTGCTCAGACGGCCGATTCTGAAACTCAAAGTTTGATGCAAAAGCTGAGAGACGGTCAATTAGATTCCACCCGGTTTTTTATTAAAAATGATTTGTTGTACTATAAGTACGCGGCTACTGGTGAGGATTCTCGCTTCCTATGTTATATTCCTAAAGGTCATAGACTTAGTTTGTTAAGAGTGTTCCACGATGATCATGATCATATTGGAATAGATAAAACAACAGAGCTTGTATTGCGACATTTCTGGTTCCCCGGTCTAAGACCTTTTATTAAGAAATACATAGGTCATTGCATTGTGTGCTTGGCACACAAGAAAGTACCTCGAGCTCCTAGCCAACCGATAGAATCGTGGACGAAGCCTGAAATACCGTTTTCAGTGGTTCACACCGACGTTCTTGGCCCCCTAACGGAGTCAAACGGGTTCCGGTATATACTCATCGTCATAGATCCTTTCTCAAAATACTGCCTCTTGTACGCTCTATACAGACAAGATACGGCCGAACTGAAACGCGTATTTTCAAATATTATTTCACTTTTTGGTACCCCGTCAACAATTGTTTGTGACCGTGGCAGGATGTTTGAAAGCGCATCCTTTCAAAGCTTTGCTGCAGAGTTAGGTTGTGACATGCACTTTATCACGCCGGAAATGCACCGCGAGAACGGGCAAGTCGAGCGTTACTGCCGGACGGTCCTTAATATGTTGCGTATCGAGGTGAATAATAAGGGTGCTCAGTGGTCTGACGCGTTATGGAAAATACAACTAACTCTAAACATAACAAAGCAAGCCACGACCCGCACCTCGCCTTTACAGCTGCTGACTGGTGTTGAAGGCACGACTCCGATCCTGAGATCCTTGGTGCGAGACGTTGCGCTGAACGGCTCTCATTCTAACCGAGAAGCGCTCCTTACGCTGAGGAGACAGAGGGCATCTGAGTTGCTTGCTGAAAATCAGCAGCGACAAGACGCGTACGTGAACGAGCGTCGTCGACAGCCGCGTACATTTGCTGTCGGCAGTTTTGTGTTTGTGGGTAAGGGATCCCAAAGCACTGGGAAGTTGGACTCCGGGATGCGCGGCCCCTATAAGGTCGTACAAGCGCTACCACATCACCGATACGAGCTCGAGCTATTGGCTGGCTCGTACGGCAAGAAGACTCAGACTGCCGCAGAACACATGGTTCAATGGCGCGGTGAGTGGACCCCGGATGCGTGTGCAGCGTTTTTTGGTAATGGTGAGTAATTTAAGCAGCCCCGACATTGTGGCAGCGTTATTACTCATTGCCCCGACATTGTGGCATTTGTGTTTATTATAGCCCCGACATTGTGGCTGTTTGCCCCGACATTGTGGCAATTCTGTTTATTATGGCCTCGACATTATGGCCAGCTGGAACCCCGATAGTGGTTGCCAGACGATGTTGTGGTTGTTTCGGTAATGATTGAGGTCCGGAACTCTTTCATTGGCGAATACAATCTACAAACTGCTGCCTATTTTAGTGCAATTAATTGTAATTTCATTACAATGGGCAGTTAAAAGTTCAAACTTTTAGAACATTTCATGCAAGACTTGTCTTTATTATGTTTTAGAAGACGAGTCTACCAATGAGGACCAAAGTGGTGAAGACCAGGCGCAGACCAACCTAGCTTTGGAGGATGGACCAAGCGAGGACCAGCAAGCAATGCCAGCGAACCAAGCTGACGAGGTCGTTCAGCTGTCAGGAACGGCCGTCTTAGAGGATTTGTCAGCTGACAAGGCAGAGATATCACGTGATCGTGGTGACGCAGCCGGTGGAGAGGGCAACACTTCGTGAGAGGGGCGCTCGGGTGCCTCGGTCACTTTTGCTCGGGAGCTCGGATGCGACGGACGGTTCTTAGGACTTGGTGTTAAATTAATTTTTGTGTGTAACGGTTTTTCGTTATAGTGATTTGTTTCTTTGTTTTATTATTTTCAAATAAATACTTCTAGCTAGTTTTGCGTTTCTTTTTAAAAAACTAATTGAGCTTCTGATCCATAAGAGTATATAATTTAGAAAGTAAGCAGTGTCCTAGTATTGTAGCATTGTATAAAAAATATTCAAACTCATCTGATATTATAAGTTGTATCAATCACTCCAATATTTGCGCCTTAAAAAATGTATTTTGTTTAAATAAGTGGTGTGCCGAAAACAATGTTCTTATTTCATAAACAGCAATGTAAATATACAAGTAAACCAACATTTTAGTTTTATTTTTACGTCTATCTATTTTAATTTATAATGTCTTTAATATAACACAACATCAATAGCTCTCATAAAACATGAAACAGTAGGTATGCTATTTCTTGTATGAACAGCATATTTAATGCTTCTAATTACCAACATAGATACAATACAATAAAATTAAATGCTACTAACATTAGAGCGATGGATGCGAGACGCACAGGACCGATCATTGTGGCGACACTTGGAGGAGGCCTATGTCCAGCAGTGGACGTCTTTCGGCTGAAATGATGATGATGATGATGATGAACATTAGAGGCCGAGTAACTTATAAATTGCTTACAATTAGTTTGCACGACACTTCATTCTTAAAATTGCAGTGTGAAGGTTCACTGTTCGAAAAAATTATATCGCTTCATTTTGTAAAGTCATTTTTAGGAGTAGTACTTGCAAGATTATATTTATTCGAGATAATAATATGCAGAGCAGTCAGAAAATAAATAAATACAATCCTCGATATGACATGTCATATATAATACTTTTAAAATGCGTGAATTATCGTTTAGACATTATTGGGCAACGGTTGATTCAAGGAGAAGATTGGTGAGGGAAATGGTCGACGCCGGATTTTTTTACTGTGGAAATAGTGTAAATGATACAGCAGCATGTTTCTCATGTGGAGGTATAATAGAAGATTGGGAGATTTACGACGATCCTTGGATGCAACATGCTCTACATTTTCCACAATGTTATTATTTGATCGCTGTGAAAGGAAAGTATTATATTAATACATGTCTGCAACAGATAGGTACTCTACTAGAATGTACGTCATCGGATCATACTTCAAAGTGAGTCAACTTACGCAATGCATCACAACATTTGACCCTCATCATTTCAGTGTGAAGCTTCAATTTTACTTTATCTTTTTCATCTAGAAGTAAATATTAACTACAATGTCTAATTCATTAAAATCTGGTTTAGAAGGCATTCGTAAAATTATTTTCAATAATCCTGACGGTGAAATTATATTTACTCAAATATGCAAACTGATCCGAAAATACCGAATGAAAGTTCAATGAAACACAAGGATAGTGATACAAGGCAGATAAAAGATTACTTTCAACTAAAGATGCAAGATTCGATGCGATCTAAGTTTGAATAACCTCATTATCTTTTTACTCAAGAGTGGCCATCGAAAGGATGCTCATACATTGATTAGAGTTTGTGATATGAAACGGTCTGATCGTGAATAGTATAAATAATGCAAGCTCATCAAAACCTAGAGAAAGTAGTATATCAAAACAGCAGACACAGTTCTACCTGATTTAGAAGATGTTTTATGCTTTCAGATTCAGTCAGGAAACGAAATTACTTTTATTAAAACCGTTCTGTCTTCACTGTATCAGTTCGACTCGATGTCGAAGAATAAAGGACCAGGTGATAGCTGATAAACAGACCAAATCAATGTAAATATTCTCTAATAAATTATGTTCTACAATATTTATTGTTTTATTTACACACCATAGCTCGATTTGGTGTGCATTGTATATGATGTTAATATAACATAGGTACCTATATTATAACTTTACATTACACCTCTATTTCAATAGAGGATTCTGATTACAACCTTTATTTTGAATGGGGGATTCTGAATGCAACCCTCATTTAAATGGAAGATTCTGAATGCAACCCTCATTTAAATGGAGGATTCTGAATGCAACCTTCATTTTGAATAGATCCTCTATTTGAATACAACACTCAGTTTGAATAGAGAATTGGGGGGCCTGGATCTCCTTTGATCCAGGTCCCCCAATTCCACCCTACTTACGTGAACTATTTGATTTTGTTCACAATCTAAAACTGGTTCCCTATCGACATTACGTCGAGTCATTATGTCTTCGCGACTGGATAATGCAGAATCATGAATAATTTTATAAACTGTTTCCATTTGACCACGATGTTCTTGAATGTAAGTTTGAAGATATCGGTCCGTCATATTTAAACTGATAGGATTTCGAGGGTCGAAGTGACCAGAAATAACATCAAATGGCCTACACTTGGTTAGACTATGGATGGAATTATTATAAGCAATTAATGCGTACGGTATAAGATTTCGACTGGGTTCATTTTTGTGCTGCATTTTTAGTAACCGTAAGTGTTCTAAAAGCGTATTATGGAAACGTTCAATTAAACCATTCTCATTAGATGCATATGCACTAGTCATATGATGTTTTATATTATGCAAACGGAGAAATTCTGATATGACTGGATTGCTAAATTCGGTGCCTTGATCGGTTGTTAGATTTAAAGGGAAACCGTGATGAGTACTAAAGTGTAAAAGTGCTTTTAATATATTGGGTGAGGTACAATCGGGTAAAAGATAGGCTTGCGCGTACTTGGAAAATGAGTCTATAATAGTTAAATATTTGTCATGGTCAACAGTTAGAAGATCCGCGTGTCAAACGGTTTAGTTGGTGGGGGAACAATTCTGAACTGTGGGCGTATTGGGTTGTGGTCATATTTTGCGCATCTGCATATGCTACATTCGTTAATAAATTTTGTAATTTCGGTTTTCATTTTAGGCCAAAAATAACGTTCTGATAATGAAAGATAGGTTTCCGTAATTCCACGATGATTAGTCTGGCCTTCATGATATTTCTTTATTATATCTAATTGGTTCGAAAGGTCATTAATATTGGTTACCTCATGTTTAACTAGAACTAAGTTCACAGATGAACTTTCAAAAGTTTGTTGCAAGATTGGTATTATATCGAGCATTTTTTCGATGGGGCTTACTAGAATAGCAGTACGGATTTTTGGATCAATGTGAGATTTTATGATGTTTATAATATTAGTTTGCAAATTATGTTCGCTAATTTCTACTGAAGTTCTTTGCATAGACTGAAAAGGTTCAGTTATTAATGGTCTAGTTTTAGAATTACCGCTTATTATTTTGATTACCAGTTGTCTCTTACATTTATTTAAAGGTTCATCTGATATCGGAATATCTAGAACGGGATTTTCTGCGCTAGTGTGTATGGTTTCAGTACGTGGTGAGGCTGGATGTACTTGTGCATGATGTATGATATTTTGTGGGGCTGAATAAGCAGATAGGGTGGACGATGAATGTTGTGTTGAATGCCGTGTTTGTTTGTTCGCGGGTGAATGTGCAGTAAGAGTAGATGACGAGTGTATTGGACTGCTGCCTGCAGCGGTGAGAGTAGAGTAGGAAAGTTTTGGACTATTTTCCTCGGCCGATAATGTGGAAGACGTATCGGAGTGATTCACGAACAAAGACTGAGTTTCATTTTGATTGATCTGAATACGTGAGAGAGCATCTGCGTTAGTATTGATTTTTCCCTTTTTATGAACAATAGTGTAATTATATTCTGCTAACTTGAGCCTCCACCTTGTAAGACGTGAACCAGGCTCTTTTAGATTCATAAGCCAAATTAAAGGTTTGTGGTCAGTTACTATTTTAAATTCTCTACTAAAAAGGAAAGGCCGGAAGTATTTTGTAGCCCAAACGATTGCCAACAACTCCTTTTCGATGGTAGAGTAATTAATTTCGCTATTGTTAAGAGTTCTAGACGCATAGGCAATAGGTTTGTCCGAGCCGATAGGACCTTGAGAAAGGACTGCTCCTAAGGCCACATTAGACGCGTCTGTAGTTAAGATAAACTCTTTACTGAAATCCGGGTATATTAAAATGGGGTCATTTGTAAGAAGAGTTTTGCAATGCTCAAAACAGCTTAAGTATTCTGGGGTTAAATTTATTTTGGCACCTTTTTTAAGACACGATGTAAAAGGTTTAGCAATGCGTGCAAAATCCGGTATAAAACGTCTGTAATAACCAAGTAAACCCAAAAATGCCTTTATTTGCCTGGGAGTTTTCGGGACTGGATAATTTAGGATGGCTGAAATGTTATCCGGGTTTGGTTTGACACCATCGGTGGTGATAATATGACCGAGATAAGGCGTTTCGTGTTTGAGAAATTCAGATTTATCCATCTGAATGTTTAAATTTGAATTTCTAAGACGGTCGAAAATGGCGCGCAAGTTAACTATATGTTCTTGTAAGGATGTCGAAAATACCAAAATATCATCCATATATGTAGTACAATTTGGGAGTCCGCGGAGGACATTGTCCATAACTCGTTGAAATGTTGCCGGAGAATTTTTCAAGCCCATTGGCATTCTAATATACTCAAAATGGCCTTGCTCTACACTAAATACTGTTTTCGGTATGTCGGATGAATTTAGCTGAATTTGTAAAAATCCTGATTTTAAATCTAATGTAGAAAAGTACAAACACCTGCCTAACTTGTCTAATATGTCGTTAATGTTTGGAATCGGATACTTATCATTTATTGTTTTTGCATTTAGTTGCCGAAAGTCAATGACTAATCGCCACTTAACTTTACTAGATGCGTCACTTTTCTTAGGCACAATCCATATCGGAGCATTCCAAGGCGATGAAGATGGACGAATAATACCTTGCTGTAACATAGATTCTATTTGATTTTGTACTTCTTCTCTATGTACGTAAGGATATCTATAGGTTTTACTATAAACTGGCTTATCGTCTACGGTTTTAATATGATGTTTGATTTCGTTAGTGAAGGTGAGTGGTTCCCCGTGTAGGTAGAAAACATCGGCATATTCTTTGCAGAGATTAATTAAATTTACTGTCTCTTCTGCATTTAAATATTCTATGCGCAACTGCGATAAAACCTCTCGTGTTCGCTCGGCGTTATAGGTACGTGGGGTGGTGTCAATTACGTGAGTTATGGGAAACGTTTCTTCGTTAAAAATTTGGGCGCATATTGGATCCTCTATAGGTATTACAACGTCTGTATCCCATGGGTTTGAAATTTGTATCATGGTATGATTATTTTCCGCGAAAGATATGCATTCGGTAATGTAACAACCGGAAATTGCTTGCTCCTCAATATAGATATCTCCCTGTGCGATGTTAGTAGGTACCCTAATTAATTGAGTAGTTTGGGCCGGTATAGTAATTTCGTGAGAGTTTAGGCATTGAGGATTGTAATATAAAATTATAGGAATTTTTGTGAATTGTGTCTCTAAAACATGAGCAGCAAGGTCGATTTTTGCATTCCACTTTTTTAACTGTTCGCAACCTATTAAACCATCAAAGAAATTATGAAATTTATAGAGAAATAATTTTATGGGAATATTATCATTCAATTCGTCAAAGCAAGGGACAGTTAGCGAGTAGTAATTTTGAGTGGTCACGTGCGTATTTGTAACTAGAAATGGTTCATAGTCAAGTGGAATTTGGGAGTAAAATTTTTCATAGGCTTCTGGGCTAATGAAAGACTCGTTTGCCCCGGTGTCAATCAAAAGTTTAATTGGGGGATTTTTAATTTGGATATAAGGCAAATGACGTTTACTTTGCACGTTCAATACGGGGGCATTCTTCTCTATAGCCGGGCAAAAATTTTGCTCTGCAGTGCCTTCAACGGGGTTCTGATTTGGATCAAGTTCAAGGCCAATCATAAAATTATGAAGATGATTTGTATCGATCATATTGGGAGTAGGATCAAAATTTTGGACATTGGGATCGTATTCGTGAAAATTTAAAGCTGTATTCTCGTCTAAAAATTCATTGAAATGAGTTTCTCCAATTTGTGGAAGGTTTGGTTCAAGGTTACGTTTACCGTTGTAGTTCGTGGGCGGGAGAGTACGCGCGACTGGATGACTAATACCACTCATAGGTGTTGGGGTACTATATTGGTACTTGATTTATTTGGGGTACTTGGGGAGCTCGAGGTGGGATTCGGAATCCCGTAGACATATTGGTAGGGAGAGCCCTAAACGTTTGTAGGGTCTTTGTGGGGTTTTGAGGTTTGGGATAGGGTTGCCTGTGCTGTTCTAGTGGTACGGGTGGTGGGCATAGCTGTGGAGGATATTGAGGACCAAAGGATCGAATTTGAGGTCTCGGGTATGCTTGGAATGTAGGGTAATAATTTGGTGGCATGTATGAACGAAAATTTTGCTTTGCGTTAGAAGTATTAGGTGCTTGTTCGTAAAAATTATATAGATTTTTCTTCGCGGGTAGTGATTTATTTCTTTTTTGTAAATAGAGAACATTTAATTCCTCTTGGGCAAATCACTTTCGAGAGATGAAGGTCGCATGCACCTTACCCTAGAACCTAGCGGTTCATCTAAACCTCTCAAGAATGTCTGCAAAGCTAAGTTTTTATAAAGAGTTCTTTTTGCTTCCACAGTGGTTCCTACAGATTCATGCAACTCGACATACGTTATTATAGTACACAACAAATGTTTAACTTTTTCGTAGTATACTTGTATAGTATCATTGCCTTGAACTAAAAGAGATAGATCGGTATATAACGAAATTTCGTCCCTGTGATCTGAAAAGCTATTAATTAACGTGGTTCTTATGCCCTGCCAATCACTAGGAATTCCATTATTTGCCAAAGTACGTGCAGCAGTACCAGTTATCTTGTTTAAAATTCCATTAATCAGAGCCAAATTCGAGAGTCTACTTCCTGGTTCCGTACTGACATAAGTGAGCACTAACTCGTCGCATAAATTTAAAAATCTGGTCAAAACATTAGGGTTACCATTAAACTCTGGAACTAATCTAAGAGATTTATAAATCTTATCAGTTAAGTCTGACGAAGCCATCTGACTCGTCTGACTCAAAGATGGTTGTGAACTATGGTTTTGTTCAGTCATAGTTTCTAAATCTAAGTCGCTTAAAAGTTCAAGGTTACGATTGGCGTCACTTCGGGTTATCCGAAGTTGAGCTCGCCTACTAGGACTAAGGTCCCTATTACTACGTGGGTGAAAAATCTTGAAAAATTATAGTACACTGCGTAAAAAATATAGCATACAATTATTAAGAATATATGTAATTCACTTACATTTGTACTATTGCTGGCGAGCGTCGATCCATCGATTTTTGGAAGTCTCGATGTCCGCAACAGCAGCTTTCCCGACTGGCCTCCAAAGGTTCTTCGCCTGGACGGTCGACGCGGCGATGCCCGATTTTTGGGTGATTCACACAACGACAACACTTTCAAAGTCCTTGACGACTTCCGACTGCGCCAAATACGTGTGTAGGGGCGTGTCGGGAAACTTTTAGAATAAAGTCCGTTTCCTATAGTAAAAAGTTTAATCAATGTTCACAAAAGTTCTCAAAAAAAGGTTCTTAAAAATTATCAAAATGTAAAATAAAAGTAGATAAAACTATAGGTACGCGATTAGCGTGAGTGTTCGTTCCCACCGATGTTAGGATGGAAAAAAGCCCAGGGAATCGTCGTTACCGTGGGAAGCGCTACTCATGGAATTTGATGCTTCGCGCTTGTTTGCAAGTGTGCTGAGCCAGCATCATGGCATCGTAACACACTCATACACACTTCCCACTTTCACATTTACTGACACATACAACACATACTACACCTACCACGACACACTCTCACTCAACTACTTACAAATTTTGTCATGCCCCTCATTAGCAGACACAATTAAAAACCCTGGGGCCCTGGGGCCCTGGGGCCCTGGGGCCTGACGGATTAATTAATGGTTCTTCTTTTTATACTCATAGACACTTATTATATTGTTATGTTATCCATGCTACTGGTGAAAACAGATTTCGATCTACCCTTATTGAATTACTGGTCCCCAAGTCACAGGCTTTAAACCTAGTTTGCAAACCAGGAGATAATAATATAGGCACATTATGTTGTATCATATTTCTGTACTTGTAACCAATGTAAACAAATCATTAGAACTATTTATTCAATAAACCGAATTCATAATAAATGGTATGTTAGATTAAATAACTATTCTAATAAACTAATTGGACATTGTATAAAAATATAAATCATTGTTTTATTGATCATTTTTCTTCATTTTGATGTTCTTACACTTGGACATATACAATCAATCAAGTGGCTGACATTCAAGATAATCAAAGAATTTTCTAGTAAGATTGAAATTCATAAACAACAAATGAGTGCTTTTAGGGTTCTATAGTTACATGGCAAATTGGAGGAATTCACCGGAAAAGGATTTCGTCCTTTGAATTTCGTCCAGTTCGTTGCCCCGATCGTTTGACAGCCGTTTTACTCGAAGACTATTTGTACTGTATCGATGTATGGAAGGAAAGTGTATTTTATTTAACTGCTTACCAATAGAATACCTAGTGAATAAGTGTTCAAATATGGCACAGACCCGCCTGATGGCTGATCGTAGCTCGATTCATCCTGGCAATCCGTCATATATGCATCAGGCGGGTCTGTGTAGGTATATCGTGTAATAAACAACAACGGCTAGTCTGTTATTCAATTCACTTCACTTAAAACTTATAAACATGGTACAATCAAATACTTGTAGCAACAAAAAGTAGGATAGTTCCGATGCGTCTTCACTCTGTGACTGCCCGACTTGGTGGAACCTCTCCAACCTCGAAGCCAAACGGAAACGCGCCTACTCTGTCAAAGTGCGCCAACACCGGTGTTCATAGTTGCCGCTAGGTGGCGTGCTTTGTTTTGTTGTCAATTAACTGCCGAATGCGACACACATATTTACATAATTATAACAGAGTGACGAAAAAAGCGAGTAAGATATTTTGGGCCAATTTTCCAAGTGATTTTTTGATTTAAGTCGATGCTTATTGAAATATGTGCTTCTAAAGATACAACAACTTTATATTAACAGGTTCTAAGATTTTTTTTTCAATTAAAACTTATTCTAGCAATCGATAATTCAATATTGTACTAAAATATTACTCTCAACTTTAGAACCCTTCACTGCGTGTAAGCGACATACCCTTGGCCGGTTATGTTTTTAATTACTTACGATTTTTTATTATTATGTGAATTGAAAAAAAACAACCAACCACGTCAAAGTCATCTTAGACTAAGAACGTGCATATTTTCAACGCCAAAATGAAATATACAACGTTAGATGTGTTAATAAAAGCAGAAAATTTGATGGGCGTTTACAGAAATTACTGTTCTCAAAAAAAAAACCGTAAAACTCAAAATGCACGTGTTTTTTTAGAGATATTGATTACTGCAATGATATGGTTTAATAGCACTTATGAAGTCTTTTCAGTCAAATATACTGGTAACATCACTCTCTATAGTATCATTATATTCATATTTCATTCCGCGAGATGTTTCAGTTCTATAACTATAGTGATTTGTGCTATTCAAAATTCACCGTCTTTTAAAATTTTCTTACAAAACTTATTAGCCGTGCAACAGTGCTTCAATACTGACGCAACTAAAAAATGTTCAAGAAAATTGAAGAATATCTTCATTACTACCACAACGCTATTGTGCTTAAGTGTTACATGTGCATTTTTTATGATGATCTTTTTTAAATTGTTTGTCCAAAACGAGCTTCCCACTCCAATCTTTGTTATATCATTTACAACTAAAATATGTTCTGAACTTCGTTTTTCTATAGAACATGTTATATTTTACGTTTACATTAATATGGTTCATTGTTTATTGACTTGTTTGAACGATTATGTATCGGAACTTCAAGAATATTATAACAAGCAAGAAAAGAAGAACTGTATTAAGAGAAAGGACAGGAACGATCATCTGACGGAGGAACGATTAAAAGATTGGGCAACAAATTATATGTTACTGGTTGGTTGTAGCAAAGAACTGTCAGCGTGCTTCAGTTTTCAGATGACATTCTCATTGGGCCTATCATCAATGCATTATATTTATTCAGTATACACAATGTTTTACTTGGTCGCTGAAAATGTAAGTACTAACAAGATATTATCAAGCTCCCTAAGCCTGCTACTTATGTTATAGTTTTTCAAAGTTAACGTTTTTTTATTCGCAGAAACCATACAAGTATTTTGTAGGTTTCCAAACTCTCATAGTCCTGATATATTCACTGTGTGGTACACATTTGGTCCTTCTTGCTGGACAGAAACTTATCAACGAAGCCTCCAAAACTAGGACGGGTTTGTTGAAATTAAACATTACATTGTCAATTTGTAAGTATACAATACTATATCTAATATAAAGTAATATGTGTCCAGTTTTGAATATTCTTTTATTACTAAATAGCTACCCAACCGCTTATAGGTAAATGCGGGGTTCCCATGGGAACCGGCACAAAATCGAAGCTGCGGGAAAAATGACAGTACTCAATGATCTTTTATTTGATATTTTTTAGGGTTCTAAAGGTCCGAATGAAAAACGGAACCCTTATAGGATTACTCGTGTGTTTGTCTGACCGTCTGTCATAACTATTTTTGTTCCGAATCTACTGGAAATCATAAAATAACGAAATAATGTTAAAAAAATAATTTCAAAATCATAAAATAACGTTACTAACTACAGACATATCTTTGAGGCGAGCGTGGAAAATAACGCGCCGTCGACCCGGTCCTGATTCTTTTTGGACGACGATCTAGCCATTTATCGCCATCATTTCAGCCAGGAATCGGCTTGCAAGTCCCAACGCTCAGAGCGTCTCCTGCAGCAGTTAGGGTCGTGAGGGCGCGAGGATTGCCTCACCCTGACGCGTTTCGCCTCTTCCGTAGCGTTTATTACTGCTTCGCAGAAGGAGGTGACAGCTTGGGATACCCTCTCGCTCCGTAACATGGCCTGGACAAGGGCCGAACGAGCGAGGGGTTGCACTGTCGATCGCCTTAACGGTGACACTGCGGATCTCTGCCCATGCGGGGCAGACCTCCACTGTACCTGGACCTGCGGACGGCGTGTAGTGGGTAGCTTGCCATCTGATCAGCACCAGGCCTGAGAGTCGACGGCGCGTAGTGTTCCACGCGCGCCTCAAAGAGTTGTCAGCAAAACATGACTAGGCCCGTCATGGCCGATGCCTGCCCAGGGGCGTGCATTAATTCGAAACAGAGTTACCGCGCCCCAGGACACTCAGGGCAGGGAAGGAACAGGGGTGGGTTTTAGTCAGTAAGAGTCTGACACGCCCTCCCATTCTACCCAGAGCGGGAGATGTCATTGGATGATTTCCCAACCCAAAAAAAAAAGAACTCCACTGGACGCTCTACTGTGTCCTCCGGCGATTCTCACAGTGATATCACTCGGGACTCATGAATATCTTTGACCCAAACACGGACGTGTAACATAAATAAATATTTGGTGATCATTTACTAAAATTGATGATTTCAAAGTTGGTAATTTTTGGCGGTTATTATATTAAAATAACGTTAAAAAGACCTTACCCTATATTAGAATAGAATAGAATAAACTTTATTGTAAACGAAAATAGTAACACAACAGCTATACTATATTCCTTATTTACAGATCCAACATCGAAAACAAAGGCTATCAAGAACATACATCTCCTTGTAAAAGCTAATCCAATCAAAATAGAGTATACTGGTAGAGTGGTCCAGGGAATGTATTTAATTCCAATGGTATTGTCCCTGTCTATCAGCTATATTATAGTTGCTTTGCAATTTAGTCATCTTATTTAAATAAAGCTTAAAAAATTGAATTTAACAAAATTCAGTGTTACTGGTTTTTGTGTGAATAAATAAAGGATGGATATTGGAGGGTAGTCCCAAGTAACACGCTTAATTTTGTAGCTCTTATTTATATAATTTTAAAATAATATTAAAACAGTTTTGAATGCAAAGAATTTTTCTGAAGTAGTACTTTAACCTCTGGTGCACTCAGTCAGTTAATCAACTCTCCTTCACAACACTGCTCTTAACTGTCAGTACTGCAATTCCCTACAATGGACCTATACACCAAGTTGTCAAGCGTGTGGAGGAACTTTCTTTAACATTTACTTCAAGAATGGCACAGTATGAGGAAGATTTGATGAATGCCAGTGGTGAAGCTCCCACAAATGAATTGCCAGCCTTTCCAAGGACTTCACCGAAATGAAGGGCCTTATCTGGAAAACCTTGACTGCTCTGAAATGCCAGATGGAGTTGCTTGTGATGGGGCTGGATAGACATGAAATGGCATCCCGTGCTAAGGTCCTACTACTACATGGCTTGTCTTAAGAAAAGGATGCTGATCCCAGCTCTTGTTTCCTTAAAATCTTGTCGGAGCGACTGGATATTAATAACGTAGCTCTCAAAGACATAACAGCCTGTCACCGACTCGGAAGTAACACCAGCAAGCCGCGTCCTCTCTTGATTGGCTTTTAAAGCCATATCGTGAGGAATGAGGTGTGGCGAAATAAGACCAAGCTGAAAGCCTCTTATCTTACGCTTTCTGAGTTCCTCACTAAAACCCAGAAACGAAATCTTTATGAATGCTCGGAAGTATTATGGTATAAATAATTGTTGAAAACAGTTATTCAGGTCTCAAATAGCTTACAACGTAAGACTGAGTCTACAATGGAATATCGAGAACTTGTGGTTCAATTCCCCGTTGCCGTTTCGTCAGACGTGACATCAAAGACGTTGCCCGAGAAGAGAACTCGCAAGCAAGCAAAATGATGGTATCTTATACGTCAAGATTCTTCCATTTCTCATGTGTATGTATTATACGTAATTTTTTTCTCTTGTTTGTAGGTCACTAGACTTTTTGTAATAATTATTATTTTGTTTTGAGTTTTATTTTGACTTTTGCCATGAAGCTGTCACTACGTTTCTTAACGATCGTTCGGAAATACACTAACTTGTTTTTTTTATTTGTTTGGCCCACTGGCTTTTCATCATTGTTAATAGTGAAACCTAATGTAACCGGCGAGTCCATCGAGTTATGAGTTACGAGTTTTTTTTTTTTGTTTTAATTAAGTTTCTATTTACATTTTTATTTATTTATGGATATTTATATTTTATTATGTCAGATAATAATAAAATTATTGATGATAGTTTCGTTTCATGCTCATCCTTTTATGAGTCGATCGAGGATTGGAGCTTTGCCAGCGCTGTTAGCGATGACAAATCTCTGGATCTTCAAGACCACCTTTCTTTTATTTTTTCAAACTATTGCAAATTCTTCAACGCTGTGCACGTAAATGCTCAAAGTATTCATGCTCACTACTCTGTTCTGCTATCGTCCTTTGATTCAGATCTGATTCACGCTGTCCTTATATCCGAAACTTTTCTCAAGCCAGCACTTCCTTCCACGCAATATTCTCTACCTGGTTACAAGATTGTGCGCAATGACAGAGCGGGCAGGGGATGTGAAGGGGTGGCCATTTATCTCCTTGGTGATATCACCTGCAAGGCTATTGACTAGTCTCCGAGTGTTAACTCAAAATCTGCTGAACACCTATTTGTTGAAATAGATTTTCAGCATACAAAATTACTTTTAGGTGTATATTATAGTCCCTCTCTCCAGATTGATTACTTTTCCTCTTTCGAAGCAAAATTAGTAAACCTTTCCCCTCTCTATGAGCATACGCTTATCCTCGGAGACTTCAATACTCGTCTCTTCTGTCAATATGCAAATACTTCCGCTGAATGCTACACACAGGGCTCCTCACTGTACTCCTTCTCTCTTAGATCTCATTCTGGTTTCTGACCGTAACAAAGTAGCTACACAGGGACAGCTTCCTGCTCCTTTGTCCTACCATGACCTTATTTTCCTGTCCTATAAGATTCGACCTCCTAAACGCAAGGCTAAATTTATGATTCTTTGTAGTTTTAAAAACGTTGTTCTGGAGCGTTTGAGAGCTGATGCTGGTGGGATTGACTGGTCTTCTGTGTTCACCTGCGACGATATGAACACTATGGTGTCAGTCTTCAGCAGAACTATACTGAAATTGTATGAGGCACATGCTCCTCTTATCAAGGTAGGAGTCAAGCACCTTCCTGCGCCATGGTTATTCCCAGAAATAAAAAACCAAGTCGCGAAGCGCGACAAGGCCAGGCGTTTATACAGGAAGCGGCCTACTGAAAAAAAACTGGGATATGAAAACTGGGGACTAGGACTGGGAAGAAGATGCGAAATTGCTGCAGTCGTTTTTGTAGGAATGCAATAAGGAGCCTCATTCACAACTCAATTAACAACTTCAATCTAACACAAGTATGGCAATTCTTACGGACTTTTGGTATTGGCAAAGCTTCTAACAAGAGTTCTCCTGATAAGATGGACCTTAATGCACTTAATGGGCACTTTTGTAAGTCAACAATCATACTTGATAACCAAGTTAAATCTTCTACTCTCAATGGTCTCATTAATCTTCCTTTGCCAGCAAATACTTCTTTCTCTTTCCACCCATCTACTGAATAAGATATTAAAAAAATGTATCCAATCCGTCTCTACTAAGGCGGTAGGTAACGATGGCCTTCATCTCCAAATGTTCCTATCTATTTTGAGTGAAATAGTTCCTGTCATCACCCACATTGTAAATTTTTCCCTCTTCAATAACTCCTTTCCATCAGCTTGGAAGAAGGCTCACGTCCAACCACTTCCTAAAGTTCAATATCCTTCGTCACTATCCCAGTTCCGTCCAATATCCATTCTCCCAGCACTTTCGAAGGTTCTTGAGAGTATTTTTCAGAAGCAACTGTCGTCTTATCTATTCTTTTAGCCTGCTGAGTCCTAACCAATTTGATTTTAGACCTGGCCATATCACTGTTACAACATTAGTCAAAATAACTGACGACATAAGACTGGCTATGGAAAATAAATGCCTCACTATATTGGTTTTACTGGATTTCAGCAGTGCTTTTAACTCAGTTGGCTTTGACATCCTCTTGGGAATCCTTTCCTCACTTAATATCTCTGCACCAGTAATTGAGTGGTTCAATTCTTATCTTCTTCTAGGGTCTTTTACTCCTTTCAGTCACTTAAAAATCTCCAAAAATTCTTACCATTTCACACTAAGGTAACTCTTGCTCAATCTCTTCTTCTACCGCTCATAGACTATACGGATGTCGGTTTTGTAGACGCTACTGAGGTACTTTTAAAGAAACACGAGCAACTGCAGAATTTGTGCATCCGCTTTATTTTAGACCTCCGTAAATACGACCATATGTCGGAGTTTCGGGCCATATTGGGGTGGCTGCCAATTCGGCGTCGCGTCGGCGAGATATCCATATTATACTATAACTTCTCTATAATATCCTGCGCAATCCTCCTTCTCCTCAATACCTTCGTGAACGCTTTGAGTACCTTGTTCCGAGGGGTAAACTCTATCGCACTGCCATTTCTCTTCTCCTTCGTAATCTGCGTCACACTTCTAGCCGCTATAATGGCTCCTTTTCAGTACCTAACTGCAGTCCGTCTCTAGAACTCTCTTCCACATTCCTTACGCGACAGTCCTTCTCTGGATGTCTTTAAGATAAAAATAAAAGAGCACTGCCTTTCTCAATGACATAATTTTACTAATGTATATATTGGTATTATTATTAAATAGTAATTATGTAGGCTGTACGGCCTACACTCTCTCACAGAAAGGAGGCCTGTGCCCCAGCAGTGGGGACATTAAAATGCTGATTATGAGTATATATGTATTATAAATATTTTTATAGCCTCATTTACACAGGTTTATATTGAACACGATACTACTCTCGAATGTGATCTCTCTCTATCACTCAATGGTTTGCTGGGAGAAAACTCAACTTTGAGTTAAGCTGGCCTTTGTACATGAACTGTGTAATTACTGTGTTAAGATGTGGTGTACAACAAGGAACTAAGAAGGATTTTATATGCTTCCGTTGCAACTTAAAGGCAAAAACTGGTTTATGTGATTTTACATGTTTGTGAACGCTACAATACAGGAGTAAGTCCTTGTGTGGGGCAAAGTTGATCTCTACGTATGTTAATAACTAAAGATTCTGATACACAATAGGTTCAAAAATGTGCTATTGACGTTTCTTACAGAAATGTCAAGTTGTTATTTACAAATACTTTCACCTTTTTCCAATTGCTGATAGAAAGTCAATCTGTTTAGAATCCAACGAGATCCTATAGTAGAGCATTGAAATATTATGTGTCTTCATCTGTAGTTTTCGCGGGGATGAAGTTTATGTACTGTATGTATAAACTATATAGGTAGGATACCTTAACAACAATTGCACATGTTTGAAAAAAATCTTTTAATAAAATATTTGGATTGTTTTAATGTGTTATGATTTTTTCAACCCATGCGATTACCTTGGTTAAAATTAATTGATAGAAAATTGTTTTTTTTGGCACAGGATGACGACTGGTGAAGTATGGAAAAAGACACGGTGCGATGCATGAATAAATAAGGATAGCGGTAAAATAATTACAAAAAGATCGAAAAAAATATATTTTATTCTATTTGACGCTACATTTTTAGTTGGTAAATGACCATTTTAAGTTTTAAGTCATATACATAAATATATGTAGATATTGCCCTAATAGCATTTCTTGTGGGCATTCAGTTGCGCCATGTGCACTTCGTTAATCGGCCAACTGTTAGATTTGGCCATCTTATAGAGGTAATAAGGTGCTCCAATAAAAATGGCCGAAATCTGTTAAAAAAATCACATTTTTTTAATTTCGGAAATTTGTCTAAGTCCTTTGAAGATCGCGGCACACTTAGAAAAATATTGCAATTTTTTTTTCTCAATAATTTCTCGAGTTTTTTTACATTATCTCATGGTTTTCAACTAGAGCAACAATTTTTTTCTTGAAAAGATTTTCATCAGAGCAACTATTTTGAAAATATAGAGCGTTTTGTAAAAAAATAAATAAAATTTGGAGGCCTATAACTCGGGAACGGTGCGTCTAAGGGCCATGCTTCTCAGAACCTAAATGGTTTCTATGGACAAGGTTAATAAGGTGCTCCAATAAAATGGCAGAAATCTGTTAAAAAAGATCTCCGAAAAATTGGATTGTCTTTTAATAATAATAATAATAATAAGATGCCAGGCCTAGCATTCAATTTATTTGTACTCTTCCAAAAATTTCTAAAGTCCCTATTCGTGTAGTGGGTCGCCATCAAGTCCATTTTTATCTGTTCTTGATGGTTTTGACACCACTTAAACTTACCTTTAAAAATTTTACGCGCCTCAATCATGTCTCTGAACAATGGCCCGCTGGCTGGCTTACCGTAGCTTACCCATGCATTAAATGCCCGCCTGGCACACGAGTAAGACTCGCTCACGTGCTTATTCCACCCCGCTAATAACTTTTCATGTTTGCGTTTCTTTATCATACAGGTAGTAGCCGCAGCGTTTTGTAACACATTAATTATATTATCATATAATTTACTGACAATATCCTTATGGGAATTATTGTGACAGATTTTTCCACAAAAGCTCTGAAACTCACATGGGAAATCTATAGTTTTTAAATGTGTATTACATATTTTTGTGTACTCATTTATCTGCTCTGGGCTCCTATCTCCCCATTTCACTTTATTACATGCTGTGCTCTTCAATAAGATTTTTCGTGTAATAATATTAAAATTACATGTAACAACTAATGGATAGTGGTCTGACCAATACACATCATACTTTACATATATATCTACAACACTCGGCCACGCGGCCCTCGTGACAATACAATGGTCTAGCCATCTACGACACCCGTGTGCCTCACTAATGAAAGTGAAAGTATCAGACAATAAACACAGTTTATCAGTGTCGGCACATATCCAGTCCTGTTCCGCAGAGAATTCCAAAAGTTCAGAGTAATAACGCTCACCTGGATGTGCATTTACGTCTCCGAGAATGAAAACAGATTCTACACTACTTTCCTCAATAATACTCGTAGCACTAATTACACTTAGGCAGTCTGTAAACTCAGGTACGTTCTCAGCACAATCCGTAGGCATATAAACACTAACAACCAGCATGGGCCGATCGTTTGTAGAAATACGAATAGCCGATATACGCGGGTTTGCACACTGTACCACTGACACAAACTGGAATACAGATTTACGCCATAAGAGCGCCACCCCTCCAAAGGGCCTACCCTTGAGAATACCCACACTGGTGTCCACCGCAGAGGTCCCAGTGCTGCCAAAGTCTACGTGAATGTCCGCCAGGTAAGAAAGTTCAGAGGGCAGCAATCACGTCTCCTGTAAGGCAGTGATGTCTGCAAAACCGCATATCTGTTTTATACCTTCCACAGACCGTTTTATATTTCTGCAGTTAAATGTTACCATAGTGGCGTTATACATTATCAGTTGAAATATTTCTTTTCTTCTCATCATAAACTTTTTTGTACGGCATAAAGCGACGACATGTCACACCGTCTGGCCAAATCTCATCATTTAGGAAAACATCTAATTTATGCTTCGTAACTGTCACTTTGTAGGCGTTGTAACATCTTTCTGTTTTCATTTTTATTTTCTGAAGAGTAACATTTTCGTTGATTTTTGTGAAAATGTACTCGATTATGTCCTTCTCAGAGGTATTTTTGTGCACATTAGACACGAACAATGGCATTTTAAGATCTGCTGGTCTGAATCTATGAGTATCTTCAGGTTTAATTGATGCATTCCCTCTGATGCTCTCCGTCCTATTTCTATATCTTTTTTTTTGTACCAACGACCATTCATTACTTGTAGAAGGTTTTGGTTGCGATTCACCTTTCGATATAACTGTTTCCGCCATTGACTTATTATTATTTGTTACTTTCATACCACAAGCCGTGTTCATTACGGTGTAATGAGCGGCCGGTCCCGTCAGCTGTTTCGTCGCTGCAATTGTGGTGCCTGTGTGCGTAGAAGCTATATTATGCGTACGCGCGCTATCAGCTGATTTGAGTGCGAAGACTGTAGGACTACACACATGCACCAAACCAGTGGATTGTGTAAATGTCGAACACGGCAAATTTTGCACTTGCCGTTTCGCACTCTCTGCTTCTCCCTCCGGTGTACTCTTTATTGATGCGGACGAGTCCTCGATATTCAAAAAACCGGCCGGCCCGCTTTCCAATAAATAGGCACCTCGTCTATTGTTGACGTTAGATTCTTCATTTAACGATGATGCATATTTCATGTTATTCAACTCAGTTTCTAAGTACTCACTCGTAACATAAGTTTCCTTAATTGAACTGATTTCTAATGCGGAGAAATCGCTTATGATAAGTCTTATTAGACTCACTTCATTCATAACACAGATTTTATTTTGTGTAAAACATAATAGCTCATTTATGACTATGTTACACTGTGAACACTTCACAACTTCGGTAGACATTTTTTATTCTGCACCCGTTCGCTTACGCGTTCGCGCGGAGACTCTCTTTTGATGATCGCCGACACTTAGAAGAATTTTGCAATTTTTTTTTCTCAATCATTTCTCAAGTTTTTTATACCATGTCATGGTTTTCGACTAGAGCAACAATTTTTCCCAGAAAATATTTTTATTCGAGCACGCATTTAGAATGGGTTCCCTCTATCTGGCAGAATCTTGTTGCTTCGAAATTTGTTTGTTCATAATCTTCTTTAAACGAATATTTTTGAGGCATAAAAATGATTAAATATAATTATTGTCTGGCCGAATGTGTATATGTCCGAATTTACAATGGCATACTTTTAAGATGGCAGAATTTTATTTGGCATATTTACCTTTGGCATAGTTAAAGTTCCGCATAATTTCGTTAAGCATAACGTTTATTTAGACCGACTATTATTTGGCACAATTTCACTTGGCATACTAGCATTGCACGAAATAGCATTTTCAACCTTAAATTAAAATATTGTCTAAAAAGCTAATATGTTGTGATACAAAAGTTAGTTACAGAAAAGAAACGCTGCAAAACCGACTCCACGTAGTCTTGTCTGCCCTACCCCTAGAGTGTAATTTAAGCCCGCGTTGGTGCGGAGGGGCGAGGCGGCCTGCGAGCTGAGGAGCAGGTGGTTTTGGTACGTTCGCCGCCGCGGCTGAGGCTAGCCGGTGGAGCCGGCCAGTAAGCCGAAGCTGCGGTGGTGAACGTTAAACGCGGCTGAGGCTAGCCGGTGGAGCCGGCCAGTAAGCCGAAGCTGCGGTGGTGAACGTTAAAACCATCTGCAACGATAAGCTCGCTTGGGACCGCCAGAGCCCCGCAGCACCGGAGCCGTGACAGAAACCATGCCTGCTGCATGTTGCATGCTTGATTCATGATTGCTGCTTGTGTGCTGCTTGCTTGCTGCCTGCTTACCGCATGCTTACTGCATGCTTGATGCGTGCTTGCTGCATGCTTGATGCATACTTGCTGCATGCTTGCTGCATACTTGTTTGCATATTTCATGATTGCTGCATGCATGGTGCATGCTTGTTTGCATGCTGCATGCTGGCTGTATGTATAGTGTATGCTTGTTTGCATGCTTCTTACAGGGCATTAAAAACCACATGTTCACAATCAACAGTTTTATTAAGTAAATAATACATTTAGAAAAATAATTATATAATTCATTAAACAAAATACATAGATAATTTACATTAAACTAATCTGAAATCAATTTTGTTAGTGTGGAAGAAGAGAGAATGATAGATGAGTCTTGCAATTATTATGGATATGAAATATATGCAAAAAGATGAATCAAACTATAAACTTACTGTGATATGATATTATGTAGTTCTGCCTTTTAGTGAATATAGATAGGAAATGTATGCCAAAAGACGATACTGACTGTGATCTTTCTGTGATATTATCGTTCTACTTTTTAATTATTGTGGATATGAAAGGAGAATGACAGGAATCGGCTCGAATCATGCAGCGTCCGACAGATTTTCTGTTACTAGGATCATTCATATGAAAAAAACTTTTTTACAAAAAAAACAACCGACTTCCAAAAAAAAAATACACTAAAAATGTATAAATAACTTTAATTTCGGAAGTCGGTGTTTGTATTTTTACTTCTTCGTTATTTGACACTGACTTCCGAAATTAAAGTTATTTATAAATTTTTAGTGTATTTTTTTTTTGGAAGTCGGTTGTTTTTTATTTTTCACTTTTTATTTGTTATACCCAAGAACTAAAAACCCCAATATAATGGAACGTGGAATTTAAACATTTGGAGAACACCAAAACGTCATTGAGGTACACGTATTTTCCGTTTTTGTTCAGTTTCTCAAAAAGCGCTGAAGCAATTTCGATAAAATTTTATGGGACCACCTCGGGAGTATATTCTTACAGATGAAAAAAGAATTTTGAAAATTGGTTCACAACTGACGGAGATATCGGGTAACATACATACAAAAAAAAAAACATACAGACGAATTGAGAACCTCCTCTTTTTGGAAGTCGGTTAAAAATACAGTAAGAATTATACAATATAAATAAAATCTGTAGAACCACACCGTTTAAAAGTATATTTAAATAGTTATTAATTTATTCGATCAACAAATCGTCTGCTACAATTTGAACTAGAAATGTTACCAATACCAAAAAAAAAAATATATCGACACGAAATTGCACTTGCAAATCGATTAATATAATATCATTATGAAGCCACGTAAGTGAATTTATTACTTACATGTCGTAATTCGTAGCTGTTATAATAATATTGCCCTATTATATTTATATTTTTGAATATATTTATATTAAACAGTAATAATTAAAAATAGTTCAATTCGATTATCGATAACGTCTAGAATAGTTTAATCTAATAATGTTATTATAGTGTGCTGGCAACACTTGATGTCATTGTCAAAAAGTTTTACATCTCCCGCGTATTATCACGAGCGACGAAGTTTTTCCGTGTTTATTTTTGAGTTTTGTGTTGTTGTATTGTATTGCTGTTTCCGGACTCCGATTTTTCTACTACTTACGACTACCTTGGCTGTTGAAACTGAACCTGAACCTGTATTACTTGCTGACCTGGCTCGCCCAACTGATAATCTGAACCGGCTTACTTGTTGATCTGGCTTATCTCACACGGATATCTGAACCTTTAGTTTACTAACCATGATTCGCTGCATCAATAATTATGGTGTAAATGCCTTTCGGTTGCGACGATACTTGTTAGAAATTGAGACTGAAGAGATTCAGCAACTGTTCCAGTGCCAAAATGCTCTTTCTGAAGTAAGTGATATATTAGTTAATGTTTTATCCTGAATATTGTAACCAACATGATGTTACAAACAAAATAATAAACCCCGCCCGATTGATGACGATAACAGGCAAAACGCGGGTACGGTACACCTCTGCCTAACCTTTCGGGGATTACCAGGCGGGATGTTGTATGTAAAGAATAAACAAAAACATGCTAGTTATGTTCCAAACCTAACGCTGTGGTAGCGCCTTAATGTCTAGACGTTGATCTAGCACTTTTGCTATCAGTCGTACGTGACGGTATGCGCGGGGCCACCTGGAAGCGTGCGACCACCAGCTTCTAGATAAGTTTAGAATGGTAAGGCAATAAAAATTAAGATAGGCTAAGTAGTCTTACATGAACTTCTGTAAGCTCGGGACGTAATCGTTTAAATAAAATCTTATATCGATTGCAACTCAAAAACTCAGTTTCATTTCGCATTCGCTCCCAAAATCTAACTAGCTACAGAACTGAGCTAATAATAAAACCTGTATCAACTTAACCCTTTGTTTGTAGCACATTATTCAATGTTTTAACACAATCTTTTTTTTTACAGTTACCAAGGGATAGTGTTATGTGTCATGCTTGTTGGTTGCTACTCATCAATCAGTTGCAACACCAGGATCTGGTACTGATACTGTCGGACATAGAAACTTATGTGTACACTGTGGAAGTGTACACATAAGTTTCTAGTTTTAGTGGAGCTGTTATTGTAGAGAGGATTTTGCCACACTCGATATGTATTCACATGCTAATATTTTATCAAAATGCTTTAAAATGATAAGCAAATCTTTTATTATCTCTCACTTATATTTATTTTTGCTCCAAAACAATATCATTTATTATGCACGGTAAATCATATATGTTTAAAATAATTTATTTTTTATTATAGTACAGCTACATACATCTGAACAGATTTGTCACCCTTGTTGGCAGAGGTGTGATAGTTTGGCTGTACTTTACACTGAACCATCCACATCATCTGCAGTTCCATCTCTACCTTCAACATCGGAAAAATCCATAGTTGATCGTTCGGGTACATCGTCTGGGCAAGTAACACAACCTGTTGAAATCGAATCTTCTCCGTCTCTCCCTCAAGAAGTGCCAACAATATTTTTATCTCAGTATGGGAGGGCATCAGACACACAGGCACGCTGTTTTTTTCCAGGTTGTCACTATACTGAAAGACTTTTGGTGCCATTATCTATTAGAATAAGACTTTTTGCAGATTTTAAATTCTATGTCTCAGCAGGATGTAAATAAATAAATAATAATAATTATAATAGAAGGAGAGCTCACTTCACAAACATAAATGTTGATTCACAAAATATAAATAACTTCCCTCAACTCACAGGAAGACTTGATATTAATTGCTTGTGGTACTTACCAAATAAAACAAGCACGGTCTTATTACGGCGAACATATTCGGAACAATGGTTCCTATATTATTGAAGTGTGTAGAGAAGCTCATCTTAGCAACATACGGGATGAATTGTCACTCTCTCAAAATCACTGGATCCTTAGAGGTAAAATTCAAAGCAGACATATAAGTCGAAAAATATATTATGTCTATATCATAAATAATAATAAAAACTAAACTGGGAGAGAGGCAATTGACCAATATTGTTGTAATTGCTTAGCTGGGCGAAGAACCGTAGGTTGCTGTGCACATACAATGACAATATTATGGTATCTCGATTGGGCATGACATTAAACAAATATAACCCCTCCAGCCCAGTTTTTAGATGATATATTAATTAAATATGATGATGTACTGTTTGATGAATAATAAATTGTTAAAAAGTATACCTACATGGGATTTTTTTTATAAATTCTAAAATAATCTAAGTAAGAATGCTATGTATTATGTATATTTTTTACTATAAAAACATTTATATGTTTTTGGGAGAGGATAATGTGGCAAAATTCATTAATTTAATTAGTCATTTATCAGTCTAGTTCATGTTATCGTTAACATCAGAAGTATTAAGTGGTCAACTTTAAAGAACTATAACTTTTTTTGGTGTACTTCTACAAAAAAAACTAATTATACTATCAAACTCTATATTTATTTTCCTATTTTATGGTATATAATTCATCTTTGTCGGTTCGGGCCTAGTCTTGTAGGAAACATTGGCATTCTCCTTTATCCCTAAAGATGATTCTGCCTTACAAAATTATGATTTTTGAATGTATGATAAATGAGTGTCTTCCAAACGATTTTCTGCGAAATAAGGTTTATGCTATCCGCTGTTATGCAAAATAATATTATTACATAAAAAATTCTGCTATAAAAGGTGGACCCATTTAAAATAGAATAGAATAGAATGGAATAAAACTTTATTGTACACCAAAAAAGTCATACAATTGTTTTACACGAGCTTAAATCTATGGGAACAACGGCGGTCTTATTGCTAAACAGCAATTTCTACCAGACAACCTTGGGATCGACTGAAAGAACTTAAAATCTAAAAGGGCAGTTGTATTGCAATGACTCAAACGTCAGCAGGTGGTTGTTGATAATGTAAATAATGCTCTTTCAACTGTAGTTAACTGGTTTAATGTCAATAATCTTCTCCTTAACGAGAAAAAAACAAAATGCATAAAGTTCACATTACCCAATGTAATACAAGTGAACACTAGTGTGTCAATAAAGGGTGAAGAGTTGAAACCCGAGGATTCCACAGTGTTCTTAGGTTTAACTTTGGATGCGCAGCTTCAGTGGAGCCCCCATATAGATAAACTGTCCAAAAAACTTAGCTCTGCAGCATACGCCGTAAGGAAAATTCGTGGTTTAACTGATTTAGAGACAGCTCGTTTAGTATACTTTAGTTATTTTCATAGTGTGATGTCGTACGGCATTCTGTTGTGGGGAAATGCCGCCGATATTCAGACAATTTTTGTTTTACAGAAAAGGGCTATTCGTGCAATTTATAAATTAAGTCCCAGACACTCCCTCAGAGACAAATTTAAAGAGATTAATATTATGACTGTTCCCTCTCAATATATTTATGAGAATCTCATGTATGCACATAAAAATATTAATCTGTTTAAAAGATACAGTGATATCCATAGCATAAATACTAGGAACAAACACAAATTTATTGTACCAAAAACCAGGCTCAAGAAAAAAATAGGTGGTTCGTTTAGATGTCAATGTATACGTTTCTATAATAAACTTCCTAGCCAAATTCAAGAACTAAGCATAAATAAATTTAAATCATTTATTAAACGTAAGCTATGCCAGAAAGCTTTTTACACAATTAATGACTTTCTTGAGGACAAAAAGGCGTGGGATTGAGCTGCTTCAATGATATACATGAGCCATTGTTTTCATATGTACTACTTACTGATGAAAAATTTTTTATATATATATTTTTTTTAATATTCGTTTTTGACATGAATACTTGTATAGTATTGCATTATATTTTTTATTTTATTTTTTTATTGACATTTTATTATTATTATTATTTTTTTTGACTTGAATACTTTGTTAAGTATTATATTTATTTTTATTTTTTGATTGACATATTATGATTACTATTTTGTTTGACACAAATATTTACTTTGTAAAGTATTATATTTTTATTTTTTTTTTGATTACTTAATTATTGTAAATGTGAGGACTATGTGGGTTATTATTATTATTTTCTCCTCCTTTTTACAGTAATTTTCAACGTTGTCTGACAGTTTGAGTACTTTTGCGGCCTACCCAAATGTCTTTTCTTTGGTATTGTTCGTCATGTCATTGAGCTCCTTAGTGGTTTTTAAGTTGAGCTATTCGACTATTGACAAATGCTTGCACTGACTGGACAGGTCCACTCAAATATGTTTGGTTCTTTCTTCAAAAGACCACTACAGACACTAAGCTGCATGGTCCTCATATAGAATAATGTGAATGCGAGAACTATGTATGTCGTTATATTCATGTAGATTTTATGATTGTCTGGCAGTTTGAGTATTTTTTGCGGCCTACTCAAATGTCCTTACTTTGGTATTGTTCGTCGGTTCGTTGAGCACCTCAGAGTTCTGAGTTGAGCTTCGCGATGACTGACAAATGCTTGCACTGTCTGTACAGGTCCACTCGAATTCGTGTGTTGCTTTCTTCATAAAGCTCATCCCAGACATAAACGTACATGGTTCTCATAGGATCTAACCAGTCCACATTGTATGGATTTGAACACTAAAAGAGACTTTGACCTCTGAGTTTGTTTCGGTGTTTCTTCTCAGGGTAGTCAGCTAGGAAACACCGGCCTCATCTAGCTTAAACTGACAAAAAAACATTGACGTGTAAAAGTGTTCCTTGTAACCTATTTACTGAATAAACATCATTTATCATTTATCATGTGATATTAGACAGATAAGTCAAATTTATAGAAGCTGTCGGTTTCCTGAATGAATAAATTATTAGCTCAGTTTATTGTCTTAATAGTTGAATTGGCTCAACGTTGGTAAGTGCTTGGGACTGATGATAATATTTAACTGCAATCGACCTGGCACTGGCGCAATGCAGTTGATATTTATAGGGCCTACGTTATAAGCATTGCAGAAATGCCAACAGCTTTAAGTAAAGGTAGGCAATAGTAGCATTGGCCCAACATTGGTATATGCTGGGAATAATGATATAATTTACTGTGTGTCTGTTTAAATTCCCACTCAAGGATTTCAAACAGATGAAAACTCATTTGAATAAAATAACACTATATTTCACCACACACAGAGTCTTGACAAAAAAAACATTTCTGAATTACTTATAGTTTCGCCGGTAACGAAACCATAGCGCGAATTTAAATCGGCCAACGCCATCTAGTTACAAAAAAGGTACTAAATTTGGTACAATCACACTACTTCTAATAAAAATGGTTAAAAATAAATGTGAAACGGTTTGACATTCCGCCCACCAAGGACATGCTCGAATGAGTTGTCCTTTAAATTAAAGCCGCCCACCATAAGGTCAAGGGGGCTGGAAAAAAAAAACAAAAAAAAGAAATACAATATCAAACACTGGTTGGCAAAACACACAGTTTACAAATTGGTCTTTTAAATATAGAACCGTTACACTTTATGGTCACCACCCATGTGAGTCTGTCCGAACCAGGATGCTTTTCTAAAATTCTACCTAGCAACCATTTACCAGGAGGTAGATTGTCCTCTTTTACAAGGACAATGTCTCCAATATTTGGCTCTATTTCTTGTTGTGACCATCTATAACGCTGTAGCATCGTCGTTAGAAATTCTCTAGACCATCGTCGCCAGAAATCTTGGGTCAATTTTTGTAAAAGTTGCCATCGTCTCAATGTGCTCACAGAGCTACGCTCATAATTACGTTCCGGCAGAAGAACCAGAGGTTCCCCAATTAAAAAATGACCGGGCGTAAGCGGCATTGGATCATCAGGTGTTTGTGGAAGTTGAGAAATCGGTCTCGAATTGAGGCATGCCTCGATCTGCACCAGTAACGTAGCCATTTCCTCATATGTAAGAGTTGAATCACCAATGACTCGCTTTAAGTGGAATTTTGTTGACTGGATGCCTGCTTCCCAAAGTCCGCCAAAATTTGGGGCATGGGGAGGTATAAAATGCCACTTGACACCTTTCGATGGTCTTTTCTCGAGTTCAGTTGACATCGAATTTGGTTTGACGTAGTCAATTGGTTCTTTCTTTAACCACAGCGGACCGTGCTTCCACAGAAATGATTGTGAAAGTGCTGAAGGTGTCACGCCTCGTGACGCGATGTCCGCAGGGTTGTGAGTAGATTTCACATGTCCCCATTGAGTATTGTCCAAATAGCTCAGAATTTCAGACACCCGATTCCCAACAAATGTTGTCCAGCGGCTAGGATGATTACTGAGCCAGGCTAGGACAACGGTCGAGTCTGTCCAACAGTGTATCCTATCTTTAGGTATGACCAGTATCTCAGCGACTTCCGAAATCAACTTGCCCAATAAAACAGCACCCATCAATTCGAGACGTGGAATTGAAAGTTGCTTTATCGGAGCAACCTTGGTTTTTGCGGATATTAAATTAATTTTAATATTCCCATCAGCGCCAATTATCCTTAAATACGTTACCGCTGCATACGCCAAATTGGACGCGTCGCAAAAACCATGCAGTTCTACAATAACATCGTCTTTTCTGGATTCTACCCATCTGGGTACGTGAAACTCAAGTAAATTCTGTAATTCCTTTTGATATGTTTGCCATTCTTTTAATAAATCATCTGGTAATCGATTATCCCAATCGATCCCAACAAGTCATATCTTTTGAATCATTATTTTCGCCGGTATAACACACGGCGCCACCCACCCTAAAGGGTCGAACAGTCGTGAAATATCTGATATTACTTTTCGTTTTGTTACAGATGCAGGTTGCGGAAATGTTAGGTTGTTGTTGAATATCTGAAAGTGTCAGATTCTCTATCCCAAGAAAGTCCTAGTATTTTTACTTCCTCGTTTAGTTTTTTCTCCACTCGTCCTTCTTGACTTGTACCTTCTCCCATTATTTCCTCTGCTAGGTCCCTATTGTTTGTCATCCACTTCTGTAACTGAAACCCACCTTTTTCCAGTAAACTTTCCATTTCCCTGTGAATCCTTTTTCCTTCCTCTGCCGTTTGACATCCTGACATATAATCATCGACATAAAAATCACTCTTTAATCTTTCAGATACCAGCGGAAACTCAGATCCCTCATCGTGTGCTAGCTGTTGCAACGATTTCACGGCCAGGTAAGGTGCAGATGCAGTGCCAAATGTAACTCTCAGCAACTCATACTCTTTTATTTCGGATGCAGGATCACTTCGCCAAACTAGTCTTTGGAAGTGTGTGTCTTCGAGAGCAACTTTGACTTGCCGATACATTTTCACTATATCTGCACATAATACAATTGGATACATACGCCATCTCATGATGATGTGACGTAATGCCGGTTGTATGGTGGGACCTACCATTAACATATCGTTAAGTGATCCACCATTAGAACCTTTAGAAGAAGCGTCGAACACAACTCTGACCTTGGTAGTGGTTTTATCCTCGCGAACAACAGCGTGGTGAGGAAGATAGACTGCTTCTGACTGCTTAGTATAAGTTTCGCCAGACACCATCTTCATGTGACCAAGGTCAAGATATTCTTGGATTACTTCAGTGTATTTCCTTTTGATCTCAGGATCTTTCTTGAAACGCTGTTCAAGATGATGAAATCGTTTCAGTGCCATGTTTTTGGTGTATCCGATTTTAGTTCGTGGATCTGATTCGCGAAATGGAAGCTTGACCACGTATCGTCCGGTGGCGTCTCGTTGATTAGTACGAGTGAAGAATTCTTCGCACCGCTGTTCTTCTTGGGTAAGTATCTTTTTCATATTAGTAACATCAGATTCGATCTCCCAAAACTGTTTGAGCATATCATTGTCATTGATGTGTGAATGCATACTAACTATAACCTTATGACAGTGTGCTGTGTTGAGATCGGAATCTGTGGGTGTTAGTCCAGACAAAATCCATCCCAGGGTTGTATTTTGTGCAATTATGGGCCCAGGATAGTGTTTGACTAGACCCTCTTTAAGAACTTGGCTGTAAACTTCTGCTCCAAGCAAAACGTCGATTTTGTTTGGAATGTGATACTCTGGATCCGCTAGAGTTATATCTTCTAGTTGAGGCCAAGTTGGTATACATATCTTAGTTGAGGGAATCAACATTGTGATTTTACTTAACACGTATGCTCGAACTTGAATAATTGCATTTGGATCGTGACGTGAATGAATGGTTATGCAAACCATGAATCTAGAGGCAAAACCGCCTTCGTCACCTCCTATGCCTGAGATAATACTGTTATTTGGTATTTTCTTCAGTCCGAGCAATTGAACTGCTGACTCGGTTATGAAAGAGGCCTGGGATCCTTGATCCAATAACGCCCTCAGCAGTTGTTTACGACCATTCTTAGTCTGTGCTTCGACGAGAGCGGTCGCTAATAAAACTCGATCAGGCACTACTTTTTTTGAAAAGTGTGTCGCTATAATTGAAGACTCTGATTCTTCTGCCGCACCGGAAGGAGTTTGCAGTGTGGACACTGCTGATTGGACTTCTACTGCCTCTACGGAATGGCTAATGGGTGATGCTGATCTTGAGGATGTTTTGGGGTGTAATAATGAGTGGTGCCTACGATTGCAGACTTGACATGATGTTTTGACACGACAATATTTAATTGAATGATTCGCGCCTAAGCAATTATAACATAAATTGTGAGTTCGGACAAATTCACTTCGAGTTTGATAACCTTCTTTACAAAACTGTTTACAATGACTTAGATAATGGTCTTGTTTACAGAATGGACATACAATTTGTACAAAGTCATTTCTATTTGATTTGACTGCGTGAAGAACTCTTTGTTTATTAACTGTGGATTTCTGCGTTGATTTAGACGTGTCTAAGTACTCTAAAGACCGAAACCTTGACTCTAAAAATGTTTTAAATTCTTCGAACGTTGGTAATTGTTCATTTGCACTAATTTTCAATTCCCACAACTTTCGCGATTCACTGTCCAGCTTAGCGCTTATTATGTAAATAATTATAGCATCCAATACATCAATGCCGAGGGTATTTAATCCATGCAGACAATCCACAGTAGTATCCAATAATTCCTTAACCGCAGTTGATGACTCTGTTACACTTGGTTGATTTATTAATCTTCTCAACATAGAATTAGACAAATATCGTTTATTATCATAGCGTTTGTTTAACATTTGCCAACATTCCTGATAGTTTGCGGCTGTCACAGGAGTGTGACGTAACAATTGTTCTGGTTCACCCGATAAGTGACCTTTCAAGTAATGTAATTTTTGTACATTGTCAATTAAATTATTGTTGTGGATAAGTGATGAAAACAAATCGCGGAATGAAGTCCACTCCGTATACTTGCCGGAGAAGGTAGGAATAACAACCTTAGGTAATTTCACATTGGTGTACGTTGTTGACAATGACTCCTTATCTACACATGCGTTTGTAGGTGTAAGTTGTCTAATGGATTCTTTCAACTCGGATTTATAAGTGATATAAATATCCTCAGTTTTGTCATATGTATCCGCTGTAAAGTAATTATGTTTCAAATCTACTTTTTCTACTATATTCCTGTGTGTTTCCATAAAATTAGACCACAGTTGTTCTAATATTTCCAACCTAGTTTCTAAGTAAGACAATGTTATGCGTTCTTTAGGAGATTTTTTATAATTTAGTCTACCTTTTTCAATGTTTTTCTTGTTATCTATTTGTAAGTTAATTAATGAATCCATTACTTTAGAGCGCTACCAAACTATTGAATTAATTAGTAGAAATAAATTCACAAAATGTTGTACAAGAACAGAAATTTTACGTGTAAAACTGATGAAATTATTGTAAGTTTAAGTAAACAACAGGAAATTGTACAAGTGTTTTTTTTTACTTATAACTTTTTTCGAAAATCGGGCATGGATTCCCCGTCGGACCGATTTTTGCTTAAATATTATAAGTCCAAACTACTTAAAATTATTCTAAGTCTAATATTATTACTTAAAAGTTCCAAATCTCGACCACTTCACTTCACAAAAAAAATTGTACTCACGGTTTTATTTTCAAGTCCACAAACACGTCACTCACTGTTACTTTTCCAATGTAGTTGTTGCCAACGCCCGCCAGGTGGCGCGCAGTGCGCCGGCACACAGCTACTGCTCTGCTGCTGCTGCTTCAGCTACTGGGGATGCCACTTCTTTCTAGCTCCGGCGTCCACGTCCACCCTCGGGCGTGATGTTCTAAAGACCGTAGAACTTGCTGCGGTGGCGCCCTCTGCAGGCGACGTTCTCAGAAACACTCAGTCTCCGCGATCGCGCCCTCTGCAGGCGGCGCTCAAGCACTTCAGTGGTGATCCACCACTGCTTTCCGTGCTGCTGGTACACAAAAACTCGGTGCGCAATATTATGCCCTATGCAGTACGCACTGATCCGGCTCGAAGGACCATGTTTAAATTCCCACTCAAGGATTTCAAACAGATGAAAACTCATTTGAATAAAATAACACTATATTTCACCACACTACAGAGTCTTGACAAAAAAAACATTTCTGAATTACTTATAGTTTCGCCGGTAACGAAACCATAGCGCGAATTTAAATCGGCCAACGCCATCTAGTTACAAAAAAGGTACTAAATTTGGTACAATCACACTACTTCTAATAAAAATGGTTAAAAATAAATGTGAAACGGTTTGACAGTGTCAATGTTAGTTTGATGTAGGGAATCTAACTAACTATATCCCAACGGATTCCCCACAGTTGGACACTTGATTCCAACAGAAAATGCTACTAGGGTGTAGAGCCTGCAGGGCTCCAGGGGCGTTCCTGTAGCTGTGGGGAGCTGTCTCACTCGCTGGCATGCGAGGGTATCGTGTATACAAGTGTACTTGATTAAGTGGGTAGTGTTATAAGTAAAAACTAGGAGAGCGCGCACTCTTAACTCTTTTATTTATTTTAAAGAAAAATGGTACATTCGACGGGCGATCTGGACAAACTTAAAACAATCACAACGTTCTACTAATCTCTTCTAATCTTAATATTCAAACCACTCTTCAAATGTTACAAGCTACCAGCAAAACTTGACGGCACGGTTGGCGCAGTGGTTGAGCGTTCGACTGCTGCGCTGCGTGTCGCGGGTTCGATCCCCGCAAGGAACAAATATTTGTATGACCTGCAGATAGTTGTTCCGGGTCTGGGTGTCTTGTGTATGTGAATTTACATGTTTGTGAACGCACCCACAATACAGGAATATTCCTAGTGTGAGCAACGTTTAAAAAAAAAAAAAAACCCGGTTCTCACATGCCGTCTGTGGACATGCGCCACAATACCATATTTAATGACTTAATTCAATTTTATTTCTGTGTCCCTAAACATTAACGCGGATCCATTATCGATCCATTATAGACAATTGGTCAATAGGCTAAGTTGTTGTAGTTGTTTCTTTCTCACAGAGAGGAGGCCTGTGCCCCAGCAGTAGGGACATTAAAAAGGCTGATGATGATGATGATGGGGATGAGGCTAAGTTGTTTACCTCTGAAATATTTTATCGTTTTTTTTGTACACGGATTGTAGCAGAAACCGTGTCGAAAGCCTTAGCTGGATCTAGAACCTAATAACATAACATAACCTTTATTTTTTTTTATTGTTGATAGGTACGCGTTTGACCACTATCTCACCTGATGGTAAGCGATGATGTGGTCGAAGACGGAGCACGCTTACCTAAAAATACCTTGATAGGTTAAGGCACTATAAGATGATTAGCTTAAAGGATAAAGGATAGGCGGATCCATTCTGACTTACTTACACTACACAAAATTATAAATGGTTCCATAGATGCGCAATTGATTCAATTTTTTAACTTTTGGGCTAGCCAACGTAGCAAGCGACATTATCGCATTTTTCAGTTGCCTACCTCCACCTTAAATACTACCTATAATAGCCCCTTAACACGTATGGCAAGGCTATATAATGAAAGGTCCAACTTGACGGATTACCCTATCGAAGTTTTCTCTATGAGTTTCGCTTCATACAGACGTTCTCTATATAAACAGTGCGAACAATGTATGTTTATATAGCTCAAATTTAGTTTTTGTTTTTGTAGTGTTCTGGTTTTAGACTTATTGGACACACTCTTTATTTTTTCTTATCGTCTCTAATTTCATTTTGTCAATGTCATGCATACCTGTTATTTGCATGGTTACTGAAATGCCGATTTTAGATGTTATTTTTATTTGAATTGTAAGTGACAGTGCTGTTGGTGTGCTTATTATTATAAATAAATAAATAAATAAATAAAAGAAACCTATTCACTCTTGACTTAAAGACTCCCAGGTTGTAGCTATCAGGAAACACAGACTCCGGTAGGGAATTTCACTCCCTAGCTGTACGCACAATAAATGTGTTCTAAAAACGCCTTGTGCGTATGGATGGGATGTCCACCATGTACGGGTGGCACTTCGCCGTACGTTTTTTGGTCAGTTGATGGAACGCGCTTGGCAGTATCAAATTATGCAATTCCGTCGCTTTATCTAGATTAGTGACTAAAAAACCTGTTAAATTGCCAACTGTGTAATCAGTGGATTTACCACGTTGAGAACCAAACTGATACTCTTATAGAATATGTTTGTTTTCGTGATAGTTTGCAAAGCGACTGTTAGTCATTTTGTTAGAATGTTAGAAAGTTACGATAGAATTGAAATATGAGTAGGCATAAAGTTTTCGACATGGTTTCTGCCCCCTGCCTTGCGAATCGGTTGGATCTGAGATTTCTAGAGGTCTTTGGGAAAGCAACCATTTTCGAGGCGCATATTAAAAATGAAGATTAAATGTGGCACAAGAATATCTTTTCAGTCTTTCAACAGCTGATTTGACAAATTATCTCACCCTACAGAACATTCACTCGTAGTTGTAGCTATCATGTAAATATTTTATCTTCATCAGTGTCAAATAGCACAGCTAAATTAAGATTTTGCTCATAAGTATTTTACTATGTTCTTAGACCTTCATATGAACCAGTGCTATTTCTTCATCGAGAGACTTACCAACATAAGAAACACTGAGCACAAATTTGATTCACAGAGCTCTAAGGAGTGTAAGATATTATATTATTTTTTGTCGTGTCAGTAATATTTTTTAATGTTTCCCACAAATCTTTACTTTTCTTGCCAGCTTTTTTATCAAGTTCTCTTTAATTCGTTTAACCATTTTTATCGTTGTGCTACAAAAAATTCTGTACCGTATATATAGATTTTTTAGTGTTAGGTCGCTTGGAGATGTTTAAACTACATCCGCCTTTGAGTTACACAGGGTTTTATGATCCTTTTGCGACGTGGGAGTGAAACGGTTACCAAATTCATACTAAATACGCATTTGAGTTCACCAATGACATAGCTAACTGCAAAATTACAGTAATTAGTAGCATACAGTGAGTTAAAGTCATTTTTGCTTATAGCCTGAGATAAACAGCTCTCTTGATCAATTTTGGTACGCGTTAAAACAGTAACGGTATTCGAGTAAGACTGAATACTTTTTAGCAAAATATAATAGATTTGTGGTGCGTTTTTTTTTTTTATAGTAGACTGGGAAAAAGTGGTTATAGTATAGCACAAAAGCAATCCCATAGTAACATGCAATAAATAGCAATAAAAATATACTAGCAAATAAAAATACGATGTCGTCTGATATCGGACCTAAATATGCTCAGAACTAAAACAAAATCTCACTCAAATAAAGCTTGCTTCCTTAGGAATGCAATGAACCTTAAAAAAAAAACTTGAGAGGTGTCAAGGGACACCCGGATGGAACGAAGTTCCTTTCGATTAATTAGTGAAGGAATTGTAATATAATTTTATTTTTTTTAATTTATAATATTTTTTTTATTATTAACTACGCACGCACGTAAGAAGTTATACTTTATCATCTCATCTCATCTCATCTCATCTCATCGCAGCTCAGCTCAGCTCAGCTCAGCTCAGCTCAGATCAGCTAAGCTCAGCTCAGCTCAGCTCAGCTCAGCTCAGCTCAGCTCAGCTCGGCTCAGCTCAGCTCAGCTCGGCTCAGCTCAGCTCAGCTCGGCTCAGCTCAGCTCAGCTCAGCTCAGCTAAGCTCAGCTCAGCTCAGCTCAACTCAACTCAACTCAACTCTTTAGCAATAACAACAACTATAACAAAAGTAATTGTAATAAAAGTTTATTTTTTTTACTATAGCAAAAAGTGTCGTGACAACTTTTCGTAAGAATATTTTCCGTCTAGCCCCCTTTCACAACGCGCGATAAGGAACTTCGTTCCAATTATTTAAAATAAGCTATAAAGGCTGCATATCTTGCTCCACTAGTCAATTATTCCAACAATATTTTATCTTCTGGAGACGGAAGCAACACATCAGAGAAGAATTTTGTTTTCGTTCAAAATCATAGAGATCTCTTCAGATGCACATCGGAGCCCGGTGTAAACGTTGAATATAATATTTTCAAGGTAACCAGGTTTTTAATTTATTTTCTTTTCTTGCTTTTTTTTAAATTGTATAACTAATCGACATAGAATGCTTAGTCACAGGCCTTCTTTTTGTGAGAGCCGAAACGCAGGCCCATGGTACGTGGATGTCACATCACCTGAACTAAAGTTCTATAAGATGGTCATACCTAGTGATAAAAGAAATCGCACACACTAAAATGTATGTAATACCACTTCAATCTGCACCATTTTTGTCCTTCTTTCACTGTATTAAAAATTTAACTTTATCAGTTGCTTCCCAGCAACATCAGGTTTAGAAACTTATTCTTTAGGGTCAGGGCCTGGCGATCCGTAACACAGGGTCTCCCTAGTACGGACGGGAACACCCAAATACTCCGAAATATTTTATTCCGAATTTTGATGTTCCGATTTTCAAAAGTCCGAATTTCATAATACGAGTACCTAAGAATTTTAATGAGTTGTTTTTATACGCATTTATAAATGTTAGGTATTATTTAGTTTGTATATATCTTTTAAATTTATAAATTTTAATGCAAGAATTTTAATGTCTATTATTAGCCCTCGCTCGCCTTTCCCACCCTCGCTCACCTTTCCCAACCTCGCTCACCTTTCCCACCCTCGCTCACCTTTCCAACCATCGCTCACCCTTCCCACCCTCGCTCACCCTTCCCAAGCTCGCTAACCCTTCCCACCCTCGCTCACCCTTCCCACCCTCGCTCACACTTACCACCCTCACTCACGCTTCCCGCCCTCACTCACGCTTCCCACCCACACTCACGCTTCCCACCCTCACTCACGCTTCCGACCCTCGCTCACGCTTCCGACCCTCGCTCACGCTTCCGACCCTCGCTCACGCTTCCCACCCTCACTCACACTTCCCACCCCACTCACGCTTCCCACCCCACTCACGCTTCCCACCCTCACTCACGCTTCCCACCCTCACTCACGCTTCCCACCCTCACTCACGCTTCCCACCCTCACTCACGCTTCCCACCCTCACTCACGCTTCCCACCCTCACTCACGCTTCCCACCCTCACTCACGCTTCCCACCCTCACTCACGCTTCCCACCCTCACTCACGCTTCCCACCCTCACTCACGCTTCCCACCCTCACGCACGCTTCCCACCCTCACTCACGCTTCCCACCCTCACTCACGCTTCCCACCCTCACTCACGCTTCCCACCCTCACTCACCTTTCCCACCCTCGCTCACCTTTCCCACCCTCGCTCACCTTTACCCACCCTCGCTCACCTTTACCCACCCTCGCTCACCTTTCCCACCCTCGCTCAGCTTTTCCACCCTCGCTCAGCTTTCCCATCCTCGCTCACCTTCGCTCACCTTTCTCACCTTCTTTCTCACCTTCGCTCACCTTCGCTCAGCTCAGCTCAGCTCAGCTCAGCTCAGCTCAGCTCAGCTCAGCTCAGCTCAGCTCAGCTCAGCTCAGCTCAGCTCAGCTCAGCTCAGCTCAGCTCGGCTCGGCTCAGCTCAGCTCAACTCAATTCAACTCAACTCTTTATAATAATAACAATAACAACAACTATAACAAAAGTAATTGTAATAAAAGTTTATTTTTTTTACTATAGCAAAAAGTGTCGTGACAACTTTTCGTAAGAATACACTTAAAAAAACTTTTCCGTCTAGCCCCCTTTCACAACGCGCGATAAGGAACTTCGTTCCAAAAATAGTGCACATCATGTTTTAACGCTATTATTCATTTGAATTTCGACACATAAAAATAAGATTTTTCTCTAGTTTGATTTATTCTTCTTGACTAGACACGGCTCCAAGTTTTGCGGTCTTCTGCAATGTGAACCGTTTGGTACATGCTGCCTACAACAGCCTTCTATAATAAGTAAGACCATCTTTCCGGTGCTTGGCCATGAGCGTGTTTTTCTTCAACCTTGTCCACTACTATGACCCTTTCCAGACTATGCTTAAGCGAGCGCATAATATATCTGAAAAAACTGGGGATAATAAAGCTAGTTTGATTTATTTTATAGCTGTTTTCATCTGAAAATGAGTTGGGAAGATATTATCAAAAAACTGATTTTGGGCGCATTTTTTTCAATATAGCGGCAGGAGCGGTTTTTATACGAGGTGGCAAAGTGATTGAAAAGAACACGTCCAAATCTATAAAATCACCAATTAAAAAAAATGGAAAACTCCATTAATGATCACCAAATAACTAGGCTAAATGCTGATGATTACTTTTAATTATCACTCATACATTATTCATAATGCTTTACTGAATGTTTCTGAGTAATAACAGAGAGTAATAACGTAGGTACTCAGGTATTGAATAACTCAATATCAATCTATAAGCTACATTAACATAATTGCATTGAGAAGTCGTATGTAATTCAAAGCATCTAAATTCATCATTATGTCATTAAATATCATGTAATTTTTATCGTAAATATTAGGTTAAAGCACAAAGCACCTGGACACCTCCTTAAAGAGTTAAGCAAGATGGATCAAAACTTTTCAAAGACAACGAGCGTATCTGACACTCATAGACATATTTAAGAGTCCATGGCAATTCTGACCATAGCTCTGGCAGTAGAATTGTTTGCACATTGCGGGCACTCATATTCAATAACTATCAGTAGAATATGGTTTATAGTAGTGTGTCACTTAAAACTGCAAATACCTAAAACTTGGCAAAATGGGGTTTTGTAGACTCGTCTAATACCCAACGTGAGTGCGGTGCCTCAGACCAGAACATGACACGCATACTGGAAAGCCCCAAGTGCCCATACACCGGCACTATGGAGGATCTGTTGAACGGGACTGATGCTGTAGTTAATATGGTCAACTTCTGAACCCAAAGTATTCAAAAAGTTAGGAAACCATCGATTCAAAAGAAGAAGGACCTTTCACTCATAGACATATTTGACGGTCCGTGACCATTCTGACAAAGGCTCTGGCATTAAGATTTTTTGAAGTGAAAACTTCTTTAGGCGCGTTGGGCAGTTTTGAGATGGGAAAAAACAATTGAACTCGCTCGCCACCACCACCGACACCACTACGCAATTCGTCGCGAGGCGCGTTGGGCATTTTTGTTCAAGTTTTCACTTCCGTCGGAACTTCTAAAGTGCCATTTTTTTCCACATGCGGGTACTCATATTCGTTAGCTATTCGTAGAGCATGATTTATTGCAGACACATAAACATCGCCTAAATATTTTAATTATTATTAATGTTTTCTCTAATTACTGCCAGTACGTCGATTCAGTACCACTCTGTGTGCTATAGTAGTACAAGTAAAAATGTGCTGTACTTACCTACTACCACTTATACAGGGTATAACGGAAAGGTGTGGTCATATTTCAAGAACTGCATCTGCCCATCAATATGAGTAACTTTATTTAAAAAATCCTGAGGAAATTCTTAAAAAAAATTTACCCTCCATACAAATATTGATGAGCTGATGATAACTTTGTTTGGAAAGTACATTTTTTTTTTGGAATTTTAAATTTTTTCTTAGAAAAAGTTGTTAATTTCCATGAGCAGAACCGGTTACGCGTCAAGCCTCTCATTAGCAGACACATTAAAAAACTATTGTTGCGTTACCTTATGGTAACGCGAGGGGCCTGACGCGTTAAACTATGACCACACCTTTCCGTTACACCCTATAGATGGTGGTTACAGTATATACGTGTGGATATGCCTTAACTTGATTGAGATTGTTTTTAATTTCTATGGCGTTCTCTTTATTCATATAACACAAAAAAAAACAGTTCGAAATGAACTGAAAATGTCACTTGATAGCTTTGCAAGTAGAGGAAAACAATTGACAGTGTTGGCATATGTATGTAATATATTTAGAAACATTTTCTGTGTCATCTTGTAAAGCGACTCGTCTATTGTACCTATCGAGTCAGCTTCCAGTCTAACCGAATGCAGCAGTATTTTTACATCGATCGACTGCCTATCTGACCTCCAAAACCCAGTTACTGGGTAATACGATACCCCTTGGCAAGACTGGTTGTCAGACTTTCGGACTTTTGACGACCCGTAACGACAGCCGGGAACAACGGGTTAACGTGCTTTTCGAGACACGGAGGAGTATCGGTACGTAAAGATGGTCACCCATCCATGGACCTACCCCGGCAAGCGTAGCTTAACCGGATCTACCCGTGCAGCTGTTATAACTTTAGCTACAAATTACATAATTATACTATCGACACGAAAATACGAGTATACATGTGAAACTTGATAGCGAAAAAATATTTAGAAGATTTGTAGGAATAGAGCCAACATGACGATCTGTGCTCATTCCTTTTCGATATTAGAACAATTTTTGCCATGCAAAGGGACAGGCACAGTCTGATACTAATTTATAAAACTCGCTCTAATATTTCCAGTTTATTCTGATGGCTTTTTCGCCACACATCCATTTGGCATGTCTGGGTATAATAAAAACCCTTTTTTCGACAGCGTAGTCAGCGTGATACGACGTGCATCTTCCATTAAGAGAAAAGTGGATGTAACGCTGAGGTTACACTGAGAGGTTTTATTTGGTTTCTAACAGGACACAGTACCAAGAGTTATAATGTAATGGAGGCACAAAAATCCTACTTAGGTATAATTCTATTGACTCTGACTTCTCCTGTGTGTTCTTCTATCTTCTTTTATCTGGGACTTTGTCTCTGTCATCTCTGACCTAGACTAAAGTCAAGACCCATCTAAAATAAAATAAAAATATGAATAGTTCTTTTTTTTGTGGGGTGGGCAACCATCCAATGACATCTCCCGCTCAGGGTGGAGCGGGAGGGCATGTCAGACTCTTACTAACTGAAACCCACCCCTGTTCCTTCCATGCCTGAGTGCCCAGGGGAGCGGTAACTCTGTTACGAATTTATAATATCCGCTACCCATAGTTAAGTCTTGATTTTGATTTGAGTTCAGCAATCATGCCACTATGGCTTAACAGTTTTTTATGACACACGAAAATTATTCTTTATTTTTTAACCGACTTTTTCTTAATTGACGTGTACAGGAATAATGCAAAACAACCGAGCTACGCGCTAAGTGAGCTCTTGCCTTTAGATGTTTTTGTGGCATAATGACCACATGAATACTGTCCTGTGACTAGACATCTAGTAGCGCGTAGCTCGGTTGTTTTGCATTAAATCCTGTACACGTGCAATGCGTAGTAAAACGAAAACCACTATTCAACTCAAGGTTTACGGGATTACGACAATTATTTCAATTCTAAACACCGTGTCTATGATACGACACTTTTTAGGGTTCCGTACCCAAAGTGTAAAACGGATCCCTATTACTAAGACTCCGCTGTCCGTCCGTCTATCTGTCTGTCTGTCCGTTTGTCACCAGGCTGTATCTCATGAACCGTGATCGTTAGACAGTTGAAATTTTCACAGATGATGTACTTCTGTTGCCGCTATAACAAAAAATACTAAAAAACAGAATAAAATAAATTTTTAAGGGGACTCTCTTATAACAAACGTGACTTTTTTGCCGCGGTACGGTTTATTCCATCTAATTGACCTTAACAATTACATTGGTAATCGTTTTTATTTGACAAAAGATAGGAATCATATAGATAGATACTATATTTCAAATTATTGTAGGAGACAGATAGCTGTGTCGCTATCATATTTATTTTGTATAACAGCCAAGAATTTGGCTAAACAAATTGCTACTACTGAGCAATGCAATGACATTTCTCATAATTCTGCCAATGTCTTGGCATCAAATTTTGACATTATTAATAATTTATATAGAATTTAAGACAACAGAGACAATCTCTAGCAATTATTTAAAGAATGGCGAAAAACAATGTTTAAAATCAACAAATAGTATCAACCTGGTGCAAAAAATATTTATGGTTCTATGGGCAAGGATTTAGAAATAGAATTATTCCTTAAATTTAACAATGTAGATATTCTTTGTATAACTGAACATTGGCTTAAAAGCCATCAGATTATGTTTAATTATAGTAATCACCAGGTTGGTAGTTCGTTCAGGGGGCTTACTATGAACTCTTAAAGCAGGTCAATTTTAGACGAAAAATAACCTGTCGTGCTAGTTCGTACCATGAGCGCGCCAATTAGCAGGCGAGACAGCGATCACGTGGCATAAGCCGGTGAGTGACTACGTCACAGCATTTCAGCACTGACCTGCGACTTATCCTACCATCAAGTATTTTTTGACATTTAAACATCCAACAATTGAACTGCCCTGCTGTCATAATTTGCAGTCTTGGGGCCTACTATGAACTCTTAAAGCAGGTCAATTTTAGACGAAAAATAACCTGCCGTGCTAGTTCGTACCATGAGCGCACCAATTAGCAGGCGAGCCAGCGATCACGTGACCTAAGCCGGTGAGTGATTACGTCACAGCATTTCAGCAGACTGACCTGCGACTTATCCTACCATCAAGTATTTTTGACATTTTAACATCCAACAATTGATCTGCCCCGCCGTCATAATTTGCAGCCTTTTGAAACTAACTTAAATTGACCTGTCTCAATTAAAAAATATAACAAAAACGTAAGTAATTGTAAAAATGGGCATAAAATATATTTCGGACGTTATTTCAAAGTATTGTTAAACATAGAAAATCCTCTATATGCAGCTGTGTTATCCTTTATTTTAGATGTGTGATGAAGATGAAATTTTTGAGTTTCTCGAGGCAGATGATTGTTTCAATATTGTTAAACAAAACGCTAAAATTCAAAGAAATCTTATACGAAACTCGATAAAACCATTTGCATTTCCTTTTGTTAAACGATATAGGCTCACTAAAGAGCTTGCACTTGAGCTCTGTAACGAGCTACGAGTTTTCATGCCACGCCCTACGAAATCAACAGATATGTCGATTGAAGTCAAGGTTAGTACATACTAATTTATTCTATTTATCCGGCTAATCATCGTAATCATATGTACCTAATTGATTCCGTTGCTATGTTTCAGGTTTATTTTTTTACGCGAATGGTTCGTATCAAAGACCAACAGGTGATATCGCTGCACATTCTGTTGCACAGCAAACAGTATCAACTGCAATCGCACAAATAACAGAATGCCTAAATCTACCACATTTTCGCCGAAAATATATAAAATTCCCAGCTAGTCCTAGTGAACGGCGAGTAAATGTGGGTAAATCCTGTAAAATTCTTTTGATTTTATAATTTTGTTTTACTCTGAATGCACAACTTTGTTTTACTTATTTCAGATTTTTAAACAAGTTTGGTATGCCTGGAGTTTTAGGTTGCATTGATGGATGTAGCAATGAAACGGCCAACACACCATGAAGAACGTTTTTACTGTAGAAAACAATATCATTCTTTAAATATGCATGTGGTAGGTATCTTTATTAAGTAATTAGAATAAGGTACATTGCAATCATTTTTTAATGTAACACACAGAGTAGACCAAAAACAAAATAGATTAAAAAAGCATAACGCTGGGTTAAGCTCGCCTTTGTAATTAACTGTCCCATTGTGTTTTTCTGTATATGTTATATGTGTACAATAAAGAATAATAATAATAATAATAATGACAATATATTACAGCCAATTTACACAACAATGATTTATATTTTATACTTTAAGGGTCTACTAACGGTCCAGTGGCGCCCTCATTGAATAAAAAATCGTAGCATAACACAGAAAATAAATATTAAAGAATCCAACGTCACGTTTGTTACAAATAGGATAAGTATTTTTACGTTGTTAAAACAGGTCTCAGAATGTTTCGTATCCAAAGTAGTAGGCAAAAGTGCCAGAAACGGCTGTTTTTGGTCACTGGATCGTTAGTAGGGCCTTAACACTAAATACTTGATTCTCAACAAAACCAGTTCAAAATGATTGTCTTGAATTTCTATTTAAAATTGTATAAACATATTGTTATATGTCAATATAAAAACAATCATCCTATTTGACTATAAGACTACTACTAAGTAATAATAATATACATATTTGTAGGTACACAAATGAAATGATATCAAACAGTTTTTCTTGTTTGATATAAATATATAAGATAGATTATTATAAGATAAAGTTATTATCCTAGTTAGTGATATTGTGTAAATTAAAAAAATGACTAGGTACAATTCTAGATTTGCAACTCAGACATGGAAATTATTAGCGTAGATGCCAGCAATGGAGGAGTAACCCGATCATTCATATGGACCATCCATCCATTAAGAGTACATATGGAGGAGTTTATGTGGCTTTTAGATATGTAAAAACAAAAAAATACAAAGATTGCCTGAAAACATCTGAGTCTATAATAAAATAAAGTAATGTTTAGATCACCAATTTGTTTATTGTTTCTAGGTGATTCTGGATATCCGTTAAGGAAGACCATGATGACTCCTATTATAGATGCTTCTCCAGGTTCACCTGAGGCTACACTGGATTGCATGTGAGAACTCGTAATGTGATAGAACGAACAATTGGACTTCTTAAAGCACGCTTTAGATGCCTACTAGTACATAGGGTTCTACATTATAAACCTCAAGTAGCGGCATCTATTGTAAATGCATGTGTTGTACTGCACAACATTTGCAATAGGGCCAATGTTCCTGTGCAGGAGTTCGTTTCTGAAGAAGTTTTAGAAGAAGCACAATTGCAACCTTCTACTCAAAATATGACAAACAGCACTTCAGAGACGTTCAGACATTCTTCCAGGAGGGCCCAAAATCTTGAACTGCAATATGGCCTCTCTACTAGAAAAGAGCTTATTGCACATTTGTGGGAGCGCCGACATGTAACCTAGAATGTTAAAATAATTTAAGTACATACATAGCTAACACCTGTAAACAAGCAATTCTTGTTTAAATACATATAATGTGAATCTCGGAAAAGGCTCCAACGATTTAATGGAATTTAGTATGCTAAAGTTTCGATCTAGCTAGGTTTCATTTTTATAAAACGTCGTTTTATCCATGTAAAAACCGAGCAAAGCTCGGTCATGCAGGTACTATATTTTTAAATCAGTTATATAATTATTATTAGGAGATTACTAAGTTAATATAATATTTGTCGTCATTAGTAAATTTATGTTTTAAAGTGTATTGTAAGTCAGGAACTAATTACCTATTGTTTATGCTGTCTAATGTAGCTGCTATATGAGAAAGTACATTGCAAATATTTCTTAGGCCTGTGCTTATTTTTTGTGTTGCCTCTGCTCGCACTAGGCTTGATTGGACGAGAGCTCTTCTTGCCATCTCTTGAGACATAGGTACTGACCGACGCCGCCGTCTCCGGGACTGAGTAGACGTCATAGCTTCTGCTGGCTGAGTGAGTTGGGTTGACGTGTTGCCTTGTTGATGCACAAGATCTTCTTGAGACGACTGTTGGACGTGTGTTTCTTGGAGGGACGGTCCAACAGAAATGTTTTCTCCCACAACTTCATTAGGCATTAACAAAATAGATGGGGAGGGTACATTTTGAGAAGCACTTAATGTTGATGCCTGAAATTAATTAATACAAAACTTAGTGACTCTATTATGTAACAAGCCTAAGAAGTTAGTACCTATGTCATTCTAAATAATAGATAATTAAGTTGATAGACTGAAAATGAAGTCTCAAAAAATTCACTCTTTACCTTTAGTATGCTTTTAACTATAAGTCTAATAAGGATATTATAGTTAATTCTCTTACATATTGAGTGTCCAAAACAAAAGTTCATGGCTACAAATTTTGAGTACTTTTAATTCTAATTTCTTCAACAAATTGGAGTACCTAATTACACGTACACCATTGCTATTTTAATAAAGTTGGAAATGTAAATCTATTTTCATTTACAAAAATTCTACTTACATGAGTGCATTCTGTGTGAAATGGGTCCACTTGGATTCCTGGAAGACCCGCACCATAATCCTCACCAAGAATTGACAGATATTTTTTTTCTATATCTGTAAAAGCTGCCGGTTGATTCTGTTATCAGCTCACCGTGAAAACTTAGGTGGAGTGAGCGTTAAGTGAACTGTCATTCCACGTTGATTGTATGGACTGACAGCCCACTTCACATTCACTTCACCTAAGTTTGTGCACAGTGAGATTTTACAGAATAGCACTGCAGGTATATAACATGGTCGCCCACCAGTGTGTAATTGAGACGTTCGGATAGTGGCACATTTTCTTTTTAATTTTCCCTTGTAATCTATCCAATACTGCAAAAACAAAATAGTACATGTAAAACCTATCTATTTAAGTAGTAAGTCAAAGGTTGATTAATAATTAACATAATTTTATTCATGTAATTAAGTATATAATTTAAATAATTGTAAAACTTACAGCCCAAGTTTTCCAATCCTTGTTAGCACCACCAACAACCGAATTTAGTTTTTCTGCCACCTCAGTCCACATTCTTCGGGACATTTCCCGAGCTTGCTGCTTGAGCACTTTTATTGTAGCCCATAGCGATCAATAGCGATGTCTTTGTGAGCATTCAAAAAATCCCACAAAGTTTCTAATTGTTCGTAAGAAACTTTTCTTGAAGCCATGATCACAAACACTTGCCTGCCACTTACAGACACGGCCGCAAAACTAATTTCTATTCTATTTTCAGTTAATAATCTAAAGTTAAACTTGAAACTACAAAAACTAACTTACACATAAATGCTCGTAAATTTTTTTTTATTTACCCCGAAGGGAAGGCTCAAGTCTTATGATCATATTGCCTAGTCTTACGTAGTGTATTTTTACTTTTTTTCTATTAAAATGCAGATATCATTTGTTCTGTGTCTGGGTGTAATTTATCTATAATATGTATGTATTTAGAAATATATAAGTATGTTTGTCAGTTGTCTAGTACCCATAACACAAGCTCTGCTTAGCTTGGGACTAGATGGCGTTGTGTGATAGTTGTGGAATATTATTATTTTTATTAGATGTAACACATTCTAATGTGTTTTGCAGTCTTTGGCAACAAATGTGTTGAGTCAGCCTCCTCGGCAAAACTTCGCTGAGGTAGTCGATACTACAATAAAATTCTCAGCTCCAATTTACCGAGATCGCGCCTGTTTCAATGATTCCACATATTGTTCGATTGCGTAGACACTTGAGACACAAAACTACACCAATTCGCTCTCACAAATAATGTCAAATTCCTTTTTTTGCCACGAAACAATGTTTCCTTCATCACTCTTTTTAACTGTTATCTTAGACACCTAATTAATTTGTATAAAAACCGTAAAACCGCCTAGGTATTTTAGAACGTTTATTTTTTATTAATCTTACTTAATCTGTGCTGCCAGCTTACAGAGCAGTATGTAGCAGGCCAAAAGTTGACCTGCTGCAGGTCAAATGTTGACGTGCTGCAGGTCAGTGGGAAATGCTCAAGGTACAAACACAAAACCTGTCAGGTTAACATGCTGTGTTGAACTGCCCTGCACTTGGCAAATATTTTTAAAGTTTATGGTAGGCCCTCAGCAGAGTAAACGCTATACATGGTGGCTCATTAATTTTAATAAATAATCTACTTAAGTTTAAAGACCGCAAGGATACTGTGAGCCAGACAGTTGAAATTGCCTGTATTGAATTGGAGCAGTTTATTATATTAAGTGTGTACAGACCACCTAAAGGATTGTATGATTGTTTTGAAAAAGTAATGGATGAAGTGTTGCAAAAAACTTGTAACTCTAGTAAGTCCGTCATCGTTTGTGGCGACTTCAACGTTAATTTGTTAGAAACTTCTAGCCTAAGCACTAAAATTATAAGTTTGTTTCAGTCATACAATCTTGTAAATCTATTTATGGAGCCTACTAGAATAACCCTCACTACTGCATCTTGCCTAGATAATATTTATGCAGATATTTTACATACCCACAAAAAAAATATTATTTTATTAGACTCTGATCATAGTGGACTATTGATCACTATACCAAATAAAAACAAATATAAAAGAAAAAAAGATATCACTGCAACCCAAAATCAAAAGGTCGCTTGGAAACATTTAAAACTAAACTCTCTAATAAAATCCCACTTTTGACAACTGATGATGACCCTAATCAACATTATAATGATTTTTTCAAAATGTATTGCACGCAATTTGATACTACTTTTATTCATAAGACGATTTCGGCAAATAGCAATACTTCCTTCAGTGACTGGGCCACCATTGGTATTAATAAAAGTAGAAAACGGCTGTTTGAGCTGTATGAAGAACGGACTTATATTAACACTGTAGAATTTAATTTATATTATGTTAAGAATTATTCTAAATTATTTAAAAAAGTATGTTATTTGGCGAAATCTCGCTACTTAAGTTCAAAAATTAAAAATAGTAGTAATGTAATTAAAATGACTTGGGATATTAATAGCGAAACGGGAAGGTCTTGCAACCGAAGTAGTGATTACAGCCTTGCTATTAATGACAGTATCATTAAATCAGATCGGATCGCAAGTCGCCGCGGCATTTGAAAATTTCGTTGTAGAGATTCCCGTATCGAATACAAAATCTCTAAATTCATCACCAACTGCTGCAGAAATTGTACTTAAAGAAAACGTTCCAGTTTGTGAATGCCAATTTAATTTCCAATATGTCAGTTGTAATGATGTAATTAAAATTTTTAATCCTTTAAATGTTAAAAAGACTGCAGATCTATGGGGTAATTCTGTTGACGTTGCTAGGTCTATTATAAACATTGTAGCACCTACTTTAGCACTAATTTTTAATAATTGTATAGATTGTGGTGATAAATGATAAATGAATGATAAATGATGTTTATTCAGTAAATAGGTTACAAGGAACACTTTTACACGTCAATGGTTTTTGTCAGTTTAAGCTAGATGAGGCCGGTGTTTCCTAGCTGACTACCCTGAGAAGAAACACCGAAACAAACTCAGAGGTCAAAGTCTCTTTTAAAGTGTGTACTGGTTAAATCATATGAGATCCATGTACGTTTATATCTGGGATGAGCTTTTTGAAGAAAGCAATACACGAATTCGAGTGGACCTGTCCAGACAGTGCAAGCACTTGTCAGTCATCGCGAAGCTCAACTCAGAACTTTGAGGAGCTCAACGAACCGACCAACAATACCAAAGTAAGGACATTTGAGTAGGCCGCAAAAATACTCAAACTGCCAGACAATCATAAAATCTACATGAATATAACGACATACAGTTCTCGCATTCACATTATTCTATATGAGGACCATGCAGCTTAGTGTCTGTAGTGGTCTTATGAAGAAAGAACCAAACATATTTGAGTGGACCTGTCCAGTCAATGCAAGCATTAATGTCAATAGTCGAATAGCTCAACTTAAAAACCACTAAGGAGCTCAATGACATGACGAACAATACCAAAGAAACGACATTTGGGTAGGCCGCAAACGTACTCAAACTGTCAGACAACGTTAAAATTACTGTTAAAAAGTGGAGAAAATAATAATAATAACCCACATCGTCCTCACATTTACAATAAATAAGTAATCAAAAAAAAATAAAAAATATAATACTTTACAAAGTAAATATTCGTGTCAAACAAAATAGTATTAATAATATGTCAATCAAAAAATAAATATAATACTTAACATAGTATTCAAGTCAAAAAAAAAAAATAATAATAATAAAATGTCAATAAAAAAAAAAAAAAAAATATAATATAACACTATACAAGTATTCATGTCAAAAACGAATATTAAAAAAAATATATAAAAAATTTCATCAGTAAGTAGTACATATGAAAACAATGGCTCATGTATATCATTGAAGCAGCTCAATCCCACGCCTTTTTGTCCTCAAGAAAGTCATAAATTGTGTAAAAAGCTTTCTGGCATAGCTTACGTTTATAAATGATTTAAATTTATTTATGCTTAGTTCTTGAATTTGGCTAGGAAGTTTATTATCGAAACGTATACATTGGCATCTAAACGAACCACCTATTTTTTTCTTGAGCCTGGTTTTAGGTACAATAAATTTGTGTTTGTTCCTAGTATTTATGCTATGGATATCACTGTACCTTTTAAACAGATTAATATTTTTAAGTTCAACACCAGCATCAGTTGTTGAACGACCCTTTGAGAAACCAAACTGTTTGTTATGTAATAATTTGTGTTTATTAAAAATATCTTTAAATTTGATCTAAAATAATTATCTCAAAAATTTTACTAAATGTAGGTAGCACTGATATAGGTCTATAATTAGTAGAGTCTGATGTACTACCCGATTTAAACAATGGTATAATTTTACTATATTTCAATAGATCAGGAATCTCACCCAATCCAAAAAACTTAGCTCTGCAGCATACGCCGTAAGGAAAATTCGTGGTTTAACTGATTTAGAGACAGCTCGTTTAGTATACTTTAGTTATTTTCATAGTGTGATGACGTACGGCATTCTGTTGTGGGGAAATGCCGCCGATATTCAGACAATTTTTGTTTTACAGAAAAGGGCTATTCGTGCAATTTATAAATTAAGTCCCAGACACTCCCTCAGAGACAAATTAAAAGAGATAATATTATGACTGTTCCCTCTCAATATATTTATGAGAATCTCATGTATGTACATAAAAATATTAATCTGTTTAAAAGATACAGTGATATCCATAGCATAAATACTAGGAACAAACACAAATTTATTGTACCTAAAACCAGGTTCAAGAAAAAAATAGGTGGTTCGTTTAGATGCCAATGTATACGTTACTATAATAAACTTCCTAGCCAAATTCAAGAACTAAGCATAAATAAATTTAAATCATTTATTAAACGTAAGCTATGCCAGAAAGCTTTTTACACAAGTAATGACTCTCTTGAGGACAAAAAGGTGTGGGGTTGAGCTGCTCCAATGATATACATGAGCCATTGTTTTCATATGTACTACTTACTGATGAAATTTTTATATATATTTTTTTTTAATATTCATTTTTGACATGAATACTTCCATAGAATTATATTATATTTTTAAATTTTTGTTTTTGATTGACATATTATTTTTATTATTTTGTTTGACACGAATATTTACTTTGTAAAGTATTATATTTTTATTTTTTATTGATTATTTAATTATTGTAAAAGGTGGACTATGTGGGTTATTATTATTATTTTCTTCTCCTTTTTACAATAATTTTTAACGTTGTCTGACAGTTTGAGTACTTTTGCGGCCTACCCAAATGTCTTTTCTTTGTTCGTCAAGTCGTTGAGCTCCTAATTGGTTTTTAAGTTGAGCTATTCGACTATTGACAAATCCTTGCACTGACTAGACAGGTCCACTCAAATATGTTTGGTTTTTTCTTCAAAAGACCACTACAGACCCTAAGCTGCATGGTCCTCATATAGAATAATGTGAATGCGAGAACTATGTATGTCGTTATATTCATGTAGATTTTATGATTGGCTGACAGTTTGAGTATTTTTGCGGCCTACTCAAATGTCCTTACTTTGGTATTGTTGGTCGGTTCGTTGAGCTCCTCAAAGTCCTGAGTTGAGCTTCGCAATGACTGACAAATGCTTGCGCTGTCTGGACAGGTCCACTCGAATTCGTGTGTTGCTTTCTTCAAAAAGCTCATCCCAGACATAAACGTACATGGTTCTCATATGATTTAACAAGTACACATTGTATGGATTTCAACACTTTAAAAGAGACTTTGACCTCTGAGTTTGTTTCGGTGTTTCTTCTCAGGGTAGTCAGCTAGGAAACACCGGCCTCATCTAGCTTAAACTGACAAAAAACATTGACGTGTAAAAGTGTTCCTTGTAACCTATTTACTGAATAAACATCATTTATCATTTATGAACCCTTCGTGTGCGAGTCCGACTCGCACTTGGCCATTTTATTTTTGTAATAATGCTCACCTTTTTTTTTAATGCGGGTAATTCATGAGACAGACTTGTTTGCGAACCTAAGGGCCAAGTCCGGTGATAACTTAATATTTACTTTACTACACAGTGTGGCAGTCTGTGATGGTCACATATAAGATAAACTTGTAGCAGCGAGGCTTTACCACATATTACCATATGAATCAGTCCATGTACATACGCGCGCTAACTGCCTACCGGCCGCCGGGCCGCCCGCGACTCATTTCTCAGTGGGTTGCTGACAGCCGCGAGGCGCTTACGTTCGCATAAAATTCGGTCGACCTGACGTACTATATTATAATTTCGAATTCTTAGGACATGGCTAGTACTGGTGTATTATGTGCAGTTGATAGATGTAGATCCAGCAAGAGAAGAGATTAAAACATCTTTTTTTAGTTTACCTGCTGATACAGAAATGTGAGTATCTAATTTGTATTACTATCGTTTTTAAACAGATATTTTGAAAACTTGCATGTTTCGTTTTTGTATTTTATTAAGTATTGGTAGGTACGCAATAACGTCTATTAGGCGTCTGAGATAAGAATAGAAAGTTCAATGACCTCAATTTTGCAACTGTCATTTGAAAATTACTACGCTTCAATTTACGGTGGCGTACTAGGAATCTGGATATTTTATAATCTAAGGTAGAAGTATAGTAGTTACCTATTACGCTAAAGGTAAATGAAGGAACAAATCAATGAATTGTGTTTTTAGTTTCCTCTATTTCGTATTTCATTCGTACTATTCGTGGCTTTCATATTATATTTATAAATTTTATTTTTTATTTTTCGTATTATATTTATATAGCTTCAATAATACACTATATTATTATATTTGTTTATTTGTACTATTCATAAAGTGTAACAACAAATACCTACTGACATCTTTATCGAAAGAGGCAGCCCTGGCAATTCACGAATACCATGCGGCGGCGCGCTGCTACAAAGCAAAACTCACTTCACGCTTGTAAGGTTAGGTATATTTTCGTTCGCAGCATCTAGCGAGCCGTAGGTATAGGCTATTAAAGCTACTGCTTTAATAACCTATACCTACGGCTCGTCAACATTATAACATAGTGAACATTTTCTATGGAGTGATTCATATGGTAATATGTGGCTTGACTAACATGGCCCGCAGGCATGCCAGCAAATCAGTCCATCTAGTGCAGTGGTTCCCAGCCTTTATATGGCTCGGAATTACTTTTATTCTTTTTATTTAGTTTTCAGGGTACAAATATTCAAGAAACTGTAGAACTCTCAACTACGGTCACCACAAATGGAGACTGTACAATGGTATGTTTTGTTCTGTTTACTACAGTTATATAAATTCAACCCGAGATGAATAAAACTCGATGTCATCGTTAACATAAAAACTTCATCATTTAAGCTGAAAGACGTCCACTGCTGGACATAGGTCTCCCCAAAGTGTCACCACAACAACCGGTCCTGCGCGTCTCGTATCCATCGGCTACCCGCAACTCTCACCAGGTCATCGGTCCGCCTTGTTGGAGGCCATCTAAAGCCGCGTCTTCCGGTACGCGGTCACCATTTCAGAACCTAAAAACTTGATGCATTTAAATGAAACGTAGATAAACTACACAACAAATGACTTGAAAATTTAATTAATTAACTCTTTAATAGAGGAGAAAATGGCGGGACACCTTGGATGACTTCCTGGCGAATTGGTGTGAGGAAGCACAGCTAATAGAGAAGTGGAAAGAATGGGGGAAAAACTATTTAATAAATCAAATTATTCTAAAGAAGATATAATTTTTATTGTACCCCATAACCAGTTACTAGTTAGTTAGTTAGTTGCTTAAGAATTAACGGTGTTACAATGGATGGTTTAATTGATAAAAGTGATTTTTACGAGAAAAGAAGATGAACGCACGGTCATGTCATGACTAAATACTAGTTATATCTACAAAATTTAAATTATATGATTTAATTGTAAAGCAGTTATCACATAAGATAAAGAAAGCGATAGAACGAAAGGTATCAAATACATCCCAATATATAATTTGTTGGTATATTCAATTTTGATTGGGTTTGCTTGTACAAGTAGATTCAAATTCTTTACACTCTTCGTTTCTGGTGCTGAAGGCTCTGAAATCATAGACAATCATTGAACAATAAAGTTTGTATGGATACCAAGAAACATTGTGTCGCTTTGGGAAACTCAAGTTTCAACAAATACGATGATATAATAGAAGAGAAAAAAGAAAAGAAGAAAAAAAACTGGCCAAGAGCGAGTCGGACTCGCGCGCAAAGAGTTCCGAACAAATCATATTTTTTCAGGTTTAAACTACATATAGGTACTTTTTATAGGTTTTTCTGTAATCTATAAGTAAAGAACTACATTCCGTATTTTTTTCAGAATTTTAGGCTTAGTGGTTTCGGAAATAATGGTAATTGTTCATCTATTTTCTCAGAAAATTAAAAACTACTTTTACATTTTTGAATTATGAAAAAAATATATTTGAAATCCTTATAATAAGCTCTTTCAGATGTGTAGTACATTACAGTTTTAATTTTTTTTTTAATGTTCTGATTTGCACCCCCAAAGTGACTCCAAATTTATTTATTTACGTTACACGTTCGTGTTAACAGATATTCATGTGTGTACCAAATTTCAACTCAATCGGTCGAGTAGATTCGGAGTAAATTGGTTGTGACAGACGGACGGACAGACAGACAGACAGACGCACGAGTGATCCTTTGGGGGTGCCATTTTTACATTTGGATGTTCGGAACACTTAAAATATTAAAAAATATTATTATGCCTCACACAAGAACTTGGCAAAGCATATTATTGCTCAGCCTTATAATTTTGCCACTACTCGCAGTTTCCTCGTGGTCACACTAGTTTGTCATACCAGTATAAACTCGAGGATATATATGTTCTCGTGGTCATACTCTCATTTCTGCACATCCTGTGAGGAAAACCAATGCTAGACTATTAGAAAAATAAAATAAAGAGCTAGAAGGAATTAGACAGAACATTGTGTTTAGTCCATACTAAACTTTCCTATGTATATGAGAAACTTTGGCTCCTGAGATACAAGTATCTTTTTACTTAGTTCAGGAGCCAGCTGTTCAACTTGTTTATTTTTACCACCGTTTGTACAATTTCGTTATGTGTATGACTAACTTGAGTGTGTGTTTCCATTTGTACAATAAAAGTATATTATTATTATTATACTCCTGTCCAGGAGAGGGAATGGTCCACAATCCAACACGTGGGTGTAGTGTGGGTTGGTGGATGTCACATTTCTTCGAATTCTTGGTTCTAGAATATGCCGCTTTCCTCACGATGTTTGTTCTATTTTGCAAAAGTCACTCCCATATTCGAAATTCATTTATTTACGTTACTCATTTACTCGTAGATCACAACTTATGTGTGTACGAATTTTCAACTTGATCGGTTCAGTAAAAGTAAAAAAATTGGGTTGCGTTTTTCCATTCGGAGGGACTGAACCCTTAAAAAAAATTAAACTTACCTATCGATAATATGCTGTATAATTTAGATAGATTTCTATGTGTTTCTGACCATTCGTTGACTATATTCTGACCAGCGCAAACAACTAAAAATGTGCAAAATATAGAAAATAGCAAAACATACGATATATTAACACAGCTGAAGTATTGGCTTATATTCTGTGAAAGGAAAAAAAAAATCAAAATTATGTCAAATTATCTAATATGAATATGAATGACTCTGTTGGCTTATCACTTACACGAGTTAATATTATGCTGAATATTCCATAAGTTGTAGTTACATAATGTACTGATGAAAATACCAATGCAAATCTCATCTGAAACGTAGTTTTAGAAAATAATAAGCTCATAACTAAGGCACCACCACCACGAGTGAGTTTGTGTGAGTGTCTCGCGCGGGGCGATATTATCGTCCTACCACTCCACTTTTTAACAACTTTATAAACGTGTCATTTATGACATTTGAAGAGCAAAACGTCAAATCGCATCGATTCACACTCGCTCGTGGAGGTACGAATAGCGTCTTATGTCTGAACATAAGACACATTATTTAGAAATTAGACTCTGAAGTCACATTCCTTTTTTTGGGTGGGAAATCACTAAATGATTTCTCCCGCTCTGGGTGGAGCGGGAGGGCGTGTCAGACTCTTACTGACTAAAACCCACCCGTGTTTCTGTGCCAGGGCCGCGGTTACTGTCTCAAACAGTCCCGCATTAATGGCGGGCATTGGCTCTAGCGGGCTCCGTCAATTACCGCTGACATCTATTTGAAATGCGCGTAGAACACAACGGGCTGTCGACCCAGGCCTGGTCCTTAACGGACGGCAAGTTACGAAGAGTCACACACCTTGTAGACAAATGTTTGACTGTGATACAATGTAAGTACTTAGTACCTGCATTCTGAAGCACATCGAAAGATTCTTGCTGGATAACACCAAACATTCATATTTCTTAGCTCAATGTTCCACTTCTTTGGTGGTCAAAATTTCATTGTTTTGATTTCTATCTTTGTATCTCTTCTCAGTGTGATCATATTCAATTTGAGTGTACGATATATATTGGTTTAAACATTTCAGAAGCGATCGCAACATAGTTATGTAACTGTATAACACGACATGTTCCAACATAAACCTTATTTCATGCATCATTTCTACCACCATCAGCAAGAAGTGAGATAATAAAAACTTTTCCTTTTGCAAGTAGTATTTCGTTGTTACTTTTAATATTATGTTACCAGTGCAAATGAAAAGAAATATTGATGAAGCTAGTGTGATGAAAATGTTCAGTCTCTTCAAGCATTTGGTGTAGGTTGGTTCATTCCGAAAGCAAGTCTGCACGCTCATGTATTTAGTTATAAAGATTTTGTAGTCACTCGAACTATGGATGCCACAGATTAGGATGATGGAACCGCTGATGAGAACCACGAAGTGGAACGTGATCATGACGTGGGGCATTAAGTTTTCACCCTCAAATTTCTAAGACATAAAATACACTCGGTTGGAGAACAAAAATAAGGTGACAGTGACTTCAGCAGCAGTACGAATTATAATAAAAACTTGTCGTCTTTTCGGAAGGTACGAGAAGTTTCTATAAATACCAAGAATATTTTCAGTGATGATTAACAGATTTATTATTTCATTTTCTACCATTTTGGCGTTTCATTCAATTCACTGACCAAGCAATGTGTTTGATATCTGTGGAATAAGCTCAAATATACACTGGAACTATGAAAACGTCAAGACACGAATTTAAAAATGGAACGGTAGGAACTTAATATTATAAGTACCTGTCGTTTAGTGGCAGCCATTTTAGTTATTAAGTTGTAAATTATGGGAAAGTTAAATGACAGAAGAGAAACAAACCAATTAATGTTATATTTTTGATTCCATCATTATAAACCTATTTTCAATGTATTAAGGGCTAGTTTCCATGACAACTAATGTTGACATGGAAAGTAAAGAAAGTAAAGGAAAGGCTACGTAGGTATCCTTTTATATAACGGGTGTAAAAAGACAGTTTCCGAAGCCGAAAGCCACATATTCTACCCATTATTTGGATATTTTTTTTCCAATAGATTATACCTGGGAATCCACTGGTTCTGGAAACATTGAAGGTCAAAGTCACATTTATTTTTTTTACTTTTTATCGATACTGAATTCAAAGTGTTATTACTCAACTTTTTTTACAAAGAAACACTATCTAAATTTTCATTTTTACAAAAACGCAATGAATATCAAGCGTATTCGACAAGTACCCACGTGGCTTAGAGCGAAGGGGCGGGGTCTAACTCCACTTGCCTAAGTTCGCGTTACATTGCGTGCAATAAAAAATAGTTTTTTTTTTCAAATTCAAAATTCAAATTCAAATTGTTTATTTTTCTTTTTATACCTAATAATACAAGCCCTTTCCCTGCAATATTTTTTGCGCAAAGCTACTTTGTTAGATGTACAGTATGCGTAGTTGACGGCTATGTGATGTGTCTTTTTGCACCCTGTATGTAAAAAATCATCAGTTTGTTAGTATACATATGTGGACTAAGTGCACTTTATTAACAAGTGTAAAATAAGACGGTATTGAGGAAGATGAAATTCTTAAAGTTTTGTGCTTAATTAATATAAGGGACGTTGCAATAAATGTTTAAGACCGAAAATTATCGTAAAATTAATGTGGTATTTTTTTTTTCATTGGCAGGCTCGCGTTTGATCACTTTCTCACCTGATGGTAAGCGGTGATGTGGTCGACGATGGCGTACGCTAGCGTTTTTTTTTTTGGTTTTGGGAAATCGTCCTATGACTTCTCATAGGGGCGCGGTAACTTTGTTTCGAATTTATCCACGACCCCTGGGCAGGATCCGGTCATGACGGGCTCCGTCATGTATTGCTGACAACTCTTTGAGGCACGCGTCGAACACTACGCGCCGTCGACTCTCGGGCCTAGTGCTGATCGAACGGCGAGCTACTTAAAGGCAATCTTTAAGTCAAAATTGAATAGGTTACACAGGTAAACCCGTATGAGCTGATGTAATCAAAAAGTCAATCGAATCAGTTGATTCGCATATAATAATAATAAATTCATTTATTTCAGGCTATGACAGTTCATAAAATTTAAATACAATTTTACAATAATCAAAGAAATTAAATTAAAAATGTCAATAATATAGAATTAATAATAAAAATAAAATCAGATTAAATGTCATAAAGTACAATAAAATAAAAACAAAATAATTAAATTAAAATAATATCTTAACATTAGTCAGTAAGTGAATCATGCAGCAGTGGTTCACGTACTGACAGTCGAAACGTTCAGGACAAGCGTTCAGGATACTGTTGCGGCTGGCCCGCACCCTATTCACCAGGGATGTGCACCGCTTGCGCATGATTGTGTGGAAACAGTCCACACGCGCCTCGGCAAACCTCCCCGACGCGCTGCAGAAGCAAGGCAGCCCCAAGAGCACGAACGCGTTGTTGTATTGTACACGTAGAGCGCTGTACTGTTTCTGCGTGTAATCCATCCACAGACTGCCAGTATAAAAAGACCTACAAAATGCCCTAAATAGAGCTATTTTGACGCCCCTCGCAGCAACGAGCAAATCTGCGGGCTATCATGTTAGCACGAACAGACAGCGCCCTACGCTCCCTTTCAATGTCCGCACCGTCTTCCAGTTTAGAGGTTAATAAATGTCCAAGATACTTAAACGTATCAACTTTATTTAGTGGGCATCCGTTTAGCTTAATTGCCGGTAAGTAATCTAGACACCTCCTCTTGGCCCGAAAGACCATGCACTCACTCTTTTACGGGTTATACATCAAACCATGTTCTTCAGCATATTATTCACAGATGACAAGCTGCCTTGACACACCACAGACAGAGGCGCTCAGCAGCACCATGTTGTCAGCGTAACTGATATTATTTAGGCACAATCCTCTAATATCAACCAACATGCGTGCTGCTGAGCCCCTCCATCAGCGCATTAATATAAAAATCTGCTGTTCAGTACATTTTGACCAGTTATTCGCACTTATATGTAATAGACAGCTGATCTTTTACTGGCGATTTTGGGGTTTGTCCCATAGTAAAAGTTGTTCGTAATGATGAGTACAATGACCCTTAGGAGGGATTGCGTTTTTGTTACGCGTTGTATAATTATGTAAAATAAGTTAGTAAATCAACATTCTCCTGCCCTTATCCCAATTTATTTGAGGTCGGCGCAACATGTCTTTTTCTTCCATACTCCTCTATTAGTCGTCATCTCTGTAGTCACACCCTTTTTACCCATATCCTCTTTCACACAGTCCAACCATTGTTTATTTGGCTTTCCCCTACTCTTATAGCCATCCACATCCATACACAAGACTTTCCTCACGACATTTTCTTCATTCCTCCGCATCACATGCCCATACCACGACTACCGATTTCCACACAACTTTTCAGTCAGCGGTGCCACTTTCAGACTTCCTCTTAAATACTCATTCCTAATTCTATCCATGCGCGTAACACCACACATCGCTCTTTTTTTTTTTTTTTTTTTGGGGGGTGGGAAATCATCTAATGACTCTTTCCGCTCTGGGGTGGAGCGGAAGGGCGTGTCAGACTCTTACTGACTAAAACCCACCCCTGTTCCTCCCTGCCCTACGCGCCCGGGGGCGAGGTAACTCTTTCGAATTTATCCTCCACCCCCGGGCAGGCACTGGCCGTGGCAGGCCCCGTCCTTTGCTGACAACTCTTTGAGGCGCGCGTGGAACACTACGCGCCGTCGACTCTCGGGCCTGGTGCTGATCGGACGGCGAGTTACCCGCTACTCGCCGTCCGCAGGCCCGGGTCTACGGTGGCCGGAGATCGTCTCGCAGCCCCCGGCGTCTCCTGCGACGGCTGCTGCTGGGGGCGCTAGGGCGACTCGGTCTCTGTTGAATCTCCCTAACGTGTGCCGCCTCCCTCTTCGCGAGCATTACAGCATTCTCATCTCAGCTGCATGCAATTGCTTTTCATTCATCCCTTTTGTGGCCCAACATTTCTGAACCATACACGACAGCAGGTCTGACCATTGTTTTATAAATCTTCCCCCTAAGTTTTAGGGGAATGCGGGAGTCACAGATAGTCCCGGTGATCTGCCGCCATTTCATCCATCCAGTGCTAATTCTGTGCTTAACAGTCCGATCTATTTCGCCATCGCTTTGCACGAGTGAACCGAGATATCGAAAATCGGAGCAGACTAGGAGAAGCGCGCCATCTAACACTACAGCTTCAGAACTGGAGAGACCGCCGAAATCGCATAACATGTATTCAGTTCTGGTTCTCCTGATTTCAAGCCAACTTTCTCCAGTTTCTGTTGCCATTTCTCCAATCTGCTCTGGATCTCAGGTCCATCTTCATCGACCAGAACAATGTCGTCGGCAAACAGCATGCACCAGGGTGCCTCCTACTGTATTTCCGACGTAAGAGCGTCCATAATCAACAGGAAGAGGTAAGGACTTAAAGCCGACCCTTGATGTAAGCCAACAGCCACACTGAACTCATCGGTGTTTCCAGCAGTCGACCGGACGTAGGTACAAGATTGTCTGTACATAGCACGAATCAACTCAACATACTTCCCAGGCAAACCTTTCTCTTTCAAGGCCCACCACAACACATCCCGAGGTACCCTATCATACGCTTTCTCAAGATCAATGAACACCATGTGCAAGTTTTTGTGCACACGTCTGTACTTCTCGCATAATTGACGGAGAGCGCAGGTGGCGTCCATTGTCCCTCGACCTGGCATAAACCCAAACTGGTTAGGGGTAATCTCACTCTCCTCTCGCAATCTTTTCTCTATCACTTTCTCCTATACTTTCATAGTATGTGACATGAGCTTTATCCCTCGATAGTTGTTGCAGTCCTGTACATCCCCTTTATTCTTGAAGATGGGCACTAGCAAACTATTGCACCATTCTTGTGGGATCACTTCTTCATACAACAATTTATTGAAGAATAAAGTCAGCCACATACATCCATCCTCTTTTAAACACTTCCTTACTTCTACTGGTATGTCATCAAGGCCCATGGCCTTTCCATTTTTCATACATTGAACTGCCTTTCTTACTTCATCCATGCTAATTTCTCTCACCAAACCCATATTTACTTGTACCTCTTTGAGCACACCATTCCATTCATTCTCTTCGTTCATCAACTTTTCAAAATAAACCTACCATCGCTCTTTTATTTCGTCATCTTTCGACAAGACTTTACCGAGTTCATCTTTCATACATTTTATGTGCATTATATCCCGTTCTCCTTTCTCTTAATTTTGTAATCCGGTAGAGCGCCTTCTGGCCTCTAGGGCTGTCCAGTAAATCATATAACTTTTCCTGCGCCTTAGCCCTGGAAACTGCAGCCGCCTTTTTTGCATTTCTCTTCCATTCTTTATAAATTTTCTTTTTCTCTTCTTTTAAATTATCATTTCCGGTTTCTACATTCTGTCATACTTTAAACGAAATTTTCTTTTCTTTTAGCATCTTTTGCACATCTTCGTTCCACCACCATGTATCCTTTTCTATCATGCCTTTACCTCTGGATTCTCCAAACACATCTTTTGCTACTCGCCTTATACAATCCGCCATCTCTTTCCAACATTCATCCACAAATTTTCCTTCCATATCCTTCATTTCTATCATTTTATCTACCACTTGACTCTTAAACATACTTGCACACTCCTCATTTTCTATCATACGCCATCTGATTTTGGGTGGGGGTCGTTCTTTGTTCCTCCTGGACGAGACACTGACTGTTACGTCCATCATTATGAGCCTGTGCTGAGAGACTACGCCTTCGCCTGGCAACACTTTACAGTTTTTGACTGTTTTGAGACTGTTTCGTCTAAATCAATTTGGGTCGCGTGCTGGCCACTTTTGTAAGTGATCAGGTGTTCGTCTTTCTTTTTGAACCAGGTGTTAGTTATTGCCAGGTCAAAAGCCGAAGCAGCTTGCAGCAATGTCTCGCCATCAGTATTACGGTCTCCGTACCCCCAACCACTATGCACTCTCTCATAACCATACTTCAGACTTCCTACATGCTCATTAAAATCACTCCCCACAAACACCTCTTCACTCTCCTGTACATTCATCATCACACAATCGAAGTCCTTCCAAAACTTCTCTTTTACACTATCCTCACATCCTGATTGAGGTGCATACGCACTAATAACATTCGTTTCTTGCAAACACGCTATATTCATCCGTCGCCTTTTTAAAACATCTGCTAACTCTCTTCCTTTTCCAGTCATAGTACCTATATTCCAGCTCGCACACCTCAATCTTAATTCTTTCACTCTCCGAGCTTGCGTCTTACGTCGCACCCGCCCGTCCTTGTGCGACAACCCGTGTCCATTTCCCACAAGAGCCGGGTGCTGCCCCTGCGCGTCGCCTGTGGGGTACGCCTGGGGGCCCTATTGCACATCACATTTTTCCAGACCATGTTGCAAAAAGGTTTTGGCAGAAGTTTTATAGCCGGCCGCCTGCCTGACGCCAGCCCTCCTTGGGAATGCTGTTGTTTGTGGTTTACCCGCCACCGCGCGGGGGCCCAAGGTGCCTTAGTCGCCTCTTACGACACCCAAGGGAAGTGATGGGATGGTACTATTCTTTTACGTCCGACACCATACGGAAAATAAGTTAGTAAATATAGATTCCTAATATATAAGGCCGCTACATATTTTACAGATAGCTAAACTAAGATTATGAAGAGGTCAAATTTATTGCTTGTAGGAGGTAATCTTAGGAAGTAGTAGTAATTCCTTTCCTTCCTTCCAAGCAATCAATTTGACCTCAGATTTCAGCAGCAGTGTAACTTATTGTAAGTTATACTGTTGCTGAGTGACATAGGCTACGTTTATAAAAAAAAAAAAACCTGCACGGTTCCTTTCGGAGAAGCCACCAATGGGAAGCCGCAGGTAAAAGTTTGTATAGAATAACAAAGACATAGAATACATTCTAAAATACTGTGAAACAACAACATCAACAACAACAATCAACATGCCAATTAGATCGTAAATTGAAAATTTAATACTGTTGCCTGAACTACAGCTCCCATTGACAATATCTTTTAAAAAATGTGATCAAATAAAGTGTGATCAAATAAATATGTTATGTGGAAAATCTATTTCAATAAAATTAGTCTGAAGTTTTCAACCTGATGTCACTACAAAAAAAAGTATATCCTAATTTAGGAATATAAAAAATATTGTGTGATTAATAAACAATCTAAATATTTTAAATCATAAGGTGACTCATTCACTCACTGATTAATCACGAAATCTTTAATACTGGACTTACGAAGATGAAATTTGGCACAGAGGTATATTATAAGTAAGAGCCGTCAGCTAAGAAAGAATTTGAGGAAACTCCTCACGTAAAGGGGTGAAATAGGGGTTGGATGTTTGTATGAAAAATTTTACTGCTTGGGTAACTTATGACTTGGCAGAAACTTGTAGGTATGTAATAAAATTATAAGATTCGACATAATTATTTTCCCAGAATTATTTTTATGCTTTCATCCTTTTTTTCAAATAGGAATTTAGTGGGTGTTAAAGTTTGTATAGAACAATCTTAACGCTTGGTCCGACAAAGTTGAAACTCGGCACAAATCATTTTGATTTTTTTTTTCAATAAGATTTAAGTTTTCAGGGTCAGCCTTTTCATGTGCCCTGGCTTATTAATAGTAGTCTAAGTAGGAAATTAGTTGTTACAGCTCATAGACTCAGATCTGGACACATTCCATGTAATAAGTTTGCGTTCATGATGAGGAAAACTACCTCACCTAATTGTGTGGATTGTGGAGTTATCGAGGACCTACATCACCTATTGATGGATTCTGTACGATATGAGTCTGAAAGAAATGATCTCTTTGGGTTTTTAAGGTTGAACCGACTTGATGTAGGCACACTCCATAGAATTCTGTCTCAACCAAATGGTGATGATGCGAGGAGTCTTTTTAGGTTCATCGCCCAAATGCTATAGAATGGTTTAGAGTATTTATTTAGGATATGATGGGACTGTCATACGCATTGCGTTTATAAAAGTCCCTAATTTAAATAAGAATAAAAAAAAAAAAAAAAAAAATTAAGTTTTTAGAGAATAATGTATAGCTTGCTTCAGTTAACTCGAAAATTGGTATAAAAAGTCAAAAAGTAAAGTAATTTTAACGGGAACTCCATAACCTTCCGGCACCATCAACCTATTCTGTAAGCAATGTGCCCTGCTCAATACCACTTCAGCCGTGTGTAATGGCATTGGTTCAGGCTATGTCGGTAACCTTGGTTCTCCTGCGGATTTCTTTATTCCTGATTAGATCATGCAACAAAACTCTGGACATAGCCCTCTCCCTCTCCCTTTGGGTGACTATGTTTCAGTGCTATTATGTCATCACTGGCAAAAAGCTCTGATAATATACTTCCATTTTGAGGCACTGTGGTATGTGACACGAGAAGATACCGCGCAGCTTCCCGGATGCCCAACCGAATCTGATTCGACGGTTGATCTCTTTCTCAACGTTTATACCACGTTTGTAAAACGAAGTTTATACCACTATTCCCATTAATTTCTCACAATTACTCATTCCAATTCAAGCGCGTGCAGTTCCCTGTAAGTGTGTGCTTCGCAAATACCATAAACAAATCGCAGTGGGTAGACACTGAAGACTCCGGGACGACCTCTGGACCAGCTGCATCTCACACGAGACAACTGTACGTCATTTGCTCCCACACGTTACCACACCTGACTCTCAGTACATTTTGGTTGTTGAAAGCAAGACACGTTTGAGTTACGATCCTAACATACTCTTTCTGCTTCGCGGACGTCCATAAATCTGGTCATAATACATAATTATGTTACATATTTATTGAATGAAATTGGCGTTTTGGCCTGCAGTTGTTATAAGTGATAGTAAAATAAATTAATAAGATCCTTTCGGCATGCATCGCAAGCACAGAATTATTAGTTTTATTTGTGCAGGTTTACGAGCTTGTTGCGGACGAGGTCGCGGGTAACAGCTAGATTCTATAATTACCATGTCACTAAAGGCTGTCGAAATATTTTTTGTAACAAGAAGCGATCATCAGATATTCCAGAAATTTCTTCATCGCTGTGTGTTAGCAATGGTCAGTTTTCTTTATCTTTGTTGAACTTTTCCAAAACCTCGTAAGCAGAAGCTTACGAGTTTTTGGAAAAGTTTGAATGTCTCTACATTCAAACATTTCAGATAAATATAAACTGATGTTATTGCAGAACAAAATACCAAATGTTCAAGCATTTTACGAACGTTGTTGTGAACTTCTGCTCCATAAACGAACATCAAGGACCACTACTAGCGACATCTCGAGGCACAAAACGACACGACACACTACATCATCCTAATCTCTCAACAGTGATTGGTTTTGATTTAAAATATTGTTCCCACACCTTTTTCCTTGATAGTTGTTTGTAAGATGGTGAATACATCTTTTTCTCGTTAAAACTAACGCATCGTTTTTCATTGTAAAAACCTCAACACAATCTATTAAACACCTAAGTTTTCACCAAACCTCACTGCTGACACAATAACAATAACAGTAACATTTTGGACCTTCGAACCGAACATTGGGATATTAATACCTACAAGATCGCCGAGTGACCTATGGATGGGGACCCCTCGTTGTGGCGGATTGAGAAGAAAACGCAAAAGGTTTCATCGGAAATAATACGCAATCGGTGGGTCCAATCCTTATTCCTTTCCATCATCTCCTAAGTTATATTTGGTGCCATAGTGTGTCTGTGCTCTTATTTCAGTGAAATTGCCGCATTGTATTCTCGGAATATCGGATTTCCAGTCAATTACTAGCCTGGTGACGTTGCTGCTGGCATCAGGGCCGTATGTAATAAAGCTGACGATTATAAAAACGTAAGTACTCCTCTTTTCACTGACCACCAAAATGCCTATTGATTCTGCTAAATTCCGTGAATTTGCGATTTAATTAGGAAGCGTGGTATTATTAAGGGCAGGCTTACCAAATTTAATAATTATTTAGAGTCTTTAAAAGATGGTGATCATAACTTTTCTAATCAAAACCGCATTGATTAAGTTGAGTCAAACTAAAATAGAAGAAAGAGTTTCTGATAGCGAATTAGGCAAACAATTAAATCAAAGAGAACATTTTGAAGATAGTTACCACAATTTAATATCACGTGCTGAATTTATGCTAAATACTGTTGGGTTGTTGAGGTTGCTGACTGTTCCATGTCATCTCATTGTCATAGTATAAATCAAATGCATTCTGTGAAGTTAACTACTTTATCCATGCCTACATTTGATGGTTCCTATGAGCACTGGCTGGAATTCAGAGACACCTTTGCCTCACTAGTACATAGTTCTAAAGATATTTACAATATTCACTATCTCAAATCGTCCCTAAAAGACAGCGCAGAACTAGTTCTACATTCCAAAGAATTTTCTTCTGATAATTATCAGGCTCGACCGACATAATAATTGCGCACCTTTAGTTGATCACAATATGAAAGCTTTATTAAATATGCTACTATACTGCATTAACTAAAGAATCACTTTCTTCGGTTAGAAATTTAATATACACTATTTTGAAAAAGTTACGCGCTCTTAAGGTTCTGGGTGAGCTTACAAACTACTGGGATAGTTTAATCATTAATAGCATGGTGTCGAAGTTAGATAGAATCACTGAAAGACAATGGGGCTCTCAGAAGTGCACATTGATCCCGATTCCAAACAATAACAATTCAAAACTTTTATCGGTGGATGTTTTAATTAACTTTTTGCGCAATAAAGCAGACATGCTGGAGGCATTCCAGCGTTCACATGGCAAAGAAGCACAAAGCACTAAAAGCAAAAAAACACTCAAAATGTCTTAATATGTCACTCTGCAATGTTTCCAGCGGGCCAAGTAAATCAAATAAACAACGCGATAATCATCCACTGTATGCGTGTAAAGAGTTTCTCGATTGCGAATTAGACACAAAGCTTGAACTTATACGCGAGCACAACTTATGTGAGAATTGTTTACATTCGACACACTCAGTAAATAATTGTAGGTTTGGGCCTTGTAGACACTGCAATCAAAAACATAACTCATTACTGCACAATAATAATGCTAATAGTTCTGTTGCATTGCATTCCAAAACGAACACTGAGGCGTCGCGTGTTAATGCGAGGGAAGCGCTTGCGCACCTCCCCGCGGCCACACCGGCTGCCTCGGACTCCGCATTCCCTATTCAGGTAAACAAGGCACACATGCAAACGCAATCGATTAAGTCTATAGCTGGTGTGCAGTCCGTGTTATTGTCAACAGCTATCGTGAAAGTAGCAGATGTACGCGGTGGCTACAATAAAGCGCGGGCGCTCCTTGATAATGGAAGCCAGCGCTGTTTTGTTTCTGAATCATTATGTCAACTATTAAATTCACCATTAATACAGTCCATAAACGAAGTTCGAGGCGTAGGTGATTCGATAGTACATTGTTCGCAAGCTTGTAATATCGTTATCAAATCCTGCGTCAATAATGTCTGGGATTACGGTTTCGATGCCTGCCGTATGTAATTAAACTCGCAAGTCTGTATTCCAGTCAACATACAGTTAGCCGATCCGGAGTTTCTAGACTACAAAATATTGACATTTTAGTTGGCACAGATAGGTTCTGGGATCTGTTAGAAGATGATAAGGTTCGTTTGTCTAGTGGTACGTTTCTACAGAACACCAAACTGGGCTGGATTATTTCCGGACCTAAAATTATTACGCGAAAAAATGCGCCAATTCATTGCAATATTAGTAATTCTTAGTTGCGTATGCAACTTCGATTGTTCTGGGAGATCGAGGAACCATTTAAGGTCAGAGACGCACAGACTGAGGAAGAACGTGCATGCGAACATTACTTTGTTCGCACTACTACTCGCAATAGCGAGGGGAGATTCTGCGTGCACAGTCTACTCCATCAGTCATCTGATACCTTGGGGGATTCTTATACACAAGCAGAACGTCGATTTCTTGCACAAGAAAAACATCTGCAGCGTTTGCTTGAATTTAAAATATTAAATTCCACTTTACTCCCCCTTATTCTCCGCATTTTGGTGGTTTGTGGGAGGCAGGAGCAAAGTCGAGTATATATCATCTTCGTCGTGTGATAGGTAACGCGCACCTCACGTTCGAAGAGTACAACACAGTATTGGCTCAACTAGAAGCAATACTAAACTCCAGACCTATATCTCCTCTCTCCACCGATCCTCATGACTTTTCCACGCTCACTCCCGGTCACATCCTTATTGGCCGACCACTGACTGCGCCAGCCGGTGATGACCTACGCGATGTTCCTGCTAGTCGTCTTCAGAGATACCAGAGGGTAGAACAACTTCGCCAACACTTCTGGAACCGGTGGGCGAAGGAATACATCTCCGAGCTGAAGGTGCGGACAAATGGACGGTGAATAAGGACGAGCTCAAACCAAACTCCTTAGTGGTTATAAAGGACAATAACCTCCCACCTTTTAGGTGGCATTTGTGAGCTGTCCTTTGCACTATTCCAGGAAAGGGTGGTATATCCCGGGTGGCTGATATACAAACGTCATCGGGCGTGGTGAGGCGCGCATTTACCAAGATTTGTCCTCTACTTACAGGACGTGATCGACACTGATGCAGTGACTGAAAACCATTGAACGCCACTGCTTCCAAGGCCGGGGACATGTTGTGAACTTCTGTTCCATAAACGAACATCAAAGATCACTACTAGCGATATCTCGAGGCACAAAACAGCACGACACACTACGTCATCCTAATTTCTCAACAGTGATTGGTTTTGATTTAAAATATTGTTTTTATTATTATTATTTTTTTATTAGTGATCAAAATATTTATAACATAGTATTACATATATTATTATATGCTATAAACCACAGAAGCCTTTGATGGCTTATATATGGCAAGTGAGTTCGGAACAAGCCTGTTCCCACACCTCTTTCCTTGATGTTTGTACGTAAGATGGCGAATACATCTTTTTCTCCTTAAAACTAACGTATCGTTTTCCATTGTAAAATCCTCAACACATCTTCGTCTTTCTAGCACCACATGTGTATAATAAAATTAATAAATCCATAAATATTTTTTCTCTTAACAAATTCGATTGTAAAAAGAAGGTATATGCATTTTTAATGAAACTATCATACGAAGACACTGAAAAATTTATTCAAATAGTCAGTTAATATTTTTGTTTGTATATCTACATATATGTATATTCACTCTACTCCTGTGCATTTATCATGTAGACATATGTATACTCTTACACTTACACACACAGACACCCCCACACACACACTCACACACATCCTCTCATCCTCACACACACACAAAAAAAAAAAAAAATAATTGTTAGTAATTTAAGTTTAGTTTACCTTAATTTCTTATAATTCTCTTTGATTTGTAATGGTCCTAAACTCTTGCTTCTTGCTAATTTAGGTTACCTAGTGTATTGTTTCTGAGGGGAAACGGCGCTGTTAGCTGAGATACAGGCTCACGCCTAGTTCAGCTGCGGATGCTCATTCTCTTATTATAATTAAACTGTAAGCCTAATAACTGTAAGAATTTACTGTATCTACCTACTGTTTTTGAGTAAATAAATATTATTATTATATTATTATTAATCTATAAAACACCTAAGTTTTCACCAAACCTCGCCGCTGCTGCTACAAACGTCAATCCATTTTTTGAACTGTACACGAATTAGGCCTTCTAGTAAATTATGATGTTTGTAACAGTGCATGTTACAAATCCTGTCTATCATAATTAGAATCACCTAGATTGCAAATAATACAGAAGCCAAAAAAAAATTCAATCTAAGCGTTCTCTGAGAAGGCATTTAATCAAAATCAATACTTGGAAGAAGTTTGGAAGAAATATATTGACAATATTCATTTGAACCTTATGTTGTTTTACCCATAGACATTAAGGTTTGCGATAATAGTCAAAGTGACGCAAAATTCGAAAATTTCACGAGTATTAATTATTGTTAATATTTTCTCAAATTTAAACTAAATTATAATTCCTATAATTTCTATATTAATACATAAATTGTATTTTCAGCTGTTATAGATAATGTTGAATAAATAAATGTTAACAAAAAAATAGCACGACAGTTTTATAACAAACACACCATGTTGAAAATGAATGAAGGAAGTTTTAGATATTGATTGAAAGGTCTAAGTCATCATATTAATATAAGTGCTTGTTTACAAAAAATAAAAGTAAGTACCTAATAATTTAGATCTGCGAAGGTCATCCTAATACAATACAATACATTTCACAATAAAAATGTTAGTGCTTATATAATAATAATCAATCTCTTTGTTTTCAGGCTACTTTGGCCCATAGATATATAGGTAAGGTATATACCTTACAGAATAACATATATATTAGAATACAGTTTGTGTTAATATATAGAAACTAAAGCCTATGTTAGTATATATCACTACTTCGGGGTAGAAAGGTCGTAAAAGCCAAAATAGCAACTTTATGGGAGAGCGAAAATACGTAGTTTTATAATAATTTTGGTTCATAACTTTTTTAACTCTAGACTTATAATGAAATGAACTATATAGTGATAAATATTTATATTTAAATGTACTTTAACACCAAGAAACAATATTTTAGGTAAACCTTGTATTTTAAAAGATAGGATGGATTTACGACGCAAAATTTAAATAAAACGGTTCTTACACCCTTTTATAAACAAGTACTGTGTGACGTAAATCCAAATATGTAAATATTGCCAAAATAAATCTGGTCATACAAGCCATTTTGACATAAATCTAAAGAGTCGTAATGACTGCTTTCTACAATGACCTTTGTGAGTAAATCCATAATAATTATTAATGTTGTTAGATTTTAAGTTATCAATGTTGTAATTCATTGTGCATGATACTAATTCGAAGCTCAAATGTTTAGAAAATATGACAGATCATGAGAGTTATCCCTACCAGTAAAATTAAGGAAATATGTGGCTTTGGTTCAAGCAAAGTGTATAAAAGCTAAGAAAAAGTTTAAATAGGAGATTGCATAATAATGATGAATGATAATAATTATTCAAAATCAAAGGTTGAATTTTTATAGAATAATTATTATTCTATAAAAATTCAACCTTTGATTTTGATTAATTTTGTTCGTCACATCAAGTAAACTGTGTTTAGTAAAGGATAAATAAAATAACGTTCTTTTTTGTAATGTTTCTTTGGAATGCGACAAATTGTTTTACAATAAATATTTCTGAGTCACATTTAGCGTTTGAAGAAGAAACTATTGGCAAACTTTTTGACGATCTTCGCCAGTATTAATATAGTATTCGTATGTTAAATTTCTACTACTACATGGAGAATCTGTTATTTTTGTAGTAATTGGTGCCAAACGAGTACAATTTATTAGCCAATCTTTCCTCCGTTGCGAATCTATGCTCAAAAAAATAGAAGTTAAACAGAGATTTTTGACTTTCTTTAGTCATATTGTAACATCTTCTTTTACATTTATCGTGCTCACACGGATTTTCTACCATTGCTTTCTCACTTACTTTTTCGCCTCCTTTGGTTTCGTATGTCTTTCCTGCAATTTTTATTTTTTTCGTTCTTTACGTTTGTTTATAGCTTTTTCTTTCTTCCTTGTTATATTTTTTCATGTATCATCCTTTTGAACTTTTTTTCTTTTTATCTCGCTTTTTCTTTTCTTATCAGGTGAACCACTAGATTCCGATTCATTACAGGTCCAATCATCTGAACTCCTACCAGTAAAATCTAATGTTTCCTCGTCAGATAGAAAGTCTATACAAGACTAAAAAGTCACGAGAACACACACACACAACACAAGAGAACACGAAAAACAGCAGCAGCAGCAGGTACAGTAAGATCTTCTGCAATTGCGTGTGTACTTTTAGATGGGTTAGAAAGTCCAGGCTGTATTTCATCATGAGACGGATCCAGCAAAGGGTTAAGTCCAATAGATGATACCACGGGGAGCGGCATAGTCAACTTGTGGCAGGAGATTGACATTTGAACAAGGTGTTTCAGCGGTCGGTACAGAAAATACTTCGAGCTGAGTGCCGTAGTCATCGTTTGGCAGGAGATTGACGATAACAGAAGGTGGTTCAGCGGTCGGTACAGAAGCGACTTCCAGCTTAGCGGCGTAGTGATCGTTTGGCAGGAGATTGACGTTTAGGGTGATTCAGCGGTCGGCAAACTATCAGACTGTTTTATAACTTCCACGGAAATTACATTTATTGTATTGTGATGATTACCATTGTTTCCAAAGGGGCATTTAGGTGGTATCAGGCTTCCTACGTTGTTTCCAAAAAATGATGTATGTAACTGGGGTAAAGAAATCATAAAAGTATTGATATCGCCATCACTGCTAGAATTAGTTATGATATCATTGTGTGTTTTTTTTCGGTATTTTCTTCGTTTGCATTTCTGTCTCACTGTCTTGGATTATGTCATTGCTTTGATCCGAACTACTATTTTGTCCAAAGCTCCTCCTCGGCCGACTCATTTCGTAGTTAGATTTGGAATTATTGGAATGAATAAATTAGAGAAAAACTTCATAGTTACCATAACCTAAACAATATGCAATGACAAATTAATATCTATTGAAGTCATGAAAGTCATTAATGACAACGCATTTACTAAAACTGTTTAGTCATTAGGGCACAAAACCATGATAGTATTGACATTGGGTCGTAATAGCCAAAAGTGACGTTGAAATATGTAAAAATATTTTACTCATTAAGACGTAAAAGTCATTGCAGTTGTAGTCATTCACTATAGCAGTTGGGTCGGAAAAGTCACGAGTGACATCGAAATATCAAAGAGTAGATTAATCACTAGGGTGTAAAAGCCAGTATGGTATTGCAGTTGGGTCGTAAAACTCTTTATTCTTTTTTTTACCAACTCAAGAAAAAGAGGAGGTTCTATGTTCGACAGTATGTCGATGGCAGCAAAGTAGATATGGATATTTTGCGAAAATGTTTATTTTTTTTACAAAAAATAGCTTTTTTCAACCCTCGCTATTCTACAATTCTGTATTAAAATTATTTCAAAATAGTTAAGAAAATCTGAAGCTCGGTTTCAAAAGAACAGCGCAGTAGAAACGGAGATTTTTTGTCGCCTTTACTTCAGAACATTGACAGATGATTGAAACGTGAAAAAAGTCATCGGTCACTAGTCAAATTCTTTCAAAGGCTATTTTTTTCTAGAAATAGTTTTTAAAGGTTTATTTAACCGACTTTTTTGATTATAATATTTAATTTTCTTGCTAATGAGATGGAGGAGCTTGTGGCTAAAGTAATAACAGCCGCAGGGGTCGATCCATCAGGTTAAGATACGCTTGTCAGGGTTGGTCCATGGATGGGTGATCTTTAAATACTGTGACGACCCTATGTTGGCGACCTTATGGTGGAGACTGGCACGTTGGAAGTTTGGAACATTCTAGAAACTCTTGGAACGCCGATTGAATTTAAGAAGAATAAAGAAGACTTTTGTTTTTCAGTTCAGTTCTGCTAGCCCGGATGAGCTGCACGGACGTGACTGAAGACCGATGGGAGATGTGACCACATACCATGAGCAGGGAAATAAGTTGGATAGGAGATTATTAATGAGAAATAGGTATGAGTTTCTCCAGAGTGCGATTTTAATAAACATATTGTTACGGTTAGGAGGTAGAGGGATTGCGATCCTCTCTCCTAGGGAAAGATGTACGGGTAAGTTGTCGGTTTATACCAGCTTTGTTTATGGGGTATAATGCCTTCGCAAAGTGGGGTTGAGTTGATCCTGTATGGTATTACCGAGCCCGTGACAATTTTTATGAATGATAAATTTAGAGAGTATTTTTCAAGTTATATTTATGGAGCACTCTGGGGGAAGTTCAGGAACAGTGAGTAGGTGTTCATAACGGTGGTCATTTTTCTCCTGGTCTTCATAAGCGTCCAATGGAGTTAAAACTATTACAGTTTTGAATTTTATTTTTGTAAACCCTTTCTGGGTAGATGCTAACTAGAGCATCTTAGGTTAGAAAATTTAGCGGAGCAGTGTGGCTTTTTAGGGAGGTTTCACCTCACTGAAGCCATGTGCATTGCGCTTCTATTCGTAGGGGCGTAGCTCATGTGACGACCTTATGTTGGCGACCTAATGGTGGAGACCGGCACGTTGGAAGTTTGGAACATTCTAGAAACTCTTGGAACGCCGATTGAATTTAAGAAGAATAAGGAAGAATTTTGTTTTTCAGTTCAGTTCTGCTAGCCCGGTTGAAGAGGGCACATGTATTATTTTTATTGTTGAATATAACGTATAAGTGCGCCATTCCTCTTTCCTTTATAACACCATACATAATAACCAGTCACTCTGATACACCACACTCTCGCGTCGCCAGCGAGTACGACAACCTCTGAAGTCTACGAAGAAACCCCCAGGAGCCCTGCAGCACGAGAAGGTGCTTCAGGTTCCTACAACACCGAGACTCCCCCGTGCCTCGGAAAGCATGTTAAGCCGTTGGTCCCGGGTGTCAATAGTGGATCTTTGACATTCGTTACGGGTCATCAGAAACCCGAAAGTCTGACAACCAGTCTTACTAAGGGGTATCGTATTACCCAAGTAACTGGGTTATGGAGGTCAGATAGGCAGTCGCTCCATGTAAAATACTGGTATTCAGCTGCAACCGGTTAGACTGGAAGCCGACCCCAAGATTTTTGGGAAAAGGCTAAGCAGAAACAGTTTTTTTTTTTGCTAGTAGGTTCCTAGCGAAATACTTAAAAAAAAAAACAATTCAGCTTCATTGGAAATGTCTATTGTGAATAAATAAAACAACAAAATAATGCTATTTTATTTAAATTACAATTTAACTCGCGTGGTTTGAGAATTATATAAATGATTTATCTGACATAAACAGATGAAGCTTGGTGGTAGATGGGTTGGTGGCTTAGTGGTTGGTTTGGTACCGATTGAGTATTTCTTAGATTTTTTTAATATTTTCATAAAAGTAGTATCTATTGGAGATTATTATCTTATCTATTCGATATTTTAGATAACGTATAAACGGATATCAGGCACCATGTCTTCTTCAACGTGGAATATTTTTCTGGGTATATAAGTTCATCTACATTTTTTTTTGGTTGAGTTTTTCTCGAGGTGAGCCCATTTTAGGTAAGATCTCATGAAGATCTTTGGTTTTGGTTTTGTTTGCTCGTTTTTGACACCGACTTCTAAAATTAAAGTTAGCACTATTTAGTATTTGTATTCTGGAAGTCGGTTGTATATTTTGGTAAAAAAAGGATTTTTTATAATATTTTAGGTACACAATAATAACTAACATTTAAATAAAATTAATAATTTATAATGTAACTACGTAACCCACAGCAAGAGACATAATGACAGATATTAAAAACATACATACATACTAATAATAATTAAAATTTATTTCAGAACCATTTTCCCATATTTGTTAGTAACAGTATAAACTTATAAACTAGTGTTAGTAACATATATTCAAAGCGTGAGGCTCACCGATCCCGGGAATGTCTACTTGACTGCGTGCAGTCGTATCCACCGCCCCAAGATCGGAGAGTCCCACCTATCTGCCAACAATCTAAGAATGGTGTTGGGGCTGGCGCAAACACGGCGTAGCAGAAATGCACACCTTTTGCGCATTATGGCCGAAAAACTATCAACGTCCGCGTCGGCAAACATGCCGGACGCGCTACAAAAACGCGGCAGCCCCATCAACACCCGGAACGTGTTGTTATACTTGTTATATTGTGTGCGCAGGCTACTATACGTCCCTCTGCGTAAAGTTCACCCACAGGTTGCACGTGTAAAAGGATTGGCAGTAGGCTTTGAAAACCATCACCTCAACCTGAGCCATAGAACGTGCGAACCTGTGGGCCAACATCCCACATCGAACAGCCAGCGACCTGCGCTCCCGTTCTACATCTTAATGAAAGTGCTAAAAAAAAGTACCTAGCTTAGATCCACAAAGGTCTAATACTAATCATTTCAAAATTGTTTGGATGTAATTTATTGTCTATAAAGGAGATTGTTCTGCATCTATACATCTTTCGCCCCAGATCCAACAGCGAAAGAAATTTACTTTGCGTGTTCTAAATTACGAGTATATGCCCATGAAGGCAAAGTTTAATGACGGACACCTTGTAGAAAGCATTTACTTAAAAATAAAAGATTTTGAGGTTATTTGAGTCCGTTAAAAATAGCAAGGTCATCGAATGTATTCCAAAAATAATAAAATAAAATCAATAGACAATGCAGTCACGTAGAAATGCGAGCGAGTGACAGGTGACAGTTTAGATGATTGACTTTTGACATGACAAGGATTAGGGATGCCTATACATTAAATCCTTATCGATATATTTTAAATAAAATCGATACCGTTCAGTACTCAGCGTGCGTATTCAATTTGAATTATTATAATGCATCTCACTCGCGTGTGTGTCGTACCTCGTATTCGTAAAAAAACGATTCGAAATAGTCTTCATAATAAATGTGTGGTTTTGTGCACTGCTTCGTTTTCGTGTTTTTATATTCGTGAATTTCTCACATCGAGTCAGTTTTTACGGATCGAAGTAGCCGTCATGCTTAGTATAGGGGGTTTTGTGCACTGATATTCGAGTGATTGTTTTTAGTGAATAATCGAATTTCGGATTGGTGCACGTGGACTCTCGTATTCGTGTTTTTCAAAACGGACCATGAAAAATTCCCCAAAACGAATCACGAATACGAATCGACTATTCGTGAATTCTGATCCATTTTTATGCTGTTCGTAAAAAACACGAGTTAAATCGAATACGAGGTAGTGCACAAACGTCCTTATATGTACCTAATAGTTGTATAGAAAAATATAAGTCATTATAATAGGATGCATGTTATCTTATCTTATCGATGTGTGTGAAATGAATGATTGGGAATCACTAATTGTCATGTCAAAGCTCAAATCTAATTGTCAAAGATGGCAGCATTTTTGATTTGTGATGTCATAAATCGTTTAAGCTCTTTTAATTGTTCAATAGAAAACGCAGAGTGTCCTTTTCATTCCGATATTCGCAATAAATATAATAAAATATACTTATAATTACTATGTATGTCAGAGGTTTGTTGTTCCTGGGGCCATTTCTGACAAATTCCTTTAAAATTTACAGATAACAAAATAAAAAAAATGATAAACTAGTTTGGAATCCTCTTTATTCTGTATTTTAATAAAATCATGGAATTGTACTCATTATCTATTAGATAAAGTTACTAATTTGCAATGCAGTTATAACATAATTAACGGTAAGAGACAAAATTACAGGCATTAAATGCATTCCCAAATTTATTTTAGGTGTATATACTATTTTTACTGGATTTTGTTTAACTAGGCGATATAAGTTTCTTACACTCTTCGTAAGCGGCGCTTGTGGATCTAAAATAAACAGCCAATATTTATTAAAAAAATAAGTATTATGTCAGCTTAACAAACTGCAAAATAGTATTATCCCAACATCGACCTTCGAACCGGTTTATGATGGAAATAATCTTGTTACTCTTCTACAATCTTATTATGAAGCTGGACACACTAGTGATCGCTTGGGCAGAGCACCACCGCATCCTCGAGGAGAAGATTGGTGGTGACGATCTCTCGCGTCCGGCCCTGATACAGGACATGGTATGAAGCGAGAGGGTTTGTAAATCGGTCACCCCTTTTTGCGAAGCAGTAATGCTCGCGAAGGAGGAGGCGAGATGCGTGAAGGCGAGATAATCCTTGCGCACTAACGCCCCTAGCCACCGCAGGAGATGCCCTGGACGTTAGGAGTCGCATAGCGATTCCGGCCACCGTAATCGTGGGCTTGTGGACGGCGAGCAATGGGTAGCTCGCCGTTCGATAAGGACCAGGCACCGGGTCAACGGTGCCTTGTCTCCACGCGTGCCTCAAAGAGATGTCAGCAGTAATTGACGAGGTCATCAAAACAAAAAAAGGAAGTTTATGTTCACTTACTTATAGACAAAGTACTGTATAATTTTGATAGTCTTCTTTTCATAACAGTACCTTCATTAAGGAGATTTTGCCCCCCAGCCATAAGGGCATATGTAAAAACCACAGAACATGAGACATAGTATATTGAACCAACGCCGGGAACGATCAGATAATATTCCTGTAAAAACAACAATATAATTAATTATTAATTTTATACAACAAAATTTTAGCCAATGAAAAATATAAGTTAAAACAGATATATATTTACTTTTAACAGTAGTGAATTGAATAACACGTAAATCGAAGCAAGATAATGCATTGAATCCATAAGAAGTGAGTATAATATCTGTAAAAAAACACAGAAGGTTAATAAAGACAGTGTTTGTCACTTACGAAATTAATAAGCATTTGCATTATAGAAATATTTAATCTTTTGAAGTAACTCCACTGCCGGCACTGGCACCCAAAAATAACGCTTTTGAGAACCAGCAGTACATTGCTGCCCGCAGCCAAGATTAAAAACATCGGCTGCCGGCGCTACCGGCTTCCAATACTGGAATATGTTATTATGTTACCGGCTAAGTACAAAACTAAAACTGATTGAAATGAGTTGGCGGCCCCTCAACCCCGACAACTCTTGAACTATGTATTTAATCCAAGAGCAAGTAAAGCGATCTAGGGATATGACTATATACCCTCGTCGTCTTATCTTACTTACGACCGTCGTTAGCACATTTCTGGCTCAAAATCTGTTTTTTGAGATATGCACTAACCCGCCTATCTTTAACAAATGCCAAATTGCCAACAACATTACCTTTTTTTTTAAGTTAGCTCTGTTAACCAATTCAGCTAACGGTCGTCGCATCTAATATGGGACACGGCGCTGGCAGCGCAATCACTCCTTTAATATTTTATTACCAAAATATTATACCTGAGTTTTAAAGCAGACTGATAGATTTCTGCAGCAACTCACTAAGCACGTAAACTGCAAAGTCCACAGTTCCAAATCATCAATCGTAAGCAGATCATTCCTCTCCATGCTTTCTGAGTGTAACTTGTCCTTTTCATTATCATTGTATTTTATTTGGATGTCAAATATGCTATTGTTAACACATTTCAGCAAATTTCCAATCATTGTTGTGTAAACATGCATTGTTGCATTTATCAAAATATAACGTTGTTTGATTAATATATCTGACATTAGAATTACAAGATAGCTTTTACTAAACTGTTTCTTTATATAAATTCTAGAAAGCAAACATGATATGAATAGTAGTAGACTTGCAATACAAGACAAAGTTGTGGTGATCACAAAAGAAATCTTCAACTTTCTTGAGCATTTGATGTAATTTGGTTCGTTCTGGAAGTGGTGGTGTACAGACATGAAGTTATCGACGAACACTCTGTAAGAACCAGAGCTACGAATACCACTTATTATTACAACTGGAGTGCTAAGCTGGTTTACGAATTGATACACGTTCATCATGGTAACAATTCGTTTAAATTGTTGTCCGTTAAGAATACACACACTGTCTGCCAAAATGAATATAAAAGCTATTTCTAAAACAAAACGCATAGTGGTTAAAATTTTGCAAATATTCGATTGGAAAACGTAATTTCTGTAAATACCAATTATATTTTCAGTTTTTGTTAACATAGTAATAATTGTTTTTGCCACCATATTGTAACTATGAGCACGCAGTTTTCCAAACAAATGATTAAGGTTCTTTTTGTTATTAAAATAATAAACCTTACTATAACTTACAACCATCACTTTATCTAATCATATCTTCATTTTGGTTGTAATAAACTATGTCGTTACTTAAGTCATACATGAAGGAACATAATTTATGTTAAGTAATCAATGAATAAAGTGCCTCCGCTATCCGTTCGTTCGTCCGTCCGTCCGTCTGTCAGCGGGCTGTATCTCATGATTCGTAATAGGTAGATAGTCGAAACTTTCACAGAATGTGTATTTCTGTTGCCGCTTACAAACAATAAAAATAAATTAAAGGGACCCCTAAACGTGTATTCTTTTGGCTTTTTTTGCTCGATCTGAATAATGGCAACAAGTAGACGCGTATAATATTGTACGATGGTACGGAACCCTTCATGCGCGAGTCCGATTCGCACTTGCCCAGGTTTTTTTTGTAAAATTTAATTAAAATATATAGACACGCTTGGCATACATTTGTATGTTAAATATCAAAATACGTTTAACACAAAAAAGAGGATATGTAATGTATGTACTATTTAAAAAATTATACTGACCAGTTCGTTCAATCCAATCAACACTAAACCAAAAGGCCCTTAGCTTTTACGATACAACAATTTATCTATCTCTTACATAATTATATTAATAAAACTCAATTGCCGCTTGTATGAGAGATTATCACGCTGGACCGATTTGGCTGATTTTTAGGGTTCCGTACTGTAGCGACATCTATGACGCCACAAACGAACTAGAAAACAAAAAATCCTACATCACGCAGAGTAGTCGAGGTTTGTGGGACTTTTCACCCTGTTCCGCATGCCTCCTAAACTGGTGACCCCGACGTGATATAAGCTGCCACTCACGCTCACTCACTCTGCTATTGCTGTCACTCACGTGTCCGTCTGTCAGTCTGTTGAGAATTTACATGTTCTCATAGAAAATTTTAATAAAACCCTATCTCAAAATGTCTCCAAAACAACCACGAGGCATTTGAAAAAATCAATTATTGAAAGAAGTTAGGTATGAACAATATTCATTTGAACTCTCTGATAGGCTTTACTCATAAATATTTGTTTGCAATAATATTCATAGTTACGGAAAATTCTAAAATGACACGAGTAATCTATATAATATATAGACTAAATCCCTATTTCCCTAGGTCACCGTATCATGCGTAAACAGCTAGACCGATTTCGCTAATTCTTTTTTGTTGTTTTTGTTATTGTCATGAGAAGGATTCATAAGAAAGAAAAAAATAAGAAAGTTGCACAGAAAATTGGAAATTTTCAGAAAACTTACGAACTATTTAAACTTCGCGCGTCAGGATGACGTCTGCGGGTCAGCTAGATGTTATTATTTTCTGAAATTTAGTTATTGTAACCTCTAATTTCTATATACACATTGTATACCTGCTGCTATAATTATGTTGAGTAAATTCATATTACCAAAAAAAAGCAAGACAGTTTTATAACACAATGAATAAAAAGACAGTTGTAGCATGGTTACAAACCCTAGGATATGATGAATTCGAAGAACTTCTAGCAGTGCTACAGTGACGCTCAGTTACATTAAAAATATTGTAAGACTAATAATTTTATTAGTTTCTCTATTGATCATTCTTGTTGTTATTTTCAGTTATTGCGTCTATTATTATTCATAAGATTGTAATTGAAGTCTTTCACACATCTTCTCTCACACACACACACACACACTCACCTCAGCATCAAACACACAGATAGGTTTCTTTACTTATTAGAACGGTATGTTTTCCTGTTTAATTTCTGTTAGTATGCTCATTTTAGTATTATGTAGTTACTTGCATTACTTGTATTAGGAAGGCTAGTCTGACCTAAATTTCCTGCGGGGAAAAGCGCCAAATGCTTTAACAAAAAAAAAAGAATAAGAATAAAGTTTATTCAGCAACAGTACACGAAACACGCACGGTACACGAAATAACAGTGAAGAAAAAAATACATTATAACAAACAATGTGTGTGCCTCACGACTGCGCTAAATAGGTCAATTTCAGCGATAATGTCAAACGGGCTGGACACTTTAATTTTCCCTATAATCGACTATGGTGACGTGTACTACTTTGACCTGAATGCGGTGTTGCTAAATAAACTTGATAGGCTCCTCAATAACTGCATCCGGTTCATTTTAAACTTGAAGAAATATGACCATGTGTCGAGCTTCAGATCAGAGCTCAAATGGTTGCCAATTTGCCAGAGAAGAAGTTTGCGTGCTATGACTACACTTTTCTCTCTCCTCAACTCCCCCAGGAGACCCTTCTTATCTTATATCTCGCTTTAAATATCTATGTTCCACACACGCTTGGAGTCTGCGTTCTGCTAACAATCTTCTACTGCTTTGTCCTTCTCATATTTCTGATTTTATTCATTCTTCCTTTCACATACAGTCCATCCTTCTATGGAATGTGCTTCCCCTCCATATCAGGACGACCACCTGTCAGTATGCATTTAAGCGGAAGGTGCGGAATTACTTTCTTCACAAGTAAAAGGGTCATCTCAAAATCCCTATAACTAACTTTATATAAATATATTTATTTTTATAAATGTAGGTATTTTATTAAATATATAGGTACGTTTATTTTAACTAATCTGTGGCTCGACTGTCAACTGAAATGACATAAAATTTTCTTTTACGCGATTTTTGAACCAAATTAGATATATAAACTAATACAAATGAATCCAAACCAAGCAGAAAATCCAAATAGACAACAACAATGAACCATACAAGAATAAAAACAATAAATAATCTTGTGGATAAACATAGATACAGCAATATAATGACAATAAATAAATTTACAAGTTGACGTCGAAAGAAAATATGTTGACGAGAGCCGCAACTCGCAAAGTAGTGGGTAACACGCCGCCCGATCAGCACCAGGCCCGAGAGTCGACGGCGCGTAGTGTTCCAAGCGCGCCTCAAAGAGTTGTCAGCAATAGGGACGGGGCCCATCACGGCCGATGCCTGCCCGGGGGTTGAGGATAAATTCGAAAGAGTTACCTCGCCCCTGGACACTGAAGGCAGAGAGGAACAGGGGTGGGTTTTAGTCAGTAAGAGTCTGACACGCCCTTTCGCTCCACCCTAGAGCGGAAAAAGTCATAGGATGATTTCCCACACCCCAAAAAAAAAAAAAACGCCGCAGCTCGCAAAGCACGCCAACCGCCGACGTCACCACCACAGCCGCTCGGCGGCCGGCGGACGCCGGCCGCCGAGTGACTTAGGACCTCGAGGCCCACCGGCCTCTGATAGGGTCCCAGCTCCCGGCGGAAGTGTGCAGCGCATGAGATGGACTCAATCCATCAATGAAAATGTCATGTGCTCATACTATGGGGCTACAGAGGGAGGTAACAACCTGACCGAGTACCGTGTTCGTATGCTCTCTTTGTTTCAGGTGCTTGAGCCAGCCGTCAACGTTTCGGCCCAACGACTGTCGGATCAGTTGCGGGTCGTCCAGCGTAATCATATGTTGGATGACACTGTACTTGATCGCCTCCGAACTGAAATGGGTAGCCATGCCATTGCCCCTCCGTCGCAGGGACCACCGTCTAACCGTGCTCCCAGCCACGCTGACGACGACTGTAATGACATGGTTACAAACGTAAGTACTCTGTGCAATGACCAATTGAGGAGTGCTTTAGAGTGTGCTATTCGGGAATAACATAACATGCCACCCTAACTTAGGCCTCGCTTGTCTCATTTGCCCATGCATAATAGGAATAAGGCGCTGGTGGCTGCTCTGGATTCGCAGTTGTCAAAATTATTTTGATAACTGCGAAGACCTCACCGACACACACTCGATAATGTACTGCGCGGCTGTAGCGGCATGTCGTGTAGCTCACGTCAAATTCCCTAATGACAGAGCTATACGAACGAAACCAGCCGTGCCGGCTTGGCAGCGCAGGATCGGGTGTCGTATTGGTGGGGCCAGAGCACTCATCGGCAAACTAATCTCTTTCAGGGAGTGCAACACTCGCCCAAGAGTGATGCGCTTTGTGAGACGGGCGTTTTCGGGGACTGATGTCAGCTCCCGAGACTATATGTCTCGTGTCACAGAGAACATCGACTGCCTGAAGCAGAAGGTGTATGCATGGGCAAACCGCATCCGTAGGTATAAGCGGAGGGTGGAGCGATACATCCAGAATCGCACATTCCGGAGTAATGAAAGATGGGTATATTGGACTTGGGAGCAACCGGAACTAGGTGTGACTGACACGCGTCTGCCAGATGAAGACGCCATGAGTTTATTCTGGCGCAACATCTGGTCGGTGCCTGTCAGTCACACCGAAGGTGACTGGACTCGGGAGATCGAGCGACAGTGTGATCCAATAACAGAAATGGGGGCAATCACTATCAGCCCCCAAGATTTAGCCCATGCAGTCCGTCCGTTGCCTAATTGGAAATCTCCAAGGCCGGACGGGCTGCACAATTTTTGGATAAAGTGGCTGCAAGGGTCGCACGCTCGCTTGGCATCCCAATATCAGACTGCCTTGGAGGCTGGTACGCTACCCGAGTTCCTTACAACAGGAATAACCCACCTGTTCCATAAAACAGGTAGTACTGCGGAACCTAAAAATTATAAACCGATCACGTGCTTACCGACGGTCTATAAGGCTCTTACATCCATTTTGAGAGCTAAGATAAACACACATATAGATAGTAACTGTATCATGTCTGCCTCTCAAAATGGATGTAGGAATGGGTCCCACGGTACTAAGGAGCTGCTCCTCATTGATATGGCCATTAGCCAACAGGTTCGGCGTTCCCGAAAGGATCTGTCGACATGTTGGATAGACTATAAGAAGGCCTATGACTCAGTTCCTCATACATGGCTCATGAGGGTGCAAGAATTGTATAAAGTTGATGCAACGCTACGCACCTTCCTGATGTCATGTATGGGGCAATGAAGGACGGTCGTCCGCTATCCAGGATGTCGACAAATCCAGAGTATTCCTCTGGATTTGTCGACATCCTGGATAGCGGACTGGTAAGGATCGAGCGGGGTATATTCCAGCGTGACAGTTTGAGTCCGCTTTGGTTATGCCTAGCCTTGAATCCTCTTAGCACACTGCTGGAGGCTTCAAGTCTAGGCTATCTGTTGAAGAGAGGTGGTCAGGTTATATCTCACCTCCTTTACATGGATGACTTGAAACTTTTTGCCCCCAACAATCTGCAACTGATGGAGCTACTGAAGGTAACTAAAACCTACAGCAGTGCCATCAGGATGGAGTTTGGTGTGGACAAATGTGCAGTCATGCATGTAAAGCGAGGACAGATTGTGGAATCCGTGGGAACTCAACTCTCAGATTCCGTAAACCTGAGATCCCTCTCTCCAACCGAAACCTATAAGTATTTGGGTATGTCGGAAGCGTTAGGTATCAATGCGACTGACATGACGCAATCGTTGAGGGAGCGCTTCTTTGGCCGCCTGAAGAAGGTATTCAATTGCCTTCTTTCAGGTGGAAACAAGGTGCGTGCCTTCAACGGTTGGGTCATGCCGGTAATAATGTACTCTTTCGGCGTACTCAAATGGACTCAAACAGAACTTGACGCCCTAGATAGGCGGGTCCGTACACTACTAACTACATACTGAATGCATCACCCACGTTCGTCAGTGAGGAGACTGTATATCCCGCGGAAGTGTGGAGGCCGAGGCTTTTTAAATGCTAAGACCCTCCACAACCGCGAGGTATGCAGTCTGAGAGAATATTTCCTAGCTGCTGACGTGGGTATGCATCGAAATGTAGAGACAGTGGCTTTGACAAACGAGAACTGGCGCAAACCTCTAGTGCTTGACACTAACGATCGCAGAGAAGTATGGCAGAGTAAGGAACTTCACGGAAGCTTTTTCCGAGCCCTACATGGGCCCGATGTAGAACAACTAGCGTCCGTAGCCTGGCTGCGTGTCGATGACCTCTTTGGGGAAACCGAAGGTTTTGTCTGTGCAATTATGGACGAAGTTATCGTCACCAAAAACTACCGGAGATTTATTGTGAAGGACGGCACGGTTGACATATGTCGTGCATGTCATCGTCCCGGAGAATCAATACGCCACATAATCTCTGGTTCTTCTCGTCTAGCTAACGGTAAGTACTTGCATAGGCACAACCTTGTAGCCAGGATTATCCATCAGCAACTTGCTCTAAAATGCTCTCTTGTGGAATCGGAAGTGCACTACTACAGGTACGTGCCCGACCCAGTTCTCGATAATGGTCATATCTCATTGTACTCGGATCGGTCCATCATAACTGACAGGACTATTGTAGTCAATAAGCCTGATATAGTGGTGGTGGACCGAATCGAGAGCCGTGCGATGATTGTTGACATAGCCGTCCCGCATGACGAGAACCTCGTGAAAGCAGAGAAAGATAAACAAATCAAGTATTTTGACTTGGCTCGCGAGGTTGTCGACATGTGGGATGTGGACTCGGCGATCATTGTGCCGATAGTCGTGTCAGCCAATGGCCTTTTAGCCACGAGCCTCGACCAACACCTCAGGAGGCTTTTGTTAGGCGGCTGGATCAAGGGCTTGATTCAGAAAGCTGTACTTCTGGACACGGCTCGCATTGACAGGCGGTTCCTCTCTCTGGAGCCCTGACCGCCGGTAGCTTGGACCCTGTTCCCGATACCGGTGGGATACTATTTTTTATATTTTTAAATGTTTTTTTTTAATATTTTATTGAAATATTTAAAAATATAATAATAATAAGTCCGCCCTTGTACCTTTCTGTTGCATGAAGTATTAAAAAATAAGAATTAAATAAATGCTGAAATACAATCTGTATTTCAGCATTTATTTAATTATTATTTTTCGAACCTAGTTCGGCAATTGTTGCGGTTTTAAAATGATTGCCTTAAAGTTCTAACCCATAACGATGTAAACATATTGTAAAACATTTTTGGTAATAAATAAATTTACATAAACTTAAACTTATAACAAAGCTACCAAGTACTGAATGATTTTAGTTGTTATTTTCGTCGTTTAAAACTTAAAACCGCGTTTGTTATTAATTGATTGAAAGTCTAAGTCATCACGATATATTCATATTAGTGCTTGTTTACGAAAACAGAATATCTAATAGTTTAGAACTGCAAATGTCAGCCTAATTCGATTCATTCCACAATATTTTTTTGAATAAGGTCTCCGTCAATTGTGGACCGATTTAGTTTTTTATTTTTATTTTGTAGAAGATCTGATCACGATCTTGATTTTGATCTTGAAGCCGGTATTTTGGTAATATTTGCTCGTTTTTGACACCGACTGCCGAAGTTAAATTTGTTTTTTTTTTTTAAGTAGGTTGCCTTATTTTTAATTTAGGTACAATATTATAAAGTATAATATATAAGTATAAATAAAAATAATAACTAGTTGTAGCAACTATTACGTTACCCAGAGGGACATAATTATTAAAAACATTCACACAGAAAAAGATTTTCAAAATGAATACTCTTTGATTTATTTATTCATCATATTAATGAAAGTGCTCACTTTCAAAAAAGTACCTAAGTGGTATAAGTCATAAGTCATTTATTCTTAAGCAATAACACACAAAGGTCAGCGGTATACTAATAATTTCTGAATTGTTAATATGTACTGTCTATTGTACAACTACTGTGTACTGTCTATCAATTTAAAATTTACGGATAACAAAATAAAAACATGATAAACCTTGAAATCTTCTTTATTCTGTATTTTAATAAAATCATGGAATTGTAAATAATAATCTATTAAATAAAATTATTAATTTGCAATGCAGTTATAACATAATAAACGGTAAGAGATAAAATTACAGGCAATAAATGCATTCCCAAATTTATTTTAGGTGTATACGCTATTTTCACTGAATTTTGGTTTACCAGGCGACATAAGTTCCTTACACTCTTCGTAAGCGGCGCTTGTGGATCTAAAATAAACAGCCAATATTTATTCAAAATAAGTTTTATGTCATCATAACAAACTGTAAAATAGTATTATCCCAATATGGCCCTTCCAGCCGGATTATGAAGTAATCTTGTTACTCTTCTACAATCTTATTATGAAGGTAGACACACTAGTGATCGCTTGGGCAGAGCACCGCCCCGTATTCTCATGAAGGACATCGGTGGTGACGATCTCTCGTGTCCGGCCCGGACGAAGCGAGAGGGTTTGGGAAGCCGTCACCACCGTAGGCGTGGGCTTGCGGGCGGCAAGCAATGGGTAGCTCTCCGTCCAATACGGACCAAGCCCGGATCAATGGTGCCTTGTGCTTCACTCGTGCCTCAAAGAGATGTCAGCAGTAATTGAAGGAGTCCGCTAGGGCCGATGCCTTCCAGCTGGTGTGTTTGAAATAATCACCGCGGTCAAAAAAAGTCACACAAAATAACGACAATAATCTCATGTTACTGCTTATGTTTCTGTTTCTGACTGTCAAAAGATAAAAATTATTTTTATATTCACTTACTTATAGACAAAGTGCTATATAATTTTGATAGTCTTCTTTTCATTATAGAACCTTCATTAAGGAGATTTTGCCCTCCAGCCATAAGGGTATACGTAAAAAACACAGAAGATGAGATAAAGTATATTGAAGCAACGCCGGGAACAATGAGATAAGATTCCTGTAAAAACGACACTATAATTAATTAGTACTTGACATGTCCCTTATATAATATGATTTATATAATAAACATTCACATACCACTGTTATTATATCCACCTACAAACACACATACACATACATTTTCCTTACGTCCCCTACTTACACTCACGCATACACACTCTAGCCAACACACACACCATCACACTCACACACACACGTCTATCCACCTTAGGCCACCACCCACCGCCACCCCCCACCTTGCACTAACACAGACCTCATTCAACTGCAACTTCAACTACCTACTCATTATACACTCACATGAAATCATAGTATTGCATATATTAATTTTCATTTTGTATTTGTAGATCGGTACACTTTCATTCTTATAAGAACAACTTAATTAATTTAACCTAAACGGAAGAAGTCACTGGCTCTTGAAATACAGGTTTTGTAACCTAGCTCAGGAGTCAGGGTCTCACTAATTGTAAACTTGTATTGCGCAAATAAAGAATTTATTTATTTTATTCTTATTATATAGTAATTATATACAGGCTCTTTTAGCCAATTCAAAATAACAGTTAAAACAGATTTATATTTACTTTTAACAGAAGTGCATTGAATAACACGTAAATTGAAGCAAGATAATGCATTGAATCCATAAGAAGTGAATATAATATCTGAAAAAAAAAACAGGAAGTTAATAAAGACAGTGTTTGTGTTTTACAAAATGAATAACCATTTGCATCATATAAACATTTAATCTTTGGAAGTAATCTGGAATATCTGATCGTTTTTGATTGTTTTTGATTAGCTGATTTGTTTTTGCAGCATACCCTAGTATGGGGACAAGCTGCAAAAACAAATCAGCAACACCTACAAAGAACACAAAATAAAATCATAAAAGTCCTCTTCAATTATAACTACTGTACTCCTACAGAATTACTCTACAAAAAAAAACATACCATACATGCATGACTTTCATGACTTTAGGGGGTCGAGTCACCCACGTCCGTAGGAGTATACCCATTGAGTCCCTACTCGTGATCCCTGGGTGGTGCTAATCAGGTGACACTTACTGGTGGTAGGTTTCGACCGATGGCTTACGACCAACCACTGGGCAAAGACGTACCGCCAAGCAGCCTGGCTGTGTTCCGGTACGATGCTCAGTGTAGTCAATTCAAAGGAGTTGGGTCGAAATAAATGTTCCATTGCAGGCAGACCGACCAGGCTCGCGCTGATATGGATGTATCGGGAGACTAATCGCGGAGAGTAGCGGGATCCGAAGCACAGTGCGCCGCTGGCCGCAGGTAGTTTGAGGCCCAAGTAGTGTACTAGCCACACATAAAAGCCTGCCCCGCCTCAGAATTTATCCGCTACCCCTGGGCATGAGGGTAGCCTGCATGGAACCTCATTTCACTTCCTTCTCTCTCCTCCTTCCTTCACAACCATGGAAAAAGAACAAAAAAGAAAAAAGTTGAACAGCATCAGCACTCCCTCTCTCTCAAAGTGACATACGAAGTCTGCACTCAAATCTCGCCGCAGTCCACCACCACCTAGAGATTGAGAAACCAGCTCTATTATTCGGACTCTACAGCTCGATGTTTCGGAGACGCAGGTCGGATGTCCGTCAGACGTGGTGTACGTGTCGCACAGCGGGGATCTGGACACAACTGGGCTCACACAACACCTCAATGAGGCGGCGGATGCGGCTCAGCAGCGGTACCCTTCTGCCCAATTGGTGTTACTGGGGACTTTAACCCACTATCAGGAGTGGCTCTTCCCATACCAGTGCACAGAACACGCTGGACAAGAGACGCGTAAGCTAGCGGTAGCGTTAAATCTCACCCAGCTCGTCCAGGGGGCAACGAGGGTGCTGGATGTTGATCGCACACTGCCAATTGCTTGGACATTCTGTTGACAACAGATCCAGACCAGTACTCAGTGTCGATTCCTTCACCATTAGTTACTTCCGACCACTGCCTAGTGAAGTCTGTATACGTCTACTTCCCACCCGATCCTAGCCCTAGAGGCACCAGGCGGGTTTGGCGATACAGATCAGCAGATTGGGATGGCATGCGAACTTTCTTCGCATGCTATCCTTGGCAGTCCACTTGCTTCTCTTTGACTGATGTTTCGTCGTGCGCGGACGCCGGGACGGATGTGTTGCGGCAGGGACATTACATATACATTTCGTTCTCTGACGTAACAATGTCTGGCGAGGCTCGTCCATGGTTTGGTGCCGAGTACAATCGCGCTGATGTGCTTAAGCACATCACGCAAATGACGTGAGTCAGAAGAAGAGAGCCTTCAACAGGGATTCCAAATCCTGCAAAAAGGTGTTGCGGAGGGCTGTGTGTGTGGACTGTTTGACCACATTAGCCGAATTGGGAACAAACTTGCTTCTTACCCAACTGGTAGTAAGGCGTATTGGTCCCTGGCTAAGTCACTTGAAACCCGACGGATCGCTGGCCAACTCTGCTCAGGAGAAAGCAAACTTGTTTGCCTCTCTGTTTGCGGAATCTTCACGTCTGGATCATGATGGCGCGATGCCCCCTGATTTTCTTGGTGGATGTGAGTCGATTATGTCGGACAGTTGCATTCATCAGAAGGATGTCCGTAGGGTACTGCGTAACCTAAACGTGAACAAGGCTAGTGGCCCAACATGATACCGGCAATTGTATTGAGGACTTGTGCGCCTGAGTTATCTCCGATCTTGACACGCGCATTTCGCCTCTCGTTTGAGACTGGAAAAGTATCGATTGCTTGGAAGTAAGCTAACACAAGATGCCATAAGTTGTACGGCGATGCACCACCGGTACATGGTGAAAATTCCATCCACACGCACAAAACATTTTGAGAACACATTCATTGTGCGTACAGCTAGGGAGTCGACTTTCCTGCCGGAGTCTGTGTTTCCTGATAGCTACAACCTGGGAGTCTTTAAGTCAATAGTGAATAAGTTACTTCTAGGCAAGCGGGCTCCATCTTCGATCACATCATCGCTTACCATCAGGTGAGATAGTGGTCTAACGCGTGCTTAAAAACAGTAAAAAAAAGACCATCCGAAATATCCTTAAGACCAACATACACAAATATTTCGTTTATACAAAAGACTCATGGATATAATACCCGTGATCAAGACGACCTAGAAGTACCAAGAGTTAGAACCATGAACGGCAGGAAAACTATACAGTATGAGGGGGTTCGGCTTTACAATAAATTTTCTAAAATAGTTAGAGAGTGTATAAGCATATAAACGTTTTAAAAAGGCGTAAGGAAGTATATATTAGACACAACAGCTTTTTTTGTACATTAGACACATTTTGGGTTGAACTGTTTTGTTATCTAATTAAGACTTAAGTAGGTACATACTTGCTATGTTTTATAAAAAAAAAAGTGTGTGTATACTTATGTACGCACATAGGAAGTTATACTTCTTTGGCGTAACAAGATAAAAAACCAAACTGCCACAAAGTTTACAAAAAGAAAACAATCATTATTTATGAACCACAGACCATAGCTAACTTCAGGGTGCCGGTTCTAGCTTACTTCAAGCTGTAGGTTTTTTGTTACGGTGTGCGCGCATCGTATAAATTTACTCTCATAATTTTTCCCTAACGCACCAAATGAAGTATAACTTCAAAAATCAAACTACCATGGTTTGATTTTTGAAGTTATATAGTTCAATTTCTAGGATTGGCCTGAACGTCGTAAAGTAAACTACAAGCCATTGTTAATTTAGTAAAGTTTCTCTTTAAGTGAACTGTAATTTGTTCTTTAAGAAAATAAATGTCTTTAAACCGACGTACCTCCGCTGCCGGCACTGGCATCCTAAAATAACGCTTTTAACAACCGCAGTACATTGCTGCCCGCAGCCGAAAATAAAAACATCGGTTGCGTGCTACTGGGTTCCATAGTGGAATATATTATTATGTTACCGGCGAAGTACAAAACTAAAACTGTTTGAAATGTGTTGTCGACCCCTCGACCCCGACAACTCTTAAACTATGTATTTAGTCCAAGAGCGAGCGAAGCGAGCTTGGAAGCTATGGGCACCTCGACTTTAAACCTTCGTCGTATTATCTTACTTACGATCGTCGTTAAACGTGCACATTGCTGGCTAAAAATCTGTTTTTTGAGTTACGCCTATCCCGCCTATCTTTCACAAAAGCCAAATTGCGAACCACATTATCTTTTTTTTTTCAAAATTAGCCCTGGTAGCCAATTTAGATAACGGTGCTCGCAGCTAATACGGGACACAGCGCCGGCAGTGGGGTCACTCTCATAGGGCCGATTTCACCAATTCTAAACGCCCAGTTTTCGGCGTTTAAGCTCGCTTAAACGCGTTTAGCCGCTGTCATAAAGATGAAGAGTTTGTTTGTTTGTTTACTAATCTCAGGAACTTCTGTATCGAATTGAAAAAATATTTTTGTTTTGAATAGTCGATTTATCGAGGCAGGCTATAGGCTATATAACATCACGCTGCAACCAACAGGAGCGAAGCATCAATGAAAAATGTGAAAAAATATCCTTTACAGAGCTTCAGTTGCGTGCGCTGCGTAAACGGTTAAAGTTACGCAAAAAGTATGTATGACAGAATTGTTCTCCTTTTAAAGTTCTAAACGAAAGTCCGCGACAGCATATGTCTATCTTTTTAGGTTAACTCACTATAATCTTTTTATTGGTTTTTATTTTTTACGCTAAGCTTAGTTCAGTAAAACTTAGTTTATAGAGCGAATGGTGAAATCGGGCATTAATTTTTTATAAGCAAAGTATTGTACCTGAGCTTTGAAGCAAACTGATAGATTTCTGCAGCAATTCACTAAGCACGTAAACTGTGAAGCCCACAGTTCCAATTCATCAACCGTTAGCAGATCATTCCTCCCCGTGCTATCTGAGTGTAACTCTTCCTTTTCAGTATCATTGTACTTAACTTGAATGTCAAATATGCTATTGTTAACACATTTCAGCAAATTCCCAATCATTGATAAGTAAACATGCATTGTTGCATTTATCAAAATATAACGTTGTTTGATTAATATATCTGACATTAGAATTACAAGATAACTTTTACTGAACTGTTTCTTTATATACATTCTAGAAAGCAAACTTGATGTAAAAAGTAATACACTTGCAATACAAGAAAAAGTTGTGGTGATCACAAAAACAATTTTTAACTTTCTTGAACATTTGATGTAATTTGGTTCGTTCTGGAAATGATGGTGTACAGACATGAAGTTGTATACGAACACTCTGTAAGAATCAGAGCTTAGAATACCACTTATTATGACAACTGGAGTGCTAAGCTGGTTTACGAATTGATACACGTTCATCATGGTAACGATTCGTTTAAATTGTTGCCCGTTAAGAATACACACACTGTCTGCCAAAATGAATATAAAAGCTATTTCTAAAACGAAACGCATAGTGGTTAAAATTTTGCATATTTTCGATTGGTAAATGTAATTTCTGTAAATACCAATTATCTTTTCAGTTTTTGTTAACATATTAATAATTTTTCTGGTCACCATATTGTAACTATGAGCACTCGGTCTTTCAAATGAATGATTAGTGTTCTCTTTGTTATGAAAATATATTTTACTACTACCAACTACTATCACTTTATCTTATCTTATCTACATTTTGATTCTAATAAACTATGTCGTTTCTATATAGTCCTACATTATTTTTATTGAGTAAGTACTCGTAATAAATAAAGTGTTCCTTTTGTAAAATTTTATTAAAATATTCATCACGCTTGGCATACATTTGTAAGTTAAATATCAAAATACGTTCAACACAAACAAAAGGATTATGTACTGTATCTACTAATTTAAATTTCACTGACTAGTGAGTTCAACACTAACTAAAAACAACCACAAGGCATATTTTCATATTTCCTGATAGCTACAACTTGTCAAGAGTGAATAGGTTACTTCTAGGCAAGCGTGCTCCATCTTCGACCACATCATCGCTTACCATCAGGTGAGATAGTGGTTAAACGCGTGCCTATCAACAATAAAAAAAGGCATTTGAACAAATCAATCCTTGAAAGAAGTTTGGTATGAACAATATTCATTTGAACTCTCTGATATGCAAATTTACCCTTAATCATATTGTTTCCAATAATATTGACAGTTAAGCAAACGAAAATGACACGAATAATTGTTAATATTTTCTGACATTTAAACATTAAAATAATTATAATTTTTATAAACACATTGTATTTTCTGCTGCTATAAACATGTTTAGGAAATTCACGTTACCAAAAAAATAGGAAGACAGTTTTATAACAAAGCCACCAAGAATGGAATGTTTTTAATTATAATTTTCATCATTTAAAACATAAAACCATAAACAGAAAGTTTTAAAAAAATGTTATTAATTGATTGAGAGGTCATCTTATTTATATCATTGCTTGTTTCCAAAAAAAAGGAGGTACCTAATAGTTTAGATCCGCTAAGGTTAACCAAGTATAAACCATTTCAAAATTATTGTTAGTATTATTTATCAATCAATAACATGGAAACAAACCCCAGGATAAAAACATGGTCACCCCAAAAAAAACATGGTAAGCATTAGAAATAAACTTTTAAGAATTGGTTTATCAGTTGTGCGTACAGCTAGGGAGTAGAATTCTCTGCCGGAGTCTGTGTTTCCTGATAGCTACAACCTGGGAGTCTTGGTAAGAGTGAATAGGTTACTTCTAGGCAAGCGTGCTCCTTCTTCCACCACATCATCGCTTACCATCAGGTGAGATAGTGGTCAAACGCATGCCTATCAACAACAATAAAAAAAAGAAAGTTTTAAGCCCTCTTTGTTTGACTTTCTTCAAGGAAATGAAGAAGTTCTATGTTCAATATTTTATATCTTTTTTTAAGTACGAGTATGTTCACCGATTTCTCCGTCAAATTGTGGACCGATTTTTTTTATTTTGTTTGGATGAGTTTTTTTCCCAAAGTGGTCCGTTTAAATTTAGTGAAGAAATAATGAAGATCTTGATCTTGATAAATTTATCATTTTTTCATAACATATTTAGTCAATAAAAATTAGACTAAAATTATATTTTCTGAAACTAGGGAATTTTGTAAACAAGATTAACCCAATTTATCAACTAATAACAATTCATTTACAGTCTCTGAAAAATAACTAGATTTTCGTAATAAAAAAAAATTGCGAGCTTATGTACATTTTTAATTCCAAAAAACAATATTTTAAATCTGAAAGATAACTACAAAAAAAAAAAAACTAAGTAGAATAATCGACATAATCTATAATGTACCTAATGGTTGACTCTCTGCACGTGTTCGTTTAAAATGTAAATGCAGCAAGTATTTTTTTTTAAATAAATAGCGAAGAAAAGAAATTACGCAATTTTGATTTCATATCAATTGCCGTGTAAAATCGCTGAAAATCGTAAAGTGACACATAGACCCATGTTGGTCCCACAGAACAATTGACGTCAAACACGACCATACGTGCTACTCGCACAAACGCACTTTGTACCTTAAAATGACCATAGCAGCAAATCAGGCAGTTAAGGCACAGTTATACGACTTCTCATCATTTTCCTGCCCTTATCCCATGATATTAGGGGTCGGCGCAACACTTTTTATTCTTCCATTCTGTCCTGTCAGCCGTCACACTATAACTAACTCCCTTTTCTTTCATATCACTCCTCACACAATCCATCCATACTTTCTTTGGCCTCCCTCTCCCTCTCCATCCATCCACATTTATATTCATAATTCTTTTAGTTACATGTGTTCATCTCTCCTCTTCACATGACCATACCAAGATAAGCGGTTCCCTTTCAACTTTTCGGTGACACACTTCTAATGATTTTTAATTGAACGTTACGTCTAAACGAATAGTTTTATTTCTTTGAAAAAAAAAATGTTACTGTATATAATTAACTTCGTAATTTGTTATGTGAGTATTTAAAATTATATTTTTATAAGATAGTGTAATTAATTTGTAATGTTATGTCTAACGCGGATAAAAAAATGAGAATCACGCAAAAACTATATAGCGTATTTTTATGAAACCTAAAATTTTTTATTTAGATCATTTAATTATTAATATTTTAGTGTACTTACGTATTTTAGTATAATATTTGTTGTTATATGTATAATAAATCAATAATGTGTCTAATTTCGAACAGCACTCCTTGATTGGCGAGTCCTATCACTGGGTGGACGTACGATGCGTTACGTGAGCTCAGCACAGAACACGCTAGCTAACCACTCCAGGTGCCCCCCAATAAGATTGCAGAAAAGTAACAAGTTTATAATACCTATAGAGAGAGAGACGTCGTTATACAGGACAAATAGCACTATCCCTTTCTCTCACCGAAAAGATGATGGTTTCAAGATGTCATGGTAGGGTAGCAGGTCGTTAATAGTGCCTTAACGGAAAATACAAAAGATTTCACAGACCAGCGCGCGGGTATAGGATTAAAAACTTGTTATTTTTCTACAATCTTTTTATAAAACTAGACACACTAGTAAATTATTAGATAAAATTAAATAACAAAAAAACTTTTTTACAAAAAAATAGAACCGACTTCCAAAAAAAGTGCAAAATAACTTTAATTTCGGAAGTCGGTGTTCCTGTTTTGTGTCTTCGTTTTTTGACACCGACTTCCGAAATTAAAGTTATTTTGCACTTTTTTTGGAAGTCGGTTCTATTTTTTTGTAAAAAAGTTTTTTATTTTTCACTTTTTAGTTGTGGTTCCCCGTTAAACTGTGTTAACAATTCATAGACATAAGATAGCAGCAATCGCGGTGGATTTGCTGTCAATTTTTGAAGAGTTCCGTTGTCTGTCTCCGAAACCCATCATCAGATCTATTTGAAATTTAAATGGGACCATTTCGGAATAAACCCCTTTCGAACAAAAAAAGAATTTTGCAAATCCGTCAATATATGACGGAGTTATGCCCGAACATACATAAAAAAAAAAAAAAAAATACAAACATCCGAATTGATAACCTCCTCCTTTTTCGAAGTCGGTTAATAAATAATCGAATGTAACTAGTTAAAATGATTTTGTATTCTGTCTAAACGGAAAAACTGGCCAAGTACTTATCGGATTTTGCACATTATAGGTTTCGTACCAAATATTGGTATTTGTAAGTGAAGTATACGTTATAATAAACATTATCACTAAATTTCAAGTTCATAGGTCAATGGGAAGTTAAAAAATTCTTCGTACCAAAATTTTGTGACAGACGATGGACAGACGGACACGTAAGTGACAACAATAGGGCTCCATTTGGACCCTTCGGGTACGGAACCCTAAAAAAGAAGTTGCTACGCACTTACTTATAGACAAAGTGCTGAATTATTTTGTCTATCATTGAGGACATTTTGACCAGCCATATGAGAATATCTAAACAGCACAGAACGGAACAGTGGTCCCCACCGAGTGTTTCTACGTTGACGTCGTGGTGGGGCTTATGGGTCTCCATGATCCTGGGGACTTCCGGCATGAGTGACTAACTTGTGCCGGAAGGCTCCAGGGGAGAGGCCCGACTAAGAGGAACACACCGGGGGTCGCGTCCATTGTCAGTCGATCATCGTCGACTGCCAGTGGATGCGACCTCCACCCAATCCTAGCTTGGAGGCGTGGCTATGGGATGCGTACTGGAGGGATGTCCGGATGCTAGCGCCTCACAAGAGGGCTGCGCCGTTGGGAGACTTGAGCAAGCTGTTCGAGCCTCCTAACGGCATGGAACCTGGGGGAACTTCGTCGCTGCTCTCTGGTACGCATCTGTTCATCAGATGCGACTGTGAGAGTGGCGCCGAAACTGGGGGGGGGGCCAGAAGGGCAGAGTGTGTGAGTGAGTGAATGAATGAGAGAGAGTGAATGGGTTTATGCGATATGCGAGGGAAAGATAGGGAGGTTGAGTTAGGGGAGATAGGGACCTCACCCTTAAAAGGAAAACAAAAATGGATACAAAGACAAAAGTAATAAATTCCCAGTCACGCCCCCGTTCGTATACTGGGGGGGGGCGGCTCGAGTCTTTCGATCAATAACGACGACCTGGATCCGCTTGTCGGGGACAATCCCGACAACAAGAGCCGAGGAGGCTCCAGATCATCTCCTACCTTTGAGGAGATGATCAATTTCAGCTTTAAGACGCCCGACAAGCCGCAGTCGGGCGAAGAAAGCCAAACCCAAGTCGGCAAGGAGGTGGAGAGTGGTGCGGCGTTGGAGTCCGGCGCAGCTCTGGGCTCTGGGAGTCCGGAGCGTGTGGAAGTGAGTGCTTCCGGGGGAGCCGTGGGTGGATGCTCGCGGTTCTTCCGGAACCAAAAGCGCTCCAAGTCGGGGGATGGCAACAAGTCATCCTCTGACGAGGTGGAAGCGATGGCCCCGCCCTCAAAGATCCCTACCAGTGTGAGGGGTAGGGGGGCGGGGAGGCCGTCAAAAGGCTCGAAGTCTGGCAGGCGAGCTCTGAGGCTCGCCGCGGAGAAGGAGCGCCGCTCCGCTGCTGAGGGATCCCGGGTATCGGGCTCGGGGTCCTCGAGCGGACGATCAGCAGTCACTGGCAGCACCAACTCGGAGCGAGCGGCCAGACTTGCGGGGGTCGTGGAGGCCGCCATCAAGGATGTGGTGCAGAAGAGGCTGCCCACATCCAGGAACAGGGCCACATCCGCGGCCACGGCCTCCATTGTGGCGGCGGCGGAGGCGAGCTTCGGCGGGCCTACGTCTGCGGACGAGGCGTCCGAATTGCGGAAACAGGTCGCCCGCCTGACCGCCACTACGGAGCTTCTGGTTAAGGAGAACCAGAGGCTCCGGGCGGACCTGGCCGAGTTCCGACGAGGAGCTGGCCCCCGGAGGGACGCGCAGGAGGAGCTCCAGCACGGGCCAAACCAGCCCCTGCCCGCCTCGGAGAACCAGGTTCTCGATCTGGTGCGGCGGGAGCTGGCTGCCTTTAACAGCCGGTTCTCCGTGCTGGAGGGCATAGTGCTGCGCCCCCGCTGGCAGCGAGCCAGCCGGCGTTGGGCCGGCAACAGCCGTGCTCATTTGCCGCCGCTGCGGCTGCTGCGCCCAAGCAAGGTTCGGTGGGACGGGCCGACAGCGGGTCTGTGCTGAGACCCGCCGGTTCGGCCCCGCCGAAGGCACCAAAGGCGCCGCCCAAACCGGGCGAGGCGGCTGCACGGGCGGCGAAAGCCCCGAAGGCCCCAGTCCAGGCGGCGAGACGGCCGTCTAAGCCTGCCCCGACTTCCCAACCTCCTGCGACCGGAGCTGCCGAATGGCAAGTGGTCGGGGAGAAGAAGAGGGCGGGAAAGGCCAAAAAGGCGGCCAAACGACGGGAGAGGCGGAAGCGGCGCAAGGAGCGGGCCGCTGCGGCCAGGCTCCGCGCCCCGAAGTCCGCGGCTGTAGTCATAACCCTACAGCCAGAAGCGGTACAGAAGGGCGTGACCTACCGCAGTGTGCTCGCCAAAACAAAGGCGGCGGTGAGCCTCGAGGAGGTGGGGTGTGCCGACGGCGTCCGGGTGAAGGTCACCAAGACCGGAGCCCGGATGCTGGAGGTCCCCGGCGCCTCCAGCGGCCCAGCTGCTGACGCCCTGGCCGAGAAGACCAGGGCGTTGCTGGTCGACGAGGCTCGAGTGTCCAGGCCCACCAAGAGCGCAGACATGCGCATCATGGGCCTGGACGACTCTGTGACGGAGGCAGAGGTAGCGGCCGCCGTCGCCAGGACTGGAGGGTGCCCTGTCGAGCAGGTGAGGGTAGGTACTCTCCGTCCTGACCGCGCGGGGCTTCTTACCGTAACGGTGAGCTGCCCCGTGTCGGCGGCGAGCCAGATAACCGGGAAGGGCCGAAGGCTCTTGGTGGGCTGGGTGTCTGCGCAGGTGAAGCTGCTGGAACCCAGACCTCTGAGGTGCTTCCGATGCCATGTGGGCGACCACGTGGCAGCGAGGTGCACCTCGGAGGTGGACAGAGGGAACCAGTGCTTCCGCTGTGGTCAGCCCGGTCACAAGGCCGGCTCCTGTGAGGCCGCGCCGCACTGCGCAGCATGTGTGGCAGCTGGCAAGCCGGCCGATCACCGGGCTGGGAGCAGGACCTGCGCCCCACCCGCCAAGACCAGGGCCAGGGGCAGGCCCTCCACCGCCACCACCACCAACGCCACCGTCGCAGCCGCCGCCGTCGCCGCTTCCGCCAATGCTGCCCCCACAGCCGTCGTCGCCACCGCTAACATCGCGGTGGCTGGGCCCTCGCAGAGGGCTGGAGAGGAGGAGGCTGTAATGGAATGCCAATAACGGCCCCATTACGCCTCCTCCAGGCGAACATCAACCACTGCGCCGATGCTCAGGACCTGTTGTTCCAGAGTATGGCGCAGTGGTCGATTAACATCGCCGTGGTTCCCGAGCCGTATTATGTCCCGCCCAGGGATGACTGGGTGGAGGACCTGGACGGCTCGGTGACCATCATTTCGTCGGCCGCCGCCGGTACCCCGACCCTCGAGGAGGTCAAGAGGGGTCGGGGTTGCGTGGCAGCATGGTTCGGGGAGATAGTAGTGGTAGGGGTGTACTTCTCCCCGAGCCGAACTCTCGCCGAGTTCCACAACTCCCTCGCGGAGTTGAGAGACGTCGTCGTCGGATACCGTTCCCTCCCTGCGCTCGTCCTCGGGGACTTCAATGCCAAGAACTTGGCTTGGGGTTCCCGGTACACGAACGCAAGGGGCAGGATGGTGGAGGACTGGGCTCTGGAAACAGGCCTGGTCGTCCTGAACCGGGGTTCTGTCCCCACGTGCGTGCGGTGGCGGGGCGAATCGGTGGTGGACCTCTCGTTCGCCAGCCCCGCCCTGTCACCACGTGTAGTTGACTGGCGCGTTTTGGAGGAGGTGGAGACGTCTTCCGATCATCGGTACATCCGGTTTGACGTCTCCGCCCAGACCTCCAGCGTGCCGGTCCGACAGACCCCGAGTGGTCCGCGTTGGTCGCTGAAGCAGCTGGACCGGGAGCTACTCCTGGAGGCCTCGATCGTGCAGGCCTGGGTGACATCACCGGACAGGCCTGCCGACATAAACGACGAGGCAGAGTGGTTCCAGGAGGCCATGTCCGAGATATGTGACATGGCAATGCCCCGGGTCCAGCCTTGTGCTCGGCGACAGGTGTACTGGTGGTCGACGGCACTTACGGCTTTACGCCAGGGGTGTATTGCCGCGCGACGCCGGTACACCAGGTACCGCAGGCGGCTCCGTAACCGCACGCCGGAAACGGAAGCCGTCGAGGCGGAGCTATACGAGGGGTACAGAGCTGCGAGGACCGCCCTCCGAGCGGAGATCTTGCGGGCCAAGAGATTGGCCCGCGAGGAGTCGCTGGAGACTCTGAAGAGAGACCCATGGGGGCGCCCGTACAAAGCGGTGCGGGGGAAACTCCGCCCATGGGCCCCCCCACTGACGCAGAGTCTCCGGCCGCAGATCGTGGAGGGCGTGGTGAGCGCTCTGTTCCCCTCGCGAGGGGAACATACTCCTCCGCCTATGGCTCCGTCTCCTGCGGTACCTGACGCGGACCAAGACGACGACGACGATGCTCCCGAGGTGACCGAGGTAGAGCTGAGAGCGGCGGTGCGTAGGCTGAATGCCAAAAATCGCCCCAGGACCCGATGGCTTTCATGGGAAAGCCTGGGTCCTGGCCTTGCAAGAGGCTCTCGGGCCTCGACTGAGAGGGCTTGTAAGTGCATGCTTGGAGAGGGGCCAGTTTCCACGTCGGTGGAAGACGGGGAAGCTGGTCCTGATCAAGAAGGTGGGGCGCCCTGCGGACTCTCCGTCCGCTTACCGGCCCATTGTGCTGCTCGACGAGGTGGGCAAGCTCTTTGAAGGAGTAATTGCAGACCGCCTCGTCGGGCAGATGGTGCGGGTGGCGCCGGACCTGGCTGAGAGCCAGTACGGCTTCCGCAGGGGGCGCTCCACGGTGGACGCTGTCATGCGCGTAAGAGCCCTCACGACGTAGTCGAGGCGTATTTGACGGACAGAGCCGTCATCTACCTCGGTCATCAGGGAGTATGGAACCGGCGAGAGATGTCGTGCGGTGTTCCACAGGGATCGGTCCTGGGGCCGCCCTTGTGGAACATCGGATACGACTGGGTGCTGCGCGCCGACCTCCCCACTGTCATCAGCGTAGTGTGCTACGCTGACGACACGCTAGTCTTAGCGCAGGGGAGGTCGCACGAGGCGGCGGCCGACCTTATGACACGCGGGGTTGCGACAGTCATAGAGAGGATCCGGCAACTGGGACTCGAGGTGGCATTGCACAAGTCCGAGGCCATGTGTTTTCATGGTCGTCGGAACGCGCCACCGTCGGGTTCCCAGATCACGGTAGGAGGGGTTCGCATCGGCGTCGAGGGTACGATGAAGTACCTGGGACTCGTCCTCGACAGCCGGTGGAACTTCGTCGAGCACTTTCGACGTTTGGCTCCCAGATTGGACAGGGCCGGGGCCGCCTTAAAGCGGCTCCTACCCAATCTGAGGGTGCCAAACGCCTCCTGCCGTAGGCTCTATGCGGGGATCGTGCGCTCCATGGCCCTCTACGGAGCGCCGGTGTGGGCGCGTTCGTTGAGGCAGCGATCAGCTCGCCAGATGAACGCGTCCCAGAAGGTCATGGCGATCCGTATGATCCGAGGATACCGCACGATCTCCCGCGAGGCTGCGAGCCTCCTTGCCGAACTTTCACCATGGGATCTGGAGGCTAAAATCCTCGCGCACCTGTACGAGTGGCGCGAGGAGGCCAAACGCCGGGGCGAAACTCCGCTGCCGCGACAACTCGCGGCTCGGCGGACGGAGCTCCGGCAGGATCTCATGGTGACATGGAGAGAGCGACTGTCGCAACCCAGCGCTGGGCACGCCACCATTGAGGCGGTAGTGCCCCTCTTTCAGGCTTGGCTGGAGAGGCGCCATGGCAACCTCACCTTCCGCCTGACGCAGGTCACAGGCGGAGGTGACCCCTGAGTGTTTCCACTGCGAGGATCGCCCAGAGGACACGATGGAGCATACGGTGGAGGTTGGCCCCGCTTGGGCAGAACACCGCCGTGTCCTCGTGGATGCGATAGGCGACAGCGACCTCTCGCGCCGTGCCCTGGTTCAGGCCATGGTACGGAGCGACAGGGAATGGGAGGCCGTCTCCTCCTTCTGCGAAGCAGTAATGCTCGCGAAGAGAGAGGCGGCATACGTTAGGGAGGCTCAACAACAGCCGAGTCGCCCTAGCGCCCCCAGCCGCGACCGCCGCAGGAGACGCCAGGGGCCGCGAGACAATCTCCGGCCACTGTAGACCCGGGCCTGCGAACGGCGAGTAGTGGGTAACTCGCCGTCCGATCAGCACCAGGCCCGAGAGTCGACGGCGCGTAGTGTTCCACGCGCGCCTCAAAGAGTTGTCAGCCAAGGGAAGGGGCCTGCCACGGCCGATGCCTGCCCGGGGGTGGAGGATAAATTCGAAAGAGTTACCTCGCCCCCGGGCACTCGAGGCAGGGAGGAACAGGGGTGGGTTTTAGTCAGTAAGAGTCTGACACACCCTTCCGCTCCACCCTAGAGCGGAAGAAGTCATAGGATGATTTCCCAGCCCCCAAAAAAAAAAAAAAAAAACGGAACAGTGGTGGCCCAGTGGTAACGACTCCGACTTACATGTCATAGGCCGTGGGTTCGAACCCAGGTGCTTTACTTTGTGTAAATTATTTCATCACCTGCTCTCAAAACGGTAAAGGAAAACATCGTGAGGAAATTTGCATGTCCTAGAACCAAAAATTCGAAGACATGTGACATCCACCAACCCGCCTTGGGCCCGCGTGGTGGATAACGGCCTATACCCTCTCACAGAGAGGAGGGCTGTACCAAAGCAGTGGGGACATTAAAAGGCTGATGATGATTATGATCTTGAAATAACGCTGAGAACGATGAGATAAAATTCCCGTTAAAACAACAACATACATAATTAGCAATTTTTACAGGCTATTTTAGCCAGTGAAAAATAAAAAGTTAAAACAGATTATATTTACTTAAAAATTACCTACATTAAATAAAACGTAAATCGAAGCAAAATAATGCATATAAGCCAAAAGTAGTGAATAAAGCATCTGGAAAAAACCCAGGAAGTTAATTAATTAATTAATGAAGGCATCGTTTGTCTATCACAAAATGAATTACCATTTCTATTATTGTAATATTTAGTCTTTTATTACCAGAATATTGATAAATGATTTTATTTTTTAAAGATGGTTTTAACTAAACTTTTACACGTCATTAATGACATTTACATTAATGTCTGAGATGAGCTTTTAAGGCCCTACTAACGGCCAAGTGGCGCCTTCATTGAATAAAAAATCGTAGCATAGCATAGAGAATAAATATTAAAGAATCCAACGTCACGTTTGTTACAAAGAGAATAAAGTATTTTTACGTTGTTTAAACAGGTCTCAGAATGTTTCGTATCCAAAGTAGTAGGCAAAAATGTCAGAAACAGCCGTTTTTGGTACTTTACATCATCAATAACCACCTACTGACGTATGAGTTTAAATAGTAGTGAGTGTCGTATTGTATCTGCAACCCAATAAGCATCTGCCCGGGGGTGGAGGATAACTGCCCGGGGGTGGAGGATAAATTCGAAAAAGTTACCTCGCCCCTGGGCACTCAAGGCAGAGAGGAACAGGGGTGGGTTTTAGTCAGTAAGAGTATGACACGCCCTTCCGCTCCACCCTAGAGCGGAAGAAGTCATAGGATGATTTCCCACCCCCAAAAAAAAACCCAATAAGCATGCAAACTGTGTAGCCTACTGTTCCACTTCATCAACCGTTAGAAGTGCTCAACTGGTTTACGAGTTTAAATTATTGTGCTAATATACTGTGAAACCATCGGGGCTTTAGACGTTCAGTAGCTTGTAGAGTTCACTCTCCAGCGAGAGGTACGTTAAATGCTGAGCAGCTGTACTTGTGCAGTGTATGAAATTGAAGACTGGTATTGCACTGTTAAATTGTTATATTTTTAGGTAACACAAACATGCGCCCTCTTCGAAGGGCTACTCCAGAAACACTCGTAAAACAATCTATAACTTGCTATTTTTCCTATATTTGAATTTGTTTTCAAATATCGAACAGTGTAGCTGGCCAGTGGAGTCTGGTCCACATGCTTCATCAAAGCGCAATACACACTGTCCGCCAAAATGAATATAAAGCTATTTATTTCTAAAATTTTGAAAATTTTCGAGTTGCGAATGTAATTTCTGCATTTAAACCAATTTTTTTTTTCAGTTTGTTTGTTAAAATTTTATGATTTTTCTTGAGACTATAAGCACAAGGGTTTCCAAACGAATTACGCTTAATTAACGATTAACGCTTTTTTTAAATTAAAAATACATCATTTAAAGCTACTATTTGAAATAATATTTACGAGTGATTTTCGAAAAATCCAATCCAATTCACACTGACAAAAAGGCCCTTAATTATTATGATAGAAAAATGTATCTATTTTCTACATATATAAATAAAACATTATTGCCGCTCGTATGAAATATCTTCACTTGAGAAGGGCACGACCGATTTGGACTTTTGGAAAATCGATATCCGTGCCTTTGTCTCGGGTTGGTTTGTATATGTTTACATTGTATAGAATACCTGGTCATTGTATACAATGCGTCCAGGTAATATATAAAGTATTTTATGTATCATTTATTGATCTTTTATAGTCCCGATGACATCCCGGGTTGTCATCGGGCTTCTTCGACAACCCGAGTTTGTCCGCGGATCTTAAGAGGTAGGAGGCTGGTTTTTTTTGTTTTCAAACTCAGTTGAGTTTCGTATCCTAAGAGGTTAAATTTTTTTCCAAGCAAACGTTAACCTTGGGTTGTCTAAGAAGCCCGGTGACAGCCCGGGTTGTCATCGGGACTTTAAAGGTTTAAATCTATTCAGGTAACAGTGTGTTCTTTTTTTTTTTTGACTGCTTCGTTCAACTGGCGTCCTGAATGATATTCAGCCGATGCATCTAATACAACATTTAGTGAACTAGCTAGCTAATATTTAGGCCCTTCATAGAGTAGGGTGTCCACGTGACGAAAAAAAAATACAGAGCACCCTGACACGTACAAGTTAAGTTCGAAGAAGATGACAGGGGTTAGAATGAGCCAGCAAAGCGAACGAACACAGATACCGGTGACGGTGTCTATGTTTGTTTGCTTTGCTGGTTTGCCCCTTCGTGATGGAATTCCCATTATATATAATCTGCAAACAAAAATAACATGACGTACATTTCCTATACGTGTTAGGAGGATTATTATGTATTGATTTGATAGTGGGCAAAGGCGTGCCTATTTATTAAAAAAAAAAATATACAGATTGCCGGTAACAATAGTGCACAATTTTTTTACAGTTAAAATTATGTCCCACTGTTGGGCCATGGCTTCTTATTTTCTTTCCAAACCTCTATATTTATCACACCATTTTAGCTGTGGTGCCCCTCGACTGTGATGTCTTCTGGCGTCCAGTGAGTAACGATCTTCACCGATCTCTCAGGTTACATTCGTGTGACGAGGCCAGCCCATTCTCACTTTTTCATATGAAATTACTAAATTGCAGTGCGATTATAATGTAACTGATAGAAAGAACCACAGGTATTAAATACATTCCAAGATTTAATTTGGATATTTCTTTTGATAAAAATAATAAAATTGTTACATTCGGTTTGATCACCCTGTTTTTGCTGCAATATAATACCCATAACATACTTTGCCAACAATAACAGCGACATAAAGCAATAATTTTGTTGCAGTCACTGACAATTTGACTACTTCACCTATCATTAAATTGTTGGGCCTGACTATTGCCCGGGCAGTAGACATAATTTGGCGCCAACATTCTACAGCAGTCTTGCAGCTATTCCCGGGCGATAGTTGATAACATGGTAGCAACATAATGTTGCCCGTTTAGAAGGAATTATTTTATTTAATAAATAATTACCAACACTCTATCCTCTCCGGAAGTCATTTGTAATATTGGTTATGGCCCACGTGTCCTTGTGTGTTTACTAGAATAATATTTTGTAAGTTTTTAAGTTAATTAGGTATGATTAACAAAAACATGACATAGCGTTACGCTTGAGGCGAGCTCAATTAGGTCCAAAGTGATTTTTGAAAAATAAATTGCTGCATTATTTTTTTTGTTTTAGCCGACATTATCCCACCGCTGTTCAAAGGCCTTCCCCATATCTTTCCAGCTTTATTGATGTATTGTCCTCTCCAGCCAAATGGTCAGGAATGCGTCCAGATCGTCACGACAGCGTTTTTTAGGCCTGCCTCGGTGACGACACCAGTCTTCAGGCAACCGTTACGTAACAGGAGGAAGGGTAATAAGAAAATGTATTGCAATTAATAATGGCGCCTGTAATCAAACCTATACCTAATGATACAATGCACTTTAGTGTAGTAGATGACGATTGGCGGGGGGCTCTAGACAAACTGTTATTTCATCACCGAAAATCATTTACTACCTACTGACTGTCAATAAATGTTTGAAACTTACCCAATGTCATTTCGGCAGCGCATGTATTAAATTTTTTAAGGAAATCGGTATCGCAAGTAAGTAAGTTGGTACAATGAGATAAAAACTAGATTTTAACCCGAAATAAAAATGTAACAAATATTTTTTTTTCTTTACTTTAATAGGTTCACGTTTAACCACTATCTCACCTGATGGTAAGCGAATTTTATGAATTTATCTGTCAGGTTAGCATAGCTTATCCCTTTTTTATGTGGAAATCCTCATTGATACTCTCTGTCTGGCGAAAAAAGAGTGTTATGTCTAACAACATCGGATGTATGGTTTTGTGATGAGATCTGCAAAGGAATTTGTGCGCCCTTCCACCTATTTATATCTTTACAAGTCGTTGATCAGATCACAACTTGAGTACGCAGTGCCAGTGTGGAGTATGACTGCATTGATATTCGCAACAAAATAGGTTACATAGTTCCAAGGACAATGGTTCGTCAAAGGGTGCGCGCACGTTCCCGTGATTGCAGTGTCCTGTTCCTGTAACAATAATGCAGGTGAGCACCACCTCTGAGGCGACTTACCCATAATTTTAATGATAATTTCAATTATATTGAAATATTAGCTCTCTCTGCTCGTAAATTCAAAAACAATGTTCTAGAATCATTAAAATTGTAATAACAATAAAGTAGTTTTCACGTATTTTTTCTATTTTTCTAATTTTTCACTAATCATTTTGTACTCAACCTAAAAGCAGCTTAAAACAACGTGTTTAAAATTTCGAACTTGTTAGTTTTATGTAAGTTTAAATCGCATACGCTGCAAAGTTTTTATATTAGTATTCTGTTGAAAATGTTATTAGTAACACATTAGTTCACATTTTATTGTTTTGTTTTCCTTAATAAATAAAATAAAAATAAATCCATCCCGACTTAAACCCCACAGTTCCTACCGCTACCATGAGTTAGGGGCCCGGGATACAATTAAATGCACGCGCAACCCCTGACGAAACTGGTATTAGGCCGCCATTGCTAGTGGGCTCCATCACCTAGTGAGCGATCTAACGACCGTAGAAACTTCCATAAAGGTGCGCACCTCTATCCATACCTCCTTTGTATGCATCACCTGCTTGGAAAAAGAGGCGACGGCATCGCGCATATATAGCGCAGCTGCGCCTAAGCTGAGCACTCCTCCAGCGTATGCTGTGCCGTGTCCTCTGAGCAGTCCACGCAGTGACGGCAAAGATGCATCCTCACCCGACCAACGCTGGTAATTCTCGAAGGATCATTGTCCAGGAAGCACCTACGTCAACCGGAAACTGAGGGCACCATGCCGCCTATCAGTCACTCTTCTAGAACAGGCCTTACAGCCATTATAGTGGCGTGCCTCAAGAACGAAATACAGATTCATATTACCTTGCGGATCTTATCCAACCACTTGATTAGAAAAATTAAAAAAGCCCAAAGCAGTGCCATTCGATACCCTAATTTGATATAACCGTAAAATTACCTGAAGGTAACCCAAGTTATATCTGTATATGTCAGAGGTTTTTATTTGACCCTTCCCACCTGAGGAACAATTTCGACAACGTCCCATTTAGGCCTTATAACCTAACTATTCAAAATTATTTATAAGTAATTCTTGAAGCAATTATTACACATCACGTTACGAGCGGCAAACGACTTCTCGATGGTTCTTACGTAAATCTAATAACTTATAATTTATTCGACTCTCGTCCAAAAAGTTAATTATAAAATATTCATTTTTCTACAGGAAAAAAGCAACAAATTAAATTAAATTAGTTCATTATTACAGTTTATTTATCTTTTTACTCATTAACTCTTCACACGTCGATTGCACACCAGGTGTGCAGATAATAATTAAAATCTATTATGTTTGCTAATTGGGCGTGTGACGGGTTAAATACATTTACAAAAATTTCTTAAAAATAATATTAAAAAACGTACAAAAATATAAAAGTTATATACCACCGGTATCGGGATGGTACAACCTACCGGCGGGCGGTCAAAGCTCCAGAGAATAGAAACCTCCTAACAATACGAGCCGTGTCCAGAAGTACCGTTTCCTGAATCAAGCTTCATCCAGCCGCCTAACGCGACCCTCCTGAGGTGTTGGTCGAGCCTCCTGGCTACGAAGCCATTGACTTAGAGCCAAGTCAAGATACTTGATTTGCTTATCTTTCTCGGCTATCACGAGGTTCCCGTCATGCGGGACGGTAATGTTAATAAATCATTGCATGCTTCTCCACCACCACTATTATCAGGCTTATTAGTCCTGTCAGTGACCAGATGGTGGACCAATATACAATGTAATATGACCATTATTGAGAACTGGGTCGGGCATATCCCTGTAGTACGGCACTTTTGTGCTACTACAAGAGAGTATTTCAGAGAAAGTTGAAAATAAATTGTGAAAAACCAACTTCATACAAAAAGCAAACTTGCAATATAAGCCACTGATTATGATTATCAAATAAACGATCCTTAACTTTCTAGAACATTTCATGTTAATGGGTACGTTGTGGAAATAATATTGAAGGAACTACAACTACGTCAGAACCAGAGCTTTGAACACCATTATCAAGTTAACATGAGTGCTAGTACACGTTCATCAAGTTAACAATTAGTTTTTGTCCATGAAGGAAATACGCACTGTCTGCCACAACAAACTTATAGTATATTTTCGATTATACTTCCAGTTTTTGTTAAAGTATTAACGATTTTTCTTAAAAAAGTTTGACTGATGATTGAAACACTGATCATGCATGCCTAGTCAATGTATTATGTTTTAACTTATTTTTTCTTTTCAAACCTCTCTACTTGTACATCTCTTGCGTTACAATTTATGATGAGATCGTCACATCATTTTCACGGCATTGCCCCTCGACGGCGATGTCCTCTAGTGTCCAGTGAGTTACGATCTGCCCCCTCTCTTCAGCTGCAATCGTGTGAAGAGGCCATCCCATTCTCACTTTTATATTAAATGACTAAATTGCAGTGCAATTATAATGTAACTGATAGATAGAGAAAAAATCACAGGTATTAAATACATTCCAAGATTCAATTTAGAAGTATATTCTATTTGAATGGGATGTTTTTTTACGAAGATGAGTAACTTCTTTAAAATTTTAGTTTCTGGCGCTTGTGTATCTATAACAAATATTATATGGTGTCTGTTAAATAAATAATTAAATTGAAACCACTCAGGATTTCAAATATAGAGAAAATAAATGTACGGGAAAATTTTTTTTTGCGTTTTGTGGTTTTTCTAGTGTTCAAGCCTAAGTTGGCCCAAAACATTTTTTTAAAGTCTTTTAGGAACAGCATCGATTGGTATCAAAAAATGTTTTGCACCTACATTTTTTTTAAAAGCTGTGAATACTTTTACAAATTACTCAAAATATAAGGACAGTTTCTTAGGAAACGTTGACCTGTAACTGTAACGGTTAAGGTACCTGCCCTTAATCCTCCATCCCAAAAAAAATTGCACCCGTGCGAAACCGGAGGGAGTCGCAATTAATCTATAAATAAATAATTACTTACTTATCGACATCGTGTTGTATAATTTAGATAGACCTCTAGTTGTTCTAGAACTTTCGTTGAGAAGGTTTTGCCCCGCAATCACAAGAATAAATGTGCAAAATAAAGAACTTGAAACATAGTATAATGCGGTGAAGATCTGATAACGTTCCACTGAATCAGACTGCAAAATCGAAAATCAGAGTTTCAAATAATTAGGACAATATTATTATATTGAAATTAACATGATTGGGTTTGTATTTACCGATAATAATGTCATAAAGACAACGTATGAAGCAGTGAGATAATGTATTAAAGTCAAGACCAATGAATATACCATCTGAAAACAGAAACAGGAAGTCAATCAAGATCATTTTTGTCTCCTGACAACTGAAGGCGATCTCGGAAACTTTACCTGAAACTTATAGCAAACCGATAAATTTCTACTGCATCTCAATAAGCATCTAAACTGTGTAGCCCACTGTTCCACTTGTTGAACCGTAAGAAGATCATTCAACTCCCTACTATCGGAGTGTAGCCTCTTTTCGATATCTTTGTACTTTTCTTCAACTTCAAATATAACATAGTTCAAACAGTTCAGCAAGTTTTGAATCATTGAAATGGAAATGTGCATTATTGCGTTTACCAATATAAGACGTTCTTTAGTTAATAAGTCGGCTACTGTAATTATAAAATGATTTACACTGAAACTATTTCTTAAATAAATATCTATATACGTAGCCAACACCAGAATTGATGCACTTGTAATACAAGACACAGTTGTGATTATCACAAAGATGATCTTCAACTTTCTTGAACATTTAATGTTAGTGGGTTTATTCTGGAAGTAATGGTGCACGGACATGAAGTTCTCAATAAAAACTTTGTAAGAACCAGATCTTAAAATACCACTTATCATCATAACTGGGCCACTAAAGAGGTTTATAAGCTGAAAAGCTCCCAGTATAATAACGATTCGATCATTTGTTTCTGAACGAAGATTCGAGACAACTACAAAGCTTATAGCTGTAAAAAATAAATCGGTAATGATACGTATGTAACTTAAAAGTTTACGACGTTTGGATAGAAAAACGTAATTTCTGAAAATACCCATCACATTTTCAGCCTTTATTAACACATTGATAGTTTCTATTGCTGCCATGTTGTGACACGCAATACACACCTTACTAAATTAAAAGAAATGGAAACTAAGTTTTTATTTACAAACCAATTACCTTAAAAAGGTTATGAGTTTAATGGCACTTCTAAACGGGCCACATATATGGTGACCATATATACAACATTTTTGGCAACATTTCGATTTGAGACCATTTTTAGCTGTTGTTTGATATCCATTTATAACCGACTTCCAAAAGGGGGAAGTTTTCAATTCGAATGCTTGTATTTTTTTATGTATGTTCCAAAATTCTTTTTATTACTATTTAAATTTAATATAAATTGATGATGCGTTGCGGAGACAGACAACGGAACTCTTAAAAAAATGACAGCAAATCAACCGCAATTGCTGCTATCGCCTAGATACCCATTGTTAACACAATTTAATGGGGAATCACAAATATAAAGTGAAAAAATATATAAACTGTTTTACAAAAAAATAGAACCGACTTCCAAAAAAACAAATGTGCAAAATAACTTTGTAGGAGGGTTGGTTGATGTCGTCACAGAAGTGAAGGAAACTCGATGATAACTTTAGACGTATATTTTAGCAGCAGGATTACAGTGTTTACAAATGATACTTGACGTTAAAACTTTATATAAAAAATAGGCGCAGGTCCACACAGCCGAGTCCGCTCGGACGAGGGCTGGGGACTTAGTCCTCTAATCCAAAAAATATATACTGGCTCGGCTACTCCACCAAATTACCATGGGTGTCCCGCGTGACCTTTCCCACAAGGACGAGATCCGCCGATGCACCTCGCTGATAGCAGGAGAAATAGCTTGATTTGACTTACAATTCCCTTAGGGGGTCATTAGGCTCTGCCCGGGGGTGGAGGATAAATTCGAAAGAGTTACCTCGCCCCCGGGCGCGTAGGGCAGGGAGGAACAGGGGTGGGTTTTAGTCAGTAAGAGTCTGACACGCCCTTCCGCTCCACCCCAGAGCGGAAAGAGTCATTAGATGATTTCCCACCCCCAAAAAAAAAAAAAAAAAAAAAAAAAAAAAAAAAAAAAAAAAAAAAAAAAAAAAGAAGGGGGTCATTAGGCTACGGAGAGTCACAACACCGCGATGCAGGACTGTGACGTATTTGTACAGCTCCATCTAATGTCGAGGAGCCATAATTAATCTGTCGAGGGTCACTAATTCACGGAGAATCTTAACACCGCGATCTAGAATCGTGACGTAGTCGTACAGCGCCATCTCGTAGCGTCCGGCGGGACTATTATGACATCGATGATCTAAGGTTATACCACTTGACAGGCTGTGTTAATAATTAATTCTAAGTACGTGTGTTACAACTTTAATTTTAAACTATATTATAACTTGGAAATTAAATTTATTTTGCACTTTATGGTTTTTTTTGGAAGTCGGATCTATTTTTTTGTAAAAAAGTTTTCTTTTAGTATGAAAGTTGTAATTTTGTATTGAATGGTTTTTAAAACCATAAGCACTGTATTAACTTCAGTGACAATAATCTAAAAATCAAACGTTATTTGAAAAAGTGCCCAAGTGCGTGTCGGACTTTGCACATTTAGGGTTCCGTACCAAATGGTATTTTTTACTATTTGTATGGCTTTGGGTACTGGTAATCTAACCACAAAAACTTCGTCGAATCAATATAACTTCACGTTAGGAGAATCACCACACCTCAGTATTAGGTACCGTTCCTTCTTTTTTTATAGACCATGCCTTTGGCAGCGTGTTTTATACAATATTTACTCGGTGATGACAAAAGAAGCTTTTTAGAAATCACACTTTTTAACCGACTTCGCTAAGAAGAAGGTTCTATGTTCGACTGTTTGTCCTTTTTTTATGTATGTCCACCGATTTCTCTGTCAGCTTTAGACTGATTTTCGAATTTCTTTTTTTACCGAAAGATTATACTTCAGAGGTGGTCCCATATAAATTTAATCGAAAAATCTTTGAAATTATCAATAAAAATGTATTTAAAGATGACGTTTTGGTTACCTCCAATTACGAGTATGTTCAAATTCCATGTCATTGGGGTTCTCAATTCGAGAGTAACTTTAATATTTTGTTTTGATTCTGGGGTATAATAACTAAAATAAACTTAAAAATTAAAAAAAAAAACGGTGTTTGTATTTTATTTCTTCATTATTTGACACCGACTTCCTTTTTTGGAAGTTGGTTTTATTTTTTGTTTAAAAAGTTTTTTTTTATAATCCGTCGTCCATTTTTGTTAAATAGAAATCATTTTCATGAAAATTAGTGCTCAAAAGGACCCAATACAAAGATTCGTAGCAATTACTGACGATTCAATTTTTTCTCAGAACTGTAATATTAGTAAACTCATTTTTTCTTCGTAAGTTTTTTGGAAATCTGAAAAGCAAAAAAACGTAGCAGCGGCTTGACCATCAACACCCATTTGGAGATTTACCCCACTTGGAAAGCGTCGAATTTATTACAATGCAACACAGATGCTGTACGTCAAGTCAGTCACGTTCCGAACGTATATTTTAAAATTATACAAATATGATGAAAATTCGTTACTTTCTTCTGGGAACTGACTCCATTGAAGTATTTGTGAGCTGTGAACTTATTTTTGCACCGTTTCATAACACACGACGGCATGTAAATTTGTTTTTGGCGATAAAATTGCACTGATACTTCTGGCGGTCTGAGTGACACAGAACGCATCGGCTTCTCATCTTTGTCTACGTTTGCTTATTTGCTTGCTTGCTTTTGATGTTTCGTCTTTAATTATAGTCTAAGGCATTATGCCTTAATTGGTCATAATAGTTTCATTATACGGTACTTCACCATGCATCTGGAAGGAATTACGACTCATCAATGTAGCAGATTATGATTCCATTCCATACACCTAATTTCGATTTTTATCGTAATATACAAAGAAATTAAGTTCCTCGCTTCTATACTAAACTTTAACTAGAGTGAACGCAGGGACCTATTATTCTTAAGTAACCTGGGTGAAATTAGGCAGTGCGTGTATTGAAAATCAATGGACGAGCGGCTATAAAGTTGACAGTACCTGACGATTTGCTTGTTGAGGTTCCAACCCATCAAGCTGCCAAAAGAAGGATCTTCCAACTTTTATAATATTTGTATCAATACACACTGTTCACTTTGAAAAAAAAAGAAAGTAAGACACGACTGGGCAGTTTTCAGTTTTTTTTGGCGGGATTTTCTCGAGTGCAGTTCAGTGGCTGTTTTAATTATTCGTTTATTGATTCCTAGTGGATATTGTGATGTAAAATTGGTGTAGTTTTGTGTCTCAAGTGTCTACGCGACTGGACAATATGTGGAATCATTGAAACAGGCGCGATCTCGGTAAAATAGAGCTGAGAATTTTATTGTAGTATTGACTACCTCAGTGAAGTTTGCCGAGAAGGCTGACTCGACACATTTGTTGCCAATTACTGCAAAAAACATTAGAATGTGTTACATCTGCATTCTAATGGAAAAAAAGTAAAAATACACTACTAAAGACGAGGCGGTATGGTTTATGACCTTAGCCTGCCCGAGAAAGGGCGAAGAAAAAAAAAAAAAAAATATGGGCAGTTTTCACTGATGACGTGACTTCTTCACCTGCCATTCAATTGTTGGTCTCACTATAATTGCCCGTAGACATAATTTAGCGCCAACATTCTACGGCACAGTGTTGCAACAATTCCCGAGCAATTGTTGCCGGTTTATAAGGACCTTTTTTGTTTAATAAATAAGTTACAACACACTATTGAATAAAATAAACAGTCCCGGATGTCATTTGTGATATTGATTATGGCCCACGTGTCCTTGTATATTAACGAGAACAATATTTAGTAGGCTTTTAAGTTAATTAGGCGTGATTAACAAAAGCATGACATAGCGTTACGCTTGAGGCGAGCTCGAATAGGTGCAATATGTTTTTTGAAAAATTATTTGCTGCATTATTTTCGTTGTTTTATGTTGTGTGGACTCTCGTCCAAAAAGTGAATTATAAAATATTCTTAATTCTTTATTGTACACCAAACTTTCACATAGTACTGTGACGATTGTACACAGCCTAATATTAGCGGTTGTGCACCAGCTTTAACTAGTTGATTAGAATATTCGAGAAAGACTGGAGAGCCGTTTGAATATAGAAAGTTAGGCTTGACGTTTGTGTCAGTTAGTTAGAAGTTTAGCCCTGGCAAGTGGGCACCAATGTTATCGTTTTAGCCTAATATAACATAAATGAAATCGCCCTCAGCTCTTTCTCTTATTCGCCCGTAGTCAGTATCCCCTTCGAATATTCCTCTCGCGCCAAGTCAACGAGTCGCCAAGCTACAAGACGTCCACCGGGGCTTCGAAGAACGTCCCAGTATCCCTGCAGGCAACAAAGGTGCCTTGGAGTCCTACAAGTGGTGGAGGCACCGGGTACGAGTGCCAGGATAAGAGGAGAGAATAATCAAAGCTGAGTGGTTCTATTTTTATAAGTGTCAAATCATATAAGAGTGGAAAATGAGGATGAATATGATGACCAGAGCTGCCTTGAGGCCAGCCCAGTCAATGATGTGCAAGAACGTGAATAGTGCGGCCTAGGAGATGATGACCGAAGCTGTGACGATAACAACCAGGTTGATGGTGATGAGTACAAAGATTACGTGGATGAAAATACAGAATCGGGCCAGTTCTTTCCAGTTAGTCCTGTAAATAATGTTTCAGAGCACTAAGAAACAACTTCATTAATAGAAACAAATGGCGAGCACAAGTCGAATGAAAATTTTATTTATTTATATGTGGTTTCGGCTGATGTCGTCGTTATGAAAAGCTGTGAGGTGGAAGTTCCGTCGGAGACACATGGTTTTTTTGACGACAATTTTGTTAAGGTTGAGTGTGTTTCTACTGATATTTGTGAGCAGGAGAGCTTCGAGATGAAGGTGGATTTGGAACAGCGATGCGTACCAGTAGAAGTGATGCAAAATCCTTCTATTATTGTTCCAATAGGTGATAGTCCAGCGCATATCTATCGAGGTGAAAACTGCATCGTAAATGCCACTTCACAACGTCACAACATTCCACGGCAAGCTGAACGGCGTTTTTCGAGAAATATTCTGGAGGACGAGATCTGTACCCTCCCGTATTTTGCTAAGAGGGATGGTTTCCATTTTTTGTGTTTATTTTATTTATTCGAGCTGACGTGTACTGTCACAATAGATTGACGAACAAGTTATCGACAATAAATCATAAATATAATGTACGGATTTAGTAAATCCGATGATCTCCTATAAAAATAAAAATTTACGAAAGAAATCAGGGAATGCATGTAAATAATTTAATAAAGCAGTCTTCTGTAAATAAATATAAATTTAGGAAATAAAGAAGAAATTTATAAATTGTTTTTTGAAAATTATTTTATTCTTTAGAAAAAGAATTTTAGAGAATTGACAGTGGTGTCAGATGTCATTTGACATGATAAATAATTGTCAGACATCTGGTACGTCAACGTTAGTACGTCTGATAATGTAAAAAATGTTTAAATTTTAACCGACTTCAAAAGTAGGAGGTTCTCAATTAGATTGTATTTTGTGTAATTTTAATCATTTTTTTTTTTGTGTTTCATATACAATTCAATGAGGGACGCGAGCGCGAATGTCGAAGATTGAAGACAGAACATACTGTGCGTTCCAGGCATGGCATTGTTTCTAACTTAAATAGATCAAAGTATTTGATGTCGGCACCCAGTTGATGCTTATACCGGCTTTGCTAAAACAGCATAGTCTTTGCAAAGGGTGTGTGGTTGACACCATCGGTTCAGCTGATGATTGAGGGCCAATTTCATTTCCAGGTCAGTCATTATGGACTGGTAGTTAATATAGAGATTAACACTTAATGATTTTTGAAAGGTTTGCCACTGGAGCGAGGTCAACGTTTAACTTTTATTCGAACTGGCACAGTTCTGTCTTTGTCTTCTCTCACACGATAAGCGTCCGATAAGTTAAAATTATGATTGTAAAGGTTTATGTTAGTTATTAATCCCCTTCTAGGATGATGTGTGCTGACACATCATTTTATTTGCAATACAGGGATGTTTGGTATCTTTTTCGTCAGTTTTGGTGCCAGAGGTTTCAAACTTGCGACGTGAGTTTGTTGTTGCTCATTGGCACCATAGTAAATATTAAAATTGAAGACACATGCTGTAATGTCAGGACGTCAAGTCGGTCGTCCTGTCTTGAGGCATCTTCTGCAAAGGACATACCCTTATGGTTATAAATTTTCTGACGTTAGGTAAATGTTCGTATTAAGGTTAGGTAGGTTTCAACCGGCTCTTCAAGTGTTCAATTGAATAGAAGACTTACTAGCGTTTGCGCTTCTATTCGCAAGGGCGTAGCTCATGTGACGATTGTAGACACAGCCTAATATTAGCGGGTGTGCACCAGCTTTAACTGGTTGATTAGAATATTCGAGAAAGATTGGAGAGCCGTTTGAATATAGAAAGTTAGGCTAGACGTTCGTGTCAGTTAGTTAGAAGTTTAGCCCTGGCAAGTGGGCACCAATGTTATCGTTTTTGCCTAATATAACATAATTGAAATCGCCCTCAGCTCATTCTTTTATTCGCCCGTAGTCAGTATCCCCTTCGAATAGTCTTCTCGCGCCAAGTTAACGAGTCGCTAAGCCACGAGACGTCCCCCGGGGCTTTGAAGAACGTCCCAATATCCCTGCAGGCCGCAAAGGTGCCTTGGGGTCCTACTGTACTTAGTGGTTTCACAATACATGTACAAAGGCGAGCTTAACTCAATGTTAAATTTTCTCCCAGCATACCTTTGAGTGATAGAGAGAGATCACATTTGAGGGTAGGATCCAGTGCACAAAACATATAAACCTACATAAATAATTCTATATATATATTATACCTACATATTAACAAATACCAATATATACTAATATTATGTCAATTTGAAAGGAAGTGCTCTTTGATTTTCTTCTTGAAGACATCTAAAGAAGGACTGTCGCGTAGTGAGTATAGGAGAGTGTTTCAGAGACGCATTACAGTAACAGAAAAGGAGCCATTATAGCGGCTGGAAGTGTGACGCGGCGTACGAAGGAGAAGAGAATTGGCATTGCGACAGGGTTTACCCCTCGGAATGAAGTACTCAAACCGTTCACGAAGGTATTGAGGAGAAAAAGGATTGTGCAGGATAGTATAGAGAAGAGATAGGGTATGGTTATCTCGCCGACGCCGAATCGTCAGCCACCTCAATTTGGTCCGAAACTCCGAGACATGGTCGTATTTGCGGAGGCCAAAAATTAAGCGGATTCACACGTTCTGCAGTCGCTCGAGTTTATTTAGAATTACCTCCGTAGCGTCTAGAAAACATACATCCGCATAGTCTATTAGCGGTAGGAGAAGAGATTGAGCAAGAGTGACATTATTGTGAAATGGTAAGAATTTTTGGAGACGTTTTAGAGACTGAAAAGAGTAGAAGAATATATATATATATATATATATTCATATATATATCTTACTAACATCTGTAATATGTACTGAAATGTGTCTGTGTACTTCCCAAGAAAGGTTAGTGTCCATATGGACGCCTAGATTTTTAGCGCTTTTCGAGTACAATATGTGCACCGAATCATACACTACCGGCGGGAGAGACTGGTGATCTTAAAGGCTGAGCATGTATGCCACTGCCACCAATAATGAGTGCTTACGACTTAGTTGGGATCAGTAAGAGTCAAAAGGATTTAGCCCACTTATTGATATTTTCAAGGTCATCATTGATGGCATCCACAGCCCCAGCGAGTTCGCTTACTTTAAAGTGACGGTATAACTGCAAGCCGTCTCCATAGAGATGATAGTTAGAAGTTAGGACCTTAGTGATAGCGTTTATAAAAACTGAGAAAAGAAGAGGAGAGAGAACGCCACCCTGAGGTACACCCGCAGCCAAATCACACCGTTCAGAGGAATCCTAATCAGACCGAACAGACTGCGAGCGGCCCCGAAGGTAATATTTGAACCACTCAATTACCGACGCTGATACATTAAGGGAGGAAAGACTTCCTAAGAGGATGTCAAAGTCAACTGTGTTAAAGGCACTGCTGAAGTCCAGTAAAACCAACACTGTCAGACATTTGTTTTCCATAGCCAGTCTTATGTCATCAGTTATTTTGACAAGAGTTGTCACGGTGCTATGGCCAGGTCTGAATCCAGATTGGTAAGGACTCAGCAGGCCATTAGAGGACAGATAAAAAGACAGTTGCTCCAAAACAACGCTCACGAGAACTTTGGAGACGATTGGGAGAATGTATATTGGACGGAACTGGCATAGTGAGGGAGGATTTTGAACTTTAGGAAGCGGTAGGACGTGAGCCCTCTTCCACGCTGAAGGAAAGGAGTTATTAAAGAGGAAAAAATTTACAATGTGGGTGATGACAGGAACTATTTCACTCAAAATAGGTTGGAACATTTGGAGCTGTAGGCCATCGTCGCCTACCGCCTTAGTGGAGATGGATTGGAAACATTTCATGATATCTAGCTCAGCAATTGGGTGGAAAGTGAATGAAGTATTTGCTGGCAAAGGAAGATTGGAAAGATCATTAAGAGTCGAAGATTTAACATCGTTATCGAGTATAATTGGTGACGTAGAAAAGTGCGCATTAAGTGCATTGAGGTCCATTTTATCAAGAGAGATCTTGCTAGAGGCTTTGCCAATACCAAAAGTCTTTAAAAATTGCCATACTTGTGTTGGGTTGAGTTGTGAATGTGGCGCCTTTTCGCATTCCTACACAAACGACTGCAGCGATTTCGCATCTTCTTATGAAGGTCCCAGTTTTCCTCAGTGGGCCGCTTCCTGTATAGACGCTTGGCCTGATCACGCTTCGCCATCAAGTTTTTTACATCAGGGGAAAGCCATGGTGCATGAAGGTTTTTGACTCTCACTTTTTTAAGGGGAGCATGTGCATCATACAAATCCAACATAGTCCTGCTGAAAACTAACACCACAGAGTCCATATCCTCGCTGGTGAACACAGAAGACCAGTCAATCCCACCCGCATCAGCCCTCAAACGCTCTAAATCATCGTTTTTAAAACTACGACGAAAGAGAAATTTGGCCTTGCGTTTAGGAGGTCGAATTTTATAGGAAAGGTAAATGAGGTCATGGTTTTTTTTTTTTTTTTGGGGGGTGGGAAATCATCTTATGACTCTTTCCGCTCTGGGGTGGAGCGGAAGGGCGTGTCAGACTCTTACTGACTAAAACCCACCCCTGTTCCTCCCTGCCCTACGCGCCCGGGGGCGAGGTAACTCTTTCGAATTTATCCTCCACCCCCGGGCAGGCACTGGCCGTGGCAGGCCCCGTCCTTTGCTGACAACTCTTTGAGGCGCGCGTGGAACACTACGCGCCGTCGACTCTCGGGCCTGGTGCTGATCGGACGGCGAGTTACCCGCTACTCGCCGTCCGCAGGCCCGGGTCTACGGTGGCCGGAGATCGTCTCGCAGCCCCTGGCGTCTCCTGCGACGGCTGCTGCTGGAGGCGCTAGGGCGACTCGGTCTCGGTTGAGTCTCCCTAACGTGTGCCGCCTCCCTCTTTGCGAGCATTACTGCTTCGCAGAAGGAGGAGACGGCCCCCCATTCCCTCTCGCTCCGTACCATGGCCTGAACCAGGGCACGGCGCGAAAGGTCGCTGCCGCCTATCGCATCCACGAGGACACGGCGGTGTTCTGCCCAGGCGGGGCAAACCTCTACCGTATGCTCCACCGTGTCCACTGGGCGATCCTCGCAGTGGAAACACGCAGGGGTCACCTCCGCCTTGATCCGACACAGGTACCTCCCGAAACAGCCATGTCCGGTGAGGACCTGCGTCAGGCGGAAGGTGAGGGCGCCATGGCGCCTAAATGAGGTCATGGTAGGAAAAAAGAGCAGGAAGTTGTCCATGTGTGGCTACTTGGTTAGGTTCAAAAACTAGAATGAGATCTAAGAGAGAAGGAGTACAGTGAGAGGCCCTATGAGTAGCATTTAGCGGAAGTAATTGTACGAGTATATTGAAAGAAGAGGCAAGTGATTGGAGTTTACGGCTGCGTGAATCTCCCTTGAGCAAACAAGTATTGAAGTCTCCGAGAATAAGTGTATGATCATATAGTGATGAAAGATTTTCGAATTTAGTTTCGAAGGAGGAAAAGTAGTCAATTTGGCAAGAGGGACTATAATAGACACCTAAAAGTAGTTTTGTATGATGAAAATTAATTTCAATGAATAGGTGTTCAGCAAACTTTGAGTAGACACTCGGAGACTGGTCAACAATCTTATAGCTGATATCACCACGAAGATAAATGGCAACCCCTCCACATCCCTTGCCAGTTCTGTCATTTCGCACAATTTTGTATCCAGGCAGAGAATACTGCGTGGAAGGAAGAGCAGGCTTGAGAAAAGTTTCAGATACAAGGACAGCGTGGACAAGTTCTGTGTCAAGCTTTAGAGCAGAGCTCAAATGGATGCCCGTTCGTAAGAGAAGAAGTTTGCGCGCTCTGACTACACTTTTTCTATCCTAAACTACTCTACCCCTCATTCTTATCTTATATCTCGCTTTCAATATTTATGTTCTACACACGCCAGGAATCTACGTTCTGCTAACAACCTTCTACTGCTCTGTCCTTCTCATATTACTGATTTTATTAATTCTTCCTTTCACATACAGTCCATCCTTCTATGGATGCTGCGATGGCGCTTCCCCTCAAAATCAGGATGGCTACCAGTCAGTATGCATTTAAGAAGTTGCGGAATTACTTTCTTCACAAGTTAAAGAGTCGTCTCAAAATCCCTATAACTAACTTTATATAAATATATTTATTATTATATATGTAGGTATTTTATATTAAATACATAGTATGTATGTTTATTTTAACTACATACTTTCGTAATCATTTTCATAGTAGTCGATAATATTTTCTCAGTTTATGCACCTGCCATGTTATCTCTCCACCACCCTTGGTTCACTGATAGAGAATTCCTAGGGCATTAAATCAGCCTTTGTACCTTTGTGTTGCATGAAGTTTTAATAAATAAATTTATGTAAACTTAAACTTATAGCAAAGCCATTGTGGGATAGAGGAGTGGACTGTAAGTTTTTCACTGGTTGTAGATTGACGTATAAGCAGTTCTGTACGAACGGGGTTCGCCGTTCACCCAATTAAGGAACAAATTCAACAGTGATTTTGGACTGAGTACGACTCACCTTTATTCTGCTGCGGCGGCCTCCTGGATGATCTAAACTGTCTTTTGAGTGGACCGTCGATCTTGGGGCTAGGCACGAGTGACACCACACGGTAATGCACAATTTGTCCTTGTTTTATCAATTTTCACTTACGGAGTAAAGAATTAGATAGTTCTTGGGATTAAAATGGCGACCGAATATCGAATGTTCGAGCGCGCGGGCCAGGCTCCTTGTTGATTGGCCCGCACAATAGCATCTCGTCCTGATCGACGACAGATCGTGGGTAGGTAACGACCAATCACGCCCGAGTTAGCGAGCGTAAACAGCCAATTACTATTAAATTCGTCCAATCATGGGCTAGATACAGAACATACCCCCTACCGAAACCATAGTTATGGTTTCTATAATACTAAGATTAACTTTAAGACTTTTTTTTTTTTGGTGGGTAGACACAGAGTAAACATGCCTTTTTGATAGCTCCAAGTTTTTATTTATTTTAATTTATTTATAATTCAATATTTAATGTTTTAATTACAATTTATTGTTCTGTACCACCCTTTGCTCACTATATACTATTTCCCAGTTTCTCTGATATCCTTCAACTACTTACTTCGTCAAGCACACTATGGACACTAAACTTGCAACTAGTTTAGAAGATTTGGAGCAGCTGTTCATGTCAAGAATGACACAGTATGAGAGCAAGCTTAAGAATGCGTCCTCTGAAACTCAGCCTGCGCTGGATGTTGCAACATTGTCAAGTGAGTTCGCTACATTTAAAACTTCTGTATGGCAGGCACTCTCCAAAATTAAAAGCCAAATAGAATTGCTTTCTGTTGGATTCGACAGACATGAGACCCTGATGCGGCGGAAGGTTCTTTTGTTTCATGGGGTCGCAGAGCAGCCTGGTGAAAAGTTGCCTGATGTGGTGCATAAGATATTAACTGACAAATTGTGCTTGTCCGAGATTGGCAAGAACAATATCCATGTTTGCCATCGACTGGGTTCTGCACGGGGTAAGGCTCGGCCTATCCTGGTCAGGCTTTACACTACTGAGCACCGTCACTTGATTTGGGAAGGCAAGAAGTCACTGAAAGGTACGGGTATCACCATCTCCGAATTCTTGACGCACATTAGACACCGCACTTTCATGGACGCACGCAAGCATTTTGGGGTGCCGAGTTGCTGGTCGGTGGAGGGAAGGATTGTGATCGTCACCCCCGATTCTAAGCGCCACAAGATTGAAACTCCAGGTGAACTTCGAGCACTGGTTTCGCAGTTCCCTAGGGCTTCTTGCGACTCTGATAACGCTGCGCAGTCTGTGGAACCAATTACCCCAAGGATTGGTAGCCCGCCTGAGGTTACTGCCACACCCTCAAGAGGTCAAAGAAGGCGCACCTTGCGCCGCCGTAATTAATGTTGTTGTTCTGTTCCGTCGGCAAGTCGCATCTTGATTTTGCATGAGTGTACGTGTTTCCTAGTTTTTGTGCCGGTACTTTAAACATTTGATCTCTCTGTATCACCCTCATTGTAATTCTGAATTACATTTATTATGATGTCGGTACAAATATTTTAATAATCACTTTTCTTTATTGTGAATTTGTGACACATGTGACAAGTCAATCGGACTGAACTGTCATTGTCATTTTGACATTGACCGTGACGTAAATTGTTACGTTCCAGATTAAATCGCTTGTATTGTCAGTTCTCAAGCATACTTAAATGGTAGTTGTGTTATTTTTATTATCATTGTTTGTATTAATTTATTTAGTTAAATTTCTTCCAACACACCAGTGAGCTAGGGTGGTTGTGTTTTTGAAGCAATCAGCCGTTATATTTTTGTTTTTAATTGGTTTTTGTCTATTAGAGTTAGTCATATATTTTATTTATTATTATTTATTGTATTTACGTATATATTCATGGATGGTCCAGTTGACTTACATGACAGTTTTTTCTCTTGTACTTCTTCGAATTGTAGTTTTATTAGTGCGGAAAGTGAGACTCCGCTTCGTACTTTGCATGACAACATTTCCACTCTTTTTACTAAGTATCCTAACAACTTGCACATAGCTCATATTAATGCTCAGAGTGTTCCTGGACACTACTCCGATCTTCTGGCATCCTTTAATAGTGCTCATCTTGATGCACTCCTAATATCAGAGACTTTTCTTAAGCCTTCTCTCCTTTCTACGCACTACGCTCTGCCTGGTTTTGTTCTTGTCAGAAATGACAGGACTGGCAGGGGGGGCGGTGGTGTCGCCATTAACGTACGTGCTGATATACCGTACAAAATTATTAGCGCATCTCCTTCTCAGTACTCTGGGTCGGCTGAATCCTTGTTCCTGGAGATTACCGTACATCACTCCAAAATTTTACTTGCGGTGTGCTACTCCCCTAATCTACACATCGACTACTTTGACTCGTTAGAATCATCTCTAAACAATCTTTGCCCATCGTACGAGCATGTTATTTTAATGGGTGATTTTAATACATGTTTGCTTAGAAATGACTCACGTTCACTCAAACTCCGTTCTCTCTTATCTTCTTTTAATCTTGATATTTTACCTCTTTCTGCGACCCATAACTTTCCAAACTGTACACCTTCTCTTCTGGACTTAATGATCGTATCTTCGCCTCACAATGTTGCTGAGTTTGGGCAGCTCACTGCGACTTTCTCTTATCATGACCTTATCTATCTTTCATATCGTATCCGACCTCCCAAACGTAAACCCCGTTTCTGCTATCTTCGTAATTATAATGGCTTAGATCTGGAGGGGTTGATGCGTGATGCAGGTGATATCGACTGGACCTCTGTTAGCGAAAGCGCCAGTGTCGACGATAAAGTGCACAACTTCAATTGCAAACTGCTGAGTCTATATGATAAACATGCTCCGCGTCGGCGGATAAAAATTAAGCATAATCCTGCTCCGTGGATGACTTCTGAAATAAAAAGTGCTATTGCCTGTAAAGACAAGGCGAAGAGTAGGTACAGGCGTAGACCCACGGAACCAAATCTTATTCGGTTCAAAGCTCTGCGTAACAGCTGCAGTCGTCTGTGTCGAGATGCATAAAGACGCTATTTTCATGAATCTCTTGTAGATCGCAAGTCCTCCCATGTTTGGAAATTCCTGAAGTCAGTCGGTATCGGCAAATCTCCTACTAACACGTGTAAAGATGTCGACCTTAGTGCTCTTAATAGGCACTTTTCTCTTCCTCCTGTCTCTCTGGACCAAAGTGTCAAAACTTCTACTTTGCTTGAGCTCTCCAAATTGCCGTTACCGAATTGTCCAATTTTTAATCTTAGTTCTGTCTCTGAAGATGATGTTAAAAAATCTCTTCTTGCTATCTCCTCTTCTGCTGTGGGCCATGACAATCTGTGTTCCAGAATGATATTACCTGTTCTCCCTCAACTGCTTCCCATTCTCACTCATATTTTCAATTGTTCCTTATTCTCTGGCACATTTCCTTCAGCCTGGAAACAGGCACACATAATACCTCTTCCCAAAATAAACAATCCTTCGTCCTTCTCTCATTTCAGACCCATCTCCATTCTACCTTTCCTTTCTAAAGTTCTTGAACAAATGCTCTTATTTCCCCTTTACAATCTGGCTTTCGTGCTGGTCACAGCACTGTGACTGCACTTTTGAAAGTCACTGACGACATCCGCTGGGCTATGGACAATAAATCTCTTACTTTATTAGTTCTATTTGATTTCAGTTGTGCGTTAACTCAGTGGATTTCGACATACTGCTTGAAGTCCTTCGTTCTATTAAGTTGTCTTCCTCTGCCTTATCCTGGTTTGACTCTTACCTTCGGGGTCGCTCTCAGTGTGTTCGCCTTAACGAGATTTTCTCTAATTGGTGCGATCTCACTGCTGGTGTTCCTCAGGGTGGCATTCTCTCTCTCCTCTTCTCTATTTTCATTAATACTGTCACTAAGGTTATCACTTCTAATTTTCATCTTTACGCAGACGATTTGCAGCTTTATCGTCATTTCCTGCTTGCTGACGCGGACTCAGCGGTTAATGCCATGAATCATGACCTGGAGCGTATTCATCAATGGGCTAAGTCTTACGGCCTACAGATTAATCCTTCCAAGTCCCAGGCTATGATCATAGGCAGTCGGTATTACCGCACTGCGCTTGACGTTTCCACATTGACGCCATTATCCCTTAACAGCTCAACCATTGCATACACCGACTTAGCTAAAAATCTCGGTGTCTTAATTGACAACAACCTTTCTTGGCGAGCTCAAGTGAACGAGGTTAGTCGTAAAGTGCACTTTACCTTCCACTCTTTAAAATCCCTGCAAAGTTTCTTGCCCTTTAAAACTAAAATTACTTTAGCTCAAACCTTAATTCAGCCGATCATTGATTACGCTGATGCCTGCTATCTGGATGCCACTGAGGAGCTCTTAAACAAGCTTGAGCGCTTGCAAAACCTGTGCATTCGTTTTGTTTTTGGTCTACGGAAATTCGACCATGTTTCTCAGTTTCGCAAAGATCTCAAGTGGCTCCCTATCCGTCTTCGCAGGAACACTCGGATATTATGTCTCCTGTATAACATCCTTTGTAATCCTAAATATCCTGGCTACCTGCGTGATCGTTTATCGTTCACTCGCCCTGCCGACGCCCCTTGTAGATCCCGCCTTAAGCATCATCTCAATTTCCCATCTCATAAAACCCATTTCTATTCCCACTCCTTCTCTGTTCATGCGGTACGATTGTGGAACTCACTTCCGCCTAATATCCGTGTTTCTAAAACTGTCTACCAATTCAAGAAACTAGTCAAAGAGCATTACCTCTCCACCATTCCGTGATTATATTTATTATTGATATTTATTTTATATTTAATTATGTACTTTGGTTTAATGTAAAGTTAGGTATATTTTATGTATGAATTATTTATGTATTCTAGTGTTCTTAGGTTTAACTTTGGATGCGCAGCTTCAGTGGAGCCCCCATATAGATAAACTGTCCAAAAAACTTAGCTCTGCAGCATACGCCGTAAGGAAAATTCGTGGTTTAACTGATTTAGAGACAGCTCGTTTAGTATACTTTAGTTATTTTCATAGTGTGATGTCGTACGGCATTCTGTTGTGGGGAAATGCCGCCGATATTCAGACAATTTTTGTTTTACAGAAAAGGGCTATTCGTGCAATTTATAAATTAAGTCCCAGACACTCCCTCAGAGACAAATTTAAAGAGATTAATATTATGACTGTTCCCTCTCAATATATTTATGAGAATCTCATGTATGCACATAAAAATATTAATCTGTTTAAAAGATACAGTGATATCCATAGCATAAATACTAGGAACAAACACAAATTTATTGTACCAAAAACCAGGCTCAAGAAAAAAATAGGTGGTTCGTTTAGATGTCAATGTATACGTTTCTATAATAAACTTCCTAGCCACATTCAAGAACTAAGCATAAATAAATTTAAATCATTTATTAAACGTAAGCTATGCCAGAAAGCTTTTTACACAATTAATGACTTTCTTGAGGACAAAAAGGCGTGGGATTGAGCTGCTTCAATGATATACATGAGCCATTGTTTACTACTTACTGATGAAAAAAATTTTTTATATATATATTTTTTTTTTTTTTAATATTCGTTTTTGACATGAATACTTGTATAGTATTGTATTATATTTTTTATTTTATTTTTTTATTGACATTTTATATTTTTATTTTTTTTTGATTACTTAATTATTGTAAATGTGAGGACTATGTGGGTTATTATTATTATTTTCTCCTCCTTTTTACAGTAATTTTCAACGTTGTCTGACAGTTTGAGTACTTTTGCGGCCTACCCAAATGTCTTTTCTTTGGTATTGTTCGTCATGTCATTGAGCTCCTTAGTGGCTTTTAAGTTGAGCTATTCGACTATTGACAAATGCTTGCACTGACTGGACAGGTCCACTCAAATATGTTTGGTTCTTTCTTCAAAAGACCACTACAGACACTAAGCTGCATGGTCCTCATATAGAATAATGTGAATGCGAGAACTATGTATGTCGTTATATTCATGTAGATTTTATGATTGTCTGGCAGTTTGAGTATTTTTTGCGGCCTACTCAAATGTCCTTACTTTGGTATTGTTCGTCGGTTCGTTGAGCACCTCAGAGTTCTGAGTTGAGCTTCGCGATGACTGACAAATGCTTGCACTGTCTGGACAGGTCCACTCGAATTCGTGTGTTGCTTTCTTCATAAAGCTCATCCCAGACATAAACGTACATGGTTCTCATAGGATCTAACCAGTCCACATTGTATGGATTTGAACACTAAAAGAGACTTTGACCTCTGAGTTTGTTTCGGTGTTTCTTCTCAGGGTAGTCAGCTAGGAAACACCGGCCTCATCTAGCTTAAACTGACAAAAAAACATTGACGTGTAAAAGTGTTCCTTGTAACCTATTTACTGAATAAACATCATTTATCATTTATCATTTATCATTTATCATTTAGTGTATTTTATATTTCTATATCTATTTATACACACTGTGTCTACATTTCTCAACCAACTTTCCAGTCGCAGGTCTGCTGGAAGAAATTTCTTTTGAAATAAGCAGCACCTTTGTGCTCTTTTATCTGTATTTGTTAATTTTTCTCTTATAATTGTTTTTGTGTGTGCATAAATAAATAAATTAATTAATTAATTAACCTATTATCTATCTCGTTAAAGAGAACCCTAAAATAAACACTAAACTAGGCACCTATATTTAACAAAAACGTTTTGTCTGAATCTAGTTGGTATAAGGTAACAGGCTGAGTTTATTGGTTGGTCTTTGTAAGACCAGTCACAATCTATTGATGTTTACCTCTTGCACGTTACACTCGGGTATAGAGATCAAGCTTCGACCAATGAGAAAGTGTTCGGCGGTTAAGACATTAAATTCGTTGGGATTATCGCTAGTAGGCAGTGAACAGAGGGGACGCAAATTTAAAATGGCTTCTGCCTTGCAAAATATCGTGGAGAGTTCCTCAAACGTTAAGGACTTTTCACCTGCACTTCGTACTAAGTGATATTTTGCCGACTTTATGCCTGCTTCCCAGAGACCACCCATATGTGAAGCACTGGGAACATTGAATTTCCAGTTAACCTGCCTTTTAGAACAGCCATCCGAAATATAATTTTGACTTTCACGCAAAAACCTTTGGATTTCCGAAAGATGTTTACTTGCACCAACAAAATTAGTACCGCAATCCGAATATAGATCAGCGCATAGACCTCTACGAGATACGAATCTGTCTAAGCACGTCAGGAAACAGTCTGTGGAGAGAGAAGATAACACCTCCAGATGTACTGCTTTTGTTGAAAAGGAAACAAACAGTGCTAAATACGCCTTTGTCACTTTAGCATTACGACGTAAACTTTCTTTAATGAAAAATGGACCTCCGAGGTCAACTCCGACGTTAAAAAATACCTTATTAGGTATCAACCGAGTTGGTGGCAAGGGTGCCATTTGGGGTTGCAATAAAGACGGTTTACATTTAAAACAAGTTTTACACTTAGATAAAACAGATCTAATGACGCTACGAGTGGACAATATCCAAAAATTCTCATAGATAATACTTTGTAGTGTTCGCGGACCTACATATAAATATTTTTTATGTAAATAATTGATTAATAGTTTAGTAAACAAACTACATTTCGGAAGCAGACGCGGATGTTTAGAATTATATGGCAGTTCTGAATGACCGATGCGACCCCCTACCCTGAGGAAGTCGTCGGAAATAATAAATGGAGATAATTTTCGTAATGACGAAACATGTTTCTTATCTTTAACGCGTCAGGCCCCGCGCGTCGACATAACAATAGGTTTTTAATTGTGTCTGCTAATGAGGGACTTGACGCGTTAATCAATTTTAATTCCGCTTCAAAATAGGCGGTTTGAACTAATTTTATCAACACATCATGAGCTTTATTTAATTGTAAGGTTGATAATACTCCCGATTTGTAAGCAGTGTTACTCTCATTCCCCTTTCGTCTAAATCGTAAAATCCAAGCGAACGATCTTTGCAATTTGGAAAATGATGAAAACTGTCGAAAGATTCTTTCACAAAATTCTATCTTAGATTCCTTAAAATTATCATTAATTTTATTTACGGTCAAGAAATTAACAGACAGTTTCAATTCCGGTAATTTATTATTACTCGCATTCACAAACACCGTTAGTGGCCAATCGATATAATTTTCATACATCCAATCTGTGCCCTGTAACCAACGTTGATTACAACTAACAAGTTGTTTGTGCCGGAGACGCTCCGCGAGAGCAAATATCGGCTAAATTCTGTTCGCTACACACATGCCGCCAAATCAAGAATTTTCGTGACGCGATGACTGACAAAAGTTTTCAGTTTATAAAGTTCCGTTTGAAGCCACGACAGTACGACTGTCGAGTCGGAAGCTGCTGTAATTTTGTTGATTTTAACGCGGGTAAATGTGTCGACTACGAACTTTATTAGTTTGCTCAACAAAACGGCACCCATCAATTCCAACCGAGGAATCGTGACGGGTTTTATTGGCTCAACTTTAGATTTCGCGGTAACTAGACGAACCTTTACCTTACCCTTTTTATCGCGACTGATAACATACACGCATGCTACATAGCCACGCAACGACGCATCACATAATCCAACCAAATCGCATTCTGTCTCCCTTGGCAAGAGCATGTGACGCTCGATATGTAACTGCTTTAACAGAGGCAGTTCCAAAATAAAATTTTGCCAAGACTTATTTATATTATCTGGCAACCTTTCGTCCGAGCCAATGCCTAGCTTCCATAGCTCCTGCATGATCTGCTTCGCCACAAAAGTGCATGGTGCTATAAAGCCCACGGGATCGTAAATAGATGCTAGCGATTTTAGCACTGATCGTTTGGTTGGCTCGTTGTCTGTTAAATTCACCGAAAAAATGAAACTATCGGAATTTGGAATTCATTAACGACCTAAAACTTTAATGGTACTATCGTTTTCATCTTTAACGAATGTTACGGAATTTTCCCTATTTTCGAAGGGGACGCGTCGCAGTAACTCCTCACTGTTACTCATCCATTTTTTAAGGCAAAATTGGCACTTTCAAAAATACCAATTAATTGATCCTGTAATAAGCAAGCTTGCTCAAAAGTATTACATGAATATAGAATATCGTCCATGTAAACTCCCTCACGGAGGACCTGAGCAGCGAATGAAAAACGTTTTCCTTCATCGTACGGGCGTCCGAATTGCTAAGAACGGTGAACAACTAAGGCCGTACGTTACGGTTTTTAATTCGAATAATTTAATTGGATCGTTAGGCGATTCTCGATATAAAATGTGTTGATATAAGCGATCTTCTTTTCTTAACGCCGTGCCGGGCGGGCGTTTTTTGGGGGGACTGTCTTTATGTAGAACTTTGACGTTCAAAAAGTGCTGGTTCTCAGCCTAGTTTGAATAAATGACTTTTGATTTTTTTTGATTTTGATTTTTTTTTAAGGAGATAGCAAAATGTATCGGCATTTTACAAACATCACTTACTAGACAATATTCAAATAGCCGAAATTTCAAAATTATTGCTACAATATCTGGATACAGTTTAGGGCCGACTAACAGAATATCATTTAAAGACACGTTATTGCTACTCTTCGCCGATGCATCGTACACTACGCGTAGAGGAGTGGAGGTACTAGTAGGTCGCAAAATACTGTGATGTGGAATAATTTATTTGCTAATCACCCTGATTAAGTTCCATATGACCAAGTTCTTCATATTCACGCATGAATTCCTTATACTTCTTTTCTAGACCAGTAGTGCGCGCGAGATTACGTTCCGTGTACAATAACCTGCGCTCAGCTGCAGCACGCGTTGCACCTAGCGGCGAGCGTTCGGGCGCAAAAGGCAGCGGCACTACGTATTGCCCGTTCGATTCTCGAGTATGTTCATTAGAGAATATCTTCTCGGCTAACTGATCCATTGGATTTATTGAAGGTGTGCACTGCACTTCCTCACTTTCCCAAAAACTGCGTAAAGATTTTCCAATCGACTGTTCTTCGTCATTTGAAACCGATAAATTAAGATTTTGGGAACTATTATTATTATGTGGATACAATTTTCCGCTAATAACATATCCAAAAAACTGTTTTAATAACACTCGGAATACCATTCTTAATTACTAATGGTTTATCGCTAATGATATCTGGTACTATGTCGTTACCTAACAAATGATGAATGAGATGACATTAGGTCCTAGATTTATAACATTAGGTAAGGTATACTTTATACATTTAGTTTTCTTAGCATTAAGAACTAAATTATTTGCCGTAAACCAATCCGTAACCATTGAGAGAGCGCTATCTACGTTATCAAAATCTTGTCTATTCCTATCTACTTTATAGATAAGAGAGGTATCATCTGAAAACAGTACCACGTCACAGATACCCTTTAAAAAATGTGGTAAATCATTAATAAATACCAAAAACAAGAATGGTCCCAATATTGAGCCTTGAGACACACCGAAATGAACTGGTAGCCCGAAAGACTTAACACCATTGATATCTACACATTGGAACCTATTACATAAATATGAATCGATTGCGTTTTGCGAGTTCTTCCATGCGTTGAGTATGTGTTTTAGGAGAGCAATCATTTAATGTCTTTAATTATGTATAATAAAATTTACGGATAACGAAATAAAAACATGATAAACCTTGAAATCTTCTTTATTCTATATTTCAATAAAATCAAGGAATTGTACATATGTCTATTAAATAAAATTATTAATTTGCAATGCAGTTATAACATAATAAACGGTAAGAGACAAAATTGCAGGCATTAAATGCATTCCCAAATTTATTTTAGGTGTATACGCTATTTTCACTGGATTTTGTTTTACCAGGCGACATAAGTTTCTTAAACTCTTCGTAAGCGGCGCTTGTGGATCTAAAATAAACAGCCAACATTTATTAAAAAAAGTATTATGTCAGCTTAAAAAACGGAAAAATAGTATTATCCCAACATGGATCTTCGAGCCGAATTATGAAGTAATCTAGTTACTCTTCTACAATCTTATTATGAAGCTTGACATACTGAGCACAGCTGTATTCCCGTGGAGGAGATCGGTGGTGTCGATCTCTCGCGTTCAGCCCTGGTCCAGGCCATGGTACGAAGCGAGAGGGTTTGGGAAGCCGCTCAAAGAGATGTCAGCAATAATTGACGGGGTCTGCTAGGGCCGATGTCTGCTAGGGGGTGTATTTGTACGACAATGATCTCATGTTACAGCCTATGTTTCTGTTTTCTGTCAGAAGAGAAAATGGAAGTTTATATGCACTTACATATAGACAATGTGCTGTATAATTTTGATAGTCTTCTTTTCATTATAGAACCTTCATTAAGTAGATTTTGCCCCCCAGTCATAAGGGAACATGTACAAAACACAGAACACGAGATATAGTATATTGAACCAACGCCGGGAACGATGAGATAAGATTCCTGTAAAAACAACAATATTATAAATTAGTAATTATAAACAGAATATATTTTAGCTAATGAAAAATAAAAGTTAAAACAGATTTATATTTACGTTTAACAAAAGTGCATTGAATACCACGTAAATCGAAGCAAGATAATTAATTGAATCCATAAGAATTGAATATAATATCTGGAAAAACAACACAGGAAGTTAATAAAGGCAGTGTTTGTCTCGTACAAAATCAATAACCATTTCCATAATAGAAATATTTAATATTTGGAACTACCTCCGCTGCTGGCACTGGCACCCAAAAATAACGCTTTTGAGAACAGGCATTGCTGCCCGCAGCCGAGAATAAAAAAAACTTTTATACAAAAAAAACAACCGACTTCCAAAAAAAAAAATACACTAAAAATTTAAAAATAACTTTAATTTCGGAAGTCGGTGTTTGTATTTTATTTCTTCGATATTTGACACCGACTTCCGAAATTAAAGTTATTTTTAAATTTTTAGTGAATTTTTTTTTTGGAATTCGGTTGTTTTTTTTTGTAAAAAAGTTTTTTATTTTTCGCTTATTGGTTGTTATACCCCAGAACTAAAAATCCCAATAACATGGAACGTGGAATTTAAACATTTGGAGAACACAAAAACGTCATCAAGATATGCGTATTTTTCGTTTTTGTTCAGTTTCTCAAAAAGCGCTAAAGCAATTTCGATAAAATTAATGTGAGACCACTTCGCGAGTACATTCTTTCGGATAAAAAAAGAATTTTGAAAATCGGCCCACAACTGACGGAGAAATGCGCGGACATACATAAAAAAAAAAGAAAAAAAACCATACATACAGTCGAACATAGAACCTCCTCCTTTTTCGAAAGTCGGTTAAAATATCGGCTGCCGGCGCTACCGGCTTCCATAGTGAAATATTTATTATTTTGTTACCGGCTAAGTACACATCTAAAACCATTTGAAATGAGTTGGCGACCCCTCGACCCCGACAACTCTTGAACTATGTATTTAGTCCAAGAGCGAGCGAAGCGAGCTCGGGAACTGAGGGCACCTCGACTTTAAACCCTTGTCGTATTATCTTACTTACGACCGTCGTTAGCACATTTCTGGCTGAAAATCTGTTTTTTGAGTTATGCTTATCCCGCCTATCTTTCACAAATGCCAAATTACAAACCACATTATCTTTTTTTCTTTTTCAAAGTTAAGCCCGGTAGCCAATTCAGCTAACGGTGCTCGCAGCTAATTCGGGACCCTGCGCCGTCAGCGAGGCACTCTCTTCATCTTTTATTAGCAAAATATTGTACCTGAGCTTTAAAGCAGACTGATAGATTTCTGCAGCAGTTCACTAAGCACGTAAACTGTGAAGCCCACAGTTCCAATTCGTCAACCGTAAGCAGATCATTCCTCTCCGTGCTATCTGAGTGTAACTCTTCCTTTTCAGTATCATTGTACTTTACTTGGATGTCAAATATGCTATTGTTAACACATTTCATCAAATTTCCAATCATTGTTATGTAAACATGCATTATTGCATTTATCAAAATATAACGTTGTTTGATTATTATATCTGAGATCACTATTACAAGATAGCTTTTACTAAACTCTTTCTTTATATAAATTCTAGAAAGCAAAGTTGATGTAAAAAGTAATAGACTTGCAATACAAGACAAAGCTATGGTGATCACAAAAACAATCTTTAACTTTCTTGAACATTTGATGTAATTTGGTTCGTTCTGGAAGTGATGGTGTACAGACATGAAATTCTCTACGAACACTCTGTAAGAACCAGAGCTTCGAATACCACTTATTATGACAACTGGAGTGCTAAACTGGTTTACGAAATGATACACGTTCATCATGGTAACGATTCGTTTAAATTGTTGCCCCTTAAGGATACACACACTGTCTGCCAAAATAAATATAAAAGCTATTTCTAAAACGAAACGCATTGTGGTTAAAATTTTGCATATTTTCGATTGTAAAATGTAATTTCTGTAAATACCAATTATTTTTTCAGTTTTTGTTAACATATTAATAATTTTTCTTGTCACCATATTGTAACTATGAGCACTCGGTCTTTCAAATGAATGATTAGGGTTCTTTTTGTTGTTAAAATATATTTTAGTACTACCAACGACCATCACTTTATTTTATCTTATCTACATTATGATTCTAATAAACTATGTCGTTACTAAAGTCGTACTTGAAAGGACATTATTTTTATTGAGTAAGTATTTTATAAAGTGCTCCTTTTGTAAAATTTTATTATAATATTCATACACGCTTGGCATACATTTGTAAGTTAAATATCAAAATACGTTCAACACAAACATGATGATTATGTACTGTATCTAATAATTGAAATTACACTGACTAGTGAGTTTCGTAAAATCCAACCAACACTAACCAAAAACAACCACAAGGCATTTGAACAAATCAATCCATGGAAGAAGTTTGGTATAAACAATGTTCATTTGAACTCTCTGATATGCAAATTTACCCATAAACATATTTTTTGCAATAATATTCACAGTTAAGCAAACAAAAATGACAAGAATAATTGTTAATACTTTCTGACATTTAAACATTAAAATAATTATAATTTTTATAAACACACATTGTTTTTTGTGCTGCTATAGACATGTTGCGTAAATTCACGTTACCATAAAAATAGGAAGACAGTTTTATTACAAGAATGGAATGTTTTTAGTTATAATTTTCACCATTTTAAACATAAAACCATAAATAGAAGGGTATAAAAATTGTTATTAATTGATTGAAAGGTAATCTTATTAATATAATTGCTTGTTTCCAAAAAAAAGTAGGTACCTAATAGTTTAGAATCGCTAAGGTTAACCAAGTATGTACAAACCATTCCAAAATTATTTTTTTAATTGAATCGAACATCACGTCTAAACGAATAGCTTTATTTCTTTGAAAAAAAAAATGTAACTATATATAATTTCCTTTTTAATTTGTTAAGTGAGTATTTAAAATTATATTTTATAGAGTGTAATTAATTTGTAAAGTTATGTCTAACGCGGTTTAAAAAAATGAGAATCACGCAAAAACCATAAAGCGTATTTTTACGAAACCTTGATCATTTTAAAGATTATTTAATTATTTATATTTTTGTATACCTGTTTCAGTATAATACTTGTTGTTTTATGTATAATTTTTTTTTTATTTAAAAAAAAAACGTTGCCGCACACTAGGAATTACTCCTGTATCGTGGGTGCGTTCACAAACATGTATAATTCACATACACAAGACACCCAGACCCGGAACAACTATCTGTAGGCCATACAAATATTTGTTCCGTGCGGGCATCGAACCCGCGACATGCGGCGCAGCAGCCGAACGCTCATCATAATAAATAAATAATGCGTCTAATTTCGGACAGCGCTCCTTGATGGGCAGGTCCTATTACTGGTTAGATGAACGGCGCATTACGTGAGCTCAGCACAGAACACGTCAGCTTACCATTCAATGTCGTTGGCAGTTAATGGCGCCTGAACAGAAAATACAAAGGGTCAGTAATGAAAAGAAAAAAACACGAAAGTATTTTATTGGTCTTACAGACCAGCGCGCGTAGGCAGGTTAAACTTGCTACTTTTCTACAATCTTATTATGAAACTAGACACACTAGTTAATTACTAAATAATATTTAATAGCTAAAATAATCGAATGTTGCTATAATCCGCCTAAACAGAAAAACTGGCTAAGTACGTATCGGATTTTGCACATTGTGGGTTCCGTACCAAATATTGGAATTTGTTAGTAATGTATACGTTATAATAAACATTATCACCAAATTTCAAGTTCATAGGTCAATGGGAAGTTAAAAAATTCTTCGTTCCATAATTTTGTGACAGACGACGGACAGACGGACACGTGAGTGACAACAATAGGGCTACGTTTGGACCCTCTGGGTACGGAACCCTAAAAAAGAAGTTGCTATGCACTTACTTATATACAATGTGCTGAATAATTTTGATAGTCTTCTTTTCATAATAGAACTTTCATTGAGGAGATTTTGACCCCACAGCCATATGGGAACATCTAAACAGCACAGAACAGAACAGTGGTGGCCCAGTGGTAACGACTCCGACTTACATGTCGTAGGCCGTGGGTTCGAACCCAGGTAGGCTAGTAGTAGTACTTTGTGTAAATTATTTTATCACCACTGCTCTCAAAACGGTGAAGGAAAACATCGTGAGGAAACCTGCATGTCCTAGAACCAAAAATTCGAAGACATGTGACATCCACCAACCCGCCTTGGGCCCGCGTGGTGGATTACGGCCTATACCCTCTCACAGAGAGGAGGGCTGTACCCCAGCAGTGGGGACATTAAATGGCTGATGATGATTATGATCTTGAAATAACGCTGAGAACGATGAGATAAAATTCCCGTTAAAACAACAATATATATAATTAGCAATTTTTACAGGCTTGATAGTCTTCTTTTCATAATAGAACTTTCATTGAGGAGATTTTGACCCCACAGCCATATGGGAACATCTAAACAGCACAGAACAGAACAGTGGTGGCCCAGTGGTAACGACTCCGACTTACATGTCGTAGGCCGTGGGTTCGAACCTAGGTAGGCTAGTAGTAGTACTTTGTGTAAATTATTTTATCACCACTGCTCTCAAAACGGTGAAGGAAAACATCGTGAGGAAACCTGCATGTCCTAGAACCAAAAATTCGAAGACATGTGACATCCACCAACCCGCCTTGGGCCCGCGTGGTGGATTACGGCCTATACCCTCTTACAGAGAGGAGGGCTGTACCCCAGCAGTGGGGACATTAAAAGGCTGATGATGATTATGATCTTGAAATAACGCTGAGAACGATGAGATAAAATTTCCGTTAAAACAACAATATACATAATTAGCAATTTTTACAGGCTATTTTAGCCAGTGAAAAATAAAAAGTTAAAACAGATTATATTTACTTAAAAATTACCTACATTAAATAAAACGTAAATCGAAGCAAAGATAATGCATATAAGCCAAAAGTAGTGAATATAGCATCTGGAAAAAAACTCAGGAAGTTAATTAATTAATTAATGAAGGCATTGTTTGTCTATCACAAAATGAATTTCCATTTCTATTATAGTAATATTTAGTCTTTTATTACCAGAATATTGATAAATGATTTTATTTTTTGAAGATGGTTTTAACTAAACTTTTACACGTCATTAATGACATTTACATTAATGTCTGGGATGAGCTTTTAAGGCCCTACTAACGGCCAAGTGGCGCCTTCATTGAATAAAAAATCATAGCATAGCATAGAGAATAAATATCAAAGAATCCAACGTCACGTTTGTTACAAAGAGAATAAAGTATTTTTACGTTGTTTAAACAGGTCTCAGAATGTTTCGTATCCAAAGTAGTAGGCAAAAATGCCCAAAACAGCCGTTTTTGGTAAACTCAAACGTCAGTAGGTGGTTGTTGATGTAAACATCAACAACCACCTACTGACGTTTGAGTTTAAATAGTAGTGAGTGTCGTATTGTATCTGCAACCCAATAAGCATGCAAACTGTGTAGCCTACTGTTCCACTTCATCAACCGTTAGAAGTGCTCAACTGGTTTACGAGTTTAAATTATTGTGCTAATATACTGTGAAACCTTCGGGGCTTTAGAGGTTCAGTAGCTTGTAGAGTTCACTCTCCAGCGAGAGGTACGTTAAATGCTGAGCAGCTGTACTTGTGCAGTGTATGAAATTAAAGACTGGTATTGCACTGTTAAACTGTTATACTTTTAGGTAACACAAACATGCGCCCTCTTTGAAGGGCTACTCCAGAAACACTCGTAAAACAACCTATAACTTCCTATTTTTCCTATATTTGAATTTGTTTTAAAATATCGAACAGTGTAGCTGGCCAGTGGAGTCGGGTCCACATGCTTCATCAAACCGCAATACACACTGTCCGCCAAAATGAATATAAAAGCTATTTATTTCTAAAATTTTGAAAATTTTCGAGTTGCAAATGTAATTTCTGCATTTAAAACAATTATTTTTTTCAGTTTGTTAACCTTTTATGATTTTTCTTGAGAATATAAGCACAAGGGTTTCCAAATGAATTACGCTTAATTAACGATTAACGCTTTTTTTAAATTAAAAATACATCATTCATCATTTCGACAACCCGAGTTTGTCCGCGGATCTTAAGAGGTAGGAGGCTGGTTTTTTTTGTTTTCAAACTCAGTTGAGTTTCGGATCCTAAGAGGTTAAATTTTTTTCCAAGCAAACGTTAACCTTGGGTTGGTGGCGCCCCACCTTTTTGATCAGGACCAGCTTCCCCGTCTTCCACCGACGTAGAAACTGGCCCCTCTCTAAGCATGCGCTTAAAAGCCCTCTGAGTCGAGGCTCGAGAGCCTCTTGCAAGGCCAGGACCCAGGCTTTCCCATGAAAGCCATCGGGTCCTGGGGCGGTGTTTTGGCATTCAGCCTACGCACCGCCGCTCTCAGCTCTACCTCGGTCACCTCGGGAGCATCGTCGTCGTCGTCCTGGTCCGCGTCAGGTACCGCAGGAGACGGAGCCATAGGCGGAGGAGTATGTTCTCCTCGCGAGGGGAACAGAGCGCTCACCACGCCCTCCACGATCTGTGGCCGGAGACTCTGCGTCAGTGGGGGGGCCCATGGGCGGAGTTTCCCCCGCACCGCTTTGTACGGGCGCCCCCATGGGTCTCTGTTCAGAGTCTCCAGCGACTCCTCGGGGGCCGATCTCTTGGCCCGCAAGATCTCCGTTCGGAGGGCGATCCTCGCAGCTCTGTACCCCTCGTATAGCTCCGCCTCGACGGCTTCCGTTTCCGGCGTGCGGTTACGGAGCCGTCTGCGGTACCTGGTGTAGCGGCGTCGCGCGGCAATACACCCTTGGCGTAAAGCCGTAAGCGCCGGCGACCACCAGTACACCTGTCGCCGAGCAGAAGGCTGGACCCGGGGCGTTGTCACGTCACATATCTCGGACATGGCCTCCTGGAACCACTCTGCCTCGTCGTTTATGTCGGCAGGCCTGTTCGGTGATGTCACCCAGGCCTGCACGATCGAGGCCTCCAGGAGTAGCTCCCGGTCCAGCTGCTTCAGTGACCAACGCAGACCGCTCGGGGTCTGTCGGACCGGCACGCTGGAGGTCTGGGCGGAGACGTCAAACCGGATATATCGGTGATCGGAACACGTCTCCACCTCCTCCATAACGCGCCAGTCAAGTACACGCGGTAACAGAGTGGGGCTGGCGAACGAGAGGTCCACCACTGATTCGCCCCGCCACCGCACGCACGTGGGGACTGAACCCCGGTAGATGACAGGGGTTAGAATGAGCCAGCAAAGCGAACGAACACAGACACCGATGACGGTGTCTATGTTTGTTTGCTTTGCTGGTTTGCCCCTTCGTGATGGAATTCCTATTATATATAATCTGCAAACAAAAATAACATGACGTACATTTCCTATACGTGTTAGGAGGATTATTATGTATTGATTTGATAGTGGTCAAAGGCGTGCCTATTTATTAAAAAAAAAAATATGCAGATTGCCGGTAACAATAGTGCACAATTTTTTTACAGTTAAAATTATGTCCCACTGTTGGGCCATGGCTTCTTATTTTCTTTCCAAACCTCTATATTTATCACACCATTTTAGCTGTGGTGCCCCTCGACTGTGATGTCGTCTGGCGTCCAGTGAGTAACGATCTTCACCGATGTCTCAGGTTACATTCGTGTGACGAGGCCAGCCCATTCTCACTTTTTCACATGAAATTACTAAATTGCAGTGCGATTATAATGTAACTGATAGAAAGAGAAAGAACCACAGGTATTAAATACATTCCAAGATTCAATTTGGAAGTATATTCTATTTGAATGGGATGTTTTTGAACGAAGAGGAGCAACTTCTTCAAAATTTTAGTTTCTGGCGCTTGTGTATCTGAAAAAAGTAGTGGGTGAAATAAATAATCAAATGGAAACCATCCAGGATTTCAAAGATAGAGACAATAATCAATCTGCCTAGCCTTTTCCCAACTATCTTGGGGTCGGCTTCCAGTCTAACCAGATGTAGTTGAATACCAGTATTTTACATGGAGCGACTAATTTTGGGACAAGCCCGCCACACTATTCCCAAACCACTGTATCTTCTCTAAGCCAGAATCAACAGTGGCGACCACCAGAAAAAACGCCGATGCAATGAAGCTCGACGAGTCCCAGAGAAACGATTACACCGTCTTAGGTCCCCTAACGAAATTAATCAGAAAAGACAGCGGAGGAGTAAGAAAAACATAATTTCCACTGGAAAGTGGCAATTATGTTTTTATCCTAATCAAGCGGGAGACAGAACAAAACTAGGCCGTCAGACACAAAGGGGGTTTTTACAACTGGGGTAAGCCTAGTTGCCAAGCACCACTGGTTTCCGGGCCTGCGGACGGCGAGTAATGGGTAGCTCCCCGTCCGATCAGCACCAGGCCCGAGAGTCTACGGCGCGTAGTGTTCCACGCGCGCCTTAAAGAGTTGTCAGCATACATGACGGGGCCCGTCATGGCCGATGCTTGCCTAGGGGTTGAGGATAAATTTGAAAGTTACCTTGCCCCTGGGCATTCAGGGCAGGGCGGAACAGGGGTGGGTTTTAGTCAGTAAGAGTCTGACACGCCCTTCTGCTCCACCCTAGAGCGGGAGAAGTCATTGCATGATTTCCCACCCCCCAAAAAAAGAAAGCACCACTGGTTAGAAACACTAATATTATTGGGTTCTTAAATTGTGAGCTTTTACACTTGATTCTAATAATAGGTATGGCAAAAACGCTTGAACGCACGGAAATTCATTCTAGTTTCCACAAGATCCGTGTAATAGACAACTCCAGACGTATAGTCCTCTTCACCGTATCCGGTGATAGCGACCCAGACTACTTCTCCTTCCTTTCGTGAGCTCTCTGATGACTGGCAAAACTAAATTTAGTCTTAAAAACCCGGTCACACCGTGAACAGAAGAGCTGATCAGTATCGTTGTATGTGTAGTTGTATGAAGGCTTTGGGCGATTTTTGCGTATTTGGCGCTTCTCTTCTAGGTCTTCAAGACGATTGGATTCAAAGCATTCAGCTGCTTTGTGGATTAAAGTGCGCCACCTTTCTCGGTTTCGAGCAAGCTCCTGCCATTCATCAACGGGTATGCCACAAGTCGTAAGTGACGTTTGAGAACATCTTTGTAGCGCAGGTACTGCCCACCCTGTGCACGTTTTCCCAGGGCAAGCTCTGAGTGGAAAGCTTTTTTAGGTAGCCTACTGGTATCCATGCGTTGTATATGACCACACCATCTCAGTTGGATCTTTATCAAAAGTGCCTCTATGCCCATCATTTCAGTGCGCCTTAGCACTTCTGTGTTCGGAACACGATCCTGCCATTTAATGCGAAGGGTGGACCGAAGACACCTTAGGTGGAAAGTGTCAAGCCTTTTAATAACACCTCTATGGAGGCACCAGGTTTCGGCGGCGTAAGTGAGTATCGGCAGAACTAAGGCCTTATAAACGCATATTTTGGTCTGTAGTTTCAGGTTGCGAGAGGTCCACACACGTCTTCTAAGTTTTCCAAAGGTTGCGGCTGCTTTAGCAATCCGTGCTGGCATTTCAGACGCCAGGCAACTATCGTTGGTGACTTGACTTCCGAGACATTTAAAGTGCAGCACATCCTCCAATGGCTCAGAATGCAACTCAACGGTTGAGCTGTCAGCCACACATCCCCTTGGTGGTTGTTTAAGAATTTGAGTCTTTTTCACGCTAATTACTAGTCCAAATCTAGAACAGGAGGCTTGAAGATCATTCATATAGTCCTGGAGAGTTTCCACACGGTCAGCCAACAGGCACATATCGGCATAGATGGCGTCAAGTACGGGAACCCTAGAAGTCTTAGTCGTCGCTCTGAAGCGTGAGATGTCGAAGACACTTTTATCAGTGCGAACGTTAAGTTCAATTTGTCCAACACTATGCGTTAGTGCATCACTTAACACAGCCGATAAAATAGAGTGCAAACAGCGTGGGAGCCATGATACAGCCCTGCTTCACACCACTGGTTACATGAATTGGGTCTGAAAAATCGTTTTCATGTTGAACACGCGCCGTCATACCGTCGTGAAACTGACGAATCATGTTGACGAATTTCTCAGGACATCCAAACATTTTTAACACTACCCACAGAGCAGCGCGAGGCACGCGGTCAAAGGCCTTTTCCAAGTCAACGAAACACATGTACAGAGGACGGTTTTGTTCGAGGCTTTTCTCCTGAATTTGCTTCACTATGAAAATGCCGTCAACGCTTCCTCTGCCAGGTCTAAAACCACACTGCGACACCGGAAGAATCCGTTCCGCAAGATTTGCAAAGCGACGATTGATGATATGAGCTAGCACCTTCCCGACAGAAGACAAAAGGGAGATGCCGCTGTAGGAACCACAGTCGGATAATTCATCTTTCCCTTTATAAAGTTTACAATGGAGGCATCCTTCCAGTCCTGAGGTACCACCTCGGTTTCCCATACCTTGAGCACTAAGTTGAAGAGCCTACTCTGTATATGTGGACCACCATATTTGTAGACCTCCGATGGTAAACCATCAGCGCCTGGTGTTTTGGCATTCTTCAATCTCTTGACGGCTAACATGAACTCATCAAAGGTCAGCTAGGTCTTCCTTAACGGGACGGCATTCAAGATTTTCAACGTATGTCAAATCAGTTGTCTGTGAGCACGGATTCAGGACGTCATTCTATCCAGGATTTGCCTGTGATCTGTCAGTCTACAATCAACGTCACGAGAATTTAATGGTGCCGTTTTCCGCGACTTAGGTCCGAAAATTGATTTCAGGCCCTCGATAAATCTACCCGTCTGGTTTGTGTCGGCAAAGAGCTGCAGGTCTTTTGCTTTATTCAACCACCATTGATTTTTGAGGTCACGGATCTTGATTTTCAGTTTACGTTGAATGGATCTTCGTCTATTGGTGTTTGATAGAGATCTCAGTTCTAGTCCGTGACTCTCTCAAAGAGTACACTCCCATAGGTTATGATGTGCGGATTGTTCGTATTCACAATCAGCTGTAGAACATTGACATAAAGGTGAGGCAACAAGCTTGAAGGAAAATAATTTACTCTTAAAGTTGCCATGACCTGTGAGAAATTGGGCAACACAGTGATCCACCTCCAGCCATGTCCTATCCAGCCGAACATGGAGCGGCAGCCGATCTGACCTCCATAACCGAGTTACTGGGTAATACCCCTTGGTAAGACTGGTTGTCAGACTTTCGGGCTTCTGATGACCCGTAACGTCTGTTAAAGATTCACGATTGAGTGCCGGGACCAAAGGCTTAAGGCCAATACATGACCTAAAGCGCAATCACTCTTGGACTTCATAGAAAAGAAAGAAAAACACTACAATAAATGCTCGCAATTTATTGCAAAATATGAAGCATTTTATCGATTTACTTAGAATATGCTAATATATTTATAAAAAAGTAATCCATCACTGGATGCAATTTATATTTTTTATTATGATTATAATTGTTAAAATTAGTCGTGTGAAAGAGGATACGGGTAAAAAGGGGGTGACTATAGAGATGACGACTAATAGAGGAGTATGGAAGAAAAAGACATGTTGCGCCGACCGCAAATAGATTGGGATAAGGGCAGGAGAATGATGATGAATGATGATGATTAATTGTTAACGAAGGGATAAAATGCTTTTAAATGTAATAAGATGCATGTTAGCAGATTTTTTTGATGCATTTAATTATGTTTAATTATGTTTTGAGTTCCTTAACTGTATGTAAATAGGACTTGAAAATATCAATTTTTTTTTATTTGTCAAAATTAATTACGGTACACTGCTTTAAAAAACCACCTTTTTGACGGTTTTTGAAAATCACCGCATTATAGTACTTTACGATGTACGGTGGAGACTCGATATGTAAAGATGGTCACCCATCCATGGACCAACCCCGGCAAGCGGTGCTTAACCTGACGGATCAACCCGTGCGGCTGTTATTACTTTACACGAGCTCTTCATAGATATCTTTATTGTTTCCCATACATTTTACGATACAGACAATAAATATATGGGAAAACATTTTTTCCGACTTTTTAATCCTTATTAGAAACAGGATCGATAGACATCAAAAAGGATGCCAATCGACCCTGTTTTGGTTTTGTGGAAATCACCCATTTTATTGCTGACTCTACCTAGTTTTTTAAATCTCTTTTAAAGTTTCCTAAAATAATGAAAAATTAATTTATTTTTAAACGACTTCAAAAAAGAGGAGGTTCTCAATTCGTCTGTATGTTTTTTTTTTTTTTTTTGTGTGTTTGTTACGCGATATCTCCGCCATTTTTGAATAGATTTTGATGATTATTCTATTGTATGATAGGTCGTACTTCAGAGGTGGTCCCATATAAATTTTTATAAAAATTGATTCAGCACTTTTTGAAAAAATCAACATGAACAAAGAATATGTATACACAGATGACGTTTTGGTTGTCTCCAAATGTTCAAATTCCATGTTATTGGTGTTATCTATTCGGGCATAAGTTTAATATTTAGTTTTACTTCTGGTGTACAACAACAATAAAAAAAAAACTAAAAAGTTAAAAATAAAAAACTTTTTTAGACTTAAATATTTAGTTTTAGTTCTGGTGTACAACATCAATAAAAATAGTTTAAAAAAAAACTAAAAAGTGATATTAATTTTTTTTTTTCAAATATACAACCGACTTCTAAAAATTGCAAAATAATTTTAATTTCGGAAGTCGGTGTCAAATAACGAAGAATCAAAAAAAAAATATGTACATGTTATTGTAAGTAGGTTTTAGCAACACTTTTACACGTCAACATTTTTTTTTGCTAGATTACGCCGGTGTTTCCTAGCTGACTACCCTGAGAAGAAACACTGAAACAAACTCTGAGGTCAAAGTCTCTTTTAAAGTGTTCAAATCCATACAATATGTACTGGTCAAATCGTATGAGAACCATGTACGTTTATGTCTGGGATGAGCTTCTGAGGAAAGCAGCACGCAAATTCGAGTGGACCTAGGTAGTGCAAGCATTTGTCAGTTATCGTGAAGCTCAACTCAGAACTTTGAGGAGCTCAACGAACCGACGAACAATACCAGAGTAAGAACATTTGGGTAGGCCGCAAAAATACTCAAACTGCCAGACAATCATAAAAATCTACATGAATATTACGACATACATAGTTCTCGCATTTACATTATGCTATGAGAGGACCATGCAGCTTAGTGTCTGTAATGGTCTTTTGAAGAAAGAACTACACATATTTGAGTGGACCTGTCAAGTCAGTGCAAGCATTTGTATAATACCTAATTGAATAGCTCAACTTAAAACCACTGAAGAGCTCAATGAGTTGACAAACAATATATATAATAATATAATAATAATATTGCACAACTATCACACAACGCCATCTAGTCCCAAGCTAAACAGAGATTGTGTTATGGGTACTAGACAACTAATAAACATACTTATATATTTCTAAATACATAAATATTATAGATATATTACAACCAGACACAGAACAAATGATCGTGCTCATTAATACAAACATTTATCCTGGGTGGGAATCGAACCCACAACCTCCGGCATAGCAGTCAGGGTCACTAACCACTAGACCAACAGGCCTGTCAATATACAATACCCAACAAAGGACATTTGGGTAGGCCGCAAAAGTACTCAAACTGTCAGACAACATTAAAAATTACTGTAAAAAGGAGCAGAAAAATAATAATAATAACCCACATAGTCCACACATTTACAATAATTAAATAATATAAAAATATACTTTACAAAGTAAATATTCATGTCAAACAAAATAGTAATAATAAAATATCAATAAAAATAAATATAATACTTTACCCTTCTATCTGTCAAAAAACAAAATAGGGTTTTACGTCAAATAAATATAAAAATAATAATAATAAAAAGTACATATTAAAACAATGGCTCATGTATATCATTGATGCAGCTCATTCTATGCCTTTTTGTCCTCAATTCATTGTGTTAAAAGCTTTCTGGCATAGCTTACGTTTAATAAATGATTTAAATTTATTTATGCTAAGTTCTTGAATTTTTATTATAGAAACGTATGCATTGGCATCTAAACGCACCACCTATTTTTCTGTCAGCCTGGTTTTAGGAACAATAAATTTGTGTTTGTTCCTAGTATTTATGCCATGGATATCACTGTATCTTTTATACAGATAAATATTTTTATGTGCATACATGAGATTCTCATAAATATACTGAGAGGGACAGTCATAATATTAATCTCTTTAAATTTGTCTCTGAGGGAGTGTCTGGGATTTAATTTATAAATTGCACAAACAGCCCTTTTCTGTAAAACAAAAATTGTCTGAATATTGGCGGCATTTCCCCACAACAGAATGCCGTACAACATCACACTATGAAAATAATTAAAGTATACTAAACGAGCTGTCTCCAAATCAGTTACTCCACGAATTTTTCTTACGGTGTATGCTACAGAGCTAAGTTTTTTGGACAGTTTATCTATATGGGGACTCTACTGAAGCTGCGCATCCAAAGTTAAACTTAAAAACACTGTGGAATCCTCGGGTTTCAACTCTTCACCCTTTATTGACACACTAGTGTTCACTTGTCATGGGGTGACGTGAACTTTATGCATTTTGTAAATTTTCTCGTTAAAAAACCGGGGCGAGTCGCAAGAACTCTAGAAATAAATAATTACTTACTTATCGTCATCGTGTTGTATAACTTAGATAGTCCTTTGGTAGTTTTAGAACTTTCATTGAGAAGATTTTGCCCCGCAATCATAAGAAAATATGTGCAAAATATTGAACTAGAAACAAAGTATATTGCGCTGAAGATCTGATAACGTTGCACTAAATCAGACTGTAAAAATGGAAATCTGAGTCACAAATAATTAACAATATATACTTAGAGATTAACATGAATGGGTTTGTTCTTACCGATATAAATGTTAAAAATACAACGTATGAAGCAGTAACATAATGTATTAAAGACAAAGCCAGTGAATATACCATCTGAAAATATATTAAACAGGAAGTCAGTCAACATAATTTTTTCTCTCCTAACATTTGTAGTAGATCTCGAAAACTTTACCTGAACCTTAAAGCAAACCGATAAATTTCTACTGCAACTCAATAAGCATTTAAACTGTGTAGCCCACTGTTACACTTGTTCAACCGTGAGAAGTTCATTCAACTCCCTGCTAGCTGAGTGTAGCCTCTTTTCGATATCTTTGTACTTTTTTTTAACTTCTAATACAACATTGTTCAAACAGTTCAGCAAGTTTTGAATCATTGATATGGAAATGTGCATTATTGCATTTATCAATATAAAACGTTCTTCAGCTAATATATCGGCTAGTGTAATTATAAAATGATTCAAACTAAAACTATTTCTTGTATAAATTTCTATATACGAAAACAATACCACAATTGATGCACTAGCAATACAAGACACTGTTGTGATGATTAGAAAAATGATCTTCAACTTTTTTGAACATTTAGTGTAAGTGGTATCGTTCTGGAAGTGATGGTGCACGAACATGAAGTGGTCTATAAACACTTTGTAAGAACCAGATCGTAAAATACCACTTATCATCATAACTGGGCCACTGCAGAGGTTTATAAGCTGGAAAGCTCCCAGTATGGTAATGATTCGATCATCTAATTCAAAACGAAGATCTGAGATAATTGCAAAGATTATAGCTGTAAAAAACAAATCAGTAACGATGCGTATGTTACTAAAAATTTTGCGGCGTTTGGATAGAGAAACGTAATTTCTGTAAATTCCCATCGTATTTTCAGCTTTTATTAACAAATTTATAATTTCTGTTGCTGCCATGTCGTAACACGTGATACACACTGATAAAAACAAAACAAATGTGTAATAAGCTTTTTATTTAAAAATCAATTAAACTCAAGAAATTATGAATTCAATGGTGTTTCTAAACGGGCCATATATAGGCTGGCCGAACCACTGTTGGTCACAATCAGCCTGATATGGAAGCTCAAAATCAATAAAGCCCCAAATAAAAAGGCAACACTCGAAGTTCCCTGCATGATCGTATCAGAAATGAAAATATCGGCAGGAAAACCAGGGCAGTTCAACTTCTCCCGCTCTGGGTAGAACGGAAGGGCGTGTCAGACTCTTACTGACTAAAACTCACCCCTGTTCCTTCAGTTGCCTGTGCCAAGGGCCGCGGGAACTCTCGGGTTAGTAGTAGGATACCTAATAAAGTATTCGAAAATTGGATGAACTACACGACAAAAGCTAAACACGGCTAAGCACGAGTAAAGATTTAATAGATGTTGTTATCCATATAATAAAATTGCAAAGGCTGAATAAATTAATTATGATAAAAAAGTATTACTTTTGATAAAAATTATATTTTAAAATAAAGTTGTTACATTCGGTTTGATCACCCTGTTTTTGCTGCAATATAATACTTATTACATACTTTGCCAGCAATAATTTTGTTGCAGTCACTGACAATTTGAATACTTCACCTATCATTAAATGGGTGGCCTGACTATTGCCCGGGCAGTAGACATAATTTGGCGCCAACAATCTACAGCAGTGTTGTAGCAATTCCCGAGCGATAGTTGATAACATCGTAGCAACATAATGTTGCCCGTTTAGAAGAAATTATTTTATTTAATAAAATAATTACCAACACACTATTGGACAAACCATTCCCGGATGTCATTTGTAATATTGGTTATGGCCCATGTTTCCTTGTATGTTTACGAGAATAATATTTAGTAGGCTTTTAAGGTAATTAGGTATGATTAACAAAAACATGACATAGCGTTACGCTTGAGGCGAGCTCAATTAGGTCCAAAGTGTTTTTTGAAAAATAAATTGCTGCATTATTTTTTTTTGTTTCAGCCGACATTATCCCACCGCTGTTCAAAGGCCTTCCCCATATCTTTCCAGCTTTATTGATGTATTGTCCTCTCCAGCCAAATGGTCAGGAATGCGTCCAGATCGTCACGACAGCGTTTTTTAGGCCTGCCTCGGTGACGACACCAGTCTTCAGGCAACCGTTACGTAACAAGAGGAAGGGTAATAAGAAAATGTATTGCAATTAATAATGGCGCCTGTAATCAAACCTATACCTAATGCTACAATGCACTTTAGTGTAGTAGATGACGATTGGCGGAGGGCTCCAGACAAACTGTTATTTTATCACCGAAAATCAATTACTACTGACTGTTAATAAATTTTTGAGACTGACCTCATGTCATTTCGGCAGCGCATGTATTCAAATTTTTTAGGAAATTGGTATCGCAAGTAAGTAAGTCGGTACAATGAGATAAGCCACTAGACTTTAACCCGAAATAAAAATGAAACAGATATTTTTTTTTGTTAACATTAATAGGCTCACGTTTAACCACTATCTCACCTATTTTATTGAATTTTATGAATTTATCTGTCAAGTTAGCATAGTTTATCCCTTTTTTATGTGGAAATCCTCATTGATACTCTCTGTCTGGCGAAAATAGAGTGATAAGTCTAACAACATTGAAAGTATGGTTTTGTGATGAGATCTGCAAAGAATTAGTGCGCCCTTCCACCTATTTATATCGTTACAAGTCGTTGATCAGATCACAACTTGAGTACGCAGTGCCAGTGTGGAATCCCTTATACAATAAATATTTGGAACAAATTGAAAAGGTTCAGAGGAAATTCATGAAAGCCATGCATTACCGTTGCTTCCATTCTTATTTATCATACGATGAATTACCTAAAAAGTACAAACTACTTGATTTCAAATTAAGACGCACTCTCCTAGAGACTGTATTCTTGTTTGATTTGTGTAGCAATGAATATTCATTGCGAATATCAATGCAGTCATATGACTGCATTGATATTCGCAACAAAATAGGTTACATAGTTCCAAGGACAACGGTTCGTCGAAGGGTGCGCGTACGTCCCCTGTTTGCAATGTCCTGTTCCGGTCACAATAATGTAGGTGAGCAGTCACGTCTGAGGCGACTTACCCGTAATTTTAATGATAATTCAAATCTTATTGAAATATTTGTTCTCTCTGCACGTAAATTGAAAAACAATGTTCTAGAATCACTAAAGTTGTAATAATAATACCGTAGTTTTCACGTATTTTTTCTATTTTCTAATTTTCCACTAATGTTTTTGGACTCAACTTAAAAGCAGATTAAAATAATGAGTTTCAAATCAAATCAAATCAAATCTCTTTATTTATTCATGTGTTTTACATGAATGCATGCATGTTCATGTGTTTTCATGTTTTACTTGTTACTTTAAGTAAGTTTAAATCGCATACAATGCAAATTTTTTTATATAAGTATTCTGTGGAAAATGTTATTGGTAACACATTAGATAACAATTAAATGTTTTGTTTTCTGCAATGTACAATGTGTCACTGTTTGTTTTCCCTAATAAATAAAATAAAAATAAAACACTTACCGACTTAAACCCCACAGTTCCTACCGCTACCATGAGTCAGGGGCCCGGGATACAATTAAATTCACGCGCACCCCCGACTGGTATTAGGCCGCCATTGCTACTGGCCTCATCACCAAGTGAGCGATCCAACGACCGTAGAAACTTCTACAAAGGTGCGCACCACCTTCTGTACCTCCTTTGTATGCATCACCTGCTCGGAAAAAGAGGCAACGGCATTGCGCATATATAGCGCTGTTGCGCCTACGCTGTGCAGTCATCCAGCGTATGTTGTGCCGTGTCCTCTGGGCAGTCCATGCAGTGACGGCAAACAGGCATGCTCTCCCGACCTACACAACGCTGGTAATTCCCGAAGCATCAATGTCCAGGAAGCACCTACGTCAACCGAAAACTGAGGGCACCATGGCGCCTCTCAGTCACTCTTCTAGAACAGGCCTTACGGTCACTATAGTGGCGTGAACCAAGAACTAAATACAGAACCATATTACCTTGTGGTTCTTTTTTTTGTGGTGTGGGAAATCATCCAATGACTTCTCCCGCTCTGGGTGGAGCGGGACGGCGTGTCAGACTCTTACTGACTAAAACCCACCCCTGTTCCTTCCCTGCCCTAAGTGCCCAGGGGCGAGGTAACTCTGTCTCGAATTTATCCTCAACCCCTGGGCAGGCATCGGCCATGACGGGCCCCGTCTTTATTGCTGACAACTCTTTGAGGCGCGCGTGGAACACTACGCGTCGTCGACTCTCGGGCCTGGTGCTGATCGGACGGCGAGCTACCCATTACTCCCCGTCCGCAGGCCCGGGTACCTTGCGGTTCTTATCCAACCATTAGATTAAAAAAATTGAAACAAGCCGAAAACAATACCATTCATCACCCTGATATGCCTTAACCTTGAAATTATCTGAAGGTAACCCAAGTTATATCTGTATATGTCAGAGGTTTTGATTTGACCCTTCCCACCTGACGAACAATTTCGACTAAGTCCCATTTAGGCCTTATAACCTAACTATTCAAAATTATTTTTATTTAAGTAATATTCTAAAAGCGATTATTATACATCACGTAACGAGCAACATTTAGGAATGACAACCTCTCGATAGTTCTTACGTGAATCGAATAACTTATAATTTATTCGACTCTCGTCCAAAAAGTAAATTTTTTGTAAAACATTCATATTTCCATAGGAAAAAACAATAAATTAAATTAGTTTATTATTATCGTATATTTATCTTTTTTACTCATTAAATACATTTAAAAAAAAATTAAAAAACGTACAAAAATATAAAAAGTTATCTCCCACCGGTATCGGGATAGTCCAAACTACCGGCGGACGGTCAGAGCTCCAGAGAATAGAAACCTCCTTACACTATGAGCCCTGTCCAGAAGTACCGTTTTCTAAATCAAGCTTTTCATCCAGCCGCCCAACGCGACCCTCCTGAGGTGTTGGGCGAGGCTCATGGCTACGAAGCCATTGACTTAGAGCCAAGTCAAGACACTTGATTTGCTTATCTTTCTCGGCTTTCATGAGGTTCCCGTCATGCGAGACGGTAATGTTAATAAATCATTGCACGCTTCTCCACCACCACTATTTCAGGCTTATTGGCCACTTAGTCCTGTCAGTGACCAGATGGTGGACCGATATACAATGTAATATGACCATTATCGAGAACTGGGTCAGGCATATACCTGTAGTACGGCACTTCCGATTCTACAAGAGAGAATTTCAAAGAAAGTTGAAAACAAATTGTGAAAAACCAACTTCATACAAAAAGGAATAGACTTGCAATATAAGACACTGATTATGATGATCACACAAACGATCTTTAATTCGACCGGCCTGTTGGTCTAGTGGTTAGTGACCCTGACTGCTATGCCGGAGGTCGTGGGTTCGATTCCCACCCTGGACAAATGTTTGTGTATTAGAGCACGATCATTTGTTCTGTGTCTGGGTGTAATTTATCTATAATATTTATGTATTTAGAAATATATAAGTATGTTTATCAGTTGTCTAGTACCCATAACACACGCTCTGCTTAGCTTGGGACTAGATGGCGTTGTGTGATAGTTGTGGAATTTTATTATTATTTATTATTTATTCATTAACTTTCTAGAACATTTCATGTTAATGGGTCCGTTGTGGAAATAATATTGAAGAAACTACAACTCTGTAAGAACCAGAGCTTTGAACACCATTATTAAGTTAACATGAGTGCAGACGTGCACACGTTCATCACAATTATTAACAATTAGTTTTTTTCCATGAAGAATATACGCACTGTCTGCCACAACCAACTTATAGTATATTTTCGATTGAAAAACGTTATTTCTCTAAACACCAAATAGTCCAGTTCCAGTTTTTGTTAAAGTATTAACGATTGTTTTGAAAAAGTATGACTGATGATTGAAACACTGGCCATGCATGCCTAGTCAATGTATTAAGTTTTTTTTTTTTTTCTTTCCAAACCTCTCTACTTAGAATAGAATAGAATAACACCTTATTTTACACCAAAACAGTTAATAAACTTGTATAAATAAACTTAAATCTATCTTAATTTATGATGAGATCGTCACATCATTTTCACGGCATTGCTCCTCGACGGCGATATCCTCTAGTGTCCAGTGAGTTACGATCAGCTGCAATCGTGTGACAAGGCCATCCCATTCTCACTTTTTATATGAAATGACTAAATTGTAGTGCGATTATAATGTAACTGATAGATAGAGAAAAAATCACAGGTATTAAATACATTCCAAGATTCAACATAGAAGTATATTCTATTTGAATGGGATGTTTTTGTACGAAGAGGAGTAACTTCTTCAAATTTTTTGGCGCTTGTTTCTATAACAAATATTATATTATGGTGTCTGTTAAATAAATAATCAAATTGAGACCACTCAGGATTTCAAATGTAGGGAAAAGCTTTTTTGCGGTTTGTGGCTTTTTTAGTGTTAAAGCCTAAGTTGGTCCAAAATATATTTTTAAGTCTTTTAGAAACAACATCGATTGACATCAAAAAAGGTTTTGTACCTACATTTTTTTCAAAAGCTGTGAATACTGTTACAAATTACTCAAAATATAAGGGCAGTCTCTTAGGAAAGTAAGATCATCAATGTAGTAGATTATGTTTCCATTCCATACACTTAATTTCGATTTTAATCGTTATAGACAAATAAATTAAGTTCCTCGCTTCTATACTAAGCTTTATCTAGATTCAGAGCAGGGACCTATTAATGTTAATTAACCTGGGTGAAATCAGGCAGTACGTGGATTGAAAACCTGACGATTTGCTTGTGAAGGTTCTAACCCATCAACCTGCCAAATGAAGGATCTCCCAACTTTTATCATATTTGTATAATATACACTGATCACTTTGAAAAAAAAAGAAAGTAGGACACGACTGGGCAGTTTTCACTGATGACGTGACTTCTTCACCTGAAATTAAATTGTTGGCCTTACTATAATTTCCCGTAGACATACTACAACAAAGTGTTGCAACAATTTTTGATAACACTATAGCAACGGAATGTTGCCGGTTTAGAAGAATCTTTTATTTAATAAATAATTTCCAAACAAACTTTTGAAAAAAAAAAATACATTTCAAACTATTTATTTCCACATGCATTAAAATTGCAAATAGCGCTCAATCTTTTTGAGGCAAGATTATGTGCGCTATCGAATAAGCTGGGTTACTCGCTCACAGTCCTTTGTCTGGCAAAGGACTCACAAGTAGGCCCCTCTCCCATTTTATACTTTTCAACGGTAAAGTAGTTTTTTAAGATGTATTTCATTTGTTGAGGTTTTTTGTTTTCCAATTTTTTCACTATTTCCTTAGGCAACTTATTCAGAATACTTGGAAGAGCATACGACCAGACCCTTTTACCATATTCATTATTTTCTTTCGGCAGTACATAGGCAAGTACGACAGTTTACGAAAAAACTTAGGTCTACTTATTTTCTGTAACTTACTCAAATTGGGTTTACAATATTCAGAATAAATAATTGTTTTATAATAAACAGTCCCGTATGTCATTTGTAATATTGGTTATGGCCCGTGTTGCCTTGTTTATTAACGAGAACAATATTTAGTAGGTTTTTATGTAAATTAGGTATGATTAACAAAAGCATGACATAGCGTTACGCATGTGGCGGGCTCTATTAGGTTCAATATGTTTTTTTAAAAATTAATTGCTGCATTATTTCTGTTGTTTTAGCCCACATCATCACAGTGCTGTTCAAAAGTCTTTACCATATCTTTCCAGCTCTATTGATGTCTTGTCCTCTCCGGCCAAACGGTCAGGATTGAGTCTAGATCGTCATGACAGCGTTGTTTAGGCCTGCCTCGGTGACGACACCAGTTTTCATGCAGGCATACTGTGTGACGATCTTGGCCCTTTACATAACAGGAGGAAGGGAAATAAGAAAATGTATTGCAGTTAACAATGGCGCCTGTAATTAAACTTATACATTATGCTACAATGCACTTTAGTGTAGATTATGTCGATTAGCGGAGGGCTCAAGACAAAGTGTTATTTTATCTTCGAAAATCATTTAAAACTGTCAATAATAATTTGGGACTGACTACATGTCATTTCGGCAGCGCATTTAATCAAATTTTTAAGGCAATCGGTATCGCAAGTAAGTTGGTACAGTGAGAAAAGCCACTATATTTTAACCCAAAATAAACAGATATTTTTTTTTTGTTGACATTAATAGGCTCGTGTTTAACCACTACCTTACCTGATGGTAAGCGAATTTTATGAATTTATCTGTCAGGTTAGCATAGCATAGCCCTTTTTCGTGTGGAAATCCTCATTGATACTCTCTGTCTGGGCTAAAATAGAGTGTTATGTCGAACACTTACCGACTTAAACCCCACAGTTCCTACCGCTACCATGAGTCAGGGGCCCAGGATACAATTAAATTCACGAACACCCCCGACTGGTATTAGGCCGCCATTGCTACTGGCCCCATCACCTAGTGAGCGATCTATCGACCGTAGAAACTTCCATAAAGGTGCGCACCTCCTTCACTACCTCCATTGTATGCATCACCTGCTCGGAAAAAGAGGCAACGGCATTGCGCATATATAGCTCTGCTGCGCCTAAGCTGAGTACTCCTCCAGCGTAAACTGTGCCGTGTCCTCTGGGCAGTCCACGCAGTGACGGCAAACAAGCATCCTCTACCGACCTACGCAACGCTGGTGATTCCCGAAATATCAATGTCCAGGCAGCCATACGTCAACCGGAAACTGAGGGCACCATGCCGCCTCTCAGTCACTTTTCTAGAACAGGCCTTACAGTCACTATAGTGGCGTGAACCAAGAACTAAATATAGAACCATATTACCTTACGGTTCTTATCCAACCATTTGACTAGAAAAATTGAAACAAGCCCAAAGCAATACCATTCATCACCCTGATTTGCCTTAACCTTAAAATTATCTGAAGGTAACCCAAATTATATCTGTATATGTCAGAGGTTTTGATTTTCTTCCCACCTGACGAACAATTTCCACAACGTCTCATTTAGGCCTTCTAACCTAACTATTGAAAATTACTTTTTCAACACATTTGCTCAAAAAATGCACTTACGAAGCCTGTATACATCGTTCGAAAGTTCAAAATTACGCACCATACAATTGAACGTGCGGTAAAATAGATACTCTCACCTAAGTACCTATTTTACCGCACGCTCCGTTGTATAGCGGCGTGCGTATCCTTTACGGTTTAAGAATTCCACCAAGGAGTTTCGCATTACGAGAAAAAAATGTTGGCCGTCACGGGATGCCCGGCAGATGTGAAACATCTATTTCGTGTGTTGTGTTTTTTTGTGTTGTAGTTGTTTGTGTTGTTGATGGTTGTGGTGGTTGTTGTTGTTGGTAGTGTTGTTGTTGTTAGTTGTGGTTGTTGTTGTTGTTGGTTGTGGTTGTTGTTGGTAGTGTTTTTGGTTGTTGTTCTAGTTTGTTTTTAGTTGTTTGTGGCTGGTTGTTGTTATTTGTGGTGGATGTTGTTGCTGCTAGTGTTGTGTTGTTGTTGTTAGTTGTGGTTGTTGTTTTTGGTTGTGGTTGTTGTTGGTAGAGTTGTTGGTTGTTGTTATTGTTGTTGGTTGTTGTTGTAGTTGTTGTGGTAGTTGTTGTTGTTGTTAGTAGTGGTTGTTGTTTTTGGTCGTGGTGGTTGTTGTTGTTGTTGGTAGTGTTATTGTTTTAGTTGTTGTTGTAGTTATTGGTTGTGGTTGTTGTTGGTAGTATTGTTGGTTGTTGTTGTTTGTTTGTTGTTGTTACTGTTGTTGGTTGTGGTGGTTGTTGTTGCTGGTAGTGCTGTTGTTGTTATTGTTAGGTGTTGTTGTTGTTAGTTGTAGTTGTTGTTGTTAGTTGTAGTTGTTGTAACTGCTTGTTGTTGTTGTTATTGGTAGTGTTGTTGTTGGTTTTTGTTGCTGGTTGTAGTTTGTTGTTGCTGGTTGTTGTTGTTGTTGTTATTGGTTGTATTGTTGTTGGTTGTTGTTGCTGGTTGTTGTTTGTTGTTGTTCTTGGTTGTTGTGTTTGTTGTTGTTGTTGGTTGTTGTTGTTGTTGTTGGTTGTGTTCATTATTTTCGCATAGATGTTTCTAGGGAGAAGGGGGTCGAGAGCGGTGGCGTAGTGGGGGCATCGTGGCACGACGGCGTCATGCCGATTTTCGTCACGACATTCGAGTCGGTTTTACTGCCAAGCCGTGCCAATAGATGATTCACATCAAAAACAAAAGTTTGTCTCATTGCCTAGTAGGTACTGTTTTCTCGCAAATGTGTTGAAAAACGTTGTATGACACACGTGCGGATTGGTATTTACAAACTCGTGACTATGGTAAGCCCTCGACTACGTCTCGGGCTTACATTCGTCTACTCGTTTGTAAAAACCAACTTACCACACTAGTATCATAAATAACTATTAAAAAAGTAATATTCTAAATGTTATTATTACACATCACATTACGAGCGACTTTTAGTAATTACAACCTCTCGATGGTTCTTACGTGAATCGAATAACTTAAAATTTATTCGACTCTCGTCCAAAAAGTTAATTAAAAAATATTCATATCACCACAGGAAAGAAAACAATTAAATTAGTTTAGTCTACTATTATCGTTTATTTATCTTTTTAACAAACTTCAAAAAGAATGAGTTTATCAATTCGGACGTCTGTATTATTTTTATTCATGTTTTTACGTAAGTTCTGGCATAACTCCGTCAAATATTGACGGATTTGCAAAATTAGTTTTTGTTCGAAAGGGGTTTGTTCCAAAATGGTCCCATATCAATGTCATATAGATCTGATGATGGGTTTCGGAGACAGACAACGGAACTCTTCAAAAATTGACAAGCAAATCAACCGCGATTGCTGCTATCATATGTCTATGAATTGTTAACACAGTTTAATAGAACTAAAAAGTGAAAAATAAAAAACGTTTTTAGAAAAATATAGAACCGACTTCCAAAAAAAGCCCAAAATAACCTTAATTTCGGCAGTCGGGGTGAAAAAATGAAGACACAAAATCAGGAACACGGATTTCAGAAATATATGTTATTTCGCACTTTTTTTGGAGGACGGTTCTATTTTTTTGTAAAAAAGTATTTTTTACTCATTAACTCTTCACACATCGATTGCACACCAGGTGTGCAGATAAAAATTAAAATCTATTGTGTCTGGTACCTTAAAACATACAGACAGAAATAATATTTCGTACATTGCACTAAACGTTTTAGGCAGATTATACAGATTGCCAGTAACATATTATTTGTGACTTTAAGTTTAATGTTTTTAGCAGCAATTAAAACAGTATAATTCCAGAACAACACTATACTTCACAATCAGTCACAAACTGTAGAAACTCTCGTTGCCCGCACCACTTCTGTTCCAATTAGTTATCTTATCACAATCAGTCACAAACTGTAGCAACTCCCGCTGCCCGCACCACTTCTGTTCCAAGTAGTTAATTTATCTGGTGCTATTTTAGATGCTAGAAGTCACTTTGAACCTTTTAATTTCGTTTCTTTCAATGAGAATATAATTTCTTTTCAACAAAGCTAGTTTATTTACCAGTTATCTTTTTGGCAGCCGATGAACCGTACCACAGAGCATTTAACCGTCCATAGACACTCGCGCGCTCCATGGTTTGTCTATGACATTGACAAATGTTGTCGGAGCGTTAGCCGTCGGCCTATGGTTATTTCATATTTATTTACATTCACAAATATTTTTATTAAAATTATATGTTTCACTGTCATTTTTATTTTATTTATTTATATAGTTTTTATGGATGTATTCCGTGAGTGTATCCGTGGCTTCACAGGCCCTATCAGAATACCGGCGCTGTGATATTTATTTTATAAATGTCGCAGCATATGCTGAGATAGGTGCTTTTTTGGCCTCGCACAGGTCTTACCTATGTTTTTTTTCTTTATATTTTTTGATTATGTGGTTTTTTTATGTATTAATATTGTTTTGATGGTATGTAAAATAATTGTGTTTTTCTGTGCGAAGCACAAAATAAACTTTTTTCTTTCTTTCTTCTTTCTTAACATTATGTTGTTTTTGTTAGCCTAAATTTTGTCCCACTACTAGGCAATGGCTTTTCTATTCTCTTTCCAAACCTCTCTATGCAATCTCTGGCGTTGCAGTTTATGATTAGATCGTCACATCATTTTCACGTCATTGCCCCTCGACAAGTGAGTGCCCCAGTGAGTTACGATCTGAGCCCATCTCTCCAGCTGCATTCGTGTGACGAGGCCATCCTATTGTCACTTTTTATATGAAATGACTAAATTGCAGTGCTATTATAATGTAACTGATAGATAGAGAAAAAATCACAGGTATTAAATACATTCCAAGATTCAACTTAGAAGTATATTCTATTTGAATGGGATGTTTTTTTACGTAGAGGAGTAACTTCTTCAACCTTTTTGTTTCTGGCGCTTGTGTATCTATAACAAGTATTACATGGTGTCTGTTAAATAAATAATCAAATTGAAACCACTCAGGATTTCAAATATAGGAAAAAATGTATAGGAAAAGTTTTTTTGCGGCTTTTCTAGTGTTCAAGCCTAAGTTGGTCCAAAACATGTTTTTAATTTCTCTTAGAAACAGCATCGATTAACATCAAATTTAAAAAATACATTTTTTTCATAGCTATGAATAGTTGTTAGAAATTACTCAAAATATAGGGACAGTCTCTTAGGAAACGTTGACCTGTAACTGTAACAGTTAAGGTACCTGCCCTTAATCCACCATCCCAAAAAAATTGCACCCGTGCGAAACCAGAGTGAGTCGCAAGTACTCTATAAATAAATAATTACTTACTTATCGACAACGTGTTGTATAGTTTAGATAGACCTCTAGTTGTTTTAAAACTTTCATTGAGAAGGTTTTGCCCCGCAATCACGGGAATTAATGTGCAAAATAAAGAACTTGAAACATAGTATAATGCGGTGAAGATCTGATAACGTTCCACTGAATTCGACTGCAAAAACAAAAATCAGAGTTATTAATAACTAGAACAATATTATTATATTAAAATTAACATGATTGGGTTTGTATTTACCGATAATAATGTCATAAATACAACGTACGAAGCAGTGAGACAATGTATTAAAGACAAGACCAATGAATATACCATCTGAAAACAGAAACAGGAAGTCAATCAAGATCATTTTTGTCTCCTGACAACTGAAGGAGATCTCGGCAACTTTACCTGAAACTTATAGCAAACCGATAAATTTCTACTGCAACTCAATAAGCATTTAAACTGTTTAGCCCACTGTTCCACTTGTTCAACCGTAAGAAGGTCATTCAACTCCCTACTATCGGAGTGCAGCCTCTTTTCGATATCTTTGTACTTTTCTTCAACTTCAAATATAACATAGTTCAAACAGTTCAGCAAGTTTTGAATCATTGATATGAAAATGTGCATTATTGCGTTTATCAATATAAGACGTTCTTTAGTTAATATGTCGGCTACTATAATTATAAAATAATTCACACTGAAACTATTTTTTAAATAAATATCTATATACGTAGCCAACACCAGAATTGATGCACTTGTAATACAAGACACAGTTGTGATTATCACAAAGATGATCTTCAACTTTCTTGAACATTTAATGTTAGTGGGTTTATTCTGGAAGTAATGGTGCACGGTCATGAAGTTCTCAATAAAAACTTTGTAAGAATCAGATCTTAAAATACCGCTTGTCATCATAACTGGGCCACTAAAGAGGTTAATAATCTCGAAAGCTCCCAGTATGATAACGATTCGATCACTTGTTTCTGAACGAAGATTCAAGACAATTGCAAAGATTATAGTTGTAAAAAATAAATCGGTAATGATACGTATGTTGCTTAAAATTTTACGACGTTTGGATAGAAAAACGTAATTTCTGAAAATACCCATCACATTTTCAGCCTTTATTAACACATTGATAGTTTCTATTGCTGCCATGACGTGACACGCAATACACACCCTAGTAAATTAAAAGAAATGGATGAATAAATTTGATGCCTAGTGAGTTGTTTTTTCATACGCATTTGTACATGTTAGGTATTATTGTTAGTTTGTATATATATCTTTTAAAGAAATGGTAACTAGGTTTTTATTATATATCAATTACCCTAAAAAGGTTATGAATTCAATGGCACTTCTAAACGGGCCACATATATAGTGGTCATAATTATTTACAACTTTTTTTTGGCAACATTTCAATTTGAGGCCAATTTTAGCTGTTATTTGATATCCATTTATAACCGACTTCCAAAAGGAGGAGGTTATCAATTCGGATGTTTGTATTTTTCGTCATTTATAGACGGATTTCCAAAATATTTTTTTGTTCGAAAGATTATACTCCAGAGGTGGTCTCATATAAATTTAATCAAAACAAACTTTGAAATAATCAATAAAAAATGTATTTAAAGATTACGTGTTGGTTTGCTCCAATTACGAGTATGTTCAAATTCCATGTTCCATGTTATTGGGGTTATCAATTCGAGAAAAACTTTAATATTTTGTTTTAATTCTGGGGTATAATAAGTGAAAAAAAAAAATTATACATATAAAAAAATATAACAGACTTCCAAAAAAGAAAATAAACTTAAAATTTAAAAAAATAACTTTGATTTTAGAAGTCGGTGTTTGTATTTTATTTCTTCGTTATTTGACACCGACTTTCTTTTTTGGAAGTTTATTTTTTTTATAATCCGTCTTCCATTTTTGTTAAATAGAAATCATTTTCTTAATAATTAGTGCTCAAAAGGACCTAATACAAAGATTCGTACCAATTACTCTCGATTCAATTTTTCTCAAAACCGTAATATAATATAAACTCATTTTTTCTTCGTAAGTTTTTTGGAAATCTGAAAAGCAAAAAAACGTAGCAGCGGCTTCACCATCAACACCCATTTGGAAATTTACCCCACTTGGAAAGCGTCGAATTTATTACAATGCAACACAGATGCTGTACTTCAAGTCAGTCACGTTTCGATCGTATATTTTAAAATTATACAAATATAATGAAAATTCGTTGCTTTCTTATGGGAACTGACTCCATTGAAGTATTTGTGAGCTGTGCTTTTATTTTTGCACCGTTTTACAACACACGACGGCATTTAAATTTGTTTTTGGCGATAAAATTGCACTGACACTTCTAGCGGTCTGAGTAACACGGAACGCATCGGCCTCTCATCTTTGTCTGTGTGTACTTATGTCGCATGTATTACACATGCCAGCTTTGCATTCTATGCGTCACATTGCTTGCTTTTGATGTTTCGTCTATATCTATAGTCTAAGGCATTATGCCTTAATGAGTCAAAATAGTTTCATTATACGGTACTTCACCATGCGTCGGGAAAGAATTATGACTCATTTTATTTTAGTAAGATCATCAATGTAGCAGATTATGATTCCATTCCATACACTTAATTTCGATTTTTATCGTAACAGACAAATAAATAAAGTTCCTCGCTTCTATACTAAACTTTATCTAGAGTGAACGCAGGGACTTATTAATCTGAAGTAACCTGGGTGAAATTAGGCAGTGCGTGGATTGAAAATCAATGGACGAGCGGCTAGAAAGTTGACAGTACCTGACGATTTGCTTGTTGAGGTTCTAACCCATCAAGCTGCCAAAAGAAGGATCTCGCAACTTACATCATATTTGTATCAATACACACTGTTCACTTTGAAAAAAAGGGATATTAGGACATGACTGGGCAGTTTTCACTGATGACGTGACTTCTTCACCTGCCATTAAATTCTTGTCCTTACTATAATTGCCCGTAGACATAATTTAGCGCCAACATTCTTCAGCAAAGTGTTGCAACAATTCCCGAGCGATTGTTGATAACACTGTAGCAACATAATGTTGCCGGTTTAGAAGGACCTTTTTATTCAATAAATAATTTCCAACACACTATTGAATAAATAATTGTTTTATAATAAACAGTCCCGTATGTCATTTGTAATATTGGTTATGGCCGACGTCTCCTTTTATATTAACGAGAATAATATTTAGTAGGCTTTCAAGTTAATTTGGTGTGATTAACAAAAGCATGACATAGCGTTACGCTTGAGGCGAGCTCGATTAGGTCCAATATGGTTATTGAAAAATTAATTGCTGCATTATTTTTGTTGTTTTAGCCCACATGATCCCATCGCTGTTCAAAAGCCTTTCCCATATCTTTCCAACTCTATTGATGTCTTGTCCTCTCCTGCCAGATGGTCAGGAATGAGTCCAGATCGTCACGACAGCGTTGTCTAGGCCTGCCTCGGTGACGACACTATTGCAGTCTTCAGTCCTACTGTGTGACGATCTTGGTCCGTTACATAACAGGATGTAGGGAAATAAGAAAACGGAATTCCAGTTAACAATGGCGCCTGTAATCAAACCTTATACCTAATGCTATAATGCACTTTAGTGTGGATGATGTGGATGAGCGGAGGGCTGTAGACAAAGTGTTATTTTATCTTCGAAAATCATTAAAAAAAAATAAAATTAAAGCAATCGGTATCACAAGTAAGTAAATAGAGGTCCAGTGAGATAAGCAACTAGATTAAAATTAACCCGAAACAAAAATGGACCACATTTTTTTTTTAATGTTAATAAGCTCGCGTTTGACTACTATCTCACCTGATGGTAGGCGAATTTTATGAATTTATCTTTTAGGTTAGCATAGCTTTCGGGGCGCTCCGCGGACTCTCCGACCCTTTAACTGGCCAATCGTGCTGCTCGACGAGGTGGGCAAGCTCTTCGAAAGAGTAATTGTAGACCGCCTTGTCGGGCAACTGGTTCAGGTGGCGCCGGATATGGCGGCGAACCAGTCCGGCTTCCGCAGGGGTGCTCCAGGGTGGACGCCATCATGCGCGTACAAGTCCTCACGACGGGGGATGCAGTGGCCTGGGGTGGGGTCGCCAATCCCTTCAACACCCTGCTCTGGAGTTGCATAATGGAGGCATTCTGGTATCACCGGGTGCCGCCCTACATCCGTCGCGTTGTCGAAGCCTATTTGACTGACAGGGCCGTCATTAACCCCGGTCAACAGGGATAATGGAACCGGCGAGAGATGTCTTGGGTTTTTCCTCAGGGATCGGTCTTGGGGCTGCCTCTGTAGAACATCGGGTACGACTGGGTGCTGCGCGCCAACCTCCCTATCGGCAACAGCGTAGTATGCTACGCTGACGGGGTCCATCATTGCCGGTGCCTGCATGCCAAGGGGTAGCGGATATATTCGTAACAGAGTTAACATTAATAGGCTCGTGTTTCACCACTATCTTAACTGACGGTAAGCGAATTTTATGAATTTATTTGTCAGGTTTAGCATAGTATTGCCCTTTTTATGTGGAAATCCTCATTGATACTCTCTGTCTGGGCGAAAATAGAGTGTTATGTCCAACACTTACCGACATAAACTTCACAGTTCCTACCGCTACCATAGCCACCACAACGACGGCACTGCGCATATATAGCGCTGCTGCGCCTAGGCTGAGTACTCCTCCAGCGTATGCTGTGTCATGTCCTCTGGGCAGTCCACGCAGTGACGGCAAACGAGCATCCTCTCCCGACCTACGCAACGCTCGTAATTCCCGAAACATCAATGTCCAGGAAGCACCTACGTCAGCCGGAAACTGAGGGCACCACGTCGCCTTTCAGTCACTCTTATAGAACAGGCATTACAGCCACTATAGTGGCGTGCCCCAAGAACTAAATACAGATCCAATATTACCTCGCGGTTCTTTTCAAACCACTTGAGTAGAAAGATTGAATCAAACCCAAAGCAGTGCCATTCGACACCCTAATTTGTCATAACCGTAAAATTACCTGAAGGTAACCCAAGTTATATCTGTATTTGTCAGAGGTTTTGATTTGACCGTTCCCACCTGATGAACAATTTCAATAAAACGTCCCATTTAGGTCTTATTACCTAAGGATTCAAAATTATTTTTATTTAAGTAATTCTTAAAGCCATTATTACACATCACGTTATGAGCGACCTACGAATTCTCGATGGTTCTAACGTGAATCTAATAACTTGTTATTTATTCGACTCTCGTCCAAAAAGTGAATTATAAAATATTCAATTATTTCCACAGAAAAGAAACACAAATCTAATTAGTTTAGTTTATTGTTATTGTTTATTTCTCTTTTTACTCATTGTCATTTTTAAACATTTCTTAAAAAATTCACACAAACATTTAAACATACAAAAATATAAAAAAACCCTTAAAGCCCACCGGTATCGAGAACAAGCTAAAGCTAAGCAAAGCTACCGGCGGTCAAACCTTCAGGGAATAGAAACATGTTAAAAATACAAGCCGTGTCCAGAAGTAACGTTTTCTGAATCTAGCCCTTGATCCAGCCGCCTAACGAGAGCCTCCTGAGTTGTTGGTCGTGCCTCGTGGCTATGAAGCCAAAGACTGATACGGTTATCCCACACATCTACAACCTCGCGAGCAAAGTCAAGATACATGATTTGCTTATCTTTCTCGGCTTTCACGAGGTTCCCGTCATAAGGGACGGTAAAGTCAATAAATCATTGCCCGTTTCTCCATCACCACTATATTGATGATACTTATTGGCCGCAATATTCCTGTCAGTGGACAGATGATGGACCGATATACAATGTAATATGACCATTATCGAGGACTGGGTTGGGCATATACCTACCTGTAGTACGGCACTTTCGATTCTAGAAGAAAGTATTTCAAAGAAAGTTAAAAATAATTTGTGAAACGCAAACTTCATACAAAAAGCAATAGACTTTGCATTACAAGACACTGCTATGATGATCACAAAAACGATTATTAACTTTTTTGGACATTTCATGTTCAAGAAAGGTTCGTTCTGGAAATAATAATGAAGGATCTTGAAGTTGTCTATAAAAACTAGTTTTTGTCCATTATGAATATAAAGAGAATGCACATTGTCTGCCACAACAAACAAAGCATATTTTCGATTGGAAAACGTTATAACTGTAAATACCAATTATACTTCCAGTTTTTGTAAACACTTAAAACAAATTTAGGGTTCCGAAAGTCCGAATAAAAATTGGATCCCATATAGGATCACTCGTGTATCTGTCGCTCTGTCTATCTGTCCGTCTGTCCGACTGAAACCACCTGGCTTAAAATTTTGAAAAAAATACGGGATGCAGTTCTGTACTTATAGATTACAGGAAAACCAATAAAAATATACAGGCTGTAAGAAAACGGTTCTGAAAACGGAGACAGGTGATAAAGGCTCGATACGATACCACCAAAAAATCTGGAAAAAAAAACAATTTACCAATTTTGTTTAGTATTTTGCGTACACTATGCTGTGAGAACAGTTAAATGAAATCATTATTTGCAATTAAAGACACTTTTTTTCTTAACAACTTTAGCATGCAATGTATTCGATAAATATTAGCTGACGCTCACGCACATTATCTCGAGTTTAAGGCGCTATTAGCTGTCAACGACCTTGAGTGGTTAGCTTGCATGTTCTGCGCTGAGCTCACGTAACGCGTCGTATGTCCACCCAGTAATAGGACTCGCCCATCAAGGAGCGCTGTCCGAAATGAGACGCATTATTAATTTATTACACATAAAACAACAAGTATTAAACTAATACACTGAGACTAAATTATAAATATTTAAATGTTTTTTAAAATGGTGAAGGTTTCATAAAAATACGCTTCATAGTTTTTGCGTGATTCTCAATATTTTATCCGCATTAGATATAACTTTACAAATTAATTAATCAATGTTATAAAACATAATATCAAATATTCTCAGATCAAATTACGACAGTAATAGTCTAGAGTAACATATATTTTTTTCAAAGAAATAAAACTAGTCGTTTAGACGTGATGTTCAATTAACAACCATTAAAAGTCGTATAACTACGCCTTAAAGAGCGCGCGCGCTCGCCATCAGCCGCACAGCCAACGACCCCACGTCCACGCGACGCCGATTTATAGCGAAAGGTTACTGGTATCCGTTTGCATTTAGGTTGTATATAATCTACGTTCTGGCTTCGGAAGCGTTCCCCTTACACCCTTTATAGTATAAAAAAACAACTGAAATAACTTTAATTTCGGAAGTCGGTGTTCCTGTTTTGTGTCTTCGTTTTTTGACACCGACTTCCGAAATTAAAGTTATTTTACACTTTTTTTGGAAGTCGGTTCTATTTTTTTGTAAAAAAGTTTTTTATTTTTCACTTTTTAGTTGTGGTTCCCCATTAAACTGTTTTAACAATTCATAGACATACGATAGCAGCAATCGCGGTTGATTTGCTGTCAATTTTTGAAGAGTTCCGTTGTCTGTCTCCGAAACCCATCACCAGATCTTTTTTAAAATTAAATGGGACCATTTCGAAATAAACCTCTTTCGAACAAAAAAGAATTTTGCAAATCCGTCAATATATGACGGAGTTATGCCCGAACATACATTAAAAAAAAAAAAAAAAAAAATACAAACATCCGAATTGATAACCTCCTCCTTTTTCGAAGTCGGTTAAAAATGTGATTTGTTTGGAACCCTATGCGTGAGAGTCCGATTCGCTCTTGGCCGGTTTTTCTTACCACCATCTTGTAACTATGAGCACGCGGTTTTCAGATGAAAGATTTGGGCACCTTATGTTATTAAAATATATTTTGCTACTACTTACTACCAACTAACTAACTAATTGGTTAATGCTGTTTGCCCCAACCATAGCTTTAATGTTTTCTTATCTCCATTTTGGTTCTGACAAACTATATCGCTACTAAAGTGTAGCGACATCAATGACGCCGCACACAAACTAAAAAAATAACAAAAAAAGCCTACATCGCGCAAGCAGAGTTCTCCGCGCAATTTGAACATATAAAACAGCCCAAAATCAACCATTGGGCAGTTGCCCGGACCAGACACAACACCCGTCTGGTCGGAGGATCCTCCCTTTTCAATGGAGGTTGTGGGACTTTACACCCTGTTCCACGTACCTCCAAAAAAGTAATACATGAAAGAACGTGCTACATATATAAAGTGCTTCTTTTTTTGATAATGTCATTTACAAATATACTTTCACACTTGGTATATTTTGTAAGTTAAACATCAAAGTACCTTCAATACTGACAAGAGGATAATGTACTCGTACTGTAGGTTCCTACTATTTAAAATAACACTGACGTGTGATTTTCAAAAATAATCCAACCAACACTGACAAGAAGTTGTAATTTCTTGATCTTTTGCCTAAAGCAAGCTGCTGCTGTATATTACTTTTTTAATGACGGTTTACTTGCTAAGCAGCCATTTTATGATGGGTTACTTATTTTTTAATATATACAAAAATTGAGGCATTATGACCGACGGATGCTATTTTCAGAGTGGAAAATATCAATGGGCTCTGTAGGGAAACACACTTTAAATCCTTAACCCGTCAGCATCTGAACCCGCTAAACCGCCACATCCGTCAACGCCCAAGCTGTTTCCCGCCATTAACATGTTTACGACTTTACTTACAAAAAATGGTTCGCTGTCGCTTCTATTGGCGGGAGGTAATTTTGTTTGGGTTGTTGAATAAACAGCCCCCCTAGCCATATTACATTTCTATTATCGTTTACGCTAACGCTTAGAACAAAATGTATGGCAATGACATTACCTGCGTAGATAAGCGTCACGTGACTTATCGCAGGTAATGTCATTGCCATACATTTTGTTCTAAGCGTTAGCGTAAACGATAATAGAAATGTAATATGGCTAGGGGGGCAGACCTTATAATAAAACGTAAACAATAATTGTATTACGAGAGTTGAATTCTAATCAAATGCTGTTATCAACGATTTGGCGGGAATAGTGTCTGTTCACTTGTTAAGTTGGTTTTTGATAAAACTACTGTATTGTAGGAACCCAGGCTCTCTTGTGGCCTGCAGGGTTCCTTGGAGGCTCTTCGAAGTCCCGGGGACGTCGCGTAGCTTGGCGACTCGTTGAACTTGGTGCGAGAGGACTATGTCGAAGGGATCTGACTACGGGCGGATAAGTTAAAGAGCTGAGGGTGACTTCAATTATCTATATTGAAATAAGGCAAAACGATAACATTGGTGCCCCCTTGCTAGGGCTAACTTCTAACTCTAACTGACACATACATCAAACCTATAATTTATTCTAATATTCAAACGGCTTTCCAGTACTTCTAGAATGTTCTAGCCGACCAGTTAAGGCCGGTGCACACCCGCTAATATAAGGCTGTGTCTACAATCGTCACAGTATCAATCTACACGAAACTTTGCATGTTACACTATGAATAGAAAAGTAATCTAATAACAGTGTTTTTTTTTGCACAGTCCAATAAAATATTTTCCTATTATTCATACTAAAACTTCATATTACGGAAACAAAACAAAGTAACTGCTTTTTCAAATTGCGTTTCTGCGTTTGCGTTGCGTTTTGGGTTGCATATTTTTTCAAATACTATGTAATAACTACCTAAGAATAAATACATACCCTCAAACTTTGAATAACACACAAACTCACATCATTCACGCTCACAATAACAATACTAATAAAACCGGTTGACCTTGACAAAAAGTTATTACGTAATATTTCTTCAAAATATTTGTCTAAACCGATGTAATAATGACGTAATAATAACACAGCAATAAATATATAGTCAACATAACACATAAACAAACACAAATAACTGTTTAAGATGGATTATATTACTTAAAGGAAACATTCCTTTATTTTTTAAAAAGAAACACAACTACATGCACAGATTTCCTGACAAGCTTACCTTTTATTATATATTATTCAGAATAAAATCTGTCTAATAAATATTTGGTCACAAAATCATAAATAATATATATAATTTTATTTTATCATCCATTCTAATATGAAGAACAGCGTAACGTTTTATTTTTAAACTTTACGTCAGAACGCCTCGTCTCAGAAAGAAATGTGTATACAATTATTATTAGCTACCATTAAGAATGTTTCCTGTGTATGAATTTAAAAATTCTATTTAGTCTAAAAGCTAGATTATCAAAAAATATTGGCCACGTATTTCTTGCAAACCAATGAAAAATTATAAATATTATAATAATATAAAAAAAAAATGCTTCAAAGTTCAGAAGTGGACGCCCGTTAGGTCGCTAAGTGGTAAAAAGTGTCGTACACTGTCGAAATTTCAAGCACTGTATCGTCTTCATATTTTGTTTACGTAACAAAATAAAAAAAAAACGTGTTCAATATTTTTTGGTAATCTACTTACGGACTAATTAAATTTTTTTCTAGGAAAATACCCCATTAAACGATTTCCCTACATAAGTCTTCAACAAGGTACTTAGAGATAAATTAGAAACCTTGTACTTCATAGAATGTCTGTGGACTTAAGAGTTATAAGATAATATTATAACGTGTCTTTTACTAGTTCAAAGTAAGCAGTTCTAGTCTAGGTAATGTTATTAAAACCCTTGAATACTAAACATTAGATTACATGTATATCTTGTATGACAGAAGAGTGTAAACCTAATGTTTCTTGGAGAAATGTTATGTGTAACATTGACTGTAACGACTAGTGAAATAAAATAGCAAGCGTTTATTTTTTTAAGAGGGGGGAGGGATTGATCATGTCCACCCTTTATACTCGGTTCATCATTGTTAGGTACTATTTTGCCTACTTATCAATAATTGTAAATTATAATACGTACGTTATCGGCTCTCCAGTCATTAAGACACTATGAGTATATTACAGTCCTAAGGATGCAACTATAGAGAACATTGCCAAAATCATCAAATAACTTCTCCCGCTCTGGGTCGAGCGGGAGGGCGTGTCAGACTCTTCCTTGCCCACCCGTGTTCCTTCAGCTTCACAGGCAACTAAAGACCATGGCCGCGATGACTCTTTTAAACTCTCTCACGACTCTGACAGAAATCATACTAACCTAAGATTTTTAATTTCATGAATTAGATCAAAAACATACCCGTGTTTTTTATTTAACTAAATCAATCAAAAATAAGGTACCGTGGTCCGGCACCGTGAGTATTGGCTCTTGCTCGATAAAGTTTGTTGAATAACGGTTTAAACCATGGTTTGACTAGGTATGCCTCGTCAATATGTATGTTGCAGCCATTTAGTTAACAGCCTAGCCTTTTAATTAAACGGCGCTGTTCAACAAGCATCATGAACAAGATTGATACATACATTGCACTAAACGTTTAAGGCGGATTATACATATTGCTAGTAACATAAAATTATTCTTTTTTTGTTAGCCTAAATTTTGTCCCACTACTAGGCCATGGCTGTTCTATTCTCTTTCCAAACCTCTCCATTTGTGCAATCTTTTACGTCGCAAATTATGATCAGATCGTTACATCATTTTCACGGCATTGCCCCTCGACGGCAATGTCCTCTGGTGTCCTGTGAGTCACGATCTCCGCCCATATCTCCAGCAGCATTCGTGTGACGAGGTCATCCAGGGTATTGCTGCGACTGCCGCGCTTCTGTAGTGCCTCGGCAATGTTTACAGACGCACGCACTGACGGCTTTGATGCACTGTGGCGTAAGAAATCTGCTTCGCTACTCCGCAGGCTACGTGGCAGTCCCAACACTATCCTGCAATCGATAGTTGCCCGGGTAGACAGCCCGCTAGTGTGGGCACTAACAAATAGGACCCGATCGGTTTTAGTTATTAAGTAATAACATAGGATAAGCTATTTTGTTACTAACACTATAGACCACATAGTAGTCTGATTAAATAAAGATTATTATTATTATCACTTTTTATATAAAATGACTACATTGCAGTGCGATTATAATGTAATTGATAGAAAGAGCAAAAATCACAGGTATTAAATACATTCCAAGATTCAACTTAGAAGTATATTCTATTTGAATAGGATGTTTTTGTACGAAGAGGAGTAACTTCTTCAAATTTTTTGTTTCTGGCGCTTGTGTATCTAAAACAAATTATGTATGGTGTCTGTTAAATAAATAATCAAATTGAAACCATTTAGAATTTCAAATATAGGGAAAATAAATGTATGGGAGAAGTTTTTTGCAGTTTGTGGCTTTTGCAGTACTCAAGCCTAAGTTAGTCCAAAAGATTTTTTAAATCTCTTTTAGAAACAGAATCGATTGGCATCAAAAAATACTATTGTGAAAATCGTCCATTTTATTGCTGATGATTGTACCTACATTTTTTTCAAAGCTGTGAATACAGTTATAAATTACTCAAAATACAAAGGGCAGTCTCTTAGGAAACTTTTTCTTGTGACTGCACCATTCCAAAAAAAAATCACCCGTGCGAAACCGGGGTGAGTCGCAAGTACTCTAGAAATAAATAAACTTATCGACAACGTGTTGTATAATTTAGATATACCTCTAGTTGATTTAGAACTTTCGTTGAGAAGGTTTTGCCCCGCAATCATAAGAATAAATGTGCAAAATATGGAACTTGAAACAAAGTATAATGCGGTGAAGATCTGATAACGTTCCACTGAATCAGACTAAAAACGAAAATCAAAGTTACAAATAATTAACAATACTTTTTTAAATTAACATGAATGAGTTTGTATTTACCGATATTAATGTTATAAATACAACGTATGCAGCAGTGAGATAATGTATTAAAGACAAGACCAATGAATATACCATCTGAAAACAGAAACAGAAAGTCAATCAAGTTTATTTTTGTCTCCTGACAACTGTAGTAGATCTTGGATACTTTACCTGAACCTTAAAGCAAACCGATAAATTTCTACTGCAACTCAATAAGCATTTAAACTGTGTAGCCCACTGTTCCACTTGTTCAACCGTAAGAAGATCATTTAACTGCCTGCTATCGGGGTGTAGCCTCTTTTCGATATCCATGTACTTTTTTTCAACTTCAAATACAACATTGTTCAAACAGTTCAGCAAGTTTTTAATCATTGATATGAAAATGTGCATTATTGCGTTTATCAATACAAAACGTTCTTCAGATAATATGTCTGCTAGTGTTACTATAAAATGATTAACACTAAATCTATTACTTAAATAAATTTGTATGTACAAATACAATACCACAGTTGATGCACTTGCAATACAGGACACTGTTGTGACGATCACAAAGATGATCTTTAGTTTTCTTGAGTATTTGATGTAAGTGGGTTCGTTCTTGAAGTGATGGTGCACGGACATGAAGTGGTCTATAAACACTTTGTAAGAACCAGATCTTAAAGTACCACTTATCATCATAACTGGGCCACTACAGAGATTTATAAGCTGGAAAGCTACCATTATGGCAGCGATTCGATCATTTATTTCAGAATATATGTTTGAGACAAGCACAAGGAATAAAGCTGTAAAAAATAATTCAATAATGATACGTATGCTACTTAAAATTTTACGGCGTTTGGATAGAGAAACGTAATTTCTGAAAATACCCATCACATTTTCAGCTTTTATTAACACATTGATAGTTTCTATTGCTGCCACGTCGTGACACGCAATACACAACATACTCGTACTTAATAAAAATAAATGGAAATTAATTTAATTTATAAACCAATTACCCAAAAAAGATTATGAATTCAATGGCACTTCTAAACGGGCCATACTATGGTGGCCTTAATATACAATTTTTTTTTGCCAAAATTTCGATTTGACGCCAATTTTAGCTGTTGTTTGAAATCTATTTTTTTGTTTGAATGGTTTTTAAAACCACAAACACTGTATTAACTTCAGTAATTATAGTCTGAAAACCAAACGTTATTTGAAAAAGCGGCCAAGTGCGTGTCGGACATCGCACATTTAGGGTTCTGTACCAAATGTATTTTTGACTATTTGTTTGGCTTTGGGTCAAGGAGATGCTTACATTTTGAAAATTTTAAGACTGTAGCTCCAACCATTTGAGTGTAAAACCTGTGTGACAGACGACGGACAGACAGGCGGCAGCCGGATATGTGAGTGACAGTAATAGGGCTCCGTTTGGACCCTTTGGGTTCGGATCCCTAAAATTTACCAAAAGACAGAGGCCACTTTTATATGGACTCCGTGCCTAGTACAATATCAAGTTTTGGCATATTATTTAGACTATAGGTACAAGACAAAACGTCATTGAACATTGCTAGAAAGTTGGTTGTCAGGTTCAATGTTGTCAAATATGTGTGAGTGATAGGAATGTTGCAAGATAAAATCTTTTTATCCCGAAAATCTTTTGGAAATTTTAAAAGCAAAAAAACATAGCAGCCGCTTGATCATCAACACCCATTTGGAAATTTATTCCACCTTGAAAACGTCAAATTTATTATAGTGCAATATAGATGCTGTACGTCAAGTCAGTCACTTTCCGATCATATATTTTTAAACTATACAAATACGATTAAAATTCGTTACTTTCTTCTGGAAACCGACTCCATTAGATTATTTGTAAGCTGTGCTTTTATTTTTGTACCGTTTTTCAAAACATGACGGCATTTAAATTGGTTTTTGGTGATAAAATTGCACTGACCCTTCTGGCGTTCTGAGTGACACGAAACGGATCGGCTACTCATAGTTCTCTGTGTGCTTATTTTGCATGTGCTACACAAGCTGGTTTCTCATTCTATGCGACACATTGCTTGCTTTTGATGTTTCGTCTGTTATCTATAGTTTAAGGCCTTAATAGATCAAAATAGTTATTTATAACTTATTTTATTTTAGTAAGATCATGAATGTAGCAGATTATGTTTCTCTTCCATACATAAGTGTGTGTACTTAATTTCTTTGTCTTTTTAATAGACAAAGATATTAAGTTCCTTGCTTCTATACAGGGTATAACGGAAAGGTGTGGTCATATTTTAAGGACTGAATCTACCCATTGATATGAACAACTTTCTTCAAAAAAATCTGTGAAAATTCTCAAAAAAATTTTTACCTCCCATACAAATATGATATATATCCCATATCAGCTGATGATAACTTTGTATGGAAAGTCCAATTTTTTTATTTTTTCTTAGAGGAAGTCGTTCATTTACATGGGCAGAACCGGTTCTTAAAATATGACCACACCTTTCCGTTACAGCCTGTATATACTAAACTTTATCTAGAGTGAACGCAGGGACCTATTAATCTGAAGTAACCTGGGTAAATTTAGGCAGTGCATGGATTGGAATACACACTGTTCACTTTGAAAAAAAGAGAAAGTAGTTGCACGACTGAGCAGCTTTCACTGATGACGTGACTTCTTCTCCTGCCATTAAATAGTTGGCCTTACTATAATAGCCCGTAGACATAATTTAGCGCCAAAATTGTACAACAAAGTGTTGCAGCAATTTCCGAGCGATAGTTGATAACATCACAGCTACATAATGTTGCCCGTTTAGATAGATGTAGCAGAAATGAAAACACATTTAATAAATAATGATCTACCGTCTGGAGGGTAAAAAAATGTTTTATAATTTCAGATGTTATTTGTAATATTCGTTATGGCTCACGTTTTCAAGTATATAATACAATAATATTTGGTAAGCTTTTAAGTTGAATAGGTATGATTAACAAAAGACTGCCGACGGCCTCTATCAAAACTTCGGGTTACGGCATGATCTCCAATGTGAGTGTTTCTTATTAATCGTACCCAATTACTGAGGATCGTGAGTCCCCTTTTGACTAACAATTGTCTGCCTCGAAATGATGCAGTCTGTTGCCCAGTGGAGGGCGGCTCCGACAGATAACTCCAACTGTTCGGAGACCTGGTCTAACCATCTCTTTCTCTTCGGTCTTCGCCCTTTGGGTCTTTTCCCTTCGACTTTTACCGTCACTTCACTACCAGTCTTTCCAAATTATTGCCCCCTCTTCGTATAATATGGCCAAAATATCTTACTACGCCGTGTAGTCAAATAGAGGAGAGACGCTGGGTGTTTCTATTTTCAGTTTTTGAGGACCGGGGCGTTTGTTCGGTGGGCTGTCCAAGGAAACCCTAGCAGGCGGCGCCAGAAACACATTTCAAAAGCATTGATCCTCTGTCTGTCGGCGGGTTTGAGCGTCCAGGTCTTGGCCCCAGGAATATGGAGAAGACGAGTGTGCAGACGAGGTGTATCTTAGTCCCGTTCGAGATATTTCTATCTTTCCATATTTTGCCGAGTTGGGTCATCGCTGTTTTAGCCATGCAGATTCGTCTGCGTATCTCTGAGTCACAGGCCCTTATTCGTGATTACCCAGCCAAGGTACTATAACAGTCAGAAGTCGACTAGCAATCTCACAAAACTATGTTATAACAATATTAGTTGTACTTATGACCTTCTTCTATAAGAACGTTAGACAACACTACACATTGGCAACTTGTTGCCCGCTTATGATTGTTATTACTAATTTCAATAAGTTTCGTAAGCGTTACGGTGTCCAAAGTGGATAACACTGTGCCTCGCATGGCGAACGTTCGGGTTTGAGTCTCACATCAAACATGAAAAATATTTTTAAATTATTACATGTGAAATAAGAATACCGAGTTGCTAACAAATATGTTAAATATTCCACAACGAAACGAAGATTCTTTCGTTTTACAATTGTTTTCAATCTTAGCGTCGTTATTAAAATATGAGGGTAGATTTTAAACAAAGTGATAAGTTCACTTTGTTTCAAATCCACCCTTATATTTTAACTAATTTACTAGTTCACATAAATTATTCCACTATTCGCTGTTGTTGGTTGGTGAACATAATTACGAGCGTTTGTGTTATCTTGTTGTTGCTATTTTAGTATTCTTCTGAATTCAATATGCAGGCTAATATTAGTATTAAACCCAAGGCAAATATTGTGGCCCTATATTCGAATGGCCTTAATATATCTCAAATATTGAATAAAACCGGCTTATGCGTAAGTTTATTTTTTTAATTTTATGTGATGATACCTACAAAATATAATGGTAGATTAACGCGTCAAGTCCCTCATTAGCAGACACAATTAAAAACCTATTGTTATGTCAACGTCGCTTTTTGCAAGTGTGTAATATAGATTTTTTTTTAGAGAGACTGTTAGGCGTTGGGTGAAGAGATTTGAGGAAAAAGGTAGCCTGAAGAGCCGTGAGAGGAGCGGAAGACTAGCCGGCATCAGCGACGATATATGGTAGCTGAATATGAGATGAATGGTTTCATCCCAACAAGGCGTTTTGCCAAATGCCAATGCCAAATTTTAGGCACTCAAAAGCAAAAAAAATATTTTCATTTTGAAAGAAAATCTATTTTAGCGTTTTTAGTTACATTTAGGTTAAGTATATTATTTACGTATATTTGTTTAATATGAACAATCTAGCTGACTTTAACGACAGCTGTTTCTCATGCTCTTCTTCTGATAGTTTACGGACAGTGACTTTTCCTTTCCACTCACTTTACATAATAAAATCTCATCTCTCTTCTCTACTGATTCAAAAAATCTGCATATAGCGCACATAAATGCCCATAGTGTTCCTGGTCACTATTTTGATCTTCTGGCGTCCTTTAGCAGTACGCACCTTGATGCCCTAATGATTTCGGAATCTTTTCTGAAGCCTTCTCTTCTCTCTACTCAATATTCACTTCCTGGCTTCGTCTTGGTCCTCAACGATAGCACTATTAAAGGTGGAGGAGGTAGCTGTGTACGTAACTTACGCGCTGACCTACCCTACAAGGTAGTCAGCTCATCCGCTTCTTTGTACTCTGAGTTGGCTGAATACTTGTTTCTTCAAATTTCTGTTCATCACACAAAAGTCTTGCTTGCAGTGCTGTACAGCCCTAACCGTCGCATTGACTATTTTGATTCTCTTGACTGTACTCTCAGTAATCTTTGCCCCATGTACGAACACGTCATTTTGATAAGCAATTTTAACACTTGTCTGATTAAAAATGACACTCGTTCTCATTAACTACTTACCTATCTTCTTTCAATCTTCAGGTCTTGCCACTTCTGCAATTCACTATTCCCCTAACTGTACCTACACTCTATTTACTAGACCTTATGATTGTTTTTTCTCCTAATAACGTCTCTTATCATGGTCAACTCACTGCCAACTTTTCTTACCACGACCTTATTCACCTGTTGTACCGTATCCGTGTTCTCAAGCGTAAGCCAAAGTTCTTGTATCTCTGTAATTACAAAGGCATAGACCTGGAGGTGTTGCAGCATGATGCCGACGATTTTGACAGTTCTCTGCTGGTTGAGATCAATGACATCGATAGAACAGGTGAATTGCTTTAAATTGACCGTTCTCGACTTGTATGACTAGCACGCCCCTATTCGTCATGACCAGGTAAAGTATAATCCTGCTCCATGGATAACGCATGTATTACAATTAAAGAAGGTATGGCATATAGGAATAAATAAAGCTAAGAGCAGATATAAGCGCAGACCCTCAGAGCAGAATCTCTCTTATTACAAATCGCTACGTAATCTCGTAAGTCTGTGTCAATATGCAAAAAGACGCTATTTCCACGAACAACTCGATAACCGCAGTTCTTCCGATGTTTGGAAATTTATGAAGTCTGTTGGCATAGGTAAATCATCTACCAGCCAGTAAGGATGGGAACCTTAACGTTCTTAATAAGCATTTCTCTTGTCTTCCCTTTTCTCTTGATCCTTGTGTCAAAACTGCGACATTGGAGAGTTTTGCTAGTTTGCCTTTGCTTCAACGTTCTCATTTTAACCTTAGCGATGTTATTGAGGTTGACGTTAAGAAATCTGTTATCGCGGTTACTTCTTCTGCAGTTGGTAATGATAAGTTATGTTCCAGAATAATAACTCTCATCCTTCCCACATTACTTCCTATTCTCACTCACATATTCAACCACTCATTTAACTCCTAGGAGCAGTCCGTGAGTCTGGAAACAGGCTCACATTATACCTCTGCCTGAAACGAATAATTTATTATTATTAACATACTTTCTAGACCTTCTATTGTTTCATTTCTCTCTAAAGATTTTGAGCACATAGTTCATTGACAACTATCTTCTTTCTTAGCAGCGAACTCGATAATATCTCCCTTCCAATCCGGTTTTCGCGCGGGTCACAGTACTGTTACTGCGCTTTAAAAAGTAACTGACGATATTCGCTGGGCTATGGAGAATAAATCCCTTACTGTTCTTGTGTCACTTGACTTCAGTAGTGCCTTGAACTGTGGATTGTAACATCTTATTATGAATCCTCAAAGCTATTAATATCTCTTCTTCTGCGTTAGCCTGACTCAATTCATACCTTCGGGGACGCTCTCAGTGTTCGCTTTGAAGAGTCCTTTTCTGATTGGTGTAGCCTCACTGAGGGTGTTTTTCATGGTAGCGTTTCTCTCCCCTTCTATTTTCCGTTTTCATTAACTTTGTTACCAGAGTAATCTCTTCCAGTTTCCATCTTTACGCAGATGTCTTGCAGCTTTATCGACATTTTACTGTAGCCGATGCGGATGCCGCTATTGCTGATGTGAATCATGACCTGGCTTGTATTAGCGCCTGGGCCAAGTCATTTGGCTTACAGGTTAACCCAACTAAATCTCAGGCCATGATCATAGGTAGCAGTTTTGTGCGTAATGCGGCTGCTGTCTCGTTTCTGTCACCTTTATATCTCGATGATGTTCTTATTGAATATTCCAATACTGCCAAAGACCTGGGAGTTATTATTAACTCCAATCTTTCGTGGCGTGCGCAGGTCAATGAGGTCAGTCGGAAGGTAAAATAATCTTTCCATTCGCTTAAATGCGTCCAGGGTCCTATTGGCTTTAAAAACCCGCCCAAACACTCATTCAGGCAATTATAGATTATGCCAACGCCTGCTACCTGGATGCCACTGAGGAGCTACTAAGCAAGCTTGAGCGCCTGCAAAACTTATGTATCAGGTTTATTTTTGGTCTGCGTAAGTACGACCATGTCTCTCACCTCCGCAAGGAGCTCAAGTGGCTCCCAATCCGACTTCGCAGGAACACTCAGATTCTTTGTCTCCTTTTCAACATCCTACACAACCCGTCTTATCCCTCCTACCTGCGTGGGCGAATTTGTTACTCTCGCTCTATTGTCGCGCCGTGTTAATTTCATCTTAGATCCCTCCTCAAAACCCATCCTCATAAAACCAGTTACTATTCCTGCTTAAGTTTAAAGATCGCAAGGATATTGTGAGCCTCTCTGTTGAACAGACAGTTGAAATTGGCTGTATAGAATTGGAGCAGTTTATTATATTAAGTGTGTACAGACCACCTTCAGGATTGTATGATTGTTTTGAAAAGGTAATGGATGAAGTGTTACAAAAAATTTGTAACTCGAGTAAGTCCGTCATCGTTTGTGGCGACTTCAACATTAATTTGTTAGAAACTTTTAGCCTAAGCACTAAAATTATAAGTTTGTTTCAGTCATACAATCTTGCAAATCTATTTATGGAGCCTACTAGAATAACCCCCACTACTGCATCTTGCCTAGATAATATTTATGCAGATATTTTACCTATCCACAAAAAAAATATTCATTTATTAGACTCTGGTCATAGTGGAAAATTGATCAGTATACCAAATATAAACAAATATAAACGAAACAAGGTAAACACTGTTAACCCAAAATCTAAAGATCGCTTGGAAACATTTAAAACTAAACTCTTAGATAAAATCCCACTTTTGTCAACTAATGATGACACTAATCAACATTTTAATGATTTTTTCACGCACGCAATTTGATACTACTTTTATTCCTAAGACGATTTCGGTAAATAGCAATACTTCCTTCAGTGACTGCGCCACCATTGGTATTAATAAAAGTAGAAAACGGCTGTATGAGCTGTATGAAGAACGGACTTATATTAACACTGTAGACTATAATTTATATATTGAGATGCGGGTGGCGCCACTAGGTGAACATTTAATTTTAACAGCTCCGTTTTTATAAATTGATTAAAAATAAATTTACGTAAACAACAACATATTGTTGTCATCAAAGTGAAGCTAGAAGGACGATTAACCAGTGGAAGTGTTATCCAAGGCTTCAGTGCCTTAATTGTGCGAAAAACTTAAAATTTATTACGAAACCATATGCGCTGCAAGAAACAGTTTGGATTGTATAAAACGTCACAAGAACAAGTCGAAAATTTGTGCAAAAATCTGTGGAATGTTAGCCCGATGACTCAATAATACTACAACAATATCAATTGCTTTCATCAAATGGAGATCTGTAATTTTTTTTGTAAATATACGTACGACGCGACGCCCGTGTCGTTACCGAGGCAACGGTCGCGAAGGAGCACCCTCAGTAACCCTGTGCGCCGTCACGTCAGTGCAAGCCGTCAGACTATATTTTGACATTATAGTTTGTGTTTTTTTATTTTAATAAATTATTTATAGTATTTGTGTAATTTATAGGTAAGTGGAATCCTTTTTTTATGTCAAACGCTGACTGTAGCGACGCTGGAAACTGTAGCAGTCAACCTGCCACATCGCTCGACACTCAATTGGTAAGATGTCCCCATTGCTCCCAGGCACGTTTTTTTAAAGGTGAACGGGGGTTAAAGATACACTATGGCAAGGCTCACAAACCACATAGTGTACCTTTGTGCCCCCCAGCCACATCTCAAACATCAACACCAGTCACATCTCAGACACATAACGAATCACTTTGGAAAACACTGTCAAAATTAAAAAATTCAACTCCCATTCTGAAGCGAGTTCCCCGGGGCGCAAGACGGTCTGTTGCGCTGAGTTTAGCACGATGCGTCCGTCTTGCGGCCCAGGAGAACACACAAAGTGCCTGGGAGGAATTACTCACCTTCCCTTATAGGATTCTACATGTTCAAAAAAATTTGGCTACAAAAAAAACATTAACGACCCAAATTAAAGACAATTGCAACAATTCGGCCTACATTTTAGATCCAAAATTACCAGCTTTTAATAACGTTCCCCAGAAAGGTTTATGTTCACATGTAGAATCCAAATTAAGCGATGGTGACATAAGGGGAGCTGCTAGGCTACTTTTCAGCAGTGATGTGGTGGCGCCTTACTCTCCAGAAACAATTTCAGCCCTGGAGAGTAAACACCCAGCGCCTGCGGATGACCTCACTTTCCCTGACCCTCCCGACTCCCCTAATCCTGATTCCTCATTTTTCCAAATTGCAGCCCCCCAGTTGCTAGCAGCCGTGAGCTCCTTCAGAAACGGTTCCGCCGGCGGCCTCGACGGCCTGACTCCTCAGCACTTGAAGGATCTTTTAAGCTCAGGCGCCGGGGAAGCTGGTGAGTCGCTTTTGAAGGAGCTCTTGGCTTTAGTTACCTTAATGCTCTCCGGCGGCGTGAACGATGCCGTCGTCGATGTCTTGTACGGGGCCAACCTATGTGCCCTGCACAAGAAGGATGGCGGCATTCGTCCCATTGCCGTCGGGTGCACGTACAGGCGTATGGCAGCCAAAATTTGTTGCAAAATATACAGCAAATCACTGACCAACAAATTCCAGCCCCTACAACTTGGTTTTGGTTCCAGAGGGGGCTGTGAGGCTGCCGTACACGCCCTTTCCACCTTTCTAAATTCTGGTAAAGGTGAGGTCATCCTCAAGGTTGACGTTAAAAACGCCTTCAATTCAGTTAACAGGGACACTTTGTTGGCTGAAGGAAAAAAAGAGTTACCAGAAATTTTCGGCTTTTTGTGGCAATGCTATAGGCATCCATCAAAATTATTATATAAAGACAACGTTTTGGAATCTGCAGTTGGATGCCAACAAGGTGACCCTCTCGGGCCAGTCATTTTCAGCTTGGCTATTCACCCAATAATTCAACAACTAAATTCAAAATTTAACCTGTGGTATTTAGATGATGGAACACTAGGAGGTGACGTAGACACCGTTTTAGAAGATTTAAAATTCCTAAAGAACCAGTTTCAGTCCATTGGCCTTGACCTTAACTACTCCAAATGTGAAATATTTCTTTGTGACAATACCGACAGACAATCGACCATACAGAAATTTAGTGCAATAGCTCCAGAAATCAAAATTTTAGAGAAAAGTTCATTACACCTCCTAGGTTCTCCAATATTGAAAGACAGTTTTTCTTCATTCATCGACGACAAAATTAAACGTTTAAACGACATTTCAGATAGACTTTCCAAAATTAATTTACATTCGGCGGTCACCCTCATCAGGTATTGCTGTTTCGGACCAAATTTCATATATTTTCTTCGCTCTTCCCTTTTATGGAAGCAGCCACATCTCTTGGACAAAATCGATCAAATTATTCGTTCCACTCTTACGTCCATCTTAAATGTGGCCCTGGATGACCGAGCATGGCTGCAAGCCACGCTACCCATTCGCTTTGGTGGGCTCGGCATCCGCAAAATTTCTAGTGTAAGCCTACCGGCGTTCCTGTCTTCGGTCCACAGCACTCGACAGTTAACCACACGAATTTTAACCCCATCGCTGGTTAACTGTGAGGTGCCGAGCTTGACCGATGCTGTGAACGCCTGGAAAGCGGCTTGCCCGAACACGGCGTTGCCCGAGAACCCATCTTCCCAGAGACAGTGGGATGAGCCGCTCTGCAGGTTGGTACGGAATAATCTCATTAATACGTCCACCAATACTGCTGAGCGTGCCCGCCTACTGGCTGTGGGTGAGTGGGAGTCGGGCCTTTGGCTACAGGCACTACCGTCACCCAACATTGGTACCATGCTGAGTGACGCTACTTTCCGGATCGCTACATGTTTGCGTCTGGGTGCTCCGAGTGGAGCTCCACATCGTTGTCAATGCGGTGAAGCAGTCGACCGCCTCGGACACCACGGCCTATCCTGCGGTAGGAGTGCTGGTCGGATAGCACGGCACGCCAGCATTAATGACATCATCCGTCGGGCTCTTGTCACCGCCGGGGTGCCAGCTGTTTTAGAACCCAATGGCTTAGCACGTGACGATGGGAAGAGGCCAGACGGAATGACCATAATGCCTTGGAAGTTGGGTAGGCCTTTGGTGTGGGATGCAACATGAGTCGACACCCTTGCGCCATCCCATCTTCTTAGCACGGCAGGCTGTGCTGGGGCGGCTGCTGCAGGTGCAGAAAACCTCAAACGGCGCAAATATAACAACCTTATAGGGAGTTACATGTTTGAGCCGTTTGGGGTTGAAACACTAGGACCATGGGGTCCGAGTGCTCATCGAGTTTTCCGGCATATCAGCAAGCTGTTAGTCGACTCTTCACGTGACCAGAGGGCTGGGCTTTTCTTTGGCCAACGAATCAGCATTGCTATTCAACGTGGCAATGCTGCTAGCGTTCTGGGCACTTTTTCCATTGACAGCGATGTGGATGAATTTTTTGATGCCCAGTGAGTTGTTTTTTCATACGCATTTGTACATGTTAGGTATTATTGTTAGTTTGTATATATATCTTTTACGTTATTTCTATAAATAAAATCATTTATATGTTATGAAATATTCTAAATTATTTAAAAAAGTATGTTATTTGGCGAAATCTCGCTCTTTAAGAAAAAAAATTAAAAATAGTAGTTATGTAGTTAAAATGACTTGGGATATTATTAATAGCGAAACGGGAAGGTCTTGCAACCGAAGTAGTGATTACAGCCTTGCTATTGATGACAGTATCATTAAATCAGATTCGCAAGTCGCCGCGGCATTTGTCTTTGCAGTGATTCCCGCATCGACTACAAAATCTCTAAATTCATCACCAACTGCTGCAGAAATATTACTTAAAGAAAACGTTCCAGTTTGTGAATCCCAATTTAATGTCCAATATGTCAGTTGTAATGATGTAATTATAACTTTTAATGCTTTAAATGTTAAAAAGACTGCAGATCTATAGGGTAATTCTGTTGACGTTGGTAGGTCTATTATAAACATTGTAGCACCTACTTTAGCAGTAATTTTTAATAATTGTATAGATTGTGGTGAGTTTCCTGATCTAATGAAATATAGTAAAATAATACGATTGCTTAAATCGGGTAGTACATCAGCATATAACATTACCCAATGTAATACAAGTGAATAATAGTGTGTCAATAAAGGGCGAAGAGTTGAAACCCGAGGATTCCACAGAAAAATACATAAACCGTCCAAAAAACTTAGCTCTGCAGCATACGCCGTAAGGAAAATTCGTGGTTAAACTGATTTAGAGACAGCTCGTTTAGTATAGGTACTTTAGTTATTTTCATAGTGTGAAGTCGGATGGAATTCTGTTGTGGGAAAATGCCGTCGATATTCAGACAATTTTTGTTTTACAGAAAAGGGCTATTCGTGCAATTTATAAATTAAGTCCCAGACACTCCCTCAGAGACAAATTTAAAGAGATTAATATTATGACTGTTCCCTCTCAATATATATGCCTATAAAAATATTAATCTGTTTAAAAGATACAGTGATATCCATAGCATAAATACTAGGAACAAACACAAATTTATTGTACCTAAAACCAGACTCAAGAAAAAAATAGGTGGTTCGTTTAGATGCCAATGTATACGTTTCTATAATAGACTTCCTTGCCAAATTCAAGAACTAAGCATAAATAAACTTAAATCATTCATTAAACGTAAGCTATGCCAGAAAGCTTTTTACACAATTAATGACTTTCTTGAGGACAAAAAGGCGTGGGATTGATCTGCTTCAATGATATACATGAGCCATTGTTTTCATATGTACTACTTATATATAAACACTGATGATTTTTTATTTTTTTTTATATTCGTTCTGACATGAATACTTGTACCTATAGTATTATATTATTTTTTTTGATTTTTTTTTTATTGTCATTTTATTATTATTATTTATTTTTTATTTGATTACTTAATTATTGTAAATGTGAGGACCATGTGGGTTATTATTATTATTTTCGCCTCCTTTTTATAGTAATTTTTAACGTTGCCTGTCAGTTTGAGTACTTTCACGGCCTACCCAAATGTCCTTTGTTTGGTATTGTTAGTCAAGTCATTGAGCTCCTTAGTGGTTTTTAAGTTGAGCTATTCGACTATTGACAAATGCTTGCACTGACTGAACAGGTCCACTCAAATATGTGTGGATCTTTCTTCAAAAGACCATTACAGACGATAAGCTGCATGGTCCTCATATAGAATAATGTGAATGCGAGAACTATGTATGTCGTTATATTCATGTAGATTTCATGATTGTCTGGCAGTTTAAGTATTTTTGCGGCCTACTCAAATGTCCTTACTTTGGTATTGTTCGTCAGTTCATTGAGCTCCTCAAAGCTCTGAGTTGAGCTTCAAGATGACTGACAAATGCTTGCACTGTCTGGATAGGTCCACTCGACTTTGTGTGTTGCTTTCTTCAAAAAGCTCATCCCAGACATAAACGTACATGGTTCTCATATGATTTAACCATTACATATTGTATGGATTTGAACACTTTAAAAGAGACTTTGACCTCTGAGTTTGTTTCGGTGTTTCTTCTCAGGGTAGTCAGCTAGGAAACACCGGCGTCATCTAGCTTATACTGACAAAAAACATTGACGTGTAAAAGTGTTCCTTGTAACCTATTTACTGAATAAACATCATTTATCATTTACTCTTTCCCTGTCCATGCAGTAAGATTGTGGAACTCGCTTCCGCCTAGCATTCGAATCTTAAAATCAATTTCTCTTTTCAAAAATCGTGTAAAATAGGACTACCTTTCCTCTCAATTATAATAATTCATATACATATACAAAGTTGATACGACAGAGGGGCTTTCCTTTAAACTGCCTATACTAGGTACTATTTTCAAGCTCTGTACCAAAAATCAATTAAATCGGAGCAGTAGTTTAGTCACAAACGATTTTTTAAGTTTTGGCCTCGTTTGAACACGATGTATCTTTCCTAACAGCTGATTATGTCTATACGCACAGGTCATGCACCTTAAAACGATAAATCTGAGTATAACCTACGATACGACGCGTTGTTGCCGTTCTCACGCAAGTCACAAGTACATTTTCGATATAAGATGGCAATGCAAACAAGGATAATGGGTATAAAGTATGGTATAAAGAGTGGTTGCGTTTTACTCTGAATTGTAAGCTATTTAGTTTGTTTGAAAAAAAAAAACCTCATTTATTATTATTTTTATTTTTATACCGTATCGAATTAATACTAAACACGTATAGTATACGTAGTTTAATTTAATGCCCCTCTGTCACATCAACGTTGTATATGTCATGTATCTACATTATATAGTAATAGTTATATATTTATCCTAGTCCTCTTAATCAGTTAATCGGTGACAAAGACGGATTTGCACGACTTTCGTCAAGTCGCAGAAAGATGACGAGAGTACTGCGAGGAACTCTCTCAGGATCCTCAGAATTCATCATCTGCACAACAACTTGATTAAGCAGGCACTTTAAAGTCAAAAGTTCTGTATTCAAATTAGGCTAGGTTAGGGTGAGCCAACACTTTTTGGACGTCAAATTTCTACATAAAAACAGTCCCCCAAAAACATAATCAAGTTAACTGCTTTGGTTAGTTTGTGGCGAAATTATTTGAGCCTCAACCACAGATCTGCAACTAATAGTTGGTGGTCGCTTCCATAGTCTGCACCCGGGAACGTTTTCGCCGGCCGACTACTGTGATGTAGTCGATCTGGTTACGACAGCGGTCTCAGGTTGATATCAAAGCAGGTGTAAATCGTTTGGTTGTAACATAAACAGAAATCAACGAATCTCTCACCTCTTTCATTTCTCGACTCCCAGTCAGTATGTGATGGAGGTGGTCGTCACCCAAAGTATTTCCCACTTTGGTATTTCAGTAACCCTGGACGATTAATACTTCACGCTTTGAAAAAGTCGCTATGGATATTTCGAAAGTGCCATAAAAGTGGTCGATGTCTTCCTGTGTTGATTGCATAGTTATTATATATAAATAACCTGTACAATGTTAAGTAGGAGAGGGGTGCAGCTTATCCGAATAAACATTATTCTATCGGCAACGGTGTATATTATATTCAGCAACAAAAGGTGCCATCCGGGAAGACATTAAGAAGCCCACTCCATTCCTGCTCTCCGCTTTGTGCCCGGAGAAAAACATCCCACTGCCGCTTGCTGTTGTAAAATGACCTGCACTTTTCTGTCACAGCATCGCAAGTTTATATATGCCCATCTCTTTTGCGGTGACTGCTAGTTTTTCTGGTTTGTATAACCCTCTGAATGACGATCCAGGTACCAATCCTTTGTTTGGGGCGTAAGGATGGCAACTTTTTAACCGAGTTTCGAAAAAGGAGGAGGTTCTATGTTCGACTGTATGTATGTATGTACGTTTTTTTTTCTTTTTTTCCGTGGATTTCTCCGTCAGTTGTGAACCGATTTTCAAATTTTTTTTTTATTCGAAGGAATATACTGCCAAGGTCCCGTATAAATTTTATCGAAATTGCTTTTGCTCTTTTTGAAAAACTGAACAAAAACGAAAAATTCGTATGTATACGAATTTTTCGTTTTTGTTCAGTTGTTTTGTTTTGTTTTGGTCAATTGTGGGCACGTTTACCATTTCTGTACGTATGTTCAACCTTCACTCCGTCATTTATGAACCGATTTTGATTATTCTTTTTTGTTAGATAGGGTATACTTCAAGGGTGGTCCCATGTCAAGGAAGTCAGGATCTGACCGTGGAATCCTGATAAAATTGAGAGAAAACCTCGAAAATTGTGGGCACGTTTAGCGTTTCTGTATGTATGTTCGGCCCTCACTCCGTTATTTATGAACCGATTTTGATGATTCTTTTTTACTTAGATAGGGTATACCTCTAAAATGGTCCCATGTCAAGGTCATCAGGATTTGATCATGGAATCCTGAAAAAATTGCGAGAGAACCTCGAAAATTGGGCACGGATATTGTTTCTGTTTACTTTTCATAACTTAATCAGGTATTTGCATTTAGGAACCATCACATCATGAAACTGAGCTAATGATGAAAACCATACCTTTCCAATATAATAGAAGTTATATATAAAAACTGGTTTTATTGACAAATACCACTTAATAAGCTTTGAAGAAAAGACGTCTTTACAATATTGAAGGTAACCTCAACTGGTCAATATCCTGGGAACTTCATGGAAGGATTGTTATATCATCAGCTCAGTGGCAAGAGGAATGATGAAGAATTAGAAATTAGCCTCAGAGTGTTAAAAGATGATGCGAGCCACAAAAAATCATAAAATAAAAACTTTTTAACAAAAAAATTAACCGACGAAAAAGAACTAAAAAGCAAATAATAAATAAACCTTTTAAGTCTTGAGTAATGAGCTTATTTACCTACATAAAATATCAAATTTTATATACACTAATTTTGAGTCGGCGCCAAACAACAATCTGATTATTAAATATCTAAATTTTATAAGCACTTACAAATGAAGTAAGTAGGTAATTAATCATTTTATTAATTGGCGCCGACTCAAAATTAGTATATATAAAATTTGATATTTTATGTAGGTAAATAAGCTCATTACTCAAGTTTTAAAAGGTTTATTTATTTTTTGTTTTTTTGTTCTTTTCCGTCTGTTAATTTTTTTGTTAAAAAGTTTTTTTTTATTAACTTTGTCTTTATTAGCATTTATTACCTCGGAAGCGCACGCAGCGCCGAGGAGTCGTCGATTGCACATTTCTCGCCCAATAATGAGTCATGCGCAATGAGCATCTAATACTCCCTGACCCTGACTAAGTTCAATGTATTTTTTTGATAAATTAACTGCTGCAACTATTGTTTTTGCCTCTGCCCACGCTGTCCCACTGCTGGGAAAAGTCCTGACCAATACCTTTCCAGCTCTCTATATGTCTTGTCTTATCCGGTCACCCAATCAAGAACGAGTTTTTGAGGAGGGAAATTAAAAATGGCATCTCCCGCTTTGGGTGGAGCGGGAGGGCGTGTCAGACTCTTACTGACTAAAACCCACCCCTATTCCTTCCTTGCCTGAGTACACAGGGGAGTGGTAACTCTATTACAAATTTATCCGCTATCCCTAGTTATGCAAGCACCGGCCATGATGGGCCCCGTCAGTGGTGGCTGACAACTCTTTGAGGCGAGCGTGGAACACTACGCGCCGTCGACTCACGGGCCTAGTGCTGATCGGATGGCAAGCTACCCATTACTTGCCGTCCGCAGGCACGCGTGAACGGTGGCCGGAGATCGGCCTGCGACCTCCGACGCCCAGGGCGTCTCCTACGGTGGCTGTGGCTGGGGGCGTGAGGGCTACTCCGTTGAGCTACCCTCACCCATTCCGCCTCCTCCTTCGCGAGCATTACTGCTTCGCAGAAGGAGGAGACTGCATCCCATTCCCTCTCGCTCCGTACCATGGCCTGAACTAGGGCCGTGCGCGAGAGGTTGCTGCCGCCTATCGCATTCACGAGGACACGGCGGTGCTCCGCCCAAGCGGGGCAGACCTTCATCGTATGTACCGTGTCCTCTGGGCGATCCGCGCAGTGGTGACACCCGGGCGTTTCCTCCCGCCTTGTCAGACACAGAAACTCCAAAAAAAACCGTATCTTTAGAAGGATCTGCGTCAGGCGGAAGGTGAAGACGCCGTGGCGCCTCTCTAGCCACTTCTCAAAGAGGGGCACTACCGTTGCAATGGTGGGCCTCGGTGACAACGCCCGTTTTCAGCTCGCCCAGTCGCTCGTTCAGTTCGCTCGTCTTCCACTGTGTGACGATCTTGGCCCGAGTCTGACCGCCTGCAACAGATACCCCTAATAAATAGTTGGCAGTAAAGTTGAGAGAAAAATTAATCCGACAAAAAACACGAGCGCTGAAGACATTTTACTTTTCTTTTATAGCTAAAATATGCCAACATAGTTTAGTAAAACCTGAATGATGTATTCAAAGACTAGGCCACCGTATTTCATATTTTGTCCGGACGCCGTCTGAATACGAACCACAGTGCTCTTTTATATTCCAAGCCAATATTGCTGTATTGATCCATTATGTAGCATACATCTTCGTCTTTGTCCTCACATTCAATAGTAACGACTATACGTATATATTATGTAAAAGGAGATAGGGAAATGAGGAAATGTATTCCAGTTTACAATGGCGTCTGTAGTCAAATCTAAACCTAATGCTAAAGTGCACTTTATTGTGGCAGATATCGATTGGTGGAGGGCTGTAGACAAAGGGTCTTATTTACAAAAAATAACCTGATTAACAGGTTCCTATTTTTTTAGGGTTTCATCGTCTTAATAAGAACAAGAAAACTTTATTGTTTCAGTCTGTCCGTATGTCCGTCCGAGGCATAGCTAAAAGTCTGTTAGTACTAGAAAGCCACGATAGTGAAATAATGAAATCTTGAAAAATATTTCTTTACTAGCTGCGCCCCGCGGTTTTACCCGCCTAGGCTGGAATAAAAGGTAGCCTATATGTTATTCTAGGCTATAAGCTATCTACATACCAAATTTCATCCGAATCGGTCCAGCCGTTTGAGCGTGAAGAAGTAACAAACATACACACTCACAAACTTGCACATTTATAATATTAGTAGGATGGTACGAGTAGCTCCCACACGTGTAAAGTGGGGATGCTTTTTTTTCTCGCCTATCCTATTGTGTGGGGTATCGTTGGATAGGGCTTTAAAAATCATTGAATTTAGACCGACTATTTTTCGATTCAGTGATTCGTTTGCGAAATATTAAACTTTAAACATTTATCTATACTAATATTATAAAGCTGAAGAGTTTGTTTGTTTGTTTGAATGCGCTAATCTCAGGAACTACTGAATTGAATTATAAAAATATTTTTATGTCGAATAGTCCATTTATCGAAGAAGGCTATAGGCTATATAATACCATCTGCTTGCCGAAATACAGGTCCTAAACCTAGTTCGGCAGCAGAGGCTTATATTAAGACACAACTGTAATTGTCTCTAGTTTATAAGATAACCTGAGTAATCCTATATATCTTTTTGGTGTAATAAATATATTATTATTATTATTCCATTTATTTTATAATATATACTTATAATTTACATTTTAAAATATTTAAATATCAAAATATAAAAACATTTAAAAATATAAAAAATAGTATCCCACCGCTATCGGGATAGGGTCCAATCTACCGGTGATCAGGGCTCCTGAGAAAGGAACCTCCTAACTATGCACGCCGTGTTCAGGAGTACTGCCTTTTGGATCAAGCCCATGATGCAGCTACCCAATGAGAGTCTCCTTAGGTGTTCGTCGAGGCTCTTGGCTATTATACCATTGGCCGTCACGACAATTGGCACAATGACTGCTGTATCTACCTCCCATATGTCGACAACCTCGCGAGCCAGATCAAGATACTCTGTTTGTTTATCTTTTTCAGCTTTCACGAGGTTCTCGTCATGAGGGACAGCTATATCAACAATCATTGTGCGACGCTCTAATCGATCTATCACCACTATGTCAGGCTTATTGGCAACAATAGTCCTGTCAGTGATGATAGATCGATCTCATTATAACGTGATATTGCCATTTTCGAGTAATGGGTCGGGCTCATACCTATAGTACGGTACTTCGGATTCCACAAGATTGTATTTAAGAGCAAGCTGCTGGTGGATAATCCTGGCTACAAGGATGTGTCTATGCAAATAGTCTCCGTTAGCTAGACGAGAACAACCAGAAATAATGTGTCAGATTGATTCCCCGGGCCGGTGGCATGCCCGACAGATGTCAACCGTACCCTCCTTCACAATGTATTTCCGGTAGTTATTCGTCATCATAACTTCGTCCATAATCGCACAAACAAAACCTTCGGTTTCCCCGAAGAGGTCACCAAAACGCAGCCAGGATACGGACGCTAAGAGATCTACATCGGGCCCATGTAGGACCCGGTAATAGCGTCCTTGAAGCTCCTTGCTCTGCCATACTTCCCTGCGGTCATTAGTATCGAGTACCATGGTTTGCGCCAGTTCTCGTTTGCCATGGAGAGCGGGGTGAGGCCCTTCTGCACAGCGATCACATTTCGATGCATACCCACGTCGGCTTTGAGAAAGTATTCCCTAAGGCTGCATACCTCGCGGTTGTGTAGGGTCTCAGCGTTTAAGAAGCCACGACCCCCACATTTCCGCGGGATATACAGCCCCATCACCGATGGTCGTGGGTAATGCATCCGATTTGCGGTCAGCAGTGTGTAGACCCTCCTATCCAGGGCGCCAAGTTTCGTCTGAGACCATTTGAGTATGCCGAAAGAGTACATCAATACCGGCATGCCCCAACCGTTGAAAGCGCGCACATTGTTCCCGCCTGATAAAAGACTATTCAGTACTTTATTCAGGCGGCCAAAGAAGCGCTCACTCAACAACTGCTTCACGTCAGCAGTATTGATGCCTAACGCTTCCGACATACCCAAATACTTGTAGGTTTCGGTTGAGCAGAGGGATCTAAGGTGTATGGAATCCGAGAGTTGAGTTCCCACGGATTCCATAATCTCCCTTCGCTTTACATGCATGACTGCACATTTGTCCACACCAAATTCCACCCTGATGGCGCTACTGAACGTTTCTGTTACCTTCAGTAACTGCATCAGTTGCAAGTTGTTGGGGGCAAAGAGTTTCAGATCATCCATGTAAAGGAGGTGTGATATGACCTCACCACCTCTTCTCAAACGGTAGTCTTGGCCCGAACCCTCCAGTAGAGTACTGAGAGGGTTTAGGGCCAGACAAAACCACAGTGGACTCAGACTGTCGCCCTGGAATATGCCACGCTCGATCCTTATAGGTTCGCTGTTCCCCTGGATCTGTCGACATCCTGGATAGTGAAGGACCGTCTTCCACTGCCCCATACACGACATCAGGAAGGTGCGCAAAGTTGCATCCACTTTGTACAGCTCCAGCACCCTCATGAGCCATGTGTGTGGGTACTGAGTCATAGGCCTTCTTATAATCTATTCAACATGTCGACAGATCTCTTCGAGAACGACGAACCTGTTGGCTAATGGCAACTTCAATGAGGAGTAGCTCCTGAGTACCGCGGGACCCATTTCTACATCCATTTTGAGAGGCAGACAAAATGCAATTTGTGTCAATATGTTTGTTAATTTTGGCTCTCAGGATGGACGTAAGAACTTTATAGACCGTCGGTAAACACGTGATCGGCCTATAATTTGTCGGCTCCGCAGTACTACCTGATTTATGGAGCAGGTGGGTTACTCCTGTCGTAAGGAACTGGAGTAGCGATCCTGACTCTAGGGCAGACTGGAACTGCCAAGCGAGCGTGCGATCTTTGAAACCTCTTTATCCAGAAATTGTGCAGCCCGTCCAGCCATTTGGGCTGTAATATTGTTTTCAAGTACTTAATATAGCACCATCAAAGATGGTAGTAAGTATATCAAACTAAAGTGTACACTCATAATGAGTAATTGCGTAAAATGCTTTTTTAATTAACTTTTTGCTTTTTTAGGATTGCAGAGGTATTTACGTATCGTAAGTACCTAAGTAGCTACCATGAGATAAGCCACCAAATTGAGTTTCACCCGAAATAAAAATAAACCTGGCCAAGTGCGTGTCGGTCTCCGCACATTTAGTTTCGTACCAAAAGTATTTTTGACTATTTGTTTGGCTTTGGTTCAACAAGGTGCTGAAGACTTTAGATCCAACCGTTTGGCTGTAATACCTGTGTGACAGACGATGGACAGACAAACAGACGGACATGTGAGTAACAGCAATAGGACTCCATTTGAACCCTCCGGGTACGGAACCCTATAATGGAAAAAAAAATGAATTTATCCGTCAGTTAAGCGAAGCATAAAACAGAACCAATATGACTTTTCGTCTACCGTTTCTAAGCCAACAACTTGTGTAGAAGATTGAAACAAACCCAAACCAATTACATTAAATACCGTAATTTTCCAAAATCGCAAATGTACCTGAAGTTAACGCAAGTTATATCTGTTCTTGTCTGAGGTTTGATTTAACCGTTTAAGTGCTACCTATGATATGAGAAAAGTACCATCTATGATTTAACCCTTCCCATCTGACGACCAATTCTATATCTAAAGCGCTTTTAAAATTAATATTTAATTTCAGTAATTCAAAAAGCGATTATTACACATCACGTTACGAGCGACATTAAGGGATGACGACCTCTGGACGAGGTCCCTACGTGATTCGACTAACGTATAATATATTCGACTCTCGTTCAAAAAGTAAATTGTTAAAAAATTCATATTTCCACAAAAAAACACAAATTAAATTTGTTTAGTCTATTCATTCATTTAAGGTTAAATAGTTTTTTTTTTTAAATATTTTTTACTTACAACAGGTCTTCACAATCTTTTCATAGTTTCTAATTTTGACCGGTAGAAATTGTCAAAGGCCGCCAAGTCCGCTTTTCTACCTTTGTGCATGAAGTCTATTTTTATATACGTACTAGCTCTGACCCGGCAAACGTTGTTTTGCGATTAGAAAATGGGGGGTGGGGATAGGAGGGTGAAAAATACTTTACGACCTATTTTCATACCTACCAAATATACAAAAAAAAATATCATTAAAATCGGTCGAGCCGTTTCGGAAGAGTGCAACCACAAACACGTGACACGAGATTTTATATTAGATTATTGGTAAGTTGTTTATTGGTAAAGTTTTCAGGCGAAGTATTTATTGCTTTCATGTTTAATGTTATATAAGTCTGTTTACAGAGAATTACAACAATAACCCACAACATTTTTGTATTAACTTCTATGAGTATTTTAGACGAATGGGATGAAAGAGCTTTCACGTATGAAGAAACCCAAGAGCGTCAAGTGTTCGACCTCTCGCGCCCGGCCCTGGTTCAGGCCATGGTACGGAGTGAGGGGGAATGGGAGGCAGTCTCCGCCTTCTGCGAAGCAGTAATGCTAGCGAAGGCGGAGACAGGACGCGTGAGGGAATCTCAACGGAGTGGCCCTCACGGCCCCGGCCGCTACCACCGCAGGAGAGGAACTGGACGTACTGGGCGTAGGACGTCGCGAGACGATCTCCGGCCACCGTCGACCCGGACCTGCGGACGGTGAGCAGTGGGTAGCTCGCCGTCCGATCAGCACCAGGCCCGTGAGTCGACGGCGCGTAGTGTTCCACGTAAGCTACCCAGTTCTCGCCGTCCGCAGGCCCTGGCCTACGGTGGCCGGAGATTGTCTCGCGACGTCCTACGCTCAGGGCGTTTCTAGCGGTGGCTGCGGCTGGCGTGTGTAGTACAGAATCAGAACAATTGCACGTCTTCCTTAAAATAATTAGAAAGAAAGAAAGAATAAGAATTTATTTGCCACAAATTAACGACATACACAACAATATGATTTGATTAGTATAGATATCATGCAAGTTACGGCCATTATAGTACGCAATAGCTGCGTAATGTAACGTCGCAACAGGATTATCGCGAATGAAACAGCGCACCGCGGTATTGAACTTAATCCCTGCTTAGTCTGACAGCGACACTGGTAATTTACTATTTACCTATATGTACATAACGTAGACAGGAAGGTACCTCCGTAGTCATCCTCCGTGCTCCGTGGTTCAGATAGACGTCTCTAAACAGCTGTGGGCGTACGTTGGGATAAAATAGAATAAAACTTTATTGTACACCGTCCAAAACAGTAACACAATTCTTTTGTGATGTGGATGTGTTGGTTCTAAATAATAATGCCGGTATACAATCTCTTCACAATCTTGACCAAATTAACTATTAAGGCCATGAGATGAACTAAAGCGCGGTCACTATCGGACTACATAGGAAAGAAAGAAATGCGCGACGACATAATGGTTGCAATTTATTGCAAAATATGGAGCATTAATAGGAACTATCAATTATTTTCGAAGTGAGGCCCAGCGGGCGTCACCTGTCTGTCAGTCCCCGTTGACAGTCGGCCATCGTGTAACTACAGACTTTGTTAGGTTCCGGGTGTATGAACCTTGTCACAGGTCTAAAGACCTTGGGTAATAGTGATAATAGCGGTAAATACTCGATTCACGCGTTTTAAACGCGTGAATCGAGTTTTTGGCAATTTTTTTTGGCAAGGCAAATCTTATAACCCCGGTGGCGCACATGTGTACCGCTAGTTTGCTTTGCCAAAAAAATTATCAGAAACCCGTGTCCTATTACTGGGTGGACCCAGTTATAGGACACGGGTTTTTTCACGTCTCTTTATAATTGTGAAACTTTCATAAAATACGCTTAATAGTTTATGATGCCTGATTCTCAATTTTTAATCCACGTTAGACATAACTTTAAAAATTAATTACACTATTTTTATTATTTCAAATATTCACGTATAAAATTACGAAGGAATTTGTTTAAAATTATTTCATATATTTTTTTCAAAGAAATAAGACTTGTCGTTTAGACGTGATGATAAATTAAAATCATTAGAAGTCGTATATCTGCGCCTTAGTGATCATTTCTATCGAGGATTTTATTTTAAACAAGTTTCGGAAATAACCTCGGAAATAATATAGTCAAATTGTTTTTTTTTTTTGCATTTTTTATCTTAACAGATTTGGTTTTCTAACCACTCAAAGTCGTTTTATATTTTATTAATACCTAGAGCTTTAAGTTATGATCGAACGTCGTAGCCGCCAGATTTTTTGTATGAAACTATAACCGACTCTTTCGACTATCACAGTCACTGTGCTGCGTAGACACCGTCTAGCACCGTTAGATGGCGCTCGCATTCTGGTTATCCTGGTTGGGCATACACTGAATCACGACATACATTTATAATTATGTGTGTGTAGAGGTTCTTCAGGCGTTATAATGACCCCAATAACAGGCGCAAAGCCACAGTGCGACAGTCAAATCAGTACAATTGCCTAAGAACAAAATTAATCTGCCTAGCTTTTTCCCAACTATCTTGGGGTCGGCTTCCAGTCTAACCGGATGCAGCTGAATACCAGTATTTTACATGGAGCGACTACCTATTTGACCTCCATAACCTACTCGTGGTTACTGGGTAATACGATACCCCTTGGTAAGACTGGTTGTCAGACTTTCGGGCTTCTGACGACCTGTAACGACTGTCAAAGATCCACGATTGACAGCCCGAACCAACAGCTTAACGTGCTTTCCGAGGCACGGAGGAGTCTCGGTATGTAAAGATGGTCACCCATCCATGGACCAACCCCGGCAAGCGTAGCTTAACCTGATGGATCGACCCGTGCGGCTGTTATTACTTTAGCCACGAGCTCCTCAAATTTCCTTACAACAATTTCTATGAAAAAGGGTTGTGGCATTGCTGTCGCTTGGCGTCGCATCTGTCCGTTGAAGTTTACTCGCGATTTTAGTCCGTGTATAAATAAATCAAAGTCGCTATCCGCGTCTGTGTGTATCTCCGCTAACTCCTAAACGACGCAACGGATTTTAGGGCAAATTTCACTAATACAAAGAGCGACAAAAGAGAAAAGTTGTTGTGTATAACTTGTACCCATGCAGTGCTGGGTGGTTTACTAGTCGGAATATTTTGGCTAAGTATGTATTACCTACGTAATAGCATGTGTATATATAGATCGATTTTTTTTCTTTTGTAAGCAGTAGCTGCACTTTCCTGCAAAAGGGTTCCAAAGATTAGTGGAACAGCAATCAAAATAAGGATACGGTTTGTTTTAACCTTTTTTTTTGGCTTGATCCAATGACATTTCCCGCTCTGGGTGGGGCGGGAGGGTGTGTCAGACTCTTACTGACTAAAACCCATCCCTGTTCCTTCCTTGCCTGAGTGCCCAGGGGTGCCGTAGCTCTGTTAAGAATCCTACAGTCAGATTGCTGTTCCACTTTAATCCATATACATCTTAAATTTGAACAACTTAATTTCGTATACTGAGTTTACGATTACAAACATTGATACATTGGATGGTATCCGCTGGCCCGGTTCAACCTCACGTCCTGTAAACGCTTTGTAGGCTGTAAAACCTTCTTTTGTAATAGCTATGAACACGAATTTATGGTTTTATATTTCGACTATGAAGCATATTTATTTACAACAGAATAAAGCTACGAGTACAATACACAACTAAAGTAATAAGCATAATTTATTGGTAGGTATTTTAACGTTTTTAGAATGCTGAGACACGGACCTCCTTTACAGAGAGAAGGCCTTTGTCTCAGCGTTCTAAAAACCCTACTAATATAATGAATAGTAAATGAAAAGTAAATAGTTTTTTTTATTATAATTCTAAAAACGTTGTGCCGCGTGGTGGATAAACTCATGAACTAAACTTATAAATAATAGGTATATAATTACATAAATTGATAATCATAATATGTACAAACGCATAATAATATGAAAACAATTATTAGGCATCAAGAAATTGATCCACACGTTGTCAATGGCAAAAGTGCCCAGAACGCTGGCTGCATTGCCACATTGAATAGCAATGCTGATTCGTTCGCCAAAAAAAAGCCAATTATTTCTAATGGAGTTTCTGTGCAGTGTTTGAAAAAACAAATAGCACTATCCAACTTAAAATATTTAAAAAACCAGTCAAGTGCGTGTCAGGCCACCCGCAAAGTAGGGTTCCGTAGACCGTACTTCACATAAGTAGTTTTTTTTTATATTTTGTACGAAATTTAACAAGTAGAAACATTTTATAAGTTGGGTGACAGTTACTCTAAAACTAACAGAGCTAACTTAGCCGTGATAGTTTTCCTTTTAATTTGGTTTTTTTACTGTTTTTAGGCACGCATTTGACCGCACACACACCTGATGGTAAGCGATGATGAGGTCAGAGATGGAGCACGATTGCCTCGAAGTAACCTATTCACATTCATACATATACTTCCGTAAATTTCTCACATATCCAAATCTAAAAATTAACACATGACTAACAAAAAAATTAACCGACGAAAAAGAACTAAAAAGCAAAAAATAAATAAACTTTTTAAGTCTTGAGTAATGAGCTTATTTACCTACATAAAATATCAAACTTTATATAAACTAATTTTTTAGTCGGCGCCATACAACAATCTGATTATTAAATATCTAAATTTTATAAGTACTTACAAATGAAGAAGGCTGTAAGTAGGTAATTAATGATTTTATTAATTGGCGCCGATTCAAAATTAATTTATATAAAGTTTGATATTTTATGTAGGTAAATAAGCTCATTACTCAAGACTTAAAAGGTTTATTTATTTTTTGCTTTTTAGTTCTTTTTCGTCGGTTAATTTTTTTGTTAAAAAGTTTTTTATTTTATGATTTTTTGTGGCTCGCATCACCTTTTAACACTCTGAGGCTAATTTCTAATTCTTTATCATTCCTCTTGCCACTGAGCTGATGATATAACAATCCTTCCATGAAGTTCCCAGGATATTGACCAGTTGAGGTTACCTTCAATATTGTAAAGACGTCTTTTCGTCAAAGCATATTAAGGTATTTGTCACTAAAACCAGTTTTTATATCTGACTTCTATTGTTTAGGAAAGGTATGGTTTCCATCATCAGCTCAGTTTCATGATGTGATGGTTCCTAAATGCAAATACCTGATTCAGTTCTGAAAAGTAAACAGAAACAATATTCGTGCCCAATTTTCGAGGTTCTCTCTCAATTTTTTCAGGATCCCATGATCAGATCCTGATGTCCTTGACATAGGACCATCCTTGAGGTATACCCCATCTAAGGAAAAGAATCATCAAAATCGGTTCATAAATAACGGAGTGAGGGCCGAACATACATACAGAAACGCTAAACGTGCCCACAATTTTCGAGGTTTTCTCTCAATTTTATCAGGATTCCATTGTCAGATCCTCATTTCCCTGATATGGGACCACCCTTGTGGTATACCCTATCTAACAAAAAAAGAATAATCAAAATCGGTTCATAAATGACGGAGTGAGGGCTGAACATACATACAGAAACGCTAAACGTGCCCACAATTTTCGAGGTTTTCTCTCAATTTTATCAGGATTCCACTGTCAGATTCTGACTTCCATGACATTGGACCACCCTTGAGGTGTACCCTATCTAACAAAAAAGAATAATCAAAATCGGTTTATAAATGACGGAGTGAGGGCTTAACATACATACAGAAACGCTAAACGTGCCCACAATTTTCGAGGTTTTCTCTCAATTTTATCAGGATTCCACTGTCAGATTCTGACTTCCATGACATGGGACCACCCTTGAGGTGTACCCTATCTAACAAAAAAAGAATAAGCAAAATCGGTTCATGAATGACGGAGTGAGGGCTGAACATACACAAAAAAAAAACAAAAAAAACATGTATACGGTCGAATTGAGAACCTCCTCCTTTTTTTTCGTCGGTTAAAAATTAGCAATTTAAAGCTTAATTTTACGCAAACGTATCCCTGAATCGAAAAATGGTTTTACAGTCCCGTATTATTTTTGAATAGCCTATCCAACGATATCCCATGGGATAGAAGAAAAAAAATATCCCCACTATGTGTACAGGAGTAGTGGTGGCCCAGTGGTATTGGCCGCGACTTACAAGTTGTAGGTCGTGAGTTCAAACCCAGGCAGGCGCTTTACTTTGTGTAAATTATTTCATCACCACTGCTCTCAAAACGGTGAAGGAAAACATCGTGAGGAAACCGGCATGTCCTAGAACCAAAAATTCTAAGACATGTGATATCCATCAATCCGTTTTGCGCCCGCGTGATCGATTATGGCCCACACCCTCTCACAGAGAGGAGGCCTGTGCCCCAGCAGTGGGGACATTAAAAAGGCTCATGATGTGTTCAAGAGGTACCCTATTTTTTTTTATTATTTCATTTTACCACCTCGTCGGCGTGATTAACATGTAATCCATGGCATATTATATATTTCTAGTCAATGATAAAAGAAAGATACGCTATGTTCATACAAAGCGGCGTTCAGATATCATTGCGTTGTTATAACAAATGTCCTTATTTTAAGTTTATAGCAATTATGGTATGAAATTCCTTCACTCTTAAATGAATCTTGGAACCATAGACGTTATTATCACGCCATGGACACACTTTTCTTCGTTCGCTGCTGTTAGCCAACTGAATAAAATTGCTACAATTGGCTGAATTTGTCTGCAACATTTTGCGCGTGCCAATGGCATATCTACCTCTTTTTAACCGACTTTCGAAAAAAGGAGGAGGATCTATATTCGACTGTATGTATGTTTTTTTTTTATGTATGTCCGCTGATTTTGCCGTCAGTTGAAGACTGATTTTCAAAATTCTTTTTTATTCGTTAGTATCGAAGTGGTTCCTTCTAAATTTTATCGAAATTGCTTCAGCACTTTTTTAGAAACTGAACAAAAACGGAAAATACGTATACCTAGATGACGTTTTTGTTTTCTCCAATTACGAGATGTTTAAATTCCACGTTCCATGTTATTGGAGTCTTTAGTTCTGGGGTATAACAACTAAAAATTGAAAAATAACACTTTTAACAAAAAAAAAAACAACTGACTTCCAAAAAAGAAAATACACTAAAAATTAAATAATAACTTTAATTTCGGATGTCGGTGTTTGTATTTTATTTCTTCGTTATTTGACACCGACTGCTTTTTTTTAATAATAATATTATTTCTAATACTCAAAGTCTCTGAGCTAAGCTGCGGACGGATGGATATGGCGAAACTATAAGTGTTCCTTGTTGACTACGGAATCCCAAAAAAACGACTCGTTTTAAAAAAATTAGCATTATTTATTTATTTATCCACTGCCCCACAGCAAAAAAAAATGGTTTAAAGCGAACAAACCGTGCGAACCACCTGGGTCACTTTGACGTGCCTGAGGACAATTTTTTCAACCACCTGGGCCGCGGGGACGTTCCTGTGAGTATCCTTTATTTCTGGCAACTAAAATCCATAAAACACAATACATATATAAGTATAAAACAATAATTCCCCCCCAGTTTTCTTTTTCTTCTTGTGTTTCTCTGTTTTTTGCGTCATGTTTACCGTAAATAAACGTATTTTCTTTCTTTCTTCTTTCTAATTACACTGGAAACTACTGATCACTCCTGCTGCGGCTGTCTGACTACTGGAACTGGTAGAAAAGTATGAAAGTACTTGGCTTCCATTGTGCCGTTTCTACTAAATATAATATAATATTACGCTTGTAAATTAGTTTTTGTCTTTAAGACCCTCCGACACGTTGCCGAGCCCTCTGTACTGAAACGAATATATTTTGCTCTCTGCCAGTCCCTCATAACTTACTGCGTAATAGCATGGGGTGGGTCCCGTATATCCATTTAAAAACCCGTTGAAGTTACGCAACGTGCCACACTGAAGGATTGCACCTTCAAATCACGTCTGTACTCCACCTCACTGCTTTATGAGTTTTGTGAAGTGTTAACCGTAAGGCAGCTATATTTCCTAAATCTAGTACTAACGCAACCTAAGAATCTGATCTGATGACCCACTCATATTAAATTATTATTATTATTAATTTTTCAAAACCAAATTCAGCACTCGTTTTGCTCCGTTTATTGGCCCTTACATCTACAACAAGCTAAATAAAATTCTCAACCTATACCCGCTGACTCAAAAGTGCCTGTAAAATTAAACTAAGTGATTACCTTCAAAAACTCACCTATGAGGAGACAGAAGAGCTGCTACTGGTACCTACATAGTAAGGACGCATTTATATATTTATTTGTCTATCTTGTTATATATTTAGTTCCAATTTCCCCTAATCTCACACACCCTCTCACACTCACTCATTCACATCTCCATCTCACACAAAGAGAGAACTGTTAACACACCTTCCATGTTATATCTAGGTCATTTAACTTGTAATTTTTTTTTTTCTCTTTTTTCTTAATTACTTTTTTGTTTTCTTTAGTTTTTCTGTTTTGTATTAGGCTCGTACATTCTAACATGGAACCATTAGCATTCTTAAATACTTATTTGTAACTCAGGGAAATCGGTATTGCGGGCTGAAATACAGGTTATGCCTAGTTCGGCCCCAAATGCTAATGCTGCTGTGTACACAAACTTAGTGCTGTGTACATAAACTGTGTGGAAGCTGTGTGAATATTTTTAGGAGTGTGTGGTACCTATTTGTCAGTTTCGTGGTATTCCCACATGCCATTAAGTTTGATGAATACTATACCAACATACACACACTTTTTTATGTGAAGAAAAGTTATATTATAAATTGGGTTTTTGGAATACATATTCATGAAATACCCGGGGATCTGCTAGGCTTTGCAAATAATCCCGAAATGGGGGCATTGAGAGATACAAATTCGTTACTAATGAAAACGTGCGATACCTTAATCCGTCAACGAAGCCATGCACAAGTGGCTTTCAAAGTTTTGCCTTTATTTGAAACAATAAGATGTGACACTCGGCTGCCGCACTGTCGGTCGCGATTCCCACACGGAACAATTATTTGTATGGCCTACAGTTTGTGTATTTGAGTTTAAATGTTCGTAAATGCACCCGAGAGCAGTGGTGGCCCAGTGGTATCGGCCGCGACTTACAAGTTGTAGGTCATGAGTTCAAATCCAGGCAGGCACTTTACTTTGTGTACATTCTTTCTTCACCACTGCTCTCAAAAAACGGTGAAGGAAAACATCGTGAGGAAACCGGCATGCCCTAGAACCATAAATACGATGACATGTGACACCCACCAATCCGCATTGGGCCCGCGTGTTTGATTACGGCCCACACCCCCCTCACAGAGAGGAGGCCTCTGCCCCAGCAGTGGGGACATTAAAAGGCTGATGATTAAATGCACCCGCGATACTGGAGAAACTTCTACTGTGGGACAATTTTACCTCTTGTTAATTGCTTTTTAGTAATCTTTATCATTGTTCACTAAGAAAATAAATGCATCAAAATAAGTAAATCTGTAGGTACATGTCGCCACATGTACCTATAGATTTATTTATTTTTCTTTGTGCGCCCATAAAGAAAAAAAAGTTTTTATAATCTAAACTGCCCTAAGTCAAGTACCCGTAAACTTGCCACGAAAATAAGGGCTGGAACTTACTTGTAACACAACTTCTAAACTTGCCAAAGGTTTATTGTGCTACGGTCTTTGTGTTTCTGATATATGGCCCCTAAATTTTCCCTGAACAATAAGTATTGGCAGCTCGGTAAAATCTGTGCTTCGTAATACTAAGTGATCTGCTAATTTTCTTAAGTATTAAATTTTGCTTGACTTTGGCAACCTTTGGGAATGTTTCAGCATTTTATGAGACGGTACCTTGAAGATGAATGATAGAAGTTGCTTTGGTTTTAGTAAAGAATTTGTGATGACATTGCGACAATGTTGGTGTCCTAAGTTTGAAGTAGATAGGTACAGCGTTCGTAGTTTTGAATGGAGTTTAAACTGTCATTATATATATATTTTTTTTTTTAATACTTTGCCCCACAATAGGAATTACTCCTGTAACGTAGGTGCATTCACAAACATATATACTCACATACACAAGACACTCAGACCCGGAACAACTATCTGCAGGTCATACAAATATTTTTTCCGTGAAGGAATCAAACCCGCGACACACAGCACAGCAGCCGATCGCTCAACCACTGCGCTAACCATGTCGTTAAATATGTATAGACTGACTATAATATAGAATGACATTGGTGGCATTCGTTCTTTATACTTTTAAAATTGGGTTAGTAATGCATCCACCTGTTTTTACTCTTTATTTGTTATTCTGGGGTCGGCACAATATATGTACCAATCAGTATTCACTCTATTTCTAACATATACACGATCCACCATCATTTCCATGGTGTTCTTTTATTGTTATAGCCAACGTTTATAATCAAAATTTTTATTTACATTATGTTTAACTTATCGTGTAGCTACTATACGCACTATTAGTTTGTAAGTATTGTAAAAATGCTAGCTAAAGTCACAAAAAATACACTGTATAAAAAAACTTATAAATCATTTTTACTAGGTACACTAAAACCAGTCAAGCACTATAGTTTCAGCTTATCTAAAACCACAAGAAGTAGACTACAAACATAAAACAAGCGACGATCGCCTCAGATGGTGACCTTCTGAAATCAATTTCCCGAAACGTTTGACCTTTGTTAGTGGCCAGTATTTTGTCTCGACGCGGTACGAGACTTGTCCAAAGCTATTTATTGTGAGATATTTTGAAATTCACTTAACGAGATGAATAGTTTGAATTGTTACAAAGCTTTCCGATGTTGTTATTTAGTTTCATACCTTGAAAACTGTCAAACGTTTGTATTGATTTGTTGGATTGCATTTTTAGTAATCAAAAGTGGGTGAATATTAAGTGATTGTAAGGCACTGGAACACAGTTCACGGCTCTGGAGGTGGGCTAATTATATTATTAAATAGAGCAATTTGTAAGTAATATAAATAAATATTCATAATTTTACTAACATATAGCTATGCGGAGGTGCACGGCCTTAAATACAACTCAAAAAAAAGCGAGGTGTTAGTGTTTACGGCACCTAAACAACAGCCCCGTCGTGTACCTCCAGTATATCTCAACGGCGTAGTACTAAATGTGGTGAATAGTTTTAAATACCTGGGTCATGTTGTCACCAGTGATCTTCGTGATGATGGCGACATAGAGCGCGAGCGCAGGGCGTTGGCGGTGAGGAGTAATATGCTCGCCCGTAGGTTTGCTCGCTGCACGGCAGACGTCAAAGTGAGTTTATTTAAGGCGTTCTGTCAGTCCTTCTACACGAGCGGTCTGTGGGTGTCATATACGAGCCGAGCCTACAACGTCCTGCGCGTACAATACAACAACGCTTTCAGGATGCTGTTGCGATTGCCGCGACGTTGCAGTGCGTCGGGAATGTTTGCTGAGGCTCGTACGGATGGCTTTCACGCCATAATGCGTAAGAAAGCGGCATCGTTACTGCAACGCTTGCGTAGCACTCGGAACAGCATCCTGAAAATGATTGCTGGCAGAGTGGACTGCCCCATCCAAAGACACTGGGTGGGGATAACTTTAGGCATAGCTTAATTGATGTAAGTACTAATAACACTAACATAGCATGTAAGCACAATCTGTTACTAACCACTAACAACTTATGGACTGTAAGGTCTGAAATAAAGATATTTTTTTCTTTATTTTTTTTATAGTATTATATTCTTAACCGACTTCAAAAAAAGGACGAGGTTCTCAATTCGACTGTATTTTTTTTATTTTTTTTATGTGTGTTACCTCATAACTTCTTACTACGTGAACCGATTTTAAAGATTTTTTTTTGTTTGATAGCTGTTGCTTTACATGTAGTCCCATTTTAATTTGGTGAAGATCTGATGAAGAACTTCGGAGATACACAATGGAACTCTTCAATAAATGATAGCAAACCTTCCAGAATTGCTGCAATCGCATGCTATTTTTGGGGCTATCAATTCGGGAATATCTTTACTATTAATTTAGTTTTAGAATGGGGTACAACAACTAAAAAGTGAAAAATAAAAAACTTTTTACAAAAAAATACAACCGACTTCCATAAATAATACTAAAAAATGCAAAATAACTTTACGTTCGGAAATCGGTGTCAAATAACGAAGAAACCAAACTGGAAACACCGACTTCCAAAATTAAAGTTATTTTTCATTTTTTTGTATTATTTATGGAAGTCGGTTGTATTTTTTTTGTAAAAAGTTTTTTATTTTTTCCTTGTGGAAAAACCCAGTAGCAATTTTTACCTGATCCGGGAATCGAACCCATGACTCGAGAGCTCGTCACTCGCGCCTGCGACCACGAGACCAACAAGGCAGTCCGGGGGGTTAATAATACACATTCACGTATTTAATAATAAAAAAAAGTATGAAAGTGTGTGTGTGTGTGTTGTGTGTGTGTGTGATTTGACATCTCACCTTGGTCATAAGCAACATTGACATTCTATCCTGAAAAATAAAACTAGGTCCGATTTCAACAGCGCGTATACTTTTCGCGCACTCTACCATCTGAAGCCCAAATCTACCATCGCGCACGCTCATTGGTCAAATCAAATAGCGCGTGCTTCCCTGGCTTACTGTTCCACACTTCCGTCCCATTTCACGAAATCACTCCCACAGATTGTTGGATAGCGAGAGGAAAGATGTTACACATCAAAAATATTATGTACTGGAATAGTCTGTAGGCTGCTAGAGGTTATTGCATGAAAGAAGAGATGCACTGTCCTGACAATATATGTATGCATAATCTCAAGTTAAACGTGTGGTATATACTTCTAATAATGTTTGTTTTAAATGATGTCCAAAGTGTAATCTTATACTTTTGTGAAAAACATTTCCACAGACCAATTTCTCTTAAATCTATCCTCCAAGATAATATTTCAATCTCCACTTCCGACAAAGACTCTTTATTATGTCAAGGTTACGGCTTTTTTCCATGGGTAGCTTTCAGATAAGGGTTGTGTGGGTCGGTGACATATGAGCCCCATAAGTGAATGACACGAGAGCGACGTTAGAAACAACCTCGACTGACGGGTGCGATGAATTTACTTGTAGGTCATGGTTGAGGGGTTGAGAGATAGTCGGAAAGTTTTGGGAATGGAAGAGAATACTTGAAAAAAATAGAGCTATTGTGACAGATAGTTGTTATATAATTATATATTTGTATAGCCTACGGATAGTTGTTCAAATTTTATGATAAAATAATAACAATTCAATGATTTTCATAAATGCTTTTATTTCACAATCCTTTTACAAAGTTACAGGCAATCGTAAAAACATAATCAAGCATGCACTTATTTGGAATATTGTACAGGTTCTTAATCGAGGTTTAACATGCACGTTTTAAATACCAATTAAAAAAAAGTCCCATAATTCAATATTCATAGAATAAAATAGCTGCTTAATACACTATTACTATTAATAGTGGCAATGAAGACTCAATCCAATCAAAACTTTGAAGTGTCAACTCATAATAATTTAACACTTAATGTGTTAAATTGCATTTTTAAAGTCCAATATGAAAAGTAAGTCTAGACGATGCTATAAAAGAAAAGGCGCCGAAGTAAAAATATAAAGTTTATATTTAGTATGTGATATAAGTTTTTATACACATCTGAAAGCAGTTAGAAGTAAACGCTATTTCATAGGTCGTTTCATATCTATAATATTGCCATTTATTCCTGCAGTTGCTCTTAATTCTTTCTAACAAAAAAAAAAAACATTGGCAAAGATATAAGATTACTATTGTTCCCGGCTGTCAACCGTGGATCTTTGAATATCGATACGGGTCGTCAGAAGCCCGAAAGTCCGACAACCAGTCCTACCAAGGGGTATCGTATTACGCAATAACTGGGTTGTTGAGGTCAGATAGGCAGTCGCTCCATGGATTCTGATAGTTCTGGTATTCAGCTGCATCCGATTAGACTGGAAACCAACCCCAAGATAGTTGGGAAAAGCGGGCCTGCGGACGGCGAGTAACCGGGCCTGCGGACGGCGAGTAGTGGGTAGCTCGCCGTCCGATCAGCACCAGGCCCGTGAGTCAACGGCGCGTAGTGTTCCACGTGCGCCTCAAAGAGTTGTCAGCAATCATGATGGGGCTCGTCATGGCCGATGCCTGCCCGAGGGTTGTGGATAAATTCAGAACAGAGTTACCGTGCCCCAGGGCACTCAGGGCAGGGAAGGAATAGGGGTGGCTTTTAGTCAGTAAGAGTCTGACATGCCCTCCCGCTCCAGCCAGAGCGGGAGATATCATTGGATGATTACCCACCCCAAAAAAAAAAAATAGTTGGGAAAAGGCTATGAAAATAATGTAGAAAGTACCTACCTCAGGCAAGGTAGATATTTTCAGGCAACCTAAGAGAATGCCCAGGGCCTGCAGTCTCGACATAGTAAACGGTTGCGTAACGACCGATTTCGTTCCCTAAGAAATTTATGTTGCAATTTAAAATTTACGCCGTCTCAGTACATATTTCGAGAAAATCAATAATTTTTCTGGTAATGATCTAATATTTTTCCTCACAAATGAAGGAGTTTTCTAACGGCTAGTAATTTAGCTATCGGCAGCTAAAGTAAGTTTCGCTTTCAATGTCGAGACTGCAGGATCAGCATCCAACTTTCCACTATCGTATTAAACTTGGACTTCTATTACTAGTATTACTACAAACTACAGTGTTTCTTTCTTTCGGAAAGTAGTTTATAAATGTTAACGTGACCTATGTTCAACAGTCGTCTGATAAAAAGAGGAAATTATATTGAGATTTACAATCCAGAGTCATTTCTTTTTTTGTGTGTGATCAATGGTACCAAAAGCTCGGGTTCTCATCTCAATCACTAGTTAGGGCGGTCACGTTTCTTTGTATGAGATAAGGCATCTGTACACTGGTATTATATTATCTGTGGTGAAGGTAACAGTAGACTTACTTCAGTGTTATCTGGCAGGACACCCGAGCCCGCTACTGAATGGATTTGTGGTTAACAAGGAACGTGCAGTGTTTATTCGACCCCTGGACTCTAACTCGATTCACCAACTGAACCGTACTATATGAATGGTTCACCGCACGTTACTGGTAATACTCGGACTCCAAAAACCACCCTTATAGTAATACCTAAAAGCTATTTAATTTAATAGTGACAATTCTAAAGTGTAATTGAAATAAATACTTTGAATTTGATTTGTCGAATATAGAAAATATATTTTCACGGTTATATAAATAGCCTAAGGGCCAGGTAACGTTTCGCCAGCTGTGTTTATTTAAATATCCCATGTACAGAGGGAGCAATCCTATTGCCACTAACCGGATCGATATTTAGGTTTTTTTATGAACAATTTAATACAAATATCACGCAGTATTATTAAATTGTTTATATAAAAACCTTACCTTACCTTACTGTACAGTTGGATTACTGGGTCTGAGCGTAGTTGGAGTATATACTTAGGCAAGAATGAGTGGACTGTATAAATATGACGCTTATATTACAATATTAGACTTGATACAATAAATATTAAAAAATGGCAAACGAAAAATGGGTTTACGATGCGCGAGCGCGTTGGTGCGATGTCGATTGGTTTCGGGTACTGGTTGGGCGCGATAACGCAGCTATTGCCGCGCCGCTCTCTCCCCGCTTCCCTTCCTGGTCCACTCGCTCGCTGCGTTGAGGTGATTAATCAACATACTCCCCCCGTTGAAGTGTCTTCAACAGTAGTAACTACTGGTAAGGGACAGATGGTATTGAATGCTCGCCGAATGATGCCATTGCGCGTACGGATCTCAGCTACTCGAGCGATACCATCTCTGCCAGGAAGAACCTTGACGATGCGTCCTAGAAGCCATAACAGAGGAGGTGAGGTCTTGTCCTTAATGACTACTAGAGTTCCTTCTTTTAGCTCGCCTGATGATCGGCACCACTTTGTCCTTTCCTGAAGCCACAGAATGTATTCGTGGGAAAAGCGAGCCAAGAAGTGGTGTTTCAAGAATTCTATGCGTCGAAATCATTGTATGTTGGAGACGTTAGCATTCTGCACCTGGGGATGAGGCAGCATGATGAGCGAACGTCCAATAAGGAAGTGTGCAGGAGTAAGAGGAGTGAGGTCTGAAGGATCGTTGGAAAGTGGAGTTAAGGGCCTTGCATTTAAGATGGCCTCCACTTGAATTAAACAAGTTGCCATCTCTTCAAAAGTTAAATTTGTGAAGTTAGCATACGTCTGAGATGGTGTTTTGTCGACTTTACAGCAGACTCCCATAATCCACCAAAGTGTGGAGTGTATGCAGGAATAAAGGAAAAGCTGATGCCAGGATCAATCGTACTGAGATCTAAGTCCTGTGAAAGAAGGTTGGCCAATTCGTTGAAAGCGCCAACAAATGTGCCGTTGTCGGAAAAGATGTTACGTGGTTTTCCCCTACGAGCAATAAAGCGGTTCATGGCAGCCAAGAATGCTTCTTTTGTAAGGTCTGACACCAGCTCTAGATGTATGGCTCTCGTAGCTAAGCACACAAACACACATATGAAACATTTTATTAGTCTACATCCTCTACCTTTACGGTCAGCTATCATAATTGGGCCAGCGTAGTCGACTCCTGAGTCTAAAAAAGGAAACTCTAAGTGCAGACGCTGCTCTGGAAGGTTACCCATGATAGGTTGTACGGTGTTAGCCTTTATCCTACAACATTTCACGCATGTATGAGTGACCTTCCAGAGCAGCGTCTGCCGATGTCCATCTTCCATAGTTTGATACAGAGCGAGGCAGCGGGTTATTGTGTATAATATACAGGGTCAAATTGAATTAATTAATTATTGACGACACGGTTGACGTAGTGGTTGAGCGTTCGGCTGCTGCGCTGCGTATCGCGGATTCGATCCCCGCGCGGAACAAATATTTGTATGGCCTACAGATAGTTGTTCCGGGTTTGAGTGTCTTGTGTACGTGAGTTTAAATGTTTGTGAACGCACTCACGATACAGGAGTAATTCCTAGTGTGGGGCAAAGATTAAATATATATATATATATAGAAACTCCAAAGACCGTGTCGAAGTTCTATCGTGGAGTACTGCTGCCATCTCTGGGACGAATTTTCTAGATACCAAGTGAATGCGCTTGAGCCTATTGAAAAACGAGCAAAGAGGAACACCGGTAACGATGATCCTGTCGAGTCCAATCTCCAAATTCTTGAGCATCGAAACCGAATTGTTAGCCTGTCGATTTTCAATTGGTTACAATTCGGTGGGTGTGCGTCGTAATTATTGTATAGTTTAATTCCACTAAGCCCGTTTCACATTTGGACCACTAGATGTACGGCAATGTGCCATCCTAGGTAGAGATCCCACCCAGACGCACCAATTGGTTTGGAGAATACATTCATTGCGCGTACAGCTAAGGAGTGGAAATTCCTGCCGGAGGCTGTGTTTCCTGATAGCTTTAACCTGGGTGTCTTTAAGTTATGACGAATAGATTACTTCTAGGCAAGCGAGTTACAACGTTGATATTGGTCAAACGCGAGCCTATATAGTAATAAATATTTATCCAGTGACGGTAATACAAAAACAAAAACAGCTATACATTTCATTTTCAAGTAATTGCACTACCAGTAACCTCGTTATCAGCCATAGATACTTAGTAACTAAAAAAAAAACAACCGACTTCCAAAAAAGAAAATATACTAAAAATTAAAAAATAACTTCAATTTCGGTAATCGGTGTTTGTATTTTATTTCTTCGTAATTTGACACCGACTTCTGAAAATATAGTTATTTTTTAATTTTTACTGTATTTTCTACATAACGGGAAGATTTATAAAACAATGGCCAGACCTGCAGTGTCTTGTATGGTTCAGAACGTTGGGCCACAAAAGGGATGAGTGCAATTGCATGCAGCTGTGATGATAATGCTAAGAGTGATGTGTGGTGTTACCCGCATGGATTGAATTAAGAATGAGTATATACGAGGAAGTCTGAAAGTGGCACCTCTGACTGAAAAATTGTGTGGAAATCAGTTGTCGTGGTATGGGCGTGTTATGAGGAGGAATGAAGAAAATGTCGTGAGGAAAGTCTTCTGTATGGATGTGGGTGGCTATAAGAGTAGGGGAAGGCCAAAGAAACGATGATTGGACTGTGTGAAAGAGGATATGGGTAAAAAAGGAGTGACTACAGAGATGACGACTAATAGAGGAGTATGGAAGAAAAGACATGATGCGCCGACCCCAAATAATATGGGATGAGAGCAGGAGAATGATGATGAAGTCAGTTGTTTTTTTTTTTTGTAAAAAAGATTTTTATTTTTCACTTTTTAGTTGTTATACCCCAGAACTGAAAACCCCAATAACATCGAACGTGGAATTTAAAAAAAAATCGTAATTTGAGAAAACCAAAACGTCATGTATTTATACGTATTTTTCGTTTTTGTTCAGTTTCTAAAAAAGCAAAGAATTTTGAAAATTGGTCCACAACTGACAGAGAAATCGGTGGCCATACATAAAAAAAAATTTTGTAGTAGTCGAACATAGAACCTCCTCCTTTTAAGAAGTCGGTAAAAAATAAGAACATAATTAAGAACGAACCATTTTTATCCGTCTGCAAGGAAAGGGTTATTACAAGTTTTTATTTAACTTGCAATTTATGTATGTTTGGGCCGAATCTTGCAAGCTGAATTAGAGCCAGTTTCTCTGATTCCAATGACAATCCATTTTTATGGTAAGCATGACCAGGATTGACATCCAGGATTAGCTCCAGTTAAAAGAACTCTTCAATGGTCAACAGCACGAACACGAAATTTTATATGCACATTTAATCGTGAGAACCGGTATAAAAGCTTGTCTTTAAAAATGTTTTTTTAATTATTAACATATTAATTTTAAATACCTGGCATATTTGAGAGGCCTTGAATCACTTATCCATTTAATGAAATAGATAGAACAGTAGACTTCAAAATTCAATAAATAAACTTTAAAACACAATTATTAGATCGTTAGAGAACTTAGGGTGGGAACAGAACAAATTAAACTTACTAATTTTATCAAGGTAGCTCTGTATTTATAAGGCACATATTCCAAGTCAGTATGAAAGACCTTCACTCAACAAATACAATGTATGGGGCAGCTATGCAAACACAAATGTATGAGGCATACATTTATGTTTGCATAACTCGATGGAAAGTGGCACCGCTGACTGAAAAGTTGTGTGGAAATCGGTTGTCGTGGTATGGGCATGTGATGCGGAGGAATGAAGAAAATGTCGTGAGGAAAGTCTTGTGTATGGATGTGGATGGCTATAAGAGTAAGGGAAGGCCAGAGAAACGATGGTTGGACTGTGTGAAAGAGGATATGGGTAAAAAGGGGGTGACTACAGGGATGACGACTAATAGAGGAGTATAATAATAATAATAATAATAATAATATAATTGATTAATCTGTGGTCCGGCTGTCAACTTGAAAGCATCAAATCTTTTTCACTCAAAATTTTTTCAATAATTTTATTAATCAACAATTCAACAAAATGTATTTCAAACGTAAATCAGTAAGAAAAAAGAACCCAACAATTTAACAAAAAGAAAAAGTACCTACATCATGAATCTATTTTGACCGACGAAATGCATGCAAGATGCAAGTTTTATCTGACTGATAACTAAATAAAATGCTGACAAGAAACCGGGCACGCTGCCAAAAAGCACAACCAACATCTTCGGGTTCGTCGCTCAGCTCCGCCTCGCAGCCGCCGGGACCCGCGCCTGCCGTGAGTCCAGTGATTCCGGCCGCTGCAGTTGCGTCGAGCTCGAGCGACGAATACACCACTCCGCCGACGACACCACCACCTGCGCGTCGACGGGGAGGACGCCGGCCGCCGAGCGGCTTAGGACCTCGAGGCCCACCGGCCTCTGATAGGGTCCCAGCTCCCGGCGGAAGTGTGCAGCGCATGCGATGGACGCAATCCATAAATGAAAACGTCATGCGCTCATACTATGGGGCTACAGAGGGAGGAATTAACCTGACTGCGTACCGTGGTCGGATGCTCTCTCTGTTTCAGGTGCTTGAGCCAGCTGTCAACGTTTCGGCCCAGCGACTGTCGGATCAAGTGCGGGTTATCCAGCGTAACCGTATGTTGGATGACGCCGTACTTGATAGACTACGCCTTGAATCACGGAGTAGCCGTGTCTCACCTGTTTCGCCACCGGCCGCGGTGCAACTGCAACCCAGTGCTTCACCGCGACCCGACCACGTTGGTGAGGATGATGATGACGCAGCTATATCCGTGAGTACTCAATGCAATGAACGATTGAGGAGCGCTTTGGAGGATGCATTCCGGGAGCACCGCTCCACACCGCCTGGGCTTAGACCTCGTCTACCTCGTTTGCCCATGCATAAGAAAAATAAGGCGCTGGTGTGTGCTCTAGATTCGCAGCTATCGAATTGTTTTGATAGCAGCAAAGACCTTGCCGATACCCACTCAATCTTATACTGCGCAGCTGCAGCGGCATGTCGTGTAGCTCACGTCAAGTTCACAAATTGTGACAGAGCTACACGACCTGCTGTACCAGCTTGGCAGTGTAGGATTGAGCGTCGTATCGGTGAGACTAGAGCACTCATCGGCAAGCTTATCTGCTTCAGGGAGGGCAACATTCGCCCTAGGGTGATGCGTTTCGTGAGGCGGGCGTTCTCGGGGACTGATATTAGTTCCCGAGATTATCTGACCCGCGTCACAGAGCGTATTGACTTCCTGAAGCAGAAGGTCTATGCATGGGCAAATCGTATTCGTCGGTACAAGCGGCGAGTGGAGCGGTACACTCAGAATCGCACTTTCCAAAGCAACGAAAGGTGGGTTTATAGGGCTTGGGAGCAACCGGACCAAGGTGTGTCCGATAGACATCTACCGGATGATGATGCTATGAGTTCATTCTGGCGCAGCATCTGGTCGGTGCCTGTCAGGCACACCGAGGGTGATTGGACTCGAGAGGTCGAGCGCGCGTGCGACCTTATACCAGACATGGGGGCAATTACCATCAGCCCCCAAGATGTAACTCGTGCAGTCCGTCCGTTGCCTAACTGGAAATCTCCAGGGCCGGACGGGCTGCACAATTTCTGGATCAAATGGTTTCAAAGGTCGCACGCTCGCTTGGCAGCTCAGTTCCAGTCTGCCTTAGAGTCAGGGTTGCTGCCCCAGTTTCTTACGACAGGAATAACCCACCTGCTCCATAAATCAGGTAGTACTGCGGAACCTAAGAATTATAGACCGATCACGTGTTTACCGACGGTCTATAAAGTTCTTACATCCATTCTGAGAGCCAAAATTAACACCCATATTGATAAAAATCGTATCATGTCAGCCTCCCAGAATGGATGTAGGAATGGGTCCCGTGGTACTAAGGAGCTGCTCCTCATCGATATTGCTATTAGCCAACAGGTTCGTCGTTCTCGAAGAGATCTGTCGACATGTTGGATAGATTACAAGAAGGCCTATGACTCGGTGCCACATACATGGCTCATGAGGGTGCTGGAGTTGTACAAAGTTGATGCAACTCTGCGCACCTTCCTGATGTCGTGTATGAGGCAGTGGAGTACAGTCCTTCACTATCCAGGATGTCGTCAGATACAGGAGAACAGCGAACCGATAAGGATCGAGCGTGGCATATTCCAGGGCGACAGTCTGAGTCCACTGTGGTTTTGTCTGGCCCTCAACCCTCTCAGTACACTACTGGAGGGTTCGGGACAGGGCTATCGGTTGAGAAGAGGTGGTCAGGTCATATCACACCTCCTTTACATGGATGATCTGAAACTCTTTGCCCCCAACAACTTGCAACTGATGAAGCTACTGAAGGTAACAGAAACCTTCAGTAGCGCCATCAGAATGGAATTTGGTGTGGACAAATGTGCAGTCATGCATGTAAAGCGAGGGGAGATTATGGAATCCGTGGGAACTCAACTCTCGGATTCCATACACCTTAGATCCCTCTCCTCAACCGAAACCTACAAGTATTTGGGTATGTCGGAAGCGTTAGGCATCAATACTGCTGACGTGAAACAGTCGCTGAAGGAGCGCTTCTTTGGCCGCCTGAATAAAGTACTAAATAGTCTTTTATCAGGCGGGAACAAGGTGCGCGCCTTCAACGGTTGGGTCATGCCGGTATTGATGTACTCTTTCGGCATACTCAAATGGACTCAGACGGAACTTGACGCCCTGGATAGGAGGGTCCGCACACTGCTGACCGCAAATCGGATGCATCACCCACGATCATCGGTGATGAGGCTGTATATCCCGCGGAAATGTGGGGGTCGTGGTTTCTTAAATGCTAAGACCCTACACAACCGCGAGGTATGCAGCCTTAGGGAATATTTCCTAGAAACCGACGTGGGTATGCATCGAGATGTGGTCGCTGTGGACAAGGGCCTCACCCCGCTCTCCTTGGCAAACGAGAACTGGCGCAAACTTAAAGTACTGGATACTAATGACCGCAGGGAAGTATGGCAGAGCAAGGAGCTTCACGGACGCTTTTACCGGGTCCTACATGGACCCGATGTAGATTTCTAAGCGTCCGTAGCCTGGCTGCGCTTTGGTGACCTATTCGGGGAAACCGAAGGTTTTGTCTGTGCGATTATGGACGAAGTTATGATGACGAATAACTACCGGAAATATATTGTGAAGGACGGTACGGTTGACATCTGTCGGGCATGCCACCGGCCCGGGGAATCAATCCGACACATTATTTCTGGTTGTTCTCGTCTAGCTAACGGAGACTATTTGCACAGACACAACCTTGTAGCCAGGATTATCCACCAGCAACTTGCTCTTAAATACAATCTTGTGGAATCTGAAGTACCGTACTATAGGTATGAGCCCGACCCAGTTCTCGAAAATAGCAATATCACGTTGTATTGGGATCGATCTATCATCACTGATAGGACTATTGTTGCCAATAAGCCTGACATAGTGGTGATAGATCGACAAGAGCGTCGCACAATGATTGTTGATATAGCTGTTCCTCATGACGAGAACCTCGTGAAGGCTGAGAAAGATAAAAAAACAAAGTATCTTGATCTGGCTCGCGAGGTTGTCGACATGTGGGAGGTGGATACAGCAGTCATTGTGCCGATAGTCGTGACGGCCAATGGCTTAATAGCCAAGAGCCTCGACCAACATCTCAGGAGGCTCTCGTTGGGCAGTTGGATCAAGGGCTTGATCCAGAAAGCAGTACTCCTGGACACGGCGCGTATTGTTAGGAGATTCCTTTCTCAGGAGCCCTGACCACCGGTAGCTTGGACCCTATTCCCGATACCGGTGGGCAACTACTTTTTATATTTTTAAATGTTTTTGTATTTATTTATGTTTTTCTAAGTACCTAAATATTTAAAAATTTAAAATTGTATGTATATAAAATTGAATAAATGGAATAATAATATAATAATAATCTGTGGCTCGACTGTCAACCGAACTGACAAGAAAAATTTTCTCTACATATTTTATCAATTACATCAACAAATTATCTTATTTTAAACGTCCAAAAATGCATACAATACCAGACAAAAACTGCAATAATACCTACAATATATAAATAATAAAAAAACAATAGTGAAAATGACAAGATAAAGTTAACAATGACGATGAATGAAACAGTGAGAAGAGAAAAATGTTGACGAGAGCCGCAGCACGGAGAGCACGCCCACCACCTCCGGCCTCGTCGCTTAGCTCCGCCTCGCCGCCGCCGGAACCCAGCCCCACCGTGAGTGCTGTGACACCGGCCGTGGCAGTTGCGTCGAGCTCCAGCGACGAGTTCTTCTCGCCGCCGACGACACCACCACCTGCGCGTCGACGGGGAGGACGCCGGCCGCCGAGCGGCTTAGGACCTCGAGGCTCACCGGCCTCTGATAGGGTCCCAGCTCCCGGCGGAAGTGTGCAGCGCATGCGATGGACGCAATCCATCAATGAAAACGTCATGCGCTCATACTATGGGGCTACAGAGGGAGGTAACAACCTGACCGCGTACCGTGTTCGGATGCTCTCTTTGTTCCAGGTGCTTGAGCCAGCCGTCAACGTTTCGGCCCAACGACTGTCGGATCAGGTACGGGTCATCCTGCGTAATCATATGTTGGATGATACTGTACTTGATCGCCTCCGAACTGAAATGGGTAGCCATGTTATTGCCCCTCCGTCGCAGACTGTGGTACCAGTTGTGGTACCACCGTCCAACCATGCTCCCAACCACGCTGACGAGGAGTGTAATGACATGGTTACAAACGTAAGTACCCACTGCAATGATGTATTGAGGAGTGCTTTGGAGTGTGCTATTCGGGAATATCGCAGCATGCCGCTCGAGCTTAGGCCACGCTTACCTCGTTTGCCCATGCATAATAAGAATAGGGCGCTGGTGGCTGCTCTGGATTCGCAGTTGTCAAATTACTTTGATGACTGCGAAGACCTCACCGATACACACTCGATACTGTACTGCGCGGCTGTAGCGGCATGTCGTGTAGCTCACGTCAAATTTCCTAATGACAGAGCTACACGACCGAAGCCAGCCGTGCCGGCTTGGCAGTGCAGGATCGAGCGTCGTACTGGTGCGGCCAGAGCACTCATAGGCAAACTAATCTGCTTCAGGGAGGGCAACACTCGCCCAAGAGTGATGCGCTTTGTGAGACGGGCGTTTTCGGGGACTGGTGTCAGCTCCCGTGACTATATGTCCCGTGTCACAGAGCGTATCGACTTCCTGAAGCAGAAAGTATATGCATGGGCAAACCGTATTCGCAGGTATAAGCGGCGAGTGGAGTGGTACATCCAGAATCGCACATTCCGAAGTAATGAAAGGTGGGTGTACAGGGATTGGGAGCGACCGGACCAAGGTGTGACTAATACGCACCTGCCGGATGATGACGCCATATACTCTTTCTGGCGCAGCATCTGGTCGGTGCCTGTCTGTCATACCGAGGGCGATTGGATTCGGGATGTTGAGCGCGCGTGCGATCTAGTACCAGAAATGGGGGCAATTATCATCAGCCCCCAAGATATAGCTCGTGCAGTCCGTCCGTTAGCTAACTGGAAATCTCCAGGGCCGGACGGGCTGCACAACTTCTGGATAAAATGGTTTACAAGGTCGCATGCCCGCTTGGCATCTCAGATCCAGTCTGCCTTAGAGTCAGGGTCGCTGCCCCAATTTCTGACTACAGGAATAACCCACCTGCTCCATAAATCAGGTAGTACTGCGGAACCTAAAAATTATAGACCGATCACGTGCTTACCGACGGTCTATAAGGTTCTTACATCCATTTTGAGAGCTAAGATTAACACACATATAGATAGTAACTATATCATGTCTGCCTCTCAAAATGGATGTAGGAATGGGTCCCGCGGTACTAAGGAGCTTCTCCTCATAGATATGACCATTAGCCAACAGGTTCGGCGTTCCCGAAAGGATCTGTCGACATGTTGGATAGACTATAGGAAGGCCTATGACTCAGTTCCTCATACATGGCTCATGAGGGTGCTAGAATTGTATAAAGTTGATGCAACGCTACGCACCTTCCTGATGTCATGTATGGGGCAATGGAGGACGGTCCTTCGCTATCCAGGATGTCGACAAATCCAGAGGAATAGCGAACCGATAAGGATCGAGCGGGGTATATTCCAGGGTGACAGTTTGAGTCCGCTTTGGTTTTGCCTAGCCTTGAATCCTCTAAGCACACTGCTGGAGAATTCAGGACTAGGTTACCGGTTGAAGAGAGGTGGTCAGGTTATATCTCACCTGCTTTACATGGATGACTTGAAACTTTTTGCCCCCAACAATCTGCAACTGATGGAGCTACTCAAGGTAACTGAAACCTTCAGTAGTGCCATCAGGATGGAGTTTGGTGTGGACAAATGTGCAGTCATGCATGTAAAGCGAGGGGAGATTGTGGAATCCGTGGGAACTCAACTCTCGGATTCCATAAACCTGAGATCCCTCTCTCCAACCGAAACCTATAAGTATTTGGGTATGTCGGAAGCGTTAGGTATCAATGTTACTGACATGAAGCAATCGTTGAAGGAGCGCTTCTTTGGCCGCCTGAAGAAGGTATTTAATAGTCTTCTATCGGGCGGAAACAAGGTGCGCGCCTTCAACGGTTGGGTCATGCCGGTATTGATGTACTCTTTCGGCGTACTCAAATGGACTCAAACAGAACTTGACGCCCTGGATAGGCGTGTCCGTACACTGCTGACTGCATTTCGAATGCATCACCCACGTTCTTCAGTGATGAGACTGTATATCCCGCGGAAGTGTGGAGGCCGAGGCTTTTTAAATGCCAAAACCCTCCACAACCGCGAGGTATGCAGTCTAAGGGAATATTTTCTAGCTGCTGACGTGGGTATGCATCGAGATGTAGTGGCGGTGGACAAGGGCCTTACTCCACTCTCCTTGGCTAACGAGAACTGGCACAAACCTCTAGTGCTTGACACTAACGATCGCAGAGAAGTATGGCAGAGTAAGGAACTTCACGGACGCTTTTTCCGGGCCCTACATGGGCCCGATGTAGACCAACTAGCGTCCGTAGCCTGGCTGCGTGTCGGTGACCTCTTTGGGGAAACCGAAGGTTTTGTCTGTGCAATTATGGACGAAGTTATCATGACGAAAAACTACCGGAGATTTATTGTGAAGGATGGCACGGTTGACATATGTCGGGCATGTCATCGTCCGGGAGAATCAATCCGCCACATAATCTCTGGTTGTTCTCGTCTAGCTAACGGTGAATACTTGCATAGGCACAACCTTGTAGCCAGGATTATTCATCAGCAACTTGCTCTGAAGTACTCTCTTGTGGAATCGGAAGTGCCGTACTACAGATATGCGCCCGACCCAGTTCTCGATAATGGTCATATCTCATTGTACTGGGATCGGTCCATCATCACTGACAGGACTATTGTAGCCAATAAGCCTGATATAGTGGTGGTGGACCGAATCGAGAGGCGTGCAATGATTGTTGACATTACCGTCCCACATGACGAGAACCTCGTGAAAGCCGAGAAAGATAAACAAATCAAGTATATTGACTTGGCTCGCGAGGTTGTCGACATGTGGGATGTGGACTCAGCGATCATTGTACCGATAGTCGTGTCAGCCAATGTCAACACCTCAGGAGGCTCTCGTTAGGCGGCTGGATCAAGGGCTTGATTCAGAAAGCAGTACTTCTGGACACGGCTCGCATTGTCAGGCGGTTCCTCTCTCTGGAGCCCTGACCGCCGGTAGCTTGGACCCTGTTCCCGATACCGGTGGGCTACTATTTTTTATATTTTTAAATGTTTTTTATATATTCTTTTTTAAGAAATATTTAAAAATGTATTTAATATGTTTAAAAAATGAATAAACGAAATAATAATATAGTTTATTTCATAATGGGATTGCAGAGTTTACAAAATGTTGCATTTATACATTTTTAAGTTCAATTTATACAATAGAAACAGGTGAAGTACTGTTCTCCTAGATAGGCTAAAATTTAGCCTGTGTTAAGGAGAGACAGTGCCGGTCCCCTGATTGGCGGATTGTTATAAAAGTAGTGTGTAGGTACTTAATATAAAATTAGAGGTTTGAAATTTGAAACAGTATCTGGACATAAGTGTAGTTACTATACAATAGTTATTTTTATTATTATTTATACAAAAAAAAATAGTATGTGGGTATGTGTGTGTAGGTGCATTTATGTGTTAAGTGTGTATATGTGTATATGTGTGTGTGTGCGTGTGTATATGTGTGTGTTTACGTGATTAATTTGAGAGGAATAATTGAGAGAGTATGAAAGAAAGAGACATGTTGCACCGACCCCAAATAAATTGGGATAAGGGCAGGTGAATGATGATAACTCGATGGAATGTACTAAACGGGCTGATTTTTTTATGAGATTTAAAGTTTGGTCCCATAGTAAAAGTTGTTCATAGTGATGAGTGGTTGCAGTATTGTCTTTTTCTTTTTATATTAGCAAACGAATTAAAAGATAAAGTTCCAATTCTAGACAATGCCTTTTCATTCGCGTGTGAGCAAGACAGCTACACTGAGTGGCGCCACCCCACACAATCTCGTCGCAACGATTGAACCAGAAATGAAAAAAAAAGGTGAATAAAAAAAATATTTTCTATTCGAAAGAAACAAATTCATGAAGATTGCATACGTGTCGTCACTCGAGGCGCTTGTGGACGGCGAGTGGGGCTAGCCGTCCGACCGACGGGCCTGGTCAGGACCAGGCCCGAGAGTTGACGGCATGTAGTGTTCCACGCGCGCCTTTAAGGGATGTCGGCAGTACCTGATGGGGTCCTTTAGGGCCGATGCCTGTCTCGGGTCGCGGATAAATTTGACCGTGGCCCTTGGCATAGGCAGCTAAAGGAACAAGGGTGGATTTTATTAAGTAAATGTCTGACAACTGAAAAAAAGAAAACTTTTTACAAAAAAAATCAACCGACTTCCAAAAAAGAAATAGGTGTCAAATCACGAAGAAATAAAATGCAAACACCAACTTCCAAAATTAAAGTTATTTTTTAATTTTTAGTGTAATAAAAGTACCATTAATGGAAGTCAGTTGTTCTTTTTTGTAAAAAGTTTTTTTATTTTTCACTTTTTAGTTGTTTTACCCCAGAACTAAAAAACCCAATAACATGGAACGTGGAATTTAAACATACTCGTAATTGAAGAAAACAAAAACGTCATCGAGGTATACGTATTTTTCGTTTTTGTTCAGTTTCTCAAAAAGCGCTGAAGAAATTTCGATAAAATTTATATGGGAACATCTCGGGAGTATATTCTTTCGGATAACAAAAGAAAAAAAACATAAAAAGTACATACATACCAGTCGAACACAGAACCTCCTCCTCTTTTCGACAGTCGGTTAAAAAAGGCCTCCATTACATCAAGTAAGGTATTGCGCACCCCCTTTCCTTTGTACTGTCTATCGTTTATCGCCAAATTTCTCTCCAACAGTTTCGTACGCCATCCATTGTTTTTTGAAACACCAACTTCAAATTAAATCGTTAGAAATCGCTTTTTCGCGCATCCAATGAGTATTGTCAGTGATTTCATTTACTGTCGTATTGTCGTCTCTACCTTGTTTATCTTTTTAAATAGCTACCTACTTACTAAAAATAGATTTATTTAAAATAAAAAAGATTTGCGGTAAACATGACGCAAAGACAGAGAAACACAACAAAAAAAGAAAAACTGGGGGAAAACATGCGTCACATCCACGCAAAAAGGCCATTGCTCAACATAATGCTGCGACCCTATGCGAGACAGAGCCCCAGCGCTGGTTTTCAGCGACAGCCGGCAATGACGTGATGACGTCGACCGGTGCATCAAACAATTAGTAAACTAAATACTATACAGCGTTCTGCCCAGGGGTTGTGGATAAATTTGAAACAGAGTTACCGCGCCCCTGGGCACTCAGGGCAGGGAAGGAACAGGGGTGGGTTTTGGTCAGTAAGAGTCTGACATGCCCTCCCGCTCCATTCTAGAGCGGGAGATGTCAATGGATGATTTCCCATCCCACAAAAAAAAAAAAACTGTACAGCGTAATACATTATTATATTTAAAGTGGTAACATTTCGTTCCCTACAACACGCACGCACCGTCGGCTTTTTAATCTGTTATTAACTTTTATTCAGATTTCATGTATATTTTTATTTTCATTTTTAGTTTCTACGATTTAGATTTTTAACTTTATGTAGGTAATACCAGTAATACTATAATAACAATAACAATCATTTTTGCTGTGCCCTGACAGGGTCTACAACTCTACACCGGATCTTAGCTCTAAGCCTTTTTGTAACATCCTATTTTACCTTGTGGAACGCAAATAAATGAATATGAATATCTCTGGAAGAATTACTGATTCGATTACCTACAAAAAAAAAATCACTGATAGAAAGCATCACTTTAGCTGAGTCCATTGAACCGTATTATTTTCCGGGACGCAGACCCAAAACATTAATTATAATCGGATCTGTACTTCTATAGATATTTTAAAAATTGCTTTGGCCCATGGAAATGAATAACTTCTTTAAAAATTTAATGTTTTCCAAAATAAAACTTTCCCTTTAAAGTTATCATAAGCTGATTAAAATTAGTATAGAAGGTAAAAAAAAATTGAGGATTTTGGGGGTTCATAGCAATTGGTAGAACTAGTTCTTAAAATATAACCAACAATTTTCTCTCGTCATACATAGCCTATATAACAAAACTCAATCCAATATAAAGGAATTCATACTTCCATACCAAAAACATCTAAGTCCATTTACATTGAAATTCATTAAATTCCATTGCGCACAAGTTACCCTAAAACTCGGAAGGGATCCACGAAGCTCCTCAACCTCTGTATCAACAAGGTACCCAGAATAAGCACCATCGAACATTGCCATTACGATGCGAGGGGCACTTAACCCATCTCTACTCGGAAAACAACATCCCAGTAATTTAATTTCTCACGGACTAGTTAACTTTTCCTTTTTGCCTGCCCCATCGGGTGGTCGGTTCCGTAGGTTTAATGAGGTGACGTGTTTTCTTGGAAACAGTGTGGAATAAAGCTTATCGATTTTTAGGGTTTCGTAACCGAAGAGTCCAAACGGAGCTCTATTGTTTTCACTCACGTGTCCGTCTGTCTGTCTGTCCGTCCGTCGTCTGTCACAAAATTTTGTTATGAAGAATTTTTTAACTTCCTATTGACCTATTGGTGATAATGTTTATTATTACGTGTACCTTAATAACAAATACCAATACCAATATTTGGTACGTAACCCTTTTATTTTTTTTTTGGGAGGGAGGGAAATCATCCAATGACTTCTCCCGCTCTGGGTGGAGCAGGAGGGCGTGTCAGACTCTTACTGACTAAAACCCACCCCTGTTCCTTCCCTGCCTGAGTGCCCAGGGGTGCAGTAAAAATGTGTGAAATTCGACATGCACTTGGCCAGGTTTTTGTCTATTGATGAGATTTTTTGATTTTTGTAATGTTTAGGTTTCTGAAAGTAGTTATTTACTTAGGTTATAGGAAAACCTATAAGAAGTTTAAAAATACCTGAAAAAAAATAATTTATTCGGAACCACGCACGCGAGTGCGACTCGCACTTGGCAGGTTTTTTTAGACTTTAGAGCCCCACTGCTCAAGTCCTAAGGCCTTGTTAGACATAGTACTATGTATATCAAAATTATGTTGAAAATAAAAGAAAAATTAATAAATGGGTGCTGTTATTATGTGTATTGGGTTATGTTAGAACGATTAAATAAACTTCTTTTTTAATACATACAGGACCTTATATTATAATTAGTTACTTTTCCGTTCCTTCATATTATAACTTATCATCTCATCGTCTTCATATTATAATTAATCAGGGTGAAATTATACTTAGTTTTTATTGTAATTGACCCATCTTTACTTTCTTGTACATAATTAATACCATCATCATTCTCCTGCCCGTATCCCAATTAATTTGAGTCGGCGCAACATGTATTTTTCTTCCATAGTCATCTATTAGTCGTCATCTCTGTAGTCACCCCCTTTTTACCCATATCCTCTTTCACACAGTCCAACCATCGTTTCTTTGGCATTCCTCTACTCTTATAGCCATCCACATCCATACACAAGACTTAAGACAAGACTGTACATAATTAATACCATTGTGTTAAATTGAATAAAACAAAATTGTTATTCATTCAATTGCATAATTTTAAATAATCTTTTAGCCCCATAATACTCTGCATGAAACAAGGGAGATGAAAATATTCCCTAAACACCAGGTTTCCTTAAACACGGTGTGAATTTTAACCAACGAGGTTAACCGGCGCTGTAATAGGGGTGTGCGATTTACAAAAGGGTTCCCTTGCTAACAATGTAAAGAGTTTTTTAACTTGATTACTTTAAAACAGTCTTGTCGTGATGGCCCAGTGGTTAAGGCAAATGCCAAAGTGACTTTTTCAAAGCATATCAACTTTCTGAATGATGATGTTAGTTACTGCATAGGAGATGAGAACTAGAAAAAAGACCTGCCAAGTGCGTGTCGGACTTCACACATTTAGGGTTACGCACCAAATGAAGGAATTTCAAAGAAAAATCTGACTTATCAATATAATGGTATTTATTACTAAAATATACGTAATAATAAATATTATAAAACAAATCAAGTATATTGACTTGGCTCGCGAGGTTGTCGACATGTGGGATGTGGACTCAGCGATCATTGTACCGATAGTCGTGTCAGCCAATGGCTTAATAGCCACGAGCCTCGACCAACACCTCAGGAGGCTCTCGTTAGGCGGCTGGATCAAGGGCTTGATTCAGAAAGCAGTACTTCTGGACACGGCTCGCATTGTCAGGCGGTTTCTCTCTCTGGAGCCCTGACCGCCGGTAGCTTGGACCCTGTTCCCGATACCGGTGGGCTACTATTTTTTATATTTTTAAATGTTTTTTTTTATCCTTTTTTATTTAAATATTTAAAAATGTAAATAATATGTATAGAAAAATAAATAAACGGAATATTATAACAAAATATTTCATAGGTCAATGATAGGAAGTTAAAAAATTGACAAAATGAACACAATTTTGTGACAGACGATGGACAAGTGAGTGACAGCAACACGCAACCCCCGTTGGGACCCCTCTCTAAAAATTAGAAAATAGCCGCGCTATATCAAAAAAAAAATTATGATTGAGCATCACTTTTAACGAGGTGTAGTTAATGTCTGAATCAAAGATATTTACTTTGAAAAATAATAAGTAATAAAGTTTTTTTATTTCTCACCACAACATAAGGTACATTTAACATGGTATCAAGAACAATACATAACAACTACAATTTAATCATTATATTGTGGGAGACTGGTGCCTAAGCTAGACGTAAAGCCTGTATTTCAGGACACCAGGACTGGGCCCATTCGGAGATAGTTACATTTTGTAGATGATTATTTACTCACACATTATTAAATGCGGTAGGTTATTTATATATGTATGTTTACAATTTTATTATCCATTGCAGTGTTAGTATTTGAGTGAATATGTGTTATGTATGGGTGTGTGGGTGTGTGTGTGTATGTGTGTGTAGGAGGGAATCTAACTGAGATTAGAAAAAGTGTGCTAATAATGGGTTGTATGAACAGGAGGTAAGTGTTTAAATTGGTTTAAAATAATAATAAATAATTGAAAAATTGTTACATTGCTTTAACAACATGTGGTAATTTCACGAGTAAGTAAGTTATATCGGGGTAGCAAGAAGTTTTTCCGTATCGTCATAGTTTAACTCCTGGAGCCAATTCCTTACCTTCATTTTGCACTTATTACTGGTAAGACTATAAACAGACAGTTTTCTATTTATGTTATTATATAGAAAGCGACCCAGGTAGCAAAAGAAGCGTTTCGAGAAAATAGTAGTGAGCCGATTATGATGGCGGTTTACGGGATCAAATCGTCTTTTACCATGTGATAGTAAGGGGTTGAAAGTAAGGAGTCGGTGCTGTTTTAGGACCGTTTGTAATATAAACAGCTGACGTACAGTTAAAACTTTAGTCTCTTTGTATAAGAGTTCTGTGGGATATCGGAATGGTAGGAAGGAAGACACCTTCAAGATAGCTCTCTGCGTTCTTTCCAGTGCCAAGATTGTGTATTTAGGTGCACCCCCCCAAGATGTTATGCAGTAGGTCAATATCGATTGGACGAGGGCAAAGTAGATTAGTTTCCGCAAAATGATTCATATTTCAAAGTATTTAACTTTGAAATATGAATCTTCGCTGATAAGGATCAATGATAAGAATGATTCATATTTCAAAGTTAAATACTTTGAAATATGAATCATTCTTATCATTGATCCTTATCAGCGACACTACAGAATTGTGTAATAATACAGCGTGTGTTTGCGTGGGTTTCATTCTTCACTAGGAATATTGATTTTTCAAAAATCCAATGTTATAGTTTTAGCTTTCATCAAAATTGGGCCTTACACTCCTTTGAGTGTTTTTCGCTTTCCCTCATAGTTTATGATAAGGCCATCCACGCCCACTTGAAAAATTCACCCTGTTTACAGGGTGTAACGGAAAGGTGTGGTCAAATTTTAAGAACCGGTTCTGCCCAGGGAAATGAACAACTTTCTCTAAGAAATTATAGTTATTTCCCAAAAAAAATATTCGACTCAAAATAAGTTTACATAAAATTTGATATTTTATGTAGGTAAAGAAGCTCAATACTCTTGAGTATGTAAAAAATAAATAAATCTTTAAAGTCTTGACTTATTTATTTATTTATTTATTAAAACTTCATGCAACACAAATGTACAAAGGCGGACTTAATGCCTTAGGCATTCTCTACCAGTCAACCAAGGGTGGTGGAGAGATAACATGGCAGGTGCATAAACTGAAAAAATAAAATAATTCTAAGACGAAAATAATTACAAAAGTATATATAAATATAGTTAAAATAAACATACATATATATTTAATATAATAGACCTACATATATAATAATAATATATAAAGTTAGAGATAAGGATTGTGAGACGACTCCTTTACATGTTAAGAAGGTTATTCCGCAACTTTCGCTTAAATGCATACTGACTGGTGGCCATCCTGATATTGAGGGGAAGCGCATTCCACAGAAGGATGGACTGTATATGAAAGGAAGAATGAATAAAATTAGAAGTATGAGAAGGACAAAGCAGTAAGAGATTGTTAGCAGAACGCAAATTCCTAGCGTGAGTAGAGCAAAGATACTGAAAGTGTGATATAAGATAAGAGGGAGGGGCGGGAGAGTTGAGGAGAGAGAAAAATGTAGTCAGAGCGCGCAAACTTCTTCTCTGGCGAATGGGCATCCATTTGAGCTCAGCTCTAAAGCTTGACACATGGTCATATTTCCTCAAGTTGAAAATGAACCGGATGCAGTTATTGAGGAGCCTATCAAGCTTATCCAGCAAAGCCGCGTTCAGGTCAAAGTAGCACACGTCACCATAGTCGATTATAGGGAAAATTAAAGTTTGCACAAGCATAGTCTTCGTCTTTGCAGGCAAAAAGTTCCTCAGACGATACAGACATCGCAAAGTTCCGTTGACTCTTTGACAGACACTAGAAACCTGGCTTTGCCAGCCAAGCGTCGAGTCAAGATGCAAACCGAGATCTTTTACGTTAGGACTGATGGGGATGACAGCACCATTTAAAATAATAGGCGGAAGAGAGCTAATCGCCACTCTACCTATCATGCGTGAGCTTCCAATAACAATGGCCTGACATTTTGAGGGGTTCACAGACACCCCAAATCTATCAGACCAATCATTGATTGCATCCAAATCTCGGTTTATATCCTCTATAGCGTCTGACAAACTTTCTACCCGCGCAGCTGTATACAGCTGAAGATCGTCGGCATATAGATGATACGAACACCGAAGACAGTGAGTTATAAAATTTATGAAGATTGAGAATAACAATGGAGAAAGAATACCGCCTTGTGGCACACCAGCTTCCAGGACACGCCAACTCGACGAATTCTCGTCCACGCGAACCGACTGCTGGCGCCCCCGAAGATAAGAAGAGAACCATTCCAGGGCCTCGGAGGAAACCATAAGATGTGAAAGAATGGATAGCAGAATATCATGACTGACAGCATTAAAGGCATTGGAGAAATCAATTAGCACCAAAACAGTAACCTTGGTATCCTCCATAGCTTCTCTAATGTCACCAGTCACTTTAAGGAGAGCTGAGGCAGTACTGTGACCAGGCCTGAATCCGGATTGGAAAGAGCTAACAAGATTGTTCCGGTGAACAAATCCTGAAAACTGCTTGTGGACGCAGGCCTCAAGTACTTTGGATAGAAAAGGAAGAATAGAAATTGGTCGAAAACGGTTAGGTAGGGAAGGATTACTGATTTTAGGAAGCGGACGAACGTAAGCCATACGCCACAGGGATGGGAATTGGGCGGAATCAAGGGAAAAATTAATGATGTGGGTAATCGGCGGAAGAAGACAGTCAAGGATCAAGGTGATCATATAACGACTAATGTCGTCATAGCCCACAGCCTTCGATTTAATGGACAGGATGATCTTTTTAGTTTCCTCCAAGGTTACCGGAGAAAAGTAGAACGGCTCTATGATAGGTCCTGGCAGGCCAGTAATGAAATTAACCGTCTGAAACATCATTTGGGAATCCAAATGACAGGTTGTTGTGAAATGACGGTTGATATCGTCCAGAAAGATTGTTTTAGGAAAATCCACATGACGTGGTCTACCAATACCTAGAGTTCCGAGGAATTTCCAGATATCAGCAGGAGAAGAGGAAGATATGTTATCGAGAATATGGCGGCGTTTAGCGTTGCGTATCATCTGATTACACCGATTTCTAGCAGCCTTGAAAAGGTCCCTATTTACAACACTGCGATCTTTTCTAGATCTACGGAAGGCCCGATCCCTGCGCCTCATCGCCATACGAACCCCCGTCGTCATCCAAGGTGCGGGCTGACGCTTCAGCTTAACCGTCTTGACAGGAGCGTGTTTGTCGTAGAGTGCAAGGATCGTCCGATTAAAGATGCACAGTTTATCGTCAACAGATGTTGCCGCTGCAAGGTGGTCCCAATCAAGTTTTGACGCATCCTGACGTAGCTTCTCAGCATCCATGCGAGCAAAACAACGCATGTGCAGAACTTTAGGGGGAAGTTTAGGAGATTTTAGGACATAGGAGAGGAAAATGAGGTCATGATGGGAAAAGCCAGGGGCAGGGCACTGGCCGTGTGAGGAAACAAGGGAGGGAGTGGACGTGAGGATTATGTCGAGCCACGTGTCATCACTTAAGCTATTAAAGTGAGTAGGTTGCAGTGGAAGGACATGGAGACTAACGGACTCGATAATATGAAGGAGTTTACGGGAACGAGGGGATGGGTGAAAGAGATCTGTGTTGAAATCGCCCATGATGACACAATGCGCATACTCTGACCCTACTGACTCCAGCGCCAACTCAAGATTGGGAAAGCAGTCAAGGGCAGGCGGACAGTGGACAACGCCAAGTAAGGTCCTGACACCTTTGACGTAGACCTCCAAAAATAAATACTCGACGGAAGCATTATTAATTTGAAGGAGATGAGGCAACAATTTTAAAAGGCAAATCACAACGAAGATAGATAGCAACACCCCCTCCTTCCTTTCCAGTTCTATCATTGCGGATAAGAACGAAGCCGGGAAGAGGGTAGGTGGTAGAGAGAAGATGAGGCTTGAGCCAAGTCTCAGAAACCAGGACGGCGTGTACATTGGCGTCGGAAAACGTATCGAAAAGATCACTATAATGAGCTGGCACACTCTGAGCATTAATGTGACAAACATTAAATAAGTGACCCCTTTGCTGACCAAAGCTCCGACGCACAAAGTCCCTAAGGGTGTCAGTCAAGGAGCTAGAACTTGCATCAGCAGATGAGTTGAAGGATTCATTAGCGGAATGAAAAGAATCGTCATCAGAAATCATAAATACAATAAAAAAAAATAGTAACAAAAAATAAATAAACTAAGGCTTACGATGCTACACCACTATCTTTTCACCACCCACCAGCAGCACCAGTATAATACAGAAATATGACTTTTTGTAAGAAAATTATATCACAAGCACAAACAATAATAAAAGCAATAGAAGAATAAGTGAGAAATAAAACGCAAATCACAACACAAACGTGGAAATTAGGAAGATGGAACGTCGATCTGACATGACATTTACAACATAATGACAGATATGACATAACAGACAGGTGACATTGACAATATTACATGACGAAACACGACTGTTTTATAACACAAACAAAATCACAACAAAATACTGATCAGTAAACACCAGAATTAAAACATATACAAGTGCAAATAAAACATAGTAAGTGGGTACACGCGTATGACAAGAATTGCATAACAAATATGTGAACAATAACGCCCCAAGCACAAATAAACACTGAAATTGTGATCAAATTAAGTGAACCATAAATTATAAAGTAACAAACACTTAGACTTTACGCACTCCACTACTGCCTCCCGCTGACTCCCCAGCCTTCTTTGGATATTTAACCAATATAAGATTGAGTTCCTCTGCAGAAGTGATCCTGTGCCGTATTCCATCCGGGGTTCTGATGACTATAACCCCGTCCTGAGTCCAGCATGCCGGCATCCCAAAGTGGGAGCGCGCCCTGCCGAAGACTTCCTGCCTAGCCCTGGTCAAGAACTCCTTCACTGTGATAGAGGAGCCCTTCAATGCCGACTTCGCCTTCCAAACAGCTGTCTTATGGTCAACAACTTAAAAGGTTTATTTATTTTTTTGCTTTTTAGTTCTTTTTCGTCGGTTGAATTTTTTGTTAAAAAGTTTTATAAATTATGATTTTTTGTGACTGGCATCATCTTTTAATACTCTGAGGCTAATTTCTAATCCTTCATCATTCCTCTTGGCACTGAGGTGCCCAGAATATTGACCAGTTGAGGTTACCTCCAATATTCTAAAGACGTCTTTTCTCAAAGCATATTAAGTGGTGTCTGTCACTAAAACCAGTTTTTTATATCTAACTTCTATTGTTTAGGAAAGGTATGGTTTCCATCATCAGCTCACTTTCATGATCTGATGATTCCTAAATGCAAATATCTGATTAAGTTATGAAAAGTAAACAGAAACAATATTTGTGCCCAATTTTCGAGGTTTTCTCTCAATTTTATCAGGATTTCATAATCAGATCCTGATGTCCTTAACATGGGACCATTCTTGACGTATACCTTATCTAGTAAAAAAGAATCATCAAAATCGGTTCATAAACAACGTAGTGAGAGCCGTACATACGTACAGAAACGCTAAACGTGCCCACAATTTTCGAGGTTTTCTCTCAATTTTATCAGGATTCCATTATCAGATCCTGATTTCCTTGACATGGTAGTCCCATGTCTCTCTCTTTTGAGGTATACCCTATCTAACAAAAAATAATAATTAAGATCGGTTCATAAATGACGGAGTGAGGGCTGAACATACACAAAAAAAACATATATACGGTCGAATTGAGAACCTCCTCCTTTTTTTTCGTCGGTTAAAAATGTAAATAATCGAAAATATTATTATTTGGATGGCAATGCATATTTTACTCATAACTCTACGATTTTCGACAAACAAACGTAATTTCTGTAAAACTCCTATTACTTTTCAGTTTTTGTCAACTTATTTATTACGCGTCTCGCCACCATCGTAAAACTGTGTATACGCTGCTCTTACTTTTTAATGTTGGAATGAATTAAATACTGCGCAAGGTGCACACTTAATGTTTCATGACACAAATCGATGGCAGCAAAGTAAAAGAAGACATCTACAAAATCGTAATTTTACAGGAGAGCATATTTAGTAAGAAATTGTGACTACGTTGAGAGTTGTGGACTGATTAACATGAAATTTTCTATGATGCATTAAAATAGCCTTCTTTATTGATTTTATCAAATTATTAATCACTGTAACGCTGTTTTACTGAAATAATGTAAAATATCGAATAACTAAGATAACAATCTCCAGTAATACATATCTGGATATTTAAAGAAAATCTAGTAACATGGAATCAATATTTCGCTTTTACTTAACCAAATTTTGTAGATGTCTCTATTTACTTTAATTTATCAATTTACACATTTCACTATATAATTAAAAAAAATAAAATTATTACTATTAGGAGAAAATAAAAATTCACTTGACTTTTTTTACGTTTCAATCATCTGTCAAAGCTCCGAAGTAAAGGCGGATAAATTCAAATGTCCGTTTCTACTACGATGTCTTTTTAAAATCGAGTGTAGATTTTGAAATTTGAAATAATTTTAATACCAACAGATAGGGTTGAAATAAGCTCATTATTGTAAAAAAAGCATTTTCGCAAAAATGTAGATGTCCGTTTCTACTTTGCTGCCATCGAAAATAACTTTTAATATTTTTAGTAAGTTGACGAAAGTAATTAGTCTTGCATTAATAGGTATATTCTGTATACATAAATAGGGCAGCCAAATTGGATGTATTTAAATTAGTTTTTCCACCAATTCGATTTCAGGCCAAACTTTTCAGTTTTTTGGTAACCATTTTTATTTATATAGCCACATTTTTGTTATAGACAACTTTTAAGTTCATGCGCACCGAATAATTTCAGAAATTGTAGTTATTTTTCTTATTTCGAGTCTCATTTTTTGTCTTCATCAAATTAATTCTTTAGCTGAGAAAGCACGTAAGTCTAATACCATGGCACTGCAATCTATGCAGCACGATACTCGAGTGGAAGTGTAGCGGCACCTATGTTGCCACATATGAACTAAATACGCAAATCCTGCATCTCGTAATCAAAGTTCTTCGCGCGATTCGAACGTATACAAGCGTCCGAAATTAACCATCGGGCGATTGCCTGGACCAGACCCAACACTTGTCTGGTCGAATTATCCCTTTTCACCTTGTTCTGCATACTTCTATACTCTCGACTGAGAACATCACTTCATCATGACGTTATCATCACTTCCTAAACCTCTGCAGCAATGAGTCATACAGCCAGCTAGTACCCACAATCTTCATCGGGTATCCTGACCACATGCGTACCTGGTCATAACTGGCCATCGCCCTCAGCCTCATCAGCGATGGTGCATAGGAACACTATAAAATAAGTTATCTCCACACTTTTTCATTGTAAGTGCACTACAAACTATGATTATTTGGAGGCATGCGGAACAGGGTTTAAAGTCCTGCAAACCTCCATTGAAAAGGGCCCTCCAACCAGACGGTTGTTGTGTCTGGTCCATGGTCCAAGCTACTGCGGAAGGGTTGATTTCGGACTGTTGTATTATGTTCAAATCGCACGGAGAACTGCTTGTTAGATGCAAGATTTTGTGTTTATTTCGTAGGCGTCATAGATGTCGCTACAATTACAAGCCTACTCTCAACTGATTTAATTAAAAACTGAAAATAATATAATAATAAAAGCTTTTAATAACATAATCAGCATGGTCTCACTGCAGGGACTCAGGCCTTCTCTGTAGGAGGGGGAATCCTGAACGTCAATTTAGATCATGCTTACCATAAAAATGCATTGTCATCAGAACTGAACCAAACAATCTGCCTAGCCTTTTCCCAACTATCTTGGAGTCGGCTTCCAGTCTAACCGGATGCAGCTGAATACCAGTATTTTACATGGAGCGACTGCCTATCTGACCTCCACAACCCAATTATCGGAAAATACGATACCCTTTGGTAAGACTGGTTGTCAGGCTTTCGGGCTTCTGACGACCCGTAAGGACTCAAAGATCCACTATTGACAGCCGGGACCAAAGGCTTAACGTGCTTTCCGAGGCACGGAGGAGTCTCGGTATGTAAAGATGGTCACCCATCCATGGACCACCCCGGCAAGCGTAGCTTAACCTGATCGATCGACCCGTGCGGCTGTTATTACTTTAGCCACGAGCTGTCAGTTACCAACCCGCATTGGACCCGCTTGGTGGATTATGGCCCACACCCTCCCACAGAGAGGAGGCCTGTGCCCCAGCAGTGGGGACATTAAAAGGCTGATGATGATGATGAGCTGTATGTTGTCATCGGAACTGAACCAACACGTTAAAATTCAACTCCGTAGATAAGTGGTTCCAATTCAGCTTGCAATATTTGACCCGAACAAACTTACATACAAATATAGCATGGTTAATAAAGGCCTAAAAAAAACTATTATCATAAATTAGAACATGATATTATAACAATAACAGTAAAAGCAATTCCCAGAAGATAATAACACAATAACAAACAATTAATCGATCATTTACTACTCTCACCTAACTCTGCCTAACTTTGTTCTTATATCGAAATAAATAAATAATTAATAATAACTCAATAACTTGATACCGATGGGTTTATCTTTGGTTCGGAAACATCATTATTGATATGAGCACTACACAGAGTGTAAAAAGACACATCACAAAATAGTCAACTACGCATACTGTACATCTAACAAAGTAGCTTTGTGCAAAAATTATTGCTGGGAATCGACTTTTGTTTTTAGATATGAAAAAAAAGATATTTTTTATTGCGTACAATGTAACGCGAACCCAGACAAGTGGAGTCAAGCCCCGCCCTTCGCTCTAAGCCGCATAGGTACTTGCCGGATACGTTTAATATTCATTGCGTTTTGTAACTTTAAATGCGTAATTTTGAAAATTTGAAAAAAAAACAACAAAAATTCGGGCAGTGTTTGTTTGGAAAAAAGTTTAGTAATAACACTTGGAATTAAATTTCAGTAAAAAAGTAAAAAAAAAATTGCGACTTTGACCTTCAATATCTCCAGAACCAATGGATTCTTAGGCATGGTCTAGTGGAAAAAAATAGTCCAAATAATGGGTAGAATATGTGGCATACAAGGTGGACACAACAATTAGATAATAAATGAAAACACTGGGTTGACTATCTGGACGTGTTAGCTTAAGCTGTAAGTGCAGAGAGTAATTGTAATCAAATAAATTAATTAATCTTATGATTAACTTTTACTACGGGACCAGCAAAAATAAAATCAGTGGTATTTATGTTATGCAAGCAGAACTTAACAAAATGAACTGTTTTTTGGCGATTTCAGGTTTGGTCCCATTGTGGCGCGAGGAGGCAAAACGGGGCGTACCGTAACTCCGCTACCGCGAGGGAGTCGCAAGCCGATTCCCAGCCACCGTAGGCACGGGCCTGCGGACGGCGAGTAATGGGTAGCTCGCTGTTCGATAAGGACCATGACGACGGCGAGTAGTGTTCCACGCGTGCCTCAAAGTGATGTCAGCACCAACTGACGGGGTCCGCTGCGGGTTTCTCTGCCTGGGGTCACGCTGACACGTCCTCCCACTCCACCCAGAGTGGGAGAACTCATTTGATAATTACCCACCTTCCACAAAAAAAAAGGGTTGGCCCCCAGTAAAAATTGTTTACACTGATAAATATTGCCATTGTTTTTAATTTTTTTGCTGTCTGTCACCTCGTATAAACAAGATTTTAGTACAATAAACTTTACATTATTATGATAATGTAAAGTGATGGCGACATCTGGGCGTACCTTACTCTTCTGTTAAGCTCTTTAGGGAATAAAAGCGTGACGTTATGTTGTTTACTAAAATACTTTAGTACCTACGTAAGCGTCAGGAAGAAGGTATCAATTGTTCTATTGTTTGAAAAAACATTGCAAAACAGGTCGAAGTATTTATAGACGCCCACGTTTATAGTTTTACCTAGAAAAGTAGCTTACGTCGCAGAATAGTAATAGCGCAGAAGGTTAGCTCCATTTAGAGAGCGAAAACAAGTGGACGCACACAGATATGAGAGGCCGTACGGTAGACTAAGTGGCATTCTATCTGCAATATCAATCGCCAAGAAGTTCAAAATTATTTACGGAACCGTTTGTTATCAATAGTTAAATGTGAGTTTAAGTTGTGTTTATTATTTTATTTTATTGTTTTTAAGAAAACTTAGAGCTAATACATTTCAATATCAAATAACAATCTGTAAAATATGGCCAACTACAAGTTTCTTCTAATAAATAATGTGAATAGTATTAACAAAAATACGCGAAAACAGTGACGTAGGAATTACGCAAGTAAATTATCCCGCACTAAAAATATAATCAAGAAATTGGATACCTACACATCGATTAAAAAATGCTCTAACTTTGCTTTAGTTTTTTAAATACTATTTACTGCTGAATTTGCGTGAAGAATCATAGCTTAGAGCGACAAGTTAGCAAGCTAGCTTGCACTAAATTTTCATAGATCTAAAAATAAGTTTATTATGAATGCCGCTGCGAGACTGAAGTATGATTGGGCAGGTCATGTCTGTCGGATGCCATCAGTTATGGGCCCGTACATCGCAAAACTGGAGCTCTGACACAGCTAGAAGGGGTCGAACACCGAAGAGAAGATGGTGGGACACCTTCGATGGTTTCCTAGTGAATTGACTTTTTCCGAGGAGTGGTTCAGTCCAAATTAACAAAAAAAAAATACATGTTTTCTTCAAATAGAAAATTGATCGTGGTTATGGAATATGTTAAGTATTGTTAAGCTAGCAAATCTAGCTTTGTCTGTAAAACGATATTGGGTTCTAAATAAAGTGGCATTGTATCAGACATCGATAGTCGAAATGTTAGGGATTCTATAATCAGCCTTTAGTGCCTTAATTTTTTGCTTTAGTGCCTTTTTTTAGTTCCCACTGCTAGGACTCAGGCCTCCTCTCTAGAAAAGGGAATGTGGAGTAATCCACCTTCAGTAGTAGTCACCAAATTCCCTCTACAACCTGTACTTGGTCTGCTTAGACCAAGTGCAAGTTGATGTATGTCAGATGGCTTCGAAATTTTGGTTCTAGGATATGTTTGTTTTCGCACATATTTGTCAGATATTTTCCTTTATTGTTTTGAGGGTACTGGTGATGAAATAAATAACACAAAGGGAAGCGCCTGCCTGGGTACCCAAGATGTACAACTCTTAAGTCGGGGCCGTTTACCACTGGGCCACCACTGCTCTCTTAGGGATCAGCCACGTGAGAAACATTTTGATATTTTAAAATATCAAATTTATTTATTAACACTATAAGCACAGAGTTTACAGAGGCAGACTTAATGACTCGGGCATTTTCTACTAGTCAACCTTTGGGTGATACAGAGACAAATAGTGGTAGGTGCAATATAAAAATCAATGTGATGAATATTTATTTTAATACAAAGATTCTAGGCCCTCCACAAATGATAGTCGCGAGTACTCGTAAGTGCGCTTTTTTACGTTATCTGTGTCTAATTATGCGTGTGATTTCGTTCGTTGTGTGTAGTCGACCTTCTGTGCACACTAATCTGTGGTCCCTGCAGTAGGACGGTATAATTTGTACCAAGAAAAGTTGCTATTGCCTTGCAATGGGACACTAACAGACAATTATTGTTATTGTGTTCTAATTAAACGGAACCCTGAGGACCAGAATATTTATAGTTGATATTGTGAAACGAAATATTTTATTGTGAAGGATTCGTGGCGCATAGTATTTTAATAACATTTTTCGTCGAAATTTTGTTAATCAATATACGCCGAAATATATAAATTAATATTTTTATCGAATAAATAAATGTATGCTCGTTTTGGTGTTTCAAAATTTAGTTAAATATTGACATCAAATATGTTTTTGTAAATAAATATGTGAACAGTGATTTCCTAGAAAGTAAACGATTTTCGAATTCGGAATTATTAATAGCATTTTGCATACCGTCGAATGGATTGTGGAAAATGCCGCGGATTTCATACTTTTATTTCATATTTTTAAAGTAGTTTTTGCGTAGTGGCTCTGGTTTTGTTGTGTGTGTGGAGTGACGTGTGCAATTTATAATTATGATTCTATAGCACCGACAAAATATCGAGTTAATGCATCTTCCTGATACACAAACACCGGCAGTTTATATTAAATTGCCTGAAATTAAAAACTTTTATTTTTGTATTTTAAATTATCTTTTCCCAATATATTGAGAGTTTATGTCCTAATGAAGAATATAAAAACTAAACAAAGGTTTAAACTAAACCTATTTACCATTTACTGGTAACCAACACAAAAGCGAAATTGAAAATCATATTTCAGGAACTTCAATACAATAGCTCCGTACCAAACTTGCAAAAATAAGTGTTTACGCTACACTACTTAACAAAGTAACCATTTTAACAAAGAACTGTCATAATAACCTCATATTCCTCCATCATTACGCAACTTTAATTATTTTCCCCGAAAGAAAATTCTTCTTAATGTACAAAGTTACATACCGAGAAACCAAATATGATGAAAGTTTTTCTTTCACAAAGTATAAAATATTATGATGTGATATTCAAGCATATAATAATGTAGTTTTGCAAAGTATCAGTCATCCGCTACAGCGTAGCATTCCGTAGCAAATATCATGCGTAGCACTCAGTCGACTTCTGGTGCCGTAGCGCGCTACACGTTGTTCGTAGCGGTGAAGTCGCGTAGCCGGGTTGTTGGAAAGTTGTGCGCGGGAAAGATTCAGTGTTGTTTTGTGTTGTGTGAATGAATAGTTGTTGTTATAATTTGAGGTAAGTGAATAGTCGTAGATTTTTTTTCTCTTTTTTATATTGTTGTAGTAGTTGCAATATGTGTAACAATGAGTTAGATTTTATGAATTAAACTTTTATTTTAGTGAACTCACGAGTGATTCGAAATTATTACTTACCACAAAAAAATATTTTCCTACCTTAAATTTACTTAATTTTGCATAAATTATATTAATGAAAATATTGATTGAAATATTTTAATAGTGAGATAAAGTGAGCATCAATATTTTTTTATAGTTAATACCTTAGGCTCCATATTTTTATGGGAGTATTACATTATATTGAACTCAGATGGAGCCCGCTAGTAATGGCAGGCCAGTTACTAGTCGGAGGTGCGCGTAAATTTAATGTATCCTGGACCCCAGCTCCATAGTAGCGGTAGGAATTGTGGGGTTTTCGTCGGTAAGAGTCCGACATAACTCCTCGTTCTCTCCAGATGCAGAGTATCCATGAGAATTTCCTCAAATAAAAAAAACCGGCCTAGTAAGTGTCGAACTTTGCATATTTAGGGTTCCGTACCAAATGAGATTTCAAAGAAAAAATCTTTATGATTAATATTAGTATTTTTTAGTAAAATATACGTAATAATAAACATTATCACCAAATTTCAAGTTCATATGACAATGGGAAGCTAAAAAATGTTTTGGTACAAAATTTTGTGATAGACGACGGACAGATAGACAGCCGGACAGACGGAAACGTGAGTGATAGCAATAGGGCTCAGTTTCGATCTTTTGGGTACGGAACCCTAAAAAGGCACTACATTTTAAAATGATAAAATAAACAGTGTAATTGTCTCCGCAAAAATTCATTTGCCAATTAGACGGTAATGAGTGAAGTCACATTTGAACAAACACACCCAGAAAGCACACGCGATTGCCCCATATACATTGTAAGCTAATTAAGTAATTGAAACAATTATTTAACGCACCAGTAGTTGTAAATCAGCCATTTATTTTCAAACTATACCTTTGCTATCAATTATTTTAATAAATTAATTTAATATTAAGGTAATATTTATGAATATCGTAACATAGGATACTTTTTAACACTTCGTAGATTTTTTTTTCATAATATAATAATAACTAGCTTCTGCCAGTGGCTTCGTCCGCGTGTAATTAGTACTTCCCTCGTTTTAAATTTTCAACTCCTTTTGCACACGCTTTTATTTTATTTTTTATTTTTTTAGGACTTCATTTCGAAAACCCCTTTCTTAGTGGATACCTACTCTTCACAAAGAACACACCCTCCAAATGTTATGTCTCTAGGACCAGCGGTTTAGGCTTTCCGTTGATATATCAGTCAGTCAGTTAGTCAGGACTTTGAATGTAAGACTTATACAGATAACTTTATTGATACGAGAAACCTTTAATTACAATATAAATACTTACGTAAGTAGATAAATGTAGCTTTAAAAGGTGGTAAGACACAATTAAGATACAATTAAAAACCTATTGTCGAGAGCGGGGCCTGACGTATTAATATGATATGATTATTTTGTTAAATTAAAAATAACTGATTACGTGATAATGGCCACAGGATGTCGATGTGCAGCAGTTTTGTTATACTGTTGATAGGCAAGCGTTTGACCACTATACAGTGTACGTTTTTGGGCTGAAATGATTTATTTAATATTTATATACTTTATTACTTTTTAACCGACGAAAAAAAGGAGGAGGTTCTCAATTCGACCGTATATATATATATTTTTTTTGTGTATGTTCAGCCCTCACTCCGTCATTTATGAACCGATCTCGATGATTATTTTTTTGTTAGATAGGGTACACCTCAAGGGTGGTACCATGTCAAGGAAATCAGGATCTGATAATGGCATCCTGATAAAATTGAGAGAAAACCTCGAAAATTGTGGGCACGCTTAGCGTTCCTGTTTACTTTTCATAACTTAATCAGGTATTTGCATTTAGGAATCATCACATCATGAAACTGAGCTGATGATGGAAACCATACCTTACCTAAACATTAGAAGTTAGATATAAAAATTGAAGAAAAGACGTCTTTACAGTATTGGCGGTAACCTCAACTGGTCAATATCCTGGGAACTTCATGGAAGGATGGTTACATCATCAGCTCAGTGCCAAGAAGAATGATGAAGGATTAGAAATTAGCCTCAGAGTGTTAAAAGATGATGCGAGCCACGAAAAGTCACAAAATAAAAAACTTTTTAACAAAATAAATAACCGACGAAAAAGAACTAAAAAGCTAAAAATAAATAAACCTTTTAAGTCTTGAGTATTGAGCTTATTTACCTATATTAAATATAAAATTTTGTACAAACTAATTTTGAGTCGGCGCCAATTAATAAAATGATTAATTACGTACTTACAGCCTTCTTCACTTATAAAATTTAGATATTTAATAATCAGATTGTTGTTTGGCGCCGACTCAAAATTAGTTTATACAAAATTTGATATTTTATGTAGGTAAATAAGCTCTTAAAAGGTTTATTTATTTTTAGCTTTTTAGTTCTTTTTCGTCGGTTAATTTTTTTGTTAAAAAGTTTTTTTTTGTAGATCAAGACAATCAATTACATTAAGGAAAATATAAAACTCAAAACATACAATTAGCGACCTTATTGCATTCCGCGATCTCTTCCAGGCAACCTGGAATGGAGAAAGATTGCCTGGAAACAAAATGGGGTTTAATTATAATAGAATAGATGTACAAAGCATCCTCCCGACCGAATTTCGACAACGGTGGCCGGTCTCAAGGAGATTAGCTAAGTACGCAGGAGATATTATAGTGTACAAGTGTGTGCGAAAACACAGATGCACTCTCTATTCCTTCACTCTCATAGTCCGATGGGACGGCAATCCGACACGACCGGGGAGAGATCAGGCGGAGGACCAACGACTTTACGTGTATTGCGAGGCACGGAGGTCTCACACCATCAACTTCCAAACGCCGGGCTGCTACTGAGTAATTTCTATAAAGACATACACACAACACACATACTAATTACATGATAAATACAGGAAAGAAAATAAATAACGATGATTGAATGAAAAAAACAGCTAGAACGAGAACATGATCACAGTGATAAGTAACGATGATGATAATTAAGTCAAATTACGAATTATTAAGTCAAATGTTAAGTTACTTTTAACAGCATGGGAATATATCGCACCATCCCATAACTGGACAAAAGATTCCTCTAAAATGATTGTTTAGCAGTAGATTATTGCCAGGGACCGGATTAGGTAGATTTTATTTGACTAAAATTGGAAATTACCTCCGTTGAATTCCTGAAATAATTATCGTGACATAATAATCCCGAAGTTTCATAATATTCATCATCATCATCATCAGCCTTTTAATGTTCCCACTGCTGGGGCACAGGCCTCCTCTCTGAGAGGGTGAGGGCCGTAAACCACCACGCGGGCCTAATGCGGATTGGTGGATGTCACATATCTTCGAATTTTTTACTGGGACATACCGGTTTCCTCACGATGTTTTCCTTCACCGTTTCGAAAGCTCAGTAGTGATAAAATAATTTACACAAAGTAATGCGCCTGCCTGGGTTTGAACTCACGACCTACAACTTATAAGTCGCGGCCGTTACCACTGGGCCACCACTGCTCTAACTGTTCATAATATTACGATTTTTTATTTGATGTTGAATACATTGTGAGTTATTTTATTACATGATAGTTTGTCTATTGCTTTGAAAAATCTTTGACGTAAAACTGATCGTCACCATCATCCCAGGAGGAGATGATGTAATTGTTACCCTACCCCAATTTATTTGGGGTCAGCAGCTTACTAGGTCTTCCTTTTAAACAAGCGGGAACTTCTTAATAGTTCCCGCTTGTTTGTTTAGGGTTCCGTACCCGAATGGTAATCAACGGAACCCTATTACTAAGCCTCCTTTATCCGTCCACCTAGCCGTCTGTCGGTGTGTCAGTAGCAGCAGGCTGTATCTCATCTCATATCTCATAAATTAATAAATAAATACATTTCTACTACCGCTAGGGTAAAAAATTGCACAATTTGATTCCGCCAAACCCGTTCCATAAACTATGGTATGGCGATGTGCCACCGGTACATGGTAAACATCCAAACACACAAAACGTTTTGAGAACACATTCATTGTGCGTACAGCTAGGGAGTGGAATTCCCTGCCGGAGTCTGTGTTCCCTGATAGCTACAACCTGAGAGTCTTTAAGTCAAGAGTGAATAGGTTACTTCTAGGCAAGCGTGCTCCATCTTCGACTACATCATCGCTTACCATCAGGTGAGATAGTGGTCAAACGCGAGCCTAACAACAATAAAAAAGGGTAAAACCAGGATAGGAGTTGCTCCTAGTGTATACTTGCCCCGATTGTAATTACTCTAGTTTCACAGATGATTCGCATGCTATTCTAGTAATCTATCGAAAGAGTCTCCAACTACCACTAAGTTGACCGTGTCGCATGTCTCTGTGCGATTGCATGGGAACGCAAAATGCAATCAAAGTTTTTGCGGGATAGATGGTCTGTTTCTTGGCGGATCATCTATCCTAAACGTAATTTATATAGATTAGGCAACTATCCCCTATGTGGAATAGATGTTCCAAAATATAGAGGTCCGCAAAAATCGCTTATGCTCTGGAAAGATGAAAGATAATATGTTTTACTTTTCATAAAATTGTAGATAAAAAACCAGAGTACCTACCGGCCATTTTTACAAAGAAAGTTTTTTTTTTGTAGTGAGAGATAAAAAGTGACTTCAAAAAGTTTCAACTATCCCGGTTTAAACCTATACTAACAAATAAATAAAAATAGTTCGATACCCTTCGTATGCGAGTCAAGCTCGTATTTGACCGGTTTTTATTTTGCTATCTATCTCATTAGCAGACAAAACTAAAAAGCTATTGTCGCGTGTCCTTAAGGAGACACGAGAGGCCTGACGGATTAAAACCTTTTTAGAGTGGTTACACTAGGTACCTAATTATCCACCAATAGAAATAAACAACTTTCTCAAGGAAGTCATAATAAATTCCCAAAAAAAAATACACTTTCCAGAAAAAGTTACCATCAGCTGATCAAAATTAGTTTGGAAGATCAATTTTTTTCAGAATCATGACTTTCTCGAAGAAAGTTTTTGTTTATTTCTAATTGGCAGAACCCTTTTTTTTTAGGGTTGCGAAATCATCTTAAGACTTCTCCCGCTCTAAGTGGAGCGGGATGGATTGTTAGACACTTACTGACTAAAACCCACCCCTGTTCCTTCCCTGCCCTACGTGCCCAGGGGCGCGGTAACTCTGTTTCGAATTTATCCATGACCCCTGGGCAGGCATTGGCCATGACGGGCCCTATCATGTTTTGATGACCACTCTTTGAGGCGCGCGTGGAACACTACGCGCGGTCGACTCTCGGGTCTGGTGCTGATCGGACGGGGAGCTACCCACTACTCGCCGCAGGACTGGGTATGGGTAGAACCCTGCGCTGCACCCTACAGATATTCGGAAACTCACTCACTTGGCCCGGTTTTTTCTGTTACCACGTGTATTTCGATTTGGTTTCGGCCCAAATCCAAAGGGAAGCCGAAACAGCTCAAAATTCAGCTAAAAATCGGTTAGGCACCAGATATAAGTCTTGTTCATCGATAAAAATTAGTAAAACGTTAGAAATTTTGATCCACTTAAGGCACAGTAACTAAAAGATTTATGAATATAAATGTGGATGGATCGAGAGGGAGAGGGAAGCCAAAAAGAAAAGATGGATGGATTGTGTGAGGGGTGATAGCGTGACGGCTTATATGATAGAATGTAAGAAAAAATCGTGTTTTGGCGACTCCAAGTAACATGGGATAAGGGCAGGAAGATGATGATGTTCGAACAAAACCTATTTCGAATAAATGACTGATAATGTCATTTTAATGCCTTTAATATTGTATTAATAAAATAATATAAATAACTAGCACATCGTCCCCAACTTGATTCGCGCTGATCTTGAATATTAGACACAAGGGGTGTCTAACTTCCTCTGTGTTAAACCTTAACCGGCTTTAAAATATACAGTATGTAACAATAACCCTGTACGAACCTGAAGGGTATTACTTGGTATCGTACTGCGTACAATACGTAATCATTTATTAGATTCGAGATAATTATTTTTCCCCAAATGAAAATAATTAATATAAAAAAAAATAACTTATCAAAGCAACACTGAGCGCTCGACAAAGTTCACCTACTGTTTCGTTTCAAAGATGCCACCTGAGCGAGACAGAATGCCTACAGCGCGGCTAGTGCAGGCGGCATCATTTGAAATAAAAATAGGTAAAAATGAAAAGATTTCGCCGGCTTGTGGAGTGTTTTCAACTTATGAAAATTTGACATATTTATGTGTTAAATTTCGCATATTTTATAAAAATAAAAAATCTATAACTTTTGATTTTTATTTGTTAAACTAGGAATACGCCTTTATTGGATCGAACAGGGTTTTTGTTACATGCTGTATTTTTGTAACATTAACCTCCGAAGCTCGCCATTCGTAACACGTAAACATCCGTCAAGGGGGCCCGCATACGACAAACCGGATTTCAAGTGTCAGTTCGACATTTTTTCTCAGTTATGACAGCATATATTTTTATCGGAGGGCACCTGAGACGACCAATAATGTCTATGGCCAAGCGTGTAAATGTTGCCACAGCATAAAATACATTGCGTTTTGGTAATAATAGAGGTAATAACGAGTGAATCGCAAAACTCACTGGTGAGTTTCAGTGCTCAACGGGTTTTCGGTCCATTAAACTCACCAGTGAGTTTCCGGGCTCTACAGGTCTTAATAACGAATTTTATTATTTACCGAAATAACTATTTGCGAAATGATGATGAGGTTGATGAAAGGTTTTATAATCCAAAATGATTTCACTTAGTGTAAGAAACCTAATAGATTCAGACTTTGGCGAAGGGAACTGCCATTTTCGCTTTTAATACTGCAGGACCAGCGCAACTACTGAGCTGTGTTTTGAGTCAGATTTGCGGTTGGGCAAACTTTTTTATTAACTAGCAAAGGTGTTTTTGATTTTGTTTCTTCGTTTTTTAACACCGACTTCCGAAATTATACTTTTTATTTCTCACTTTTTGGTTGTGAATCCCCATTAAATTGTGTTAACAATGCATATTTATACGACAGCAGCAATTGCGGTTGATTTTCTGTCATTTTTTAACCGATTTCAAGAAGTAGTAGGTTATCAATTCGGATGTTTGTATTTTCTTTTTTCATCTTTTTATGCATGTTTTTGTAAAAAAGTTTTTTTTTTACTTTTTACTTGTGGTTCCCCATTAAAGACATACTATCGCAGCAATCGCTGTTGATTTGGTGTTATTTTTTAAAGAGTTCCGTTGTCTGTCTCCGATACTCATTCCAGATCTATAAGAAATTTAAATTGGACCATTTTGGATTGGGTTTAATCCAATCGGTTTGAACAAAAAAATAATTTTACAAACCCGTTTATATATGATGAAGTTATGCCCGAACATACATATAAATAAAAATAAAATATATATGTATATAAATCCGAATTGAAATCCTTTTTGAAATCGGTTAAAAACAAAGTCTGTCTGTCTTCTGTGTTCGTGTTGAACTCAAAAACTACTGAACAGATTTACTAATAGACAGAGTGATTCATGAGGATGGTTTAGGTGTATAATTTGCATCCGTGCGAAGCTGGAGCAAGTCTCCATTATTTGTACATTTCAGTGTCTAGCGGCACACCGGTGTGCCAGTGGGGAAATTCCGTTTGCCTTGCCAAAAAAATTGCCAAAACCCGATTCACGCGTTTTAAACCGCTATTATAACTATTACGAATGCAAGGTCTTTAGACCTGTGGAAAGATTTACACACCCGGAACATGACAGAGTCTGTATTTACACGATGGCCGACTGTCAACGGGGTTTGACAGACGTTGACATTTGACGCGCGCAGGGCCTAGACTACGACGACTGCAAAAAATAAAAGTTTCTATCTTTAGAGGTTTAGGCCGTGGAAGCGTCTTACGAACATATCCCATTCTTTTATATATTTACTAGCTGTTGCCCGCGACTTCGTCTGCGTCAAGCTCGTAAACCTACACAAATAAAACTAATAATTGTATGCTTGCGATGCATTCCGAAACGATCTTATTCATTTATTTTACTTTCACATAATTTAATTCGGTTAATATGTTATGTATGTATTATGACATGACATGAGATGTATGGACGTCAATTAAGCGGAAAGAGTATGTAAGAACATAAGATACTAAAAAAAACTCTTCTATAGGCTAGTAGTCTTGTTTTTAACAAACAAAATATACTGAGAGTCAGGTGTGGTAACGCGGGAGCAAGTGACGTACAGTTGTCTCGTGTGAGAAGCGGCTAATCCAGAGGTCAAACCCCGCAGTCTTGGCCGCAGTGTCTGCCCACTCCGACTTGTAGTGGTCATTGCAAAGCGTACACTTACAGGGAACTGAACACGCTTGAATTGGGAGGGGTAATTGTGAGAAATTAATGGTATACGTGGTAAAAACTTCATGGTACAAACGTGTTATAAACTTTAAGAAAGAGGTCAACCGTCGAATCTGACTCGGCTGGGCAGCATTCGAGAAGCTGCGCGATATCTTCTCGTGTCACCACAGTATCTCAAGATGGAAGTCTATGACCAGTGCGTTTTGCCAGTGATGGCATTTAGCACTGAAACCTTAGATTATAAAATTGAAGCCAAAACAAGTAGCCAGTATTGACTACTTCGTTCGATCCCCGCGCCACACATCAAGGAACGTTCGCCGCGTAAACACGTCACCAGTCGGAGTTTTGAATTTAAAAAAAATACAGTTTGTGCTGTCCAATCTTGTAAAAATTACACGTAAAAAAAACTTTTTTACAAACAAAAAACAACCGACTTCCAAAAAAAAAAAATACCACTAAAAATTAATAAATAACTTTAATTTCGGAAGTCGGTGTTTGTATTTTATTTCTTCGTTATTTGACACTGCTTACTACCCATTTGAGGAAACTGAAAAACACATTTCATAATCGTACACAAAGCACACTACATAAAAATATGTATGATGGATTTTCCGAACATTCATGACATAAACATGCCGTCGTAAAAATAAAAATGGTACATTGAAAATTACACAAATGAAAACAATTAACATAACAAATAAATCATCGATAGTAATTATGAAAATTATTCTTTAAATTTTAAACATTTTTAGGGTAATTCTCTGACGCTGGTATTACACGCATGATGCACACAAACGCAAATACGATACGTAATACACTCGCGAGCGCCACGTTCTTTTTTTTTTAAAACGTTGCCCTACACTAAGAATTACTCCTGTATCGTGGGTGCGACCACAAACATGTAAACTCACATACACAAGACACCCAGATCCGGAATAACTATCTGCAGGTCATACAAATATTTGTTCCGTGCGGGAACTGAACCCGCGACACGCAGCGCAGCAGCCGAACGCTCAACCACTGCGCCAACCGTGTCGCCGAAAACTCTCACACACGTATGAAAATTTGGCTTCACGATAAACGTTGCGTTTTGTATTGAACACGGTATCTGTACATTTTTAACCGACTTCCAAAAGGAGGAGGTTCTCAACTCGTCTGTATGTTTTTTTTTTTATATATATATGTTACGCGATTTCTCCGTCAGTTCTGAACCAATTTTCAAAATTCTTATATATTTACCTGAAAGAATATACTCCCGAGGGCCACCATATAAATTTTATCGAAATGTCTTCAGCGCTTCTTGAGAAACTGAACAAAAACGGAAAATACATGTACCTCGATGACGTTTTGGTGTTCTCCAAATGTTTAAATTCCACGATCCATTATATTGGGGTTTTTAGTTCTGGGGTCAACTAAGAAGCCCAATATAAATGACAACTAAAAAGTGAAAAATATAAAATTTTTGTACAAAAAAAACAACCGACTTCCAAAAAAAAAAATACACTAAAAATTCATAAATAACTTTAATTTCGGAAGTCGGTGTCAAATAACGAAGAAGTAAAATACAAACACCGACTCACTTCCGAAATTAAAGTTATTTATTAATTTTTAGTGTATTTTTTTTGAAAGTCGGTTGTTTTTTTTTGTAAAAAACTTTTTTTTTACGTGTAATTTTTACAAGATTGCACAGCACAAACTGTATTTTTTTTTAAATTCAAAACTCCGACTGGTGACGTGTTTACGCGGCGAACGTTCCTTGATATGTGTGTATAGTCAAACTGGCTACTTGTTTTGGCTTCAATTTACGGTGGCGTACTAGGAATCTGTACATTTTATAATCTAAGACTGAAATATCGTCACTCACAATGTGCCCCATAAAAAGGCTTATGCGTCTTTACGCGTAAGCCTTTTGTTGTTGGGTGTCTTTACACCCAAAGAGTAATGGTGAGAGCTATGCCCAGAGTTTCAGCAGGAAAATAAAGGTTACCGACATAACACAGTTACAACTACACTACAGTTCAACTTGCTGTTAGCAAATTCAAATACCAAAAAAAAAAAAAAATCCTCCCGTTATCTTGCTTGACAATGTCGGGTGTGTTTGAAAGAGTTACCGCGGAACCAGCACAGGCAACTGAAGGAGCACGTGTGGGTGTAGTCAAAAAGAGTCTGACACGTTCTCCCGCTTCGACCAGAGCGGGCGAAGTTATTTGATGATTCCCCCACCCAAAAAAAATAATAATTTCTTGCTCCACAATAGTATCTATGGAGACACATAACATTTCGTTCTCTTTAATTTGCGAGGGAATATTCGGGAGGATTGCAGTTTTATCATTTTTAGATGTCTTTTAAATAGCCCGATCACGCACGCAAGAATTTTCTTGGTGCGGAATTCAACTGACGTCTCTGTACATCAGTCAAGTCAGTTCTTTAATATTGGGAACTATTCTACCGAGAGTCTCTGGAAGGGTGCCTACACCAACTTTTGAATCCTGAGCGCAGCCCTTGTCATTAAATACACCTCTATTATTATTATACTCGTATAATAAACACATAAAACATATACATAAAAACACAATGGCACAGTTAATTACAGAGGCGAGCTTAACCCAACATTTGGGTTTTCTTACAGCAAACCACAAGCTGAAAAATACATAGTTGCTAAGGAAGATCATAAGTGCACAACAAAACTTAAAATCTCACAAACAAAACCTCTTTGATTACTTCAAGTAAATAATCACAAAAATAAGTTGTTGTAGCTGTGGATCTAACTCGCTGTAAAGTGTCGTTCGAAACAGACATAATGCAATATTGCTCACTCACCATAGCAAATAAACCCGGAGGATAAACCCGGGGTGGAGGATAAATTCGAAAGAGTTACCTCGCCCCCGGGCACTCGAGGCAGGGAGGAACAGGGGTGGGTTTTAGTCAGTAAGAGTCTGACACACCCTTCCGCTCCACCCTAGAGCGGAAGGGGAAAAAAAAAAAAAAAAAAAAAAAAAAAAAAGTGTCGTTCGAAACAGACATAATGCAATATTGCTCACTCACCATAGCAAATAGTGGGATACTTTACAGTTTATAAAATGACCAGACTTATAAAGGTTATTTATGCAAAATTTTAACAGAATCGGCTCAGTAGTTTTTACCCCAAGTGTTTTCATCGCTTCACAATTCTACTGTTTTATTATATGTATAGATTAACTCACCCTAAAACAAATAAGTATTGCAATAATAATTGTTACAATCTTTCTTATTCACCCAGGTTAGCTCTAAGTTTCAGGTTTCAAAACAGAAGGAAGGAGATTTTTCAAATAAACCGGTTTTCCCCTTTACACTCCGATAGGGGTTGATTATGAAAAATTCTTTTGACCCGTTAAAATTACTTTACTTTTAGACTGTTTATAACAATTTTTGAGTTAACTGAAGCAAGAAAAAATGATTCCCTAAATAATTCAACACCCGTTTTCACCCCTTTAAGGAGCGATTTTCGAAAAATTCAAAAATACGTAATTCTTATTATTTAATCAAGATTACTCGTGCAGAGTTTTAGCTTTATCGCACCAAGTGTCAAGATTCTTCCATAAAAACTTTAACACCCTCTAAACCCTTATCTGGGGGTAGTTTTGGCAAACATATTATGTTGAATCTTTAGATTTATTTAGATACACGTTTCTGCTAAGTTTAAAATTTTTAAACCCAAGAAGTAAGATTTTTCATACAAATTCCCATCCCCTATTTTACCCCTTTAGGGGTGGAATTTCCGAAAATCCTTCCTTAATGAATGCTTACACTATATAAGGTATCTATGTGCAAAATTTCAAGTCTCTAGGTCCAGCGGTTTGGGTTGTGCGTTGATATATCATTCAGTCAGTCACTCAGTCAGGACTTTGAATTTCATATACAGGCTGTAGAGCCGGTTCTGCACATGGAAATGAACAACTTTCTCCAAGAAAAAATTGAAAATTCCAAAAAAAAAATTGGACTTTTCATACAAAGTTATCATCAGCTGATCAATATTTGTATGGGAGGTAAAAATTTTTTTTTAGGTTTTCTTCGGCTTTTCTTGAAGAAAGTTGTTCATATCGATGGGCAGATGCATGCGTTCTTAAAATATGACCACACCTTTCCGTTACACCCTGTATACAGATACATACCGAATACTAAACTTGTAAGAGTAGCTTACAGACTAATATCTTTTGGACGTAAAATTATTAATCTTACTAAAATTATTTTAACAGTTTTCTTTTATTTGTAGTAATAATATTAGTATTTAATTAATTCCAACATTAGAAAGTAGCTCAGTGTACACAGTTTTACGATGGTGCCGAGTCGCGTTATTAACAAGTTAACAAAAACTGAAAATATAATGGGTATTTACAGAAATTACGTATATTTAACGCAAAATCGAAAAATTCTAAGTAAAATACGCATCGTTATTGAAATAATTATAATTTCAGTTATTTACATTTTCAACATAAAATTTTCCTTTAAAAAGGATCGAATGACCGATATGTTCAATATTTATAACATTGTGAAACTCCTAAACGGTCCAGTTATCATGATAAGCGCTGTTATGACTTCAAGTTCTTACAAAGTGTTCATGGACAACATCATGTCTGTGCATCTTTACTTCCAGAACGAAACCACTTACATCAAATGTTTAAGAAAGTTGAAGATTGTTTTTGTGACAATCACCACATCTACTTGTATTGCAAGTGTTATAATAATGGTTGCAAAAATGTATTTAGTTTGTACCTGCCTGATACAAATAAATTTAAAATTATTTATGTTAGTTTTAGTCGATTCGATTATTGAAATACGATTTATATTGGAACATACAATAATATACATTTATTTAACAGTGATCCGTACTTTATTGATTTGTTTGAAAAATTGTTTATTTGACATTCAAATAAAGTACAATGATTTCGAAAAGAGGTTACAATCAGGTAGCGACGAGAGGAATGATCTGCTTAAGGTTGAACAAGTCGACCAGTGGGCTACACAGTTTAAATGCTTATTCAGATGTAGCAAAAAACTATCGATTATCTTTAACGCTCAGGTAAAGTCCAATAAAGCTGAGTTCTTTAAAACCTTTGTTACAAATTTCATATTTCGTAACCCAGTCTTTCTTTCAGAGACCTGACTATGGATACAAAAATAGCATTGTCTAACTTGTGGCTTTTCCTTTTCAGATTTTTTATTCTTTGGCCATGTGTTCAGCGCATTTTATAATTTCGGTTTCTGAGACCTTCAGTTCGCTACATTCGAATGTAATACAAAATCTACATGTTAATCTAAGATTTAATTAAAATTTTGTGTTAGTTTATTCAACGACTGGTTTTTATTACAGGATTCGCACCAAATCGTTGTTTCTCTTATCGTATTTTATTTGTTTGGTTCTTCTTTGATTTGTACATTTACAATTATGATTGCTGGTCAAAATCTGGTCACTGAAAATTCAAGAGTACATAGAAGGCTATCGAAATTATACAGCACTTTATCGATATGTAAGTGTTTTTATTTACTGAATAGGTTCTATTTATATACAGATGCACTTATGTGGTAATTTCTTGACATATCTACTACAAATATATATTAGAATTACACAGCTATCTCAAAAGCTTTCGATCTAGTGTCATATAATAAGTTATGGGATAAGCTGCAAACTGAGACAGATTGCAGTCCGGAGGTGATTTCTATTCTCAGGTATTGGTACAACTATCAGAAAAATAATGTCAGATGGGCCGGCTCTTTCTCGGATGTGTACGGGTTGCAGTATGGGGTGAGGCAGGGTAGTCTGACATCACCTAAGCTCTTCAACCTGTACATAAACCAGCTTGTCGGTGAACTCAGCAGTGCCAATGTCAGATGCTACATAGACGGTGTCTGTGTCAACAATATCAGCTATGCAGATGACATGGTACTGCTCGGATCAGATCACAGTCTTATGCGGAGGCCCATGGGCTCAGATACAATGCTAAAAAAGTATTTGAGGGATGTGGCAGAGGTTTTCTGACTGTACCCTCAGTTACCTTAGCTGGTACCGCCTTGAACAGAGTCGCACAGTTCAAGTATCTGGGCCACTGGGTTTCCGAAGGCCTGGCCAGAGACAATGCTGATGTTGAAAGTGCAGGTACGGCTTTGGCTGTCCGTTGTAATATGTTGGGCCGCAGGTTTGCACATAGCAGTAATCGAGTGAAAGTTACGCTTTTTAAGTCTTACTGCCAAACACTTTACACGTGCAGCCTGTGGGTTAACTACACACTGGTGGCATACAGTGCGTTGCGTGTCCAATACAACAACGCGTTTAGAGTGATGCTGGGGCTACCGCAATTTTGCAGTGCGACGACTATGTTCGCAGAAGCGCGCACTAATGGCTTTCTCGCCCTTATTTTCCTTATTAGGAAACAGTGTGCGTCGCTGCTGAGTACATTAGGTCCAGCAACAACAGCATACTGAGCGTGTTCGCAGACAGGTGGGACTCTACACTGCTGCGCCACTGGATACGCTTGCATGCTGTTTGGTGAGCAGTGGACAGTTCGCCCTCTCTGAACTTGTGTATTGTCTATTTTTATTTTTCTTTCTCTTTTATTTTTGTGTTGTGTTGTATTGTTTTTGCTATTTTTTTACATGTTCTATGTAACATATGGACAATGGTCTGAAATAAACGAAATTTAATTTAATTTTAATAAGCCATTGTGATTTTTGTTGAAAAATAAAAAATAAAAATTACTCTCGCATGGCTTGAATAATTACATATAGAATGGTCCAAAGGTTGTCTTTACAAACATTGTTTTACCAGAAATCATCTTAATACATGATTATTATTTTGTTTTAGATCCACGCATGCCTGAAACGAAGGGCTTAAGAAAACTATGTCTCCTGGTTAAAGTAAATCCTATTCAAATGGAAATTACTTCGAAAGTAAAACTTGGAATGTACCTCGTTCCAGTAATTTTAACTTTCTCAATCACATACATAATAACAGCCTTGCAATTCATTAATGTTATATGAAAAAAATGCTGTTATTTTAGGCATAACGTCGTGTGGTTTTGACTTAGTGTAAATTATTGTTTATGTCTGATACTTAGTATTCAGTTGGTAATATGGCATTAGTCACAAAATGAAATAAATGAAATGAAATTGTAACAAAAGATCAAAATACTAATTTTAGGACACTATTCACAAATGAGTTACAAAAAAAAATATGGCGCATATGAGCGCATGCCAGGTGAGGTAATGTTGTCTCTGATATGATTTTTCTTTCAATTTATGAGAATTATAATTCATTACACTGGAAGAGTGGAAGTACCTAACACAAGCAAATTTTTGCTTAAAAGACACGTCCCATGTATATAATGTTATAAACTTGAGGACGAAAATAAATTATTATTAAGTATTATTTATCCACCCTTACGCCAGGCTGGCACCCGCGCACTCTGCAGGAACGCCCGCCGCACGCTCTCTCGCTCGCGCCGCGCAAGCGCCCATCCAGTTGCCACATTAAAGCTTAATATCTCGTAAACGACTGGAGCTACATGCAAATAAAAATATGTATGTATTTCTGATGAGAGAATCAACGTGTTTGAAAACTAAAGTATGATAACGTGTTCCAAGTACTTCAAATGAAATGTAAACGTAAATGTTACGTTAGCGGTAAACGTTAACATTTGTTAACCTATGTTTTTACCAATAATTTTGTAGATTATATCTTTAAGACTATATAACCTATGTTTTGGTACCCATAAGTCATTTTATTCCCGCCAAAATCGATTCAAGTTACGGCAAGATGGAATATTGATCTATGTAATCGTTGCATTTTACTGTTTTATGTGTTTATAAATACTAATTATTAACTAATTTCCACATTACAAGCGATGTTTTAAGAGATTATGTAATATACATATTGTACAAAAAAAATGACATTATATAATTACGTAAACATCCCACTTTTTTTGTTCCGTTTTTCAATTTTAGCATTTTCAACACACACGGAACCTCTGAGAAACTTATTTATTTTTATATCCTTGAAATTTTGCCGATATTTTGGATATATACAGGGTGTAAGGTACATGAACACACATACGTGTACTAGTGATTCAGTACATGAGGACCCCCTAGCGTTGAAATTTTGCGTCGGCTTTTTCCTATTTTTTGAAAAAAAAAAATTTTTTTTTTTCACTTTAAGCTGTATAAAATCGTTATACCTATCTACCCCAAAGACATTTTAAATGAAAAAAAAAAAAATTAATTATTTTTTCATTCAATTTAGAACTCTCCGAGGGACAGTCATGTAATTTTATAAATAATTACATCGACTGCAACTCGACACTTTTTTTTGCTTCTGTACACAGGACGCAAGTCATCTTGTTAGCATAATGATGATTTTAAACTTCATGGTATATGTATAATAATATATACCACGAAGTGTAATTTTATAAATGTCTGTGATACATGTAGAAATATATTTTATAGGCATTTGCCAATAAAATATATCTACTTCTACATGTATCACAGACATTTTAAAAAAGCCTCATCATAGCAATTACTCAGACACATTCAATTTTTTCATTGATTTTGATTTTTTGATTGATTTTTGTTGATCTTCAAAGATCAACAAAATGTTATCGAGGAATGAGGCTGATGCCGCTATATTTGCTTGATGCCTGTCTTAGCCCAAATAAGTACCATAGCAACGTAAGGACATGGCAACAACACCCAACCGTCCAGTTTCTGACTAGGCAGCTGCAACAGTAGCCTAAAATGGCATACAAGGGATTGGGACTGGATGGCTCCCTGTCAAACAAAATATATTATTATGAAAAATGACTGACTCTGAGTAACGCCTCCCCATAACAGAGCATCCACAACCAATACACACCATTGAGTAGCCAAGTCCTCTGCTACTATTATTTGTTCCTTCTTCCAAGCGTTGGTTTATCAATAAATACATAATGCATTGCAAATAACTCCATCTAAAAACTTGAAATATTGTACTCAACAAAGTAACCGAGATTTTTAAATTATGCTAGTTTCGGAATTCAGATTATGGAACTCAACTTCTCTTGTATAGATAACCATTCAGTCAATGTATTTTCCAACTGCGGTGTTAAAGTTGTTACAATATGTTTTCGCATTCGATAAATTCGATTAGTGGCCACACTATAATTCGGGCACTTTGACAGCGTGACTCGTGAGCTTCAGAATCCCAATCGTAAACAACCAAGTCTAATATGCACAACAGAATATTCACATAAAAGCGTTAAACGAAAGTCCAATAAACAATAGCGTGGGGTTAAGTTAAAATATCCAACAAAACAACAAAATGTCAACACAGTAATGTGTGACAAGATCAAAGCAAGACTGCACAATGAAGCGCGCGCATGGTGCGTGCGCAGAAACGTCGAAATAACTAAAATGCTCGTTCGGATACACACTCTTGAATATTATTGTCGATGCGTGACCTGCAATGTGATCACTGTGATCAGCATTATGACGCGCAGTAGCAGCACGAAAAAGTGCGTTTGCGATAATCGTGAAAGTTCACCTAACTTTTAGAGGTTAGCAATACGATTCTCGGACGTTTTATAATTATAATCGGTTCAATTGTATTGCATACAATTATGTCAAAATTAAAAAACCGCACAAAAACAACGCACATATTTTTTTTGCATTTTTTCTCACCTGTTCTAGCGAAATGTAATTGTTGCGATTAATTTTAGTTTATTTTATAAGTATTTTTCACATGTAAATAATTACTGTACATTAATGTACATTCGGAGGGCAGGATCCGGCCATGTCTTTTAGGCACATTATAACTTTTTACAGTAGCAAATATTTGGAAAAAGTTATATTAGAACTGGAGTTGCCCAAGCGTGTAAATAGCTGTGGTTCTCGGCAGGATGCAGGACATTAATTACGGCCAAACACTTGGAGTGAATGCTGGCCCAAAATTGCCTATATTTGTCTGTATAACTTCAAGTTAGGAGTGGATGGCAGTAGACGGCGCATGTGGCCTAACTCTAAGCGAGTAAAAACAAGCGGTACCTGACTCTTTTCTTCGGCAGCCTCGCAGGATCCCGACGACTGGCCACTCGATTCTCTTCACACCAACACTCCTGGTTATTCTTGTTCACTAGTTACACGGACGCGGTAAATATGGGGTTATTTATTATTCCCGGAAAATCCCCAACGTTTACGGGATATTACTCGGGATTTTAGTGTATTTGCGGGGACGATGTTAATAAGACATTAATTTAGTCTGCGGTGAATGCGTTCTGCCTCGCGGCGAAAGGCGCACTGACGTCGACTGCTGCACCTTAGATTGCCTATGGTTCCCGTAAAGCCGGCTACACACTTGCCTCACATGCTAAAGCAGGACACACACACGTCGTGATACCATACCCCATCCAACTTGCAGAGTGGCGGCAACTCGCCACACCATGCTCCCCGCCTTGAAAGGTCCAGGATCTTTCAAAAGCTGCTAATCTATGCGGCGCGAGTGAGGTTCAAGAAGCGGTGATGATATGTAAGCATTTACTTGTTGAAGAGCTTTGAGGGAAATCCAAGCAGCAGTCCGAAACACCATCGCATTGATATAATGCTCGGGAAAAATAATTATCAGTATCCTGAGAATGAATTGCGGTTCGATTTGACTATGGTAAGTCGAATAAACTGAATTACAACTATGTAATGGCGTACCATTGGAACGTATACTATGAACCCTAAACTAAATTACGTAGTAATAAAAATCTATTGAGTTGGCAAAGGATACAACTTAGTGACAGGACGTTTATACGTGCCTGACGCGGTTTTTATTGAAGCGACTCGAATTACACCATCCGATCCCGGAAAAACTTCCTCTATGATACCTAATGGCCAAGTCAATGGAGGTACGTTATCTTGACCAAAGAGAACGACAGTACCTATCTCTATAGGGCGATCGGGAGTGCACCACTTCTGGCGAACTTGCAGCGTGTGCAAGTACTCATTTCGCCATTTATTCCAGTAGGATAACACAAGTTGATTTAAGAGCCTTTTGCGGTTGTTTAGGTTTATGTTTTCTTCTGTCAATTCAGAAGAAGGCAAATACGTGATTGGACTGGACATTAAAAAATGCGCGGGCGTGAGTACCTCCGGATGTGGGTCTGACGAAATGACACTAAGTGGTCGAGAGTTCAAAAGGCACTCAATTTGCACCAATACGGTCGAGAGTTCCTCGTAAGTGAGAAGTTGTTTACCTACGACTCTAAACAAGTGAGTTTTAACACTCTTAATATTCGACTCCCAAATACCTCCGAAGTGTGGAGCTCACGGCGGTATTCTTGTACACTCGATGCGTGATTTAAGAAGCTCATTTTTAATATCCGTTTGAACAGTTGAATTTAATAAAAAAGAATAAATATCATCCAATTGCGCCTTAGCGCCAACAAAATTGGTACCATTACCTGAATACATAACAGACACTGGACCGCGGCGGGAAATGAATCTCTGAAATGCGGATAGGAAAGCCTCAGATGTGAGATCCGATACAAGCTCGATATGTATGGCTTTAGTCACCATGCATACGAACAAACATATGTAAAGTTTCTGCGAACGTTGACCTCTACGTCGAATAGGTATGTACGCAAGCGGCCCGGCGAAATCTACACCGGTGTGTACAAAGGCTTTAGCATCACGGACGCGGTATCCAGGAAGTTCAGCCATTTTGGGTACTGGATGCTTAGGATTTAGACGGAAACAAGTATTACATTTCCGACAACGAGAACGTATAACCGTTCGGCCACCCAATATCCAAAACCGCTGCCTTATAATGGACATCAATAACCCTGGGCCCGTATGGCAGTACGTATTGTGATAGTGATCGATAATTAGATCGACTACGCGGTCGCGTTTAGGTAAAAGCGTGGGATGCTTGGCTTCATACGGTAAGTCAGATTTAGACAATCTGCCCCCAATACGTAAGATTCCGAAGCTATCAATGAAGACAGATAAACAGCGCAACTTCTTAGCTGGAAGTTCACCTGCTTTAATTAAATTTAAATCGCTCGCAAAATGTAAACTTTGAACTATTCGAACAATGAAATTTTCGGCGGTTTGAATGTTTTTAACAGAACTATGACTATGTAGTCTGTTTGTAAATTTAAGAATGTACATAAATACACGTAAGAGTTTATTCCATGAGCAAACACGGTCAGCTATAGTATCTAAAATACGCGGTTCAGTATTCGAAGTTTCTACAAGAAAAACCTTTGATTTAAACTCCGGCAATGTTTCACATTGAGCAGGAGAGAACTTTAAAGGCCACTCGCTCATGGGCTGATGGAGCCATGTGGGGCCGTTCCACCACAACGAGTATCTTATTAAATCCAACGGCAGCATGCCGCGAGACAGACAATCGATAGGATTCTCTTTCCCGGACACGTGACGGAAACAAGCGGCAGGTAAGTTTTCCTGTATTTAAGCAATGCGGTTGCTGACAAAAATAGACCATCTATGGGGAGATGAGTGGATCCACGAGAGAGCTATGGTGGAGTCCAAGAAAGCGTGGACACCTGCAATAGGTACACGAGCGGAAAGTTTTTCCTTGACTACGCGAACAAGTTTAGACAGAAGTAAAGCGGCGACAAGTTCTAATGGAGACTTCAATGTCGGCCTGCGCGGTAAACGAAGATGCAATGTGTGTCACATCACTACTATAACAATCAATATCACCCATAAGTACATAACCGAAGCTAGTCAGTATAGCAGGGGGCGCGCGGGTGCCTGAGTCGACCCTGTCTCCCAGGTAAATAAAGGGGAACAATTGCGCTCCAAGCACGACGTCTATTCCGCCCGGAACATTCCAAGTCGGATCGGCAAGCGGCAAGTTATTTAAGTATGACATGTTATCATTGTTATTTAATCTAATAAATTTCGCGGGAAGTCTATCTGTAATACAATCAACAACTAACGCTTGTATCGAAAACTTCGTATGAGGATCAATTCGAGATTCTATGTTGAGATGAATAAAACCGTGTACTGGTTTCGATGTCATTCCAACACCTTGTAAAGATGAATTGCGTAATTTAATTATGGGTAAATTCAAACGTTTACAACAGTCCACAGTAATTAAATTATTTTTCGATCTAGTAGGCACCGAACCACCTCCTTATCTCTGATGTCGCTATAGTATGCAAATAACTGCGCGGTCGCTAGCAAAATAGTTGACCCAGTTTTAACAGCTGTAGTGAGCGAAACAGATGTATCCTTAGTAGGCACTTGTGGCTCGGGCGATAATAACTCATCTTTTTCTCGGAAATGTAAGAGAGAATGATGGGTCTTTTTACAAATTTTACAAACGTTACGTGACTTACATTTAACCAAAGAATGGGATAGACTTAAACAGTTTATACAGCCACGTTTAGCTTTAATAAATTCAAAACGTGCTCGCGGTGTACTAATATTTTTAAACTGCGGGCAATCGAACAGCTGATGTTGTACGTCATCCTTATCGCATAGCGTACATTTGCTATTTGAAACCGGTTTATAACGTGATACGAACGATTTAGCGGTGTTATTTTTTGTTTGATGATTTGCTGAACTTGACTTAGCGCGCGGTTCCGTCTGTAAATTATTACCGTATGAGCGTTGTAGTACTTTAACATATCTATTTCTTAAACCACAGTGTAATAAAACAAAATCCAGTAAGTCTGGAATGCTTCAAGGCTGCGACGGACGCTGAATATCGTTCCACAAATGTATTGAGGCTCGCGGCATTTCCGGCGCATTGTTTAATGTCCAGTATATTATTGAGATAATGAATCCCTAAACTACGCTTATCTTGATACCTTTTAACGAGACTGTTCCACATAACGTTGTATGTATCACCTGTAGGAACAATGCCTGCTGTTAGTTTTAAGGCATCATGAGTCAATTTACTGATCAAGTACTGGACACGCTGCGAGTCAACCAGATCGGTATTTAAATGAACATTGCTGCGAAACATTTCGTAAAATATGGGCCAGTTTTCCGCTTTACCGTCAAACGATGGCAAATCTATGGGCGGTAATTTTATCCGAGTACCCACTTTGTGTTCCGATGTTTCGTTTTTCGAAAGTATGAGATTACGTTTATATTTAATATTAGAATATAAGTCTTCAATAGAATATAGACTCGAATAATCTGGTGCGGTTTGGTCAATCGCGAATTGCAATTCATTTATTTGTTCTACTATTTCCTTAAATTTGTTGTATTGCTCAGTAATTGTTTCTGACTGCGCTAAGAATGTCTCATTTGAACGTGAATCAAAGTTCGAGATGTTTCTGGAATCAGTATATATGCGATTAACTCGCTCGAAAATCATTTGTTTTTTAGCGGTAAGCTGAGCCAATTTAGCTTCTTGCTTGCGGGACGCCATTTTGGGGCACTAATAAAGTTATGTGCCTACTGTAATGACTTGTACTTAATTTGTACTGAATTTTACTGATGCCTATCCAGGCTCGAAAGGACCATCTAATGGAGTTGCCCAGGCGTGTAAATAGCTGTGGTTCTCGGCAGGGTGCAGGACATTAATTACGGCCAAACACTTGGAGTGAATGCTGGCCCAAAATTGCCTATATTTTTCTGTATAACTTCAAGTTGGGAGTGGTTGGCAGTAGACGGCGCATGTGGCCTAACTCTAAGCGAGTAAAAACAAGCGGTACCTGACTCTTTTCTTCGGCAGCCTCGCAGGATCCCGACGAGTGGCCACTCGATTCTCTTCACACCAACACTCCTGGTTATTCTTGTTCACTAGTTACATGGACGCGGTAAATATGGGGTTATTTATTATTCCCGGAAAATCCCCAACGTTTACGGGATATTACTAGGGATTTTAGTGTATTTGCGGGGACGATGTTAATAAGACATTAATTTAGTCTGCGGTGAATGCGTTCTGCCTCGCGGCGAAAGGCGCACTGACGTCGACTGCTGCACCTTAGATTGCCTATGGTTCCCGTAAAGCCGGCTACACACTTGCCTCACATGCTAAAGCAGGACACACACACGTCGTGATACCACACCCCATCCAACTTGCAGAGTGGCGGCAACTCGCCACACCAAGAACTAATTATAATATGTATAACAAAAACGTTCTGTTTCTTTAAAAAAGTAATGTCAATTCAAAGATTTTTATTTTAAAAATAATTATTTCATTTTTCCTATACGAGTATGTTAAGACATTTAAATTTTACATCCAGATTTTCCTGGAAGGAAGAAAAAATAATTCTATTCAACTAGTGTATACTTCTGAAATTAAGCTAGGAATGTATTTAGTACCTGTTATTCTTTCTCTCTCTATCACTTACATAATAACTGCAAAGCAATTAAATAATTTTATTTAATAATATGTTTGAATATGTCATTTGTAAAATTGTTTGCCTGTTAGTAGTATTATTGATACATATTATGTGCATATGTGACTTTATGTAATTAGTAGAAGATTTTTGGGTTTTCAGCAGTTATCTTAGAATATTGTTGTTTTCCTTAGTTTTATCAAAAGCGAGCTTTAAATTGAGACTTATTTTATTGATATATCCATATTATCAAATATGTTATATTCTCAAAACACACATGCTGTAACTAATATATATATTTTACATATTATAAGTAAGAGCTTGTGACGAAAACCATTGTATAAAATTATCCACTGACACGGGGACACGAAAACTTGCTGTCACTTTGTACGTCGACCCCCCGCTCGGCAATTCCTTCCGCGCCAGCACCCCGTGCCGCTTCCAACTTAAAGCTTAATATCTATTAAACTGCTGCAGCTACACACAAATAAAAATACGTGTGTATAGCTGAAACTATAGAGAATTGACTTATGTGAATACTAAATCACAACACTTAGTCCTAAGTACTTCAAAAAAAAGTTAAACTTGAGATTACGGGTTGAAAAACAGCAAAATATATGTTCTTACTAAGTTTTTACTAATATCTTTGTAGTTTTTATCTCTTGAACCTATTTATAATGAAACTAGATTATATAAGCTTTCTTTTGATATCCCTATGTCTTTACTTTGATTGTTTTATGTAGCACAATAAATGAAAACAAACCACCCTTTCCCTCGTCAATTTCATGCCACCTGCGCTAGCGAAAATGAGGTAAAATACGGCAAGATGGCCGCCCGTAGGGCTCATCCGCAAGGCTGTACATGATTAAATATAGTTTGTTAGGAATTATTTATTTTGTGATTCTTATTGAAATGAGACAATGATACATGTACATAGTTATTTAATAATAATATAAAAGTATTTTACATTAAAAATAAACTTTTTTTACCATGTTTTTATTTTTATTTACATAATTACCTAAAACGATCACAATAGACACACATTACAAGGCACTTATAATAATCACACTAATATTATAAATGCGAAAGTTTGTGAGTGTGTTTGTTACTTCTTCACGCTCAAACGGCTGGACCGATTTTGATGAAATTCGGTATATAGATAGGTTATACCCTGGATTAACAAACATTTTTTATACCGTTTTACGCGGGTGAAACCGCGGGGCGCAGCTAGTTGAAAATAAATCAGCCAGCGAAACTCCGCAGACGTGGAGATTATCGATCATAGAAATTTTCTGCCTGTGTAAGATACATAGTTAAAAAAGATACGTACGCCTGAACACCTTGACCTTGCCCACGCCCACGTGCACGCCCCGGCCACGCCCACGCCCACGCCCACGTGCTGTTCCTGCCGCCTCTTCATCACTTGAAGATCTAAAATATAAATTACAACAAAATTACATACTACTTACCACAAGCTCATAACCAATCTCAAGTAAAAATACTCACGGTTGGTATAACGACGACCCCTGATCAGCCAACTCATCGCTCTCCGCATCTCCAGCCTCCGATCAGCCAAATTAAATTTTGTGACCTAAAATCGAAACAAACTAAAATTTAGATTACATAGATTATTTTTAATATAAGCCAGCAATTAGGCATTAAAAAAAACACTGTTCTCATGCCCAAAACCATTGAAAGACAAGACAGAAAAAAAAAACTGCAAGAAAAAAGTCATCTCTTTAGTAGTACCCCGTAGTTGGTTAAACCGTTGAAAAAATCTAAGAGGAATGAGCGTTCAATTATATCCATAAAATTAGTAAGCATTATTAAAGACATTTTGCTCGAGCTCAAATCTTAACACTCCGTTTTCATAGTCAGTTAAACCGTTGAAAAAATCTAAAAGGAATGAGCGTTCAGTTATATCCATAAAATTAGTAAGTATTATTAAAGATATTGTGCTCGAGCTCAAATCCTTTTTCATAGTCGGTTAAACCGTTGAAAAAATCAAAAAGAAATGAGCGTTCAATTATATCCATAAAATTGTAAGTATTAGTAAAACATTGTGCTCAAGCTCAAAACATAACTCTCTTTTTTCGTAGTTGGTTAAACAGTTGAACAAAAAAAAATGCAATCATAACCCATTAGTAAGCATTAAAACAAAAATTCTCAGGCCCAAATCCATAACCCTTCGGGATTTTTAGCGTGGTCGGGTAAATCGTTGAAAAAAACATGCCATCACACATACGATTTACTTGTATATACGAACCCTTACTGTGAAACCTAAAAAAAACCGTCCTCGCCATTGCCGCGGTGCATATTGTCAACCTGAGGACTGTAAATTTTAAAACATGGAATCTTAACTATTTTCGATGTATTTTTACTGTCTAAGTGTGTGTAAATACTAATAATGAACTAATTTCCATATTACGAGCACCATTATAATAGATTAGATAGTAAATCATACAAAAGTTTTACGAAAATGACCACGGCGTTGTTGCGGCGTCATGCCGCCAAGTACCTGGTTTTATGTTTCGATATTTTCGATTCCAACACACTTTGAACCTACAACATGTTTAGTTTCTCGTAAAGCTTAAACCTTGAGGATTCTTTTGATATAATACACTAATACACAGGGTTTTAAATAAAATTGTACTTACATCTTTAACGCAGAGATCTTTCCGTTGTCCACTGACGTGAAAAAATGACAGAACATAGACTTTCAAACATTTTTTTAAATTATTAGCTATGGTTGCATATCATTTTGCCTAGTGTCACGGACGCAAAATTTAGTCGATTATTGTCTCAAATAGAGCATGGCCAAATAAAGTTGACGACTGCAGATAAAAACCGATTTAAAGTGGAGGAAGCGCGTTTGACCTCCCGAGCGGTGTGTGCGTTGGGTAGACGCGAAAAAATAACCGCGCTGCGGGTTTCTACGTTCGAGTGGATTGAAGATTAATTGCTGGTATATATATTTTTTTATTATTGTGAATGAGATAGATTTCAATACATTTAATAGTTCCATTATAGCTGATCAATTTATCAAACTTTTAGCTGTAGGTTGACGTTTCTATTTAAAATAAAAGTTTTAATATTTACATTATTTAATTAAAAAAAAACAAAAGGTTTACATATAGTTTAATCTGCTATAGTGTTTTTTTTTACTAAGTGGATCATTGATGCATCCCCCGTATTTTAACAAAATATTTAGAAATATGTAGCGTCGCTACTGTTGACAATACGGTTTTAAACCAATTATCGACCTTTATTATTTCATTTTGGGTCGAGGGGATTTCGGGACCGGGACCGCGGTCCCAGATTCCACCTGTATTTATTTTTGAGTGGTATTTTGGGACCACAAATAAAACAAACGAAGTTTGTATTGGGAAAGTACAGTCACCCAAATTCAGAAGTTACACGAATAAAAGGCGAAAATTATTGGAAGATGACCGATGAAGTTATGGGATATGGATAGGATAGGATATAGGTTTTAGGAAAAAGGAAAAACATAGGTCAGGAGTACATACCTAACGATTTCTGGTAGGATCCTGGTGGTGACATGAAGATTGTTCCCGAAATGCGCTCCTTCGAACTGGAACGGAGGGACTTCACCGGGAAGTCACTCCAACGACAATTGAACTACCTAAATACGATGCTACACGAGCTGTCAATAGCTCATGTCACCAATAGATCGAGCGAGGGTAACGATAGTTGTAGACGTCTCGCTCACACACAAGCAAAGGTTTTTGTCCAGGAAAAGGATAGGAGAGGTTTCAATACCACCAACCTATCCAACAATTAATTCTGTTTGCCAACCAAAAAAATATTGTTAAACTAGAAGTTCGTTTTCTGGCGCAACCACAGCCTTGTATTAAAATTAAACCCTACTCATTACGAAACATAATAACTTTAATCTTGAGTATTTAAAAATTAAATTAAAACAGTTAAATTGAAAACATTTCTGCTTTTATTCCCTTAAATCTACACAATTGCACATAAAAGTCACCTCTTCATGTGAAACGTCAACAATAAACTTAAAAAAACTTAGGCAGTGGTCATAATTATTGCAATTATTGAATATCATTCATTATTATCATCATCAGCAGCCCTTTTAAGGCGTATATATCCGCCAAGTCTTAGTGGCACCCTCATTGAATAAAAAATCCTAGCAAAGCGTAGTAAATAAAGATTAAAGAATCATAAGTTGCGTTTGTTACACAAAAGATAAGGTATTTTTACGTTGTTAAAACAGGACTCGAAAGTGTTTCGTATCCAAAGTAGTAAGCAAAAGTGTCAAAAACGACCGTTCTTGGTACTTTTTTTTTATGCTTCCTCAACGTAAAAATACCTTATCCCCTTTGTAACAAACGCAACATAGGATTCTTTTACCTTTATTTTCTACGCTTTGCTACGAATTTTTATTCAATGAGGGTGCCACTTGGCGGCTGTTTACGCCTTAATACAGAAAATATTAAAACGTAGTATGAAATACTACAATATGTTTTCGAATTTTTGATTCTAGGACATGCCGGTTTCCTCACGATGTGTTCCTTCACTGTTTTAAGAGCAGTGGTGATGAAATAATTTACACAAAGTAAAACACCTACCTGGGTTTGAACTCACGACCTACTTGTAAGTCGCGTCCGTTACCACTGGGCCACCACTGGTGCAATTTCTGTACGATGTATACAAATCGCGAAAGTTTAAAAAGAAACATTTTATGCTTGGTAACTATAAAATGTATGATCGAATTTATTATAAAGCATATTTTAATTTAACCTGATACAGAAAAAGAATTGAAGTAAAGTAAAAAGAAAATAATTATTCTTACCTTTTTATGTAAAACACTGTCACTGTCATTCTCACGCTTTCTCTTCAAGATGCATCGCAAATACTTAAAACCTTTACGTTTCTAAGTGGGCATTCCTTCAAGCAATGGTATTAGATAAACCTATCAACATAATGTGTACACATATGTTACAATATAAACTTAGCTTTCAGAATAGTAACAATGGGAGGGCGTAATTCAGCCGAGTGTGTAATGAGCAGAGCTCACGAGTTTCACACGACGTTTTTCAACACATTACAAGCAAGTGTGTTGAAAATAATATTACCTTTTATTTTCTACCGGTGATCAAAATATTATATCAGCGGTTTCGTTAACTGTACTTTAACTTCTTTTTTGTTGTGGTCCCAAAGTACCACTCAAATATTATATAGGTGGAATCTGGGACCGCGGTCCCGGTCCCAAAAGCCCCACGACCCTTCATTTTATGTAGGTCCTAAAAATCAATAAAACGTGATTTTCATTTAATAACGGCGGATCAATATGTACCTAAGCTAAAACTAAAAATAGACCCAATATTGACTCTTGAGGACCGCTCATTATCATAACAGATCCTAATGACGCCAATTAATTACCAGAGCTCTAACCTATCCATCTTTTCGATTATAATCAAATAACTTAAGTAGGTATTAGTTTTTGTTACTTATCATTAAAGGACCTTCAGTAATTTCTATGTTTATGCCTTTCATAAAAACACACACTTAAGCTTCAAGATGGTGGCAAGAAAATTTATAAAAACATTAATAAAAGCCGAAAATTTAAGAGGTGTTTACAGAAATTATGAGTTTCTGTCAAAATATTGTAAAATTTTGAGTATAATACGGGTTATTTTTGAAATAGTGATATTTTCATTTATTTTGTCTAATAATATAAACGTTATTTTTGAACTTACACATGAACGAATTCTCAAAATGGTACAAATCCTTCACGTTATGAAATTCTTTGGTAGTCCAGTTATAATAATAAGTGGTATTATAAGCTCACGTTCTTACAATGCATTCATAGACAACTTTACGTCCGCGCACCATTTCTTCCAGAACGATCCAACTTACATCAAATATTCAAAAAAATTGAGAATTGTTTTTGTTATAAACGTAGCAGTTTCAACTGTAACAATTGTAATACTTTTTATATCAAAATTGTTTTTAAAGCTTTACGTGAAACACGAAGAGCTCAAAATAAATACCATGTTGTTAATAATATCACATTTGTTACTTGAAGAACGCCTTATTTTTGAACATTCAATAATGTACATATACATAACAATGATTCAAAACTTGCTGAAATGTTTAAATAATAACATTTTGGAAATTCAAGTAAAATACAATGGTATTGAAAAGAGGATACACTCAGGTAGCAGGGAATGGAACGATCTCCTTACTGTTGAAAAAGTGGAACAGTGGGCCATACAGTTTAAATGCTTATTGAGTTGCAGCAGAAATCTATCGACCTGCTTTAAAGCTCAGGTAAATTCCGTAATATGCATTTTGAAAAATTAAAATCAAACGTAGAAAAAATACTTGCAATCATAGAAGCTTTTAATATAACCTTACTGAGGTCAATAAGAATATTGTTCCTAACAACAATGATAACTGGACTGACTTTGCACATATTTTTGCAGATGTTATATTCCTTGGCTCTATCTTCAGTTATATATATTACATCAGCATTCGGGCTATTCAATGCGTATATAAAAAATGTAAATATGTTCAATATTATCTTATTCCGTATCAAAATTGTCAGTTACTTACTTTTATTTCAATTTACAGGATCCTCGTCTACTCGTTGGAATTATGCTCATTTTATATTCTACGGTATATTTAATAGTTTATACATATTTCCTTATGATTGCCGGTCAAAATCTCCTGAATGAAAGTTTGACAGTAAATAGAAGACTATCGAAATTATACTCCACACTGTCGATAAGTAAGTGATATTTTCGCTTTTTTTATTGTTGATAGGCACGTGTTGTCTGCCAATATTTTAAAATTGACAGTGGCTTTAGTACAAAGTATAGGTGAGTTAACACTGATATGTCAAATCATAGTAGTTTCCCCGTCTCTCCACTGCTCCACAAAGGCCTGCAATGTTTGTGTCTATTTCATTTTAATTGTCATTTATTATTTAGAGGAGCTCGTGGCTAAAGTAATAACAGCCGCACGGGTCGATCCATCAGGTTAAGCTACGCTTGCCGGGGTTGTTCCATGGATGGGATGATGATCTTTACATACCGAGATTCCTCTGTGCCTTGGAAAGCACAATAAGCGGTTGGTTCCGGCTGCTAATCGTGGATCGTTGACAGTCGTCACGGGTCGTCAGAAGCCCGAAAGTCTTACCAAGGTGTATCGTATTACCCAGTAACTGTGTTGAAGAGGTCAGATAAAATAAAATAAAAAATTAAAATATTAAAAAAATTATTTGACACTTAAAAATACATGTAACAAGCCAGTCATAATAAAATATTACTCGAATGTATTGCCACAAATCTGATCCTAACCCCCAAACTAGGCCTGGACCTGTATTTTGGAGGTCTAAACAGATAGGCAGTCACTCCATGTAAAATGCTGGTATTGAGCTGCATCCTATTGACTGGAAGCCGACCCCAAGATAGTTGGGAAAAGGCTAGGCAGATTGATTGTCTTTTATTATTTCATTATTTTGTTTTAGATCCACAATTGCCGGGTACAAAGAATATAAGAAATCTAAATCTTTTGGTAAAAAAGAATCATATTCAGATAGATTATACTACTAAAATTAAGCTTGGGATGTATTTAATACCAGTAGTACTATCTCTCTCTATCACCTACGTAATAATTGCTTTACAGTATAATCATTTTATATAAAGCTCATACACACTAAAGTAAATGATGTCTTATAAGCAAAGAAGTATTTGTGTGTAAGCCGGTAAGCTAGCAAAAAGGCATTGGTACACAGATCAAAAGTATCTTAAAATCGTGGGAATTTTACATTTTCTTTTGCAAAAATGACTAAAATTCAGTTTAAACTTTTAATTAAATGAATTTGACGAACGTGATTTTTTTTTTAAATAATTTTTATTTTTTGACACCAAAACAGGTACTAATGAAGACAGAAGTGCATGGAGAGTTCCAAACCAAAATCGTTAGTACAGGGTCTCATCGCCTTAATAATACGTCTTGAACGACATAGATGGCCCTAGTATAGTAGTTGGATTGGAAAATATACATCTCTCGTTAAAGAACATTATCTTGTTTTTTGCTAGTTACAATATTACTTAATTTTAACACAAATTCTCCTACGACATTACAAACCTTATAAAGCAAAGCTCGTAATAACTAGGATTCGAACTCGGTGGCATAAAATTTACCGATACCATAGCCACTGGACTATTGCATCATTACGCAATGAGTTGAAATTATCCTACTCTTTATTATATCGAAGTTGTTTAGCGACTTTAACCTGTATCATAAATCTCAAAAGAATTGAGGGTAGTTTAATATTGACTGTATAAAAATTAAATCTTTTTGTTCAATCATAACGTTCTTTACTATCTTTGAGTGAGTTCAGTTACGATTGCATTTAACAATTTTTTAATATTTATCTTTACCATGAGTTCGCGTTCTAATATTGATATGGCTACGAGGGCCCAAATAATAGCATTGCATAATCAAGGCCTAAATTATTCTGAAATTTCGAGAGAAACTGGCTTAAACGTAAGTAATGTTTTAAAATCACTGTTCGTTATTTATTTTATTATCCATGGTTATCGATACACGAAAATAATAAATAATATATTTCCCTTATAGGTAAAGACTGTCACTTTATGGATAAAGCGGTTTCAAGAAGAGGGTTCGTTGGAACACCGCAGTAGATCTGGCAGAAGACGCCATATTGACTCAGACCAGCGTCAACTTATGGTGCAAGGTTATGAGGAAAATGGCTTTACACCAACAAGATATTACGCAGAGTTGTTTGATATATCTTTGCAGACGGTGTATCGTGCTCTTCATAGTGAAGGTCTGCATTATCGTCGACATGCTATTAAGCCATTGCTAACCGAAGCTAATAAAAGAGCACGATTGGAGTTCGCTTTGAAATACAGACATTTCGACTGGAGCAACGTTATCTTCAGTGATGAAAAGACTTTCAAGTCTAGCCAGCACGGGCGAGTTAGGTTGTGGCGTAGGAATAATACGCGTTATGATAGTGATCACGTTGTGACTAACTCTGAATCCGGTCGTATAACAGTGAACATTTGGGGATGGATGACAGCTGCAGGACCAGGAGAACTTACTGTAATACCCAGTCGTGCAAACAGTGTTAACTACTTAGATGTGCTGAATGACGTCATGTTGCCCACTGTGCGGAATGTTTTTCCTGTAGAAGACATGCCAGTAATAACGTTCGTGCAGGACAATTGTCCTATACACCGTTCCATAATTGTGCAAGAGTGGTTTAGCCAGCAATCGGACATACGAATTATTCCTTGGCCTGCGAGATCGCCAGATTTAAACCCCATTGAAAATTTATGGGGCGTTATGGTTCAAAAGTGGGACAATAGGAACGAAAGGACTAAGGAAGCACTGAGTACTCACTGCATGGAGGTATGGGATTCTATACGGGGTCACAATTTATGTGAAAAATTAATAGACTCCATGGGTTCGCGGTTGCAAGCTGTAATCGATCAAAATGGCGGATACACGAAATATTAAAGAATATAAAGTGTTGACTATTGAATTGAGTAATAATGATTGAGTAAAAATGAAAAGACCGGGGTAGCTATAATTTATATGATAAATTACAGTAATCAAACTTGGTGTAAGTTGGATAAATTTATACATTACTTTATAACAACAAAATGTTATTACACTAATGATTTTGATTTCTTATATAATATAAGAAATTAAAATAAAAACAATATAAATATAGATTCCTTTCCAACATAATAAATTATTTATTTATTATTATAAACAACTCGGTCCCAAAATGACAGCTATAACCCGGTCTTACAATTGTTATTGATTTTAGTTTTAGCTTCAATTTCTTCCTCCTTCTGGAACGAATACTTAAGCTATGAACCTTAGTCATAACATAATGCACAAATCAATCATTATAGTCAATACCACTAAACATAATTATGCAAAACGTAAAATTTTTATAATTTATGAGTAGGTAAAATATTTACAGAACTAAGGTTGCATATATAGTGAAAGTTATTATAACATAATGTAAATAAAACTAAATAATAGAAGAATAGCACAACACAGTTTTGATTTAGAATACTTATAATATCTATTATACAGTTTTACTTTGTTAAGGTCTTCTATTTTGTAATAGAGTTATTCAGTTATAAATTTTACTTGTATTTCTCCTTAACAAGTGAATTAAATCATTGTTAATTGGATGTAAAACTGCTAGGTTAGGTTATATATTCTATAAGAAAGAAAGACATAAATTGTATTCTTCTTTGAGAATTAAATGTCTTAAACTATAATCAATAAAATAGTTTCATTTCTTATCCTTTACGAGAATTAAACTTAGTAAATCTTAAGCTGTAAGAAAAATATATCTAAATCTTCTTATATAAATGTTTTTTACTAATAATACTAATACTTACCACCAATTATGAAAGTAATTTATATAATATATATTTATATAATGTTATATATAGTAGTATATGTATACTTGTATATTATCCCTATATTCATTTATACATCTTATACCTCATATTTTTTATATTATTTATAACAAAAAATAAAATAAAAAAGTTTAAAAATACTAAAAATAGAATATAAATTATACATTATAATAATTAAATTTAAAAAAAGTCGACAGAGAGCTGGGTTGCGAACCGGTGCCCTGTTGAACAATCTATGTTATTCTGCCATGCTTATCCACCTGAGCTACTGATTATTTATTCTGGAACGTGAAAATAAGAGCTACTTTGTGAATGTAGGGATTTTTATTATTTATGATCGACGCCATCTGTAGTCGAATTAACCGATATACCAATTGGCTTATTTAGTTTGGTTTAGATGGCGCTGTATTAAGTACTCGGAAATAAGAAAATATAGTAATTTTTGTTTATTTGAATATAAATATATTATTATTACTTAGTAATTATTTTAGGTATTAAAAACCTTATTATCTGCCTCTGCATAATAAGGTTTATAAGCTTCGCAGTGTTATTTTCATGATTGAACAGCGCCATCTAGTCGTCTCATGAAAGTCATGATACGTAATGCAAAACCTCACAGTCAAAAGTCGACCTTAGGCTCTTCATGCACTTTTGTCTTCAATAGTACACAACTCTTATACATTAACCCCTTGCGTGTCAAGTGGACACCAAGAGGGCGTAAGAGTAAGTGCTCGAAATGTCAAGCGAACACCATGTGGGCGTTAGCTACGTCATCGTCATAGCTGCCATTGGACAAAAAGAAAAGAATTCTCTGAACTAGATTAACACGATAGGCCTCAATGGCTCAACCAGCCAGATATGGGAGGGGTTAACTTAACGAGTACAATGGTGGTCATATCGCTAATAGCGATATCTACCAGACAACTTTGGATGGACTGAAATAACTTAAAATTAAAAAGGGGGGTGGTCTTGTTATTGAATTTTGCAAAAAGTTGGAATAGTGATAAATTGTAGAAAAAGCAACTTGTTGATTAAGAATCAATGTTAATGTAAGCTTGACACTTGTTTTACCATTATTGTTGTTATTATATAAATGATTTGAAAACCTTGTTTTTTTATAAAATAAAACACGATTTTTTATAAGTAATTAGTCGTCATCGGGAGGAAACCGACAGTTTTCCGGGCAGTCTAGAGGTCTATAGGTCATGAGTGAACATATTACTTCTAGACAGGAGTGCACCACGTCGACTACATCATAGCTTGCCATCAGTTTAGATAGTGGTCAAATGCAAACCTATTAAAAAAAATATCTAGAACCAAAAAATCGAAGAAAATCACCATCTCGCGCTGTGCGCCTTTGGTCAAAGAGATCCTAACTAAGATCTAGTTTACGTTTGTCTGAAAAAACAATGGAACCAAAATGTTGACGTAAGACAAATTATTTAAGAATTTTCAGTAGGTAGGTACTGAGTATTTAGCATTTAACCTTGAGGAACGCTCATTGTCATAACAGATCCTAATAAGTTTACGTCGTTTACCAGAACTCTAATATAATCATTTTTAAAATTTATGATGTTATCGTTTTTTCGATTAATTTATTAATCTAATATTGTAAGTGGGTTTTTATCATGTCCTCCACTATCACTATAAGTGTCTAAAATTTCTAAGCGCACACATTTAACTACAAGATGGTGGCAAGAAAAATTATAGAAATGTTAATAAAAGCTGAAAATTTAAGAGGTGTATACAGAAATTATCTCTTTCTATCGAAATATTGCAAAATTCTAAGTATTTTACGTAGTATTTTAGAATTTGTGGTACTTACAATTATTTTGTTAAATAATTTATACATTATTTACGAAGTTACAAATAAACGAATTGCCGTGATTGTGGAAATATTGCATATTATGAAATTTCTAAGCAGTCCAATTATAATTATAAGTGGTATTCTAAGCTCTGGTTCTTACAAAGTGTTCATAGACAACTTCATGTCCGTGCACCATTACTTCCAAAATGAACCGACTTACATCAAATGTTCAAGAAAGTTGAAAATATATTTTGTCATAAGCATAGTAGTGTCTACTGTTACAATTGTTTCACTTTTAATAACAAAATTGCTTTTAATATTTTTTGTAAGAAAAGACAAAATCAAAACGAGCTCAATACTAATAATAATATCACATTTATTGCTAGAAGAACGCCTTATTCTTGAGCATACAATAATGTACATTCACATATCAATGATTAGAAACTTGCTGAATTCTTTGAACAATAGCATTTTTGACATTCAAGTAAAGTGTAATGATACTAAAAATAGGTTACACTCAGATAGCAAAGACTGGAATGACTGTCTTACAATCGAACAAGTGGAACAGTGGGCCATACAGATTAAATGCTTGTCAAAATGCAGCAGAAGTCTGTCGGTGTGTTTTCAAGCTCAGGTAAATTCGTTAATAACATTGCTTAAAAATACATGATTCACCTTTATTAAGTGCCATAAAAAAGTAGAAACATCCTTTTTACTGAGATAATATAATACATATTATTATGTACAATTATTCCTAAAGACGATGATAAATGTTGTTTTTACTCTTGCAGATGTTATATTCTTTGGCCCTGTCATCAATTGTATATATTTCATCGGCGTACGGGATATTCAATGTATACATAAAAAAAGTAAATATTTTTTTTTTTTTGCTTTGTATCTACAAGTAAATTACCTGATACGTGGCTTTTGTTTCTGTTGACAGGATCCTCGTGAACTTATTGGCATTATGCTCATTTTACATTTTGCGTTTTATTCAATATTTTACACATATTACCTTATATCTGCGGGACAAAATGTCCTCAATGAAAATTTGACACTCAACAGAAGGCTATCAAAATTAAACTGCACTTTGTCGATAAGTAAGTGAACTGCATAATTTTTATTTACCAGTTCGTCTCCTATAAATCAATTTTCTACAATATCTGTGACTTTTTGTTAAGTATCATAATCTTATATTTTTTTTTCGTATTATTTTATTAATAAATTCAAACTATAATATTAAATTATACTATGTAATGCTCAGTTTGTTCGACGCCTCGGTTATTTTTATTTTTTTCTAATTCCATCGTAATCATTTTTGCTATACTTGTTACTTCTGTTTTTTGTAGACATAGACGAATTAAATCAGTATTTTAGAAAAAAATATTTTATTTTATTTATTAATAAATTAGTATTTTAGACGAATTAAATTAGTTTTTTTTTTTTTTTTTATGTTTGATAGGCTTGCGTTTGACCACTATCTCACCTGATGGTAAGTGATGATGTGGTCGAAGATGGAGCACGCTTGCCTAGAAGTAACCTATTCACTCTTGACTTAAAGACTCCCAGGTTGTATCTTACAGGAAACACAGACTCCGGTAGAGAATTCCACTCTCTAGCTGTACGTGCAATGAATGTTTTCTCAAAACGCTATGTGCGTATGGATGGGATGTCCACCATGAACCGGTGGCACTTCGTCGTACGTCTTGTGGTCCTTAGATGGAACGGGCTTGGCGGAATCAGATCATGCAATTCCGTCGCACACTCCCCAAAATGTAATCGATAGAAAACCGACAGGCTAGCAACTCGGCGTCTATGTTCAAGACTTTGGAGTTTTGACTCAACGAGTCTATCATTGCCGATGATCCCCTTGGCTCGTTTCTCAATTGACTCAAGGGCATCAAGCTGGTATCTTGCAGATCCGTCCCAAAGATGAGAGCAGTACTCCATACACGATCGCACTTGCGCTTGATAGAGTTGGAGCAGCTGTTCCGGCGTGAAGTATCGTCTCACCTTTGCGAGGACCCCCAACTTTTTGGCAGCCACTTGAGCCTTAGCCTCTATGAAGGGACCAAAATTGAGGGTAGATGTTAAAGTAACACCAAGAAGATCAAGTCGGTCGGTTATCGACACGGTTACACCTCGGAAACATGGAGCCGGGTGAAATTGGCTCCTTTTAGCAGAAAAAAGACACGCCTGGGTCTTAGCAGCATTGAACTTAACCAGATTGGCATCGCCCCATTCTGAGACAGCCTGCAAGGACATGTTCAAGCGCCCAACCATAGCCTCTCGGAGAGACCGGACCTGAGACCCACTAACTCGTGCGTCCGGCACGTATCTCTCGGCAACAGTGCTGTCGTCTGCATACCCAAAGGTACCGGGCTTTAGCAGATCGTTAATATGCAGCAAAAACAATGTTGCCGAGAGCACCGACCCCTGAGGAACACCGGCATTAATAGCCAGCAGTCCGGACGAGCAGCCATCTATGACCACTCGGATATACCGATCCCTCAGGAAATCCGCTATCCAATCACACAATCCAGCGGGCAGACCGAAGGAAGGAAGCTTGCCAATTAAGCTGTCGTGCCAGACCCGGTCGAAGGCCTTCGAGATATCAAGGGAGACCGCAAGGGCTTCCCCTTGTTTGTCGATGGCCTCACTCCAAATGTGAATGGCATACGCTAGAAGATCTCCTGTTGACCGATTTCGGCGGAAGCCGTATTGTCGGTCACTTAGGATATCGTTAGCTTCTAGGTATGCTAGGAGCTTACCATTCAGTATACGTTCCATACTCTTACAGAGAACGGAAGTTACCGAGATGGGCCTATAATTTGTTGGGTCAGCTCGACTACCCTTCTTGGGTACGGGTTGCACGTTAGCTTGCTTCCAAGCCATCGGCACTTTTCCAGTCTCAAACGAAAGGCGATATAGGCGTGTCAAGATCGGAGACAACTCAGGCGCACACGTCCTCAGTACAATTGCCGGTATCCCGTCGGGACCACTAGCCTTGTTCACGTCCAGGTTACGCAGTACCCTCCGGACATCCTTCTGATGAATGCGAATGTCTGACATAATCGACTCGCATCCACCAAGAGTACCAGGGGGTCTCGCGCCACCAGGATCTAGACGCGAAGATTCCGCAAACAGAGAGGCAAACAGGCTTGCTTTCTCCTCAGCGGCGTGGGCCAGCGACCCGTCGGGTTTCAGCAGTGGAGGTAGTGAGGAGCGGCAGAAGTTCGATTCAACCGACTTAGCCAGGGACCAAAACGCCTTACTACCAGCTGGGTAAGAAGCAAGTTTGTTCCCAATTCGGCCAATGTGGTCAAACCGAGCCCCCCGCAACACCTTCTTGCAGAACTTGGCAGCCCTGTTGAAGGCTCTCTTCTTCTGAGTCACGTCACTCGCTTTACGCGTCCGAGCGTCGACCCATGCCAGGTAGGCCGCGTGTTTAAGCGCATCAGCGCGATTGCACTCGGCACCAAACCATGGTCGAGCCCTACCAGACATTGTCACGTCAGAGAATGGAATGTAGTACTCCATTCCCCGCCGCAACACATCCGTCACGGCGTCCGCGCACGACGAAACATCAGTCGAAGAAAAGCAAGTGGGCCGCCAAGGATAACATGCGAAGAAAGATCGCATGCCATCCCAATCTGCTGACCTGTATCGCCAAACCCGCCTGGTGCCTCTAGGGCTAGGATCGGGCGGGGAGTAGACGGATACAGATTTCACCAGACAGTGGTCGGAAGTACCCAATGGTGAAGAAATCGACACTGAGTAACGGTCTGGATCTGTTGTCAGCAGAAGGTCCAAGCAATTGGCTGTGTGCGAATCAACATCCGGCACCCTCGTTGCCCCCTGGACCAGCTGGGTAAGATTTAACGCCAGCGCTAGCTTATACGTCTCTTGTCCAGCATGGTCTGTGTACTGGTATGGGAAGAGCCACTCCTGATGGTGGGCGTTGAAGTCCCCCAGTAACACCAATTGGGCTGATGGGTACCGTTGCTGAGCCACATCCGCCGCTTTACTCAGGTGTTGTGTGAGCCCAGTTGTCTCCAGATCACCGCTGTGCGAACGGTAGACACAGGCGTAGACAATTTTATCTAGGCCTGTGTCCACTAGGACCCAAAGAGTTGAAAACCTGGAGTCCTCAAGGTTATGGAGACGCCGATAGCAGATGTCGTCCCGGGCGTACATGCATATACCAGCGCGTGGCTTAAAATTGTGCTCCAGGGTAAACCCTGGGTAAGATAGGTACGCCACGTCAGACGGACATCCGATCTGCGTCTCCGAAAGGAATAAGAGAGCTGGTCTCTCAGTCTCAAGGTGGTGGTGGACTGCGGCGAGATTTGAGTGCAGACCTCGAATGTTGGATAGGTGCACTTTGTGTGAGAGGGAGTGCTGCCGCTGTACAGCTTTTTTCTTTTTAATGCCTTTCATTGTTGTGAAGAGTGAAGGAAGGATAGGAGAAGGAAGTGAAATGAGGTTCCTTGCTGGCTACCTTCAGGTACGCACTGACAGGACGGTATCATTGGGGGACTAGTCTGGAGACCGCGGGGACGCCCGAGCCCCCCCGGGGAATGTCCATCGGGCCCTCTCGTCTGGTCGCCAACCAGCACGATGGTGCATTCCGGGATTTTTCGTCAGTTGGCGGGGCAGCCTTTCGTGTGTGGCTAGTACACTACTTGGGCCCCCTACTAACTGCGGTCGGCCAGCGGCGCACCGTGCCTCGGATCCCGCTACCCTCCGCGACCAGTCTCCCGATACATCCATATCAACGCGAGCCCGGTTGGTCTGCCTGCAATGGAACAACTATTTCGACCCAACTCCTCTGGATTGGCTACACTGAGCATCGTACTGGAACACGGCCAGGCCGCTTGGCGGTACGTCTTTGCCCAGTGGGTGGTCGCAAGCCATCGGTCGAAACCTACCACCAGTTTGTGTCACCTGATTAGCACCACCCGGGGACCACGTGTAGGGACTCAATGGGTATACTCCTACGGACGCGGGTGACTCGGCCCCCAAAGCAGAAATTAGTATTTTTTGTTGACACAGACGAATTAAATTAGTATTTTTAGCTTATTCCGCCGACGAAGTATCGCCATTTGTATTCTGTGTTATGATTATGAGACAATTAAAATAGCGATAATAATAGTTGTAAGTACAGCAAATTGAAATCGATATCTAGCAGCGATTAATTTTTTTTTCTTGAAAAAGAGTACTGATATAGAAATTTTGAACAGGATTAAAACATAATATTTTTCAATAAAAAAACCGTTTCTTCAAGTTACTTTTTACAATTTAACAAATATACTTCCTTAGTTATAAAACTCACTGACCTTATACTTAGTTTAAATAGTGATTAACGAATTCTGAATTCAGTCTTCATTTTTTTTTAAATTAAGAACCTGCTAATCAGTGTTTAAACTAATGTAATGGTTTTTTTTATTTCTTTTATTTCATAAGTGTAATTAAATAAATGTAGATTGATAAATACTTTAAAGCAAAACTGACCTGCTTGATGTAATAATCCTGGCTTGTTTTATATGTGTGACATTTTAATAAAAATAAGATAATTATTTATTTTTGTTTTAGATCTACAAACAACCGAAATTAAGAAAATAAGAAGTTTAATTCATTTGGTTAAAAATAATCATATTCAAATAGATTACACTTCTAAAATAAAACTGGGAATGTACATAATACCTGTAATTCTATCGCTCTCTGTAACTTACGTTATAATTGCCTTCCAATTTAGTCATTTCATTTAGGGTTATATGAAATTAAGTACGTAAGTAGCTTATATTGTAAGAGTTAGGTTATTGTAGTACTTATTTGTAAACATATTATAGTAAGTAAAGGTCATCAAAACTATTCTGGGATTCAGATTAATTAAACAGATTTTATTAAAAGATACCTATCTTATATAAGTAGATATCCTTAAGTATATTATGGTAAAAAAACTTTTTTACAAAAAAATAGAACCGACTTCCAAAAAAAGTGCAAATTAACTTTAATTTCGGAAGTCGGTGTTCCTGTTTTGTGTCTTCGTTTTTTGACACCGACTTCAGAAATTAAAGTTATTTTGCACTTTTTTTGGAAGTCGTTTCTATGTTTTTCAAATCCGTCAATATATGACGGAGTTACGCCCGAACATACATAAAAAAAAAAAAATACAAACATCCGAATTGATAACCGAGGAGGTTATCAATTCGGATGTTTGTATTTTTCTTTTTCGAAGTCGGTTAAAAATGTAAATAATATGTGCAAAAATTAGTAATAAAGTTTATTCATCAAAAAGTAACAATGCAATAAATGACATTTTTGGTAAGCCACAAACTAAGCGTTGCTTGTAGCTTGTGGCTCTGGTCGATAATGAAAATTGATTAGGTACGTAAGACGAATGTTAACATTTTACAACACAGTAACTGTGTATTTACGACTGACCCTTAAAGAAGTTTTAGGCAAACAAATACTACAATTCTAAAACTACGATTCGTTACCAGTACCAAGTTGTTATATATACAAAGACTGACCAATTTTATTTTTAAATATTTAAGAAACTGATAATATTTGGTAAAGCGGTATTATTGCGCACTAAAAGCTTTGGATTAAGGCCTTGATGCAGTTTATTGTGAAGGAATTTTTGCATAAAACAAAATCAAAAGTCTTTTATTGAAACTAGGCTGAGAGCCAGCACTTTTTGAACGTCAAAGTTCTACATAAAGACAGTGCCCCAAAAACGCCGCCTGTTACCACTTCCAAGTGTGTTAGCTGTGAATAAGAAGTGGCACAACAAACTCCAAAGCAACACATCTGTCTGTTAAGTTATAAGAACTTGAATCTATATAATTATATGCAACAATCTTAACAATTTTTAAGCAACATATGTAAAACCGAAAAATAAAGATCATAAAATTAAATTATCCGCCACTTGTTAGCTAGCACACTCCATTATGCCATCAAAAACGGAAAAAAACAATACTCAAGCATTAACACTAAACCAAATTAAATAAGCCTCCGTGCCTGATTACACGTGCAACGGTAGAATCTATCAAAGGGCTTTGATTCAAATCCACACCCGCAAAATTAATATAACTTGTTGGTGTATTTTGTGCCTGATTACACGTGCAACGGTAGAATCTATCAAAGGGCTGTGATTCAAATCCACACCCGCAAAATTAATATAACTTGTTGGTGTATTTTGTGCCTGATTACACGTGCAACGGTAGAATCTATCAAAGGGCTGTGATTCAAATCCACACCCGCAAAATTAATATAACTTGTTGGTGTATTTTGCAAAACGTTTTCATAAACGATACTTTACAGGATATAACGGATATAATTATGTAGTCTTATTTAAGATATTGATCCTGCTCATGAAAATTAACCATTTTCTTCAAGAAACCCATTTACAACTCCAAAAAAAAGTTGGAGTTACCGTCCAAAGTAATCATCAGTTGATCAAAATTAGTATTGAGGTATTTTTTTGTTTTTTTTGGAAATCAATTATTGTTTATTTTTATGGGCTGAAGCGGTATTTAAAATATGACCACGCATTTCCGTTACACACCTGTATAAATAATGAAGTTCATACAGTAAATTGTAGACAAAGATGTAATGTAATGTAAGTGTGACGTTTGTTTTGATGGTTTTAAATAAATGATTTAAAAAAGTGTTTAGTTTGTTCTAATTTAAGTACCTACTCAAATGCAAAGTGACTTCTGATATTATTTTCAAACTTTTAGGAGCTAAAAATAAACACGAATATAATAAACTTTTACAATAGGATAAACCTCTCAGTATGAAAAAAATCAGGCACCTTTATGACACAGAGTACGAAGTCTTTAGTAACCCTAAAAAAGTTCTGTTCAAAATACCCTAAACCACGCTATTCATGCACACACGGACCCATTTTTTTGATCCCAGTACAACAGAACTGTAACCAAAAAATAGTGGACAAAAACCTAACACGATAACGCTATCGAATTCAATTTGCGGTAGTTCCCAATGGGAGAATATACCTACTCTATTTTCAGGAAGAACTCTAAAATTCCTAACTTTATTCCTTCTTTGTCCTTGTCTTTTTTTCAACAGTTAAATGGTTTTATTTCGATTGTTGGTAGGTTTTTGGCTTCTTTGTGAGTTTATTCAAACAATGTTGTGTACGTAGTACCGTAGTTATTAAGTGAATTGGACTCAATTAGCGCTACAATTTAAATAGTTTTCAGAAAACAAAATTTGATCAAATCAAATCACATCATTTTATTTTTAACAATCATTGACAAAATCTTATTTCCATCCGCAGACCTGAATATTTTTATTTGTGACATCCTCCAAATATTTGAACACGCTCAGTCATGTAAGCATAACATAAAGAAGTATACAAAAAGAACATTCCACATTCGAGATGATTTTTTTTTTTAAAATATTTAAATTATGAACAAAGTTTATTTTTAAAACCAAATTCTTCATCGATCTTCGCCGCACCGCCGCCGGCCAAATCCTACCGACTGAATCGAATAAAACAATTTGGAAGATAATATCCCTGACATCGACATCGTCCGATGATGTTTGATAATTCGGTTGATTCCGATTAGAAGATCTAGGTTCTATAAACGCGTACCATAATGCACCATCATCACCATCCTCTCAACCGAAAGACCATTTATTTTTTTTTATTTTTTTTTATTTTTTTTGGGGGTGGGAAATCATCCTATGACTTCTTCCGCTCTAGGGTGGAGCGGAAGGGTGTGTCAGACTCTTACTGACTAAAACCCACCCCTGTTCCTCCCTGCCTCGAGTGCCCGGGGGCGAGGTAACTCTTTCGAATTTATCCTCCACCCCCGGGCAGGCATCGGCCGTGGCAGGCCCCTTCCCTTGGCTGACAACTCTTTGAGGCGCGCGTGGAACACTACGCGCCGTCGACTCTCGGGCCTGGTGCTGATCGGACGGCGAGTTACCCACTACTCGCCGTCCGCAGGCCCGGGTCTACGGTGGCCGGAGATCGTCTCGCGGCGTCCGAACCCCCTGGCGTCTCAGGCGGTGGTTGCGGCTGGGAGCGCTAGGGCGACTCGGCTGTGTTCGAGTCTCCCTAGCGTATGCCGCCTCCCTCTTCGCGAGTATTACTGCTTCGCAGAAGGAGGAGACGGCCTCCCATTCCCTCTCGCTCCGTACTATGGCCTGAACCAGGGCACGGCGCGAGAGGTCGCTGCCGCCTATCGCATCCACGAGGACACGGCAGTGCTCTGCCCAAGCGGGGCAACCTCCACCGTATGCTCCACCATGTCCACTGGGCGATCCTCGCAATGGAAACACCCGGGGGTCACCTCCGCCTTGATCCGACACAGGTACTTACCGAAACAGCCGTGTCCGGTGAGCACCTGCGTCAGGCGGAAGGTGAGGGCGCCGTAACGCCTCTCCAGCCACTCCTCAAAGAGGGGCACTACCGCCTCGATGGTGGCGTGCCCAGCGCTAGGTTGCGACAGTCGCTCTCTCCATGTCACCATGAGATCCTGCCGGAGCTCGGTCCGCCGAGCCGCGAGTTGTCGCGGCAGCGGAGTTTCGCCCCGGCGTTTGGCCTCCTCGCGCCACTCATACAGGTGCGCGAGGATTTTTGCCTCCAGATCCCACGGTGACAGTCCAGCAAGGAGGCTCGCCGCCTCACGGAAGATCGTGCGGTATCCTCGGATGATGCGGATCGCCATGACCCTCTGGGACACCGAAAGACCATTGAACGTGGAGCGTACGTTCAATAGACTCCTCCCTAGGCCTCATTTTTTTTTTGTGGGATGGGTAATTTTCCAATGAGTTTTCCCGCTCTGGGTGGAGCGGGAGGGCGTGTCAGACTCTTACTGACTAAAAGCGACCCCTATTCCTTCCCTCCCTGAGTGATAGGCGAGCGGTAACTCTGTTACGAATTTATCCGCTACCCCTAGGCATGCAGACAACGGCCACGATGGGCCCCATCAGTGGTGGCTGACAATCATCTCTTTGAGGCGCGCGTGGCACACTACGCGCTGTCGACTCACGGGCCTGGTGCTGATCGGACGGCGAGCTACCCACTGCTCGCCGTCCGCAGTCCTGGGTCTACCTACGGTGGCCGGAGATCGTCTCGCGACGTCCTACGCCCAATGCGTCTCCTGCGGTGGTAGCGGCCGGGGCCGTGAGGGCCACTCCGTTGAGCTTTCCTCACCGTCCCAACTCCACCTTCGCTAGCATGGTAACGCTTGCGAAGCAGTAGCTTTGCAGAAGGCGGCGACTGCTTCGCATTCTCTCTCGCTCAGTGCCAAGGACTCAACCAGGGCCGGGCTAGAGAGGTCGCCGCCACCTATCGCATCCATGAGGATACGGCGGTGCTCCGCCCAAGCGAGACAGACCTCCACCGTATGCTTCACCATGTCCTTTGGGCGATCCGCGCAGTGATAACACTCGGGCGTTTCCTCCCGCCTTATCCGAAACAGGAACCCCCCGAAACAACCGTGTACGGTGAGAACCTGCGTCAGGCAGAAGGTGAGGATGCCGTGACGCCTCTCGAGCCACTCCTTATAGAGGGGCACTACCGCCGCGATGGTAGTGTGCCCACCGCTGGGTTGCGACAGTTGCTGTCTCCTTGTTGCCATGAGATCCTGCCGGAGCTCCGTCCAAAGAGCCACGAGGTGTCGCGGCAGCGGAGATTCGCCCCGGCTTTTAGCCTCCTCGCTCCGCTCCCAGCGCAGCGCAAGGAACTTGGCCTCAAGATCCCATAGCGACAGTCCGGCAAGGAGGCTCGCCGCCTCACAGGAGACCGTGCGGTATCATCGGATCAGCCAAATGGCCATGACCCTTTGGGGCGCGTTCAACCGTCGAGCTGATCGCCGTCTCAAGTAACGCGCCCACACCGATGCCCCGTAAAGGGCCATGGACCGCACGACCCCGCGTAGTACCTACGGCAGGAGGCGTTTGGATCCCCCAGATTGGGCAGGAGCTGCTTCAAAGCAGCACTGACCCGCTCCAGTCTGGGAGCCAAACATCGGAAATGCTCGACAAAGTTCCACCGGCTGTCGAGAACGAGTCCCAGGTACCTCATCGTCCCCCCGACGCCGATGTGAACCCCTCTTACCGATATCTGGGAACCCGACAGTGGCGCGTTCCGAGTACCATGAAAACACATGGTCTCGGACTTGTGCAATGCCACCTCGAGTCCCAGTTGCCGGATCCTCTCCACGACTGTCGCAACCCCGCGTGTCACTAAGTCGGCCGCCGCCTCGTGTGACCTTCCCTGCGCCAGGACCACCGTGTCGTCAGCGTAGCAAACTACGCTGACGCCGCAAGCCGGCGTCAGCATAGGGAGGTCGGCGCGCAGCACCCAGTCGTAACCGATATTCCACAGCGGCAGTCCCAGGACCGATCCCTGTAGAACACCGCACGACATCTCTCGCTGGTTCCACTCTCCCTGGTGACCAGGGTAGATGACGGCCCTGTCCGTCAGATAAGCCTCGACCACGCGAAGGAGGTAGGGCGGCACCCGGTGATACCGGAGTGCCTCCACTATGCAACTCCAGGGCAGGGTGTTGAAGGCATTGGCGATGTCCAGAGATACCGCCAAGACGACCCCACCCCAGGCCACTGCTTCCATCGTCGTGAGGGCTCGTACGCGCATGATGGCGTCCACTGTGGAGTGCCCCCTACGCAAGCCGTACTAGCTCTTCGCCAGATCCGGCCCGACCCGCACCAGTTGTTTGACGAGGCGGTCTGCAATTACTCTTTCGAAGAGCTTGCCCACCTCGGTGAGCAGCACAATGGGCCGGTAAGCGGGCGGAGAATCTGCGAGGCTCCCTAGGCCCCCTACGTCCGATCTTGGACTTCTCGCAACCAGTGGCTCACCAGGTCATTGAGCTAACTTGTGAGAGGCTGTAACGATCCAATTTAACGGACTATAATATGTATATAAGGGTAAAGCCTCAGTTTAATAGCCGGTATTATTTTTAAACGGACTCTCAAGCTTTTTATTGAAAAAAAAGGCGGAAGAAAACCTTTATTGTTTTTTTTTTTCTTGATTGTTACGGAGTCTTTGTACTGTTTCCTGTTTCAATGTTTTTATTTAGATGTCGTCGAGGGAATCTTTTTTATTAGAAACATCCAACGCTGCCCATTTTTATTAAAGTCAAGTTGAACTATGTGCGAGTACATACTTACGCCTAATTAGGTAATATTAAGGTCGAGACATGACCTAAAGCGTGGTCACTCTCGAACTGCATAGAAAAGAAAGAGATGCGCTACGACAAAAAATATTGTTTGCAATTTATTGAAAAATATAAAGTATTTTATCGCTTTACAAAATTTTTTATAAAAAAAATTACGTCACTGGATGCAGTAGCATTTGAAATTTTATGGTATATTTTTTTATGATTATTATTGTTAATAACGAGATAAATTGATTTTAAAGATAAATAAGAGGTACGTTAGAAGATTTATGTTTTGAGTTCCATCACTGTATGCAAATTGGACTTGTTAATATCATATTTTTTTAGTTGTCAAAATAATTTAAAAAAAAAACTGGTAAAGTACGTGTTGGACTTTGCATATTAGGGTTCCGTATCAAATGAGGGAATTATAAAAGAAAAAATCTGATAAATCAATATATTGGTATTTTTTAGTAAAGTAAACATAATAATAAACATCAAGTTCATAGCTCAATGGGAAATTTAAAAAATTACCGGAACAATATTTTGTGACAGACGACGGACATCCGGAAAGACACATGAATAACAGCAATAGGGCCTCGTACGGAAATTTGTTCTTTTAAATTTTAGTGTCTTTTCTTTTTTGGAAGTCGATTGTTTTTTTTTGTAAAAAAGTTTTTTGTTTTTCACTTTTTAGTTGTTATACCCCAGAACTAAAAACCCCAATAACATGGAACCTGGAATTTAAACAAACTCGTAATTGGAAGAAACCAAGACATCATCTATGTATACATATTTTTCGGTTTTATTCAGTTATTCAAAAAGCGCTGAAGCAATTTTGATAAAATATATTATATGGGACCACCTCAGGAGTATATTCTTTCAGATATAAAAAGAATTTTTAAAATTGATAAACAACTGACCGATAAATCGGTGGACATACATAAGAAAAAAAAAACTTACATACAGTCGAACATAGAACCTGCTCCTTTTTCGAAGTCGGTTAATAATATATTTGATACGGAACCCTAAATTTTCGAAGTCCGACACGCACTTGTTCAGTTTTTAAAACATGACCACATCTTTCCGTAACACCCTGTACAAGGCATAATCTCGTGTTATACACATCGAAGGTAGGTAAGTAAGGTAGCTGAAATATATTCCTGTCTCGAAACAAAGTTACTCATATTCATAAAAATAATTAGATAACGACGTTCCGCAACAATGAACTGAATAGATCCATATTTCATAAATAAACCATTAGGCATTGATTTACGGTGTATGTTTGTAGAGAAAAATCTAGCCTATTCAAAAAATACATTCAATTTACCGTTCTCTGTGGATACTCTTTTTTTGGGTTGGTGGAAAATCATCCAATGACTTCTCCCGCTCTGGGTGGAGCTCAGGGCGTGTCAGACTTTTACTGACAAAAACCCACCCCTGTTCCTTCACTTGCCTGAGTGCCCAGGGGCGCGGTAACTCTGTTTCGAATTTATCCGGGGCGCGGTAACTCTGTTTCGAATTTATCCGCTACCCCTGGGTAGGTGGATATGAACTTGGTATTTTTCTTTTGGAGAGGGCTATCCTCGCAATTGCCGCAGGGATATCCGCAAGAGAACCATGGTTACCGAAATAGTCCGAAGAATCACTAATCTGAAGTGGCAGTGGCTCTTGCTCCACAAGAAGAGAACCAAGGTTACCGACATAGTCTGAAGAATCACCAACCTGAACTGGCAGTGGCTCTTGCTTGTTGATTATAATAATAATAATTATAATAATTTTACTAACACAATCAACAGGGCTTACAAGTATTATGTAGAGGCCTTCTTTTAAGTATTGAGATACCTGTAACAGAAGATCTCACTCTTCAATAACTATATAAATGTTTACAGAGCCTGTTAAAATATAATTAATTGATTGTTTAAACAAAAAGACAATTATTTAGATTATATTAAAATTTGCCTTAATGAACACTAGTGACTAGCTCCGGCTCCGTACAGGTACAAATTATACACAAAAACCTTTCCTGTTTATCGTTTTTGTTAACCGACTTCAAAAAGATCATTATCAATTCGGATGCTTGAGTTTTTTTTTTTTTTTTACGATGTGTTTGCAAAATTCATTTTTTGTTCGAAAGGGGTTTGTTCTAAAATGGTCCCATTTAAATTTCAAAAAGATTTGATGATGGGTTTCGGAGACAGACAACGGAACTCTTCAAAAATTGACAGCAAATCAACCGCGATTGCTGCTATCGTATGTCTATGAATTGTTAACACAGTATAATGGGGAACCACAACTAAAAAGTGAAAAATAATAAACTTATTTACTTAAAAATAGAACCGATTTCTAAAAAAAGTGCAATATAACTTTAATTTTGAAAGTCGGTGTCAAAAAACGAAGACATAAAACAGGAACACTCATCATCATTCTCCTGCCCTTATCCCAATTTATTTGGGGTCGGCGCAACATGTCTTTTTCTTCCATACTCCTCTATTAGTCGTCATCTCTGTAGTCACCCCTTTTTTACCCATATCCTCTTTCACACAGTCCAACCATCGTTTCTTTGGCCTTCCCCTACTCTTATAGCCATCCACATCCATACACAAGACTTTCCTCACGACATTTTCTTCATTCCTCCGCATCACATGCCCATACCACGACAACCGATTTCCACACAACTTTTCAGTCAGCGGTGCCACTTTCAGACTTCCTCTTATATACTCATTCCTAATTCTATCCATGCGCGTAACACCACACATCGCTCTTAGCATTCTCATCTCAGCTACATGCAATTGCTTTTCATTCATCCCTTTTGTGGCCCAACATTCTGAACCATACAAGACAGCAGGTCTGACCATTGTTTTATAAATCTTCCCCTTAAGTTTTAGGGGAATGCGGGAATCACAGATAGTCCCGGTGACCTGCCGCCATTTCATCCATCCAGTGTTAATTCTGTGCTTAACAGTCCGATCTATTTCGCCATCGCTTTGCACGAGTGAACCGAGATACCGAAAATCGGAGCAGACTGGGAGAAGCGCGCCATCTAGCACTACAGCTTCAGAACTGGAGAGACCGCCGAAATCGCAGAACATGTATTCAGTTTTGGTTCTGCTGATTTTCAAGCCAACTTTCTCCAGCTTCTGTTGCCATTTCTCCAATCTGCTCTGGATCTCAGGTCCATCTTCACCGACCAGAACAATGTCGTCGGCAAACAGCATGCACCAGGGTGCCTCTTCCTGTATTTCCGACGTAAGAGCGTCCATAATCAACAGGAAGAGGTAAGGACTTAAAGCCGACCCTTGATGCAAGCCTACAGCCACACTGAACTTATCGGTGTTGCCAGCAGCCGACCGGACGTAGGTACTAGATTGTCTGTACATAGCACGAATCAACTCAACATACTTCCCAGGCAAACCTTTCTCTTTCAAGGCCCACCACAACACATCCCGAGGTACCCTATCATACGCTTTCTCAAGATCAATGAACACCATGTGCAAGTTCTTGTGCACACGTCTGTACTTCTCGCACAATTGACGGAGAGCGAAGGTGGCGTCCATTGTCCCTCGACCTGGCATAAACCCAAACTGGTTCGGGGTAATCTCACTCTCCTCTCGCAATCTTTTCTCTATTACTTTCTCCCATACTTTCATAGTATGTGACATGAGCTTTATCCCTCGATAGTTGTTGCAGTCCTGTACATCCCCTTTATTCTTGAAGATGGGCACTAGCGAACTATTGCACCATTCTTGTGAGATCACTTCTTCATACAACAACTTATTGAAGAATAAAGTCAGCCACATACATCCATCCTCTTTTAAACACTTCCATACTTCCACTGGTATGTCATCAGGGCCCATGGCCTTTCCATTTTTCATACATTGAACTGCCTTTCTTACTTCATCCATGCTAATTTCTCTCAACAAACCCATATTTACTTGTACCTCTTTGAGCACACCACTCCATTCATTCTCTTCGTTCGTCAACTTTTCAAAATAAACCTTCCATCGCTCTTTTATTTCGTCATCTTTCGACAAGACTTTACCGAGTTCATCTTTCATACATTTTATATGCATTATATCCCTCGTTCTCCTTTCTCTTAATTTTGTAATCCGGTAGAGCTCCTTCTGGCCTCTAGGGCTGTCCAGTAAATTATATAACTTTTCCTGCGCCTTAGCCCTGGAAACTGCAACCGCCTTTTTTGCCTTCCTCTTCCATTCTTTATAAATTTTCTTTTTCTCTTCTTTCAAATTATCATTTCCGGTTTCTACATTCTGCCATACTTTAAACGAAATTTTCTTTTCTTTTAGCATCTTTTGCACATCTTCATTCCACCACCATGTATCCTTTTCTATCATGCCTTTACCTTGCGATTCTCCAAACACATCTTTTGCTACTCGCCTTATACAATCCGCCATCTCTTTCCAACATTCATCCACAGATTTTCCTTCCATATCCTTCATTTCTATCATTTTATCTACCACTTGACTCTTAAACATACTTGCACACTCCTCATTTTCTATCATACGCCATCTGATTTTGGGTGGGGGCCGTACTTTGTTCCTACTGGACGAGACACTGACTGTTACATCCATCAATATGAGCCTGTGTTGAGAGACTAAGCCTTCACCTGGCAACACTTTACAGTTTTTGACTGTTTTGAGACTGTTTCGTCTCACCAAGAAAAAGTCAATTTGGGTCGCGTGCTGGCCACTTTTGTAAGTGATCAGGTGTTCGTCTTTCTTTTTGAACCAGGTGTTAGTTATTGCCAGGTCAAAAGCCGAAGCAGCTTGCAGCAATGTCTCGCCATCAGTATTACGGTCTCCGTACCCCCAACCACCATGCACTCTCTCATAACCGTACTTCAGACTTCCTACATGCCCATTAAAATCACCCCCCACAAACACCTCTTCACTCTCCTGTACATTCATCATCACACAATCGAAGTCCTTCCAAAACTTTTCTTTTACACTATCCTCACATCCTGACTGGGGTGCATACGCACTAATAACATTTACTATCATACTCTCCACAACCACTTTAATAGCTATCACTCTATCACTTACTCTTTTAACATCCACCACACATTCTTTTAACTCACTATCCAAAACTATGCCCACACCATTCCGTTTGCCATCACTTCCACAGTAATAAAACTTATATCCTTCTCCTAATTCTCTTGCTTTTGCACCCTTCCATTTCGTTTCTTGCAAACACGCTATATTTAATTATTAAATATTTTATATTTAATTTTATATTTTATATTATTTAATTTTATATTTAAAATTTATTTAATTTTATATTTAATATTATTTAAAACAGGAACACTGACTTCCGAAATTAAAGTTATTTTGCACTTTTTCTGGAAGTCGATTCTATTTTTTTGCAAAATTTTTTTTTTTCTATTAGAAAAAACCGCATTAAAATTCATCGCGTGGTTTAGGAGGAGTTAGCGGAGAAACAGACAGACGCGGAAAGTGACTTTAATTTATACAACATGACAGAGGGAAATCAATATATAAACATTTTCACCAAATTTTAAGTTCATAGGTCAATGGGAAGTTAAAAAATTATTCGGAACAAAATTTTGTGACAGACGATGGACAGACAGACAAACGGACAGATGGACACGTGAGTGGCAGCCAAAGGGCTCCGTTTGGCCTCTTCGCGTACGGAACCCTAAAAAGTGTTGCCGCAAGCTTTTTAGGGTTCCGTACCCGAAGGGTAACCAACGAGACCCTATTACTAAGCCTCCGCTGTCCGTTGGTCCGTCCGTCGTATGTCTGTCAGTATATCTGTCAGCGGGCTGTATCTCATGATCCACAATAGGTTGACAGTTGAAATTTTCACAGAATGTGTAATTTTGTTGCCGCTATAACAAATAATAAAAATAAACAATAATTATAAATTGAAGGGGCCTCCCCTACTAGAAACTTGTTTTTCTTTGCTTTATTTGCTCGATCTTAATAATGGTAACAAGTAGACGTGTACAATCTTGCGCTGGTCCAACTCACACTTGGCCAGTTTTTTTAAACAAAAGTTGTTGTAATCAGATAAACAATTTATATTAAAACGTGCAGTCTCATTGTCACGTCTCGCGTGTCTGCAGGAGCCTCAATAGAATGGCTTCTTGAAACCTGAGCATAATCACAAAACAGAAAATATAAGAGGCTCAGAGATAAACCCGCGATTCGAAAGTTGAGTCTATTATTTGTTATCTTATTATAAACTTCTTCTGTGGATTACTAAGTACGTAGATACAATGGGAAAGTTTTATCGTTAGTCTTAATGTCTGCAGCAGTTATTTAACTGTTAATAACAACTTGCGGGTATTATACTTATTTTGTTGGCACGCAGTTTCGAATCGAATTGTTTAAATTAGTTTTTCATCCAGTTTCACTAGCTTGTTTTTGGTCCACGTGAGGATTAAACTTGTTGTGAAACATCTATTGACGCGCCTTGGCGGTAAAATCGACTCGAATGACGTGACGGCAAACTACACGTCGTGCCACGATACCCCCACTACGCCGCCGTTCTCGACTCCCTTCTCTCTAGAAACATCTATGCGACAAAAAGTAACACAACACACAACTACAACAATATCAACAACATCACCGACAACGACAACAACCAACAACAACTTATAACAATTTTGAATTCTAATATTAAAATAGATGTTTCACATCTGCCGGGCGTCCCGTAATGGCCAACTTTTTTTTAGTTTTGCTGTGTCTTTACTATTCCTTATTGACGATTACAAATAATTCCACTATCATATTAATATTAATAATGCAAAAATTTGGATGAATGGATGGTTGTGGAGGTCAGATAGGCAGTCGCTCCATGTAAAATACTGGTATTCAGCTGCATCCGGTTAGACTGGAAGCCAACCCAAAGATAGTTGGGAAAAGGCTAGGCAGATGCTGGATGGTTGTTACTCAATCACGCCAGACCGGCTTTTTTAGGGATCCATACCCGAATGGTTCAAACGGAGCCCTATTGCTGTCACTCACGTGTCCGTCTGTCAGTCTGTTTGTCCATCGTCAGACACACAAGTTTTACAACCAAACGGTTGGAGCTACAGTCTTCAAATTTTCACAGCATAGCCACCTTGTTGTCCCAAAGTCATACAAATAGTTAAATACTGTAATGTATAGATTAGGTACAGAACTCTAAATGTCCGAAGTATTGGAAATCATCAAATGACTTCTCCCGCTCTGGGTGGAGCAGGAGGGCGTGTCAGACTCTTACTGACTAAAATTCACCCTTGTTCCTTCAGTTGCCTGTGCCAAGAGCCACGGCAATTATTAAAACGGTCTCTTTCCAATAGGGATGACGACAGAGTAAAAATATAATAATTCTATTTAGTTCGTAAGTTAGATTATCAAAAAGCTATGGACACGCATTTTTTGCTTTATCAAATTAATGAAAAATTACAAAGATACAACGCATTAAAGTTCAGGAGTGGGGGCTTGTTACGTCACTTTTTAGTAAAAAGTGATACAATTTTAACTTAAGGTGCTATTTGCTGCCAATGACCTTGAGTGGTTAGCTTGCGTGTTCTGTGCTGAGCTCACGTAACACGTCGTACGTCCACCCAGTAATAGGACTCGCCCATCAAGGAGCGCTGTCTGAAATTAGACGCATTATTAATTTATTACACATAAAAGAACAGGTATTAAAATAAAACACAGAGACAAAATTATAAATAATTAAATGATCTTTAAAATGGTGTAGGTTTTATAAAAATATGCTTTATAGTTTTTGCGTGATTCTCAATTTTTTATCCGCGTTAGACGTAACTTTACAAATTAATTACACTATGTTATAAAAATATAATTTCAAATATTCTGAAATCAAATTACGATGGAAGTAGCCTAGAGTAACATATATTTTTTTAAAAGAAATATGACTGGTCGTTCAGACGTGATGTTCAAATAAAAACTATTAAAAGTCGTATAACTGCCCTTAAGTGTGACGTCATCCGAAATTTAAACTCACTGCATCGTCTTCATTTTTTGTTAAAGTGACAAAAAAAAAATACGTGTCCAATATTTTTTGATAATCTAAACAAAATATGGTAAACAGTGTAACAAAAAGACGGGCCTGCGAACGGCGAGTAATCTAAGCTCGCCGTCCAATCAGCACCAGGCCCGAGAGTCGACGGCGCGTAGTGTTCCACGCGCGCCTCAAAAGAAGTCAGCCACCACTGACGGGGCCCACCATGGCCGATGCCTGCATGCCAAGGGGTCGTGGATAAATTCGTAACAGAGTCACTGCGCCCCTGGACACTCAGGCAAGGAAGGAACAGTGGTGGGTTTTAGTCAGTAAGAGTCTGACACGCCCTCCAACTCCTCCCAGAGCGGCAGAAGTCATAGGATGTTTTCCCACGGCATTCGCCTTCTAGCCATCGAGTCGGACGTCTTATTAAATGTAAAACTGAGTGTGAATAAAGCTTTTATGTGCTATGTATCCTATGTATGTGTGCTATGTTGAACTACAAACCTAAGAATATAAAAGTGACTTGTTAATATTAACCGGGCAGAAGTTAGGGTTTTTGGGGTAGATTTTACCAGCACAAATTAATGTCTACGTAAACACTTTCAGTATCTTTTATGACGGCAATCAACCAGTATCGGGAAGGGATCAGTCGCAGGATCAACGATGTTTTCTGAGGCACTGGGGTTCCACACCACCAACTTTCAAACTCTAGGCATACACTTTTCCAGACCTGGGAATCGCACTTGCGACTGGCGACGAAATATCAAATACATATTTTCTATAAAGTTTATGTAAAACAGGGTATCGAAAAGAAAAACAATCTAAAAAATAAAAACTTAAAAAAACGATAAAACTTTACAGCGAGATGGTTGCCAACTGCCACGGTTCAGACAAAATTTATCGCCGTTGTTGTACTACTATTATGCTGGATGTGGCCTGCCGCCTGCATCGCCCCAGGTATACCAAAATTCCCTGGAACATTTTTGTATTGGGTAAAAGTTTATAAATTTTAAACAGTCGGAAAGGATAACGAAATGGTTTCTGAATACGGCTGAAAATTAGTATGGAGCCAGGCTTTGGCAGGCCACCTGTTTTTTTAAAAAGTTCATCATTATTACTGCAACCGAATGACATCGCCTGCGGACGACGAGCAGTGGGTAGCTCGCCGTCCGATCAGCACCAGGCCCGTAGCGGATAAATTCTGAAAATGAGTTACCGCACCCCTGGGCACTCAGGCAGGGAAGGAACAGGGGTTGGTTTTAGTCAGCAAGAGTCTGACACGCCCTCTGCTCTACCCAGAGTGGGAGAAGTCATTGCATGATTGCCAAAAAAAAACCCGAATGACATCATTACTGGATATAGGTTTTCCCCAAGACGTCGCCACTTCAACCGGTCCTATCGTTCTCGCATCTAGCTGACTGCCGCGGCCCTTATAAGGGCAAACTGACAGACGCGGAAAGTGACTTTGATATATACTATGTAGTTCGAAAGAGCACATTACGGGAACAATCTTCATGTCACCACCAGGATCCTACCAAAAATCGTAAGGTTTGTACTCCTGACCTACGTATTTCCTTTTTCCTATAACCTATATCCTATCCTATCCATATCCCACAACTTCATTGGTCATCTTCCATTAATTTTCGCATTTTATTCGTGTAACTTCTGAATTTGGGTGACTGTACTTTTCCAATACAAACTTCGTGTGTTTTATTTGTGGTCCCGGTCGCGAAATCCGCCCGACCCAACCAAAAGAAATTTTCTAATAATATTTTTCATTTAATTAGAAACAGTATATCACTACATAATATCTAACTTGATAATGGATTCACTACCCGATAAATATAAAAACTGGCCAGGTGCGTTTCGGATTTTGCACATTAAGGGTTCTGTACCACATATTGGTAATTGTGAGTAAAGTAACGTAATAATTAACATTATCACCAAATTTCAAGTTAAAAAATTCGTCTTATCAAAATTTTGTGTGACAGACGGATACGTGAGTGACACCAATAGAGGTTTTGGACCCTTCGGGTACGAAACCCTAAAAGGTGTGGTAAGCTGTTCAAAGTTCATTTTCCATGAATTTTATTTGCGGTTTGATAAAGGTTTTAGATAAAAATAACAAAATGTTTTTATTGTTGTTTTGTATTTTCAATGGAACCTTTGCTTCAGGGATTATAAACTTGTAACAACAAAATGCTCCACGTTCCTGATATAAAAGACTACGTAGTAGCTATATCAAAGTTTTCTACGTTTTTGTAACACATTTATCTATATAATATTTATACTAGCTGTCAAACAAAAGCAGTCTGAAGCAGTTGGTGGCAATTATATGAATTAACTTTTTAGCTGTTATTTTCCAATGACTACTGCAAAATAACAACTAAAAAGTTATAGTCAGGCATATGATGTGTAACATTTGAGATCACACCCAGGTAATAGCATTTTTCTCTAACATTAACATTCTATCCTGAAAAATAAAATTAAACGATTTTCCGATTTCGACCGCAACCAGACTTGTCGTGCGTGTTCTACCATCTGACTGCTAACTCTACCACCACGAAACCAAAAAGCGCGCGCTTCCCCAGCTTCCTGTTACACACTTTCATCCCATTTCACGAAATCACTCCCATAGATTAATAATTATAATATATGTAATATTATAAAATAATAAAAAAGATGTAACACATCAAAAAATATTTTCTACGTTTTAGTGAGTTATATTTTTTGAGATATCCTATTGTATTTTGATTTGGCTTTTCGACGAGTCTAATAAAAAAAAAACATAATTATAAAAAAAATAAAGTGTGATGGTGGCCATCATTACAAAATTTATTCATTTTTTTTTTATAACACTAAAATATTTCATCAGCCTTTTAATATCCCCACTGCTGGGACATAGGAATCCTCCCTGTGAGACGGTGTGGGCCATAATCCACCACGCGGGTCCAATGCTGATTGGTGGAAGTCACATGTCTTCGAATCTAGGGCATGCCGGTTTCCTCACGAGGTTTTCTTTCACCGTTTTGAGAGCAGGGTGATGAAAAAATTTACACAAAGTAAAGCGCCTGCCTGGGTTTGAACTCACGACCTACAACTTGTAAGTTGCAGCCTAATACCACTGGGCCACCACTGCTCATAAAATATTCACTAGAACATTTTTTTTTATTATCACTATCCATAAATCTAGTCAAGAGCCAACTAAAACGAACGTCTAAACTGTTCCGAGTCAAAAGTTATACTGAGTGGAAATCGCAAAACGCAGCAAAATGGCGCTTCCCCCTACACCGCGCGCGATGCGTCTCAGGCTTCAGTGCAGTGATGTAATTAAAATTTGGATGGAGATGATAGATATGTAGCTGCAACACCTAACTGTGTCCCTAATTTTGTTAACATCGGGTTTTCTGCAATCCCACTATGGAAGCAAACTAGACGTATTCACGTTAAAAACATTACTCTGGGGTAGCCGAGTAAAACAATTATTAGTGAATACTAGTAACTATTTTATTTTTGAGTACATAACTACAGAAAAGGAAATTAAGATAATTATATTTATCGTAAATATTAAATGTTACTTTTCATGTACTAATACAGAGTGTAATGGCAATGGCAAAAACACCCTTAATTTATTTTTAATTTTATTATTTCTTGTTAGAGCGGCAACAGAAATAAACATTCTGTAAAAAAATCAACTGTCTACCTATTATGGATCATGAGATCAATCTGCCTAGCCTTTCCCATTTTCCTTAAGACTCTAGATATGAGAAGTGATTCTTTTCTTGCCTTTGTTAACGCATTCTTTAAGGCGTAGTTATACGCCAACGGCCTTGAGTGATTAGCTTGTGTGTTTTGTGCTGAGCTCACGCAACGCTTCGTACGTCCACCCAGTAAATAGGACTCTCCCATCAAGGAGCACAGTTCAAAAATAGACGCATTATAAATTTATTATACATAAAACAACAGATATTATACTAAAACTCGTATATTAGGGCGCAGTTATACAACTTTTAATGGTTTTTGATTGAACATCACGTCTAAACGACTTGTCTTATTTCTATGAAAAAAATATAATGTTACTCTTGACTATTTGCTTCATAATTTGATCTCAGAATATTTAAAATTATATTTTTATAACACAGTGTAATTATCTTTAAAACGGTTAAAGGTTTATAAAAATGCGTTTAACAGTTTTTGCGCGATTCTTAATTTTTTATTCGCGTTAGACATAACTTTACAAATTAATTATACTCCATCAATCTGCCTAGCCTTTTCCTAACTATCTTGGTCAGCTTCTAGTCTAACCGGATGCAGCTGAATACCAGTATTTTATATGGAGCGACTGCCTATTTGACCTCCACAACCCAGTTACTGGGTAATACTGGTAAGACTGGTTGTCAGACTTTCGGGCTTCTGACAACTCGTAACGACTGTCAAAGACCCACGATTGACAGCCGGGACCAACGGATTAACGTGCTTTCCGAGGCACGGGGGAGTCTCGGTATGTAAAAATGGTCACCCATCCATGGACCAACCCCGGCAAGCGTAGTTTAACCTGATGGATCGACCCGTGCGGCTGTTATTTCTTTAGCTACGAGCTCTTCTTGTATTTCTATGCTCGTCTTGAATTACGTATTATGAGATAAAGCACAAAAAAAACACGTTGCTATTTTTTTTTTTTGTTTTTTTTTTTCAGTTTATGGTACGGAACCCGTTGTGTGCGAATCCGACTCGCACTTGGCCGGTTGTTTTTTTGAGAATTCACTATAACTTCCTTGAAAGAAGTTGTTAGTATCTAAAATATGAACACCCATTTCCGTAACACCCTGTTTAAACTACTCTGTTTATCTTAGAAGATTCTGTTGTTCTTTATTTTTAGCTGAAATGTCGGTAGTTATGAGAGATACACACGTGACCGCCTGAAGCACTTTCAAACTAGGACACTGTCTTCCTGGGACGGACGGACGGACGCACGGCTTGTCTATTCTTAGACTTAGAATTTTAGATTGGCACCGGTATTTTTAGGCACTAAAATATCAGATTGTTAAGTTTTTTTTTATGTTGTTTTAAAAAGGTTTTTAGAATGCCTTCCCGTGTCAGTATTTGTAACACTACATCCTGTATAAACAACTCTGTTTATCTTAGAAGATTCTTTTGTTCTTTATTTTTAGCTGAAATGTCGGTAGTTATGAGAGATACACACGTGACCGCCTGAAGCACTTTCAAACTAGGACACTTCCGGGGACGGACGGACGGACGCACGGATCGTCTATTCTTAGACTTAGAATTTTAGATAGGCACCGGTGTTTTTAGGCACTAAATAAAATTACCATATTGTTATTGTAATATTTTTTTTGGTATGCTACTTTAAAAAGGTTTTTAGTTTGCCTTCCTGTGTCGGTACTTGTAGTGTTCCTTGACACCTTAAGGATATAAGAAAATCAAAGGTACATAACTTATAATAGAAAAAAAAAACTTGAGAGGTGTCAAGGGACACCCGGATGGAACGAAGTTCCTTTCGATTAATTAGTGAAGGAATTGTAATATAATTTTATGTTTTTTAATTTATAATATTTTTTTTATTATTAACTACGCACACACGCACGCACGTAAGAAGTTATACTTCATCATCTCATCTCATCTCATCTCATCGCAGCTCAGCTCGGCTCAGCTCAGCTCAGCTCAGATCAGCTAAGCTCAGCTCAGCTCAGCTCAGCTCAGCTCAGCTCAGCTCAGCTCAGTTCAGCTCAGCTCAGCTCAGCTCAGCTCAGCTCAGCTCAACTCAGCTCAGCTCAGCTCAGCTCAGCTCAACTCAGCTCAGCTCAACTCAACTCAACTAAACTCTTTAGCAGTAACAACAACTATAACAAAAGTAATTGTAATAATTTTTTTTTTTTTTTTACTATAGCAAAAAGTGTCGTGACAACTTTTCGTAAGAATTTTTTCCGTCTAGCCCCCTTTCACAATTACGCGCGATAAGGAACTTCGTTCCAAAAAAATAACCAAAGCGCACAACGTTAAAGGAGCAAAATGTACAAAGTGCAAAAAATAAAAAGCACAAAACGTTAAAAGTTTCAAAAATACGTCTAAATAATACGTTGGCTATAAAATTGATTTCGTTAAATCAGAAATGGTAAAAAGAATTAATATAGAGCTTACAGATTGTTGGGAAAAATGTATTTATTATTGTTTTATTTATTTTGACTGTACTGTCCCATTGCTGGACTAAGGCCTCCTCCAAATTTATTTTGACTGTACTGTCCCATTGCTGGACTAAGGCCTCCTCCAAATCCCGGGTATTTTTTCACGAGCCACGTCGCCTCTGCGGAAGGTGTCTAGGTCATCTCGCCATCTCTTCCTAGACCAGCCTCGGCGGTGTCATCCTATCTCAAGCACTCACTTTGTGGAGACTATTTCCCAGAGACCACTGTGCAGTGTGCATGCAGCTGCCGTGATCTACCCAATCCCATTTTAGCCTGGCAGCCTTTTGTCTATTAAGGCGCAATTATACGACTTCTAATGGTTTTTAATTGAACATCACGTCTAAACGACTAGCCTTATTTCTTTGAAAAAAATATAATAAGTTACTCTAAACAATTTCCGTCGTAATTTGAAATATGAATATTTGCAATTATATTTTTAAAACATAGTGTAATTAATTTTTAAAGTTATTTCTAACGCGGATTAAGAATTGAGAATCACGCAAAAACTATAAAGCGTATCGTGACGAAACTTTCACCATTTAAAAGATCATTTAATTATTTATAATTTAGTATACGTGTTTTAGTTAAATATTTGTTTTTCTAGCAATAATAAATTAATAATGCGTCTAATTCCGGACAGCGCTTCTTGATGGACGAGTCCTATTACTGGGTGGAAGTACGACGTGTTACGTGAGCTTAGCACAAAACACGCAAGCTAACCACTCAAGGTCATTGGCAGTTAATAGCGCCGTAAGAAATAATCATTAAAATTTAACAATTGTCATGAAACCAGTATCAGAATAATAATAAGAGATGGTACTGGTGTTATTGGTGGTGGGACTATTTTCAGTACAATTTAAAAAAATTGTATGAAGTCAATAAAAATTGTATGTAATAAAAATGAATTACGAATTTAAGTAATTATGACTCCCTGAAGTAACTAAAGTGTTATGAAGACCCTGAAATAATTTTAGTTATTAATATAAAAGTTTAAGATTCAATTTCTTGGCAGATGTATAATGCTTCAGTGTAATAAATATTAATTCTATCGCTTTTATAACTTAACTATTGTGTTCTTTGAAAACAGTAATTAGGTTATTTCGTTGTTTCAGCTTCTGAACATTATTATGAGAAACTGTTAAATTATTTAACTAACGGTGTAAGTTAATCTTTATAATATATAAAACAAAGTCGGGTTACTTATGTTCACCATTTATAACTCAAGAACTGCGAGACCAATATTAAAAAAAATTGATTTGTTGTATTTGTCTCCGCTCCGAATAGCAGAACTAAAAACTCGGAAAAAAAATCACAAAAATAAAACATTTTCTCATACATTTTGTATGGAATGAAAAGTTACTCGTATTTTAAAGACGGTGAAACGATTTCGTAGTCGACAACGCTTGGATTGTTCCGTATTCGCCACAACTTACCAAATCATTCAAAGCACATTGCAAGGTGGAATATTACAAATCCTTCAATCTGCCCAGCCTTTTCCCAACTATCTTGGGGTCGGCTTCCAGTCTAACCGGATGCAGCTGAATACCAGTATTTAACATAGAGCGACTGCCTATATGATCTCCACAACCCAGTTACCTACTGGGTAATACGATACCCCTTGGTAAGACTGGTTGTCAGACTTTCGGGCTTCTGACGACCCTTAACGACTGTCAAAGATCCACGATTGACAGCCGGGACCAACGGCTTAAGGTGCTTCCCGAGGCACGGAGGAGTCTTGGTATTCCTAATAGAATTTAGTTTTGGCATTTGGTTGGGCCAACAATAAATGCTACTAAGGGATGTAAAGATGGTCACCCATCCATGGACCAACCCCGGCAAGCGTAACTTAACCAAATGGATCCACCCGTGCGGTCGTTATTACTTTAGCCACCAAATAATTTTTAAAATATGTCATGAAAGGTGTATTTGGGTGTGTGGTGTATTTATGGCGGTTGTGGCAATCAGATTACTAATACTTACTATGAAATCACGCACTAATATCAAGTTGGTCGATATGTGAGCTGCATTGAGGCGATTTGGCGTATATACGTATTCTCATTCCCCATTTATGAATGTCCTCTCACTGTTGTACATTTGGCAGTGCATCCGAAGAATGGTCAAAGCACCTCCAGCGACCACACTGACCAATTTTATTTTTCGATTGTCAAGGTCTGCTCAGAGATGGCACATAACGAAAAATTTCGTATATCACAACGTCCTTCGAATCGACCCGACTTCATCCCATCAAGCAAATAATTTATTAAAAAGCAGTGCTACAATACCACACGAATCATTTCGATTCTACCACGTGCATTCATTTCAATGTAATTAACTCAAATAATAAAATTTTACACTACATTTATTGATTCTCAGGCGGTACGACGATCGGTAGTAAATTTTAAATACCTAATAAACTTTTGTTATTACTACTTGTTATAATATAACTATCTTCTGTCAGTGGTTTCGCCCGCATTTAAGTAGAAGATTATCTCGATGGTAAGTCCTCCTGGGATCAAAAATGCCCTATATCCTTCTCTAAGGACCAATATATATTATGTTTATACCAATTGATCTAAATTGGTTTAGTGATTTGGGCGTCAAAACATAAAAAACAGACTGACAGTGTCGCATTTACTATTTTATAAGTCAATATTTTTAATAACGTTTGAACCACGTCAATTCACTTATTTTATGAGTTTCAGGTGTTAAATAGCACATGGGAAAATAAACCGCAGCATCAAAATCGAGATACAAAGTAAAAGTTGTTGTAGGAAAAATCCTTCATGGTTCATAAATTCATAGGTGTCCAACATTTGCCGCCAGAAACATAGATCGTTTATCAAGCACGCTGTAAAGTGTTGCTGACGACGCAAGTCACGTCACACAATAAATGCTGTCACGCTGTTGTACAAAATGTTCTTAACCACTGTGTAAATTGTATGTTGTACAATACACACAAATTAATTAATTGTACTTTTATTCACATTTCAGCATAGTAAACAAAACATACAGTACGCCTCCTGACTCAATTTTTCGGGCGAGCCAGTGTTGCCCTCTATATTAACAATAACATAAAAAACATTCCAACATATAACATTAATATTAATATTGGTATGGATTGAAGTTATTTTTGTTTTTTTTCTGTTTTTGCATCACGTATTTGTCACTAGACTAGCTTCTACCGATGTATAAATGTTGTGTTTTTGTTTTTGTCCTTGTTACACATTGCCAAGTAGCGCTAGCAGGCTACGTCAAATTAGGAACTCTGTGTAGTGATTGGGTCACCAAAATACAGGCTGCGCCTAGTTTGGGACCCGCAGCTAACTGGTCAAGGGCTTTGTTAGTCTTTAAGTCATTTTGTCGTACTTGTGAATGTGTAAAGAATTATTATTATTATAAATCTTTCTGGTCTAATAAATGTTATTATGATTAAAATGTTCTATTTCAAAAAAACGGGTTGGTCTTGGATGTGTGTGTAGATTCACATGCACATTGTTTCTGTGTGCCTAAACGATTTTCTACATTTATGATACCAAGCGACTTACAAGTTGTAGGTCGTGAGTTCAAACCCAGGCAGGCGTTTTACTTTGTGTAAATAATTTCATCACGACTGCTCTCAAACGAGGAAAACATCGTGAGGAAACCGGCATGTCCTAGAATCAAAAATTCGAAGACATGTGACATCCACCAACCCGCACTGGGCCCGCGTGGTTAATTACGGCCCACACCCTCTCTCGGAGAGGAGGCCTGTGCCCCAGCAGTGGGGACAATAAAAGGCTGATGATGATGATGATGATGACACCAAGCGCTCCGAATTTACGCATACAGAAATACCGGCCAAGTGCGAGTCGGACTCGCAACAGGGGTTCTACCATCGTACAAGATTATACGCCATTATTAAGATCGAGCAATAACAGCCAAAAAAGCACTTTTCTAGTTGCCCCCTTTAATTTTAAATTTATTTTTATAATTTGTCGTTATAGAGGCGACAGAAATACACATTCTGTGAATATTTCAACTGTCTACCTATTACGGATCGTGAAATACAGCCCGCTTCCAGACAAATGGACGGACGGACGGACGGTCGGACGGACGGACAGTGGAGGCTTAGTAATAGAGTCCCGTTGGTTACTCTTTGGGTACGGAACCCTTAAAAGTGTACCTGAATCTCAAATACAGGACTAACCCGCATTCGTGAAATAGAATTGTATTACACTGTAGCTTTAAAAGATTTATTTATGAACGTGGTCGTCTGGAGAAGGTCAACCATTTTTTTCTGCCATGGTTTCAGTTTTGCAAGCTTTGGGTCCCTAATAATTACAGGCACAAGAGACGTTTAAGTTAAGATGGTTTGTTTTGTTCCATATCCTGCTTGATATAGAGAGAAATGGTAATCATGCACTTTCTAACGCCTCCACTGTTCTTTTGTAATTAACTTATTTGCGGTATCCAAGATAGTTAGATTGTTTTTCCGACACTCCACGAGCTTCATAGCCTCTACACATTTTTGTTCAATACTGGCTTTCAGGAATTGCAGTGTTTGGGTTTGTGTCACATAATAAAATTTCCATGGCGTAGATCATGGACTTAACTCGTTCAATAACTACTAGTGTAGAATAAAATCTAAACGACACGTAAACCAAACATACAAACGAAGTCGTAAATTCCACATCAAGTCACACAAAGACGTACAAATATTTACGGAACACTGCAGTGTGTAACCGCACGTCATTTATTAGTCACGGTGCGAGCGTTGCGGACGCGCATGTCACGTCACGTCACACAAATAACGCTGTCACGCTGCTGCACTCGGTGATGTTCATGTAAATGTTTATTTAACGGAGAGATGCTGTTGTAATTGTGTTTTTGATATAAGTTAAGTAACTAGATTTTTCGTGCGGCTTCGCTTCTATTGCCTACAACCCAGACACCGTACATTTTTCCGGGATGGACAGTAGTTTATGGCTCAGTGATAATGAGCCTTTCTATCATTAAAATAATTTTCGTAATCAAATCAGTCCTTCCTTGACCTTCTTATCAGGATTACCTTTTACAACACTTTATAAATATTATATGACATGTATAACATTTTGTGCGTTGCTCTTTAGTTACAAAAATAAGTAAATCTTTATATATTTTTGTAAAGAGCAATGCTTAAAAATGTCACGCTCTTGTACTCGGTGACGTCATCTTTCCGTGTTTGCTTCACAGTTTATTTTAAGGGGTAACTTTGAATGGAGAAACAGTTAATAAAAAAAAACTAAATATCTTCCTATCACGCTGATGGGTGCATCACGAGTGTCACGTCAAATAACCGTATTGCCCTTTTAACATGAATATAATGAGACGGAATAAAAAAAAACATTCCCTGAAAACCGTTTACTAATTATTTAAATAATTATATTCACACCCAAAGCGCCTCCAAGTTATTCCATTCGTTAATTATAACTTCTTCTTCCTTATTATTAATTACAATATTACTTAATACAAATCGAGGGCCCTCAAGAATAATATTTGACTAAATTGTCTTAATAATTTGAATCGTTAATATTAATGAATTTTAATTTTACTGGCCGTGTTGCCGTTTTGTTGACGGGCTATTAGGGTTCCCTCTATCTGGCAGAGACTTGATGCTCCGAAATTTATTTGGCGTAACACAATTGGGATAATCTTCTTTAAACGAATATTATTAAGGCATAAAAAATATTTTTTTAAATCTCATTTCCAAATACTAGTCGATGTGTATGCTAGTGAGAGCTTCTGATATCACCATAATCAGTCTATATTGTTCTCACTGCTGGGGCACGGAGCTTTCTGTGAGCGGGACTAAACCGTAATTCACTGTCAGGGAAATTGCACAGATCTGCAGCATTCAGGGGTTGTTTCAAGTTTGCAGCCACGCGCTGTTGGAATGATCTCCCACCACCAATGCGACGCCTGAAAACAATACAATCCTTCAAATTTCAACTGAAAAAGTTACTCATATATAATCAAGTTTCCCATCATTCTTGACCATGTACTTTTAGTACTTTTAGTGTTGTTTCATACCTCAGAGGTCATGGCCTGCGGGCTTTGGTGTGGGATCTCCCATAGCGTGGGCTGCTTGGAATTTGCGGTTCTGTGGGTCCCTGTATTTGTATGTCTCGTTGCTACTTTTATTCCTTTAATATTAAGTGCACCACTTTGTTCCTGTAATTTTTTACATATTAATTTAGACAAATTATACAATTATTTATATGAATCCTAACTTAATTCAAACCAATCCAATTTTTATTTAATTTTATTTTGAATCAATACGATGCCTATATTTATAATTTAGTACTATTACTCTACGAGTATAATGTCTTTGTGCAGTGACTAAATCTAAATCTATTTTTAATTTTACTTACCATCTTTGTTGTTCCGTTCTGTGTTAAATCAATGTGTTTGTGATATACATCGTTCTACACTTTCATAAACACTTTTTCCCAAAAACAATAACACTACTCGCTATACAATTTCCCTTAACTATTTATTATTATCTCATCATAACATTCATTATATAATGTCATTGCGTAATGCCTGCCAACGCCTGCATAGTGCCGCCATGAGCCATTTTTTTTATTACATAACCTATTCTAATCTAACATTGTCATTGTCAAAGATAGTTTACTGACAGCTGAGAGGCACAGATTAAAATCAAAGCCGGCGGCGCGTGCGTCATGTTGCAGGAAATGGAATGTTGCCACTTAAATATTAATATTTTTTACGCTGTATAATATTTAGAAGTTTTACTCATTGTTTTCTGCACCGGTTGACGTCATGACGTCGGCGCCGGCTGTCGCTGAAAACCAGCGCTGGGGCTCTGTCTTGCATAGGGTCATAGCACTTAAGCTGAGCGATGGCCGTTTTGCGTGGATGTGACGCATTTTTTTCCCCCAGTTTTTCTTTGTTTTTGTGTTTCTCTGTTTTTTGCGTCATGTTTACCGTAAATAAACGTATTTTCTTTCTTTCTTCTTTCTTTCTTTCACTACCCAGGTCCAGTACGGGATGGTGGACGTAACAAGACACACTAAAATAATCAATTATACGGTGACATTGACAAGCACACCGAAATGTCATTTATAGCCAGCCTTGCATTTTGACTTGTTAACATTTTTTTTTTTTTAATTAAAAAAACGAAGTTTAGAACTTCATAGGTATGCATATTATATGCGAAGATTATTTTGCTGTCTGTATATATTTTTTGTCGCTTAAGGTATCTTAATGAAATTATAATCAAACTAGCTGCGCCCCGCGGTTTCACCCACCTAAACCGGAATAAAAGGTAACCTATATGTCAATCTAGGTTATAAGCTACCTACATACCAAATTTCATCCAAATCGGTTAAGCCGTTTGAGCGTGAAGAAGTAACAAACATACACACTCACAAACTTTCACATTTATAATATTAGTAGGAAGTAGGATACATCCGGCTGAGGAGAACGTGAGGCGGTGGAAATATAAACAACCTCGTCGGTAGTTACATTTTCGAGTCGTTTAGGGTTGAAACTCTTGGGCCGTGGGGTCTTAGTGCTCCTACACTATTTCGATGGAAGCGAAGTAGGTAGATACGGACATCTACTTTTATGACAATTTTTTTTTTAAATAGCTTACATTAACCCTAGGTATCTAACACACTAGTTTTCACATGATGTTTCTCTTCATCGTTTTGATATCTAATCAGTGTAATATAAAATTCAAGTTCTGACTGACTGACTGACTGATATATCAACGCACAGCCTAAACTGCTGGTCCTAAAGACATGAAATTTGAAGGGTGTGTTCTTTGTGAAGAGTAGGTATCCACTAAGAAAGGGAATCAACCCTTACAGGGTAAATAAGGGGTTGACAGTTTATAACGGGGGCAGTAGGTATTAATTCCACGCGGACGAAACCACTGGCAAAAGTTAGATCTAAATAATCTTTTCTTTTTTGTAGGAAAATTATATTTTCATTGAAAACATGCTTTGGAATTAAAGTGTTCAGTGAAAGGTTAATATGATAATTTTAGGCAATGTCAGAATTTACGTATCTTGACAAAATCATGATTAATAAGTGTAAGCTTAGATTGAGCTTTGATAATATTAAACAACTCTCACAAACCACGAATATAAAGAAACTATACAATTTTCCTAGAAGTGGCTTCTAATGAGACCATCTTGAAATTTTTACAAAAGAAGCAAGAATTCGACTCTATTGAAATTTCCGTTTCCCTATTGAAATTGTTTACGATTGAAAACTCTCTTTGAAAGGCAATATCATGAAATACACTAAAGACTGATATAATTTAAATTTAATTGCTAGCGAATGTTTGACTTGAATAAGTAAACAGTTCTATCTGTTTTGGATCTCTTTGTAAAGTTGGTAGTCAATTTAAATGTGTTTATCGCTATCCCTCAACGGGTTATCCATTTACATGTTGGTGTAACATTGATCTTCGGTTGTAGATTAAGTTATAATAAACCAGAAATAATAATTTTATTGACAAAAAACTAAATAGAACCGACTTCCAAAAATAAACAAAATAAGTAGTGCAAAATAACTTTAATTTCGAAAGTCGGTGTTACTGGTTTTTTCTTCTTTTTTTGACACCGACTTCCGAAATTAAAGTTATTTTGCACTTTTTTTGTTGTTCTTTTGTAAGTCGGTTCTATTTTTTGTAAAAAAGTTTTTATTTTTCACTTTTTATTTGTGATTGCCCATTAAATTGTGTTAACAATGTATATTTATGCGATAGCAGCAATCGCGGTTGAATTGCTGTTATTTTTTAAACGACTTCGAAAAATGAGGAGGTTCTATGTTCGACTGTATGTATGTTTTTTTTAAGAGTTCCGTTGTCTGTCTTCGAAACTCTTAATCAGATATATATGAAATTTAAATTTACAAAATTCTTTTTTGGTTCAAAAGGGGTTTATTCTGAAATGGTTCAATTTAAATTCAAACCAAAACAAAAGAACAATTCGGATGTATATATAAAAAAATATTTATAAGTGCATCCGAATTGATAACACTTTTGAAGGCGGTTAAAAAGTACAAAATATGTCATATCGGTAGCGTGGTGACTTAGTGGTAACGGCTACAAATTACGTGTCTTGGGTTAGAACCCAGACGCTTTACTTTGTGTAAATAACTATTACTTCAATATCATTGTTCTGGAGAAGGAGCTCGTGGCTAAAGTAATAACAGTCGCATGGGTCGATCTATCAGGTAAGGCAACGCTTGCCAGGATTGGTCCATGGATGGGTGACGGTATGATGATGCACGTTAAGCCGTTGGTCCCGGCTGTTACTCGTGGATCTTTGATAGTCGTTACGGGTCGTCAGAAGCCCGAAAGTCTAACAACCAGTCTTACCCAGAGTATTACCCAGTATCTGGGTTGTGGAGGTCAGATAGGCAGTCGCTCCATGTAAAATACTGGTATTCAGCTGCATCCTGTTAGACTGGCAGCCGAACTCAAGATAGATGGGAAAAGGCTGGGCAGATTGATTTTGTCACTGCTCTCAAAAGGGTGAAGGAAAACATCGTGACAAAACTGACATGTTCCAGAACTAAAAATTCGAAGACATGTGACATCCACCAACCCGCACTGGGTCCGCGAAATGGATTTGCCCATTCCTTTACACAGAGAGGAGGCCTGTGTTCCTGTTGAGCAGTGAGAACGTTAAAAGGCTGTTTATGCTTAGGAAAACTTGTCGAGCACATTACATTTTTGGCTTTTTAATAATAAAATGTCGCTCTACTTGGCTTAGATTTCCTTAGCCTCTAGATAAAGTGATCGTTTGTGAAAAAGATAAAATGTAAGTGATTGACGGGATTTTTTTGCGTGATTCCTAGTGGATATTGTTATGCAAAATTGGTGCAGTTGTGTGTCTCAAGTATACGCACGCAACTGGACAACATAATATGGAATCATTTAAACATGCACGATCTCGGTAAAGAAGCTGATAATTTATTACTACCTCAGCGAACCTTGCCGAGAAGGATGGCTGGTCAAACAAATGTTTTGAGTCAGCCAGCCTTCTCGGCAAGACTGCTGCCAAATACTGCAAAAGTATTAGACTGTGTTACATCCGCCGGCCATCCGGTGACCAACTCCGGCAAGCGTATGCTGCTGTTATTACTTAAGCCACGAGCTCCTCACAAATTGCGCTCCTTTTTTTTCTAATTTATACTATGTTAAAAAATATAATTTAAAATCATAACTAAAACACTAAAGCCGACGCTAGACGGACTGCTTAGAGCAGTCAGTACATTTTTAGGTTCGAAAACAAATGACTTGAATGTCGTATATCTGCGCCTTAATTCTAATTTACCTTATTGTGCTCCCAGGCAAATTTTTCCAGTTTTTAATTACCTATGTGGTCTTTTTTATAATGATATTTCATTGTAATTCAAACTCTTACAATCAAGAATTCCAAATAAATTCCTAGACTCTTCATTTATTTTCAAACCTTAATGAAATTCCAATTTCTCATTTATCTAAGAACATGTAATTCTAATTCATACAAGAGATAAATATTTTTCACTTATAAACGATGTCACGACATTGTACGTTCACATTGTAAAATGTAGACAGAACTAACTTTAGTCTAGACAAGAGAGTGTTTACACTATGGAAAATGTTTACATTACATTATAACTAGCAACTCCTTACTGAAGTGTTGTCACAGTATGTCATAGCTGTTTATGGTAGGGCCAAAGAATGACGTTAAGTTAATATTCTGTCAAACGTTAGATTAATTTCACTAGTGATCCATTATTGAATAGAAGTGGATGCTAACTTGAAATAAAAGAAAATACAAACTAATATTATAAATGCGTTTGTTTGTTTGTTGACTTTTCACACCTAAACCAACGAACCGATCATCATGAAACTTTGCATTAATAAATTATCCGTAACAGAGTTTCCGCGCCCCTGGGCACTCAGGCAAGGAAGGAACAGGGGTGGGTTTTAATCAGTAAGAGTCTGACACGCCCTCCCGCTCCACCCAGGGCGGGAAAAGTCATAGGATAATCATCCTGGGTGGAGCTTTTTGTGGAGTTTTTTGGGGGATGGGAAATCTTCCATCCCCCAAAAAATAAGAAGGGGTACAGAAAAGGACACAAAATTAACATGTCTTTATTAAACGTACTTGTATCAGAAACGCAATCTGGTTAGCATAGGTCAGAGCTCCAGAGGTCCAAGGTGGTGGAATCGTTCGAAAGAGTTACCACGATCCTGGAACGCAGAGAGCAATTAAAGCAACACGGGTGCGTTTTAGTCAGTAAGAGTCAATCTGCCTAGCCTTTCCCAACTATCTTGGGGTTGGCTTCCAGTCTAACCGGATGCAGCTGAATACCAGTATTTTACATGGAGCGACTGCCTATCTGACCCCCACAGCCTAGTTACTGGGTAATGCGATAACCCCTTGGTAAGACTGAATGTCAGACTTTCGGGATTCTGACGACCCGTAACGACTGTCAAAGATCCATGATTCACAGCTAGGACCAACGGCTTAACGTGTTTTCCGTGGCACGGAGGAGTCTCGGTATGTAAAGATGGTCACCCATCCCTAAACAAACCACGGCAAGCGTAGCTTAACCTGATGGATTGACCCGTGCGGCTGTTATTACTTTAGCCAAGAGCGCCTCGGTTTTAGTCAGTAAGAGATAAACCTCGTAGTAATCCAAGATACGTAAAAAAAGTTTTGTCGCGAGTTATGCTAACATAAATGTATGGGGCAGCTGATTTTATTTTCGCGGTTGGCCCAATACGCTTATTTCCTAAAAAAAATCTTATTAGTACGTCAGTAAGATTACCAAAAAATATTGGACATTTCTTTTGTCACGTTAACCAAAAATGAGGACGATACAGTGCGTTGAAATTTTGCGTGACAACACTCCTCGATACATTTTGTACCGTTTAGTGACGTAACAAGCCATAACTCCTGAAATTTGATGCATTTTATCTATATCATTTTTTACAGCAAAAAATACGTTTTGATAATCCAACTTACGGACTAAATAGAATTATTATTTTTATACTAAGGCAACATCCATATTGTAAAAATTGTTCATAATAGTATTGCCAGTTTTTAGGGTTCCGTACCCGAAGGGTTCAAACAGAGCCCTATTGCTGTCACTAACGTGTCCGTCCGTCGTCTGTCCCACAGGTTTTATAGCCAAACGGTTGGAGCTACAGTCTTCAAATTCATAAAGCATCTTGTTGACCCAAAGCCACACAAATAGTCAAAAATACATTTAGTACGGAACCCTAAATATGCGAAGTCCGACACGCACTTTGTCGGTTTTTTCATTAATCATTGTATTATCGTCTCCACGTATACGTCTCATAATCATAAACCGGCATGACGGATTTACACACACACAATTTAAACCATCTCTTCCGGGGTAAATAAACACCGATTGCGGCAAGGTAAAGTTACAATACGGTGTGTGTGAGGGTCTCCCTATGGGATGTTACAAACTGTTTAGTTATGTTTACTGTTGACGTAATTTTAGTAACAAGTTGTTTAAGAGCTTGTTGGCACAAGCTGGCCCCATTATGGTAATTAGTGAACGTGTGTTAAGGGATGCGAGGGATGTGGTAGAGTGGGGAAGGAAATTTTTAAGTGGGATCTACATGGTTGGAAATAGTCATGTTTATTTTGTGAAAAATAGAGAAACTCAGAATCATACGGTTTGGTAGCAGAAGTAATAAGAACAGACTTGAGGAGTTTGTTACCTGAATAGTAAAAAGCCCGAGACGGAGGCACACCGTGTTCCGCGCGTGTCTTTCTAGAAGAATTGCAGCCGCGCTCGCTGTCCGATCAGCACCAGGACCCGTGAGTCGACGGTGCGTAGTGTTCCACGCGCACTCAAAGAGATGATTGTCAGCCACCACTGACGGGGCCCATCATGGCCGGTGCCTGCATGCCCAGGGGTAGTGGATAAATTCCTGGGCACTCAGGCAAGGAAGGAACAGGGGTGGATTTCAGTCAGTAAGAGTCTGACACGCCCTCCCGCTCCCAGAGCGGGAGATGACTTTGGATGATTTCCCACCCCAAAAAAAAAAGTCTGCAGAGAGTGACGGGTTCCACATAAATTCATGGGAGCCAATAGCCGGCGCAGCGTGATGAAATGCGCAAGCACTCGATCGCCCCGGCTAAAGGTAACTGCAGGATATCATATTGTTTTGGTCAGTGAGAGTCTGAAAAATCCTTCCCTTATCAGGGAGGAGCTCGTGGTTAAAGTAATAACAGCTGCACGGGTCAATCCATCAGGTTAAGCTACGCTTGCCGGAATTGGTCCATGGATGGGTGACCATCTTCACATACCGAGACTCCCCCGTGCTACGGAAAGCACGTTAAGCTGTTGGTCCCAGCTGTCAATCGTGGATCATTGACAGTCGTTACCGTTCGTCAGAAGCCGGAAAGTCTGACAACCAGTCTTACCAAAGGGTATTTATTTATTTATTAAAACTTCATGCAACACAAGAGTACAAAGGCGGACTTAATGCATTAGGCATTCTCTACGAGTCAACCAAGGGTGGTGGAGATATAACATGGCAGGTGCATAAACCGAAAAAAATATTACTAATAAGAAAATGGTTTCGAAAGTGTGTTTATATTTAGTTAAAATAAACACACATAATTATATATTTAATATAAAAACCTACATATATAAAAATATATGTGTACCTATATGAAGTAAGAGATAAGGATTTTGAGATGATCGGGTAACGTATTACCCAGTAACTAGGTTGTGGAGGTCAGAGAGGCAGTCGCTCCATGTAAAATACTGGTATTCAGCTGCATCCGGTTAGACTAGAAGCCAACCCGAAGACAGTTGGGAAAAGGCTAGGCAGATTGAGTCTGAACAATCCTCCCCCCGCCCCAAGGTGGAGGACATCCATGAGAATTTCTACATGATAAAAAAGACATCAAAAGTAGGCCTACGACAAATTATGGGTATTTGGCAAACTTGACTCACTTCGTTAAGAACGTTTACTCTTCACGGTATTTCATAATAACTGTAAAGTCCTTGTATCTTGGAAATGAATGAACCGATTTTGATGAAACTTGGTACAGACACGCAAGGTACCTAGGTCTAAAAAGTTAGTTACGAACATTTTCAAAAAAGAGTTTAGAGAAGAAGACAGATTTTTCACATTCTATAGGAAACTTAAAATTGCTCTCTCTCATATCACACTAATATTATAAAAGCGAAAGTTTGTGAGTTTGTGTTTGTATGTTTGTCACTTCTTCTCGTTCAAACGGCTGGACCAATTTGGATGAAACGGGAATGCCCAAAAAATGCCGGAAATGGACAGAAACTACGTGTAATCCTTAATTCTATTTAGAATAAAATAGGTACAATGAAATAATTCTTAAGTTTATTTAACTAGGGTAAAAATATAACGATCACTAAATATATTTAACTTGATATCCGCTTATATTTATATGGAGGTCGTGTTTATTTGACGTGAGTAAGTGAAAAAAAAAAAAAAAAAAGTTGGTTCAGCCAAAAAATAATCGTCAAATAATCCTTATCGAACTGTTTTATACAACTAGTGCACAGTTATCATTAATTAAGTATAATTCGACTTGTAGGTACCATAAATCTAATTAAAATAATATATCTATGTAACTCAAGTCGCAAACACAAATCCATAAACAATAAAAAACAAGAAATACAGTAATGTCAAACTGTCACCAAAGCAAAGGGCATGTTATTCATACAGCCTAGATACGTTTTCTATTTAAAAAATAATTGATTTGAATTAATATTGACAAGCTATTTTAATTAGGCTTACGCTACATATTGGTCGTATAATACTCGTACTAAATTAATGACGACTGGATTATTTGATGATTCCTCTTTGGCTGAATGTCACTTACTCATGTCAAATAAACACGACTTCCGTAAAAATATAAGCGGATATCAAGTTAAATATATTTAGTGATCGTTATATTTTTCCCCTAAAAAAAAAAAAAAACAAACTCAAGAATAAATTTTTGTATGGCAGATTGCATTCCCCTTTTGTATATAGGTAGCTGATGGATGTTTGTTACTCAATCACGCGAGAACGGCTGAATGAATCTGGATGAAATTTGGCACAGAGATAGATTTTAGTCTGGAAGAGCACATCGGCTATAATTTATAATGGGAGAAGTACCAATTCCACGCGGGCGAATCCACTGGCAGTAGCTAATATAATAATTATATTTCTTGGTTAGATTACTTTAATTACCACATTTTTCACGATACCTAGTGAAACAGTTACTAGAATATACATATTCCTTAATAATTAAACCCTGCCGCATCGCTCTAAGCCACGCAGGTACTTGTTGGATACGTTTGATATTCATTGCGTTTTTGTAACTGCAAATGCGTAATTTCGAAATTTTGAAAAGAAAAATCGAATATTTAGGTAATGTTTATTTGGAAAAAAGTTTAGTAATAACACTCGGAATTCATTTTTGTAAAAAAATAAAAAAAGAATTGCGACTTTGACTTTCAATGTCTCCAGAACCAGTGGATTCCCAGGTATGGTCTAGTGGAAAAAAAATGATCCGAATAATGGGTATAGAGTATGTGGCCTTCGGCTTTGGAAACTGTCTTTTTACACCCGATATACCTACACTTACTTCAAACCAACCTAAGAATGTTACTCAGGAACATCTACATTCGACCAAGTACCTACACACCCACACAATAATTACGATATAGCATGTCTAATGGGGTTATTTCAATCCATGAAAATGTAGGGACGTCATTATGAGTCGTTATAAAATTTAAATAACAACTGTGTTATGCTCGGTTAATAGATGTATTATTGTATACGTTTAGATACATTATTATGAGTAGGGAAATTGGAATAGAAGACCCATTAAGTATTGGCTAATGCTAGGGGTTCCAAAATACCCGGGCCTGCGGACGGCGAATAATGGGTAGCTCGCCGTCCGATCAGCACCAGGCCCGAGAGTCGACGGCGCGTAGTGTTCCACGCGCGCCTCAAGGAGTTGTCAGCATACATGACGGGGGGCCCATCATGGCCGATGCCTGCCTAGGGATTGAGGATAAATTCGAAAGAGTTACCTCGCCCTTGGGCATTCAGGGCAGGGAGGAACAGCGGTTGGTTTTAGTCAATAAGAGCCCATGCCCTCCCGCTCCACCCAGAGCGGAAGAAGTCATTGGATGATTTCCCACCCCACAAAAAAAGGGGTTCCAAAATGAACAATTAGTTTAGTTGACTAAGGGCCGATTTCACCATTCGCTATAAAAACTAGTTCAAGTTTTACTGAACTAAGCTTATCGTAATCTTATTTTACTATACAATTACCATAAAAAAGATTATAGTGAGATAACCTTAAAAGATAGACATTGCTGTCGTTGACTTTTTGTTAGAACTTTAAAAGGAGAACAATTCCGTCATACATGTTTTTGCGTAACTTTGCCTGTTTACGTAGCGCACGCAACTGAAGCTCAAATTTTTTTTTTTCCCGTTTTTGCCACATTTTTTATTGATGCTCCGCTCCTCTTGGTCACAGCGTGATATTATATAGCCTATAGCCTTCCTCGATAAATGGAATATTCAACACATTAGCGCATTCAACCAAACAAACAAACAAACTCTTCAGCTCTATGACAGCGGCTAAACGCGTTTAGACGAGCTTAAACGTCGAAAACTGGGCGTTTAGAATTATTGAAACCGGCCCTAAGAGTAACTATCGGTTATGCGAAATTGGTCGTTGGAAAACATTTTAAAAGCCACCTAACTTAATTATCTTAAAAAAAAAACGCTAACGCAGCTTCTAATAAGTATTTTTTAAGACGCTTATATTAGCTCCACATGTCACGCTAGCTAACTCACTATGTATAAAAAGCGAAAAAAAAAATACCGACTTTCAAAATATATAAAATAATTTCTTTTTAATAAAGTTTTTTTTTCACTTACTAGTTGTTGTACCCCATAACTAAAACTAAATATTAAAGTTATGCCCGAATTGATAGCCCCCAAAACATGGAATTTGAACTTATTTGGTGAAATGATTAATTTAGGGTTAGGGCTAAGAATAAAAATGACAGTACCCTATGTGTGTTTTTTAGTTTTTAACTATAATATTATTATGAAGTAGGTAAGTATTAGCTAATTTTACTTTCTAGGCGAATAAACAGTAAATAAGACTATAATAAAAAAAAAACCAGAAAAACATTCCTATAATGTATTTAACAAAACTATTTAATTCTTATGAATACAGCAGTTTTAATAACAAGTACTTAGCAGTGTCCACTTTTTGTTCGCCAAGAAACTTGTGAGAATAATGTCGAAAGTTTTGAAACTAGCACAAGTGTTACTATGAAACTGAAACAGATATCTTTTGAAGTAAATAAAATAGTTTCTTGCTGCAATTGTTACCGTCAAAGGATGAGTTATTTTGCAAGTTAGTTCGTTAGAAGCGGCACGAAATTATAAGGAATCGGGAAAGTTATTTGGGTGCCAAGAACTAAAATTTTCAGGCTTTTGAATTATAAGATAATTTGAATATTCTTGATAAAGGTTATATGTGAAGAACACTGCAATTTTATGAGTAAACACACTTAACGTATGCGAGACGAGTAGCTCACATGCTTCATGACTTCGTCCTTTTTGACATAAATACTTCTGTAGACAGCCACGGCGCAACAATGCGACAAAATTATAATGCGACGAAACCAACATCGCGGCTAACGCGCCTTTTAAATTTTTCACATCTGTCGCCATTTTTTTATCAATGTTAGGCTCGCGTTTGACCACGATCTCACCTGATGATAAGCGATGATGTGGTCGAAGATGGATCACGCTTGCCTAAAAGTAACCTATACACTCTCGACTTAAGGCGCACTTATACGACTTTTAATGGTTTTTAATTGAACATCACGTCTTAACGACTAGTCTTATTTCTTTGAAAAAAATATATGTTACTCTAGACAATTTCCGTCATACTTTGATCTGAGAATATTTGAAATTATATTGTTTTATCATAGTGTAATTAATTCGTAAAGTTACGTCTAATGCGGATAAAAATTTGAGAATCACGCAAAAACTATAAAGCGTATTTTCATGAAATCTTCACCATTTTAAAGATCATTTAATTATTTATAATTTAGTCTCAGTGTTTTATTTTAATACCTGTTCTTTTATGTGTAATAAATTAATAATGCGTCTATTTTCGGACAGCGCTCCTTTATGGGCGCGTCCTATTACTGGGTGGACATACGACGCGTAACGTGAGCTCAGCGCAGAACACGCAAGCTAACTACTCAAGGTCGTTGGCAGCTAATAGCGCCTTAAGACTCCTCCCAGGTTGTAGCTATCAGGTAACACAGACTCCGGCTGGGAATTCCACTCTTTAGCTGTACGCACAATGAACGTGTTCCCAAAACGTTTTGTGCATGTGGGTGAGGATCAAAAAAAAAAAAAATATCCCTTTTGCGCATACTAATTAGAAGACACAATAGATTTTAATTTTATCTCGAGCACGATGTGACTGCCGGACTGCTGAGCTACTACGCAACAGGCCCACAAAAACCATCGGGCAGTTGCCAGACCAAACACAACACCCGCGCGTCTGATCGGAGGATTCTCCCTTATCAATGAAAATTTGTGGGACTTTACACCCTGTTCCGCATACCCCTAAACAGTAATTTAACAATAATGTTTAATATAGAAGCTGCCCAATCATTTGCATTGTCACTTCACGCCTGTCTGCAGGAGCCTTAAGACAGGCTACCTTAATTCCTACGGTTCAAATTCTCATCACACGTTAACCACAATCGTATAGAATACCTGGTCCTTACTACACTCCCACTCCATCAAATTCTAGTTATATTTAATCACTTCAATAAACTAAAAACACCCCTGTACAGGCACTAATTACCAGTGTACTCTACCAATTTAGGGTGATTAGTGGAACGAGTTGAAACTACCTGCCACGCGCCACGTCCACAGTTGTTCATAGTTGTTGTTACTAGCAATTAGTTTAGTGGAATGATATTAAATTGTGACGTGCGTGGATTGTTAATACTAGGTATTATGCTGTTCGCGATACAAGCAGTTACTACGGTAGCATAACTAAGTTTTTAGGGTTCCGTACACATAGGGTCCAAACGCAGCTTTATTGCTGTCACTCATGTATCCGTCTGTCCATCTATCCATCTGTCCGTCTGTCACAAAATTTTGTTCTGAAGATTTTTTAACTTCCCATTGATCTATGAACTTGATATTTGATGATAATGTTTGTTATTACGTATATTTTACTAACAAATACCAATATACAGGCTGTAACGGAAAGGTGTGGTCATATTTTAAGAACCGGTTCTGCCCATGCAACTTTCTCTAAGAAAAAAAGAAAATTCCCAAAAAATAATCGACTATCCATACAAAACTATCATCAGCTGATCAATATTTGTATGGGAGGTTCAATTATTATTTAAAAATTTCTTCAGGTTTTCTTGAAGAAAGTTGTTCATTTCCATGGACAGATGCTGTTCTTAAAATATGACCACGCCTTTCCGTTACATCCTGTATTGATAAATTAGACTTTATCTTTAATAGTTCCCTCATTTCGCACAGAACTCTAAGTATGTGAAGTCCGACACGCTTTATGCCGGTTTTATGGTATAGTAAGTCATCATCATCATCAGCCTATAGCAGTCCACTGCTGGACATAGGCCTCTCCAATTGCACGCCATTCAGCTCGGTTCTCGGCAACTCTCATCCAGCTGCTACCAGCCACCCTGCGAAGATCATCGCTCCACCTAGCCTGAGGGCGTCCTACCTTACGTTTGCCGATTCGCGGTCTCCACTCGAGAACACGTCTACCCCAACGGTCATCGGTTCTACGGCTAATATGGCCGGCCCATTGCCACTTCAGCTTGCTTATTCTGTGAACTATGTCGACAACCTTGGTTCTCAGCCAGATCACCTCGTTCCGTATTCGATCCCTCAATGAGAATCCAAGCATAGCCCGTTCCATAGCTCACTGAGCGACCTTGAATTTATGGACCAGTCGTACTGTGAGTGTCCACGTTACGTATAGTAAGTATGCAGGTTCATAATTATAATCCTCTCCACCGAATTTCGATAACGGTGGTATATCTCAACGGAGATTAGCCGAACACGCCGGAGATATTAAAGTGTACAAGTGTGTGTGAAAAAAAAACAACCGACTTCCAAAAAAAAAATACACTAAAAATTTAAAAATAACTTTAACTTCGGAAGTCGGTGTTTGAAAGTCGGTGTTTCTTCGATATTTGAAACCGACTTCCGAAATTAAAGTTATTTTTAAATTTTTAGTGTATTTTTTTTTTGGATATCGGTTGTTTTTTTTGTAAAAAAGTTTTTATTTTTCGCTTTTTAGTTGTTATACCCCAGAATTAAAAACCCCAATAACATGGAACGTGGAATTTAAACATTTGGAGAACACAAAAACGTCATCAAGATATGCGTATTTTTCGTTTTTGTTCAGTTTCTCAAAAAGCGCTAAAGCAATTTCGATAAAAATTTTATGGGACCACCTCGGGAGTATATTCTTTCGGATAAAAAAAGAGTTTTGAAAATCGGTCCACAACTGACGGAGAAATGCGCGGACATACATAAAAAAAAAAAAAAAAAAACATACATACAGTCGAACATAGAACCTCCTCCTTTTTCGAAAGTCGGTTAAAAACACAGGTGCACTCTCTGTTCCTTCACTCTCATAGTCCGATGGGATGGCAATAGGTAGGAAACGAATTTGCAGAGGACATTATGGTCATCCTGACCGAGTTTTGGTCATGGTGGCCCAGGTCAGCAGAGACCGGCTATTGACGCGGGAGATATTATTATCATGGGCGAAGCGTACGGGGTGAATAGGAACGAAGGGGTAAATAGAAACAAAATTTTGATAAGGATTTTCACTATAATACTCTAATATTGGTTTTTAGTAAGCACAGAAGTAACACTGGATGGATGAAATGGCGGCAGGTCACCGGGACTATCTGTGACTCCCGTATTCCCCTAAAACTTAAAGGGAAGATTTATAAAACAATGGTCAGACCTGCTGTCTTGTATGGTTCAGAATGTTGGGCCACAAAAGGGATGAATGAAAAGCAATTGCATGTAGCTGAGATGAGAATGCTAAGAGCGATGTGTGGTGTTACGCGCATGGATAGAATTAGGAATGAGTATATAAGAGGAAGTCTGAAAGTGGCACCGCTGACTGAAAAATTGTGTGGAAATCGGTTGTCGTGGTATGGGCATGTGATGCGGAGGAATGAAGAAAATGTCGTGAGGAAAGTCTTGTGTATGGATGTGGATGGCGATAAGAGTAGGGGAAGGCCAAAGAAACGATAGCTGGACTGTGTGAAAGAGGATATGGGTAAAAAGGGGGTGACTACAGAGATGACGACTAATAGAGGAGTATGGAAGAAAAAGACATGTTGCGCCGACCCCAAATAAATTGGGATAAGGGCAGGAGAATGATCATTGGTGTTTAGTAAAGCATTGATTAAGTTTTTATTACAATTCATAAATAAATTGGAGTACTTAAATGCTACAAACAATTTCTAAATAACGTGAAAATTCCCTTCAAAGTTTTGTTTCTATTTACCCCGGCGTTCTGATTCACCCCGTTTGACGGTATATCTCTAACATGCTTTCTGACGAAAGGAAAAAAAAATAATTATAATTCTTTGGTCCTGTAGGTTTCTAATTAGCTGTCCGGACACTGGTGATGGTAGGCGTACAGACCCATAGTAGTGGGACAGACAAAGTTATAGCTTTCTAAAAATGTTTCGTACCATCGTATGCCTCTTTTTTTATTTTTTTTTTGGGGGTGGGATATCATCCAATGATATCGCCTGCTGTGGGTGGAGCGATAGGGCGTGTCAAACTCTCACTGACTAAAACCCACCCCTGTTCCTTCCCTGCCCTAAGTGCCCAGGGGCCCGGTAACTCTGTTTCTTTATGAATTTATCCACAAACCCTGGGCAGGCAGCGGCCATGACGGGCCCTGTCATGTTTTGCTGACAACTCTTTGAGGCGCGCGTGGAACACTACGCGCCGCCGACTCTCGGGCCTGGTGCTGATCGGACGGCGAGCTACCTACTACTTGCCGTCCGCAGGCTTTTGAGGTATCATAACGAGGTGTATTTAGAATTTGTCAAAATATATGTGGATATCCGAACTGTAGTGACATCTGTGATACCACAAATGAACTAAAAATACAAAAATCCTGCATCCCGCAAGCAGAATTCATCGCACGATTTGAACAAATACAACAGTCCGAAATCAACCATCGGACAGTTGCCCGGACCAGATACAATACCCCGTCTTGTTCGAGGGTTCTCCCATTTCAATGAAAGTTTGCAGGACTTTACACCCTGTTCCGCATTACTCCAAAGAACAATAGATGTTTCTGCTTTTTATCAATAAAACTTCTTACTTATCAACAATTTGTTCCGGAACAATTTTTCCTTCAAACATCTAAACAATGATTTTCCCTCAAAAACTCTGTTTAAAATAATTCCTCTGCTTCTAAAGTTCGAACGTTTCTGAACAAAGTTCTTTTAACAAGGCGGTGAATGAAACCTGACTTACATATTAGTCAATCATAAGTTCATGAAGCCACAAACTCGTCAGAGGTTTATAAACCGCACAAGCTTCCCTTGTAAAGGTGTGGTTTCACGAAAATACTCGTATCTAACGGAATTCATCCATTTAACTAATAAAAGCTTGTTTTATCAACTTTTGTGTATTGTACACAATGAGCATGTTTTTGTACATCCAACAAAATAATATGTAAATGAATACGTATGTAAACAGTTAACTTAGTACCTACTTGGAACTCATGATTGGAAGATGTGTGTTAGCTCATGTTGAAACCAAATCATTTATTTACTTCGTAAACATTCATAATTATTTTTACATACTCGTACATATTGTGAATAATGTTTTCCGGAATGCAACTTCTTCTATACAAGCTACATTTTTGTGCTATATATTTTAAGCTACTATCCGAAAGATCACTACACAATAATCTATATACATAAAAATAAATCCCTATTTCTTGGTCACGGCATCACGCGTGAACGGTTGGACTGATTTCCTTCGAAGAAAGTTGCGCGGAAAATTAGAAAATTTCAGAAAACTTAAGGGTCCACTACTGGTTAAGTGGCGCCCTCATTGAATAAAAAATCGTAGCATAGCCTCGAAAATAAATATTAAAGAATCCAACGTCACGTTTGTTACAAATAGGAAGTATTTTTACGTTGTTAAAACAGGTCTCAGAATGTTTCGTATCCAAAGTAGTAGGTAAAAGTGTCAGAAACGGCCGTTTCTGGTACTTTTACCTACTACTTTGGATACGAAACATTCTGAGACTTTATATACTTTATCCTATTTGTAACACACGTGACGTTGGATTCTTTAATATTTATTTTCTATGCTATGCAACGATTTTTTATTCAATGAGGGCGCCACTTGGCCGGTAGTACGGCCTTAACGACTATTTAAACTTGGGGCGTTTAACAGTTCATAACTAAGACAGGATAACGTCTGTCGGGTCAGCTAGTATTATAAAACTAAATCCTCCGCCACGTCTGTCTATATGTTCGCAAGAAACCCAAAAACTACGGAACGGATTTTCATGCAGTTTCCGCCAATAGACAGAGTGATTCATGAGAAAGTTATAGGTGTATAGTTTGAACCCGTACAAAGCTGGGGCGGGTCTCCAGTTCTGAAATATTTTGTTTCAGAAAACATCGCAATTTGAGTTGTTATGACATTCTGAAGAATACCAATATTTGTTACTAAAATAAACGTTTTTTTCAACTGAGAATACTTTTACTAATCGTTTGAGTCAACACGCAGCCCATTTCGGTTCGACTTCAAACTTTTGAGGAAACCTCAACATACTTGACGTTTTAGTACCCAGTACATTGTTCGAAACATTGTTTCAAGTTTAATGCGGTATTACAGGTGTTTGCGGTTTATATTATGTGGAAGTATTACAGGTCTTGTATGAGGTAAATATTATGTGAGTGCGTGTTTGTTTCTAATATAATTCTACTAACATTATACATGCAAGAGTTTTTATGTTTGGCTGCCAATCACGCAAAAATGGCTGAAAGGATTTGAATGAAATTTTGCAAACAGATAGGCGCCTGGCCCTGGTCCAGGCCATGGTATGGAGCGAGAGAGAATGGGAAGCAGTCTCCTCCTTCTGCAAAGCAGTAATGCTCGCGAAGGAGGAAGGAGGCTCAACAACAGAGTAACCCTCACGCCCTCAGCAGCCGCCGCAGGAGACACCCTGGGCGGGAGACATCGCGAGACAATCTCCGGCCACCGTAGACCCGGGCCTGCGGGCGGCGAGTAGTGGGTAGCTCGCCGTTCGATCAGCACCAGGCCCGAGATTCGACGGCGCGTAGTATTACACGCGTGCCTCAAAGAGTTGTCAGTAATAACGACGGAGTCCGTCATGGCCGATGCCTGCTGAGGATAAATTCGAAGCAGAGTAACCTTGCCCCTGTGCACTCAGGGCAGGGATGGAATAGGGGTGGGTTTTAGTCAGTAAGAGTCTGACACGCCCTCCCGCTCCACCCTAGAGCGGCAGATGTCATTGGATGATTTCCCATCCCTCAAAAAAAAATAAAAAAAGGGTAGGTCATAGCCGAATGAACACAGAATAAGCAAGCTGAAGTGGCAATGGGCCGGCCATATTAGCCCTACGGCTAATATGGCCGTCCCATAGCTATATGGCATGGGTATAGCTATATGGGTGTGGTATGGGTATAGCTATATGGTGGCTAGTATGGTCGCCGATGATCACTGGGGTAGATGTGTTCTCGAGTGGAGACCGCGAATCGGCAAACGTAAGGTAGAACGCCCCCAGGCTAGGTGGAGCGATGATCTTCGCAGGGTGGCTGGTAGCAGCTGGATGAGAGATGCCGAGACCCGAGCTGAATGGCATGCAATTAGAGAGGCCTATGTCCAGCAGTGGACTGCTATAGGCTGATGGTGATGATGATGATGATGAGATCATAACCTGGATTAACACATAAACTACATACTACTTATTGAAGAAAAAAAAAGGGCTGGAATCATGAGCGGTAAAGACTTCTTCTTCTTTTTTTATAAATAAATATTCCACAACTATCACACAACGCCATCTAGTCCCAAGCCACACAAACGACTCACAATAGGCTATAATTTATAATGAGGAGAAGCACTAATACCACGCGGGCGAAACCACTTGCAGAAACTAGTTATACATAAGAGAACGTGGTAGGGTTTTTAATGGGTATATAAAGTAGGCAGATCTCGATTAGACTTTATCAGGGTTCTGTACCCTTTATCTCTAAAGTCTCTGAAGCGAAAAATCTGAAATAAATCGGGTTGATGGAGGTTTATGTACAGTTAACGGAAAGCTGTGGTCATATATTAATAACCGGTTCTGCTCATGGAAATGAACCACTTTCTCTAAGAAAATACAGAAAATTCCCAAAAGAAAATTGGACCTTCCATACAAAGTTATCATCAGCTGATCAATATTGGTATGGATGGTAAAAAATTTTTTTGCGAATTTCCTCAGGTTTTCTTCAAGAAAGTTGTTCATATCGATGGGCAGACGCAGTTCTTAAAATATGACCACACCTGTACGCGTAGCATGACCATCATAGAAACGGGTTTTGTCTACGGAAGAATAGACAAAATGACAGATTGTAAAAAGATTTCTACCGTCGTAAGCATGGCGATGTTAAAACTGAAGAGAAGAAATGTTTCTATTCGTTAGTCGACAAAAGTCTACAGTAAAGCATGTAAAGCATGATGCTCGGCCAAAAAAAAGTAAAAGCAAAAGTTTTTGACACTTTTGCCTACTACTTTGGATACGAAACACTTTGCGTCCTGTTTTAACAACGTAAAAATACCTTATCTTATGTGTAACAAACGCAACATAGGCTTCTTTAATCTTTATTTTCTATGCTAAGATACGAATTTTTATTTAATGAGGGCGCTACTTATGGGGAGGTAGGCCCTTAACAGAATTCGAAAAATGAGGAGGTTCTATGTTCGGCTGTATGTATGTTTTTTTTTTATGGATGTCCACCGATTACTCTGTCAATTGAGGACCGATTTTCAAAATTCTTTTTTGATCCGATAGAATATACTCCCGAGGTGGTCCCATATAAATTTTATCGAAATCGCTTCAGCGCTTTTTGAAAAACTGAACAAAAACGACTATGTTTAAAATCCACGTTCCATGTTATTGGGGTTTTGAGTTCTAGGGTATAACAACTAAAAAGTGAAAAATAAAAAAACTTTTATACAAAAAAAAAAACAACCGACTTCCAAAAAAAAAATACACTACAAATTAAAAAATAACTTTATTTTCGGAAGTCGGTGACAAATAACGAAGAAATAAAATAAAAAACTTTTTAACAAAAAAATTAACCGACGAAAAAGAACTAAAAAGCAAAAAATAAATAAACCTTTTAAGTCTTGAGTAATGAGCTTATTTACCTACATAAAATATCAAATTTTATATAAACTAATTTTGAGTCGGCGCCAAACAACAATCTGATTATTAAATATCTAATTTTTATAAGTACTTACAAATGAAGAAGGCTGTAAGTAGGTAATTAATCATTTTATTAATTGGCGCCGACTCAAAATTAGTTTATATAAAATTTGATATTTTATGTAGGTAAATAAGCTCATTACTCAAGACTTAAAAGGTTTATTTATTTTTTGCTTTTTAGTTCTTTTTCGTCGGTTAATTTTTTTGTTAAAAAGTTTTTTATTTTATGATTTTTTTGTGGCTCGCATCATCTTTTAACACTCTGAGGCTAATTTCTAATTCTTTATCATTCCTCTTGCCACTGAGCTGATGATATAACAATCCTTCCATGAAGTTCCCAGGATATTGACCAGTTGAGGTTACCTCCAATATTGTAAAGACGTCTTTTCGTCAAAGCATATTAAGTGGTATTTGTCACTAAAACCAGTTTTTATATCTGACTTCTATTGTTTAGGAAAGGTATGGTTTCCATCATCAGCTTAGTTTCATGATGTGATGGTTCCTAAATGCAAATACCTGATTCAGTTATGAAAAGTAAACAGAAACAACATTCGTGCCCAATTTTCGAGGTTCTCTCTCATTTTTTTCAGGATCCCATGATCAGATCCTGATGTCCTAGACATGGGACCATCCTTAAGGTATACCCTATCTAAGAAAAAAAGAATCATCAAAATCGGATCATAAATAACGGAGTGAGAGCCGAACATACATACAGAAACGCTAAACGTGCCCACAATTTTCGAGATTTTCTCTCAATTTTATCAAGATTCCAATGTCAGATCCTGATTTCCTTGACATGGAACTACCCTTGAGGTATACCCTATCTAACAAAAAAAGAATAATCTAAATCGGTTCATAAATGACGGAGTGAGGGCTGAACATACATACAGAAACGCTAAACGTGCCCACATTTTTCGAGGTTTTCTCTCAATTTTATCAGGATTCCACTGTCAGATCCTGACTTCCTTGACATGGGACCACTCTTGAGGTGTACCCTATCTAACAAAAAAAGAATAATCAAAATCGGTTCATAAATGACGGAGTGAGGGCTGAACAAACACAAAAAAAAAAAAAAAAAAAAACATATTTACGGTCGAATTGAGAACCTCCTCCTTTTTTTCGTCAGTTAACAAAGACCGACTTCCGAAAATAAAGTTAATTTTTAGTGTATTTTTTTTTTGAAGTCGGTTGTTTTTAAGTACTTTTGCTCGCCGAATGAATAACCGATTAGTCCAAAAGGTTTTTGGGTGGTGTTTGAAGGCCTCCCACATGGTGAGCCGATGCAGATGACCTGGTGAAGGAGCTACGGAAGTTCTCTGGATGCAGGAAGCATAGAACCCCTCAACGTGGCGACATGTGAGATAGGATTTGACGTCTTAGGACTCAAATGATTGCCCAAGGGTCGTGAATAAATTCCAAACAGAGTTACCGCGCCCCAGGGCACTGAGGCCAACTGAAGGAACATGGATGGGTTTTAGTCAGTTAACGTCTGACACGCCCTCCTGCTCCACCCAGAGCGGGAAAAGTCATTGGAACATTTCACACTCCCACAAAAAAAGGGGCTGAAATGATTATGACGAATCTTGTTGTAAGTTTTCCATCCACGTTAGAGCGTCAATCTTGGATAATCTAAAATAGAAGATATTCGTGTTTACAAGCTTTTATTTAATTTTTAATGTTCGTATGTGTACAGTGGAAGTGGTGGCCCAGTGGTAATGGTCGCGACTTACAGTTGTAGGTCGTGGTTTCAAACCCAGACCGGTGCTTTACTTTGTGTAAATTATTTCATCACCACCGCTTTCAAAACAGTAAAGGAAAACATCGTGAGGAAACTGGCATGTCCTGGAATCAAAAATTCGAAGACATGTGATTTCCACCAACCCGCATTGGGCCCGCGTGGCGGATTAAGGCCCACACCCTATCACAGAGAGGAGGCCTATGCCCCAGCAGTGGGGACATTAAAAGGCTTATGATGATGTTCGTATGTAAGTTGTCTGCTCCAAAATTTGCAATTCATTTTTCGACCATTTGTTAATCATAATCATACCATTTTTATTTGCAATAAGTATTGGTACAGTGTTTGTCTTAAAGTTCCTAATACATAATCCGACATAAATCATCATCATCGTCTTTTTTTAACCGACTTCCAAAAAGAGGAGGTTCTCAATTCGTCTGTATGTTTTTTTTTTTTTGTATGTATGTTACCCGATTTCTCCGTCAGTTGTGAACCAATTTTCAAAATTCTTTTTTCATCTGAAAGAATATACTCCCGAGGTGGTCCCATATAAATTTTATCGAAATTGCTTCAGCGCTTTTTGAGAAACTGAACAAAAACGGAAAATACGTGTACCTCGATGACGTTTTGGTGTTCTCCAAATGTTTAAATTCCACGTTCCATTATATTGGGGTTTTTAGTTCTGGGGTATAATAACAACTAAAAAGTGAAAAAAAAAAACTTTTTTACAAAAAAAAAACAACCGACTTCCAAAAAAAAAATACACTAAAAACTTATAAATAACTTTAATTTCGGAAGTCGGTGTCAAATAACGAAGAAGTAAAAATACAAACACCAACTTCCGAAATTAAAGTTATTTATAAGTTTTTAGTGTATTTTTTTTTTGGAAGTCGGTTGTTTTTTTTTTTTGTAAAAAAGTTTTTATTATCGATAGAGCTTCAATTTGGAATACTTTTGTAAGCCCGGTGACAGTGCTATATTATGATACCATCGAGCTGATCTGATGATGGCTGTAGGTTCTGGAACTCCCTGATGGCAAATGGTAGGACAGTTGAATTTGGGCTAGTATGCTTTGATAGCATGAGTGTTTTCGATTACACATAATAAAGTGGGTCTAAAGCTTATTTTTTTTATTACTTTTAATGTTCTAAGTTATTATTTAAAATTCGCGTCAATAATCATACTAATATTATAAATGTGAATGTAAGTTTTTTTGTTACGCTTTCACGCGAAAACTAAACCGATCAGCATGAAACTTTGTACACATATTCTTGGAGGTATTAGAAGTAACATAGGGTACTTTTATGAAAAAAAAAGATTATTTTTACGAAAGATACATAAACGCGGGTGAAACCGCGGGCAAAGCTAGTTATTAATAAGTAACAAGCCACATTTATTTTTGCATAAAATAAGTAAAACCTAATACTATCATAAAAGCTGACAAAATGATTCTCAATTCTCAATTCTTTATTGCGTACCTTAATGTTTATAGTTGGTAGGGAAATTATTATATTAGTCACATTTATGGACCCTGTCGGGCACAGCATAGATCAAGTAGGAGAGAGGAGGAAGACAACTACTGTTTTATTAATACAATTAATAGAATTCAATTAAACAATTATATTGATTTTTGTTAATTTATTTTTTTAATTATGTACTAATAAGTTAGTACCTAACATTGTGTAAAACCATTATTATATAACAGTTTTATTCACTTTGATTATTCGTTCGTCTAAACATATCAATTAATTATTTTTAACTTATTGTTATTTTTAATTATAACTAAAGGTGAGTTATTTATTGGACGCTCCATATTTAATAAAATATACTTAAATATATATAAAATTTTCGTATTATGAGTAGGTAGGCGTATCTTTTAGTGAGTATTTGTACATAGAAATAGATAGATAAGAAGTTACTTATATAATTTATCATTTAAGTATTCACTTATACTATAGTAGCATTTGCTTACAAGGAAAAGCTTTAATTTATTTATAAAAATGTTGTATTTATTTAAATTCTTTATTATTTCGGGTAACTTATTATAATTTTTTATGGACATGACAAAGGTACTATTGGAGTGCATTATTAGCCGCGATGTTGGTAAGTTTAGTCTATTTTTATGTCTTAAAATAATGTTCGTTTGTATGTCCTCTCTTTTTGTAAAGAATTCTGGGTACTGACGCACAAACTTACAAACTTCAAATATATAGAGACAGGGTAGGGATAAAATCTTTAGTTCCTGAAAATGAGGTTTACAGCTATCGGTGACTTCAATATTTACTAAGATTCTAATCAGTTTTTTTTGTAGGGTAAATAGCATGGGCGTGTCTGTGCTGTTGCCCCATAAGATAACACCGTATTTCTGCTTCACTCGTAGCCTGATGTAGGCTGAATGAAAAATACAACCAAATCGAATTTCAGGTAGGAACAAAGATTATTCTTTTAAACTCTAAACAAATAATTATACGAAACCTTTGTCGGCCGTTAATGACCCTTCGACAGAAATTACAAACCAAACGAAAAATAAAGATGGGGGATGGTAAATACCTACTTACCTAAATAAATGAAACACAAAAGTAATTTTAATTTCTAAAAGCCTCTTCTTACAAAAATATTTAGAAGAGGCAGTGAACTTGTCAGAATTCGTTAATAAGGCCCTGAATTAATGAATTTTGATGAACCAAAGGCCCGTAAATATGTTCCGATCTATTTTTTCAGGTGTAAACTTCCCTTTACTGGTAAAAAAGACTTCGTAGAATTTAGTGTTTGATATTTTATACCTGGTAAGTAACATAATCAAGTCGGTTTTTATGTGGTTAAGCAGAAATCGCACGTGTATCCTACACCCTGATAATAATTACTTTGCCTGTTTTGAACCGTATCAAAAGGTCCTCATATTTTAATGGATAAAAAATACGAAGTCTATTTTTAATTTATCATTGAAAAACGTCTAGGCAATTTACAGGTTTTGCGTCAGTACCACAAAAAAACACTATAGGTTGCTCCAAATAAACGTGCAATAACGGTCATTGACCCACCTACATTTATTGACATTTTTAATTTGAAAAACGGAATTAATGACTCAAAGCTGTCCCGAATCAACATCTCTCGTGATCCTTAACATTGTCTAATAATGAAAAACGATTTATATTTAATTGTTCAGGTACCTATGAAGAGTTATTAGGGAAAGGTCAATGTACTTTATTGCAAATTTATCTGAACCACAGTATAGATAGTGTTTTAACCTTTTCTCTTCTTATTGGAATTTTTAAAGTCAGTAACAAATTGCATCGAAGAATAGGGTAGAAGACTTTAGTCAACTACTTTTATTATATGTTTCAAAAATTAACTTTATCCATCAACGAGGAGGTCAAGAGGGGTCGGGGTTGCGTGGCAGCACGGTTCGGGGAGATAGTAGTGGTAGGGGTGTACTTCTCCCCGAACCGAACTCTCGCCGAGTTCCACAACTCCCTCGCGGAGTTGAGAGACGTCGTCGTCGGATACCGTTCCCTCCCTGCGCTCGTTCTCGGGGACTTCAATGCCAAGAACTTGGCTTGGGGTTCCCGGTTCACGGACGCAAGGGGCAGGATGGTGGAGGACTGGGCTCTGGAGACAGGCCTGGTCGTCCTGAACCGGGGTTCTGTCCCCACGTGCGTGCGGTGGCAGGGCGAATCGGTGGTGGACCTCTCGTTCGCCAGCCCCGCTCTGTCACCGCGCGTACTTGACTGGCGCGTTCTGGAGGAGGTGGAGACGTCTTCCGATCATCGGTACATCCGGTTTGACGTTTCCGCCCAGACCTCCAGCGTGCCGCCGGTCCGACAGACCCCGAGCGGTCCGCGTTGGTCGCTGAAGCAGCTGGACCGGGAGCTACTCCTGGAGGCCTCGATCGTGCAGGCCTGGGTGACATCACCGAACAGGCCTGCCGACATAGACGACGAGGCAGAGTGGTTCCAGGAGGCCATGTCCGAGATATGTGACGTGGCAATGCCCCGGGTCCAGCCTTCTGCTCGGCGACAGGTGTACTGGTGGTCGCCGGCGCTTACGGCTTTACGCCAAGGGTGTATTGCCGCGCGACGCCGGTACACCAGGTACCGCAGACGGCTCCGTAACCGCACGCCGAAAACGGAAGCCGTCGAGGCGGAGCTATACGAGGGGTACAGAGCTGCGAGGATCGCCCTCCGAACGGAGATCTTGCGGGCCAAGAGATCGGCCCGCGAGGAGTCGCTGGAGACTCTGAACAGAGACCCATGGGGGCGCCCGTATCTAGCGGTGCGGGGGAAACTCCGCCCATGGGCCCCCCCACTGACGCAGAGTCTCCGGCCACAGATCGTGGAGGGCGTGGTGAGCGCTCTGTTCCCCTCGCGAGGGGAACATACTCCTCCGCCTATGGCTCCGTCTCCTGCGGTATCTGACGCGGACCAGGACGACGACGACGACGACGATGCTCCCGAGGTGACCGAGGTAGAGCTGAGAGCGGCGGTGCGTAGGCTGAATGCCAAAAACACCGCCCCAGGACCCGATGGCTTTCATGGGAAAGCCTGGGTCCTGGCCTTGCAAGAGGCTCTCGGGCCTCGACTCAGAGGGCTTTTAAGCGCATGCTTAGAGAGGGGCCAGTTTCCACGCCGGTGGAAGACGGGGAAGCTGGTCCTGATCAAGAAGGTGGGGCGCCCTGCGGACTCTCCGTCCGCTTACCGGCCCATTGTGCTGCTCGACGAGGTGGGCAAGCTCTTTGAAAGAGTAATTGCAGACCGCCTCGTCGGGCAGTTGGTGCGGGTGGGGCCGGACCTGGCGGAGAGCCAGTATGGCTTCCGCAGGGGGCGCTCCACGGTGGACGCAGTCATGCGCGTAAGAGCCCTCACGACGGGGGATGCAGTGGCCCGGGGTAGGGTCGTCTTGGCGGTGTCTCTGGACATCGCCAATGCCTTCAACACCCTGCCCTGGAGTTGTATAGTGGAGGCACTCCGGTATCACCGGGTGCCGCCCTACCTCCGTCGCGTAGTCGAGGCGTATCTGACGGACAGAGCCGTCATCTACCCCGGTCATCAGGGAGTATGGAACCGGCGAGAGATGTCGTGCGGTGTTCCACAGGGATCGGTCCTGGGGCCGCCCTTGTGGAACATCGGATACGACTGGGTGCTGCGCGCCGACCTACCCACTGGCGTCAGCGTAGTGTGCTACGCTGACGACACGCTGGTCTTAGCGCAGGGGAGGTCGCACGAGGCGGCGGCCGAACTTATGACACGCGGGGTTGCGATAGTCATAGAGAGGATCCGGCAACTGGGACTCGAGGTGGCATTGCACAAGTCCGAGGCCATGTGTTTTCATGGTCGTCGGAACGCGCCACCTGCGGGTTCCCAGATCACGGTAGGAGGGGTTCGCATCGGCGTCGAGGGTACGATGAAGTACCTGGGACTCGTCCTCGACAGCCGGTGGAACTTCGTCGAACATTTTCGACGTTTGGCTCCCAGATTGGACAGGGCCGGGGCCGCCTTGAAGCGGCTCCTACCCAATCTGAGGGGGCCAAATGCCTCCTGCCGGAGGCTCTACGCGGGGATCGTGCGGTCCATGGCCCTCTACGGGGCACCGGTGTGGGCGTGTTCGCTGAGGCAGCGATCAGCTCGCCTGATGAACGCGTCCCAGAGGGTCATGGCGATCCGTATCATCCGCGGATACCGCACGATCTCCCGTGAGGCGGCGAGCCTCCTTGCCGGACTGTCACCGTGGGATCTGGAGGCAAAAATCCTCGCGCACCTGTACGAGTGGCGCGAGGAGGCCAAACGCCGGGGCGAAACTCCGCTGCCGCGACAACTCGCGGCTCGGCGGACCGAGCTCCGGCAGGATCTCATGGTGACATGGAGAGAGCGACTGTCGCAACCCAGCGCTGGGCACGCCACCATCGAGGCGGTAGTGCCCCTCTTTGAGGAGTGGCTGGAGAGGCGTCACGGCGCCCTCACCTTCCGCCTGACGCAGGTGCTCACCGGACACGGCTGTTTCGGGAGGTACCTGTGTCGGATCAAGGCGGAGGTGACCCCTGAGTGTTTCCACTGCGAGGATCGCCCAGAGGACACGGTGGAGCATACGGTGGAGGTTTGCCCCGCTTGGGCAGAACACCGCCGTGTCCTCGTGGATGCGATAGGCGACAGCGACCTCTCGCGCCGTGCCCTGGTTCAGGCCATGGTACGGAGCGAGAGGGAATGGGAGGCCGTCTCCTCCTTCTGCGAAGCAGTAATGCTCGCGAAGAGGGAGGCGGCACACGTTAGGGAGGCTCAGCAACAGCCGAGTCGCCCTAGCGCCCCCAGCCGCGACCGCCGCAGGAGACGCCAGGGGCCGCGAGACGATCTCCGGCCACCGTAGACCCGGGCCTGCGGACGGCGAGTAGTGGGTAACTCGCCGCCCGATCAGCACCAGGCCCGAGAGTCGACGGCGCGTAGTGTTCCACGCGCGCCTCAAAGAGTTGTCAGCAAAGAGTAGGGGCCTGCCAAGGCCGGTGCCTGCCCGGGGGTGGAGGATAAATTCGAAAGAGTTACCTCGCCCCCGGGCACTCGAGGCAGGGAGGAACAGGGGTGGGTTTTAGTCAGTAAGAGTCTGACACACCCTTCCGCTCCACCCTAGAGCGGAAGAAGTCATAGGATGATTTCCCACCCCCCAAAAAAAAAAAAAAAAAATCCATCAACGAAAAAAGGTGTTTTCAAATCCGTTCTAATAAATAAATTTAGTTAGAAATCTTTCAAATCTGGTAGAAGAGAAAACTGTCAAATAACAGAAAAACCGTCCAAGAGTGAGTTGGACTCGCGTACAAAGGGTTCCGAACTAATCATAATTTTATAGGTTTATTTTATTAAACCCGTTTCCTCTTCTTTGAGGTGTTGGTGTAATCTATAAGTAAAGAACTACTTCCTGTATTATGTATTTTAATTTTAAGCCCAGTGGTTTTGGAGATAAAGGAAGGGGGGGGGGATGAATGGTAATTTTTCATCTATTTTCTTAAATAGCTTTTAAATTATATATTTAAAAATTATTAAAAAAACACGTTCGAGACCCTCACAATGTGCCCTTTTATTTGATTTGTTGCACGGCACAGCTTGAAAAACTTTGTTATTTAATTTTCCGATTTTCAACCCAAAAGTGACCCCCATATTCCAAATTATTTTTTTTAGGGTACACGTTCGTGTCTGGGTCACCGATGTTCATCTACTGGACCGATTGAGTTGATATTTGGTACATCCAAATATCAACTCAATCGGTCCAGTAGATTCTGAGCTAATTGGTTATGACAGACGAACGGACAGACAGACAGACAGACACACGAGTGATCCTATAACTGTCCGTTTCTTTATTCGGGCTTTCGGAACCCTTAAAAGGATGTATACACTGACATATGACGTCACCGCCATCAGGTTACACGCGTACAACAGAGATAGCGAGATGTCCCTCCAAAAAAAAAACGCCCCCTCTCTTCATTACATACTCATGTTTAAAATGCTAATTGCTGCTTAATTTAATAACTAATTTCGATGCTGTTTTCAGGAAAGGATTTATTTGTAGTGTAAATTGTAGTTTCATATAAAATATTGTACACAAATAATCACTTGATGTCAACCTTCAATAGGTAGATTCAACTACGACTAACTAACTACATATATGACTAGAGAAAAGGTTTTCCGGTCCACTTTTCGCTACGGAACCGCCCGCTTTTTACCTTCCATGGCCTTTAAGCTAGTTGCACCCTTTTCGCTCTATCAAGCGCATTAAATCTTTTTCTGTCCTTTTCAACCTGACCATCTGTGACCAGCCAGCATTTTCTTCGAAGAAAAACGAATTTATAATGACCCAGAGAAAATACTCTTTGCTTTTCTTTATTGAAAAACCTAATTTCTTTTTGTTAACACTGGCTATTTATTTATTTTTGAAACTCAATACTGTGTTGCCGACCTTCCGGGTGGAAACAATTTCTTTTAATGGTTTAATTAATCGTCAATTTTGTACTTTACTACGTCGTTCGTTTGTCTATAATAGGGATCTGTGATAATAGGGCTATTTTCGTTTCCGTTTTCGTGAAGGTAACTTTAATTCACGGGGTATTATTAAAAAGTCGGATGAAAGAAGTGACATGTTATTAGCAATAACAAATTATTGAAAAAACAACTAAAAAGCTCCAAACAAGTTATACATTTCAAGCAGGCTGATGCATTAAGTGGCATTCAATCTGTGATTGAACTAAAGCAAATACCATCAACTGCATCAGACTGCTTGAAAAGTAACTTGTTTGGAACTTTTTAACTGTTTTTGCAATACGGATATTTTTACTTACATTTTAATCTTTTTATTTGGATATCCCACATGACCATATCACGTACATATCATATCAGATACTGTACGCAAAATACGTGCTTTGAGCGTGGAGTTGCGGAAACCAGCCCGACATACATACATACATACATACATACATACATAACCATATCACAAAAAAAACGACCACACTTAACAAAATATAGAGCCCGCCATTTTTACAGTTCCGTACTCGAAGGGTAACAAACGGGACCCTATTGTTAAGCCTACGCTGTCCGTCTGTCTGTCAGTGGGCTGTATCTCATGATCCGTAATGGGAAGGCAGTTGAAATTTTCACAGAATGTGTTTTTTTTTTTTTTTTTTTAAACGTTGCCCCACTCTAGGAATATTCCTGTATCGTGGGTGCGTTCACAAACATATAAATTCACATACACAAGACACTCAGACCCGGGACAACTATCTGCACGTCATACAAATATTTGTTCCGTGCGGGGATCGAACCCGCGACACGCAGCGCAGCAGCCGAACGCTCAACCACTGCGCCAACCGTGCAGTCACGCATTTCTGTTGCCGCTATAACAACTAATAATAAAATCGTACAGAAACCTTCAGGTGGGAGTAAAACTCGCACTTAACCGTTTTTATTATTATTCATATATGAATAGCCTACGTCACTTCGGCTGTCAAAACCAATCTAATGATAAATCTCATTTGTTAAAATCCATCCAGCTGTCTAGGCTATAGGGCGTGCCAAAGAAATGCATACTTACACATCAAACTTACGTCATAGTCTCGAAAAACATAACCCACTTTCTGAGGCAGTTGAGTAAAATTCCAAAATATTTGTGTTTTTGCACCATGTAATAGTTTCAGTAGCGCATGTCAATACCATACATTTTACTCACAAGTCACATTTTCTAAACTCTCTTGTGTCAAAGAACTGCTGTTCTAAAGCAAATGCAACCGAATATTAATATTATTATTTTGCATAAAGCGACTGTCCTTTGATCTCCTGAACCTAATTTCTAGACTATATTGTCCAACGACGTTTTCAAAGTTCAAAGGGCTGGGTCAGGATCAGCTTGAAGTCAAACCAAATGCTTCTGAGTCTGTCTATCTATGTCTCCTATATTCTGAATGACAAAGGGCATACATACATACAGCCATAGCTTGAATTTTTTAAGACAGTTTGATAATAAAGTGCTTTTAATTAGTTTTAAATTAGTTACTCGTATCTACCAAACTTCATCTATGCATGTCAGTTATACCATTTAAGATCCTGAACCACGCAAATAAGTAAATTAAATTATATTTTATTATAATTATTACTGTGTTTTATTCATTCACAATAGGCATTTCTTAAGGAAAATAAAGACACTGAACTGAGAATTGTATGTTTTTTGTGTATTTTCTCTAGGCACCTACTTACTGGAGACGAAAAAAAAAATAGGTAGGTAGGTATTGTCAAAATAAATTTCTTTCTAAAAAATCTAGCCTTTGAAATTTACGATTTAGAGTTTCGAAGTAATAGCGTCCAATTTGAAATGTCCGTTTCTACAACAATGTTTTTTTTAAGTGAGTGGAATGTCTTTATTTACGTGACACATTTTTTAAATTATTTTGTATTTTTTTGAAATAATTTTAATACAGACTTTTAGATATGGTTAATGTAAGCTATTTAAAAAAAAAAGAGTGGTACTCCGGGAGTGGCTACAGAAGTGAAAACTTGAACAAAAAGTGCCAACGCTCCTACAGAAGTTTTCCCTTCAATCCAAATAGCGGTGTTGGTGGCGAGTTCAATTGTTTTTTCCCATCTCAAAAATAGGCTCCACTTTCCTTTAGCGCCAATCTGTGTGAGGCTTCTCAATTTAACAGCTTGTACATGTATTCCAGTAAAACACATTCGTAAAATATTTTAACGCGCAAACGTCTACTTTTTGAGAACAAAAAGTCTAAAGTTTCAGAAAATTCCAATAAAATTCCAATAAAATTGACATTTTGCCACAGATAATGTACGAATTTCATTCCTAGGTCGTTTCGTTTTACGTTTAGACAAAACGACAGTGGATTTTAATGGTTTATAGTGTGTTGTGGAGTTTTTACCTTTAATTCATTTTTGAATATCTGTTACCGTCATGAACTTAATTATGAAGAAAATATAATAAAATTAAGTTTAAAAAAGTTGTACTATTTTTTATTTACTATAGAGATCGTGAGTAACGAAGCGTAATCGAATGTAATTATAATTAGCGCGAAAAAAACGTTTGACAGTTGTTACTTGTCGTATGTTTTCACAGTTAGAGCGTCTATCGTACTCCTGTTTGTAACTAAGATTGATTGAGACCACTGGGTCCCCAAAGTCCCTTTCTTCGTGTTCTGCAGCTCACCTCCCGATCCTGAAGTGCTAAGTGTCGTGCAAGTGTTGGACTCTATTGAGCTAGTGGCAATGACAATTTAGGGTGCAAGAGCGAGCAAAGCGAGCTCGGGACTTAGGGCACACCTACTCGGTTATTTTTTTATAAGCCACTCAGAAGTAGGAGCCCCGCTTTGCGGGGCTCCGTCGACACAGGACTCCATCGACATGCATACATACCTAAAACATTATAACAATAAAATAAAAAATGCTTATGACCTTCGACAAATGATGATTTTGGGGTGTTAATCTTGACCTCGAAGATGTCATTGACCGTATTATTGCTTGGAAATAGTCTTTGCACCCATCACGTGATCTTCTTTACCCTTAATTTTTCACGAATTTTGAAAAAAATTGACAATTTTTTTCTCGGCGCATTTTGGGGTTTTCCTCTACCCAAAATAAATACCTACTATAAATCCGCGAGTGGCGCTAAATGAAAGTGCTTCCCAAAAATGCCAAACGCGCATTAGGGTTCTCAATTAAAAAAAATATTGGAATAAATTTAAATGTTCGTATCTACCTATTTCGCTGCGATTGAAATAGTGTATGCATGTAACTCAGACACCACGGCCCAAGAGTTTCAACCCTAAACGACTCGAAAATGTAACTACCAGCGAGGTTGTTATATTTCCACCGCCTCACGTTCTCCGCAGCTGGATGTATTGGATAATAATTTCATTAGGATACCTTAACCCAAAAAAAAAACAGACGGACAACAAAATGATCTTCGCATATATGCGTACCTATGAAGATCTAGACAAAGTCGGTTTTTTTTTTTAATATTGTTAACAAGTCGATATGCAAGGCATTGACCATATGACATTTTGGTCGCGCTTGTCAATGTCACCGTATATTTGCAACCACCCGTTAGTATAGACATAAGAAAAACAACAGGCCAAGTGCGTGTGAATTTCGCCCATTTATGATTACGTACCAAATGAGAGAATTATCAAAGAAAAATCTGATTTATCAATATAATGGTAATATATATTAATATATATTAACAATAAAATAAAAAATGCTTATGACCTTCGACAAATGATGATTTTGGGGTGTTAATCTTGACCTCGAAGATGTCATTGACCGTATTATTGCTTGGAAATAGTCTTTGCACCCATCACGTGATCTTCTTTACCCTTAATTTTTCACGAATTTTGAAAAAAATTGTCAATTTTTTTCTCGGCGCATTTTGGGGTTTTCCTCTACCCAAAATAAATACCTACTATAAATCCGCGAGTGGCGCTAAATGAAAGTGCTTCCCAAAAATGCCAAACGCGCATTAGGGTTCTCAATTAAAAAAAATATTGGAATAAATTTAAATGTTCGTATCTACCTATTTCGCTGCGATTGAAATAGTGTATGCATGTAACTCAGACACCACGGCCCAAGAGTTTCAACCCTAAACGACTCGAAAATGTAACTACCAGCGAGGTTGTTATATTTCCACCGCCTCACGTTCTCCGCAGCTGGATGTATTGGATAATAATTTCATTAGGATACCTTAACCCAAAAAAAAAACAGACGGACAACAAAATGATCTTCGCATATATGCGTACCTATGAAGATCTAGACAAAGTCGGTTTTTTTTTTTAATATTGTTAACAAGTCGATATGCAAGGCATTGACCATATGACATTTTGGTCGCGCTTGTCAATGTCACCGTATATTTGCAACCACCCGTTAGTATAGACATAAGAAAAACAACAGGCCAAGTGCGTGTGAATTTCGCCCATTTATGATTACGTACCAAATGAGAGAATTATCAAAGAAAAATCTGATTTATCAATATAATGGTAATATATATTAGTACAAGATACGTAATAATAAACATTATCACCAAATATCAAGTGCCAATGGTAAGCTAAAAAATTCTTCAGAACAACATTTTGTGACAGACGAAGGACAGACAGACGGACACGTAAGTGACAGCAATAGGGCTCCGTTTGAACCCATCGGCTACGGAACCCTAATTACTCGTAAGTAAAATTGTAAACTTTTTATTTTCAAAAAGACTCCGATACCTATATTCTAAATGATTGAATTTGGGTGAAAACCCTAAAATAAACTCATATTTCCAAACTTGTCATTGCGGCCTACATACCGTTAACATTTATCGAGGTATCGTCCACTGGGGTTCGACTGGTTAAAAAGGTCTGAATAGCGGCATCTAACTTATCGACAAGTTCGACAGGCGCGAACAAGTTGGAGGACTGGTTATGTTACTCTGTGGTTATCTCTGTTGTTACCAAATGTTCCTTGTTGTGGCGAAATACCTGTGTTTATATCTGCACGTGTGTGCGTTTTGTTTCTGGGTTGCCGCATGTGCGTTTCGTTTCTGCGTGTGTGCGTTTGGTTTCTGCGTCTGTGCGATCTTACACGTGTCAGAATTTCACGAGTCACGCTTCGATTGTGGTAGAAAAAGTTAAGATTATAACAAAGGGTGATTATTTGGATGTTTCACCTTGTACGGTGGATTAGAATTAAATTGGACTTCCCTAGCTTTAGAGGTAGGTAATTTTATAGGTGCCAGACTTAAAGACTGAAATAAATATAGACTTAAGTGGGAACATATAAGGTTGCTTATTTATATAAAAGTAGTTGACCCGGTGAGGTTCACACCGCCTCACAATCAATAAATGTGTTAGTTTTTTGAAGAATTTTTCCAATGTTTTAATAGTTATTCCAGGCGGAGATAAATCCAGCAAATCAAAGACTATAATCAACAAATAAAAATCAGTCCAGCCGTGCTTGAGTTATATAATATATAACTAACCCGACTTTGTTTTATATAATAATAATTTATAGTTTCTTTTAAAAAGAATAAAAATAACTTCAAGTTTTTATTTTTTCTTCAGGAGTAGGTATGAGATGTTTATCGGTGAGTTTCTCGGTGTGCAGGTGGTTTTTATTCGTGTACTTATGAAGGGTGAATGCTGTAAATGTTTGTTTTTACGAGAAAAGTGGGTAATACCGTACACGTGGCGTAAAGGTAAATGTACTTTTTGCATTGTTTCAAGTGCTGTTTAAAAAGGTTTTGGTGAGAAACCGCTTCCTGAATATTTTTTTGAATACAGTCTGTTAGGGAATATAAATTAAATTTATATAAATTCCAATATTATGTAAAGGCTTGATAATTAAGGCCGAAAATGTACAGCGGCCGGCTACGAACATTTTCACAGACTTCAAAAACACTGACTTTTTTTTGTAACAAAAGTTTTTATTTATCAATTTTTAGTTGTGGTTTCCCATTAAATTCTGTTAACAATGCATAGATAAGCGATCATAGTAATCGCAAGTCATTTGCTGTTAGTTATTGTTCCACAGTCGTATCTCCGAAGATCTTTATCAGATCTATATGAAACTAGCTTCCGCCCGCGGCTTCGCCCGCGTAAAAAGTGTAATTATAAGTTTGAGCGGTATTTCCAGCGAGTAGCACGTTAAATAAAACCTGTAGAAATCAAAATCAAAAGTTATTTCAATTAGGATGAAAGCCAGATTTATTTGAACGCCTAAGTTCCATATAAAGACTGTAGGGGCACATACACTCGCTCAGTGTGTCGGGGTACCTATCTTCTTACTCTTACCGTGATAAATATAATTGTTTACCATATCGAGACTGTTTCATTTAATGGGTCCCGAACATATCCTAAATTGGTGCTTTGCTTCTTGCCCGTGGCTCCGTCTGCGTAGACATTTATATTAAATTAACTTTTTCACGGTTTTGGCACCCTGGTAGTTTACCTTTGGCTTCATCCGCGTGCAGGTCTGAAATTTCTCTTCTTCATGATTCTGTTTTCCTGGTAATTTATGAATCTATACCGCTCAGGATTCCAGCCCGGAAAATACTTATTCAAGATGTTACCTCTCATGTACTCAGCCTCGGAATACTTTTTGTGATTCTGATCTCCTGGTAGTGCGCGAGTCTATACCGTTCGGAAATTTCACTTCTTTACGATTCGGTTCTCCTGGTAATTTGTGAATCTTTCTCTACCTCTTACGATTCCTGCCCCGGAATACTTTTTGTGTTTCTGGTCTCATATGAAATTTAAATGGGACCATTTCGGAATAAACTTCTTCAGAACTTAAGAATAATTTTGCAAATCCGTCGTTAAATGACGGAGTTATGCCCGAACATCATAAAAAAATATATAACAATCATCCGAATTGTTAAGCTCCTTTTTTGAAGTCGGTTAAAACGGAGATTCTGTGCTTAACCCGTATGTACGAGCATGTATGTCCACGATTTTTTTAACATCTTTTCTACTTCGCTAAGCAAGTCGCCTGCGTCTTAGTGCATTTCTGACCCTATAGTAATCAACATAAAATACCTAAATTGTATGTACTTGAATAAATAAAACGTAAAATATTTATGGCCACCTAAGGAAGCACCTTCCATAGAAATACTTTTTATTCAAAATTGTTCGTAAGACGAATGGGACGAGTATTTAGGACGTGTTCCGATTGTGTTATTTCTTGAGGCCATTTTTAGGCTTCGGGAAATTTTTACGACTTCTGTATTTACGGGAAGGTTTATGTCGAAACATAATCCTATTGTCAGCCTTGTCTGTTATCACGACGTGTGATCACGGTGTGACCTAAATTCTCTTTTTTGCCTTTGAATTTTTACTGTGCCTTTGTAAAATTATTTTTGTGAAGGGTCACTTTCATTGACCTTAATAAAATAATTGATTTTACCCAACTGCTTAGATGAATTTTTTTTAAACAATTGTTTAACTTGGACATTTAAAAACACAATTTTTATGTTTCAGCATCATCAGCCTTTAATGTCCCCACGAATTTAAGGGCCGTAATCCACCACGCGGGCCCAATGCAGATTGGTGGATATCACGTCTTCGAATTTTTGGTTATTAGGGTTCCGTATCCAAAGGGTAAAACGGGACCCTATTACTAAGACTCCGCTGTTCGTTCGTCTGTCTGTCCGTCTGTCACCAGGCTGTATCTCATGAACCATGATAGTTAGACAGTTGAAATTTTCACACATGATGTATTTCTGTTGCCGCTATAACAACAAATACAAAAAACAGAATAAAATAAATATTTAAGGGGGCTCCCAAACAATCAACGTGATTTTTGATTCAAAATAATAATTTCTATTAAGTCCATATACCAGTCAGCTTATCAAAAAATGATGGACACTATGCTTTACCAAATTTTAATCAATAAAAATTGAAAAAGATAAAACGCATCAAAGCTCAGGAATGTTACGTCACTCGTAGATAAAAAGGAAACAGTTTTAAGGTAGATGTGACGTCATGCTAAATTTCAACGCACTGTATCGTCCTCATTTTAGGGTTCCGTACCCAAAGGCCCAAACGGAACCATATTGCTGTCACTCACGTGTCCGTCTGTCTGTACGTCGTCTCTCACAAAATTTTGTTCCGAAGAATTTTTTAATGTCCCATTGACCTATGAACTTGAAATTTGGTGATGTTTAATTCTACGTATATTTTACTCACAAATACTAATAAATAGATTTATAGAGGTATCCATTGAAAAGGGAGGATCCTCCGACCAGACGGGTGTTGTGTCTGGTCCGGGCAACTGCCCGATAGTCGATTTCGGGCTGTTGTATATGTTCAAAATGCGCGGAGAACTCTGCTTGCGCGATGTAGGAATTTTGCTGTGCTAGTTCGTATGTAGCGTCATAGATGTCGCTACAGATTAATCAGATTTTTTCTTTGATAATGCCCTCATTTGGTACGAAACCCTAAATGGGCGAAGTCCGACACGTACATGGGCGGTTTTTTTTTGCTAATGTGATAAAAGAAAAAAACACGTGTCCAATATTTTTTGGTACCTACGTAATCTAACTAATGACGGACGAAATATACTCGTATTTTAAGTCATCTATTCTATTCTCAGAAACTTTCCGTAGCCATAAAATTACAAAAAACAATGCAAATCCAACCAAAATCTAACTCGATCGCAATCACTCGTAAAAGAGTAGGTAACTAGCTTCCTATACAATATTTAAGGTCCCCGTCACTGGCGTCTAAAACCGTATAAAAAGCGGGTGAAACGGCCTTTGAATAATATATGAGGCAGCGTTTATAGCCATCTGTTCCGGTCGCTGTTTGATTAGTATAACGAAAAGGGATGGGAGATATGTAGAGCTGGTATTTGTAAAAAAAATATATATATGTACTCATACTTTTCTATTCCAGTTTCATTTGTATACAAATACAATTAGTAGCAATGTCGATCAATATATAGGTAAGTGGAAGCTGTTAGAGCTTGAAAGGTCATGACGGGCTAGGCACCAACTAATTTGAAAAGTTCTACCACCCCCTAGTTAAGTTTCATGAAGTTTGGCATTTATCATCGACGCCGCGTAACAGTCGTTATATTTCTGTCAACATCTCTTATCTGTTTATTTATTGATAGGATCGTCAAACTCTAACTCTCAAACTCAAAGCATTTATCACTACATAGTATAAAACAAAGTCGCCTTTTCTGTCCCTATATCCCTATGTGCGCTTAAATCTTTAAAACTACGCAACGGATTTAGATGCGGTTTTTTTCAATAGATAGAGTGATTCAAGAGGAAGGTTTATATGTATAATACATGCATCATATACTAAGGCAACATTGCTAATTTTAGAGGTTTCTAAGGTGATGTCGTAAATTAACCTATTTTTTTGGCTTATTTAGCAATTTAGCAAAAACGCTGCCTAAACCCTACGAGTTAGATCAAATTAATGTACTACAGTATTAGATTTTCAATAGACTCAATAGATTTTCAATAGATTTTCAATAGATTTTCAATAGACTTTCAATAGACTTTCAATAGACTTTCAATAGATTTTCAATAGACTTTCAATAGACTTTCAATAGACTTTCGATGGACTTTCAATAGACTTTCGATAGACTTTCAATAGACTTTCAATAGATTTTCAATTGACTTTCAATAGACTTTCAATAGATTTTCAATAGACTTTCAATTGACTTTCGATATACTTTCGATAGTCTTTCAATAGATTTTCAATAGACTTTCAATAGACTTTCGATAGTCTTTCAATAGATTTTCAATTGACTTTCAATAGACTTTCAATAGACTTTCAATAGACTTTCAATAGACTTTCGATATACTTTCGATAGTCTTTCAATAGATTTTCAATAGATTTTCAATAGACTTTTAATAGTCTTTCGATGGACTGTCAATAGACTTTCGATAGATTTTCAATAGACTTTCAATAGATTTTCAATAGACTTTCAATAGAATTTCAATAGATTTTCAATAGACTCAATAGACTTTCAATAGATTTTCAATAGATTTTCAATAGACTTTCAATAGACTTTCAATAGACTTTCAATAGACTTTCAATAGACTTTCAATAGACTTTCAATAGATTTTCAATAGATTTTCAATAGACTTTCAATAGACTTTCAATAGACTTTCAATTGACTTTCAATAGACTTTCAATAGACTTTCAATAGACTTTCAATTGACTTTCAATAGACTTTCTATAGACGTTCAATAGACTTTCAATAGACTTTCAATACACTTTCAATAGACTTTCAATAGACTTTCAATAGACTTTCAATAGACTTTCGATATACTTCGATAGTCTTTCAATAGATTTTCAATAGATTTTCAATAGACTTTTAATAGACTTTCGATAGATTTTCAATAGACTTTCAATAGATTTTCAATAGACTTTCAATAGACTTTCGATAGACTGTCAATTGACTTTCAATAGAATTTCAATAGATTTTCAATAGACTCAATAGACTTTCAATAGACTTTCAATAGACTTTCAATAGACTTTCGATGGACTTTCAATAGACTTTCGATAGACTTTCAATAGACTTTCAATAGATTTTCAATTGACTTTCAATAGACTTTCAATAGACTTTCAATAGACTTTCAATAGACTTTCGATATACTTACGATAGTCTTTCAATAGATTTACAATAGATTTTCAATAGACTTATAATAGTCTTTCGATGGACTTTTAATAGTCTTTCGATGGACTGTCAATAGACTTTCGATAGATTTTCAATAGACTTTCAATAGATTTTCAATAGACTTTCAATAGACTTTCGATAGACTTTCAATTGACTTTCAATAGAATTTCAATAGATTTTCAATAGATTTTCAATAGATTTTCAATAGACTTTCAATAGACTTTCAATAGACTTTCAATAGATTTTCAATAGATTTTCAATAGACTTTCAATAGACTTTCAATTGACTTTCAATACACTTTCAATAGACTTTCAATAGACTTTCAATAGACTTTCAATAGGCTTTCAATAGACTTTCAATAGGTTTTCAATAGATTTTCAATAGATTTTCAATAGATTTTCAATAGATGGTCAATAGATAATCAATAGATAAATAAATGAGTAACGAATATTAAATATTTACATACATCTGGTTACATAACTACACATACATGATAGCGCTGACCAATGAAAACAATACCACAGACTAAAACAAACGTCAAAATGGCTGACAACGTAACGGAAACACGAATCAGTGCAATAAATAAATAAGTGATTTTGCATCACTATCATCACTACATAGTATAAAACAAAGTCGCCTTTTCTGTCCCTATATTCCTATGTGCGCTTAAATCTTTAAAACTACGCAACGGATTTTGATGCGGTTTTTTTCAATAGATAGAGTGATTCAAGAGGAAGGTTTATATGTATAATACATGCATCATATACTAAGGCAACATTGCTAATTTTAGAGGTTTCTAACGTGATGTCGTAAATTAACCTATTTTTTTGGGCTTATTTAGCAATTTAGCAAAAACGCTGCCTAAACCCTACGAGTTAGATCAAATTAATGTACTACAGTATTGTACACCATAAAAAGGTCTACAAAAAAGTCCGCGATGGTATATGTTTATATTTTAGGGATAACCCACATTAACCATTTTTATTGTTTACTTTTTATGTGAAAAAATGGCTTATTTACGAAGCTATTTTAAGCAATACGGCATTAATCCTTATCGAATTAAGTACCTTAAATACAGTGTGCAATTAATATAGATCAATATGGTTCCTTACAGCATGTAAATTAAACAAATATTTTCGGAGATATTACAAATTTAAAATTTGCGTTTGCGGCGGGCGGTACCGGTCGGACGGGGCAGTGCGGGGAGGCATGCCTATAAATAGCGCGTCGGAGGCCGCGGTTATATAATTTTTTTTAAATTTAGTATCAGCATTGCACCCGTGCGAAGCCGGGGCGGGTCGCTAGTTTCAAATAAACCATTTATAGGCACTTTTGATTTGTCAATACGTCGGTCATTAAGAAAGATGAAGCTAATTGCACATTCCAAGGCGTAGATCTCTATGGAGAAGAACGTGCAAGAAACTCCATGAACACTCTTTTAAACCACGTTATGTATTACAAAAATCCTGGTTACGTATGTCTTGTTGCGTTTATTATATAAGAACACAGTGGCAGTAAAAAGAGGACCAGTCTCAGCTGACGGCACACGTTCATGAACATGACGCGTGGATCAGCACCACTCAGCTCAACCATATTGAAAGGAACCGAATAACCCAATACACGTGCCACCATTCAGCGAGACATTTGAGTGAGCATGACAAACTCTCAATTGCCATGCTCGTTCATGTTAAAAAAAGCAGTTACATTACGTATTAATGTAACTGCTTTTCAATTTTTTTTAATATTAGTACGTTTAGAGTACCTATATACCCCATGGTACTCATATTTACAAAATTAGATATTGCTTCGAAATTATACAATATTATAACTTAAACCAATAACATTAAACATTAACTCCAAAAAAAAATATATAAAAAATACAATGGTGTCGATTCTCTTATTCAATAACTAAACTAGAATTAGAGAATCGTTATCTTTTACTAAAAGGCAGTGCAAGAAAAGGACGGCTATAACTATGAACTAAGTTAGAGATGTCAAACTAGTTTATGCCTTGCGTTTCACCGTGTGTTTAATCGACATGTTTTTACGTGTACCCTTAATTTGTATGGGAATATTAGTTTAACTAAATTTGACAGCTCTAATTTACGTCTGTCTCTTTCTTGTTTTCTTAGAGATATAAAGATAGGAATAGTCTAAATTGAGTTTAGTTTGTGCACAACAGAATCCGTACCATTGTCTATATAAATAAAACGCACGACACTCATTTGCCCGGTTTTTTAAAACTAATATGTAGGGAAAGGGATTAGGCTGGTGTCTAGAGGCTGTGCTAAATAGTCGAGGTCACTAATACATCATCCATAGAATGTTCATTTAAAAAGCTTCCATTAGCGTATCACGTAGGACCCTTCACACACTTGCCCCACAATAATGTTGGTCTCTTTTGATACCCATTCGCCTCCGTCCTGTGCCCCCATCTATAGTCGACCTGACTATGTCGTCTCTCCATCTCGCCGCCGCGCGCCGGCCCCCCAACATACATTGTTTAGATTGTGATAAACCTGTTGACGCCTGTCCTACACAGTTTCTAAACGCCATATTGTATCTCGCTTATTATGGTTGAGAAAATAGGCATACAGTCACTTAAATAATATACTTTCTCTTTGTCGTGATGACAATGTTTCCTTGGCTTGTTAGTGACAGTCGTTTTAAAAGCTTAGAAATAAACTCCTTGGAATGTACTTTGTCTAAAGCCCGAGGGTCTGAAGACAAAGTGCCATTTTATAGACGGTTGCGGATTGACCACTTGACATTTTGGTAGTGCATAATATTAATCCTTTACATTTTTGACTATAGGATCACTCGTGTGTTAGTCTATCCGTCCGCCACTGAGAATTTGCTCTGAATCTACTGGACCAATGGAGTTGTATATAGATCTTTACTTTTAGATTATAGGATAACCTATCGAAAGTCTGTGGTGGTCGATAAAAAACGTAATAAAATATGAATCGTTTTTTACAAAACCCGAATGAAGAAAAAAAAGTGTGACCGACCTAAACCACGATTTTTAGCCGAAACCGTAATGTTCGGCGGGAAGCTCACGTTTAAACAGAAAAACTAGCAAAAATTGTCTTGAGAAAGTTATAAAATCATCGAAAAGTAGCCCATACTTTTACAGAATCTATCTATCTATATATATAAAAATTAATCCCTATTTCCTTGGTTCACGGTATCACGCGTGAACCAATTCAATTCGATGCGGTATCACTAATTCTTTTTTTGTTGTGTTTGTTATTGTCAGGAGAGTCCTTATGAAAAAAAAAATTAAGAATGTTCGGAAAATTAGAAAATTTCAGAAAACTTAACGATATTCTCAAGTTTGACAGTTCACGCGTCAGGTCAACGTCTGTCGGGTCAGCTAGTACCAAAGAAATGATCAAAACGATGATTACACACTAATGATTTCACACATAATACTTTAAAAACGCTCGTTTCGGTTGAGCCGAATTACCAGCTAAAACGAGATTGTTTTGGCCAAAACTGGCTATAACTCCAGTCGAAACCAGATTTTTTTGGCCAAAACGCACTTAAACCGAAACGAAAACCGAAACCAAACGATAGGTCAAACACTACTTTTAATATTATTTCTCTGTGAAAAATTCCTAAATAATCCAACGTATTACGCATACTCTTATAGGTAGGTAGGCATTGAAGGCTGTCATATCCAACATGATGTGACGTCATGTGGCAACATCGACAAATTGAAAATCAATCACCTGGCGATCCAATCAGTATCAAAATCAGTACCTGTGCTGACACTTGATTAACCTGTGTCACGAGAAATTATTTGGATTTACTCGAGTATAAGTTCGCCTCAGAATAAGTAGCTTTTAGAGGTTAGATGGTTAGTCAGTTCTTCCTAGGGTGACTTTTCATTCATATGAAATATTTCTGGTTGTCAAAGTACTCGTGTATTCGAAAAAAAACTACAGTGAAAAATTTGAAAAAATAATTACAATGGGGCCTTACTCTGTTATGTAAAAAACGTAACCGTTCACAACATAAGATTTTGTCAGTTAAGAATAACTCGACAAATTGTAGGGAACAGCAGATTTTTTTGCGATTTCATGGTTCTTATTGTTATAAATATAGTATTATTATTGTAAATACTAAAGTTATTATTTCATAAAAACTTTTAATTTATGTAAAACAGCCCCTTTTATTTTATTTGGGGGGGGGGGGAATATCCAATGACTTCTCCCGCTCTAGGGTGGAGCGCCAGGGCGTGTCAGACTCTTATTGACTAAAACCCACCCCTGTTCCTCCCTGCCCTGAATGCCCAGGGGCGAGATAACTCTTTCGAATTTATCGTCAACCCCTAGGCAGATGTACAACAGCCCCTGGCAGTTGTACATAAATTAAAACTCAATTTCCCGTTATTAGCAAATAAAAACTACAGATGGCCATTCCCTATTGATTGAAAAGTTAATGTTGTCAGTCTAGTGACAATGAACCCAATCCAATTCTGTTTGGACAGGTAAAAGTACACCAAACTCATTACCGCCATAAGCCGCTTTTACAAGTCAGTTAGGCGTCCATTACATGGTAAATCTTTCTGTCAGTTTTACCACAGTTGAGGGTGTGACTGACCGATGGTTGATTAAATATAAATTTCCATACTTAGATTTTTGCATCATAAAACCATCAGTCATAACTTTGAGGTGTATATAGCCGCCAAGTGGCGCCCTCATTGAATAAAAAATCGTAGCAAATCTTAGAAAATAAAGATTAAAGAAGTTAGCAAAAGTACAAAAAACGGCCGTTTTTGACACTTTTGTTTACTACTTTGGATACGAAACACTTTCAATCCTGTTTTAACAACGTAAAAATACCGTATCCTATTAGTAACAAACGCAACATAGGATTCTTTAATATTTATTTTCTATGCTAAGATACGAATTTTTTATTCATTGAGGGCGCCACATGGGGAGCTAGGCCCTTAAGAATTGACTGCCGCTTGCATGTGGGTGTAATGGACGCCTTACAAACGAACTGGCCAGTAACACAATAAGGCCGGGACTCCACCAAAGCGGAGATGTGTGCGGTGTGCTGTGTGCTGTGCGAGAACAACCAATAGAATTGTGTTATTCACACATCTCCTCTCCGGTCAGCTTCTTCTATTGGTTGTTCTCGCACAGCACACAGCACACCGCACACATCTCCGCTTTGGTGGAGTCCTGGCCTAAACCCTGACGCACACTAGCGAATCCACTGTTAATTTAATCTCATACCGTTAAGTCGCAACAAATCACGGTTCTTTACCGCCATTTTATTGCGTTTTAGCCACGAAGGCACTTTGCACGTATGTAACTGGGTTAACACTTGGCCCGACTTGCCTTCATGTTTATGCAAAACTGACTTCTTCAGGACACTGCGAAGGGAAGATAAGCTTTGTATGAATAATAACGGTGTCCGTTTGAATACATTTTCTAATATATTTAGACGCGTTAAACTAGTTATAGTCTTAGGTGTTTGCGTTTTGTCAACCCTAGCAACGGGATTATTATTGTTGCTAAATACGATAGTTAAGTTGTAATAAAACTAAATTTATTATTTCATAAATAAATATTACAATAATTAAGTGTGGCGCTGGATCCCGCAATGTCACAGGATCCAGTGTCTCTCTACAGATAATTATTATAATGCTAGTCTATACATGTATGTATATACCTACTAACCGGTTTAGTTTTTTTTTGGAGGGTAGGAAATCATTAATATTAAATGACTTCTCCCGCTCTGGGTGGAGCGGGAGGGCGTGTCAGACTCTTACTGACTAAAACAAACCCTTGTTATCGGCGACCCTAGGCAGTAGCTGGCCTACTTACGTTTGGACTATTAGGAATGTTGTGCCAGTGCTTCATCGAATGTCTAGAGTAGTCTAAACTGACGACACGGTTGGCGCAGTGGTTGAGCGTTCGGCTGCTGCGCTGCGTGTCGCGGATTTGTATGACCTACAGATAGTTGTTCCGGGTCTGGGTGTATTGTGTATGTGAGTATACATGTTTGTGAACGCACCCATGATACAGGAGATTCCTAGTGTGGGGCAACGTTTTTAAAAAAAAAAAAAAAAAACTAAACTTTAACGGGAATCTATTCAATTGTTACGATTTTGCCAAGCAATATTGTTTACCCAGCAACATAGCGCTTGTCCTATCTAAAAATGGTGAGTGGTTTGTGAGTACTCGGCCTTATAGAATAATTAATTTTTTACCATTTTCTCTCATATTATTTTCGAAGTAATGCTGAACCAACCAAGAACTTACAAATACATTCTTTAGATTTTCTAGGAAAAAAATAATGGCTACTTCAGGTTATAAGCAATGGGTTAATAAGTCAGGGAAGAAAGGAAGACGAAAACGTGTTGTACTGACCCCATCTAACATTAAACAAGGGCTTAATATTATAATGACCCATCATTTAAAAAAAAATAAAAAAAAAATGTGATCATAATTGTATTCTTAATCATTATTCATCATCATAATATCATAGGAATTTGTACCAATTTCAAATTTCGGAGAAAGCTCCTAAGGAGCTTAGCAGGTGACTTAGTAAAAATTATCAAACACGTGTCAAATCCCAAAGTCTCGCCACGTTAAACTAATACCAAGAAATCCAACTACTGGCAGAAATTCAGAGCTTTACCTGAAATCACCTTGCGCAAAATGTGTGCGGTGACCCACTTTGGCATTTGAAAGAAAAATCTTAGTAACGTTAGACAGCTAAAATTCTAAAAGTCAACATAATTTTCTGTCATTTTATAAATTACAAAAACTTATGAGTATCATTATCGCAAAAAAAAAATAACTGATGATTCCAGGGTAACAAACTTCCGTGAGTCGGAGGCGCGTAGTGTTCCACGCGCGCCTCAAAGAGATTAGTGTCAGCCACCACTGACGGGGCCCATCGTGGCCGGTGCCAGCATGCCTAAAAAAAGAATCCTTGCCGGTGCCTGCATGCCTAGGGGTAGCGGATAAATGCTGAAAATGAGTTACCACAACAATGGGCATTCAGGCAGGGAAGGAACAGTGGTAGGTTTTAGTCAGTAAGAATCTGACACACCCTCTCGCTCCGCCCAGAACGGGAGAAGTCAGTGGATGATTTCCCACAGCCCCAAAAAAAAAAAGGGGAAGAAACTTATAAATCTTTTTAGTACGGATTATCGAAAAATATTGAACACGTATTATTTGCGTTATCAAATAAAAAAAAATTACAAAGACAAAACGCATCAAAGTTCAGGAGAGGGCTTGTTACGTCACTTTTGAGTAAAAAGTGGTACAATTATAACTCAGGTGTGACGTCAAGCGACATTTCAACGCACTGATACAGCGCGATAAAATTTATTATGTACGTCTGATTTTTTTATTTACGTGACAAAGGAAAAAATGCTTGTCCAATAGTTTTTGGTAACATAGCTGACGAACTAATTACATTTTAGTCATCTACCCAGTTATCTAAATATAATATAACATAGTCAGCTTTTTAATGTTCACACTGCTGAGACACACATGCGAGAGTGTGGGCCATATCCACCGCGTGGATGTCATAATGTCTTCGATGTATTGGTTCTAGGACACGCCGTTTCCTCACGATGATTTCCTACACCGTTTTGTGAGCAGTGATGATGAAATAATTGATACAAAATAAAGCCTGCCTGGGTTCAAACCCACGACCTACAACTTGTAAGTCGCGGCCGTTACCACTGGGCCAGCACTGCTCAACCAAATTATACAGTTTCCCAAATTCATGTTACTCTACCATTTGCCTAAAATGCTCAAATCGACATCGATTCCTATCAAAATATAGTTACGACACGTTACAAGATAACAGTGAGCATTAAATAAGCATGCCAAAAAAGGGTGTTAGGTATACATGCCCACTGCCACTTTTCCCAAAAGGCAATGGAGAAGACTATGCTAAGATTTTTTTATGCGTGGTCGAATCAGAAATGAGTAAGATTACTGAAGAAAAAACTAAGGTTACCGACCCTCTTAGGCACTGAAACTCACCGGTGAGTTTGACAAAAAAAAAAAATTATTTAAGTGAAAAAAAAAAAATTGTTGTCTACCCGGGTTGTCGTCGGGATTCAATTCGACAACCCGGGTTTGTCCGCCGGGCCTAAGAGGTGACAGTCAATATCGCTGATAAAATGTGACTTAGTCTAGAAACCCTTAAATCACACAGATTCTCAAATTCGTATTCCTCTACCATTTGCCTAAAATGCCCGAATCGAATCCTATCATAATATAGTTACGACACGTTACAAAATAACAGTGAGCAATATGAGCATGTGAAAACGCTGTTAGGAATATGCTTGTTGAATACGAATCGCTTGTGTTACCTACGCATGTTCGTAGGTAATTATTGCGAACGAAATAGGGACGGGGCATAGCAAACCGAATCCTGTTTTGGAATTCGATTAATCGAATGAGAGACTAATTACTTGGGGCTGTAATAAATCAGAATAATGTATGAGGGAGCTCTTAAATGAGAGTGGTTTGGTATATGGATTTAGGATTCTGGGTTAAAAATAACAAAACTAGGTTTTTCTGTGTAACTCAGGGTTTTTGGGCAAAATAAAAAAAGAACACGTACATATTTGATTTTGACCAAAATACATTCCGAGTAGTTTGTTGAACATAATAGGATTCATTGAGGCTACCGGGAAGAGAACTGACACAGATTTTATGTAAATTGAAAAATCATGCAGTCATCGGCCTATTTATCACAACCTTGACAAAAATAATACAAGTCTTGCTCTTGATAAAAAACCGGCCAAGTCCGTATCGGACTTCGCAAATTTAGGGTTCCGTACCAAATGAGGGAATTTCAAAGAAAAAATCTGATTTATCAAATTGGTATCAGTAAGCGGACTGTAAGTTCATAAGAGAAATAAATTTCTTTAAACCATATTGGGGTTAGTAAAATATACGTAAAATTAAACATTATCAGCAAATTTGAAGTTCAATGGGCAGTTAAAAATTCTTTGGATCAAAATTTTGTAACAGACGACGGACAGACAGACAGACGAACAAACGGACAGACAGACACGTGAGTGACAGCAATAGGGATCCGTTTGAACCGTTCGGGCACGGGACCCTAAAAACTACCTCCAACAAAGCCAAGAAAAAGACATATAAATTGTGACAGTTATCATCCGGAACAACCAAATTTATGTGCTGCGAAATTGTTATTTCCATATAACATGGAAGGGATCGAGTCGTTTAGCATAATTTTGTTCCACCCATCCCCTCTCTCCCCACGCATACGACACGTAATCGGGACGACTGTCAATATTTTTTTTGCAAACCCTTGTAATATAGTCATGGAAATGCTAATCACGTTTCCGGGTGTCTGATTTCGGGGTCAACATGGATTAATTAATGTTTGATAACTTTGGAGTTTCATCAGTGTGGTATGGAATCGGGTAGATACCTAATTATCTGCCGGGTTCACAGGATCACAGAGTGCCGGTGGCAGAGTGATTACGTGCTGCCGTGTGCAGCGAGGCTTCCCAGTCTCCTCAAGACCAGAGAGTTCCGGGGTGGCATTTTAAGAGGTCACAGGACCCCCTTCTATGTGCTGTTCTATTGCCTTTCGTTTGCAATGGTCACCGGCTGGTTTTAGTGAGGAAAAAATTCCAAAATCGACCCCAGTCTTTTCCCTAAAAGTCCAGACACTTTTATTTTTTTTGTGTGGAGTGGAAGGGCATGTCAGACTCTCACTGACTAAAACCCACCCCTGTTCCTCCCTGCCCTGAATGCCCAGGGGCGAGGAAACTCTTTCGAATTTATTCTCAACCCGGGCCCCGTCGTGTTTGTTGACAACTCTTTGAGGCGCGCGTGGAACACTACGCGCCGTCGACTCTCGGGCATGGTGCTGATCGGACGGTGAGTTACCCACTACTCGCCGTCTGCAGGCCCGGGTAAAGTCCAGACACCTTAAGAAGGTTTCCGTCCGGTAACAAAAAACCGACCTAATGTGGGTCAGGCCATACGCAGTGTAGGGTTCCGTAGTCGCCCGTAATAACATTCGGACTTAGAAGGAAGATGTTTATTACTATGAACATAATTATTATCAAGTTCACGGTTCTACGTTTAAATTAAAAACGAAAAAAGGAAGGTTTTATTTTTCCAAAATTTACATGTTTGCAACCCGTTTTAAATATTAAATAAGTATTATACAATTACTCTTATACTGACAAAACCTAACTTAGCCGTGATAGTTTTTCTTCAAAGTTCGTTATACAACGTGGCGGTACAATGGTGACATTAATTTAACACTCGGGTAGGGCCCATTAATCATATAAATCATGATAGGTTAAAATAATTCGGAAATAAAAAAAATTCAAACAAACTAAATAATAATGCAAACTTTTTTACAAAAAAATTGTACCGACTTACAAAAAACGTGCAAATTAACTTAAATTTCAGAAGACGGTGTTTCTTCGTTTTTTGATTTTTTTTTTTCGTAAAAAAGTCTTTATTACTATTTAGTTAGAATTTTTTTTTTCAATTTACGAATTATTTGAACATCTCATTATTGTATTTATGATTAATGGGCACTAAGTACCCGTGTGTTAAATTAATGCCACCATTGTAGCGCCACGTTGTATATACTACCATAACGATTTTTTCCAGATTTTCAAGCCAAAAGGTTAGCTTTTAGGGGGGGGGGGCGCAAAAAATATCACTTTAAGTTGAAAATTTTTCCATATAATCACTGAATCGAAAAATAGTCTTCACAACTCTGCAATCATAAATATCCAACGATACCCACACTATAGGTTACGCGAGAACAAAAAAAACATCCCCACTTTACATGTAGGTACGAGAGCTACAATATTTTTTTTTTTTTAAATTATATTGTTTCGTTTTCATGGCGTGATTAAGGTTTGGAATTAAGGTCTATCTAAATGAAGACTGTAAAAAAAAACAAGGTCTAAAAATGTAAGCAGCGATTTCCTATCAGCTTATAAGAAAATCTAAAAGCCAATGAAAACTTGATTGGGAATTAATTGTTGCAGTGCCAATTTTATTCATAGATAATTACTGGAAGACTGCAGTTTAAGCTTAGTTGTTACAGGCTCAGGCACTTCAAACTAATTATAACTATTTTAACCAATGTATATAAAAGGGAGAGAACAGGAATGTTATATCCAGGCACGCCTTCCTCTTCGTACATTAAAAAAACTAGAAATAATACTACGAACAGATAGCGTTAATCTTTTTTAATTATTTCACTAACTTTTGAATCACAATAATCACAAATGTTTGCGATGGAAATAAATGGAGGTTGTGAGGCTATGCGATCACGCGCTTGATCTCTCACCAAATTAATGCATGACATCTGTCATTTTTTATTACAAATTACACTGACAGTCACTGTCACAGGTGTCACTGTGACACCTAACAGACAGTTGGAATGATCTCACGACCGCCATTTAGTAACAAATGTTAGAATTCTTAATCTACGGCCTTCTGCTGGCCTGCGACATATAAATGTGTGGTTAATGAAATATTTGTCTTTAGCATAACCATTCATTTTAATAATCTAACTCGACAATAGGTATCTCAATTAAAAATCTCAATCAAATCAAATAATTTAATGTCTGTATAACGTAGGTAGGAAAATTTATGATTAATACCATTGATCTAAGACTGATTATGTACATACGTAAGGTTATAAACAGTTAGATATTATCTATTTAGATAATAATGTACCTATATCAGCCTTTTAATGTACCCACTGCTGGGGCACAGGCCTCCTCTCTGTGAGAGGGTGTGGGCCGTTATCCACCACGCGGGCCCAATGCGGATTGGTGGATGTCACATGTCTTCGAATTTTTGGTTCTAGGGCATGCCGGTTTCCTCACGATGTTTTCCTTTACCGTTTGAGCAGTGGTGATGAAATAATTTACACAAAGTAAAGCGCCTGGCTGGGTTTGAACTCACGACCTGCAACTTGTAAGTCGCGGCCAATACCACTGGGCCACCACTGCTCCGTTATTGATGATTATTATTATCTGTATTTTGTTATTTCTTATCAAAATTGTATATCTAAATAAAAAAAAAGTTAAGACTTATTTTATAATGTCGATAAAATTATCGCTTCTTCTCTACTCTCTCTAAAGTGGTAGCGAACATTTCTATCGATATAAAACTCGAAAGGCACCTCACTAGCAATTATGATTACGTCACAAACGCGCCCACTGATATCAAAGTGAACGCTACTGAATTTACGTGCTGTGAAATTATTATTATATTCGATGTAAGGGTGCGTTCAGGAGCCGATTTATTTCCTTTCAAGTTGGTACAATAGTTAGCTGGATTGTCATTTCTTTTATTTCCATTCATATTTTCTGATGTCCTGTCGTATCTATCAACTGGAGCTATATAGCTATCTTTAGATCTTTTGACGCTTGAATGACACTGACACTTGACAGGAGGTCGTTTATAAGTAAAAAAAAAAATTATGGTAGAGCACGCATAAGATAAGTCTGCGTGCGGTCGAAATCGGAACTAAAGGTAATAAGTTAAATAAGTTTAATTTTATAAGCATGCCAATGAATATAATCTAGTACATTAATTATTCCTAGCTAGTTAATTCTTTCAATTACAATTTGAGTTACATGATATCGTTTTTAAATAAATGAAGGAAATAGATTTAATTAGGCTTGCAATTTGAAGCAGCGCCAGCATCCGCGCGCAGACTTATCGTGCGCGCACTATACCTAGTATTGTTGCTCTGATTTATTGCCACGAGTCAAAAAAGTTTTACAGTGCTTTAAAATATTTGTAAGTAGACCTTTTACACTAATCAGCTGATATGAGGTGGCACCAACACCAAGTATCTTGGCGGTAATTTCAGACCTTCAACTAAATATGAGAACGATTTATTTTTATCCCTAACAAGCGATTATAGTTGTTCTATCTCACCAAGGCGGTTGGTTTTGGATACGTGTATAGATTCACGTACACACTTTTTTCTGTATACGTCAGTTTGGAGTGATGTGGTAGAAAATAGCTTCCGCACACACAAACAATGTGCACGTGAATCTACACACATCCATGTCCAATCTGATTTTGTGAAATAGAATATCTAACCCGCAGCCAACTAGTTTAATCAGCCATTTAGTTAACAGCCTAGCCTTTTTACTAAACGTTGCCATTTGGTTAACCACCTGGCACCAGTCATTCAATCAAACAGCTATGATAATCCAGACATTTGAGAGAGGCTGTGACTGTGTAAAATTAATTTTAATTTGCTAAGGTTTAGCTGGTAATGTGCTGATGACGATCATAAGAGGAGCCGACGGAGCCCCACTACGCGGGACTCCTATTTCTGGCTGCAGGATTTAAGGGAACTCAACATCAAGTGGACGACGGAGCGAACAAAGCGAGCCATTGGAGCCTCTGGCAACCCGTTCGAACCTAACCTGCCGTGTCCGGGTGCCCCACTTCCCGGATTATATTATCCAGCTGACCAAATAACACTTTCACTCTATTCTACGAATAGTCTATGCATCAGCCAGCCAGTTCACTATAAATGTTGCATTAGACGCATGGGCTGAATATCATCTGCCGCAAGTTGCGGCGCCATTTAGTAAAAAGGCAAGGCTGTTAACTAAATGGCTGATAAAGCTAGTTGGCTGCGACATCTATAATAATCCTAATAAGTCATTAATTTTAGGGGCTATTAGTAGTAGGTATTACCTTTTAAATGGTAACTTATTATGCGCACCCACCCTTACAGTAAGATTGACTCGTTTAGCATAATTTCTCTCCCTTCGCGATCGGAATGAGATCGCACATAGGCTACGTGTTTGATGCTTTACAGCCTGTAATAACCTGAATGAACCGTTTTATTTATTATTTACTCACAATACTTTTTCGTTCGGAGTTATGTGTAAATGGAAATATTTTCACTTATATACGTGTATAAAAAGGTGTAGTGAAAAAAAACCGTCGCCAAGTCGGTATCGAACTTCGCACAATTAGGGTTAAGAACCAATTGAGAGAATTTCAAAGAAAAAATCAGATTTATCAATATATTGGTATTTTTATAGTAAAATATAGGTTATAATTAACATTATAGAGCAGTGGTGGCCCAGTGGTATTGGCCGCGACTTACAAGTTGGAGGTCGTGAGTTCAAACCCAGGTGGGTTTACCTACAACTTGTAAGTCCTACCTAGGCGCTTTACAATGTGTAAATATTTCATCACTACTGCTCTCAAAACGGTGAAGAAAAACATCATGAGGAAACCGGCATGCGCGACATCCACCAACCCGCATTGGGCCCGCGTGGTGGATTACGGCCCATACCCTCTCACAGAGAGGAGGCCTGTGCCCCAGCAGTGGGGAAACTAAAAGGCTGATGATGATAATGATGAATAAACATTATCACCAAATTTCAAGTTCATAGGTATATGTGAAGTTAAAAAATCTTCGGATCAAAGTGTTGTGACAAACTGCGGTCAGACAGACAGACGGACACGTGAGTGACAGCAATTGGGGTCCGTTTGGACCCTTCGGGTACGGAACCCTAGGAAGGAAAACTACTGAAAAGGCACGGTTGTACCCTGCTCATTTCTTTTTTTGCGGTTCAACAGAGGTGACCTCAGATCTTATCTTATGATAATAATAGTGAACATCTACTATTTCATTTGATTACGATGGAATATCTATTGGATAGACTAGATTCTTGCTGTTATTTCTGTCAGGTATTTCAATTATAAAGTTTAAAATTGTTTCGATTTCAAACTATGAAAGAATTTTATAAATCAATGAAATAGCTTCAGAGATAGAATTTAGGTAAAACTAAGGATCGTACAAACGGTATTTCGAAATCCGATCGAGTAATATTTTTGTAAAATAATAAGTTTTTGCAATTAGATTTTCTTATGGATTTTCATATTTTAAACTGCGCGGTAACTTTTAACATTCGTATCCTACTAATCTATACTAATGTTATAAAGAGGAAAAGTTTGTAAGTTTGTCGATTTGTTTGTAGGAAGTATTTTTTAACCGACGAAATGAAAAAGGAGGAGGTTCTCAATTCGACCGTATATATATTTTTTTTCTTTTTATTTTGTGTATGTTCAGCCCTCACTCCGTTATTTATGAACTGATTTTGATAATTCTTTTTTTGTTGGATAGGGTATATCTCAAGAGTGGTCCCGTGTCATGGAAGTCAGAATCTGATTATGGAATCCTCATAAAATTGAGAGAAACCCTCGAAAATTGTGGGCTCAAATAGTGTTTCTGCGTGTATGTTCAGCCCTCACTCCGTTAGTTATGAACCGAATTTGATAATTATTTTTTTGTTAGATAGGGTATACTTCAAGGGTGGTGCTATGTCACGAAAGTCAGGATCTGATGATGGATTTCAGATAAAATTGAGAGAAACCCTCGAAAATTGTAGGCACGAATAGTTTTTCTGCTTGTATGTTAGCCCTCACTCCGTTTGTTATGGACCGATTTTGATAATTATTTTTTTGTTAGGTCCCTACCTATACATATCTCAAAGGTGGTTCCATGTTAAGGAAACCAGGATACGATGAGGGCATCCTGACAAAATTGAGAAAAACCATCGAAAATTAAGAGCACAATAGTGTTTCTGTTTACTTTTTATAACTTATCAAGTATTTGCGATTAGGAATCATCACATAATGAAGTTGAAATGATGATGGAAACTATACCTTTGCTAAACAATTAGAAGTTAGATATAAGAACAGTGGTTTTAGTGACAGATATGCTTTGAAGAAAAGACGTCTTTACAATATTGGAGGTAACCTCAATTGGTCAATTATCCTGGGATCCTCAAGGAAGGATGGTTACATCATCAGCTCATTGGAAAGAGGAATGATAAAAGATTAGAAATTAGCCCCTGAATATTCTGAGATTAAAAGATGACGCGAGCCACAAAAAAATCATAATATAAAAAACTTTTTAACAAAAAAATTAACCGACGGAAACGAACTAAAAAGTAAGAAATAAATAGACCTTTTAAGTCTTGAGTATTGAGCTTATACTTATAATATCAAATTTAATATAAACTAATTTTGAGTCGGCGCCAGTACGCGGGCAGTGCCGCTGGTAGGTACAATACCTAGTTTCAACTTATGTATGGTTTGTATAACATTACCAGCCAAAGTACCCCATTCCACATTTCTTCCCGAATTTACAAGCCAACTGCTACATTTAATAAGAAAAATCACCAAACCTCGAAAATCCAAAAAGCATTTTTTATTCAAATTAACCGCGATCCGGTTTTAAGCGTGAAAATGAACATTAATACCTTTCTTTAAAGAAAGATATTCAAAGGTAAAAAAGATTTTATCTTTACAGTCTCAAAGAGATCTCGACGCCTCTTGAGGATATTAAAGGGCATAAGATTTTGTTTTTTTAAACATAAATAATTGAAAATGGCGGTTTTGACTGGCTTTAAGAAAGTCAAAATGTGCGGCGCTTCTGTAGGTATTAGAAAGATTTCATAAGAGGACTAAAATATTGCGTGATACTACCTTCTTTGGAGTGTGAGAATTCATCCAATGACTTCACCACGACTTCATTTGACACGCTCTCCCGCTCCATCCAGAGCTCCCGAGAGCGTGTCAGACTTTTACTGACTAAAATCCACCCTTGTACTTTCAGTTACCTCTGTGGCAAGGGCCACACTAACTCTGTTTTGAAATTCTGACGTGATAATACTGGGTAATCGTTTTTACAAAACTGTGACCGAAAGTCGAACAAAGGGTCAGTGGGTAGCCTTAGGGGCGGAAATTTTTTCGAAAAAAATTTTTTTTTTTTGAATTGGTACCATACGCTTATAGGCACCATGAGCCGTGCAGAAAACGAAAAAAAAAAGTCCCGCGCCATAGCGCCCCTAAGGCTACACTCCAACCGAACAAAGATTAAGTCGAACGCTTTCATTTGTATCTTTTCTTTTTGCTCCATTTTATTTGCATTATCGACTTATTAATGTTAAAATGTCATATAATGACACTCAGTGCTAATTAAAATGTAACACTAACAATAAAAAAACCTGCCAAGTGCGTGTCAGGCTCACGCACCGAGGGTTCCATACCAACTTGTAGATATGTAAATAGTTCGTCCATCATGAGAATCGAATCTCGAACAAACTTAACTTTGCCGTTAAAAAACTGTGTTCACATACATCGACATAAGTCACGGTCAGTTTGCCAACAGCAAATAAGTTTGTAATCACAAAAAAGAATATTGTGATGTGAACTACCAGTAGTGCTATTCTGAAAAATCTCACCGTGAAAACTTAAGTGAAGTGGGCTGTCAATCCATACAATCAAGGTGAAATGATAGTTCACTTGCTCACGCCACCTAAATTTTCACGGTGAGCTGTTAACAGAATCGACCGGCTGGTCCCTCAATCCTCAACTCCACTGTCATAATAAGTGTATGTACTAGCTGCTAGGGTTTATATTTTAATTAATTGTGCTCTATGCCAATGCTTCTTTCCAAATTTCATGATCCTAGTTCAACGGAGGGTACCAGGTTTTGATTTCCTAGAGAGTGTCAAAATATGCGCCATAAACGACCGTATGTTTTGATTGCGTTGAGTTAGAAGTTTGATTTTTTCACTGCTCAAGGAATTGCAGTATTTTTTTTTTAGGTGTGGAAAATCTTCCGATGACTTCTCTTGCTCTGGGTTGAGCGGGAGGGCGTGTCAGACTTTCACTGACTAAAACCCACCCCTGTTCCTTCCTTGGCTGAGTGCCCAGGGGAGCGGTAACTCTATTACGAAAATATCTGCTACCCCTTGGCATGCAGGCACCGGCCATGATGGGCCCCGTCATTGCTATTTAGCGTCAAAGTCAGGAAGGTTCCGACTCAAACCAAGTCTCAAGGTGGTTTTACACCGGCGAGGCGAGGCGTGGATGGGATTGGCGAGAATTGAAATCACGCTTACCCTTTTACACCGAAAGATGTCTCGCGATGGCCAGCGCTGCCTCGCGATAGTCGGAGCGAGCCGGTGCGTGCCAGCGCGAGCCACCGCGAGATGTCGCGACTCAGCGCTTGACGGACAGAGACCGTACGGGTCCTCGATGGCCGCAGCCAGATTTATATATCAGTTTTACAAAGTAAATAAATACTCTATTCTTAGAATTATAATGTTCAATCATGTACTAACACATATTTCAATTAACGACTCGCGCATTTAGACCATTTACACGAATGATGGGCAGGGCGTGGAGAGAAATTTTGCCATACTAGTTTTATTTCTCGCCCTTCCCATACACGCCTCGCCTCGCCGGTGTAAAATCACCTTAATTGAACACAAAAAAAATGCATCACGTATGCTCTGCCGTACGTCAATGCCCTCTCAAAATGTGCAATGATCGCCTTCAGGTGCAAATATGGGAATCTACTAAGCTTACTTATTATACTTACAGCCAAAATATTTTAAATCATATTTGTGTACCGTGAATGATTTGAGTTGATATCCAAAATGACTTGCCATGTTTTTAATGCCATAAAGAGGGTCCTAGTGTCGTTAATATTTGAAACTTAGAAAAAAAAATATTATTCCAAACACGAATAGCTCTAAAAATATTGAAAAAGCTACCAGTAAGGACCTAAAGATAGGTCGTCGTTCAGGCTTTATATTGTTTAGTGCCACAGGAAAGTAAAGTGCAGAAAATAAAAAGAAACACTTTAAAAGCCATACAAAATTGGCAGGTGACTTTTATTCGACGTCCGCAAGCAAAGGACGGTAATCGGATGATTTATTTAGCAAAAACGCTCAAGTGAGTAGACCGTACCCGAAAAACTGAAGCATAAAAATGTATTGAACAATTTCCCTTTATCGTAAGCGCTCTATACATCCGAGCGTCCCGGGACATAACAGAGTTCACAGAGTCCTGTGATATAACAGAGTTGGCGGATCGGAGAGGCCAACGTTAAGAGGAATTTTGCAAGTTATCAAAGAGATTTCAGAGCTTTGTAATTTTTTTAACTTTTTATCTGTGCTGTTGGGCTTTGTTGAAGAGCAGCGTGGATCAGACAATATTGAACATGAGGAAACGGCGATTGAAAAATCTAGACAACAATAAATCTACGACAAACTAGGAACGCTTTGTGATATTTTGTTTAAAACTGGTAAAGGTTAGAGCGGAATTGTGCAGTATGTGATTAGAAAATAGTTGAAAATATAAAGCTATAGGAAGAACTAGGATGATAAGGACTGATGAACATGTTTTTATTTATCATTTATGCCTATAATTTAATGATAACGCGTTTGACGGCTGTCTCACCTGATGATAAGCGATGATGAGGTCGAAGATGGAGCACGCTTGCCTAGAAGCAACCTATTCACTCTTGACTTAAATACTCCCAGGTTGTAGCTTTCAGGAAACACAGACTCTGGTAGGTTATTCCACTCCTTAAACAAAATAAAATAATGATTGTAATTGAACTCCATATTATAAAAATAAGTCGTTAATCGGGTAGTCAGAATCCTGGAAGTCGGGTTTAAGGCCCTATTACCGGCCAAGTGGCGTCCTCATTGAATAAAAAATCGTAGCATAGCATCGAAAATAAATATTAAAGAATCCAACGTCACGTTTGTTACGAAGAGGATGAAGTATTTTTACGTTATTAAAACAGGTCTCAGAATATATTGTATCCAAAATAGTAGGAAAAAGTACCAAAAACGGCCGTTTGTGACACTTTTATTCAATGAGGGCGCCACTTTGCCGGTAGTAGACCCCGGTGAGAGTGGGGGCGTCGTGGGGACATCTCGCTATCTCTTTTGTACGCGCGTAATCCAATGGCGGTGACGTCCTAAGTCAGTGTGTGCATCATTTTTCTGTTACTTGACAGTTTCTTTCTCCAACAGATTTAAAAGATTTTTTACTTAATTTTGAACAGCTTCGAAAAATTCTTTCGATTTTCAATTTTGGATAAAGTTACTTTTTGATACAAACAAAAAAAAAACCGGCCTAGTGCGTGTCGGGCCTCGCGCAAGATAGGGTTCCGTAAACTGTACTTCATCTAAGTATTTTTTTCTTTTGCATTTTGTACGAAATTTAACACGTAGAAACATAAGTTGGACGATAAAGTCACGTGACAATTCTCTACGCAGGTAATGTCATTGTAATTCATTTTTAACCGACTTCAAAAAAAGGAGGAGGTTCTCAATTCGACTGTATTTTTTTTTTATGTGTGTTACCTCATAACTTCTGACAACGTGAACCGATTTTGAAGATTTTTTTTTATTTGAAAGCTGTTGCTTCACATTTGGTCCCATTTTAATTTGGTGAAGATCTGATGAAGGACTTCGGAGATACACAATGGAACTCTTCAATAAATGATAGCAAACCTTCCAGAATTGCTGCAATCGCATGTCTGTACATTGTTTTCCCACTTCACAACATTACATCACGCTGATGCGCTGTGAAGGGGTAAAACAACTAAAAAGTGAAAAATAAAAAACTTTATACAAAAAAAATACAACCGACTTCCTTAAATAATACTAAAAAATGCAAAATAACTTTAATTTCGGAAGTCGGTGTCAAATAACGAAGAAACCAAACTAGAAACACCGACTTCCGAAATTAAAGTTATTTTCCATTTTTTAGTATTATTTAAGGAAGTCGGTTGTATTTTTTTTGTAAAAAGTTTTTTTATTTACTAAGTGTTAGCGTAAACGTTAAACTTATTGGCTAGGGTAGGAGGTGCCCTAAATTTTTTTTATTCGGCGTAATTAAAATGTATATCCATGCCAAATCATAGCTTTCTAGTACCTACTAAGAGTCTCTGAGCTAAGTTGCGAACGGACGGACGGACAGACGGGCATGGTGAAACTATAAGAGTTCCTATTGACTAGGGAACCCTAAAAATGAGCCAAATACCATATATTATTTTTTTATTGTTGATAGGCGCGTTTGACCACTATCTCACCTGATGGTAAGCGATGATGTGGTCGAAGATAGAGCACGCTTGCCCAAATATTCAACAGCATCCGCTTCAACTAGAAGCCGACCTTACCATAGTTGGAAAAAAATAGTTAGATGGTTTTTTTGTTAATAAAACGTGTAACAAAATTAGGAAGACAGGTCATATAAATACGTTAGCTTTAGGTAGCTCAATATAAATTGCTGATTCCTACGATTTTATTGGCAGGCTTCGAGCGAGATACATAATGTAATGGATTTAAAAATTTATGTTCACTGCGGAACCACGCAGTTTAGCCGATTGACTTTTACAAAGCCTGTTTGCGGAATTTAATCGTTTCAATGTTTAGAGTGAGCCGTTAAAATAGGTGTACGGTTAAATTTAACGGTTTAGAGTTGAATGGTCTATAGTACACACAGTTACTACTTATTGCGTAGTCAGAAGATAGTTCAGCAAGTTTTTCAGTATCATATTTTTTTTGCAATGGCAGGTGCCTAAATGATAAATGTTATATACCTACGTCAATATTTTTAACACACTTAAATTACCTACTTCATGCTTCACTTGTAACTAACTGACTAAACGAACCTTAGAAGTTAAATTTAACCAACTTCACGGTTTCCGATTAAGCTGAAAATTTGCGTTAATGTTTAGTTTGGATGACAATGCACAGTTAAGTGACGTTATTCTAAATCCAATGTGACGGACTGTCAAAGATGGCGTACTAGATATTTTGTATACATTCCCATAGGAATAAAATGAAGCGGTTTGTTAAAAGAACACGACACATAAAAAAATTAATATTAACATATCAATATAGAAGTGGACTATCCTCTTTTATTATAAATATATACAAACTTATAAAATACTTAACTAAACTAACTGTAATAAATAAAAAAAACCAAAAACTCCTAACTAAATTGCCCGGGGGTGGAGGATAAATTCGAAAGAGTTACCTCGCCCCCGGGCGCGTAGGGCAGGGAGGAACAGGGGTGGGTTTTAGTCAGTAAGAGTCTGACACGCCCTCCCGCTCCACCCTAGAGCGGAAGAAGTCATAAGATGATTTCCCACCCCCCAAAAAAAAAAAACTAAATAAAACTTACAATCAGGCGTCAAAAAAAAAATGTGTTTTGTTTTTATAAACTACAGAATTTTTTTGTCAGTTTAAGCTATATGAAGCCGGTGTTTCCTTGTTTACTACCCTGAGAAGAAACATCGAAACAAACTCAGAGAACAATGTCTCTTTTATAGTTCATACAATTTGTACTGGTCAAATCATGTAATTATCGGAACCATAATACGTTAATGTCTGAGACGAGCTTTCGATGAAAGCACCACTCTGATTTGAGTGGACCGGTCCAGACAGTGCAAGCATTTGTCTGTTATCGTGTAGCTCAACTCAGAACTTTAAGGAGCTCAACGAGCCGACGAACAATACCAAAGTAAGGACATTAGGGAAGGCCGCAAAAGACCTCAAAAAAATCTACGTGAATGTAACGACCAACATAGCTCTCACATTCACATTATAGTAATTTACCTGATAATAAGAACATTAATCGAGAAATAATATATGGCAGTTAAATTAAACTATTTGTACTGTTTTAATTTGTATTGTTACTTACAATAAAATAAATTATTAAGATTATATGTATTTTGCACGCTGTTATCCATATGCGCTCGATAAAACTTTTTTATTTAAGTATGCTTTTCGATTTCACTTCTGATTTCCTCACAAACAACTTGTCCTGTTTTTTCTCAGTGTATTTGCCAATTCAATTCGTAACAAAAATGTGCTATATTCTGTACGTTCGTAAATAAAGGTCTGACCTTTGAGAGGCGATGACCATATTGTGCCGTAACCGTACATAAGGACAACATGTGTGTTTTATGTATTTCATGAACGAAAAAATATATAGGCCTAGTTCCAGACTTTTTCCTCATACAAATACGTCTATAACGTCCGTAGAGATCTCATTTTTGGGGATGAAATTCGAGTACGTGGAACTTACTAAACGCCAGATAAGTTTTTTGTAGAAATTCCTGTTTTCATTTTTCATTTCTCTTGTCGCATTTACTCTACAAAATTGGACGGAATAAAGAGGGTAAATCTACTACATATTGTAAAACAAAGTCCGCCACCGTGATTGTACGCGATAAACTCAAAAACTAGTGAACGAATTTTCGTGCTGTTTTCACCAATAATAATAATAAAATCGTTTATTTTCTCATCCACAAATAAAACTAAACGAAAAACTTAATACATACAAAATATAGGAACCTAGCTCCAAAATCCAGATGACTCCAGTAAGTAAGTATTATTAGAAATGACATACATAGGAAAAATATTTTGTTTGTGGGAGACTAGTGCCTAAACTAAGCCGAAGCCTGTACTTAAGGACACCAGGTCCCCACCGAAATGATATGATATTAAAATATAAAGTAAAAAGTAAAAGTAGTCATAATAACAACCGAATAGGTACATATAAAATTGCCCCGTTCAAAACCAAAAATAAACAAAAATAAGTATTATCAAAAACAATTTAAGCTATTAGTTATAAATATAGTAGAAGAGTGAATGAGTGTGTGAACATTGAGAGAGAGTAGATAGGTATGTGTGTTGTGTGATGAGTGTATGGTGAATGTGTGGTGTGTAGTTAATGTCAGTGAAAGTTATTTTTATTTGAATGTTTAGGATGACAGGTATATATTTTATATTTAAATACTACAAAAAATTACATTTCATTTCTTTATTTGCAGCAGTTCTTCAGTTTTCTGATAGTCTAATCCTGATAACCATGAAGCCACTTTTCTTTTACATTCGCGCATATTATCATTAAAGATATTCATGAGCTTATTCATTAATAAAAATAGACAGAGTGATTCGTGAGTAAGGTATCATTTTTACCCATGCAAAGCAGGGGCGGGTCGCTAGTACAAAGTAAAAGACTACGACCTCCTGTTGGTTAGAATATTTTTTTTTTGTAAATGGAACGCGTGAATGGAGACCGCCAGTAGCATTTTTTTTGTTTACAGTTTTTTATGTTTTTTATTTTTTATTTTGGTGTACAATAAAGTATAAATAAAAAAAAATAACTTAATACAATAGGCTTGTATTAACAGTATGTGGTTTTGCCTACCCCATTTGGATAAATACGTATGCAAAACATAAGTTGGAAAACCCAATAAGCTCCTTTAGAAAATACAAACTCAATTTCTGTTGATTGCACAATGAACAGGTTCAACTCGTCGTCCTTTATTCCCTTGGCACAAAAGGCCTAGTATATACTGTACCTACCAATCGAGTTGACATCATCGGAGGAAGAGTTTTTCGTGAGTAATTTCCCTGAGTTCGAAAACTGGCGCCCCTTGAGTTTTGCAACGAGTGATGGAACCTCATCTGACAGCTGTCAATTTAGGAATTGCGTATTATGGGAGGGGATTTTTTTTATTCTGAAGGCATTGATTTTTTTTTTTTTTTCATTTTAAGTTAAAGCAAGAGGCTTGTTGATTACTTAGTTCAGTACCAACCTACTTGCATTTTACGAAAAGTTAAGTTCTGCCAAGCAACATGTAAAATGGTCGAGCACTTACTTTAACTAATTAATTTATTTACATTTCATGCCAAAAAGTACAAAGGCCGACTTAATACCTTGGGCATTATCTACCAGTCAACCAAGACTGGTGAAGAGATTATATGGCAGGTGCATAGTTAATCTGTTATAAGTTAAAAAATATAAAATAAAAAACATTATCATAATTTTTATACAAATTAACAAAGTACTAAAAAATACACGTAGGTACATATAATAATTCCTACGCTTAACCACGAAATAATTCAGTCAGACACAGGTTCGGATATTTTTTAAATTAAATTATTCCGTTTAGGTACCTAATCAATTTCAATACATATAAATTAAATTTTTAAATGTTTTATTATGGCTAAGTTAGTTCTATTTATTTAAGAGTAATAGTCACCCAACATATAAAAGGTACTTACTTGGAAAATTTCCAACAAAACACAAAATACTTTAAAAAAATACTAACTTGAAGTTGATACTTATTTTAATAATTTTTATCGGATAGTAAAAATAAAACATTTTTTTTTGTTTTAAGTTTAAACGTTGTTGTCCTTAAAACCGTGAATTCAATCAATATGGGCATCGTAATAAATATAAAGCCCCCTTTTGAGTCCACATGTTCTAACGGGCGAATTTGGAACCCTATACTGCACGTGGCCCGACAAGCACTTGACCGGTTTTTTTTCTTAGGAGAAAGATAGATTTGGGTGCTAAAGTAATATAATATGTAAAGACTAATCATTTAAAGAAGATTTTGTACTATAGACAGTTGAATTTGATGGAGACGTATGCTATCTTGAATTTAGATTCCACTAATCAGTACTTAAAATAAGCATATTCTTATCCTTAGCGTGTCGATGGCAAATTTTTTTTTTAAATATAATGTTTGGCCCAGTATTCAGTCACGGCAACAGCATTCGCTGACGTAGCAATAATGTCGTCACATGTACAGGCCACAGAGCAGTGTGTAAGATGAGAGGTTACCCATGGTCTAAGCATATTGTTAGCAAGTTTTATACCTATTTATAAATCACTAGCTTCGGCCACCAGCTTCACCCGCGTAAAATTAGTAATTCTTAATTCTTTATTGTACACCAAATCTTAACATAAAATAAAGTTATTACACAGTTCATGTACAAAGGCGAGCTTAACTCAAAGTTGAGTTTTCTCCCAGCAAACCTTTGAGTGATAGAGTTAGGTCACATTCGAGGGTAAGATTGTGTACAATATAAACTTATATAAATAAGCCCTGTATATAAAATACATACAAAATACTATATACTAATATACACCAATATATACCCCAATAATATGTCATTGAGAAAGGAAGTGCTCTTTTATTTTCCTCTTAAAGACATTCAGAGAAGGGCTGTCGCGTAGAGAGTGTGGAAGAGAGTTCCAGAGACGCACTGCAGTCACTGAAAAGGAGCCATTATAGCGGCTGGAAGTGTGACGCGGAGTACGAAGGAGAAGAGAGGAGGTGGTGCGACAGAGTTTACCTCTCGGAACGAGGTACTCAAAGCGTTCACGAAGGTATTGAGGAGAAATAGGATTGTACAGAATAGTATAAAGAAGGGATAGGATATGGGTATCTCGCCGACGCCGAATTGGCAGCCACCCTAATCTGGTCCGAAACTCCGACACATGGTCGTATTTGCGGAGGCCAAAAATAAAGCGGATGCACAAATTTTGCAGTCGTTCAAGTTTGTTTAAAAGTACCTCCGTAGCATCTAGGAAACAGACATCCGCATAGTCTATGAGCGGTAGTAGGAGAGATTGAGCAAGAGAAACCTTAGTGCGAAATGGTAAGAATTTTTGGAGACGTTTAAGAGACTGAAAGGAGTAGAAGACCCTCCTACTCACATCAGCAATATGTACCTCCCAAGAGAGTTTAGAGTCCATGTGGACGCCCAGGTTTTTAGCGCTTTTGGAGTATAATATGGGCACTGAATCGTACACTACTGGTGGGAGCGAGTGGTGATCTAATAGGTTGAGCATGTATTTGCCACCAATAATGAGCGCTTGAGATTTAGTTGGGTTTAGTAAGAGTCCAAAGGATTTTGCCCACTTGTTGATATTTTCAAGGTCATCATTGATGGCAGCCACAGCCCCACCAAGTTCATCTATTTTAAAATGACGATATAACTGCAAGTCGTCTGCATAGAGATGATAGTTAGAAAATAGGACCTTAGTAATAGCGTTTATAAAAACTGAGAAGAGAAGAGGAGAGAGGACGCCACCCTGAGGAACACCCACAGCCAGATCACACCAATCAGAGGAATCTTCATCGGATCGAACAGACTGCGAGCGGCTCCGAAGGTATGAATTAAACCACTCAATTACTGGTGCAGAGATATTAAGTGAGGAAAGGATTCCCAAGAGAATGTCAAAGTCAACCGAGTTAAAAGCGCTACTGAAGTCCAGTAAAACCAATATAGTGAGACATTTATTTTCCATAGCCAGTCTTATGTCGTCAGAAATTTTGACTAAAGTTGTCACAGTGCTATGGCCAGGCCTAAAACCAGATTGGTAAGGACTCAGCAGGCTATTAGAGGATAGATAATTCGACAATTGCTTCTGAACAATACTCTCAAGGACTTTAGAAAGAATTGGGAGAATGGATATTGGACGGAACTGGGATGGTGAGGAAGGATTTGAAACTTTAGGAAGCGGTAGGACGTGAGCCTTCTTCCAAGCTGAAGGAAAGGCGTTTTTGTAGAGAGAAAAATTTACAATATGGGTGATGACAGTAAGTATTTCACTCAAAATAGGAAGAAACATTTGGAGTTGAAGGCCGTCGTCACCTACCGCTTTTGTAGAGATGGATTGGATACATTTCTTAATATCTAGTTCAGTAATTGGGTGGAAAGAGAAAGAAGTATTTGCTGGCAAAGGAAGATTTAAGAGATCATTGAGAGTGGAAGATTTAACCTGGTTGTCAAGTATGATTGGTGACTTACAAAAGTGTGCATTAAGTGCATTGAGGTCCATCTTATCAGAACCCTTGTTAGAGGCTTTGCCAATACCAAGAGTCCTCAAAAATTGCCATACTTGTGATGGGTTGAAATTTTCAATAGAGTTGTGTATGTGGCTCCTTTTCGCATTCCTACACAAACGACCGCAGCGATTCCGCATCTTCTTGTAGAGTTCCCAGTTTTCTTCGGTGGGCCGCTTCCTATATAAACGCTTGGCCTTGTCACGCTTCGCCATCTGGGTTTTTATTTCTGGGGATAGCCATGGCGCAGGAAGATGCTTGACTTTTACCTTTTTAAGAGGAGCATGTACCTCATACAATTTCAACACATTTCTGTTGAAGATTGACACCATGGTGTCCATATCACCACAGGTGAATACAGAAGACCAGTCAATCCCACCAGCATCAGCCCTCAAACGCTCCAAATCAACGTTTTTATAACTACGAAGAAAGAGAAATTTGGCCTTGCGTTTAGGAGGTCGAATCCTATAGGATAGGTAAATGAGGTCATGGTAGGAGAAAGGAGCAGGAAGCTGTCCATGTGTAGCTACTTTGTTAGGGTCAGAAACCAGAATGAGATCTAAAAGAGAAGGAGTGGAGTGAGGAGCCCTGTGAGTAGCATTTAGCGGAAGTATGTGCATATTGACAGAAGAGACAAGTGATTGGAGTTTACGGCTGCGCGAGTCTCCCTTGAGCAAACATGTATTAAAGTCTCCGAGGATTAGCGTATACTCATATAGAGGGGAAAGATTTTCTAATTTGGCTTCGAAAGAGGAAAAGTAATCAATTTGAAGAGAGGGACTATAATAGACACCTAAAAGTAACTTTGTGTGCTGAAAGTCTATTTCAACAAATAGGTGTTCAGCAAACTTTGAGTACACACTCGGAGACTGGTCAATCACCTTGTAGGTGATATCACCACGAAGATAAATGGCAACCCCTCCACATCCCTTGCCTGTTCTGTCATTGCGCACAATCTTGTATCCAGGTAGAGAATACTGCGTGGAAGGAAGTGAAGGCTTGAGAAAAGTTTCGGATACAAGAACAGCGTGAACTAGATCTGAATCGAAAGACGATAGCAGATCAGAGTAGTGAGCAGGAACGCTTTGAGCATTTATGTGCACAGCATTGAAGAATTTGCGACAGTTTGAAAAAGTAGAAGAAAGGAGGTCTCGAAGATTCAGAGATCTGTCATCGCTAAAAGCGCTGGCAAAACTCTGATCCTCGATCGACACAGACGAGGATGAGCATGTAATGAAGCTGTCATCAATAATTTCATCTGACATATTATAATATAAAATATAATTATTATAGATAAATAAATTACGACTTTATAAGATAATTAATCTACTCAAAATAAACTAAAATGAATTAAAGTACTGTACTCAAATCTCGATGCACTCGCCGGTTACATTACGTACTTTTAACAATGATAAAAAGCCAATAGGCCAAACAAAACGAAAAAATAATGTTAGCATGTTTCCGAACGAACGTTAAGATACATAAATGTCACTCAACTGACATTAGTGACAATTTCATATTTCATTGCCATGAAGCTGTTATGACATCATTCATCAAAGTCAAAAGCAAAACAAAACAAAAAATAAAAATGAAAACAAAAAGTCAAGTGACTGAAAAACAAGCAAAAATGTTAAATTACCTATACATACACAAGAACAATTGAAGAATCGTGACGTAGTACCATCATTTCACCGGCTTGCGAGTTCTTCTCTCGGGCAACGTCTTCGATGTCACGTCTGAAGAAACGGCAGCGGGGAACTGAACCACAAGTTGTCGATACTCCACTGCAGACTCAATCTTACGTCGCAAGTTATCAGAGACCTGGACGACAATTTTGCCTTCAGACGTCCAGCACTTATTTATTCCATAGTACTTTCGAGCATTCATGAAGACGTCGTGTCTGGGCTTAGTGAGGAACTCAGAAAGCGTCAGATTAGAGCCTTTCAGCTTGGTCTTATTTCGCCACACCTCGTTTCTCACAATGCGGCTTTCAAAGCGAACCAAGAGGGGACGAGGCTTGCTGGTGTTACTTCCGAGTCGATGACAGGCTGTTATGTCTTTAAGACCTACGTTTTTAATATTTAGTCGCTCCGTCAAGATGTTGAGGAAACCAGAGCTGGGATCAGCATCCTTGTCGTCAGACAAGCCATGTAGAAGGAGGACTTTAGCACGGGATGCCTGTTCATGTCTATCCAGCCCCACCACAAGCAACTCCATCTGGGATTTCAGTGCACTCAACGTTTTCCACATAAGGCCCTTGAAATCGGTGAAGTCCTTGGAAAGGCTGGCAATTGATTTGTGGGAAGCTTCACCAGTGGCATTCTTCAAATCTTGCTCATACTGTGCCATTCTTGATGAAAATGTTGTAGAAAGTTCCTCCACACAGCTTGTCAATTTGGAGTATAGGTCCATTGTAGTGCAGTGCAGTGCTCACAGTGAAGAGAAGTGTTGTGAAGGAGAGTTGATTAACTGACTGAGTGCACCAGAGGTTTAAGTACTACTTCAAAAGGTTTCTTTGCATTTAAAAACTATTTTCAATATTATTTTAAAATTAAATATATGAGAGCTACAAAATTGTGTGTGTTACTTGGGACTACCCTCACAAATTTGTACTTTCCCCACAAAACCAGGATGTCTTTACCGCTCATGATTCTAGCCCTTTTTTGGTAATCTTCAAAAAGTAGCCTACATGTATTTAATCCAGGCTATGACCTACCCGTGTGCAAAATGTCATTCAAATCCCTTCAGCCGTTTTTGCGTGATTGACAGCCAAACATAAAAACATACAAACTTTCGCATTCATAATATTAGTAGGATTTAGTTTACATTAAGTGAGTGTTTATCCCGGCTAAAATCTACGTCAAGCCGGCGAGGCCGCGTAAATAGTAGTAAACAAAAACTACATCTGATCTCAGCTCCGTTTTCTGAAAAAATGCACGTTTTAGTACAAACTTCGAATAAAGAAGCTTAATTAGAAGTAGTTAATTAACGCGTGGAAGCACTTTTCTTATCCTTTGAAGAATTCTTTTGCAGTAGATAATTGGATATACCTAGCTAGAATATACATACTTAGCTTGGAAATGCAGTCAGGCAACGTGAAAGAATTACAGTAGATCTTTACAAGGTTTCGTTCGTGGATAATTTAATTCCCAATAATATTTAAAGGGATTTAGAAAAATCCAGCATTTGCCAGCGGCTTCGCCCGTGTGTAATTTCTACTTCTCCCAAACATAAATTACAGCGTATGTGCTAATCCAGACTATAATATATCTCTGTGATAAATTTCATCCAGATCCGTTCAGCCGTTCTGGCGTGATTGGTAAAAAAACCGGTTAAAAGCGAGTTTGACTCGCACATGACGGGTTCCGTACGATTTTATTATTTGTTGCTATAGCGGCAACAGAAATACACATAACGTGAAGATTTCAACTGTCTACCTATTACGGATCATGAGATACAGCCCGTTGACAGACAGACGGACAACGGAGGCTTAGTAATAAGGTCCTGTTAGTTACCCTTCGGGTACGGAACCCTAAAAACATCCATCCATCCAAACTTTCGCATTTGTAATATAAGTAGGATTTAGAGAGTCTTGTTTCGGTTTTAAGAATTTATTTCTCTAAAAGGAGAAACAAAAAAGAAAACATACTTAATAGTTATAGGTACAACATCGGGAAGAATGACCATTTAAATTAGTTACATCGGATATCACTTACAATAATTCTAAGGTTAGGTACCTACGGGCTTAAACTATTTCTGCTAAATATTTTTTTTAGTTTAACTTTAAAGATGTTTATAGATTTTGACATTGTAATATCATTTGGTAACATATTATGTAATTTGACTATAAGTACCTAATCCCATTTCATGCTAAACGATGATGTGATCGACAATGAATCACGCAAGCCTGGAAGTGACCCTACTTCACGGTTATATCTATCAGGCAGGACACAGCCTCCGGCAGAGAAACCATCTTCGATGGTGTATATGGTTGATTGGTAGAAAATGCTAAAGACTTTCATTTCACCTTTATACTTTACTAGTACTTCTCCCGCGACTTCGTTCACGTAGATTTCAAAAATTTATAGCCTATGACACTCACAAATAACGTGGCTTTATATTGGTAAAAGAATTTTCAAAATCGGTTCAGTAGATCCAGAGATTACCCCCTACAACCTTACAAACTCACAAACTTTACCTCTTTATATTATAAGTATAGACTAACCAGTGACTTCGCCTGTGTGGAAATAGGACTTTCCCCATTGTAAAAGTAATCCCAATTCATGTTGAACAATGAATCACGCTTGCCTAGATATGACCACATACAACGGTTATATCTATTAGACAGGACACAGACTCCGTCAAGAAAACTGCCATCGACAATACAGTTGACTGTAGAAAATGCTTAATTAAGGTTTTCATTTCACCTTTATACATTAATAGCTCCTGCCAGCGACTTTGTCCGCGTGAAATGACTACTTCCCCCATTCTAAATTATAGCTGAGTAAATTACAACCAGAACTGCCCCCTTAGCCAAAATACATTTCTGTAAACGTTAACGCTAACGCTTCGTGCAAAATGTATGGCAACATATGAGGCAAGGCTATGAGGTAAGGCCAGTCAGATTTGTCCTGAAAAGTTATAGCACACTGGTCGTATACTTTCCATTTACTGTTGACTGACAAGAAGTTACATGGCAGCTGGCTAGAAGAGTAATGTCAGAATGCTGCTGACCCAAGTACAGACTCTGTCGACCTTAGAGTTGATACGCTCTTGGTGTCAGGATAAGTATTTCAATAAATTCTAGCGTTAAAAGATTTAAAATTATACTGACTTTCATTATAATTTTAATTTTTTTAAGGCAAGCAAATAAAAACGTAAACTAGAAAATTTTATAGTTGTAACTATAACATTTTTTTTAAAAACTTGTGGCGTGAACGTCTCTTACACTGTTTTAAGGATAAGCCTAAAATATTATAGTTGTACGCTTATCTAAGTTTTATTTATTAGTTTTAAGTTCATGTAAAAGTTGGTCTAAAAAAGAGTTTTACTTCTTTATAAGCCATTTAAAAAATATGTGATTCGTTCGGAACCCTTTGCGCGCGAGTCCGAATCGCACTTGACCGGTTTTTTATATTCAGATTGCTATATAATATCTAAAGTATTACCTAAAATACCTATTGTATTTTTATTCAGACGAAGTAAAACAAATAATTCTAAAGTATCAAAATATGTTATTCCAGGTATTTCATACTAGTTTTGGGGTTGACATGCTGTTTTTTTTTAAATTTGCCACGCTCTTTCAGTATCTACTTTCATTTCCCAGACTCTAGAATATATTAAGTGGGAATGTTCATGAAGTTAAATAAACAAAATCCTCGGTGATTGAATATACTCTTCATTCTCTTCATGAGTTATTTATTTAACTAAACATTTATATGAGTACAAACAGAAAATAATAAATATATTATGCTTACGTAACATGTTATAATATAAGCCTATTGATATAGGTAATATTATTTACCGATATACACAAAGAACAGACTACATTCATGCGTATTTCACTAGAATTCTAAGTATATTATGTCTTTGAGTAACCTTATTTGTATGCTTTGATGTTCCTCTAATATGAAGATTACTGGTTCTCTTTAGAAATTGTATGTTATGTGTTATAGATAATCGTTATTATAATAATTAGAATGTTGCTGCCGACTATAGTGGCGGGGGCACAATAATTATGATATGTGTCTGAATTGGCTCAGTATCCATAAATTACATAAACACGTATAAGTTTTTAGAGGCATGCGGAACAGGGTGTAAAGTCCCGCAAACCTCCATTGAAAAGGGAGGATCCTCCGACCAGACCAACACAACACCCGTCTGGGTGTTGTGTCTGGTCCGGGCAACTGTCCGATGGTTGATTTCGGACTGTTGTATATCGAGGGTATAGTGCTAAAACCCAATAAGTGACAAAAAGTCAAAAAATCCTTTTTTGGGCCATCTCGATGCATTTTTTGCGCTCTTTTTAGTAGTGTAATCAAATAAACAGATTTCACAGTGTAAAGCAAAATTCTTGAGGTAATAACCCAATAAAGTGCCCATGTTTAGCCATTACAGAAAAACTAAAACACAATAAAGCGTGTTAACTTTCTAAATCCTTTTTTTATTTTAAGCTTAAAGCGCAAAAAAGGATTTATTTGTATTTAGTATTTGTAGTTTTCAATTAAAATTATATCAAGGCTTACGGCAATAACCATTATTCATATTTATTGGGTTTGACCTTTACTTAAGTAAACAAGAAAACATACAAAATAAAAAAACTAAAAACAAATAAAAATAATTATCGGGTTTTACTGTTTAATTATATTGCGAAATAACAGTTTATATTTAGTTATATGGTATCTGCTCACTTCCTCAACCGACTTTCTTTAAATCATGTTTGAGGAAGAACCCAATAAATCATGTTTCTGACTGCAATAATATAATCGTTCCTGAGTCTCCAAATATGGAAAATTGCGATAATGAAGCTGATAAAGAATTCGTTATGTTAGTTCTTGAGAACCTTTTGGATAGAGTGTGGTTATCCGTCAAACCATTAACGCGACAAAAGAGAGCTGAACCTAAAGAGTGGAAGCGTAATATGAGTAAATTGAGGAAAGCTAAGGGGTTATCGTATACTACAAACTCACACGTCACGATCGGCCAAAGTCCCAAAGCCCATTCAATGTGATAAATGCTCATCTAAATGCACTGAAAAGTTTTCTTCCGAAGAACGAAATAATTTGTGCCGTAATTCTTACAATATGAACTTTATTTCTAAGAAAAACTTCCTTCTTTCATGCCTAAAAATTCAGCCAGTATAGACCAGGAAATTGCAGAAAACTTCCAATAAAAAAGATCCTTTGACCAGCAAAAAATACTTTTTAGAAAGAACCATGAAAATATTCAAGTCTGCCTGAATTTTATCAAAGCAACCTTAAGTATTAGTGTGGATGAGGCTAAACGCCGGGGCGAAACTCCGCTGCCGCGACAACTCGCGGCTCGGCGGACAGAGCTCCGGCAGGATCTCATGGTGACATGGAGAGAGCGACTGTCGCAACCCAGCGCTGGGCACGCCACCATCGAGGCGGTAGTGCCCCTCTTTGAGGAGTGGCTGGAGAGGCGCCATGGCGCCCTCACCTTCCGCCTGACGCAGGTGCTCACCGGACATGGCTGTTTCGGGAGGTACCTGTGTCGGATCAAGGCGGAGGTGACCCCTGCGTGTTTCCACTGCGAGGATCGCCCAGAGGACACGGTGGAGCATACGGTGGAGGTTTGCCCCGCCTGGGCAGAACACCGCCGTGTCCTCGTGGATGCGATAGGCGGCAGCGACCTCTCGCGCCGTGCCCTGGTTCAGGCCATGGTACGGAGCGAGAGGGAATGGGGGGCCGTCTCCTCCTTCTGCGAAGCAGTAATGCTCGCGAAGAGGGAGGCGGCACACGTTCGGGAGACTCAACAGAGTCAGAGTCGCCCTAGTGCCCTCAGCAGCAGCCGTCGCAGGAGACGCCAGGGGCTGCGAGACGATCTCCGGCCACCGTAGACCCGGGCCTGCGGACGGCGAGTAGTGGGTAACTCGTCGTCCGATCAGCACCAGGCCCGAGAGTCGACGGCGCGTAGTGTTCCACGCGCGCCTCAAAGAGTTGTCAGCAAAGGACGGGGCCTGCCACGGCCAATGCCTGCCCGGGGGTGGAGGATAAATTCGAAAGAGTTACCTCGCCCCCGGGCACGTAGGGCAGGGAAAGGCACAAAAAAGGTAGTTGTGAGATAGGTACGTCCCTCTATTACTTTTTGTCAAAGGAAGTACCCCAATCCATTAAAGAAATCAGTATATTTTCTGATACTTGCAGTGGGCAAAACAGAAATCAATACATTTCAGCACTTTTACTTTCTGGGCTGTTCAAAAAATTTATCACTTAATTATAATTGAACAGAAATTTTTAGAGAGTGGACACACTCACATGGAAGTCGATTCTATGCATGCTGCTATTGAAGCAGCGTCTAAAAATAAAACTATTAATAGCGTTAGTGAGTGGAAAAACATATTTACAGCCGCTAGAAAGAAGAGGGTGAAAACTATTACGAAAGATGAGGAAAGGCATACAATAGAGATTAATAATTATAAAGTCAGAGAATTTAAGTTTAATGAGATGTTAGACTTGAAAAACCTTAGCGCTGCTATTATAAAAAAACAAAAATAAAGATGACATGAAAGAAACTGTAAACTGGCTTAAAATAAAACGGATAAAATATGTTAAAGGAGACTTAAAAATATATTTTAATTATGATAATATGTCTGAGAATTTTCGAAGCATTGATGTTGGTAAAATCACCATTAATACACCTAAAACCAGAGCTAAAAGAAATTCAAACCCGCCTTCGGTTAATTTGCAATTACCAAATGAAATAGAACATTGGTATTCCACTCAGTTACCGATAGGTCTTCAAAAAAGAAAGATCTTATGAAAATGTGCGAAAAACTTATTATTCCTGAGGAACTTCATGCGTGGGTACGTGAAAAAAGGCGTACAGCCAACAATCAGGTTTTGAAAGTGACGAGGAGTAAATTGGTTACGATTTATTTGTTTAATTTCTTATAATTAAATTGATAAAAGTACATAAAATGACTTATTTCTTTTGAGGTATAACCCAATAAGTCGGTACCCTGTGTAACTTATATTATTTTTATAAAAAAATGTACTATTGTAGGAACTTACTAATACTATTTTAAATTTATTGAATATATACGCTTTTACGAAAAATAGTCATTTTAATGATTTTATTTGAATTTAATAAGCATTTTTGTCCTTAAACCTTTAAAATTGAATATCTGGAAAGTAACAAACTCACACTTATTGGGTTTTAGCACTATACCCTCGATATGGTCAAATCGCGCGGAGAACTCTTAGTTCGTGTGCGGCGTCATAGATGTCGCTACATCACTCCCGGTTGCAGTGAGTCGGAACCGGAAGAGCCGCATAGTTCACGGTGAGTCGCAACTGTCTGCGATGATGCCCCAGTGAGTCGGGGTGGTGCTGTCCCAGTGAGTCGGGATGATGTCCCAGTGAGCCGGGGTGATGATGTCCCAGTGAGTCGGGATGATGCCCCAGTGAGTCGGGGTGATGATGTCCCAGTGAGTCGGGATAATGCCCCAGTGAGTCGGGGTGATGATGTCCCAGTGAGTCGGGATGATGCTGCAGGCACCAGTGAGTCGGAGTGGTGCTGCGGGCTCCAGTGGGTCGGAGCGGTGCTGTGCGACGCAGTGGCTTGACTGCTGGGGTCGACTTGGAGAGGTTCTTCGACCGGCCGAAGGTGCTGTTCGCTGCGCCAAGATCGCTGATAAGGTTGAAGGTGATGAAAGAGGCTGAGGATGCTGAAGATGCGCGTCCGCTGCATGCTGATGGTCAGGATACCCGTAGTAGTATTTTACATGGAGCGACTGCCTATCCGACTCCTACCTTCTCTTTGTATGAAACATTTTTAGTCACCAACGCACTATGCGATGATTGGTATTGAAGTTTAGATTTTGTACTACGTGTGCATCGTTGAAGAACTTGGGCTTGTTGGTTATTATGTAATCTATTTCACTTCTATACTTTCCGTCAGGTGATATCCAGGTCGCGTTTTTTGTTTTTTTCCTGAAGGCAGAATTGTGAAGGGTTAAGTTGTTTTGTAATAGGAATTCTATGAATTTGTGTCCGTTAGCACTCCTCTTTCCATGGCCATATTTTTCCATGATTAATTCTTCGCCTGCTTCTCCGAAGCCAACCTGGGCATTAAAATCACCCATAACTAAGAGGTTGTTGTTTTGATATTTCTTTACACTATCTGATAGATTGATGTAAAAGTCTTCAACATCACGTTTTGTTGCTGCATCGGTAGGTGAATATACTTGGATGATTGTCCATGGCTTATTTTAATCTGGCAAATTAATGTTCAGTATTGCTAATCTTTCGGAGACTCCTATCAGCTCTTGTATGAATTTTTTCAACGTTCTTTTAATTAGAAAGCCCACTCCTCTTTGACCCAATGTTTCTCCTTTGCAGTATAGTATTTATTCACTGATTTCTACTGTTTTTTGCCCAGTCTCCTCATTTCACTTAAGCCTAGGACAGCCTAGGCCTAAGTGAAATGAGAACTAGAAAAGGCGCTAGAAAGTATAATGTATCTTTCTAGCGCCTTTTCTAGTTCTTGTGTTAAGTGTTGCAATTTTGAATGATTCGCATCTTTTTGTTGGAGGGTTTCGGTCTAGTGCTCCCGCAGAGACCAGCTGTGCTGGTTTCGAATTAAAAAAATCGATTTGGCTATCTTTAAATTAAATTACGGTCTGTGTTTCAATTTATCAACTGGGTATCCCACTATCAAAGTAACAAATAGGTATTCTGCTTTTAGTGTTCTAGATTGACCAAAACACGTCCCTTTAACCATACCAAAATTTTTAGGGTCTATCGAATTTAGTTTCGAGGTCAATTGATTCGTCATTTTAAGGCGCGGTATTACCTCAATAGTCAAAAAAATTGTTTTTTTTGATAGTCGAGTATGACGTAATGCAATGAAATTATCCTTTGCTAAAAATACAGTGGACAGAGAAGGGTTTAAAGAAAAATTTTAACCGAATAGAATAGAAAAAAATAGTTTGATATTCTCAATAAAAAAAATTGGAAATTGCTCCACATAAATAAACTTTGGCGTTGAACATCTCTGTATTTTCAGCGATAACAACAATAGTTTTTTTAAGAATTGAATAGAATTAGCATTTTATTAAAACTTTGACCGGACAATTATTTAATTTATTATGTATATTCTGGATAATCTAAAGAAAACCCGTAAAATAAATGCCTATTCGCATCGTCAACACAATTATTATGTTCAATTCTCAACCTTATTTGAAGGGATCTCAAATCGTAATCAGTCCGCGCCTTAAAAAAATGTTAGTAAAAATTAGGTCGTTTGAACTTTAGAGTAAACTAATAACTGTCCAACACAAAATTGCAACTTTAGGGAAAAATGGATATCAAACAACAGCAAAAAATTACCTCAAATCGAAATGGTGGCAAAAAAAAGATTTATATTTTGGATTTTACCACCCTATAATATTATAAATTTACCTTTTTACTTGACTGACTGAAAAACTGGCCAAGATCGTGTCGGATTTTGCACATTTAGGGTTCCATATCAAAAGAAGGAATTATCAAATAAAAATTCTGATTTATCAATATGTTGGTGTTTGTTAGTAAAATAAACATAATAATAAACATTATGACCAAATTTAGAGTTCATAGGTCAATGGAAGTTAAAAAATTCTTCGGAGCAAAATTTTGTGACAGACAACGGACAGATAGATGGACAGACGGACAGACGGACATACAGACAGACGGGCAAACGGATAGATGGAGACATGAGTGATAGCAATTGGGCTCCGTTTGAACCCTTCGGATATGGAACCCTAAAAAGACAGCACACTGTCTAAAGCATGAAAGATAAAATCATGAAGTTTTACATATAACCATGTTTCTTCAGTCTTTATCTACTGAGAGAGGAGTCACTACACTCCAAGCCTGAGCTGGCCAGAGGTAGTGTAGACACGAAAAACTTTTTTACAAAAAAAACAACCGACTTCCAAAAAAAAAATATACACTAAAAATTAAAAAATAATTTTAATTTCGGAAGTCGGTAATTTTTAGTGTATTTTTTTTTTGGAAGTCGGTTGTTTTTTTTGTAAAAAAGTTTTTTGTTTTTCACTTTTTAGTTGTTGTACCCCAGAACTAAAAACCCCAATAGCATGGAACGTGGAATTTAAACATTTGGAGAACACCAATACGTCATCGAGGTATACATATTTTTTTTCGATAAAATTTATATGGGACCAACTTGGGAGTATATTCTTTCGGATAAAAAAAAAAATTCAAAATCGGTTCACAACTGACGGAGAAATCGGCGGACATACATAAAAAAAAAAAAAACATACATACAGTCGAACATAGAACCTCCTCCTTTTTCGAAAGTCGGTTAAAAAATAATTTGACCCACAAGTCATAGGCTCTCTAGTAAAAATGCAACACATACATTGCTAACTTAAGACTTAAGTTAGCAAAATCATATTGTTGTGTATGTCGTTAATTTGTGGCAAATAAATACTTTTTCTTTCTTTCTTTTCTTTTTACCATGAAACATAGAGTTTAAAATTATGAATGATGTAACTCCACAAATAACAGCATAACAACTACCATATTGTTTTATTTATAATAATTTCATCAACGATCAATATAAAACCCGCAAACATAAACTAAACGTTTAACATTCATTATAGAATAAAACAAAACAATAAAAAGCATTAATGTTTGAAATTATTAAAAAATTCAGTTGGCATCGTGCCCAGCGTTGTAACCCAAATGAAGAAAAATGCTCCACTGCACTTATAAAATTCTTTCGTATGGAACAAAAGTTAATTGAATACTAGCACAACTATTTTATAAAAAAATACATAATTTGACTGGCCCTGAAATATAAAACCGTTTTTCCTGATTTTGTTATTTAATACTAATTTATTTGTGAGCTGAATAAAAAGTACCAGCATTTTGAAAATGTTTTAAATCTAAAAACATTCACTAAATTAAAAAAAAAACTGCTTTTGAAAAGTCCCTAAAATAATGTACAAAAGACAGTCCCCAAAACACCTGCCTATCACCGCATTTTTAAGTTGAATTTAAAGAAGCAAAAATGTAAGAAAAAGTTGTGTAATAAACTCGCAACGAAAATACTCGTAAGTACTAAAGCTAAAAAGATAAGCTGTAGTCAGCAAGATTCGTAGCAAAACTACCCAAGATACTTTGTACATAGAATTGCTTACCCATCTATCCAAACTTTAAGAGAACCTGATTGGATTGTAAGTAAGCGAAACTTCTACAAACCGCCAACTTATAACACAGCAAAATTATGACTAACATAAGCGCTAACATAAATACGACTCGTTTTTCCCTACTTTTTCTAGCCATAACTTTAAGCTTAACATGAGCTAATCTTGCATAAAATGCTTATTTAATTTTATCATATCGTAAAAGCGGACTTACTGCATAACAGTTTCTGAGCACGGAAATGACCTAAGTGGTACTTTTCTCTTGTTGTATTGAACTTTAGTGCTTGGAGTTAAGATTGAGAATAGGGTGATGGGTGATGCAATTAGCGATGTACAGGATGGTTTAAATAAGAGATTGTGTGAGTAAGCAGATGGTATGCATCGAGAGCTGCAGTTTGGAGACGTGGATTTATGTATATTCGGGAAATACGTCGGGACTGGGAGTTTGCATATTGCTGTCAGGTACACTAATCACATACTCAATCGGCGCTCAAAATAGGTACATATATATCATTTTCCTAATTGGAAATCCCTTGGCGTTATTTAGGTCTTTAGCAGCTATTTAAGATAGATGAATTTTAGTTTTCAGTGCAGGGTTACCAAATGAACTCCCATATTCGTTCTGCTGGGCTTCAAAATGGAAACAAAATCCACGCATTATTGTTTTCTTACTAGCTTTTTCCAGCAGCTTTGCTCTCGAGGTCTATCTTCTGGCAAACGTGTATTTTTTAAGGGGTATAAAAAGTAGCCTATGGCACTCATCGTTAGTGTCAGGGGCTACTTTCCTACCATTGAAAGAATTTTCATTGGGCATAAATCTAATCGGGCTAATATTCTTGAGTATTATTTTCTTTCCATCTTTTTAACAATTTTTCGAGAGGATGTGGGCTGTAATCTCAGTGCAGATTGGTGGATATCACATGTCTTCGAGTTTTCATCTTTATATATAACTAGCACTCCGCCCGCGACTTTGTCCGCGTGAATTTCAATATAAAATATTTATAGCCTATAGCTCACAAATAATGTAGCTTTCTTCTGGTGAAAGAATTTTTAAAATCGGTTTAGTAGTTTCGAAGATTACTCCATACTACATACAAACAAATTTTACGTATTTATAATATTAAGATAGATTGTAGATTTTTACATAATCTCGTAGGCTCTAGGCAAAGAGATATGTATATTTATAACTATTTGTCTAGGCCCTCTGGGCGTAGTGGGTACTTGAGCTATTCCCCACAGAAAGGATGACGCAGATCTTTTACCTGCAAGGACATTGCTCGCATGATAAACAGACATTGCACTATTTTGCTAGCATATTCTATATTTGAATTTCAGCTCTGCGCTCGCTACGTCCCTAGCCGTATTTCCATCGCTTCCGGTGGACGTGACGTAGGCGTTTGTTAGCTCCTTCCTGTTTAAATATCCTGAGCAAAATGTCTGTGATACACTCGAGAGTTTGTTTGATTTTTCGTGAAAAAGATAATTTATTTTGACGTTTCTGCTCCGTTGTCTTTTGTTTCGTTGAACAGTGTGATTAGTTTTTAATGAATTAATAATTGTTATTTAAAAAAAAAATCGGAATTTGTTTTCGTAAACCACTTAATTCGTGCGGTAAGTTTTATTTAAATCTTCGTTCTTTGACTGTCAATCGTTTCAAGCTGACAGATACAGAATAATGTTCAACTAAATGAAATGCAAAACTAGCGGTACACATGTGCGCCACCGGGGTTATAAATGTTAAATACTTTTAAAAGCGTTCAATGTATTTTAGTGATGTCTATGGTACAACACTATAAAAAAAAAACTACAGAAGACCAATACGCGAACTGGGACTGGATAAAAGTATAATTTCCTTTCAAAACTTATGAGAATAAACAATTTCCTTTACCATTCGAAAAATAAGAACTTAATATAACTTTTCATTTTCAAACTGAGATCACAATAACCTACCATATACCTAACCACATTTAAACTAACAACAGAACCAAACAAAACCGTATTTAAATAAGATAAGTATTTATCGGTTTCTCTAACACAATTTCAAACTCGAATTATATCCAAGAAAACATCTCGAAGGCAAATGGAGGCGACAATTTACATCTTACAATGAATCTCCATTAACGTAGCAGTTTGAAGTTCAATTCAAAATTACTAATAGATACCTATTCTATTTACTGCTTCGGCAATTCCATTGAATGAGCTCCTTGTGAGGTGCTGACGAGAATCGGAAATTCAGACTTAAATTTTAGATTGTAGTGAAATTATGTTAAGCTTTGTTAAATTGGTTGAAGAACTTTCCTCAAAGTCGAAATGTCTTCATTATCTTCTTTATCTATCAATCATTACAACTGAGAAAGATTGAAAAGAGTATAACATAATTAACCCGTCGCACGCGCAATTAGCAGACACAATAGATTTTAAGGTTTGTTTCGGATTCGCCTCTCAAAGTTCCCCCCCTTTTTTCCGTTTTCGCCCCGCTTCATGTTCCGTTTTCGCTGCGTTTATAATTGGTTTCATTTTTTTTTATTATTTTAGTATCTCCAGTTTCATTCCTTTTTCGCCTAATTTTATTTTGTATGGAGTTTCATGCTTAAGTACAGTCAGATAGCAAAAAACCTTTAATTACCCGACTACGTAAACTAAAATAACTTAAATTGAATTCCATTTTTAACCGACTTCCAAAAAGAGGAGGTTTTCAATTCGTCTGTAGGTGTGTTTTTTTTTTTTGTATGTATGTTACCCGATTTCTCCGTCAGTTGTGAACCAATTTTCAAAATTATTTTTTCATCTGAAAGAATATATACTGTCGAGGTGGTCCCATATAAATTTTTATCGAAATTGCTTGAGCGCTTTTTGAGAAACTGAACAAAAACGGAAAATACGTGTACCTCGATGACGTTTTGGTGTTCTGAAAATGTTTAAATTCCACGTTCCATTATATTGGGGTTTTTAGTTCTGGGGTGGGGGATAACAACTAAAAAGTGAAAAATAAAAAACTTTTTTACGAAAAAAACAACCGACTTCCAAAAAAAAAATACACTGAAAATTAATAAATAACTTTAATTTCGGAAGTCGGTGTCAAATAACGAAGAAGTAAAATACAAACACCGACTTCCGAAATTAAAGTTATTTATTAATTTTTAGTGTATTTTTTTTTCTCATTTGATAACATCCGTGCCCATGAAAACGAACGTACCTCCTCAACTGACTGTTAGGCACTCCGTTATATATTAATTTTATTTATTTCTATTTGATTAAAACGGTAAAATATCAATTATATTAAATTACTTAGAAATATGAATAGTTAATATTGACACGAGTAAGTGCCTAGTGCGCAGTGCGGCGTTGGTTTAATTTCGCTACTCGCCAAGTGACTCGCTCTAGGCCACTGTGTTTTCGGCCTCGTGGAATTTTAAATGACGTCTCCCTAAAAGTCACAAATGACGTTACAATTTAAAGTTGTTAATGGAAATTATAGCCAGCATTAGGTTAATAAGCACGACGCCAAATATGACAGATATCAAATAGTACGTAACATCAATAGTTTATTAAATTTATTATATCAATTAGTAAATAAATTCGTTTTTTTTGGATATTTCCCAATTTTATTGCAGTATCGGGTTGACCTTGATTTATGGTAAAGGTTAACCCGATACTGCCAACCATTTAGGTTCTGAGAAGTATGGCCCTACAACACACCGTTTCCGAATTATGAGCCTCCAAATTTATTTTTTTACAAAACGGTTTGCTTAACCGTTTTGTAAATTGTCCGGAAAAAGGAGGCGAAAACAGAACAAACCGATTTCATTTATTATCTACACAACTGGTGTGCAATCGGCGTGTGAAGAGCTAAGAGTGTAAGTGAGCATAAAGTTTGCGTCATGTAAGTTTGATGCTCTGCAGTAGGCTACAAGATAAGACTAAATCTCACGATAAAACAGCAGCGCGCAATGCAAAATTATTAGGTATTTATCCAATCCCAAAGCAGTGGAGAAAGAGTACTGGAGGCCTTTTCCAAACTGTGGGAAAAAATGCCTCCAATACTCTCTTTCCACTCCTTTCTATTTAAAGCTGTCGAGGGCCAATTTTTATGTAAAAAAGTTGCATCATGCCAGGTGCATTACAAAGCCTGAGGCCAGGGTGAAAAATTATTTAAGCTAGAATTCAAGTTATTTTCAAACACTTTGATTCTAGCTTACAACCCAGGCGAATGGAAACAGTTTTTTTTTACGGAGAAGTAACTACCGTCATGAACCAAGAAATGTGACACAGGAAATAAAACCCTACGCGAACGAACTCAGTCAATTTTCCCGAAGCAAATACGGCCCGGAAACACTAAAAAATACAAAATTGCGAAGGAAATACATGCGGCCATCTGTTATGTTACCTAACACAGTTAGCTATGAGTTATAGCCCTTAGCCCGAGGCCCGGCTCGAAATATAGACGAGAATTTAGACTTCGAAAATTGTACAAAATTTTGCAGCCGCTTCTTGGTTTCGTAAGTGGAAAATCGTCTACAAAGCTGTATTGGGTAAAATTTTTAGATCAATTAAACCTTAGACTTTGAAAGGTTATAGACGAAACGTCATTGGACATTAAATGAAGCAGAATCGTTAAAATGTGTGAGTGATCTTGACGAACGTAACGATGACTTATCGGCTTCTCATTTTGTCTATGTGAGCTTATTTCGCGTGTACAGATACAAGCCGGCTCATTCTGGTACTTCAGATTACTGGATTTTGACACTCCGTCTATATCCTTTCATAGTCTAAGAGACAAACTTGGGTATATCTATTAAGATTTGCCAAGTTAGCGTGGCAAGCGAAGTTCCCAATATTCAAAGGTTATCTCACCAAGATCTTACTCCGTATTTATTAGATACACGTGAAACCTACTTAGATCTCGAAACAAACAATTTATAAGTATTAATTGGTTGGTAGTCAGGTTATTGGATCGACTTTAGAGATAAGACCACCATTTACCTACACTTTAACTTTATAATCACTTAGCTTACGTTTGAAATATTTTCTTTTAGATGTATGTTTAATGCCGCGATAGCACACAGGATGAGCAAGCTCAAGTGGCAATGAGTCGGCCATATTTTTTATATAACTGATGATCATTGGAGTAGACGTGTTGTTGAGTGAAGACTGCGAATCCTAATAATGTAACATTTTAAATGCCAACTCCAGCTAGTCTAAGGGTGTCCTATCGGACACCCTTAGGTTTTTTTATTATCCGCGGGAAACCTTCAAAGTGCGCCCGGGCTTATAGACGAAAAGACCAGGGAGTGTGGTATATTCACCTCACTAAAGAAACCCCATTACCATCAGCACATGGTCCCTATATCTCTTAAAAGACCTCTCCAGAACCCCCTCAATGCACTGTTAGGGCACTGCCTGTTAGGGCTCCTCAAGGATGTCCTTGAGGAGCCCTAACAGGTGGTGCCCTGCCTTTTAAGGCCTTGAGGCGGTTGGTTCCTCGATGCATTTTTCTCCGAGCGGGACGAGCCTGGAAGCAAAATGATGAGAGTTGCCGAGGATATGAGTGGCGAGTGAATGGAGATGCTTAGGTATGGCTAGTAGTGTACTGCTCTAGGCTGATGATAATGCTAAATATATAAGTTGTTTTAATTTTAGTGATTTTATTTTATTTGATTTAAGTGATTTTATTTAATTTGATTATAGTGATTTTTATTTTATTTAATTTTTATGATAAATTTTAACTGATTTTAATTTATTTGATTGTATTTGAATGATCTTTTTTAATTTAATTTTGATATTTCATTTGATTTTATTTGATTTATTTATTTATTAGATTTGTGTAATTTGCAATGCAAATAGTGATATTGCCTGAAATAAGTGAATTATTATTATTAGTTCAAACAATACGGAATAAAATATAAAATAACGGAATAAAATCGTAAACACCCATTCAATCATAAACATGGTTATATAGAACCTTTCAGTTCCACGTCTCAAATGAACATACTACCAAACTACTAGAAACTACTAACACAACTCCTAAATACGTGTTGATACACGAGCATCCAACTAATCCAATCTACATCAACAGTCTCTCAAGATAATTAATTGTTTATCAAGAGGATGCAAACTAAGCTGTCTATTGAGCAATAAAATACTAACTTAAAACAAACTTGATCACGACTTGTTTGTTTAAGTTTGTGTTAAGTTTAGAAGTTCAATTTGTTTGGGAACACAAACGGTGGGGAATTTTAATGCGTATGTGCCGGGTGGAAACTACCAAATAGTGCTTACTCGTTTTTGAATTTACAAAATTATTTCATGTACACCTACAACAGAGTAGGTCTATTTAACCCAAAAGTTGATTGGTCGAGAATGCCTTGTTGCATTAAGCCCGCCTATGTACCACTATTTGTACATGAAGTTTTAAATAAATATCTGGTCACCAACCGTGACGTCTTTAAATCGTTCTGTGTCAGAGAGACGGAGCTATACAGAAAGAATAGCAATATCGTCTAGAACTACTCGTATATTATTATGATGACTTTAAGACGTCATAGTAATTTAAAACTAGTAGAGTGCTATTAGTGAAGTTCAATTCGCACGAAAATGTGACAATCATGCAACAACTGAACTATTCATAGAAAGAGTTCTATCCGTAGAACAATAATTATTTTATAACAATTTCTATGAAAACGCGTTGCTGCGTCATGCTGCGGCTGCGTGACTTTTAAGATTGCACAAAGACCAGTTAAGCAGGTATTCCGTTTCATTTACAAAATAAAATCTGCAATATTCTATCTGTCTTATCAACACTTCCACAACAACTATTTAGTGAAAAATCGACTTTACAAAAAAAAAGAAGTGTGTGGATAAATTCGAAAGAGAGTCACCACGCCCCGTGGCACAAGCAACTGAAGGAACAAGGGTGGGTTTCAGTCAGTAAAAGTCTGACACGCTCTCCCACTCCACCCAAAGCGGGAGAAGAGGATTTCCCACCCAACAAAAATAGCGTGTAACAAAAATAGGTGGTCATATTTTAAATACGGGTTCTGCCCGTAGAAATGAACAACTTCTTTAATTCTTTATTGTACACCAAACAACTAACATAATACACAGTGATTAAATAGTTAATGTACAAAGGCGAGCTTAACTCAATGTTGAGTTTTCTCCCAGCAAACCTTTGAGTGATAGAGAGAGAGCACATTTGAGGGTAGGATCTAGTGTACAACATAAACTTACATAAATAAGTATAATTATCTGAATATATATACTACATACTAAGTAAATACCAATATATATCAATATTATGTCAATATGAAAGGAAGTGCTCTTTAATTTTCTTCTTGAAGACCTCCACTGAAGGGCTGTCGCGTAGGGAGTGTGGGAGAGAGTTCCAGAGACGCACTGCAGTTACAGAAAAGGAGCCATTATTAACTTCCTTGGAAGTCAAAGCCAAACCCAAAAAAAAAAACTGATTTGATTTGAACGTTTAGGATTTCGCACATTAAGGGTTCCGTACCAAATGTTGGTATCTGTTAGTAGAGTATACGTAATAATAAACATTATCACCAAATTTCAAGCTCATAGGTTACTGGGAAGTTAAAAAATTCTTCAGAACATAATTTTGTGACAGACGGAGACGTGAGTGACAACAATAAAATAAATGGACTTTCTGAACAAAGTTATCTATCATCAGCTGACCAAAATTTGTATGAAAAGACCAATTTTTTTTCGATATACCGTATGTTAGAAGAATAAAGTTTAAAGGCCAGAACCGCGTCGTCAGACAATTTCACCATTCATGGTTTAACATACGTAGGTAGCGTTTATTTTTTCACCCTGTACTTCGATACAGTTGAGGACATATGTTGCACTTGCGAACACACAACACTCTCCAAAGACGTGTACACACATCACATCATCTTTTGGTTTGTATTTTAATTATCTTCCTCTCAGTACCTACTTGGAGCTTTTACAATGTCGTAGTACGTAAGTGTTTAATATTGTAATTTTAAGGGTGTGGGCCTGGAAATCTGTCATACAGGTCTCGAACCCAGTACAGACTCCAGCTCTTACAAAGGTTTGAATTTGCCTGTAACTTAGATACTTTGTTCCAAAGTGTACCTTTTTGAGAGAAATAAAATTACTATTCCATTTATTTAATTTTATATACGAGTACATACAATTTTAAATTTTTAAATATTTAGGTACTTAGAAAAACATAAATAAATACAAAAACATTTAAAAATATAAAAAGTAGTTGCCCACCGGTATCGGGAATAAGGTCCAAGCTACCGGTGGTCAGGGCTCCTGAGAAAGGAATCTCCTAACAATACGCACCGTGTCCAGGAGTACTCCTTTCTTGTTCAAGCCCTTGATCCAACTGCCCAACGAGAGCCTCCTAAAATTCCTATTATTATTATTATATACATTGTAGCACAATTTCTGAAGCATTCTATATTTATAACCGTACGCTACGAACTAAACTAACCGAGCAGACGTTAGCCATATCATGGATGACAGACTAAAGACCGGAACAACTAATGAGAACACTTTGAACTTATGGCTCACTGCTCGACGAGATTAGGCGAAGCTATGTCTACGAACTACATACAAGGACTAGTTACGTTATAACAGGCTAGGATTTGATAGCATTCATTACATATATCTAGTTAAATTAAATTCATTTGGAGTAAGTACTAGCGACCCGCTTCGGTCACCACCACCGCAAAATTCGGCACCAGAGCAAAATGATTCGAAAGACCATCTAGCGCCATCTAGCGTCTTAAAGCATTTGTAACCGTGGAAGATTATTGTTCTTTCCCTCGGGAACAGTCCTATTTTTTGAAATGAAAGGTACCCTTTTTTTGTGGGGATGGGAAATCATCCATGCAATGACTTCTCCCACTCTGGGTGGAGCGGGAGGGCGTGTCAGACTTTTATTGATTAAAACCCACCCCTGTTCCTTCCCTGCCTGAGTGCCCAGGGGCGCGGTAACTCTGTTTCGAAATTATCTACGAATTCCGCAGGTAATCCCAAATAACGTATATTCAAAATTTCATGATGATCGGATCAGTGGTTTAGGGATAAAAGGGTAACAAACAAACTTACTTTCGCATTTATAATATTAGTAAGGAAATAAGGATTATGATGATGGTTAATTCAAATATTTTAGCAACGAGATCAGCGCTGCACTCAACAAAAACAAAAAAACAACCGATTTCCAAAAAAGAAAATACACTAAAAATTCAAAAATAACTTTAATTTCGGAAGTCGGTGTTTATATTTTATTTCTTCGTTATTTGACACAGACTTCCGAAATTAAAGATTCCGAAATTGAAGATATGTACATCTACACATTGAGGGTAGACAAAGTATTAACAATTCGTTTTGAGTGCTCTTAGTTAAATTAAGTCTTAATATTATTTTATACCTAGGTATATTTAATGTATTAAACCAGTTCATTTTGTATTAAATCGCCCCACACCCGCTATCTATTACTATCAAGACTGTAGCACTTGTACACACCTGCAACCTGATCAGTTTATTACACATCACTACACTGAATATGGACACGAAGCTTGCTGCCAGCCTAGAGGACCTGGAGAAGTTGTTTGGCTCCCGCATGCAAGAGTATGAAGCCAAATTGCAAAAAGCTACTGGCACCATTTCAGCTTCAGCTGATATTTCATCAATCGCATGTGAGTTCTCCGAGTTTAAGAATTTTGTCTGTCAAGCACTCTCCAAATTAAAGATTCAGATTGAGTTGCTCGCTGCTGGGTTCGACAGGCATGAAACTATCATGCGAAGAAAGGTCCTGTTGTTCCATGGTGTTCCGGAGAAGGATAATGAGAAGTTAAGCGATGTGGTCTACAGTATATTATCTAACCAAATGAAATTGACAGACCTGAGCAGGGACAAGAATGTCATCCATGTCTGTCATAGACTCGGATTTTCACAGCAGAAGGCCCGTCCCATACTGGTACGCTTCTTCAAAATGGAGAACCGACAACTTGTTTGGGATAGCAAGAAAACTCTCAAGGGTACCGGGACTACAATCTCCGAGTTTCTGACACAAGTAAGGCACCGTGTGTTTGCAGCAGCTCGTAAGCATTTCGGCATGTCAAACTGCTGGTCTACGGAAGGTAGGATTGTTGTCATTTGCCCAGACAAATCCCGTAAGAAAATAGAAACGGCAGGCGAACTTCTCGATCTTATTGCCAAATTCCCGTGCTGCTCAATCGACGCTGGCGATTCTGCACAATCTGAAGAACCTGGAGCTCCTGCGGTCGCATCTTCGGGTACGCCTGCTAAGAACTTGAGGAAGACGCGTCTGCGCAAGTAGTGCAAGCATTGTTGTTGTTATTGTCGGTCCATTTACTTTAGTCCTTCTTTTGGCCGCTTCGCACGATCGCTTTCACCATATCAATTGTTGGGCCGGTAGTTCTTAATATTATTTTTACCTGTCTCCCCGTAAAACTTTTAATTTTAATTTATTAACCTTATGCCGGTGTCCCACTATCTGTATGAATGTGACAGTTGTCATCTGTCAGATGGTGACGTTGTCAAACTTGTCATCTGTCAGATGACGGTGTCACCGCTCCATGTGTATGGTGGCCGTGATCGTGTTGCGTTTTATTATAATTATGTGCGTTAAGATGTGTGAATCGTTGTTCTCGTTTTGTTTTCGTTTTACGTAATTTTTATGTCTCTTTTGCGTTTCTTGTTTAAAGCTACATCTATTATTGTGAGTTTTTTGTCAATATACCAGCGAGGTGGGGTGGTTTTCTTTTCTTATTGAAAGAAAATCTATTTTAGCGTTTTACATTTTATTTAAGTTATTATTGTATAGTATTACATTATTTATATATTAATTTATAATATTATTATTTGTTTAATATGAACAATGTAGCTGACTTTAACGACAGCTTTTTCTCTTGCTCTTCTTCTGATAGTTTTGCTAGTGCGGACAGTGACTCTTCCTTTCCGCTCACTTTACATAGTAAACTCTCATCTCTTTTCTCTACTGATCCTAAAAATCTGCATATAGCGCACATAAATGCCCAGAGTGTTCCTGGTCACTATTCTGATCTTCTGGCATCCTTTAGCAGTGCCCACCTTGATGCCCTATTGATCTCGGAATCTTATCTGAAGCCTTCTCTTCTCTCTACGCAATTTACACTTCCTGGCTTCGTCTTGATCCGCAACGATAGGACTGGTAAAGGTGGAGGAGGTGTAGCTATGTACTTACGCGCTGACCTACCCTACAAGGTAGTCAGCTCATCTCCTTCTCTGTACTCTGAGTCGGCTGAATACTTGTTTCTTGAAATTTCTGTACATCACACAAAAGTCTTGCTTGCAGTGCTGTACAGCCCTAACCTTCACATTGACTACTTTGATTCTCTTGACTGCACTCTCAGTGATCTTTGCCCTTTGTATGATCACGTTATTTTGATGGGCGATTTTAACACTTGCCTGATTAAAAATGACACTCGCTCTCATAAACTCCTTTCGCTCCTATCTTCTATTAATCTTTAAGTCTTGCCACTTTCTGCAACTCACTATTCCCCTAACTGTACACCCTCTTTACTAGATCTTATGATTGTTTCTTCGCCTAGTAATGTCTCTTGTCATGGTCAACTCACTGCCAACTTTTCTTACCACGACCTTATTTACCTGTCGTACCGTATCCGTGTTCCCAAGCGTAAGTCTCAGTTCCTGTATCTCCGTAATTATAAGGGCATGGACCTGGAGGCGTTGCAGCGTGATGCCGAGGATGTGGACTGGTCTCGGCTGGTTGAGATCAATGACATCGATGGCAAGGTGAATTCCTTTAACTCGACTGTTCTCGACTTGTATGACCAACACGCCCCTATTCGACGTGTCAAGGTAAAATATAACCCTGCTCCATGGATAACACAGGCAATTAAAGAACTTATGGCCTACAGGGATAAAGCTAAGAGGAGATATAAGCGCAGACCCTCAGAGCTGAATCTCAATTATTACAAATCGCTACGTAATCGCTGCAGGCGTCTGTGTCAAGATGCTAAGAGACGCTATTTCCACGAACAAGTCGATAACCGCAGTTCCTCCGATATTTGGAAATTTCTTAAGTCTGTTGGCATAGGCAAATCATCTACCAGCCAGTGTAAGGATGTGAACCTTAACGATCTAAATAAGCATTTCTCTCACCTTCCCTTTTCTCTTGATCCTTGGGTCAAAGCTGCGACATTAGAGAGTCTTGCTAGTTTGCCTTTGCTTCATTGTTCTCATTTTAACCTTAAAGATGTTACTGAGGTTGACGTTAAGAAATCTGTTCTCGCTATTACTTCTTCTGCAGTTGGTAATGATAAGTTGTGTTCCAGAATGATAACTCTCATCCTTCCCTCATTACTGCCTATTCTCACTCATATATTCAATCACTCATTTACCTCTTGCTCCTTTCCGTCAGTCTGGAAACAGGCGCACATTATACCGCTGCCTAAAACGAACAATCCTTCTTTATTAACTCACTTTAGACCTATTTCTATTCTTCCATTTCTCTCTAAAGTTTTTGAGCACATAGTTCATAGACAACTATCTTCTTTCTTGGCGTCGAACTCGATAATATCTCCCTTCCAATCCGGTTTTCGCGCAGGTCACAGTACGGTTACTGTGCTTTTAAAAGTGACTGACGATATCCGCTGGGCTATGGAGAATAAGTCCCTTACTGTCCTTGTGTTACTTGACTTTAGCAGTGCCTTCAACTCAGTAGATTTCGACATCTTACTAGGAATCCTTAAAGCTATTAATTTCTCTTCTTCTGCGTTAGACTGGTTCAATTCGTATCTTCGGGGACGCTCTCAGTGTGTCCGCCTTGAAGAATCCTTCTCTGATTGGTGTAGCCTCACTGAGGGTGTTCCTCAGGGTAGCGTTTTCTCTCCTCTTCTATTTTCCATTTTTATTAACTTTGTTACAAGAGTCATCTCTTCCAGTTTCCATCTTTACGCAGATGACCTGCAGCTTTATCGACATTTTACTGTAGCCGATGCGGATGCTGCTATCGCCGCTGTGAATCATGACCTGGCTTGTATCAGCGCCTGGGCCAAGTCATTTGGCTTACAGATCAACCATAATAAATCTCAGGCCATGATCATAGGCAGCAGGTTTGTGCGTACTGCGGCTGTTGTCTCGTCCCTGTCACCTTTATATCTCGATGGTGTTCTTATTGAATATTCCGATACTGCCAAAGATCTGGGTGTTATTATTGACTCCAATCTGTCGTGGCGTGCGCAGGTCAATGAGGTCAGTCGAAAGGTAAACTATTCTTTCCATTCGCTTAAATGCCTTCAGGGTCTATTGCCTTTAAAAACAAAAATCTCTTTAGCCCAAACTCTTATTCAGCCGATTATAGACTATGCCGATGCCTGCTACCTGGATGCTACTGAGGAGCTACTAAGCAAGCTTGAGCGTCTGCAAAACTTAGGTATCCGGTTTATTTTTGGTCTGCGTAAGTATGACCATGTCTCTCACCTTCGCAAGGAGCTCAAGTGGCTCCCAATCCGACTTCGCAGGAACACTCGGATTCTTTGTCTCCTTTTCAAAATTATACACAACCCGTCTTATCCCTCCTATCTGCGTGAGCGAATTTCTTACGCTCGCTCTGGTGACGCGCCGTGCAGATCTCACCTTAGATCCCTCCTCAAAACCCATCCTCATAAATCCAGTTACTATTCCTACTCTTTCTCTGTCCATGCAGTAAGATTGTGGAACTCGCTTCCGCCTAGCATTCGAGACTTGAAGTCAATTTCTCTCTTCAAAAATCGTGTTAAAGAGCACTACCTTTCCTCTCTATTATAATATTTTTTATATATTTGTATGTCATGTATCTATTTATAGTATTAGGTATATATTTATGAAAGTATATATATTTTTACAATATATGTGTAGGTTTATTTGATACCTTAGTATAGGACATCTTGTATTCTTTTTTCTGTTTCTTACACACTTTTGTCTACATTTCTTTCTCACTTCTCCTATCGCAGGTCTGCTGGTAGAAATTTCTTAAGAAATAAGCAGTTCCTTTGTACTATATTTATAATTATGTTTATTGTTACTGTGTCTCTGTGTGTACATAAATGATTAAATAAATAAATAAAGTATTTTATTTTTATTTTTTGGAAGTCTGTTGTTTTTTTATGTTTTTTTTTTAATTTTTAGTTGTTACATCCTAAAACTAAAAACCCAAAAACATGGAACGTGGAATTTAAACAGACTCGTAATTGGAGAAAACCAAAACGTCAGCTATGTATACGTATTTTTTGTTTTTGTTCAGTTTTCAAAAAGCGCTGAAGCAATTTCGATAAAATTTATATGGGTGGTCCCATCTAAATTTTATCGATATTGCTTCACCTTGGGAGTATATTCTTTTGGATAAAATAAAAAAAAAAATTCGAATCTATTAAGTTATGAAAACTTTAGTGTGTAAGCATATCTTAGGTTAAAAAAGACTAAAACAAAAAATGAAAGACTAATATAATTTTCTTACCAGCAATACCATTGCAAATACCGCTTAAATCCTAGCTATTAAAGCATAAAGTCGAGTTAAAAAATATAATATAGCCAAGCCTTCGTCGCAAGCTTCACCATCTAAGCCACTTCTTTAAACCTCATTATGCACAGAAGCAAATGGGATTATGTGAGGTGTAATGCGTCTTCCAGTTGAACCGTCTAAGGTGGCACTAAGGTTTATTATTCTTTGAATAATTTATTTATGGTAATAGTATTTTTTGTCGTCTCCTTCCTTCCCGCGTTGTTTTGACGTAATTTTTTTTGTATATACTTTATTTTTACGGTCGCTTTAACTTTGATGAATTTTAAAATTCTTTGAGTTGGTATCGAATGTTATGGTAATGTTTTCTTTATGAAGATACTGTTATGAATAAAAAGATCAACGGTTGTAGCATGAAGATAAGAATGAGAAGAAATAAGCCCGACGCGACAATGCGGGACCAATGCGAAAACGCGTTTTCAAGTAGGTATACGTTTTTGCGCTATTTATTGCCTGTCTGTGGGTATCGTCAACTAAAATAGAAGATGGTATATTATTTTACTTGGTCGTTGATATCCTACTAATATTATAAAGAGTGTAAGTTTTGATAGATAGAATATGTTTGTTACGCCAGAATGGCTGAACTGATCTGAATATATTTTGGCACAGAGATAGATTATAGTCTGGAATAGTATATAGGCTATAAAATGTATTATGGGGAAAGTGCTGATTCCACGAGTATGAAACCACTGGCAGAAGCTAGTCTGTATTAAAACGACGTGCAAATTCGGGCGGACAACAGTAAAAGAAGCTTGTATCATCATTCACCAGTCCTTATCTCAATTTATTTAGGGTCAGCACAACGTCTTTTTCTTCTATACTTCTCTATTAGTCGTCATCTCTGTAGTCACCCCCTTTTTACCCATATCCTCTTTCATACATTCCATCCATCGTTTCTTTGGCCTTGCCCTACTCTTGTTGCCATCCACATCCATACACAAGACTTTCCACACAACTTTTCAGTCCGCGGTGGCACTTTCAGACTTCCTCTTATACAGGGTGTAACGGAAAGGTGTGAGAATTTCCTCAGGTTTTCTTGAATGAAGTTGTTCATATCGATGGGCAGATGCTGTTCTTAAAATATGAGCACACCTTTCCGTTACAAGCTGTAAATGCGTAACACCACACATCGCTCTTAGCAATCTCATCTCTGCTGCATGCAATTGCTTTTCATTCATCCCTTTGTGGCCCAACATTCTAAATACAAGACAGCAGGTCTGACCATTGATTTATAAATTGTCCCCTTAAGTTTAAGATAAATGCAGGAGTCGCAGATAGTCCTGGTGACCTGCCACTATTTCATCCATCCAGTGTTAATTCTATGCTTAACAGTCCGATCTAGTACTAAAAGAAGCTCGTAAAGTTTTGAAAATAATTTATTGGGTCTACAAACTGATCGCAGCAAACTTTGCTTAATCCCACAGATGAATCAATTCAAGAAATATTCATTTATTTATGAGTCCCTTAAGGTTCAGTAAAGTTTTATCCAGATATTGCAAAGAGGGTAGTATAAAAAAGCTCGTATTGTTTTGAAAATTATGTATAACCGTTCTACAAACTGACCGCAGCAAACATAGTTTTACCCCAGAGATGAATCGTTTCAATAAACATTCATTTATTCACGAATCCCTCAAGGTTCACTAAAGTTGTATTCAGATACTAACACTTCACCCGCGACTTTGTCCGCGTGGATTTTAAAAAAAATATAGCCTATAACACTTACAAATAACGTGGCTTTCTATTGGTAAAATAATTTTTAAAATCGGTTCAGTAGATCCGGAGATTACCCACTACAACCTCATAAACTTTACCTTTTTATAATATTAAAGATTGCTGTGAGTAGGTACAATACCTACCAATTGCAATATTTAAGTAAAACTACTGTGGATACGTTTACTATGCAGACTCGACCGTAAGTCTGTAAAGAATCCTGCCCAGATCACTACCTAAAAGCTTTTTATCTTGGAATTGAATCCGGTCCCAGAGGTACGTGCACAATCGATCACAGCTGCTGTTCAGCGCATAGACAGACCACATTTTTTGAAAAGAAGTTTCTTCACGCAGCTTGCGATGTGATTCGAGAGAAAATCTAACAAACATGTCGTAAGATTTTTGCGTTATATGCCTGTAAATTGCTCTTAGAAAATTTCATTCGAAGTTAAAAATGCGGCAAAACATTCGTTCATGGCGGGGCTGCCCTATCTGCATACGTTTTTTCTCAAAACACGACATAAAACTCTATCACATTTTGAAACTAAAAATACTGCGACAAAGTTTAAATTTCATTGCAACTCATACTTTTTTTGGGGCCTTTTAATACAAATGATCACTTAATAAAAAACTTTTTAACAATAAAAAAATATAAACGACTTCAAAAAAAAACAAAAAACACTTACTGACTAAAACCCACCCCTGTTCCTTCCATGCCCCGAGTGCCCAGGGGCGCGGTAACTCTGTTTTAAATTTATCCACAACCCCTGGGCAGATCCTTATGCATACTTGGATCAGAACATGAAGATTTCTTGGGATAAAATATTTTTACGTAGATATACGCTGGCGAAGCCACAGGTAGAAGCTTGTGCCTCTAAAACATTTTGTCTAACTTCATTTCTAGATCTGACAAAATAAAAGCAGTAAAACAAACGGTACTAGAAATGAAAAGATAAGTTTAATCGAATGTCAGCCGTTGGCAACAAATGTATCAAAAAGAAATATTATTTCGTATATCTAGAAGTCTCAAGATACACTAGTGTTATTCTCTATTACTGGTAAATATTTTTTATTCCGTTTATGTTTGTCATTCGATTAGTGTTGTGAATTTTGGTTAAAAAAAATAATTGAGTTCGATTGCAAATCGTTCTCACTTAAAGCTAGCCGCTGACTTGTGATTTTTGTCACCGTGACTTTTTGTTACCCAGTGGACTGCTATGAAGATACATGGGAGTGCGCTGATCATGGTGACGTGAAAATACGGTGACAAATAGTTCTACAACTGAGTTTTGAAGGATACTGACGTAGTTTAAAATAAAGAGTGTAAAATTTTCTTTGAAACAATCTTTCAGTGTATATGGGATGCATCCAGTAGTGTTTTTTCGTTTCATTTTTCTTCTTCTTATTTCAAGAGTACTTATTACAGCAATCTGTATGAAATCCATTTCAAGATTGAGCGCGTTTTGTTGCCCAGTGACTTTTCTAGTGGGCGCATCGTGGGTGACAGTTGGTGACAGTGACAAAAAGTCACGCGACAAAAAATCACAAGTCAGTGGCTAGCCTAAATCATCATCATCATTATCAGCCTTTTCAATGTCCTCAATGCTGGGGTACAGGCCTCCTCTCTGTGAGAGGGTGGGGGCCGTAATCCACCACGCGGGCTCAATGCGGGTTGGTGGATGGCACAATCATGTCTTCGAATTTTTTGGTTCTAGGACATGCCAGTTTCCTCACGATGTTTTCCTTCACCGTTTTGAGAGCAGTAGTAATGAAATAATTTACACAAAGTAAAGCGCCTGCCTGGGTTTGAACTCACGACCTACAACTTGTAAGTTGTGGCCGTTACCAGTGGGCCACCAATGCTCTACTGGGCCACCACACTGCTCTCTCATTTGAATTACGTTCAAAATTCAAATTGTATTTCACTGGTTAGTAATATTCCTACTTGGGAGTATTTGGTCGGCCTTTTTTCGAGTGGAGTTCAGTGACTGTTATAAATTATTCGTAAATTGAGTCTTACTGAATTAAAGTGATGTAAAGTTGGTGTAGTTTTGTGCCACAGGTATTGACTGCTTCAGTGAGGCTTGTCAAGAGGGGTGACTCGATAAATTTGCTGCCAATTACTGCAAGAACATTAGAATGTGTTACATCCGCATTGTATTATAAAACAAAGTGACTGTTATTTATCTAACTAAATACTTTTTAAAATTGACACTTGCGAAATTCGCAAACAGTGCGAAATCAAAAGAGTAGAATTTAAAAAAATCTTACTCCTGTTGGATTTTAATTTTTTAGGGTTCCGTACCCAAAGGGTAAAACGGGACCCTATTACTAAGACTCCGCTGTCCGTCCGACTGCCTGTCCGTCTTTCACCAGGCTGTATCTCATGAACCGTGATAGTTAGACAGTTGAAATTTTCACAGATGATGTATTTCTGTTGCCACTATAACAAAAAATACTTAAAACGGAATAAAAAAAAATATTTAAGAGGTCTCCCATACAACAGACGTGATTTATTTGCTCGTTTTAGCTCGATATTGATTATGGCAACAGGCTTGAAATATTCACAGAATATTTAGTTATATATTCGTATTCATATAAAAAATAAATAATTAAACTAGATTTTATAATTTAATTATTTATTTTTAAAGTTGAAAAACCAGTGTGCGAAATACAATGCCAAATAGCTTCATAATATTCATGCCACTTTCAGAATCACACACTTGACAACCACTTCTCTAAACAAAGCCTATAATAGTATTTGCGAGTACCTGTTCGAAATTAATTACCATTCAGACTAGACCATTCTGTTGTACGAGTAACTAGATCATGTAGGTACCTACAAGACAATTTAATTTAGCATTCTATGTCTTTAGTTTGACGAAACCTAATATTGTATTCAGATTCTCTACTGACAGTTGTTCGGGAACTTTTGGGGGGACCAACTTGTAGGACCAACTTTTGGGGCCAACTTGTAAGACCAATTTGGACAAGCATGGTCCAGTGTCGGCCAAGCTTTAAAGTACTGGTGGCATTTAATTAACAGTTCGAGGCATTTAGTGAGAAGCGACTTTGTTGGTACTTGTGCAGGCTATTATTTTCTTAAATGAGTTAATTATTTACTGCGGTTGTACGAGTGATGTTTTAATTAATGTTGCGAAAGATTTGAATGTATTGTTTAAGTTTCAACACTTTGTCGGTTTTGTTTTGAATTTTGGTCGTCGTCTCTGTTTACTATAACGTTCCATCTGGTGGGTTACAGGCTTCCTCTCTATGTGGGCCTTGATTGTGTGTTTCTGAATTAACCTTGAATTATTCTGAAGAATCTATCGTTGCATTATCTCTATCTCTAAAACTACATAGTATTATAGTATTGTTACGTCAACCGTATTACAATGGAACGTTCGAGAATGTGGTCGAAGTTTCCAGAAGGTTCCACTACGTTCGAGAACATTCCATTGTGGTAATGTGTAGAAGTTCGTAGATGTTTCTAGAATATTTCACTATGAGATAGTTCGAAAATGTTCTGGAAACTTCTATGACTGTATAAATAGGCTGGACGAGCGGCGAGTGAGTCAGTCTGTTTTCGACTACGGATGCGAACAGAAGCGAATACAAGCGATTACGAAGAGAATAGTGATTATTAGCGAATTAGTGTTTGTGTAAATAAGTTTTTGAGTCACTATAGGATATTTGGTTTAATTAATCGGTGTAAAATAATTTATCCCATACCCAGCTCGTAACAGTGTTAATAGTACATAGTATATTTTTGAGCGTTCGGCTGCTGCACTGCGTGTCGAAGGTTAGTTTCCCGCACGGACGACTATTTGTATGGCCTACAGATTTTGTTCCGGGTCTGGGTGTCTTGAGTATGTGAGTTTGCATGCTTAAAAAAAACTTTTTTACAAAAAAATAGAACCGACTCGACTTCCAAAAAAAGTGCAAAATAACTTTAATTTCGGAAGTCGATTCTATTTTTTTGTAAAAAAGTTTTTTATTTTTACTTTTTTGTTGTGGTTCCCCATTAAATTGTGTTAACAATACATAGACATTAGATCGCAGCAATCGCGGTTGATTTGCTGTCAATTTTTGAAGAGATCCGATGTCTGTCTCCGAAACTCATCTTCAAATCTATATGAAATTTAAATGGGATTGTTTCGAAATAAACCCCTTTCGAACAAAAAAAAGAATTTTACAAAGCCGTCAATAAACGAGGGATGCCATGGATGGATTATGCCCGAACATACATAGAGGTATACAGGGTGTAAGGTACATGAACGCACATACATTTTACATTTTTTCATTTAAAATGTCTTTGGGGTAGATAGGTATAACGATTTTATACAGTTTAAAGTGAAAAAAAATAATTTTTTTTTCAAAAATTAGGAAAAGGCCGACGAAAAATTCCAACGCTAGGGGGTCCAAAATCATGTACTAAATCACTAGTACACGTATGTGCGTTCATGTACCTTACACCCTATATATACACAGTCGAATTGAGAACCTCCTCCTTCTTTTTTTCGTCGCTTAAAAATATAAAATAAAGAATCAATAACCTCCTTCTTTTTGAAGTCGTTTAAAAAAAGAACAAAATCGTTTTCCGTGTCTGTCTGTATCTCCGCTAACTCCGAAACCACGCAACGGATTTTAGGCGCTATTAGCTGCCAACGACCTTGAGTGGTTAGCTTGCGTGTTCTGCGCTGAGCTCACGTAACGCGTCGTATGTCCACCCAGTAATAGGACTCGCCCATCAAGGAGCGCTGTCCGAAATTAGACGCATTATTAATTTATTACACATAAAATAACAAGTATTACAATAAAACACTGAGACTAAATAATAAATAATTAAATAACCTTTAAAATGGTGAAAGTTTCATAAAAATACGCTTTATGGTTTTTGCGTGATTCTCAATTTTTTATCCGCGTTAGATATAACTTTACAGATAAATTACACTATGTTATAAAAATATTATTTCAATTATTCTTAGATCAAATTACGACGAAAATAGTGTAAAGTAACATAATATATTTTTTTCAAAGATCGAGGTCTAGTCGTTTAGACGTGATGTTCAACTAGAAACCTTTAAAAGTCGTATAACTGCGCCTTAATGCAGTTTTCACTAATAGAAAGAACGATTAATGAAAAACTTTTTTACAAAAAAATAGAACCGACTTCCAAAAAAAGTGCAAAATAACTTTAATTTCGGAAGTCGGTGTTTCTGTTTTGTGTCTTCGTTTTTTGACACCGACTTCCGAAATTAAAGTTATTTTGCACTTTTTTTGGAAGTCGGTTGTATTTTTTTGTCGGTTCTATTTGTTTGTTATTTTTCACTTTTTAGTTGTGGTTCCCCATTAAACTGTGTTAACAATTCTTATACATACGAGTACAATAGCAGCAATCGCGGTTGATTTGCTGTAAATTTTTGAAGAGTTCCGTTGTCTGTCTCCGAAACCCATCACCAGATCTTTTTGAAATTTAAATGGGACCATTTCGAAATAAACCCCTTTCGAACAAAAAAAGAATTTTGCAAATCCGTCAATATATGACGGAGTTATGCCCGAACATACATAAAAAAAAAAAAAAATACAAACATCCGAATTGATAACCTCCTCCTCTTTCGAAGTCGGTTAAAAAGGTCTGTGTGTATAATTTGTATCCGTGCGGAGCCGGGGTGGATCCCTAGTCATTTATATAACACTGTGCACTCAGCAAATGCAAAACAAAGTGCAAATATTGTAACCACGTTGTAACACCTGAATGGAATGGAATGAGACAGTTCCATTCGATGTATGAAACACTTTTCGAACGAGAGTGGGTTGCATGGTGACATTCCCGCAAAATGAAAAAGGAATAGGTATAAGAAAGAAGAAAGTGTAGTTTGTGTTTTAAATAATATAGATTGAGACAATAGATTGGCTATTTTACGCAACTGATTCCGATAGTACATGTTTATCTAATTTCGGAAGCAGGGGTTGAATTTTACAGTGTCAATTACTTGTGCCTACATTTATAATGATACAAATAAGAGTTTGAGAATTGTACAAAATTAAATAAAGTATGTTATATAAGACATTTTGCCTTATTAATCGACGGTTTAGGAGCTCGTGACTATAGTAATAACAGCCGCATGGGTCGATCCATCAGGATAAGCTACGCTTGCCGAGGTTGGTCCATGGATGGGTGACCATCTTTACATACCGAGACTCCTCCGTGCCTTTAAGCCGATGGTCTCGGCTGTCAGTCGTTACGGGTCGTCAGAAGCCCGAAAGTCTGACAACCAGTCTTACCAAGGGGTATCGTATTACCCAGTAACTGGGTTGTGGAGGTCAGATAGGCAGTCACTCCATGTAAAATACTGGTATTCAGTTGCATCAGGTTAGACTGAAAGCCGACCCCAAGATAGTTGGGCAAAAGGTTTATATGAACTAAATTACAGTACAATCTCACTAATCGCACTTCAGTACTTTGGCACATCCATTAGTCCGGCACCCTCTGCCCGAGCTTACTCCACCGCTTCCTACATGGTTTCTAATTAAATTAGGACTCTCTTAAATGCTTAATTTTAAAAAATATTAGAGTTCAAGGGTCTGTGTTTTCTGAGCTATCTGTCCCTGGGATTATTTAAGTTAAGCGTAAATAGGTTATAATTCTAGGCAAGCGTGCTATCGTTAATCAGATCATCGCTTACCATCAGGTGAGATAGTGTCAAAAAACTAGCCAAGTGCGTGTCGGATTTCGCACATTAAGGGTTCCGTACCAAATATTTGTAATTTTTAGTAAAGTATACATAACCACTTGAACGATAAACAACAAACACAATAAACAAATAATAAAAAAAATAAAAATTAAATTAAATATAATTTGGTGATAATAAACATTATCACCAAATTTCAAGTTCAAACAAAGGGAAGTTAAAAAATTCTTCGTAACAAAATTTTGTGACAGACGGCGGACGGACACACAGACAGACGGACACGTAAGTGACAACAATAGGGCTCCGTTTCGACCCTTCAGTTTAATATTGTATTTCATAACCCTTTTGCTCCCAAACTCCCCAAAACGATGAAAAACATGTAAATAACAGAAATTGTAATTAAAAAAGGTTTTGCTTTTCGCGACAAAAAGTTCATTGTCTTTATGCAGAATTTATTATACTTTTGAATAGAACGGGTATGAGAAGATTTCACCCGAAACCTTAAAACAATAAGATAGGAAAATGGCGAAGGGTAAAAGATTTCATAATAAGCGAGACCTTTCCAAAGACATTATTATGCGCGCGTTTTTTTTTTTTGTGTTTCGTTGTGATGGTCTGTTTGTTGTCATTTACCAGTGTCGCAGTACAGCCGGTCGATTCTGTTAACTGCTCACCGTGAAAACTTAGGTGGAGTGAGCGTGAAGTGAACTGTCATTCCACCTTGATTGTATGGATTGACAGCCCACTTCTCGTTCACTTCACCTAAGTTTTCACGGTGAGTATGTTACAGAATAGCACTACTGATTACATAGTATTACGCAATATATGTCTTTGGTTGTTGGCGGACTCTGACATTAGGCAATGAACAGAAGACTTACATTGATTGAATACGAGGCTTTTAGCATTCATGTATGTTCACGTTATTTAATCCATTTTTTCTGTAATGTGCGTTAAATCTGTGCAGAATAAATTATTTTTCTTTCTTTTATATACTTCTGTAATTTAATTGTAGGTCACGACCTATATTGCTATGTTTTAAAAGGTTATCTAAACAAAGTTTAGTAACTACGGTAACCAAATCTTGTATAGCTACTACGGTACTACGGTCTAAATATGGTTTTACACCGGCGAGGCAAGGCGTGGATGGGATGGGCGAGAATTGAAATCATGCTTGCCCCTTTTACACCGAAAGATGTCTCGCGACGGCCAGCGGAGGCCGTTTTACGATACATATAAATACTCTATTCTTAGAGTCATAAGATTCAATATATTGTACTAACAAATATTTCAATTTTCGCCTCGCACATCCTCGCGCATCTAGACCTTTTACACCAAAGATGGGCAGGGCGTGGAGAGAAATTTTGCCATACAAATTTCAATTCTAGCCCATCCCATCCACGCCTCGCCTCGCCGGTGTAAAACCACCTTGACTCTCGGTCCCTGGAAAAAAATATCAACGAGTTAAAAACTAAACGCAAGTGATGCCATTCATAGCTGTTAAAAATTCATTCAAAAAATTACCGCGGCTAACGCATGTGTGAAAAATTATATTATAAATGATTTTATTTTTGTGAGTAGGTTGTAACAACACTTTTACACGTCAACATTTTTTTTTGTCCGTTTTAGCTAGATGAGGCCGGTGTTTCCTAGCTGACTACCCTTGAGAAGAAACACCGAAACAAACTCAGAGGTCAAAGTCTCTTTTTAACCGACTTCCAAAAAGAGGAGGTTCTCAATATTCGTCTGTTTTTTTTTTTTTTTTTTTTGTATGTATGTTACCCGATTTCTCCGTCACTTGTGAACTAATTTCCAAAATTCTTTTTTCACCTGAAAGGATATACTCCCGAGGTGGTCCCATATAAATTTTATCGAAATTGCTTGAGCGCTTTTTGAGAAACTGAACAAAAACGGAAAATACGTGTACCTCGATGACGTTTTGGTGTTCTCCAAATGTTTAAATTCCACGTTCCATTATATTGGGGATTTTAGTTCTGGGGTATAACAACTAGAAAGTGAAAAATAAAAAACGAGACTTCCGAAATTAAAGTTATTTATAAATTTTTAGTGTATTTTTTTTTTGGAAGTCGGTTGTTTATTTTTTGTAAAAAAGTTTTTAAAGTGTTCAAATCCATACAATATGTACTGGTCAAATCATATGAGAACCATGTAGGTTTATGTCTGGGATGAGCTTTTGAGGAAAGCAACACACAAATTCGAGTGGACCTGTCCAAATTATAATAATTTACGTACCTTTTTTTTGAGGGTGGGAAATTATCTGATGACTTCTTCCGCTCTGGGTGGAGCGAGAGAGCGTATCAAACTCTTGCTGACTAAAACCCACCCATGTTATTTTATTTGCCCTTTTCGTTCCAAGACCGTGGTAACTCTTTCGAACCATCCCGTTAACCTGGAAAAATTAGATCCTAGAGCATGTTTGAATGTACTTAACAAAATACACACGTTAAGAGGGAACAGGGGCTGCGATTCTCTATACAAACGTATTTCTCTCTTTTTTTTTTGAATAATGCCTCTAGAGCAATAATTTTTTTTTTTCATAAAATCTAGGTCTGCTGTAGACACGTTCCTGTCATATCCTTTTTTTCAACTACTAATAAGTAAAGAAAGTATACCGCCTTGATTAGAGGACTACCAGATGAATTCGAAAAGTTTTTAACATAAAACATTTGAACCTAGTAGACATACTCTTTCTTAAAATCTTTGTGTGAAAAATAATTGAATCGGCTCAGGGGGTTTACTCTGAAGTGTTTTTACGAAGTATCGGCCGAATGTTCGGACATATTTGTATGAAGTGTTAAAGTGAATGTGCCATACCTACCTAGAATTGTACCCGGGCCAGCGGACGGCGAGTAATGGGTAGCTCGCCGTCCGATCAGCACCAGGCCCGAGAGTCGACGGCGCGCCTCAAAGAGTTGTCAGCAATAACGACGAGGCCCGTCCTGGCCGATGCCTGCCCAGGGGTTGAGGATAAATTTGAAACAGAGTTACCCTTGGGCACTCAGGGCAGGAAGGAACAGGGGTGGGTTTTAGTCAGTAAGAGTCTGACACGCCCTTCTGCTCCACCCTAGAGCGGGAGAAGTTATTGGACGATTTCTCACCCCACAAAAAAAAAACCTAGAATTATAGCGAAATGGCATTACGTATGTTTTTGGTGGAAGAAGCTCAGGGAAGAGCTACAATTTTAGGTATGGCACATTCACTATAAAACTTCACACAAATATGTCCAAACATTCGGCCTATATTTCGTAAAAACACTTCTGAGTAGATCCCCAGTTTCGAGGAGAAAAAAGGGGAACACGAAACGTCGATCTCGTCAAAAATTTTGTGATAAAATCGGTCTGAGTTGGAGTTGTCCCTATCGCACTCTACAGGGGCAGGCTTGAGGCAGCATGACGGCAATAGTTTCTTCAAATACCTATTTTTCAAATGCCTCGCAGGCCCTGTTCCCTTTTAACTGCCAATTTAATCATTGATGGATTAATCATGAAGGGAATAAAGGACCTAGGTTAACATTATGTACATAACTATAGTACTACTCGTAAAATTCCGTTCCACGGTACATAATGCCGTGTGTCTGCGGAATATCATTTACTGTCCCATATTTTGACATTAACTGATATTACAAAAAGATTGAACAAGGTTGGTTGAACTTTTTTCGCCAGTCACAGATAAAAAAAGAAAAACCAGCCAGCCATTACCACCTGATACACTGACAAAAATAAAACTGAACTTCGTATTCATAATATCAAGGAGGTTGTTCGACACCGTCGCTCCGAAGACCCGAACAAAACGTATACCCAGGAAATCCTTAGGGATCTCCCCAAATCCCGCTTGTTTACGAAAAAGTTAAAATGTATTGAATCTCGTACCTACAGCTAATAAATTATTCAGAGAGCGTTTTTTTGAGAAACAGAAACGTAGAAGTCGAAAGTACTTGTGAATAATAATATTGTAAGATATAAAAAGAAAAGTTTGGGAAAATGTTTTTCTTTTATGGTTCGCGACGTTCTCAGCTAAAATAATCATGAAATGTTTTTTTTTTTTTGATAAACTACATAATTTTGTTCAATAAATCGGAATGAAGGTTTGATAGCTCATCTTGGGTTTTCAATGGTGGTTCATTGAAAACTAATCTTGTTGCCGAGTAGTTTTAGTCTAAACATACACTTTTTGAGGTGAGATGGTGGCGAGCCTATCAAAGATAAGAAATAAAGTTTGAAAGGTATGGGTGATGGTACTTATCAGTTACATGTGACATATCAGCTTTGTTTCTGTGATGACTATGCACCTATGATGCCTCTCATTTTGCAAATATCTTTAGTGACCACATTCTTCCTGAAGCCCTACACAAAATTACTCTTTAAGCGGTAAAGATTTTCGAAAAGTCAAAACCCCCTAAATATTGACAACGTAAAATTTCGGTAACACTTTTATATCTCATGAATTTCGAACTTTTTAATCGTTTTCGGTGATAATTATAATGTCACTTTGTTTAGGTTCTGTTTGTGTTTTACCCAATAACTTGAATTTATCCTTTAAAATTAAATATTGATTTAATTATATTTTGTTGCAGAGTCAATGATGATGTAGCAGCGATGTGCGCGCCGGCCACAGCGGCGCTCCTGCTCGCCGCTCTTGCTGCTCTACCCTGTCGAGGTAAACACCATTGGAAAAAAATCTGACCAGGAAAAGAGGTAAAAAGCTACAAACAAATTCGCTTCTCAAGCAGTCTGATGTTCCGAGGATACCGTACGATCTTCCGAGGATACCGTACGATCTCATGCGAGGCGGCGAGCCTCCTTGCCGGATTATCGCCATGGGATCTGGAGGCAAAAATCCTCGCGAACCTCTATGAGGAGCGCGAGGAGGCGAAACGCCGGGGTGAAACTCCGCTGCCGCGACAACTCGCGGCTCGGCGGACGGAGCTCCGGCAGGATCTCATGGCGACATGGAGACAGCGATTGTCACAACCCCGCGCTGGGCACGCCACCATTGCGGCGGTGGTGCCCCTCTTTGAGGCTTGGCTGGAGAGACCTCACGGCGCCCTCACCTTCCGCCTGACGCAGGTCCTCACCGGACACGGTTGTTTCGGGAGGTTCCTGTTTCGGATCAAGCGGGAGGTGACGCCCGGGTGTTTCCATTGCACGGATCGCCCCGAGGACACGGTGGAGCATACGGTGGAGGTCTGCCCCGCTTGGGCGGAGCAACGCCGTGTCCTCGTGGATGCGATAGGCGGCAGCGACCTCTCGCGCCCTGCCCTGGTTCAGGCCATGGTACGGAGCGAGAGGGAATGGGAAAGGGCCGTCTCCTCCTTCTGCGAAGCAGTAATGCTCGCGAAGGCGGAGGCGGGACGCGTGAGAGAGCACCAACAACGGAGTCGCCCTCACGCCCTCAGCAGCAGCCGCCTCAGGAGACGCCGGGGACTTCCGGCGCCGCGAGACGATCTCCGGCCACCGTAGACCCGGGCCTGCGGACGGCGAGTAGTGGGTAACTCGCCGTCCGATCAGCACCAGGCCCGAGAGTCGACGGCGCGTAGTGTTCCACGCGCGCCTCAAAGAGTTGTCAGCAAGAGACGGGGCCCGTCATGGCCGATGCCTGCCCGGGGGTTGAGGATAAATTCGAAACAGAGTTACCTCGCCCCTGGGCACTCAAAGGCAGGAAGGAACAGGGGTGGGTTTTAGTCAGTAAGAGTCTGACACGCCCTCCCGCTCCGCCCAGAGCGGGAGAAGTCATAGGATGATTTCCCACCCCACAAAAAAAAAAAAAAAAAAATTGATTTCTCAGCATCATCATCATCAGCCTATAGCAGTCCACTGCTGGACATAGGCCTCTCCAATTGCACGCCATTCAGCTCGGTTCTCGGCAACTCTCATCCAGCTGCTACCAGCCACCCTGCGGAGATCATCGCTCCACCTAGCCTGAGGGCGTCCTACCTTACCTTTGCCGATTCGCGGTCTCCACTCGAGAACACGTCTACCCCAATGGTCATCGGTTCTACGGCTAATATGGCCGGCCCATTGCCACTTCAGCTTGCTTATTCTGTGAGCTATGTCGACGACCTTGGTTCTAAGCCGGATCACCTCGTTCCGTATTCGATCCTTCAATGAGACTCCAAGCATAACCCGTTCCTTAGCTCGCTGAGCGACCTTAAATTTATAGACCAGTCGTACCGTGAGTGTCCACATTTCGGCTCCGTAAGTCATAACAGGCAAGACGCACTAATTAAACACCTTGGTCTTTAGGCTCTGTGGAATACGCGACGCGAAGACTCGTCGAAGCTTCCCAAACGCTTCTGATTTCTCATATTACTATATTTACTTACTTAACAGCAGCCAGCTTGTTTTTTTTTTAAACATTTTCCGTGTCACTTCGAAAGACAAGACAAATCTAATGATATCTCATTTGTCAAAATCTATCCAACTGTTTAGGTGGCAGGGCATACAAAAATAGACATACAAACAAAAACTCTTGAAAAATTTGAAATCACTGTAAAATACGAGTAGTTCTCATATTTTGTACTTTTTATTTATGTTTACACTGTGTACTTCTTTAAGTGACAAATTCACCATACTAATAGATATATAAGTTCTATTTAATATGTTATTAGTGAATAAGTAGTTGGAGTACCTTTTAAATAAATAAATAAAATAAAACATTACCCTCGTTCTTGGGCAGTCGGGTAAAGGTGTTAACATAATCAGCCTTTTTTTATGGTTGTGAAATCATCCTGTGACTTCTCCCGCTCTGTGTGGAGCGGGAGGGCGTGTCAGACTTTTACTGACTAAAACCCACCACTCAGGTAAGGAAGGAACAGCCTTCCTTACCTGAGTGCCCAGGGGCGCGGTAACTCTGTTACGAAATTTATCTGCGACCAACATAATCAGCCTACAAAGGACACAGGCCTCCAATCTGCGTGAGAGAGCATTCCGTAACTTCAACCGTGCAATCCGCGCAATTTTTGTAAATTCTACCACCTTAGTTCACATGTGGAAGTAATAATTATATTGAGTATCCCAGTAGGTACGAGTTGGTTGACGTCGCGTGCCTCCGAATTTATAATTTAAGGAGATGTTGTTTTCTTAATGGTCTTCGTCCACTACTGAAATTTAGGCTCCTCTATGCTAGGGAGTGGCCCTGAATGTAGCTAGTAGTTATAACGCCATGTTAAAGTTTATAAAAAAAAATGTGAAAAAGTGTTTTTTTAGGAAAGTCGGTTGTATGTTTTATTAAAAAGTTTTTTATTTTTTACTTTTCTGTTGTTGCACCCCATAAGTAAATAGTAAAGTTATGCCCGAATTGATAGTCTCAATAAATAAAATGAGAACATCATCATGTAGTCGATATCACAAAGCCACTGGTCTTATCTCGATCAAATGGGACCACATGAAAAGCTTACAAATAAAAAAAGAATCATCAACATCGGTTCACCTAGAAAAAAGTTCTGAGTTAACACACATAAAAAAAAATAGGCATACTTCCGACAGAAGTGAAAACTGTGTGCTACGTAACGTAGCACTCGTAGCGGTGTCGGTGTCGCTCGAGTTCGATAGTTTATTCCCACCTTAAAAATTCCCAACGCGCCTAAAGAAGATTTCACTTCAAAAAACAAAAATACAATCAAATTGAGAACCTCCTCCTTTTTTGAAGTTGTTTGACAATAGCTTTTGATTATTCTAATTAGGTTCTATTTATTTATCATATTAATTTAGTCTAATGAGTTGGTTGAGCTTCACTATAACTTGGTATCATGTCAATAAAGCTTCTTTTTTTTTTTGGGCGGTGGGAAATCATCCAATGACTTCTCCTACTCTGGGTGGAGCAGGAGGGCGTGTCAGACTCTTAATAACTAAAGGGAAGGGAGGAAGAAGGAACAGGGGTGGGCCCTGTTCCTTCCCTGCCTGAGTGCCCAGGGGTGCGGTAACTCATTTTCAGAACTTATCCGCTACCCCTAGGCATGCAGGCACCGGCCACGATGGGCCCTGTCAGTGGTGGCTGATAGTCATCTCTTTGAGGCGCGCGTGGAAGACTGGCCAGGTCGACTCACGGGCCTGGTGCTGATCGGACGGCGAGCTACCCACTGCTCGCCGTCCGCAGGCCCGGGTACGTCAATAAAGCCTAAAATATTCTTTTCGTTTCCGTTGTCACAAACTTGAGCGTAATTTGATCTAACAAAACATCCTCCTTTTCAATTCTTTGTACTTTATCGTGACCTGCCTGCCATTTTCTGATTTACATACAATATATTTCCAAATTGAATCATTTCGTTCCGTCTTTTGTTTCCTCGTATTTCATCTTCCTCAATGGCACTTGGCAAACATAAAGCCAAGATTCCAAATGACCCTCGAGAGCATTATAAATTCATCGCTGTCCAAAATTTGTTTATTTTGAAGCCAGCATGTTCAAAGGGTCCCGTTTCGCAAGCTGTAGACCATTTAAAAATTATTTTCTTTACGCGTCGTCTAACAAATTAAATTGCAAATTCTCGGGAGCTTTCAACTTGTATTCCTAAGTGCCCTTATTATATTTTAATTCTAGAGGGATTTTAAATAAACTGTGCGGAAGTCTTTTTGATGGTAAATTGTTAGGAGTTTTTAAAAGCAAGCTGTCGAGGGATTTCATGTACGTTGAAGGATATGATTGAATTTAAAAGCTCTACTTGATATTTGCTCAAACAACAATAATGAAACAATATTTTTAAAGACTTGTTTTTAAATGCACATCAAAAAACTTATCATCCGTTAAGTTATTTACATCAATACATTTTTTGTGAATAAGAATATACTGATTCATCATTCTCATCATTCTCCTGCCCTTATCCCAATTTATTTGGGGTCGGCGCAACATGTCTTTTTCTTCCATACTCCTCTATTAGTCGTCATCTCTGTAGTCAACCCTTTTTTTTTAATAAGAATATACTGATTGCACATCAAATATAGCAGGAAGTTTACCAATGCGACGTGCGTTGATCAAGAGCGAGTGAAGCGAGCTCGGGAACTTAGGGCACCCTTTTTTTTTTTTTGACACGGACAGGTAGGTTAGGTTCCTTTAAACTCTGCAGACAGAAACAGGAATCAACCTACCTACCTTACTTACGACTGTCATTAGGCATAGTTTGGGATAAATATAATATTTTCACTATCTCCAGTATCAGCAACACTCCTTTTCAATTAATACGATGCGTCACGAACTCAAATTGTTGCTAAAATAATAATATTTTGAGGTAACTATTTTGCTGTGCAATCAGTATTTTTGATTAGGATTGGATTTTTTTTTGCGTGTCAGACTCTTACTGACTGAAACATACCCCTGTTCCTTCTCTGCCTGAGTGCCCAGGAGTGCGGTAACTCATTTTCAGAATTTATCCGGTACACCGGCCACGATGGGCCCCGTCAGTGGTGGCTGACTACATCTCTTTGAGGCGCGCGTGGAACACTACGCGCCGTCGACTCACGGGCCTGGTGCTGATCGGATGGCGAGCTACCCACTGCTCTCTGTCCGCAGGCCCGGGTCTACGGTGGCCGGAAATCGTCTCGCGACGTCCTACGCCTAGTACGCCCAGTACCTTTCCTGCGGTGGTAGCGGCCGGGGCCGTGAGGGCCACTCCGTTGAGCTTCCCTCACGCGTCCCGCCTCCGCCTTCACGAGCATTACTGCTTCGCACAAGGCGGAGACTGCCTCCCATTCCCTCTCGCTCTCTACCATGGCCTGAACCAGGGTGTATGTAGGCACTGTGATCAAGTGCTGCCGTGCACAGCGAGGCTCAGAGGAGACCTCTTTACAGTCTCCACAGAGATGTGCCCTAACGTTGCACAGACGGAGTTCCAGAGTAATCTTTTAAGAGGTAGCGAGGCCTCTTCCATGTGATCGTCGGGGTGGTTCTGCAAATCCAGGCACCTTTTGAAGGTTTCGTTACAAAACCAAAATCAAAGATATTTACAATGCCGACCTCGTAAACAACTTCATGCGAGATTGAACCATGATTGCAAAAACACCTTTTGTTGAATGTTTTGACAGGCAGCAAACAGAATCTAAAGTGGTTTCAATTTAAGGCGCTATTAACTGCCAATGACCTTGAGTGGTTAGCTTGCGTGTTCTGTGCTGAGCTCACGTAACGCGTCGTACGTCCACCCCGTAATAGGACTCCCCATCAAGGAGCGCTGTCCAAAATTAGACTCATTATTAATTTATTACACATAAAACAACAAGTATTAAACTAAAACACTTAGACTAAATTATAAACAATTAAATGATCTTTAAAATGGTGAAGGTTTTATAAAATTACGCTTTACATGTTTTTTCGTGATTCTCAATTTTTTATCCGCGTTAGACATAACTTTACAAATTAATTACACTATGTTATAAAAATATAATTTCAAATATTTTCAGATCAAATTACGATGAAAATTTGTCTAGAGTAACATATATATTTTTTAAAGAAATAAGACTAGTCGTATAGACGTGATGTTCAAATAAAAACTATTAAAGTCGTATACGCCCCGTATGTTCTGCGCCCTAATGGAAAATTTCTAGTTTACCTACCAACGCAAAGGTTACAGGTACCCAACAGGCCAAAATAGTTGATTGTTTATCAAGTCTAAAATTTACCTTTCCATTTACAGGCACCGATGCCGACGTCGCCTCAAGGATATTGAACGACACCAACAATTTTCAGGAGACTGGCTCCCTCCCGACTATAAACAAACTCTATCAAATGTTACACGCTAACTCTGACCTACATAATCAGAGTGAACTTGGCGAGAACTTTAATTACTCCAATGTTAATCTAACACATAGTTTCTTATACAACAATCTTAAGTATCCGACTAGTGTTGAAAAGAATCCCGTTAAGTGTTGCCTGAATGTTGATCAGGTTGGTGAAAGCAATGTTAGTTTATCTAATGAGGGTGCTAAAGTAATCGTAGATGAAGTAAAAGAACAAACAACAGATAATAAAAAGAATAGGAAGAGAAGAGTTGTGAATGTAGTAAGAACATTCATAGAGGTGACGACAAGTGACACAAGAAGGTATATTGAAGCGACGGCAATGTCTTTGCTGTCAAGCCACTCGCCGTCGATCATGGAAAGGAGAAGAAAACCAGGAGAGACGGGATCCAGTGCTCCGCTGCTAAATTACATATTCGATACGTATTCCAATACCCATCAGCACAGAAATGAGAAGTAAGTTTAGTACACAGTTTCTCCCACACAATCTATCTCAAGAATGAAAATTTTTCCCTCTTACTAGAATAGTGCTAAAGTAGATTTATTCCAGGAAATTTCTGTCTTGTTTAGTCTAGATTAGAGTATTGATAAACTTATTTTTAGAATATTGGTTTTGCTCAGAATATCCACAGAACTGAATAAACACATTAAAATTATTAACCTCTAGAACTCAAACAGCCCTTACAAACTGGTGTGGAAACATTTGTTATCCGTAAACAATTTAAATATGGTAATACTCAAATTGTATTTAACAGAATCTCTGAAGTTTAAAACAAAACATTGTTTATGTACTTTATCAACAAACAATATGTTTACAATAGAATTGATGAACCAACATTAATATTTGGCCGACATTTATAACAAAACCCTGATTTCCCACGCCTAATGGTTTGACAGACCGGTAGTACCAAAATTAATTCAATTCTGTTGACTTTAAAGAGAGCAAAACAGTACCTAATGACGAATTTCATAAAATTTTAAACATCCCAATTCAACTTTACGAATTCAAAATTTGGTAAGCACGGAACTCTTAAAAATATTTTCGTTGAAAAGAAAACTTCCTCGAACATAATTTCCTTCTATTTGTCTATGGTGGAGGGGAAATTTTTGCGGCATTTCAAATTATTTTATCATTTCGCAAACGGATTTAAAGGTAAACAGTTCAAAGTTAAAAAGTTTGAAAACATCTTTAATATCGGGCGTAACTTTTGGGATTCTTGGAGTGAATATTTGGGCTTAAGATGCCATAATTACAAACATTTTTTTTACAATCAGGGTTGGAAATGGGAACAGCATTTATGCGGCGGCCGCGCCTGAGATGGAAGCTCTAGTGGGTTCCACTGCTCACTTAGACTGCAAAGTGGACGCCCTTCATGATAAACTGGTAATAAGTATGTTTCTTGTTACGTTTCATTCGCTTCCATTATTCTTTTTATAATTTCTTGCCGTTATTTCTTTATTTCATCATCTATCATTTTATAATTTGCTGGATTTTTGTAATGAAGTTTGTCTTTTTCTGCACACAATGATTAATGTTGTTCAGGTATCTTGGGTGCGGCGGAAAAACGATGAAGAGCCGATGGAGCTGCTAACGACGGGCACACAACAGTACACTGCGGACGACAGGTAAAACTTCGCCAAGTTAATAAAACAAAAACACTTACTTATTGCACTCAATTATCTCGACGGCTTCCTCAAACTTTTTAATATATTGCTCTTGAATAAATTCTGTACAAAGTTGGGGTAGCGAAAATATAAATAAGCGTAGTCTTCCCTCCTACAGGATAAGCAGAGTTTCGTATACTTTTCAAACTGTGTGAAATTATGTATGATGAAGAATTTTAGAGCGCTCTTTGAGAATTCTTTTGGAACTTTGTTTATTTGGTGTAAGGAAAAGTTTTTGAATGATCGAAGCTACGCGGTGAAATGTTTAAACTGTGTCTGGTGCTATACATTTTCTGTGACGAAACTTTTAAAAGATTTCATGTTTTGTGGTATGGCTTTTAATGTAACCTTATAATATTGATCTGTCATCTACAAATACGTCAACAGTCGATGATATTTGACTTTCTTCCTTCTGTGAAGTAACATCAATGACGCATCATATTGAAAAGCATCATTCATGGGTCTATGGCGTTTGAACCGTTACGAGAAAGTACAAGATTATTGCATTCTTCCTAGGTACTCCGCCCGCTTCATCCCTCCAGACATATGGAGACTAGAAGTGAAGGAGGTGCGTCCAACTGACGCTGCTCACTACGACTGTCAGCTGTCTGCCCATCCTCCTCGCACAGCAAGAGTCACGCTACGTGTGCCTGGTTAGTTGATGGAGTGTTTAAATAGTTAGAAACTTTAGTTTAATTAAGTTAGTGTAAATAAAGTTGTTTAGTTTAAATAAAGCAGGTAACCTAAGAGCTTTTTCTTGTCTGCTAATTTTGTTCTGGCTTCAATTTCCAGCTCGAGCAGAATGATCATAGGTTTTAATTGAGATTTTTTGAGTAGCAGCCCGGCGCGCGGCGTCTGGATTTGTGGACATAAAAATCATAATTGTAGAAGAATTCAATACTGGCAGAGCTGTTAGTTTAGGATATGTGTGTGCTAGTTTTTAGATGACAGTTTCATAACAATCACTCAAGGACATTCCAGTTTTGTCTCTGGAATAACAATGATTTTAACTTTTTGATAATAAATTGGATCCATAAATGGAACACACCAAAGTTGATTATTTTTTGGATACAAAACTTTTTAACCATTATTATGAAAAGCCACTGAAACAATTTAACGAAAACTTCAGCTGGATTAACAACAAATATCTTGAAGCAAGAAACTGTGCCTGTACTTCCCCAAAAGTTTTATTTTTCTTAATTACTTGCTCTTCGAGGGGCTCGTGGATAAGTAGTAACAACCGCTCGAGTCAATTTTGTTAACGCTTGTCGAAACCGGTTCGAGGATGGGTTACTAATATCCATTAAATATCCACGTTATGTCGTTGGGCTCAACTACTATCAGTAGATTTATGAGCGTCGCTGAGCATAGTCCGAATTCCAAAAGTCTGAAAACCAGCCTTAGCGCTCATATACACGATGCCACCACCGCACCGCCGCCGCACCTCTGCGTGGTGTACACGAGACGCGTCCGCGCCACCTCCGGGCTGGCTACGCGCCGCCTGCACGCCGCCTCAGCGCCTCCTCCGCGCCGGCACCGCGCCACCACCGCGCGGTGACATCAAGCAGCGACACGCTTGATTTCACCATACCAATATATGGTTATTATTAAATTAAGGCAAAATGGAATAACAAAATCAAATATGGATGGTCAGCGGGGTGGTGGGGGCCGCGGCGGTGGTGCGGTGGCGGCGCGGACGCGTCTCGTGTACACAGCGCAGAGGTGCGGCGGCGCGCGGTGCTGTGTCGGCGCGGCGGTGGCACCGTCTACATGAGCCCTTACCAATGGGTATCTTGATACCGAGTAAATAAGTTGTGGAGTAGACCGTCATTTCTTGAAATACTGGTAACTGCATCGGATAGATTGAAAGCCAACCCTTACATAGTTAGGAGAATGACACGATAAACTAGACTTGTTTTCTTTTCGTAAAAGATGGTTAATAAACTGGGACTATAGCAATTTAATGCAGTTTATTAGCAACTATTTTATTGTTTTTGACTTCTAAGTATTTAGGATACATGTGGCTTAAGCAAGTCGTCGTCTTGCGCAGGTCGCTGGAGACCGCTGCATGTGGCGACGCTTTAGGAAATCCTATGTCCAGAAGTATACGTCTTTCGACTGTAATACAAGTCATCGCTATTACATATAACTGTTACTATAGAACTAATAGTGTCTAAGATTTATATTGTGAAAAATATCCTCAAAGACCATAGAGTATGACATGTAGTTCCACCCACTGACTGACAGACGCAACAACTGAACGAGACGCGGATGTGCAGTGAGTAAGTAACGAATTTAGTTCGGTTGACGGCACTCTTGCACAATCGGTCACGAACTAAACCTTTATCCTCCTCACAGAAGTGTCAGTCCGCATAGTGGATGGCGCCGGCGCAGCAGTGTCTGAGCAAGTGTGTGAACTTGGCAGTACCGTAGCCCTACGGTGTGAGGTCAACGGCCTGAAGATGGAGGGAGGTCCATCACTGCTGTGGTACAGGAAAGATGACCTCCTGAATGACGACACCACTAGAGGTGGGATTAGGTATGCAGAAATCCTGTACATATATTTTTAAGTTGTTAAATAAATAGCCAACAGAAACAATATCTGCAAAATCACCGTTTGCGTAGGTATTGAAGCTATATTATCATCACTAGTTACCACCACCAAAAAGCGAACGATTCTGGCTGCATGTGATTCTGTTAGTGTAGCCAATATTTAAGATGTCTAAGAACTTTTCAAACGATGCTGATAATTTTTCTCGAACATCTGTTTCGAGATTGTTCGAGAAATTTTGGTCCTTCAACCCAGACGTAAGCTTGCAAGCCAATTTCTTAAAATATTAGGTATGTACTCGTACTTGTACCTACCTGGTTGAAACTTGAAACATTTTTTGAAAGTCCCTTTTTTTCTGCTCTTTATCATGGTATGGTCATGTGAAGAGGAGGGATGAAACAGATGTAACTAAAAGAGTAATGAATATAAATGTGGATGGATGGAGTGGGAGAGGGAAGCCAAAGAAAAGATGGATGGATTTTGTGAGAAGTGATATGAAAGAAAAGGAAGTTAGTGATAGCGTGACGGCAGACAGGACAGAATGGAGGAAAAAACGTGTTTCGCCGACCCCAAGTAACATGGGATAAGGGCAGAAAGATGATGAGCGTTTCGATGGCAAAATTTAATTGATATTTTTGTAACATAATAAGGTTTCCTTTACCAGTCAACTTGTGCACCTATTAGCAAAAAAAAACCACAAACTAAATTTTGACTTTTCACCCCAAGTACATCACTCTGTATGTTAATTATTTCTAAAATAGTTCTTCTATCACAGTGTACGAACCGAGTTCGGTTCAAACGGTGCGAACTCGATCCTGCGGGTAGCGCGCGTGCGTGGAGACGACGCTGGCCGCTACACCTGCGCCATCGCACGCGCCCCGCCCCCGTCACCGCCGCCTGCGCATGTCATACTGCATGTTATCAAAGGTAAGTTGTTTAGGCTGATGTGGACAAAAATCAAAAGTATTGTATGCATCCAAGCCAGGGCAAAGAATCCGACTTGAGGAGACAAGAGTTGTGGAAGCGTGCTAGCCGGACTCCCGGCCTCAATCAGGTCGCACACTGTCTGCGATACGCAAAGCTAATCGAATAATTTACAAATGTTTTACAAGACTTACCCAAGGCTACTGAAGTTTTTCGTCCGGGGACCAACCTGGTTATATGTGTGTATGGCAGAGTTATATGAGAAGTGTAGTGTTTGTTCAGTAGGTATACCAGATTCTAAAGTTGACTTCAAAAAGCGCTGGTGATTCCACACAGCGCGTGGTCTCTCGCGAACAACCAAACTTTCAAGTATTTTCACTATTAGTTTTACAAAATAACCCGTTTCACCACTACATCAAATGGGGTTTCAATCAAAATTAGTTCAATCGAAAACAATTAGGTTAAAAACCAATAGATTTGGCTAGATTCAAATCACAAGCCCAAAATTCACATTTTCAACATGTTTCTTACTTTTTTTCATTATGAACGTCAAAACGTCACAAGTGACAGGTGACAGTCAATGGCTGCGTTCGGAAACGCACTCGAACCGAACTAGTATATTTGGCTTCTATCGTCATGGCAGGGTTGAGAACATAGGATCATGATGAGGTTTCATTGGCATTCAAACCTAATCATCAGAGAGTCCGATGATCCTCCATTAAACATATTTGTTTATTGATTTATTAAAACTTCATGCAACTCAAATGTACAAAGGCGGACTTAATGCCTTAGGCATTTTCTAGTACTACACCACACACCACCGCCAACACAACCACTTCTATACTTAAGACGAAACGGAATGTTGTTTTTCTTTATTAAACCGAACAGCTGCGATTGCTTATTTTAATTGACTTGAATCTCGAACAGGTATAAAATTGCTGTTTACATAGTACTTACTAACCTAACTTAATAGTTAGGTTAAGTGATTAAAAAACCAACATTATCAGCATCACTTGTACTGGAGAGGCGGTTCTGAAAGTGGCTGCAACGCAAAGGAGTTATGCAAACGCCTAACTTTCTGCCAAAATCCTTAAAACCTTGATGGTAAGATAATAAGGTTTCTATCACATTGTTAAACAACGGAGCTCTCTACGCAGCAGAGGATCTTTGGCTACCAGTGAAGTTGAAATTAAAGAGTTCGCAGCTGCAATTTTTGTGGCAACTTCTGATATATTTTTCTCAAAACGCCTAGTTGACACTCCGACCCAGACTGGCTTTTACTTCGGCCACAAGTTAAGCCATTAAACGTGGCAATGCCTCCAATCTTTTGAGCATACTTTTATTCCATAAGAATGCAAAAAAAAATTGACGCCTGTTTTTAAGATTTATTTAATGTCAACTTAGAAAACCTGAATAAACTTTGCTCTCTTCTATAGGTTAGTTAAATAAAATATTTTTATCAATGAATTTTATCAGGGGTAGTTCCCGTATTTTTAAAAACGGTCGCACTCCAATCTTAGTCTTATTAGGGAATATGCATGAAAAAATATTTCCTAACGAACCGGTTTATTGATTAAATATATAAGATGGCATAGTATACTTACAGTAAAAACAGAATCAAAATTTATCGAAAAACCAACGAGATATAATAATAATAATAAAAGAAGTAACAACAACACCACAATAACCACAACAACAACACAACACAACCACCACCACAACAACGACCACGACGACGACGATTTGTAAATAACAACGACCACTCTCGAAAACGCTGTTTTCTGTAGTAGCTGTAATAGGCGTCTTAGCCTTTGACTTTTTTTTGTGGGTTGGGAAATCATCACCTTTGACGTCACGACGGCACGTTGGACTTCTCTTTCTAACATCAACCATAGAACTTTTTATCTTCGGTTCTGTTAAAAAAAATCATTCATAGTTGTTTATAGTTAAGTATACAACATATTCAGAAAATTAAAAATGGCATGCATATTCCATATATTATAGATATTTTCCTACATTTTCGACAAGATTTTGACATTGATTGGCATTGAGATGAGATTGCAACTAGAATTTGACGAAATATCGCAGTATACGCTGCGTTAGGCGCCTTTTTGGCCTCGCAGAGTTTATTTTAATTTTTATATGTATTGTTAGTTAAATGATCTTTTATGTGAGGCATAAATAAATACTTTTTCTTTTTCTTCTTCTATTTAGATAATCGAAATTGGCCTTCTGAGTGCCCTTTCTAACTTTTTTTGTTTTTTCATCAGGTGAGAGCCTAGCTGAGCTGCATCAGGGCGGCACTCCAACATACACCTCGTCGTGGGTGCTAACAATGGCGCTGTGCGTCCTTTTACAAGCCTACTATTAATATTTGTTTATTAATAAATTGTTCGTATTTATTCTGGCATTTCATTTTTTGTATTACTGCCTTTAATCTTTGGTGAGGGTTGCGGCCAATGGATGTGAGACGCACAAGACCGGTCGTTGTCATTGTTGTTGGCATCGGCCTTCCCAAAGTATCGCCACTTTGGGGAGGCCAATGTCAAGGAGTGGACGTCTTTCGGCTGATATGATGATAGTGAATCTTTAGTGATAACAAAAAAAAAAAAAAAATATTTCTGGCATTAATATTTAGGCCTTACACTATCTTTATGGAAAAATACGATGACACGTTAAAGAAAGAAAAACTAACCACTAAAGACACTTTCACATTAAAAATAATAATGAGGATCCGACGACGGTTACGTCAGTGTTCAGAGAAAGGAATGGCGTACTTAGCCGGAATTGCAAACAGGGCAGAGAGGTACAACTAGTCAACATTATCAGGTAACACGCAAACGGAAACTCAAGAGGTTGATGGAAAGCCACTATCTATACCTAGATATATGTAAATTCTAGCAATCTTGAAGTTTGATTGCTTTTCATAAAACCTTTTTTTTTTGTGGGGAACTCTTCATGTAGCTATATTTTCTGTACAGGTAGAACGAAGAGTTATGTCGGAATCCTACCGACTTAAACCCCATAGTTCCTACCACTTTTATGAGTCGGGGGGGGACGGGGACCTATGACGCAGACTTATTTAATCAGTCAGGAGGTAAAAATCAAGTGAACTACAAGTACTACTCGACGACAACAACCAGTAAATTATTCAAATCTATCCATATCCTAGTCATTAGAACGTCCAAACCCACATAAAATAGCTATTTCTGTCACGAAACTCGTCGAATTTATGCGTTTCACCCAAAATTGGACAAACAACCCACTCTCCGTACAATGAGACCGCTATGCATAATCTGATACAATGAACAACATTTCAAGCTATACATTCCAGTTTAAGTAGACCTCGCAATATATAGGCTCTGCTTGGAATGAGAGGTCAATTCGTACTGAATTTGTATAAAACTTGATAATGCCATTCTGTGTACCAACCTGACAAATAAAACGGTCATTGGACCAGACGGTAACGTTTTTCTCGTATTTCCCGTGCCCATTATGCACGAATGGATTATATAAATAACAGTGATGACGGCCAGAGTGGGAGATTTCGTGTTTTATGACTCGTCTCTATTCTAATAACTATAAATTGCGTGAACTTTGTCGTAATGTAATGGAAACATGCAGTGGTGTTTGAAAGGAATGGGTTTTGTATAACATGAAGTTACTAGTTTTTGGAAAATGGATCCGTCACTTGTATTACAGGATGGGCAGTGCATACATCACCGGAGAGCCAAGAACTGCTGATGGAGGTGATGATGGAAAAATAAAATCTCCCGTGCTATTCTGCAAAATCTCACCGCATAAAACGCCTAATGGTACCTAGGGATTGTCAGCACAATCCCTACCATTACATTAGTCAATCTTAATAAAAGGCCTATGGTCAGCAGTGAATGGCTGAAAAAAGGATAATGATGTCCGCCCTGCTGGACGATGACTGCAGAAATGATGATGATGATGAGGTTAGGTTAATAAATCTAGGAGGCGTATGTCCAGCACTGGAGGGCAGAAATGATGATGAGGTAATGTTAGTTAATCTAGGAGGCCTATGACCAGCAGTGGAAGGCTGAAATGATGATGATAATGATGAGGTTAGGTTAGTCAATCTAGAAGGCTTATGTCCAGCAGTGGGCGTTTAAAATGTTGATGATGAAGATGAGGTTAGCTTAGTCAATCTAGGAGGCCTAAGTCCAACAGTGAACAGCTGAAATAATGATGATGAGGTTAGGTTAATCAATCTAGGAGGCGTATGTCCAGCACTGGAGGGCAGAAATGACGATGAGGTACACCGAATTATTGCAAATTGTAACAACGGACGAAGAGATGTCTCCTATAATACAGGACTTTCCTAGCATAGGGGACATTATTCATAAAATAAAATAAAATGTAAAAGAAGAACTCCTAGATGTAACACGTCATGTATTTCTTTTGGCAATAAAATTATTATTATTATTATTATTATTTATCTAGGAGGCGTATGTCCACTGGAGGGCCGAAATTATGATGATGATGATGATGATGAGGTTAGGTTAGTCAATCTCCAGCATAAGTTTTCACGGAGAGATTTTAACAGGATGGAACCGGTCCATCCTGTTAAAATCTCTTAGCATGAACCCAAAAGATAGAAAAGAAAACGAGCTCACTGAAAACATGACTAATTAATTCTTACATAGTATCAAATATTCAAACAAATGTTACGTATAAACTAAATTCTTTGATGTTACGAAACTACAAAAGCAACATTTTCAGATTTACCGAGAACCTATTAGTATGCGTTGTAATTGAAGTGTTACCAATTACTAAAACATACCGAAACTTTACAGTTGAACAATCACTATAAATATGGAGATGGGCATCCATATTTATGAGGGAAACTTGCTAAGCTCGTCGGATATCGGATAAACTGGTTGTATGGTAACAAGAGGAGTTGTAACTGGTCCGAAAGGAGGCAGTTTCGAGGTGGGGTTACATTTAAATTTGTTGTATGTAGTTAATAAAGAAACATGCATTCTTTCAGGGTAGCAAAATTCTGCTTGAAATAAAATGATGTGAGGAAAGGCGAAGAATCAAATTGCTGAATGGTTTGTAAAATTGTGCATAGTGTGCATCTGAGTGTCGGTTTGTATGTCAATCGGTCAGACAGACATTAACTGCCTCACCGGTGCCCTCGTCGCAAGCGTGACTGCTAAGCGTTACGTACTTTCTTTTATTGTACGTTTGGGAAATCATCCAATGACTTCTCCCGCTCTGGGTGGAGCGGGAGGGCGTTTTACTGACTAAAACCCACCCCTGTTTCTTCACTTGTGAGTGCCCAGGGGCGCAGTAACTCTGTTTCGAATTTATCCGCTATCCCTGGGCAGGCATCGGCTCATGTGTTACTGACATCTCTTTGAGACGCGCGTGGACTACTACGCGCCTTCGACTGTCAGGCCTGTATAATTTGCTGGGTCAGCTCGACTACCCTTCTTGGGTACGGGTTGCACGTTAGCTTGCTTCTAAGCCATCGGCACTTTTCCAGTCTCAAACGAAAGGCGATATAGGCGTGTCAAGATCGGAGACAACTCAGGCGCACAAGTCCTCAGTACAATTGCCGGTATCCCGTCGGGACCACTAGCCTTGTTCACGTCCAGGTTACGCAGTACCCTCCGGACATCCTTCTGATGAATGCGAATGTCTCACACAATCGACTCGCATCCACCAAGAGTACCAGGGGGCCTCGCGCCACCAGGATCTAGACGCGAAGGTTCCGCAAACAGAGAGGCAAACAAGCTTGCGTTCTCCTCAGCGGAGCGGGCCAGCGACCCGTCGGGTTTCAGCAGTGGAGGTAGTGAGGGGTGGCAGAAGTTCGATTCAACCAACTTAGCCAGGGACCAAAACGCCTTACTACCAGCTGGGTAAGAAGCAAGTTTGTTCCCAATTCGGCCAATGTGGTCAAACCGAGCCTTCCGCAACACCTTCTTGCAGAACTTGGCAGCCCTGTTGAAGGCTCTCTTCTTCTGACTCACGTCACTCGCTTTACGCGTCCGAGCGTCGACCCATGCCAGGTAAGCCGCGTGTTTAAGCGCATCAGTGCGATTGCCCTCGGCACCAAACCATGGTCGAGCCCCGCCAGACATTGTTACGTCAGAGAATGGAATGTAGTACTCCATTCCCCGCCGCAACACATCCGTCACAGCGTCCGCGCACGACGAAACATCAGTCGAAGAAAAGCAAGTGGGCCGCCAAGGATAACATGCGAAGAAAGATCGCATGCCATCCCAATCTGCTGACCTGTATCGCCAAACCCGCCTGGTGCCTCTAGGGCTAGGATCGGGCGGGGAGTAGACGGATACAGATTTCACCAGACAGTGGTCGGAAGTACCTAATGGTGAAGAAATCGACACTGAGTAACGGTCTGGATCTGTTGTCAGCAGAAGGTCCAAGCAATTGGCTGTGTGCGAATCAACATCCGGCACCCTCGTTGCCCCCTGGACCAGCTGGGTGAGATTTAACGCTAGCGCTAGCTCATACGTCTCTTGTCCAGCATGGTCTGTGCACTGGTATGGGAAGAGCCACTCTTGATGGTGGGCGTTGAATTCCCCCAGTAACACCAATTGGGCAGAAGGGTACCGTTGCTGAGCCACATCCGCCGCTTTACTCAGGTGTTGTGTGAGCCCAGTTGTCTCCAGATCACCGCTGTGCGAACGGTAGACACAGGCGTAGACAATTTTATCTAGGCCTGTGTCCACTAGGACCCAAAGAGTTGAGAACCTGGAGTCCTCAAGGTTACGGAGACGCCGATAGCAGATGTCGTCCCGGGCGTACATGCATATACCAGCGCGTGGCTTAAAATTGTGCTCCAGGGTAAACCCTGGGTAAGATAGGTACGCCACGTCAGACGGGCATCCGATCTGCGTCTCCGAAAGGAATAAGAGAGCTGGTTTCTCAGTCTCTAGGTGGTGGTGGACTGCGGTGAGATTTGAGTGCAGACCTCGAATGTTAGATAGGTGCACTTTGTGTGAGAGGGAGTGCTGCCGCTGTACAGTTTTTTTCTTTTTATTTCCTTTGTTCATGATTGTGAAGAGTGAAGGAAGGAGAGGAGAAGGAAGTGAAATGAGGTTCCATGCTGGCTACCTTCAGGCACGCACTGACAGGACGGTATCATTGGGGGACTAGTCTGGAGACTGCGGGGACGCCCGAGCCCCCCCGGGAATGTCCATCGGGCCCTCTCGTCTGGTCGCCAACCAGCACGATTGTGCATTCCGGGATTTTTCGTCAGTTGGCGGGGCAGCCTTTCGTGTGTGGCTAGTACACTACTTGGGCCCCCTACTAACTGCGGTCGGCCAGCGGCGCACCGTGCCTCGGATGCCGCTACCCTCCGCGACTAGTCTCCCGATACATCCATATCAGCGCGAGCCCGGTTGGTCTGCCTGCAATGGAACAACTATTTCGACCCAACTCCTCTGGATTTTCTACACTGAGCATCGTACCGGAACACGGCCAGGCCGCTTGGCGGTACGTCTTTGCCCAGTGGGTGGTCGCAAGCCATCGGTCGAAACCTACCACCAGTTTGTGTCACCTGATTAGCACCACCCGGGGACCACGTGTAGGGACTCAATGGGTATACTCCTACGGACGCGGGTGACTCGGCTCCCAAAACTACTTCTTCTTTAAATTTGACGGTTGATTTACTTAGTATAACTTACTGATTTTTTTGGATATAATACTTAGGACATACTGAAAGTTTCTGGATTCTGATAAATAAGACTAGACATAAGACTTACGATACATTTATTGTTTTTCAAAGTATATTCCCTCGCAATAAATGCATTTTTGCATTCGCTGAAACCATTGTACTAAGAAATTGGACCAGTTTTCCTTTGGGACCTCTTCAATGGCTTCATGGAACGTATTAACCGCCAAATCAGGGCTCGTAAAACGTGTGCCTTTAAGTTTGTCTTAATTTTTTTGGAAAAAAAAGAAGTAACTAAGTCGCCCTCACACCCCCAGCAGCAGCCACCGCAGGAGTCGCCCTGGGCGTCGGAAAAATTTTCAAATGGAAAGACCCATTCTGCCGACAGACTTTTTCTTTCGGGTTCAAAGCAGTACACCCAGATTTCGTCACCTGTCACGATATTATAGACAGCTATTGACTGTTCTGCGTTAAACTTTGTTATCATTTTACGGGACACGCAGTCGTTTCTGGTCCTCCATTAAGTCATGCGGTATCCATCGAGTGCAAAGCTTTCGAACCTTCAGATGCACTATGTAAACTGTTTTGCACTTGACTCATTCCAATGCGTAACAAAGTACGAATCTGCTGACACACTTGTGAGATTTTTTTGGCTGTTTCAATAAGTTGTCGTACGTATCAATATTAAATTCTGTAGCCGGAGTCGTCGGCCGACTTTCACTTACCTCGTCATGGAGATGATCACGTCCACGTCTAAATTCTCCAAACCACGAATGCACAGAGCTGCGACATGGTGCTTCATCACCAAATCTCAATTGAAGTCTCTGGCAACTCTCTTGTTGCCACAGCGAAAATTATGAAAAATCATTGAACGAAAATGTTCACATTGTTCACGAGTTAAACTCATTTTGATAGCGTCACACAATTTTCGAAAGGACGCCACAGTGACAAAACAAATGAGTCTCGCAAATTAAAAAGTAACGTTCCATTTTCGAATTCCATTATTTTTTTCATTCTTTTATTTTAAGTGGCCAGCCCCCCTAGCCATATTACTTTTCTAATTGTTTACGCTAACGCTTAGTACAAAATGTATGGCAATAACATTACCTGCGATAAGTCACGTGACGCTTTTCTACACAGCTAATGTCATTGCCATACATTTTGTACTGCGTTAGCGTTAACGATAACAGAAAAGTAATATGGCTAGGGGGGCAGATTCAGAAATTTTCAGTATGCCCCACATATACAGAGCACAAGCTAGCATTATTCATTAAATCCGCCTAGTCTTTTTAGGGTTCCGTACCCGAAGGGTTTAAACGGAACCCTATTGCTGTCACTCTAGTGTCCGTCTGTCCGTCTATCTTTCACAAAGTTTTGTTCCGAAGAATTTTTTAACTTTCCATTGACCTATGAACTTGAAATTTGGTGATGTTTATTATTACGTATATTTTAACAACAAATACCAAAATATTGATTTCCCTCGTATGGTACGGAACCCTAAATGTTCGAAGTCGGATTCGCACTTGGCCGGTTTTTAGGGTTCCGTACCCGAAGGGTCCAAACGGAGCCCTATTGTTGTCACTCACGTGTCCGTCTGTCTGTCCGTCCATCGTCTATCAAAAGATTTTGTTACAAAGAATTTTTTAACTTCCCATTGACCTATGAACTTGAAATTTGGTGATAATGTTTAATATTACGTATTTTGTAACTACAAATACCAAAATATTGATTTATCTCATATGGTACGGAACCCTAAATGTGCGAAGTCGGACTCGCACTTGGCCGGTTTCTAGGGTTCCGTACCCGAAGGGTCCAAACGGAGCCCTATTGTTGTCACTCACGTGTCCGTTGTCTGTCCGTCCGTCGTAATTATTAACTTCCCATTGACTTCTAACATGAACTTATTTGGCGATAATGTTTATTATTACGTATACTCCCTTCTGCCCCCGCGGCCAAATCCGGGTTGTCAAATTGAACCCCGACGACAACCCGGGTTGACAGCCAATTTTTTTATTTTTTTTCTCTTTAATATTTTTTTTTTTGTCCGACTCACCAGTGAGTCGCAGGTCTTAACAGGTTAAACAAATACCAATATTTAGTACGGAACCCTTAATATGCGAAATCCGACACGCACTTGGCCAGTTTTTTTTATCTAAGTTAGGGTCAGCTTCCAATCTGGCTGTATACAATAGTATTTTACATAAAACGACTAGGATCTCATAATCTGTCTTCCACAATCCAGTAGCCATTTTCGGGTTAACATTATAATTAAAACTGAATTATGAAGTTACAGTCGGTCTATCCGAGTGGTCATAGATGGCTGCTCGTCCAGACTGCTGGATAATAATTCCGGAGCTCTCAAGGGTCAGTGCTATCGGCAACATTGTTCTTGCTGCACTTTAAGGGTTGAACCTCATCTGGCAGCACGGAATCGCCTTTTTCCGTCGCCTTTTCTCTTTCTGTCGCATAGAACTGCCATTTGCTAGACCGAGACAGAATACATAATGCGATAGCACGCGGCGGAATCCTCGAGGCGATCGGCATCACGGACAAAATGCAATGGTCGGCAGGGAGACTCCGGAACGCTGAAGCGCGCGATAGCATGCTAACGCATCCTTTCACCGCCGATCACTTGCTATCGCATGCTGTCTCACTCTATCGAACAATGGCGCACGCGGCCGCTCGTCAGCTCAGTGCAGCCTGTTCATTCATGCCGTACGGATGGAAATAACAATGACTGACGAATCTTTTTATTATTTTGATTTTGCATTTCTTGCAAAATACACGCTAGAATCACTGCTCTCTCTTCCGTGGTCCTATCCATCTCGCGCTTGAAACTAAACTGATCATGAAAGAACGCGGCAGTATGCCACCCATGCTGCAGCATGCTGACGCGTGCGATCGCCTTTTTTGTCTGCGGAATGTGACAGCGCGCGTTCGCATGCGGCAGCATACTGCAGCACGTGGTAGCACAGGCGGAACAAATGCGATTCCGTGCTGCCAGATGAGGTCCAACCCTAATGATCTGCTAAAACCTTAGGGTATGCAGACGCCAGCACTGTTGTTGAGAGAAACGTTACATTTCGAGGAGTGTTCGTCGAAATGGCAAAGTTTTATTTCGCCTAGCCCGTTCCATCATCGGACCACTAGACGTATAGATATGCACCACCGGTAGATGGTGGTGCATATCTATACGACTACATCTACATCCCACCCACACGCACATAACGTTTTGGGAACACATTCAGACTGCATATGGGTTTTTTTTTTTTTTTGGGGGTGGGAAATCATCTTATGACTTCTTCCACTCTAGGGTGGAGCGGAAGGGCGTGTCAGACTCTTACTGACTAAAACCCACCCCTGTTCCTCCCTGCCCTACGCGCCCGGGGGCGAGGTAACTCTTTCGAATTTATCCTCAACCCCCGGGCAGGGACTGCATATGGGTAAGGAGTGGATTTTTTTGCCAGAGTCTGTGTTTACTGATATCTAGAACTTGACCATCAGGTGAGATTGTGGTTAAGCGCGACCCTGTCAATAATTTAAAAAAGTATTTTAAGAAAAACTTCCCTGTCTGTTTGTTACCGTACCAAGTTTGAGAACTACAGTTTACTTCATTTAAATTGTTTACTCATAAACCTTTGCATTTTATTGAAATCACCATAAATTTTCTGAACCACTAGCTCAGTTCATCATAATACCGGAAGAAAAATAAAAGTCTTCATGAATTGAACGATGTTTATCCAAAGCTACTCCAAATAATAACTTCTCTCGTTGAGTAACAAACTTTGCTCGTCCCTCGTGGATTCTGACTTTCATTTTGATACCTATTACTCCTCTGAAACTAAAATAACTTGTTTTGTTGAGTAGTTGTTGATTTGATACTTTGATTTTAATAACATGCTTGTAATATATTATAGTACGAAGAATCGCCAAACTTACGGTACAATGGGCAGGGCACTTTGCTCCAAGAACATATTATTATAGTCGTTGGGGCCGAAAGGTTCTAGAGTAGCGACCGCATACCGCAAGTCGCAGCGATGGAAGGCCTCCAACAAGGTGGACCAATGACCTGGTGAGGGTCGTGGGTAGCCGATGTATGCGATACGCACAGGTCCGGTCGTTGTGACGACACTTGAGAGAGGCCTAAGTCCACCAGTGGACAATTTTCATCTGAAATGATGATGATAATGAACCCATAGTCATACAAAATAGAAAAAAACATCGTAGTCAAAATCGGCAAGATGGAGGTGATATTATTAATTTCTTACTAAATCCCTATAGATGTACAGGGTGTATCGGAAACGCATGGTCATATTTTAGATGATGCTTCTGCCCACGGCAATGAACAACTTCAAGAGGATCATGGTCAATTCCAAAAAAAAGTGTGTGTACGTACGCACGTAAGAAGTTATACTTCCTTGGCGTAACAAGATAAAAAACCAAACAGTCACAAAGTTTACAAAAGGAAAACATTCATTCTTCATGAACCACAGACTATAGCTAACTTCAGGGTGTCGGTTCTAGATAACTTTAGGGTATCGGTTTTTTGTGACGGTGTGCGCCCGTGTCGTAAAAATTTACTCTCATTTTTTTTCCCTAACGCGCCAAAAGAAGTATAACTTCAAAATAAGAAAATTGCGTGGAAAATTTAAAAAAATCAGAATACTTACCAAACGACTATTTAAACGTCTCGCGTTTGACAGTTCATAGCTAAGACAGGACTATGTCTGTCGGATCAGCTAGTATTAAAATAGATGTTTCACAGCTGCCGGGTGTCCCGTGACGGCAAACTTTATTTTTTGGTAAACGCATTATTAAAAATGTATCTACCCATTTCTGTTACACTCCATAGAACTAAGCGCGTTCAATGGCCGCTTCAGGCAATGATTCAGGTAATTGTTTTTTAGAATTTATTCAATTTGACAATTTTTAACCAACTTAAAAAAGAAGGAAGTTATCAATTCGGATGATTATATATTTTTTTTGTATGTTCGGGCATAACTCCGTTATATATAGACGGATTTGCAAAATTCTTTTTCTGTTCGAAAGGGGTATTCCGAAATTTAAATGGGACCATTAAATTTCATATAGATCTGATTATAAGTTTCGGAGACATACAACGGAACTTTTCAAAAAATGACAGCAAATCAATTTGTGATTGCTGCGATCGTATGTCTATGTAGTGTTAACACAATTTAATGGAGAACCACAACTAAAAAGTGAAAAATAAAAACTTGTTTACAAAAAAATAGAACCGACTTCCAAAAAAGTGCAAAATAACTTTAATTTCGGAAGTCGGTGTCAAAAAAAAACGAAGAAACAAAACCAGAAACACCGACGCCCGTAATTAAAGTTATTTTGCACTTTTTTTGGAAGTCGGTTTTAATTTTTTGTAAAAAAGATTTTTTAAGATGTAATGAGTGTCAATTTTTATGATGCGCGCTCACACCGTCACAAAAAAACCGACATCCTGAAGTTAGCTTGTGGTTTATGAAGAATGATTGTTTTTTTTTGTAAACTTTGTGACAGTTTGGTTTTTTATCTTGTTACGCCAAAGAAGTATAACTTCTTACGTGCGTACATAAGTACACACACACTATTTTTTTTTGTTACTGGCAGACTCCGGGGAGTCTGATTGAACTTGTCAAACGTCTGTCGGAGCTTGTACGTTTACATGATATAGGTAGTGCACCGAGATACTGGAGGATCTAGATACTGCAGGTAGCTAAGTATAGGTTCTTGCTATCTACGTAAAGAAACTTCATCCACAAAGTTGTATCCATACCACTATCAACAAAAACACAAAAAGTTTCCCACGAATAGTTCTGTAACCAAAAAGTCAAACAAATGGGTAGACAGTAGGTACAGCTTAAAAACTTTGCCCGAGTATTTCCCAGTTTGCCCAGATGGATTTAGCTGCTCGTATATTACTTCCGACGTATCTTTTTCTCGTGTAAACGGACGGAATTAAAATAAGGCTTTTCAGTGTAGCTCTAGTAAAAAATGTAAGATAAATCGTTGTTTCGAATGCTTTAATTTTGCAGTAACAATATATTTGTTTGGTTTTCTTCATTATTTGGTACAGTTAGAGCAAAAGAGGATAAAATTAATACTTTGAAAGGGGTTTACTAGACCAAGTCTGTGATAATATGTTGATAGTAGTCTACACGGAACAAAAATCAGGTTTTAGGGTTTAACTTCTGAAAGACAATTAAATGACACCCGAACGGATAGAATTTACCCAAATAACAAAACAGTCCCAAACTAGCAGACGCCAATTTTATGAACAAAAACGAAAATGTATCTAGATAAAACATAAGTTCTCCAATATTCCTGGATGACGTACTGCCAATATGGATTGGCATTGAGAACGCGGATGGTTGATGAGTCAGAAAAGTTATGCTGCGGCGACTGCATATCAGAAATAGCAGCGTTGGAAGGCCTTCTTAAAGGAAGACTGATGATCTGATGAAGGCTGCGCGAGCACAATGGATACAAGAAGCACGGAGCGGCCGATGTGGTGACTCTAGCGGGAGGTTTGTGCCTAGCAGTGGATGTCTTGCGACTGAAAAGGCTATCTGTGCAGGGCAAATGGAGTAACGCCTCGAACGCTATATTATATGGCTAGTTAAACTAGAAAAAAACCAGCCAACACGGACTCACGCGCAAAGGGTTCCGAACAAATCATATTTTTTTCAGGTTTTTTTTAAACTACTTCCTTCTTATAGATTTTTCTGTAATCTATAAGTAAATAACTACTCCCTGTAATTAATAAAAAAGTGGAATGGTAATTTTTCACATATTTTCTTAAATTATTTTAAAACTGTACATTTTGAAATTATTAAAAAAAATATTTTCAAGACCCTTACAATGTGCCCTTTCATTTAATATATCGCACGGCACCGTTTGAAAAACTTTGTTTTTAAATTTTTCGATGTTTACCCTAAAAGTGACCCCCATGTTCCAAATTTTTTTTTAGGGTATACCTTCGTGTTTGAGTCACAGATTTTCATTTTTGTACCCAATTTCAACTCTATTGGTTCAGCAGATTCGCAAATTGGCTGCGACAGACGGACGAACAGACAGACACACGAGTGATCCTATAAGGTTCCGTTTTTTCATTGGGACTTTCGGAACCCTAAAAATTTACTCTACAATACCAGTAAACGTGTTCACTTAACTTTTGTTAAAGGTTTTATTAAATAACCAAAAATCAAAGAGCAAAAGTATTACTTAATGTTTTACTTAAAATATAAGGAGAACACGGACATCTTGTAATACCACAGACAAGAAGTAAAAAAAGGGAGGATACACACATGACATAAGGAATGTCACTTTAAACCAAAAACTATTTTTAATATAATTGAGTACATTGCCTTTTCAGACCATTTTAACACTCCCCCTTACTCAATTATAGAGGCATTAAAATAATTTTACAAACTAAGCACACTTTATTTATTACAATATGATTTAAACTAAACTGAGACTTTCAACAAATTGATTATGTTTGCACTTTTGAAGAGGTTTTGTTAGTATATTCGCAATCATATCTGCTGTGGGTTTATAAACTATTTTAATAAAATTATCATGAACAGCATCTTGAATAAAATGATGACGGATATCTATATGCCTAGTTCTTCGATGACATAAATTATTTTCCACAACATTATGAGCAGTTAAACTATCATTGTAAACAGTGATAGCAGGCAAACAGCAACCAAATATATCACTAAAGAAATTATGCAAATATTTACTTTCTTTTACTGCTTCTCCTATACTGTAATACTCAGCTTCAGTGCTGGAATATGCTACTGATTGCTGTTTGCGTGTTTCCCAATTAATAAGACAATCTCCATACTTAACTATTAACCCACTAAATGATTTTCTATCGTCTAAATCATTTCCCCAATCAGCATCAGCAAATATTTCAAATTTGTTATTTCCTTTCTTAAATTGCAATCCATAATTGGATGTCCCAGCGAGATACCTTAGTACACGTTTTGCTGCTTGCCAATGTACTCGTATCTCAGTGTAACAATTGTTATACTGTCCTAACTTACTGCATGCAAATGAAATGTCTGGACGTGTACATACCGACAAATACATCAACCCACCTATCAACTCCTGATAAGGATATTTATAATCACATATGTCAGATTTTTCTAATACAACATTCACTTGTATTGGGGTGGAGACTGACTTACATTGTGTCATGCCAAAATGTGTTAATAAGTTTTTTACATATTCCTCTTGCGACAATTTTAATAAACCATTCTTTCTATCTCTTTCAACTTTCATTCCTAGACAACTTTTAACTTCACCTAACTCTTTTATATCAAAATTTTGTTTTAGAGCATCTACAACACGTACATCAACAGTTTCTGTTTTTCAGAGATATTAGAACTAAAAATAAAAAAATCATAAACATAAAGAGCTATTATTACACTGCATTCACTATTTATCTTTGAGTAAACACATGGTTCACATTTTGACCTTTTATAACCTATTTTCCGTAACACCTCATTAACTTTTAAATTCCAAGTTCTACTAGCTTGTTTTAACCCATATATGCCCTTTTTTAATAAACAAACTTTAGTTTTATCCTTTTCATATCCAGGAGGTTGTTCCATATATATTGTCTCCTCTAATTCCCCATTTAGAAACGCAGTACTAACATCCACATGGTCAATGTCCATGTCTCTATCTAGGGCAATTGAGAAAAGTAATCTTAATGTTGAGTGACGCACTACGGGAGAAAAGGTCTTATCATAGTCGATACCTTGCACTTGTGTAAATCCTCGAGCAACCAATCTAGCTTTATATCTTTCAAAATTACCAGAAGCATCTCGTTTTTCTTTATAAACCCATTTACATTGAATAATATTTTTATCTATGGGCCTATCCACTAACTCCCATACATGCTTTTGGATCAATGAGTCATATTCATTATCCATGGCAGATTTCCAATCAAGACAATACTTAGAAGACATTGCTTCAGCATATGTTTTAGGTTCAGTAACCAACATTGAAACGTCACTATTATCAAAGTTACTAATATAGTCATTTAACCATACAGGTGGTTGACGATTTCTTACAGGTCTTGACAGCTGTTCAGCGAATTCATTTCTATCATAATTATTTTGCTGTATACTTTCCATTGTATCATTTTCTACACTATCACTTATATTTGAAACATCTTGATTATTATCAGAAGATTGCACTATTATGTTTTCTTCATCTAATGAATCACAATCGTGAGTGACAGTAGATTCTGAATGAGCACTTTGAGTTTCAACAACATTAGACTCTAATGTTTGACTAGGATACAATGAATTGATTACAATATGAGGATTCTCTATAGACTCAGAGCCATGATCAGAATATAATGGACTAATTATATTAGGATTTTGAGTTAGAGAACTAGATCCAGAAATATTTTCTAGAAAAACTACATTTCTTGCTTTTATCACTTTTCCTGGCTGTAATGGATCAGCTAATCTATAGCCTTTAGAGTGATCACAATAACCTAACATTATATATGGTTTAGACTTAGCATCAAGCTTATTACGATGAATATCTGGAGTTAACGCATAAACTCGACATCCAAAAACCCTTAGATTGCTTAAATCTATTTTGGCACCTGACCACAATTGTTCTGGGGTGGCATTTTTTAAAGCAGTTGTAGGGCTTACATTTTTTAGCTAAACAGCTGTTGATACTGCTTCACCCCAGTAACCCTGATCTAAACCAGAGTCACGAAGCATCGTTCGAGCCTTTTCAATAAGAGTTCGGTTTAAGCGTTCCGATACTCCATTTAGTTGAGGAGAGTAAGGAATAGTAGTCTCATGAATGATTCCATTGGCAGAGAAAAAATCTTTCATCAATTTGTTACAGTATTCAGAACCATTATCTGTTCTAATTCGTTTAATTTTTAACCCTGTTTGATTATCCACTAATGTTTTAAATTCAACAAATTTTGAATAAATCTCGTTTTGTGACTTAGTCCTAAGTAAATAAACAAAAGATTTCCGAGTGAAATCGTCAGTTAATGTCAATACGTATTTCGAATTTCCCCATAAAAGAATAGGCATAGGACCACATAAATCAGAGTGTATTAAATCCAATTTACATATTGCCCTTCTCGATACACCTTTGGGAAAGGTTTTAGTTTTCAGTTTCCCCTCAATGCAAGGAACATGGCTTTAGAGCTTTATCATCAAATGAAATTCCATCTGCAAGACCATCACGCAATAACAACATACCTTTATAACTGAGGTGTCCTAATCGCTTATGCCATAAATCAATATCCTTACATGAAGCCGTCACTAATGAAGTTTCAAATGATTCTGCACCAGTATTTTTAGGAGACTTCAAAGATTGCAGATGCTGATTGAGTCTATATACACCATTGACATTACAGGCTGAAAAAATACAATTTCCATTAGTTTTAATATTATTTTTAGTAAATGCTTTGCATTCTTTATCATCAAAAACTAATATATATCCCTTCTGAGTAATTTTATTTACAGAAAGTAAATTAGCAGCTATATCTGGCACGTGAACAACATTGGTAATGGTTTTCTATAAATTATTACCAAGAGTGACCTCAACATTGCCAGATCCACAACCATATACAGTCTGATTATTAGCTACGGTGACTGCAGTTTTATTATTATCAGAATAGTTATGTAGCCAGTCTTTTCGCATTGACATATGTGTTGTACAACCAGAGTCTACCAACCAATCAGAGCTCCCACATAAACCTCTGAACATAGCAGCAGCCTGCTTCTCTTCACATTCCTCTGTTAAAGGGAAAGCAAAACCATCGCACTTTGTTGCTGAGCTGTCACACGTTGCAGCTAAACTGTTGACTGCAGCATTTTTCTTCAAGTCTGGACAGTTGGGTCGTATATGTCCCTCTTTCTGACAATGACGACATCTGATCGTCTTCCTATTGGATTTCTGTGCTAACAATGCACTGGTTTGAGAGGTAAGCTCTGAACGCCTAAAATCACCACTCATGAGTCTTTGCTTTACCATATCCGATGTCAAAGAATCTGTCTGAGAGCCTTCAATGGCCATAATGAGGGGGTCATAATCATCAGGTAATCCAATCAAGAGAATTTCTGCTATCTCACTATCATCAATTTTGCAGCCAATTTCACATAATTCTTGAGTTGCAGATATTATCTCCGATATATACCTTTCCATAGAGTTGAAAGTAGAATAATGTATTCTAGCAAGACTAATTCCACTATTTTCATACGCCTTTTGTAAAGCAAGCCATGCTTCCTTTGAAGTCTTTGCATTGCGCACATGCGGGTAACATGCCTGACTAATATTGAGGCAAATCTTTGCGTAAGCTCGTTGATTTTGATCATTATCATTTTGATCACCAGTCGCATGTACCCAAAGCCCTGCATCAATGAGCAAAAACTTCATTTGAAACTTCCATGCAGAATAATTTCGAGCACCTTCTAGTTTTTCAATAGATACCATGTGAGGATGACTAGAATTCATCCGGATTGTCGTTTCAGAGATTGGTTTCGTCTGAGACGATCGTGGCGGCGATGACATTGCATCAATTTAAAATGAATTTTATACCCAACTAGATTTTGTTCACAAATCGAAGTATCCTGGGCCCATAACCTGTTAAAGGTTTAATAAATAACCAAAAACCAAAGAGCAAAAGTATTACTTAATGTTTTAATTAAAATATAAGGAGAACACGGACATCTTGTAATACCACAGACAAGAAGTAAAAAAAAGGAAGGATACACACATGACATAAGGAATGTCACTTTAAACCAAAAACAATTTTTAATATAATTGAGTACATTGCCTTTTCAGACCATTTTAATAACTTTCATACGTTCACCGTAAAAAGCGCACATAATTTACTACCAAACAAAAAAATTAAACAACTTTTTCAGGTCAGGCACCCTATTCCGATCCAAGAGGGAAACCGTAATTTTTCTTTCTGAAGCAATTGCAAAGAAAACCCATTATTTCCCAGTTAGGTATCCCCCACTGGGACGAAACTTTGTCATTAAAAAATGTGCATGCGATATATCCTCGGAAGTGGAACACAGTGCGAACTAATCTAACTTTTGTTTGGAAAGTGGCTTCGGATTTAAGCCATACTGTTTTATAAACCGATTCTATTAAATTGTTTCAAGACATCCAGTAATTAACGTTTTTGTGTACGAGTGCGGTTTTAACAAGGATCAAATTGGAGTTTTTATATTTTTTGTTCTATATTTCTGATGTGGCTTTATTGATTCGGGTTGGAATGAAAAAAAATTGTGTTATTTGGTATTTTATGACAGTTTGCTAAAAATAAAACAAGCGGTGGGCCAACAAAGCATATTATTATTTTGACAATGTTCATCTATGTATCACTATCTCTACATCATCATCATCTGCCTAGCCTTTTCCCAACTATCTTGGGGTCAACTTCCAGTCTAACCGGATGCAGCTGAATACCAGTATTTTACATGGAGCGACTGCCTATCTGACCTCCACAACCCAGCTACTGGGTAATACGATACCCCTTGGTAAGGCTGGTAGTCAGACTTTCGGGCTTCTGACGACCCATAACGACTGTCAAAGATCCACGATTGACAGCCGGGACCAACGGCTTAACGTGCTTTCCGAGGCACGGAGGTGTCTCGGTATGTAAAGATGGTCACCTATCCATGGACCAACCCCGGCAAGCGTAGCTTAACCAGATGGATCGTGCGGCTGTTATTACTTTAGCCATGAGCTACATACAGGGTGTAAAAAGTCAGTTCACAAAGCTTTAATTACGCATATTGTACGTCTAATAAGGTAGCTTAGCGCAAAAATTATTGCTGGGAAACGACTTTTATTTTTAGATATGAAAAAAAATATGTATTGCACGCAATGTAACGCGAACGCAGGCAAGTGGAGTTAAACCCCGCCCCTTCGCTATAAGCCACGTAGGTACTTGTTGGACACGTTTGATATTCTTTGAGTTTTTGTAACTGCAAACGCGTAATTTCGAAATTTCGAAAAAAAAAAAACGAATGTTCATGTGATGTTTGTTTGGAAAAAGGTTTCGTAATACCACTTTGAATTCTTTCTCGTAAAAAAATTAAAAAAAAAATGTGACTTTGACCTTGAATAACTCCAGAACTAGTGAATTTTCAGGTATGGTCTAGTGAAAAAAAAAATATCCAAATAATGGGTATAATATGTGGCTTTCGACTTCGGAAACTGTCTTTTTACATAAATAAAGATCTATTTAATTGTCAAATGTATGTGCACTACACTTCAGGACGGCTGCACCTATTTGGCTAATTCTTTTTCTGTTGTGTTCGTAATTGTCAGGACATGCAAGTATTGTATGAAAGAGTATTTTGAGACATCGAAAAAAAAATTGCACCCGTGTGTTTGCCAATACAACCAATCAACTGTTACCAAATCAGTAATAATGCCTTTTTAACACACTTTTAACTTTGCAAAAAAATCTTAGAAGACCCACTTTCCGGTTTTTGGTTAAGCTGAAATTTTGCGTATATGTTTATTTTGGATGACAATCACGACGATGTCGTGACGTCATTCTAAATCCAATATGGCGGACTATATATTGTAATAATAATAAGTAGTGGTCGCCCGGTGAACAAAATGTAACCGTAATTAATTAAAATTTTACGTTTGAACGTTATTAACGTTTTATTGTCAAAGACCATAAACATGACATGACTTAACTGGAACCATAGACAAAAGAATATGCTGTGTGTGTGTGTGTGTGTGTGTGTGTTTATGTATATGTTGTGTGGAAATCGGTTGTCGTGGTATGGGCATGTGATGCGGAGGAATGAAGAAAATGTCGTGAGGAAAGTCTTGTGTAAGGATGTGGATGGCTATAAGAGTAGGGGAAGGCCAAAGAAACGATGGTTGGACTGTGTGAAAGAGGATATGGGTAAAAAGGGGGTGACTACAGAGATGTCGACTAATAGAGGAGTATGGAAGAAAAAGACATGTTGCGCCGACCCCAAATTAATTGGGATAAGGGCAGGAGAATGATGATGAGACAAAAGAATATACAAATACGCAATCATCAGCAATCAGCGCCGTACTGTGGGTGCCCCACGGCATAGCATTATGCTGAGTGGAAGCCTTCTTGCCACAACCACGACATGCATCTGCTTTTTATTTATTTATATCTCCCTACTTACATTTTTTTTTGTTAAACTTGTCTATACTAACATATGTATAAATATAAGAACTACTAACACTATCGATAAGGGTTAAGTTAGCAAAATAATATTGTGGTGTATTTCGTTAATTTGTGGCAAATAAATACTTTTCTTTTTCTTTCTAATGTTTTTTTTTTTTATTTACTTAATTTATTTATTTTATTTATTAAAAATTACGTAAATAACACCTTAACAGCATAACGCCAAAGCAATGTTACTACCACAAAATACAATTTGAAATACTAATGAAAAAACAAATTAAATTACAATTAAAATAACAATCGAAAATACAATCAACAACACAATTAAAAAATACAATTAAGAATACAATTTAAAATACTATTAAAATAGAATTCAAAATAAATGATACAAGTCAAAATACAATTCAAAATATAAATCAAAATACAATTCAAAATACAATTTAAAATACAATTTAAAATACAATTTAAAATACAACTCAAACAACAATTCCAAATACAATTCCAAATACAATTCAAAATACAAATCAAAAGACAATTCAAAATTAAATTTAATAAAAATGCGATTAAAAAATACAATTAAAATTGCTTCTCAACATTCTCAATGCACTTCAGTGCTACTCCTGTGAATTTCATCAGGCTGCAGTGAAATATATCCACTTCATTTGAGATAATATTTAATAATCTTATGGCGCGTGACAAGGGGGCAACCTTGTTCAAGTTAGTCCTAGACGGTGGCTCCTGCAGCGTTGGCGTGTGGCGACGCGCGCCCCCGCAGCCGGGCGGCGCGCGCAGTCCCAGCTCCGCTAACAGGTCGGGGTGGTGAAGCCAGCCCCGCAGCACACGAAACACGAAGCTACACAGAGCGATTTCCCTCCGCACCGCCAGTCTGCTGTACCCAACCATCCCTATTACGAAGAGACTCGGGTACATGAGTGGGAAGAAGGGATAGACACCGTACAGCTTAAAAAACAAAAAACGAGTGAATTTGTTCTGAATTCTTTCCACCATGATACTGTATTTAGCCTCATGGGGGTTCCAAACAATAGCACTCGTTTCAAGACGGCTCCGTACCAGTGCATTGTACATGATTTTAACCACTGCCGTATTCTGAAAGTCTTTGCACTGTCTGAGTATGAATCCAAGATTTCGGAAAGACTAGCCGCATATGTCTAAGATGTGTTCACGAAATATTAATTCCGGAACCATCTCCACCCCCAGGTCCCGCACCCGCGTGACTCGTGACATGACCACGGCCTCCATCTCATACTGATGCAGCAGAGGTTCCCTCGCGCGAGTGTAGCTCATTATACCGCATTTGGAAACGTTAAACCCTAACTTATTATCTAAACTCCACTGCACCACCCTATCAATATCCTGTTGAAGCCGTTCACAGTCTGAAGTATTTACTACCGACAGGAACAACTTGAGGTCGTCCGCAAATAACAAACACTTCGCCTCCCTTACGACTTCCGGGAGATCATTGACCATCAGAATGAAGCCTAATGGACCAATATTGCTACCCTGACTCACCCCCGAAAACGTGAAATATGGCTTGGAGACGTATCCGCCATATTCGACGTACTGCCGACGATCGCCAAGGTAGTTCGCGAAGAATTTCAGAAGGTGCGGTGTGAATCCAAATCCTTGTTAGCCAACAGCACATCGTTGTCGATGGTGTCGAACGCCTTCCGAAAGTCGAAGTACGCAGTGTCCACCTGCCCCCCAGCGTCATCAACCGGCGCCAGGTATGTCATGAAAGACAGCAAGTTACTGCCCACACCTCGACCAGTCCGGAAACCATGTTGAGCGTCGGTCAGGCGAGAAGTGACCTGATCTGAAATACACTTGTGCAACACCGATTCGAACACCTTAGCAAATGCCGACAGCACCGCCACCGGTCGGTAGCCACTAACATCAGTTCCCGAACCTCCCTTCGGGACTGGGATCACTCTAGTGATTTTCCATTGGTTGGGATATTGACCTAACTTTAAAAACAAATTTAAAATGTGCAGTAATGGCCTTTCAAACACCGCGCTACAGTCTTTAACTATATAGGGTGGTATCCCGTCTGGTCCCGCCGAATACTTGGGCTTAAGGCGGCGGAGCGCGGCGCGGAGCTCACGTAGGTCGAGCTGGCCAACATGCACGCGCGCCGCGCCCGAGCTCGCGCCCGCCACACGCTGCGCCTCCACGGGGTCCAGCGCCGGGCGCACCTCGTTATACACAGAATGGAAGAAGGAAGCCAAACATTCCGGACATTCTTCGTCACTCAACTCCTTTCCATCTTTTGTGACTCGAGTTTTGTTGCGTCTAGCACGCTTGCCTCTAACAAAATGCCAGAAAGATTTAGGATCGTTTTTAATATTTGTCTGCAGCCTACTCTGATAATTTTCATACGTTGACGCTAATTTGTATTTAACTTGAGTTCGATAGTAAGAAAACCATTCATAGTCGCTACTAGAACCAGTAATTTTAAATAATTTATGATACCTCCACTTTGTTTTGATATCGCGTATCAAATCAGATGTGTACCAGGTTGGATACATATATTTGCTTTTATCCCCACATTTTTTTTTCCCTGGTGTGCATTCACTAATGGCTTCATTAACTACGCTATAAAAAAACATTAATGCCTTATCGGGATCCAAAATCTCATACAATGCCTCCCAATCTATTGACTGTAAAATACTATACAGTCTGGCAAAGTCACATTTGTTAAAATTCCACTTCGGTTCAATATTTAATACGGCTTCCTCCTCGCAACTATTAGAACTCAGTTTGTGTACCGACAATAGCTCATTGAATCGACCTCCAAACTTCGCTGTAACTATCAGTGGAGGATGATAAACGTCAATATTCACCAACGGTTCACCCGACAGTTCTACCTCCATCTCACTCGCCAAAAACGTAGTCAATACTAAGTCCAAAGTACGATTATTTATATTACAAATATTATTTACCTGCTGAAATCCACAGAAAGCGTTTACATACTTCAAGTAACTTTGCACTTCCACTGATGTAGATGGCATATTAAAATCACCCATCACTAATACTTTCTCATAATTTACACACACAGTTTCCAAAATATTAAACAAACGCATATATTCATTACTGTCACATTTCGGAGGAATATAAACTACACAACATAAAAACAAACAATTATTTCCCAGGTGCACAGTAGCACAAATAATTTCAAACAAGGCTGAGTCCACATTGGCGTTTGGAACGCACTTTAAATCAAAACGCGGCGATGCTGCTAAGAACACTCCTCCTTGTTTGCGCCCATCTGCTCGATCACACCGTAGTATTTTATAATCCGGTGGAATAAGTTCGCCATCATGGATTGAATCATTAAGGCTCGATTCTGTGATGGCAAAAAGGTCGTAAGAGGATGCCAACATATTTGTGAAGAAAGTCTTTGTTTTTGTTCGCAAACCTCGAACGTTCTGGTAATACACTCGAATGCACTTATTTCTGGCTTTGGTTGCCTTGTGTCGGTTTACGGGAGTTCCGAAACCACAGCCATTCGTTGAATTGGGCATTAAGTGGCCAGCAATCTACGTTGTTCACCTTATCAAAAAGTGATTCTGGGACTCCAATCCTAAATGACGCATAGTCTCTTTTATTTTTCGGGATTATCTTCTCGACTTTAATATCGTCGGTATCACAAATTCCCGCCACGTGCTCACTTATTGTCTTCTCAGATGTGTCCGGCTGTAGTGACCATACATGTAAAAACTTTTTCCTCTCAATAGCTCGAATTGTAGCAATTTGTGCATTTCCGCCTTTTTTTATGGCATTAGCAACAACTTTTTTTGCATGCTTTTTGTTACTGACTACGTTCCATTCTTCAGATGATAGGTCTTTCCCCAAAGCAATCTCGGGAGTCTTCAATGAACACTCGCTGGTTTTCTGTGGTATGGACGCAGCCTTATTCTTAGCTCGCTCTGTTGCACGGCGCGCACGTTCCGTCCCTTTTCTTTGCGGTTCTTTAGCATCACTCGCCACACTTGCCTCGCTCACCCGCTGCGTAATTGGTATTCCTTCAAGTTTATCCGTCTCGCTCTTCGATGTATTTTGAACTTCAAGCTTCTCAATTTTGGCGGACAAAACTGCAAGTACCCTTGTTTGTTCGGTAATGGTGAAGAAATAACTTTCGATCTTTAGCTGTTGATCGTCTAATTTTTTGTTTTGAGACTCAATAACAGCTGTTTGAGTCGTAATTTTTGCCGTCAACGCTGCCACTTTCTTCAATAAATCGTTAAAAGCCGTTTCAACGTTAAACTTGGACATTTTTACCGGTGAACGGAATAAAAACACGGACTTAGTTCAAACGTGTGTGTTCCTATTAGAAATATAATCTAAAAATGGAGCTTAGCATTGATTACCTCAGCGAGCTTGCCGAGAAGACGAGCTCGCAGCTAGCAGCGAGGTTGTCCATACATTTGCTGCCAAATACTATCAATTCTCCGTCGATATGTAATGTATTTCTATTGCTTATGATATATAAATATTAGCTTTCTGCACTCCCAAACTTGTGCCAAATTTCATGGGTACTCCTCCATCCGCGTAATTTTCGTAAAAATGGGTACAAAGTTTTTGCTTCACGTATTAATAATATATAGACGACTATCTTCTACCAGCGGTTTCGCCCGCGTGAAATTAGTGCTTCCCTCTTTATAAACTTTAAATCTCTTTTTCACCCCCATAAGGGTTGAATTTCAAAAAACCCTTAGTGGATACCTACTCTTCACAGAGAACACATCCTCCAAATTTCATGTCTCTAGGACCAGTGGTTTAGGTTGTGCGTTGATATATCCGTCAGTCAGTCAGTCAGGATTTTGGATTTTATATATACAGATAATGTGTGTAATGTGTATGTATCAATCGAAAGGGTTTGATGCAAAAAACACGAAAAATATAAAATAATTTGTTTTTATTTTGTATTCTTAAACTTCAGATAACAGATTCGTTATTATCTATTTTGTCCTTACCTGATTATCGAAAAAGATGTGAATGAAAATATTTTTTCTGAATGTCAGATAGATCATGTTAGAAGCTTTCAAGAGAATCGCTGTCGTACGCATCGCTTAAAATTCTGCGATGAAAACTTCTAGTCAAGAACAAGCTGCGGTGATTTTGTTTTATTAAATGTATTTTCATACGAAAGGTACGTAGGCGCCTGAACGTATTTTGTTTTTTGTAAATAATATGTACGTAGTTTTGTTTGTTTGTTTGTTTGTCTATACATACAACGATCATAAATTTGTTCGCTACCAAAGCCTGGTTTAATAGACGCATGTCCAAATCCATTCTCTATTGCAGAACAAAACTTTGTGCACCATAAACGCATCAAACTGTCGTTATCTCAATCTTTATATTTAAAGTTGAACCATTCAAATTCTGTTTGAACGCTTTCAAAGCCATTACAAAATTATACACTTTTGAACCCGTATTTATTTTTTACAAAAATAAGAACCTGCTCTATCTATGAAATTTATAGAAATTTCTAAGCTAATTAACGCTTAAGCTGATGCTTCAGCTTTAGCCACTACCTAGAAAAAATATCTAACAGATCATCTGCCCGTTCATCTTCCAGACATATCCAATTTAACTTCGTTTTTTTGCCTTGTCCTAGGGTACATTCATAAGATGGATCCTAATCTTATTACAATCTAGCCTTGTATATAGTCAGTAATTTAATTTTATCTTAAACTAATAAAATGTCTTTCTTATGAATGTGTCCAATAGCACTTTTCTTATTGCCTCTGTTTAGGCGAATACACTTTGTTTTTGAATTTAATAGTAACTTTAGTGCTACATTACACTATTCACTATCACTAAACACGATTTTGTTATTTTTAGTCTTGTCACTATATTCATGTGATCGAAAAGCTGGGTTGCTTCGATGTTCAGATGCTGATGAAGTCTCTGTCTGTGAGCTTCTGCTGTACCAAGGCAATAATTAGACATAATTACAGTCTCCCTTGTTCTGGAAACGTTAATCATACATGAACTAAATAATTTGTCTGTTTGGTTTAGTCCGACAGCGAAAAACCATAAGTCCAAACTGGTGGTACTGATGGCATGGAATTTCTTCCAAATTATAAATACAGGCTGTTACAGAAAGGTGTGGTCATATTTTAAAGAACTGCATCTGACCGTCGCGCGTTGGTATAAACAACTTTATTCAAGAAAACCCGAGAAAATTCTCATTTTTTTTTACCCCCCATACAAATATTGATCAGCTGATGATAACTTTATAAGAAAAGTCCAATTTTTTTTTTTGGGAAATTTTCTATTTTATCTTAGAAAAAGTTGTGCATTTCCATGGGCAGAACCGGTTCTTAAAATATGACCGCACAATCAAAACTTTCCGTTACAATCTGTATTATAGTTTATATTCTTTGGAATAATAGATCGAGTTAGTCTTTTTCTTCTAGACGTGGGCTTTCAGCGTGGCTTAGCGTCAAGAATCAAACCCAGATATACTTAGCTGTATTCTCGTATCGGTCTTGTTTAATATAAAGTATTTATTATTATAAACTGGAGAATACTGGTGATTAACTTTGGATGGCAATATTAACTCTTTTTTCTACGGCATCGCTTATTTTTTACCCGACTACCCTTGAAAGAGGGTAATGTTGTTGTTGTTGTTGTATGTAACTTGTTTGTAACTTTTTAAATCTTTCTGTCAATCGGGTTATTTAAACATTTTCATTTTATTATTTACTAGCGACCCGCCCCAGCTTCGCTCGGGTACAAATTATACATATAAACCTTTCTCTTCAATCACTCTATCTATTAAAAAAACCGCTTCGAAATCCGTTGCGTAATTTTAAAGATTTAAGCATACATAGGGATATAGGGACAGAGAAAGCGACTTTGTTTTATACTATGTAGTGAAGTTTCTCCGGCTAGAGAAGAGTCTATGACAATCAGCGGTAGCAGCTTTGAATCAGTGAGGAATTATACTACTCGTAGTATGGATTAAACTTATAAACAAACCAGCATTTGACCGCTGCTTCGCTCCCGTGACCTATCCCGCGGGGCCTGTTATTTTTCCCGGGATAAAAGGTAGTCTAAGTTACTTCCTGATAATTTAGCTTTCTATTGGTGAAAAAATGGTTTAAATCGGTCTAGTAGTTTTGGAGCTTATTCGTTACATACAAAAATACAAATCTTTCCTCTCTAGAATGTTAGTATAGAAGTATAAATATAATCAATACCTCTTCATAATTTTAATTTACATTCAGACGAGGACCGAACTCAAGACCTCACTCTCAGAAGTTCCAATTATAACCGCAAAATTTTTGTATTAGCTGTAATTTTCAGCAGGACTGTGAAATTAAAACACCCAGAATTTTGCAAATTTTCCACTAGACCCAAGCGCCAACTATACAGGTCGTTTCAAAAACTTAAAATCATGCTCCCCTTGAAAACTACATTTGCTTCCTCCGGGTTCTCATAGACAGTGTTAATTTAACTTTTCTAGAACAATCGACTGTGTGGACATAACGCAAATTGTGGACTAGAAGTGTTGTTGTTCTTTAATAGCTGAATCCCACAGTTGGGATCGCTAGGGATATATTTTCTAGACGTAATTTGCTCAGTTTATTGTGTGGATTTATACAAAGCTAGGGGTGTTTGTGGTGCAAAATGTTAAATATCTGACATGTCAACCTGTTATTCATGTATTCTTTAGAAAAATTATAACTTAAAAAAAAAAAAGAACTGACTTCCAAAAAAAATTGCAAAATAACTTTAATTTCGGAAGCCGGTGTTTCTGGTTTTGCGTCTTCTTTTTTTGACGCCGACTTCCGAAATTAAAGTTATTTTACACTTTTTTTGGAAGTCGGTTCTATTTTTTTGGAAAAATGTTTTTAATTTTTTAGTGGTGGTTCTCTTTTAAATTGTGTTAACACTACATAGACATACGATCGCAGCAATCGCAGTTGATTTGCTGATATTTTTTGAAGAGTTCCATTGTATGTCTCCAAAACTCATCATCAGAAAGAACTATATGAAATTTAAATGTGACCATTTCGGAATAAAGCCCTTTTGAACAAATATATATATATTTGTTCGAAGGGGCAATAATATATAAAGAATTTTATAAATCCGTCTATATATGACGGGGTTATGCCTGAAAATACATTAAAAAAAAATTCAAACATCCGAATTGATAACCTCCTTCTTTTTGAAGTCGGTTAATAAATTTACCCGTAAGATCCCTGCGAAACTCGTCGAAAATATTGGAAGAATGAGACATTATTCACCACGTAGTCCTGATTATGTCACGATGTTTACCTTGCAACTCAAATATAATTTTGGATCTTAGACGTCAAAATTTAGGGAATCCAAGACGACAATCACTATCACTAACACTAAATAGTACAAATCAAAGTGTCTGTCTGTTTCTTCGCTAACTCCTCATAAACCACGCTACGAATTTTAATGCGGTTTTCATTAATAGAAGGCACGATAAACGAAAAAGGTATGTGTATAATTTGTACCCGTGCAAAGCCGGGGCGGGTAATTAGTTACTATAGAAAAGTTAAACTCCCAAAGAAATTGGAGTTTACGTTAACATGTACCTATACGTTTAAAAATATAAGTAAACTGAAGATAAAAACTGATTGCAACTTTACCTCTCTGGTATTATGGCTCTTATTATGTCTCTCACAGAATTTTCAAATTTAAACAAAATCTTAACACTCACCCTAACACCACTCTCGCATATTAAAACGAATCCCAATCACTTTCATTCATCTCAATCAATCTTTAAGCCCTCACAGTCGCGTCCCACCCATCTATTTTTCGTCCACTTGACATCACCTTCATCTCATTCGAAGAGGTGTCAAAGACAGGCCCACTTCGTTAGCCAGGACAATAATGACGGCTGTTGAATGGTTCAATATAGAGGCAGCTGCTGAAGCGCTTTACTGTGGTTTAATTTGCGCTGAACTATTTGGGATGTGAAGGGTAGTGAAAGTTAGGTCGCTTGTTTTATTGAGCTTGGTGTTTGGATTGTTTGCTTGACTGCGTATCTATTTATTTGAGGTTTACATATTTGATATTTTTTGACAAAAAAAGTGGGTACCTACCACAGTAGGAGATTGCAGTTATTTTTTTTTCAACAATAATATGTATACGTGAATAGCAGGATATAAAGCGTACTTCCTAGTATTTTTACCAATTAAAATGTCTGCTTAGAATATAAATTATGTATATTTATTTCACGAGATAAAATAGGAAAACTATGTATTACACGCCCCTAAATAATGCGAACGGTCACCTAAAATATAACCATCCTTTAAATTTTACAAACAAAAAACCAAACAACTGTCATTGAGTTAAGTCCGGTTCATATCAACAAAAACTGCCTCATATGACTTAAAACAGTTCTAAAATAAATCAGTCACTTGTTTTAAACTACAATTATTTTGGTTGTCAACCAATAATCGGGCCTTTGGTAACCACTGCGAGACACTTCAAAATAACGAAACCACAAATGGGACTTGCTGTGTTCATAATGGTTGAACTTAATGATAAATACCTATCGAGCCTACCAACCGATTGCTTCAGGACATAGGTATGTCTATATACAGGTGTTTATAGGCTCCTGCAGGCAGGTGCGATGCGACAATACGGATTCGTAGACATTTTACGGAGGGTTCGTGAAAATTCTACGGATTAGATCAATTTCCACTACCTAATTTTCGGTGTCTTTTTTCGGTTTTCGAAAGTCCGAATAAAAAAATAGAACCCTTATAGGATCACTCGTGTGTCTGTCTGTCCGTCTGTCCGTCTATTACGGCCACTTTGCTCTGAATGTGCTAGACCGACACAGATAAAATTTGGTACAAACATGATTTTGTGTGACCCAAACACGAACGTGAACCCTAAATTAATTTGGAATATGGGGGTCACTTTTGGGGTGAAAATCGGGAAAATTACATTTCAAAGTTTTTTAAACTGTCTTGTGCGACATATCAAATAAAAGGCCACATTGTGAAGGTCTCAAATTTTCTTTTTTCAATTTTTTAAAATATATAATTTTAATGTTATGAGAATAGATGAAAAATTACCATTCCCGCCACGCTTATCTCCGAAACGACTGGACCTAAAATTTTGAAAAAAAAAATACAGAAAGTAGTTCCTTACTTATAGATTACAGGAAAACCTATAAGGTGGAAGCAGTTTAAAAAAAACCTGAAAAAAATATGAATTGAACCCTTTGCGCGCGGGCCGAACCCATCGGTTCTCCTTACACTTGAAGCGATGCAAGATTTTTTTTTTTTAATCTTTATTTATTTAGAGGCTTTTACCTTACAAAGGTACGTCAGCCTCATCATACCCTAATCTAACTAATTAAAACACGTGCTTATATTATTACAAATATATTATTGCGTAAGCGACGGAGTTAGTGATGCAGCAACCATTTCATATATCAGTTTGGCTTCGCCCGAATTAGGTGTAGATAATATTGTAATGAAAGCCCCAACATCATACATATTCATTTTTAACTCCCGCATCACTATCTCCCTCTCTCTCCTGTTTTTTTCACATTCCACCAGCAAATGTTGGACATCTTCGACTTTATTACACACTTGACAATTAGGGGAATCGACTTTTTTCATTAGGTATCCAAATTTCCTGGATGGAAAATGACCAGAACGCAATCTATGTGCCATAACAACATAAGACCTCTTTGTATGACTTTCAGCGAACCAAGGGATTCGAGGAGGCTCAATTTGCATAGTCTTATACCATATGCCTTTTTCTTTAGACTTCCTGTCGAAATACTCTTTAAAACTATTGTAGCATATGTTCTTGTAATAGCTAAGTATTTTTGTGTAGAACGGTGCGATGTCTATTTCCAGTCCTTCCAAAATAGCTTTTTTTGCAAACATGTCAGCCTTCTCGTTTCCATGTATACCAATATGAGATGGAATCCATTGCAACCTCAAATTAATATCAGTAAGTTCATAAAGTAAGCGATGCAAGATGCGTTACTTGGTGTCAGCATTCCTAGTCTCGAGGTGCCACTCTTGTTCCACTGGTAAGCATCGTCAGCAGATAGACCGCACTTCTTCATGTCTTTCTGGACACTCGCCATCTAAGAAGTTAGCGATCTACCTCTTCCTCTCCTTGGTGTCGTCATGTAAAGGCAATTTTTCACAACGTGGTCATATTAGCAAAGAAAATAAAGCCTCCTGAAAACAGGTGTGATGCGATAATGTGACCATTTACTTACGAGTAACCAATGGGACACTATTACTAAGCCTCCGCTGTCCGTCCGTCTATCTGTCAGCGAGCTATATCTCATGATTCGTAATAGGTAGTGTAGCGACATCTATGACGCTACATACGAACTAGAACAGCAAAATTCCTACATCGCGCAAGCAGAGTTCTCCACGAGATTTGAACATATACAACAGCCCGAAATCAACCATAGGGCAGTTGCCCGGACCAGACACAACACCCGTCTGGTCGGAGGATCCTCCCTTTTCAATGGAGGTTGTGGGACTTAACACTGTTCCGCATACCTCCACAGTAGATAGCTGAAATTTTCACAGAATGTGTATTATTATTATTGGTTGTAATAACAAATAATAAAAATAAATTAAAATTTCATGGAGGCTCCTACTAGATTTTTTTTTTTTCCGGCTTATTTTGCTCGATCAAAATAATGGCAACAAGTAGACGCGTATAATTTTGTACGTTGGTACGGAACCCTTTATGCGCGAGTCCGACTCGCACTTGGCCGGTTTTTATATCAAATCTCAAAAGTTTCTTCTTAAGAAAAATCGATGATATACAACCATTTTAGAAAGAGTTTAAAGCATTGGCAGTTCGCGCATGTCTGAGTGAGCCTTTGTTATTGCCGGATTCATAATTTTAATGTCGAGTTAAAATTGGACGTTTCATACTGATAATTTTTAGCTGCAGGTAAAGCATTGATGACGTTTGTTACAATAACTGTTTGATTAATATCAAATGATGCTGCGAGTTAAACGATATTTGCCTTGTATTCCAATAAGTAATTTCTTGTATATTGATCAAACAACCATGACCTACATACCCTGAAAGATAATCGGAATAAATCATTGATCTATATTTTTTCTACGGGATATCTTCATTTCATTTTTGAAAACCTAGAGGATATTTTGTAAACCAAGGGTTTAGTAGTCAATCTATAATCTCTCAGATAGGTGTACTTACTTAGGAACAGTACAACTATTGGAACGAAGTTCCTTATCGCGCGTTGTGAAAGGGGGCTAGACGGAAAAAATTCTTACGAAAAAGTTGTCACGACACTTTTTGCTATAGTAAAAAAAATAAAATTTTATTACAATTACTTTTGTTATAGTTGTTGTTATTGCTAAAGAGTTGAGTTGAGCTGAGCTGAGCTCAGCTCAGCTCAGCTCAGCTCAGCTCAGCTCAGCTCAGCTCAGCTCAGCTCAGCTCAGCTCAGCTCAGCTCAGCTCAGCTCAGCTCAGCTCAGCTCAGCTCAGCTCAGCTCAGCTCAGCTCAGCTCAGCTCAGCTCAACTCAACTCTTTAGCAATAACAACAACTATAACAAAAGTAATTGTAATAAAATTTTATTTTTTTTACTATAGCAAAAAGTGTCGTGACAACTTTTTCGTAAGAATTTTTTCCGTCTAGCCCCCTTTCACAACGCGCGATAAGGAACTTCGTTCCAATAGTTGTACTGTTCCTAAGTAAGTACACCTATCTGAGAGATTATAGATTGACTACTAAACCCTTGGTTTACAAAATATCCTCTAGGTTTTCAAAAATGAAATGAAGATATCCCGTAGAAAAAATATAGATCAATGATTTATTCCGATTATCTTTCAGGGTATGTAGGTCATGGTTGTTTGATCAATATACAAGAAATTACTTATTGGAATACAAGGCAAATATCGTTTAACTCGCAGCATCATTTGATATTAATCAAACAGTTATTGTAACAAACGTCATCAATGCTTTACCTGCAGCTAAAAATTATCAGTATGAAACGTCCAATTTTAACTCGACATTAAAATTATGAATCCGGCAATAACAAAGGCTCACTCAGACATGCGCGAACTGCCAATGCTTTAAACTCTTTCTAAAATGGTTGTATATCATCGATTTTTCTTAAGAAGAAACTTTTGAGATTTGATATAAAAACCGGCCAAGTGCGAGTCGGACTCGCGCATAAAGGGTTCCGTACCAACGTACAAAATTATACGCGTCTACTTGTTGCCATTATTTTGATCGAGCAAAATAAGCCGGAAAAAAAAAAAATCTAGTAGGAGCCTCCATGAAATTTTAATTTATTTTTATTATTTGTTATTACAACCAATAATAATAATACACATTCTGTGAAAATTTCAGCTATCTACTGTGGAGGTATGCGGAACAGTGTTAAGTCCCACAACCTCCATTGAAAAGGGAGGATCCTCCGACCAGACGGGTGTTGTGTCTGGTCCGGGCAACTGCCCTATGGTTGTATTACCCAGTAACTGGGTTGTGGAAGTCAGATAGGCATTCGCTCCAATAAAAAACTTTTTTACAAAAAAATAGAACCGACTTCCAAAAAAAGTGCAAAATAACTTTAATTTCGGAAGTCGGTGTTCCTGTTTTGTGTCTTCGTTTTTTGACACCGACTACCGAAATTAAAGTTATTTTGCACTTTTTTTGGAAGTCGGTTCTATTTTTTTGTAAAAAAGTTTTTTATTTTTCACTTTTTAGTTGTGGTTCCCCATTAAACTGTGTTAACAATTCATAGACATACGATAGCAGCAATCGCGGTTGATTTGCTGTCAATTATTGAAGAGTTCCGTTGTCTATCTCCGAAACCCATCATCAGATCTTTTTGAAATTTAAATGGGACCATTTCGGAATAAACCCCTTTCGAACAAAAAAATAATTTTGAAAATCCGTCAATACATGACGGAGTTATGCCCGAACATACATAAAAAAAAAAAAATTAAAAAAAAAAAAAAAATACAAACATCCGAATTGATAACCTCCTCCTTTTTCGAAGTCGGTTAAAAATAATGGTATTCTACTGCATCCGGTTAGACTGAAAGCCGACCCCAAGATAGTTGGGAAGAAGGCTAGGCAGATTGCAGTGTATAATAATTTGAATTCAGAACTAAATACTTAGTATACACGGAAATCAAAACAAAACAACAATAAAGTACCTATAGAGTAAGATCCCAGAGCAATCAGACATAACTTATTTTCACACGGATGAAACCTGAAGTTTTCAGTAGCGTCTCGTGTGCCTTGAATACCTACGCGCTTTGTGGAACTTGCCGTGTGACACCTGGGCAGGTACCAGGTGAGAAAGGTAACTAAAAATAAGAATTATTTAACTTAAATTCACATGGCTGATTTTTATATATGTCATGTAGAATATTATTTTAAAGTAATATCATAAGTGTCAGACACTTTTGATGGACAAGAGCTTTTTTCAGACGCTTCCCAAAAAATAAATGAACTTTACTTATTTTTACATGTCTGATTTTTTAATATGTTATTGAAGTATTTATTTAAAAGTTATATTCAATCAGTCAGACAAATTAGAGTGACCAAACATCCCCTAAGACAAAAATTATTCAGCCAGAAGTATGAGGGCGAGAGCACTATGCATGCGCTTCAGAGTGAGTGAGACGTCCATAATAACTCGGTTCCCCTTCTTAAACTCACCATCTGTTTCAATCTACTGTGTATGTGCTGTTTGTGTGTAATATAACTTATATTATACAGTATAGTTCGAGCCTGCGAGAGCACATGTTTTTGTTGTTTACATCAGGTTATTTGTGAGTGTTTTATTAAGTTGTTTGTAATAGTGATAATCATGGAAGAAGAGAAATTGAAATGTACATTTTGTAAAAAATCTCATGATAAACTTATATTATTCTCCGAAGAAATATTGAAAAAGTGCAAAAACATTTTAAAACAGCGAATAATCCATAACTCAACTGATTCTAAGTCAACACTTGACTTCACATTTGGTTTTTTTGTTATTTTGGCTTATTTGCTTTTTGGCTTTTTGGCTTATTTGTTTTTTGGCTTTTTTGTTTTTTGGCTTTTTTGCTTTTTGCTATTTTGCTTTTTTGCTTTTTGGCTTTTTGCTTTTTGCTTTTTGCTTTTTGATTTTTGCTTTTTGCTTTTTGCTTTTTGCTTTTTGCTTTTTGCTTTTTGCTTTTTGCTTTATGCTTTTTGCTTTTTGCTATTTGCTTTCTGCTTTTTGCTATTTGCTTTTGCTTTTTGCTTTTTGCTTTTTGCTTTTTGCTTTTTGCTGTTTGCTTTTTTGCTTTTTGCTTTTTGCTTTTTACTTTTTGCTTTTTGCTTTTTGCTTTTTGCTTTTTGCTTTTTGCTTTTTGCTTTTTGCTTTTTGCTTTTTGCTTTTTGCTTTTTGCTATTTGCTTTTTGCTTTTTGCTTTTTGCTTTTTGCTTTTTGCTTTTTGCTTTTTGCTTTTTGCTTTTTGCTTTTTGCTTTTTGCTTTTTGCTTTTTGCTTTTTGCTTTTTGCTTTTTGCTTTTTGCTTTTTGCTTTTTGCTTTTTGCTTTTTGCTTTTTGCTTTTTGCTTTATGCTTTTTGCTTTTCCCTCTTCAGAACGACGCAAGAACCACCAAAAAAACCATCCCAAAAAAAAACAATAGAGCCATGAAGACTAGTTCCAAAAACAAAAGCAAAAAAAGCAAAAATCAAAAAGCGAAAAGCGAAAAGCAAAAAAGCAAAAAGCAAAAAGCCAAAAAGCAAAAAAGCAAAAAAGCCAAAAAGCAAAAAAGCCAAAAAGCAAATAAGTCAAAAAGCCAAAAAGCAAATAAGCCAAAATAACAAAAAAACCAAATGTGAAATCAAGTGTTGACTTAGAATCAGTTGAGTTATGGATTATTCGCTGTTTTAAAATGTTTTTGCACTTTTTCAATATTTCTTCGGAGAGTAATATAAGTTTATCATGAGATTTTTTACAAAATGTACATTTCAATTTGTCTTCTTCCATGATTATCACTATTACAAACAACTTAATAAAACTCTCACAAATAACCTGATGTAAACAACAAAAACATGTGCTCTCGCAGGCTCGGACTATACTGTATACTATAAGTTATATTACACACAAACAGCACATATGTGTATGAGATGGTGAGTTTAAGAAGGGGAACCGAGTTATTATGTACGTCTCACTCACTCTGAAGCGCATGCATAGTGCTCTCGCCCTCATACTTCTGGCTGAATAATTTTTGTCTTAGGGGATGTTTGGTCACTCTAATTTGTCTGACTGATTGAATAGAACTTTTAAATAAATACTTCAATAACATATTAAAAAATCAGACATGTAAAAATAAGTAAAGTTCATTTATTTTTTGGGTAGCTTAAAAGCGTCTGACAAAAGCTCTGGTCCATCAAAAGTGTCTGACACTTATGATATTACTTTAAAATAATATTCTACATGACCTAAATAAAAATCAGCCATGTGAATTTAAGTTAAATAATTCTTATTTTTAGTTACCTTTCTCACCTGGTGCCTGCCCAGGTATCACTCGGCAAGTTCCACAAAGCGCGTAGGTATTCAAGGCACACGAGACGCTACTGAAAACTTCAGGTTTCATCCGTGTGAAAATAAGTTATGTCTGATTGCTCTGGGATCTTGGACTACTAGTTCTGAATTGAAATTGTCATGAAATCATGACATTCGACAACAGTTCTAACTCAGAGAATTGTAGTGATGGTTCTAGTTCCATAAACACATACTTGCTACGAGTATATACGGCCGTGAATCATATTTTGACCAAAATAGAGTTACATTCTTGTGTTTTGAGTTATACTATTGGTAAGCTCGCGTTTGACTACTATATCACCTGATGGTAAGCGATGATGTAGTCGACGTTGGAGCACGTTAAATTAAATTATATTCAATGCTGCATTCATTCACCGACTGAAAGGACAGATAACGCACAAGCTAAACGCTGAGTCTAGAAGCCTAGAATTGTATTGGTTCCTGTAAAGCCCCGAAACTCACCGGTGAGTCGGACCAAAAAAAAAAAAAATTATAGAGAATAATTAAAAAAAAAAAATCGGCTGTCAACCCGGGTTGTCCTCGGGGTTTAATTTGACAACCCGGATTTTGCCATGGGGCTTCACAGGTTAAATTTGTATTGAAGTTCGCAATGTATCCGATGGAAAATCTAATCCAGATCGCTTGTAAATACCTAATTGAAAATATAGGTATGCGTTCCTTGTTTAAGATTAAACAATTTGTTACCGATTCCCGTCTACCAAGAATTCCCCGAAGTATGTAGATAACACACAAGCGGGGTGAACAGGTATTTCAACACTTAACTGGGGCAATTACCTCGGCAATATATTAGTCAAATAGCCTAACAATGGCATAAAGTGACGTATGCTATAATTTTTAATTAACAGACTTCGAAAAAGGAGGAGGTTCCATGTTCGACTGTTTTTTTTTTATGTCCACCGATTTCTCCGACAGTTGTAGAACGATTTTGAAAATTCTTTTATTTCATTGGCAAATTTGACGTGAGTATACACGACATGCTGCTGGGTGAATCTGCTAGCGTTTTGCTGAAAATAATAATAATAATAATAAATCTGTGGTCCGGCTGTCAACTTGAAAGCATCATTTTTTTTTCACTCAAATTTTTTTCAATAATTTTATTAATCAACAATTCAACAAAATGTATTTCAAACGTAAATCAGCAAGAAAAAAGAACCCAACAATTTAACAAAAAGAAAAAGTACCTACATCATGAATCTATTTTGACCGACGAAATGCATGCAAGATGCAAGTTTTATCTGACTGATAACTAAATAAAATGCTGACAAGAAGCCGGGCACGCTGCCAAAAAGCACAACCAACATCTTCGGGTTCGTCGCTCAGCTCCGCCTCGCAGCCGCCGGGACCCGCGCCTGCCGTGAGTCCAATGATTCCGGCCGCTGCAGTTGCGTCGAGCTCGAGCGACGAATACACCACTCCGCCGACGACACCACCACCTGCGCGTCGACGGGGAGGACGCCGGCCGCCGAGCGGCTTAGGACCTCGAGGCCCACCGGCCTCTGATAGGGTCCCAGCTCCCGGCGGAAGTGTGCAGCGCATGCGATGGACGCAATCCATAAATGAAAACGTCATGCGCTCATACTATGGGGCTACAGAGGGAGGAATTAACCTGACTGCGTACCGTGGTCGGATGCTCTCTCTGTTTCAGGTGCTTGAGCCAGCTGTCAACGTTTCGGCCCAGCGACTGTCGGATCAAGTGCGGGTTATCCAGCGTAACCGTATGTTGGATGACGCCGTACTTGATAGACTACGCCTTGAATCACGGAGTAGCCGTGTCTCACCTGTTTCGCCACCGGCCGCGGTGCAACTGCAACCCAGTGCTTCACCGCGACCCGACCACGTTGGTGAGGATGATGATGACGCAGCTATATCCGTGAGTACTCAATGCAATGAACGATTGAGGAGCGCTTTGGAGGATGCATTCCGGGAGCACCGCTCCACACCGCCTGGGCTTAGACCTCGTCTACCTCGTTTGCCCATGCATAAGAAAAATAAGGCGCTGGTGTGTGCTCTAGATTCGCAGCTATCGAATTGTTTTGATAGCAGCAAAGACCTTGCCGATACCCACTCAATCTTATACTGCGCAGCTGCAGCGGCATGTCGTGTAGCTCACGTCAAGTTCACAAATTGTGACAGAGCTACACGACCTGCTGTACCAGCTTGGCAGTGTAGGATTGAGCGTCGTATCGGTGAGGCTAGAGCACTCATCGGCAAGCTTATCTGCTTCAGGGAGGGCAACATTCGCCCTAGGGTGATGCGTTTCGTGAGGCGGGCGTTCTCGGGGACTGATATTAGTTCCCGAGATTATCTGACCCGCGTCACAGAGCGTATTGACTTCCTGAAGCAGAAGGTCTATGCATGGGCAAATCGTATTCGTCGGTACAAGCGGCGAGTGGAGCGGTACACTCAGAATCGCACTTTCCAAAGCAACGAAAGGTGGGTTTATAGGGCTTGGGAGCAACCGGACCAAGGTGTGTCCGATAGACATCTACCGGATGATGATGCTATGAGTTCATTCTGGCGCAGCATCTGGTCGGTGCCTGTCAGGCACACCGAGGGTGATTGGACTCGAGAGGTCGAGCGCGCGTGCGACCTTATACCAGAAATGGGGGCAATTACCATCAGCCCCCAAGATGTAACTCGTGCAGTCCGTCCGTTGCCTAACTGGAAATCTCCAGGGCCGGACGGGCTGCACAATTTCTGGATCAAATGGTTTCAAAGGTCGCACGCTCGCTTGGCAGCTCAGTTCCAGTCTGCCTTAGAGTCAGGGTTGCTGCCCCAGTTTCTTACGACAGGAATAACCCACCTGCTCCATAAATCAGGTAGTACTGCGGAACCTAAGAATTATAGACCGATCACGTGTTTACCGACGGTCTATAAAGTTCTTACATCCATTCTGAGAGCCAAAATTAACACCCATATTGATAAAAATCGTATCATGTCAGCCTCCCAGAATGGATGTAGGAATGGGTCCCGTGGTACTAAGGAGCTGCTCCTCATCGATATTGCTATTAGCCAACAGGTTCGTCGTTCTCGAAGAGATCTGTCGACATGTTGGATAGATTACAAGAAGGCCTATGACTCGGTGCCACATACATGGCTCATGAGGGTGCTGGAGTTGTACAAAGTTGATGCAACTCTGCGCACCTTCCTGATGTCGTGTATGAGGCAGTGGAGTACAGTCCTTCACTATCCAGGATGTCGTCAGATACAGGAGAACAGCGAACCGATAAGGATCGAGCGTGGCATATTCCAGGGCGACAGTCTGAGTCCACTGTGGTTTTGTCTGGCCCTCAACCCTCTCAGTACACTACTGGAGGGTTCGGGACAGGGCTATCGGTTGAGAAGAGGTGGTCAGGTCATATCACACCTCCTTTACATGGATGATCTGAAACTCTTTGCCCCCAACAACTTGCAACTGATGAAGCTACTGAAGGTAACAGAAACCTTCAGTAGCGCCATCAGAATGGAATTTGGTGTGGACAAATGTGCAGTCATGCATGTAAAGCGAGGGGAGATTATGGAATCCGTGGGAACTCAACTCTCGGATTCCATACACCTTAGATCCCTCTCCTCAACCGAAACCTACAAGTATTTGGGTATGTCGGAAGCGTTACGCATCAATACTGCTGACGTGAAACAGTCGCTGAAGGAGCGCTTCTTTGGCCGCCTGAATAAAGTACTAAATAGTCTTTTATCAGGCGGGAACAAGGTGCGCGCCTTCAACGGTTGGGTCATGCCGGTATTGATGTACTCTTTCGGCATACTCAAATGGACTCAGACGGAACTTGACGCCCTGGATAGGAGGGTCCGCACACTGCTGACCGCAAATCGGATGCATCACCCACGATCATCGGTGATGAGGCTGTATATCCCGCGGAAATGTGGGGGTCGTGGTTTCTTAAATGCTAAGACCCTACACAACCGCGAGGTATGCAGCCTTAGGGAATATTTCCTAGAAACCGACGTGGGTATGCATCGAGATGTGGTCGCTGTGGACAAGGGCCTCACCCCGCTCTCCTTGGCAAACGAGAACTGGCGCAAACTTAAAGTACTGGATACTAATGACCGCAGGGAAGTATGGCAGAGCAAGGAGCTTCACGGACGCTTTTACCGGGTCCTACATGGACCCGATGTAGATTTCTTAGCGTCCGTATCCTGGCTGCGCTTTGGTGACCTATTCGGGGAAACCGAAGGTTTTGTCTGTGCGATTATGGACGAAGTTATGATGACGAATAACTACCGGAAATATATTGTGAAGGACGGTACGGTTGACATCTGTCGGGCATGCCACCGGCCCGGGGAATCAATCCGACACATTATTTCTGGTTGTTCTCGTCTAGCTAACGGAGACTATTTGCACAGACACAACCTTGTAGCCAGGATTATCCACCAGCAACTTGCTCTTAAATACAATCTTGTGGAATCTGAAGTACCGTACTATAGGTATGAGCCCGACCCAGTTCTCGAAAATAGCAATATCACGTTGTATTGGGATCGATCTATCATCACTGATAGGACTATTGTTGCCAATAAGCCTGACATAGTGGTGATAGATCGACAAGAGCGTCGCACAATGATTGTTGATATAGCTGTTCCTCATGACGAGAACCTCGTGAAGGCTGAGAAAGATAAAAAAACAAAGTATCTTGATCTGGCTCGCGAGGTTGTCGACATGTGGGAGGTGGATACAGCAGTCATTGTGCCGATAGTCGTGACGGCCAATGGCTTAATAGCCAAGAGCCTCGACCAACATCTCAGGAGGCTCTCGTTGGGCAGTTGGATCAAGGGCTTGATCCAGAAAGCAGTACTCCTGGACACGGCGCGTATTGTTAGGAGATTCCTTTCTCAGGAGCCCTGACCACCGGTAGCTTGGACCCTATTCCCGATACCGGTGGGCAACTACTTTTTATATTTTTAAATGTTTTTGTATTTATTTATGTTTTTCTAAGTACCTAAATATTTAAAAATTTAAAATTGTATGTATATAAAATTGAATAAATGGATAATAATAATAAAAAAATAGCAATATCACGTTGTATTGGGATCGATCTATCATCACTGATAGGACTATTGTTGCCAATAAGCCTGACATAGTGGTGATAGATCGACAAGAGCGTCGCACAATGATTGTTGATATAGCTGTTCCTCATGACGAGAACCTCGTGAAGGCTGAGAAAGATAAAAAAACAAAGTATCTTGATCTGGCTCGCGAGGTTGTCGACATGTGGGAGGTGGATACAGCAGTCATTGTGCCGATAGTCGTGACGGCCAATGGCTTAATAGCCAAGAGCCCCGACCAACATCTCAGGAGGCTCTCGTTGGGCAGTTGGATCAAGGGCATGATCCAGAAAGCAGTACTCCTGGACACGGCGCGTATTGTTAGGAGATTCCTTTCTCAGGAGCCCTGACCACCGGTAGCTTGGACCCTATTCCCGATACCGGTGGGCAACTACTTTTTATATTTTTAAATGTTTTTGTATTTATTTATGTTTTTCTAAGTACCTAAATATTTAAAAATTTAAAATTGTATGTATATAAAATTGAATAAATGGAATAATAATAATATTCCACAACTATCACACAACGCCATCTAGTCCCAAGCTAAGCAGAGCTTGTGTTATGGGTACTAGACAACTGATAAACATACTTATATATTTCTAAATACATACATATTATAGATAAATTACACCCAGACACAGAACAAATGATCGTGCTCATTACACAAACATTTGTCCTGGGTGGGAATCGAACCCACGACCTCCGGCATAGCAGTCAGGGTCACTAACCACTAGACCAACAGGCCAGTCAAATAATGAGGGAGTGTTGCCAACAATGACAAATCGTGGAAAATTCAACTTTAAAAAACTAGTATTAAAGTACAGTATTACTACTACGTAATAAATACTACTTATTATTACTAGCCCGTACTGTCCCTCTGCTGGGCAAAGGCCTCCCTCCGTTCCTTCCAACGGTCACGATTTTTTTCTTCTTCTTTACAGTTCTTAATGAAGAAATCCAGCTCATCCCGGCATCTCCTTCGTGGTCTGCCGCGGCCCCGGATCACTGTCTCAGGACACCAATCACCACCATTATGTTTTACGGGCCCACAGCTCGTCAGGCATGCGGCAGACATGTCCTGCCCAGCTTCTGCCAGCGGCTTTGCCCGCGCGGTATTAGTACTTCCCCGTTATAAATTTTCAACACATTTTTCACCCCCTTAAGGGTCGAATTTCGAAAAACCCTTTCTTAGTGGATACCTACTCTTCACAAAGAATACACCCTCTAATTTTCGTGTCTCTAGGACCAGCGGATTGGGCTGTGCGTTGATATATCAGTCAGTCATTCAGTCAGGACTTTGAATTTTATTTATACAGATAGATGATATTTTTCATGATATATACGTTTAGGTATCTTATTTAGACTGGGTTATTTTAGGTTGAGGGTTCGAAAATACTTGATAAATTTTATTTATATCAAAATCTTAATTTGTCACGACAGACGGTAATGGTGTTACCAGCTTATAATTACTTCCCACATGTCGAAAACCTCGCGAGCGAGATACTGATACTTTGTTTGCTTACCTTTCTCAGCTTTCTTATTACGAGTATTACTGTCATCTCAAAAACTTTTTTACAAAAAAAAACAACCGACTTCCAAAAACAAATACCTACACTAAAAATTTAAAAATAACTTTAATTTCGGAAGTCGGTGTTTGTATTTTATTTCTTCGATTTTTGACACCGACTTCCGAAATTAAAGTTATTTTTAAATTTTTAGTGTATTTTTTTTTGGAAATCGATTGTTTTTTTTTTGTAAAAAAGTTTTTTATTTTTCACTTTTTAGTTGTTATATCCCAGAACTAAAAACCCCAATAACATGGAACGTGGCATTTAAACATTTGGAGAACACAAAAACGTCATCAAGATATGCGTATTTTTCGTTTTTGTTCAGTTTCTCAAAAAGCGCTAAAGCAATATCGATAAAATTTATATGGGACCACCTCGGGAGTATATTCTTTTGGTTAAAAAAAGAATTTTGAAAATCGGTCCACAACTGACGGAGAAATGCGCGGACATACATAAAAAAAAAAAACATACATACAGTCAAACATAGAACCTCCTCCTTTTTCGAAAGTCGGTTAAAAAGATACATAATACACCGTTATACACATACCTGCACTAAGGTTATCTAAAGCGAATGGCCCTGCATTGCAGTCAATAACTCCTTTTAAAGTAACTAGTTGTCATCCAGTGGTCGAAATTCAACCATAAGTAATTCATTTAAATTTTAAGATTGAATGTGATTAAGGTTCAATTCTCAAAGACTATACCCATAAACATTACATGATATGACATGACTGTGAACCTTAAACAAAAGTGTATTACATATACGTGTCAAACGCATGGTAGTGTGTGTAATGTTTTTTTATTCTTCTATTTTATTTTATTTTTAATGCATATTATTTAAATAATTATATTAGCTTTCTGCACTCGTTCTCCTCATAAACTATAACTACAACAAACAAACACTACAACAAAGTTTTACTTTACGTATAAGTAATTTTTTTCTCTCTCTAAAGGTACAATTTGACACAAAATGGGACTGCACTTGGTGCAAATAATTATAAAGATTACAAAACAATACAATTATAGATACATAAATACATACTTACTAAATATATAGGCAAGAAAATAAGTGACAACAATTGATAATAAAAAATAAATTAAAATAAACAGCTAGAACAAGAACATGGTCACAGTGACAAGTAATGCTCCTTTACTAGCCTTTTAAATACTGGTAGTGATTGCGCGCGTTTTATTGACACTGGCAATGCATTCCACAGATAAGCGGCCTGGACTGTAAAGGATTTATTTTGGAAAGTAGTGGAATGGATTGGCAAAGTCTCAAGTTATCTGATGACCTAAGAACTTTCGTGTGGGAGTCGCAAAGAAACTGGAAACGTTTTTTGAGGTAAAGAGGGGTGAAAGGCGAAAAGAACACATTGTACAGGAGGGCAAGAATACGAGCATTCCGGCGAAGGCGGATTGGCAACCGCTTGAGTTTCACGCAGAATTCGGAAACATGGTCATATTTTCGCAAACCAAATATGAACCTTATGCAAAAATTTTGAAGTTACTCAAGTTTATCAAGTTGCATTTCAGTGAGGTCGAGATAGCTGTCATCAGCATAATCAAGGATGGGTAGAAGAAGAGATTGCGCAAGCGCAATCTTGGTAGCAGTCGGCAGGAAATTACGCAGTCTTCTCAAAGATGCAGCAGATGCGAATAGCTTACGACTAACTTCCTGTAGCTGGGCAGTCCAAGAGAAGTTTTTGTCAATAAATATCCCCAAGTTCTTAACTTTCTTACTAAAGGGAATAATGGAGTTGTCAAAAGAAACTTGGGGAAGAGTTGTCGAGTTGATCCTTGAGACCGTCCTAGAACTGCTCACCAAAGTATCTAAGTTACAGGCAAATTAAAAACCTTTGTGAGAGCTGGTGTCTATTCTATACTGGGTTCGGGACCTGCATAGATATGTAGATTATCTCGATAACCTACTTATGTTGACTTGGTGAAAAAGAATGTCATAATTTGAATCTTATTAGGTACTTATTTTATTAATTAAGTAACTGAAGACATGAAATATTCTACAAAGTATTTATAAAAAAATGTAACGGTCGCTCAATTTTCAATATTCGTAGTGAAATCTTCGATTCGTCGTCTTTTACTAAACCCACGTTGTGTTTCGTCGTCACTGGCCGAGTCTCCTAGAATGGACTGTCGTCAACTACGTTCATTTGTATCTGAAAAAGAATTATTATTATTATTACTTTGTGCTGTCCCACTGTGGGGCAAAAGCCTCCCTTCCCTCTTTACACTTTCCACGGTCTTCTGTAATTTAGGGACAGTCTTTGAGAAAGCAGTCCAACTCATCCCACCTTTCAAAAACAATTATTTTGAATAAACTTCAGACAACAGTTGTTATTGATAAGCGTGATTGGATTGAGAAACTTTTGCTTTAGCTTGATTTCTACCCTAAATAGTTCGTAGATTTTCTTTGGTTTGCTCGCGGTGTTTTCTAAAGATTGTTTTACTTATATCGTTAGATTAAGACGCACAGCCCAAAAAATGCTACCTACTTAACCTAAACCTCGTTAAAATCGGGACATACTTCGGGATAGACTTGATCATTATCATAATTAAGTGATGAGAATATGCAAAACAAAAAGTTTTTATTGGTAAAGTTCATGGTCAATCGTGAACCTGCTTTCCCTCATTGAACATGTTCCTCGTAATATGGTTAGTCTGTAGAGTAGAAATAAGCAGCATGATTATTAAAACTATCCTCGAAGGCTAGTTCTCGTATTTGGAAAAGGTTTAAATTAAAGTCGCAATATCATCTCGGCGACAATGAATCAGTGTCCAAAACTTGCCAAAATGTAAATAATTAAAGGCGTATTTGACAACGTCTTTAATTATCTACATTTTGTAACTCGAGACTCTGACTGATCGCTTAAACTATTCCAATCATTTATCATAAGTATTAATAATAGTGTTAAATTGGGCTTTACTTACGCCTTCCATCGGTCCATCCATCGCTAAAGCGTGAGTGTTTCGCCTCTGTAAACAAAATGAAAAAAAAATTGAAGTATAAAACCGTTTCAGTTTTTTTTTTAAACGTTACCCCTACACTAGGAATTACTCGTGTATCGTGGGTGCGTTCACTCACATTTAAATTCACATACACAAGACACTACCCAGACCTGGAACAAACATCTGTAGGCCATACAAATATTTGTTCCGTGCGGGAATCGAACCGCCAACCGTGTTGTAATTTCAGTGGGCTTAGACAAATAATATTGTCATTCTGTCGGCAATAAATATTGTGAAAAATGTTAATATTATGTCAATGTTTGGGCTCGACGAACGCTTTCAAAATGTCACGATGTCACTCCCAAATATTTTTACTTTTGACATTCACTATCGCAGATAGTATGCTACTCTGTCTAGGCCCTATTGCCACTTTTGATAGTGATTTCCGTCCCAAATATCACCACAATTGTGCGATTTTGAAAGTGTTTGGAGAGGAAGTTTTGTATAGGGATGATTCCTCGGTAAAAAAAAAAAAATCTGTTTAGTCCGTCAGTAAGTCCAACTGTCTGCAGCAGCGGTACCCTTCTGCCAAATTAATAAATATAATAATAATAAATTTTATTAACAGTAAAGTAGGTACAGCTTATCTATCCTAATCAAAAATACAAGGTGCATTTTCCTAATTTTTTTTTTGTTTATGTGATAGAGTAAACGACAGTGTCTGTGCTAGTATTGACTGTGTGACAGACACCGGCGCCTTCCTCCTACAGCTTTAAACATCAATAATAAGCAGTATAATTAATACAAAGCATAATGATTTTATCAAATAACAGACTTTCGTACAGTTTTGGCAGATATTTTGAATTAAAATAGTTAATAACATTTTTAATAATTTTTATTGCATATCAAAGATTGAAAATAATTAATAATAAATGTCAATAATATAGTAAAAATTAATAATAATTAATAAAAAATAAAAAATGCTTAATAAATTCATAAGGATAATAAATTATAAGAACAATTTTTAATAAATTCATAATAATTAAAAGTTAGATTTAGAGTTAGAGGCATGCGAGGAAATACGTGTTCGATTATGTTTACATGTATGTGAGTAGCGAATAGCGATTAGGTACTTCTTATAAATCTCTGGCAAATAGTCTTTCAGTCTCGTCGTATGTAAGACTCTGAAGATACTGAGTAACAACACTCTTACACTTGTTTTTATGAAAGGGATATATGCCACAAGCTTTATTTAGTATATTGTAAAGGCGGCTGCTCAAATTCGGAAAGTGTCGACTTGCCAGGGCAGTATTTACTTTAGTAGAAGGGCATACCAGGTCCTTACGTCGTTTGTTAATAAACAATTTAGGGTCATATATCAGTGAAGAATGTTTACGCAGAACTATATGCAGTGCACTCAGTTGCCTGACGGTAAGCACAGATATGTCCTTGTATAATTGGGTCGTGGAGTAACGATATGGTTTGTGAAGCATCACCTTTGAAACTGCCCTCTGCGCCCTCTCAAGACTAAGCATAAAGGTCTTGAATGTACCACCCCAAACTGGGATGCAATAGGATAGAAGTGACTGAGCTAAAGCATAATAAATAGTTTTCAGCAGTGGGACAGACACCACATTACGAAGCCTTTTCATCGGAAACATAAGCTTACGAACACGAGATACTGTAACATCTATGTGCTTATTCCAACTTAGAGTGCTGTCAATGTGTACTCCGAGATACTTCACGCAAGATGCTCTTTGAATGATAGGGCAATTGCAGGCGTTAAACATAGGACGGGAGCGTCTATGTGCTATTATATCTGGCACACAAGGCTGTGTAGATAAGTTTGCTGAAAAGGTAACGTAGTGAGTTTTGGAGACATTTAATGTGAGCAGTGTAATCTGCTCAGCCAGTCCATCACAACACCAAGAGCATTCTCAGCCGAACGGTGAGCTGAGGCCCAGGTATGACCACTTATAATTGGTACCATATCATCAGCATAAACAAGGATCTTACAGTCAGGTATAGAGAGTTGGCAAAGCCTGTTGATGTATACAAGAAAGAGAGTAGGTCCTAGCGCACTGCCATGCGGAACTCCGAAAAATAAGTTCTCATCATCGCTAGTGTAGCTTTCAACCTTGACCCGTTGACTACGGATAGAGAGGTAGTCGCGAAAGATATTTAGAGCTGTTTCTCTAATTCCCAAAGCCTCCAACCCGTGTAAAAGGATGGAAGTAGAGACCGTGTCAAAAGCCTTGGCCAAATCTAAAAATATACCTAACGTTTTAGTCTTGGAGTCAAGATTCTTAGCGAAGTGATTTGATAGCTCAAGCACAGCATCTTCTGTTGATTTCCCTTTCCTGAAGCCGTATTGGTTAGGGGCAATTGCATTATTGTGTTCTAAATATTTGAGTAGTCTTTTATTAATGTTTTTTCAAGAATCTTTGACAAGGTCGTAAGTACAGAGATTGGCCTATAGTTTTCGACACGGTCTCCTTCGCCGCCCTTAAATATAGGTGAAACTACGGCTTTTTTAAAAGCATTTGGAAAAATGCCCTTGGTCAAGCACAAGTTGCATACATGAGTAATTGGGAGTATGAGGACATGCTTGGCAGATTTAATAACCGAGACCGGTATACGATCATAACCAACTGCACAGTTATGTTTTAGTTCCAAGATTGTACTGTTAACCTCAGCAGAGTCAGTTTCAAGCAAAACCAATGAGTTGCCTTGCGGGTTGGAACTAGAATTAAAGGCAAAGTTAGAGCCACTTGTATGTTGACCTTGTTGTATCTTTTGAGCAAGATTACTTCCAACATTTGCGAAGTAGTTGTTTATAGCGTTGACTGAGGATTTAGGATCACTGCAGATATGTAGGACGTCCCCTGATCTGTTTGTTGGGGTGGCGTTTTTATAGCTAATTCTTTTAATGATGTCCCAAGTCGCTTTAGGATTTCCACTGGCCCTTTGAAGCTCACCTTGTTCATGTTTGCACTTTATCGTCTTGAGCAAGTTGTTGCAGTAATTTCGGTATCTCAAATACGTTAGCCTAATTATTGGATTCTCAGGATCCCGCTTTGATTTCAAATGCAGCCTGTCACGATTACATATGCATCTCAAAAGACCAGGGGTGATCCATGGCTTTATAATTCTCTTTCTGTGAGGTACTTTCTTTAATTTGCTATGTTCATTAACTGCGCCTGATAAAATGGAGATAAATAGGTCCGCTTATGCGCCTAAGTTGTCTCCGATCTTGACACGCCTATTTCACCTTTCGTTTGAGACTGGAAAAGTGCCGATGGCTTGGAAGCAAGCTAACGTGCGACCCGTGCCCAAGAAGCGTAGTCGAGCTGACCCAGCAAATTATAGGCCCATCTCGGTAACTTCCGTACTATGTAAGAGTATGGAACGTATACTGAATGGCAAGCTCCTGGCATACCTAGAAGCTAACGATATCCTCAGTGACCGACAATACGGCTTCCGCCGAAATCGGTCAACTGGGGATCTTCTAGCGTATGCCATTAACATTTGGAGTGAGGCCATCGACAAACAAGGGAAAGCCCTTGCGGTCTCCCTTGATATCTGGAAGGCCGTCGACCGGGTCTGGCACGACAGCCTAATTGGCAAGCTTCCTTTTTTCGGTCTGCCCACTGGTTTGTGTGATTGGATTGCAGATTTCCTGAGGGATCGGCCTATCCGAGTAGTCATAGATGACTGCTCGTCCGGACTGCTGGCTATTAATGCCCGTGTTTCTCAGGAGTCGGTGCTCTCAGCAACATTGGTTTTGCTGCATATTAACGATCTGCTAAAACCGGGTACCTTTGGGTATGCAGACGACAGCACTGTTGCCGAGAGATACGTGTCCGACCCACGAGCTAGTGGGTCTCTGTTCCGGTCTTTTCGACAGGCTATGGTTGGGCGCTTGAACTTGTCGTTACAGGCTGTCTCAGAATGGGGCGATGCCAATCTGGTCAAGTTCAATGCTGCTAAGACCCACGCGTGTCTTTTTTCCGCTAAGAGGAACCAATTTCATCCGGCTCCATCTTTCCAAGGTGTGACCGTGCCGATAACCGACCAACTTGATTTTCTTGGTGTTACTTTAACATCTACCCTCAATTTTGGTCCCGTCATAGAGGCAAAGGCTCAAGTGACTGCCAAAAAGTTGGGGATCCTCGCAAAGGTGAGACAGTACTTCACGCCGGCACAGCTGCTCCAACTCTATCAAGCGCAAAATCGATCGTGTATAGAGTACTGCTCTCATCTTTGGGACGGATCTGCCAGATGCCAGCTTGGTGCCCTTGAGTCAATTGAGAAACGAGCCACGAGGATCATCGGCAATGATACGCTCGTTGAGTCGAAACTCCAAAGTCTTGAACATAGACGCCGAGTTGCTAGCCTGTCGGTTTTCTATCGGTTACATTTTGGGGAGTGTGCGACTGAATTGCATAATTTGATTCCGCCAAGCCCGTTTCATCAACGGACCACAAGACGTACGGCGTAGTGCAACTGGGTCATTGTGGGCATCCCATGCACACGCACAAAGCGTTTTGAAAAAACATTTATTGTGCGTACAGCTAGGGAGTGGAATTCCCTACTGGAGTCTGTGTTTCCTGATAGCTACAACCTGGAAGTCTTTTAGTAAAGAGTGAATAGGTTACTTCTAAGCAAGCGTGATCTATCTTCGACCACAACATCGCTTACCATCAGGTGAGATAGTGGTCAAAAGCGTGCCTATCAACAATAAAAATAAAAGTTAGATTATCAAAAAATAGCACGTATTATTTGCATGTTCTTCTTCTTGGCCAAAATTCAATCACGTTGACAGCGTTAGCATTTGCCTCGTGAAGGTCTTTTGAGAGTAGGTGGCGCAGAGAGTACAACAAGCAATTACCTTTTTGGTCAATAGAGTAGGTACTCTATTGACCAAAAAGGTGATTGTTTTTGCTTTATCAAATCAATAAAAACTCACAAGAATAAAAAGCCACAAAAATTCAGGAGTTGGCTTGTTACGTCACTTCTATGTAAAAAAGTGTTCATTTTTTAATTAGGAGCGACACCACGCGACATTTTAAACATTTAGAAGAATGTTTTGTATTATTAGGTAGATTTAAAATTAGTAGTCAATTATAACACGCTTACGTCTTACACGCTCTTGCATGACGATGAGTTTTTGCTTATATTTCCTTCTGAAGAATCCGACCTGAAAAAGGAGTTGAAATCAATAAATGAACCCACGAGATGGTAGCCCAATTTATGATAAAGGGTTTCCATTCGATTCCTATAAAGCTATCTGAAGTGAATTACCATCACAAAGACGATGCTAAAATGTCTCGTACTTGTGAATACAATGGCTTTCATTAAATTCTTCTGAGCCCAGCAAATGAATAAACTTACCTTGTAAAGAACACGTAATATAATAGCCAGTATGATAAACGCAACTATTCCGGCTATCACTGCAATTATACACTTTTGACTAGCCAATGAGATTTCCTTTTGAATTGTTATTGTAGTCACCGATCTAAAAATAAATAAAATATATTACTGAAACATAATGCTAGCTTTACAGCTTATGCTCGCGAAGGCGGAGGCGGGACGGGTGAGGGAAGCTCGAGACGATCTCCGGCCACCGTAGAGTGGGCCTGCGGACGGCGAGCAGTGGGTGGCTCGCCAAACAAGAAAATAACAGCGTAGCAGGTCAAACAAGAAAATAAAATTAAATATCGTAGATGGCTGCCGGGCGTAGATGGCGGGACGAACTCAAATTACTACCGAAAGGACTGCCCCATAGGCCCATACTAGCAGAAAACAAAATTTTGTGGGAGAGGTAGAGAGGTTTAATTTACAGTGGGGCAATGTATAGGGTAGTTAGATTAGAATATTTGATTAACTTACGTCGTATTTAAATTGAAAACTGGATCAAACAGATTTAATATTGATGTATATTTAGTCTTTATTTTTTCCCCAATGCGATAGCCTTCTGTAAAAACAAAACACGTTAAATCAGAAATAACGTCTGTAGTAATTCTTAATTATTATTTGTACCTACACCAAAATGCGCAGAACTGGTCGTTGTGGCAACACTTGGGGGAGGCCTATGTCCAGCAGTGATGGTCTTTCGGTTGAATATGATAATTGATAGTGTCACCAAAACTTAACATAGTACACAGTTAATAAACAATAAATTCATGTACAAAGTCGAACTTAACTCAAAGTTGAGTTTTCACCCAGTAAACCTTGGAGTGATAGAGAGAGATCACATTCGAGGGTAGGATTCTGTGTACTCGTATACTACCTACATGTACATTTAAACCTCCATAAATAAGTCTAAATATAGTAATTATTAACATACATAATTATGTATAAATTCAATTCAATATATACCAATTTTGATTATTGACATTATGTCAATGTGAATGATAAATGTGCTTTAATTTTCTTTTTGAAGATATTCAGAGAAGGGTTGTCTCGTAGAGAGTGTGGGATAGAGACCAAAGACGCAGTGCAATATCAGAAGGGCATTGGAGCGACTGGAAGTGTGACGCGGAGTATGAAGGAGAAGAGAAGGCAGTGAGACAGGGTTTACCCCTCGGTATGAGGTAGGTACTCAAAGCATTCACGAAATTATTGAGCAGTCTTTGTACTTTTGTTGCATAAAGTGTTAATAAATAAATTAATTGAGATTGTGCAGGATAGTATAGAGAAGATATACCATATGGGTATCCCGTCAATGTCAAATTGGCAGCCATTTTGATCTGGTCCGAAACTCCGATACATGGTCGTGTTTGTGGAGATCTATAAAGCGGATGCACATATTCTGCATTCACTCAAGTTTTTTTAGAAGTACTTCCGTAGCATCTACATCATCTACAGACGTCCGCATAGTCTATGATCGGTAGAAAAAGAAATTGAGCCAAATCGACCTAAGTGATCAACCTAGGCATTAGATTCGAGCAGTGCTGGCCCAGTGGTAATGGCCGCGACTTATAAATTGTAGGTCGTAAGTTCAAACCCTGGCAGTCGTTTCACTTTGTGTAAATAATTTCATCACCAATGCTCTCAAAACGGTGAAGGAAAACACCGTGAGGAAACCGGCATGTCCGAGAACAAAAAAATCGAAGACATGTGACATCCACCAACCTGCAATGGGCCCGCTTGATTACGACCCACATCCTCTCACAGAGAGGAGGCCTGTGCCCCAGCAGTGGGGGCATTCAAAAAGGATGATGATAATGATGAACCGCAGTGTGAAATGGTAAGAATTTTCGAAAACGTCGACGATAACCTCCCAAGAGAGGTGACCGTCGATGTAGACGCACAGGTTTGTGACACTTTGCACACTAATGGCAAAAGCGACTTGTGATCTAGGATGAGTAAGTACACTTCTGGACACATCTATTGGCCCACCTTAGAGTTTAGGTTTCGATGGCCCCTACCGAAATATGATTGCTAGATTGAACAAAAACTGTTGATGCAGTTTTAAACCTGATACATTTTACCATCTTTTTCGATCGTATTGTTTTAAATTTGAATTCAGAATACCATACGGCATGGAGCTACGCCTAACAAGTCGGATATGCGCCTTGTTAAAGGCAATTGATTTTTGAATAAAAAACATGTTTTATCAAATAAAGGTTTAATTTAATAACGCGTGTTGCCTCCATGGGCATCTACCACAGCTCTCATACGATTAGGCATAGAGTTTATCAACCGCTCTATAAAATTTTGAGGGATCGTCTCCCATTCCTCTTCTATGGCAGTTTTCAACTCCTGCATCGTCTGGGCAACTGGCTGACGAGCCCTAACACGTCTTTTTAGCTCGTCCCACATGTGCTCAATGGGGTTCATGTCTGGGCTTCTGGCTGGCCAGTCCATAACTGTGATGTTCACATCCCGAAGATATTCCCTGACGATGCCGGCCGCATGGGCTCTTGCGTTATCATGCATAAAAAGGAAAATTGGGCCCACATAGTCCGCGTATGGTATCACGTGAGGTTCTAAGCACTCACGAATGTACCTTTCAGCATTTAATGTTGGCAGCCGTGGTCCTGTAACAACCTCAAGTTGAGTTTTGCCGCTCGCGGATATACCGCCCCAGACAGTCCATGAGCCACCGCCATAAGCAACCCTCTCTTCAAAGCAGCATTGTGCGAAACGCTCTCCCATACGTCGGTAGACCTTCTTCCTTCCATCATTGCCATGTAACACAATTTTAGACTCATCAGAAAAAAGTACACGGCTCCAATCTTGCTGTGTCCAATTTAAATGACTGCGTGCGAAATGAAGGCGCGCTGTTCGGTGGGCTCGCGTTAGTTTGGGCCCATTAGCTGGCTTGTGTGGTACCATATCGCGTTCTTTTAACCTTCTCCGAATAGTTCGAGCGCTCACAGATACTCCGTGGAAGTCGCGAAGTTGGTTTTGTATCTCAATGGAGGTAAGGTGACGATTTCTCAAGCTGGTCGTCACGATGAATCGATCCTGCCTTTCAGTTGTGACCCGAGATCGTGGCCTTCCTTGGCGACGGACAAAGCCGCCAGTCTCTAGGTACCTCCGATAAACATTTCGGATCGCAGATCGACTTAAATTAAGTTGAGCACTCACGTTTCTTTGGCTGTGTCCGACCTGAATAAGTGCCACAGCTTGGGCGACGACTTCAGGTGAAGTATCCATAGACTATTGATAGAACCTCACCTTAATGTTAAGAATAAGTAATGTTTGTTGCAAAACCAAAGATATCAATCACTTTTTCAAGAATGAAATGCAAGTAAACCAATAAAACCAAGTTTTCTTATTATTCGATTGTTTGATATCAACAAACAGGCTCCAAATTGTCTTTTGTGTCTTTAAATTCTGTGTTCAAAATTCAAAAAAAGACTATTGAATGAAATTGTGAATGTGCCAGGTTCAAAACTGCATAAAAACTTTTTGCTCGACCTAATATAAAATTTTAGCTAGGACCAAACGAAACTGAAAATACAAGGTGGGCCAATAGATGTGTCCAGAAGTGTATTTGCCACCAATGAAATTTAGTTGGGTTCAATATTCCAAAGGATTTAACCCACTTGTTGATATGTTCAAGGTCATCATTGATGACCTCATCGAGTTCACCTACTTTAGAATAACGATATTATTGCAATTGGTCTGCATGAAGATGATAGTTAAAAGTTAGGACTTTAGTGACAGCTTTATGAAAACTGAAAAGAGAGAAGGAGCGAGGACTGGCCACCCTGAGAAACCGTGGTTTGATACACGTGGTTTTGTCATTGCAGTCTCTAGACTCCAAACATTTTTTTTTTTTTTTTTTTATGTTTGATAGGCTCGCGTTTGACCACTATCACACCTGATGGTAAGCGATGATGTGGTCGAAGATGGAGCACGCTTGCCTAGAAGTAACCTATTCACTCTTGACTTAAAGACTCCCAGGTTGTATCTTACAGGAAACACAGACTCCGGTAGAGAATTCCACTCTCTAGCTGTACGTGCAATGAATGTTTTCTCAAAACGCTTTGTGCGTATGGATGGGATGTCCACCATGAACCGGTGGCACTTCGCCGTACGTCTTGTGGTCCTTAGATGAAACGGGCTTGGCGGAATCAAATCATGCAATTCCGTCGCACACTCCCCAAAATGTAATCGATAGAAAACCGACAGGCCAGCAACTCGGCGTCTATGTTCAAGACTTTGGAGTTTTGACTCAACGAGTCTATCATTGCCGATGATCCTCTTGGCTCGTTTCTCAATTGACTCAAGGGCATCAAGCTGGTATCTTGCAGATCCGTCCCAAAGATGAGAGCAGTACTCCATACACGATCGGACTTGCGCTTGATAGAGTTGGAGCAGCTGTTCATATTTCACGGCGCCTCTAGTATTCAATACACTTTGTTGCATATGAAACAAGGTGTACCTACTGAGCGAGGACTGTCCACCCTGAGAAAACGTGGTTTTGATACACGTGTCATTGCAATCTCTCGACTACAAACATATTTCACGGCGCCTATTATATTCAATACAATTTGTTGCATATGCAACAAGGTATACCTACGAACTATTAATATAGTACAATGTGATCAGGTGTGAGATAGGTATTTACTTACTAAGACGGCCTGCAAATATTTCAGTAGTCCCGAATATAATATTCGTCGTATTTGGCAGTAAGTCTCGTATGCAATGGTGTATGATGAAACTTGAATTCGCGTCGTCTTCGATCTCGCAATTTTCCATCTAAATTCAAAAAGAGGTTTAAGTTTAGTTTTATGAGCTTGGCCAGTTATCGTGTCAATCTGCCCAGCCTTTTCCCAACTATCTTGGGGTCGGCTTTCAGTCTAACCGGATACAGCTAAATACCAGTATTTTACATTAAACGACTACCTATCTGACCTCCACAACCCAGTTACTGGATAATACGATACGATACCCCTTGGTAAAACTGGTTGTCAGACTTTCGGGCTTCTGACGACCCGTAGCGACTGTCAAAGATCGTCAGCCTAACGTACTTGCCGAGGCACGGAGGAGTCTCAGTATTTAAAGATGGTTACCCAGTCATGGACCAACCCCGGCAAGCGTAGCTTAACTTGATGGATAGACCCGTGCGGCTGTTATTACTTTAGCCACGAGCTCCTGGCCTGTTATCGTGTGTCTTGAGAAATATTATATTAGCAATTTATTTGTTGACACACACTATTTTTTTTCGTTTCTCTCCTAATAATAAATTGGGTTCGCCTTGACGTTTCTGGTTTTCATGGCAGTCAAATAAAGATAGCATACGATTTTTTTGAACAACATAATTTTCTACCCAAATATTCACCATAAAACAGTTAATCTTTAAAAAACATTTTTCTACCAATTGATGCAAAAAACTTGTGTCATTAGGTTTGTTTTGTTAGAAAAAAGAAGAAACTAATCAATATTTTACATCTGTCCTGAAGAACCTAATAATTTAGAGAGTGTATTTGTTCGAGATATACCTACCCAATAATTTGTGCAGGTACCTAACCAACTTAACAAAGCTGAATGATTTGAGGTTCGAAGTTTTTAAATCATTAATATGTACTGAAAACTGCTTACGTGGAAAGAATTAATGTAATGTTGCTTTGTCATCGAAACGCTGAATTCGACATCCTCCCATTTTATACTGCCGTTGTTCCTTATCTAGATTAACAACAAAGAAAAAACATTGTAGTAAAATAAACACATTACTACAGAGTAAAATTATGAACACTGTTTTTCTAAACTAATTTTTGGGTCCAAAGTCCGCGTGAGCAAGAATGATGTAGCAGTGGTGGCCCAGTGGTAGCGGCCCGACTTACGAGTTGTACGACGTAGGTTCAAACCCACACAGGCACTTTACTTTGTGAAATATATTAGGTTCCCACCAAAGTTGTTGTTTTTTTCTCACAAAGAGAGAACCTCGTCACTTGTATGAATTAAAATATTCATCAATTACTTGAGATTCTATCGAATAATGACCGTCATAGGCAACTGTCAATAGTAAAAAAAAACCTTATTACTTATAGTTTAATACAAAAAAAAATACCTTAAAAATGACTCCTCTTTTTGTTAGCAGAAATGAAACTACCATTTGTTTTAACTTATTAGCCAAAACTTATTTTTGTTGCTTAATCTAAGTGGCATGCGTTATCTTAGTTTTTGAAAATTATTGCATTATTACATGTTTTAAAACATTAGTGTTTTGTTAAATAAATTAAGAAAATGTTAGTATGAAAAATACAACTTCTTCAAAACTCTCCATACAAGACGCTGATTTCATAGGTGGGGACCTAATATTTCATCACCACTGCTCGTAAAACGGTGAAGGAAAACATCGTGAGGTAACCGACGTGTGCTAGAAGGAAAAAATCGAAGACATGTGACATTCATCAACCCGCACAGGACCGTGTGGTGGATTACGGCCCATCACCTCTCCTAGAGAGGAGGCCCCAGTCCCAGTAGTGGGAACTTTATAGGCTGATTATATTTATGCTTTAAAATTATGAGTTAGGAATGACGGCTGTGAAGCTTCCTATGTTAATTTAATAAAACGGAATATAATATACAGAGTGTAACGTAAATGAGTGGTCATATTTTAGATACCGCCTCTGCCCATGGATGGAAATGAATGAATTTCTTCAAGGAAGTAAGTAGTGACATCTCAAAAAAAATATCGGAATTTACAGACGAAGGTACCTGTTTGGGCTTGGAATTATTATTACTATTTGTAAAGACAGTAGCCAAAGACACACATTTATATTTTGCACAGCTAATTACTGCGGTGTTAAAGGTATATTGTGACTAACAATCAGATAGGTAGACGAGTCCGTACTATGCTTATAATTAAGAGGCCGGATTTATTTATAAATGAAAAAACTTACCGAGAATTCGTGATGGTCATAAATAGTTGCATTTTCCAAAATCTGCTTGTCTGTGATATTAAGCCTGTGAGTATCCCTGCAAAGATGTTGTTATACGTTATTCCAGTGTATTGATAACGTTTATTAAAATAATATATCAATCCGTTTACTTTTATGGTAGACAAAATTTGCTATAATATTGGAGTGGGCCTACTATGGGGCCAATGTATTTCTGTAGTTTTAATCAATCTCGAGATTATTGTTTCCAAAGTTTAATTCTCATAATCTCAGTGCCTTTTTTTTGCTACTAAACTGATATTTTAAATGACTGGCCTATTAAACGGTTTCACAAGAATAACATAATTTATTTCGCCTTCTTTCTTCTAATTCATATTTTTATTTATTTTTCTTTATTCTTTATTTCTTAAACCACTGATTACCAACAGTTCTTTCCTATCAAATATTCAGATCAAGAATCTGCATAGCAGGTGCTAAGCAGTTCAGACATACAGTATTCATAATTGCGTGTCGGGCCACGCACAGTGTAGGGTTTCGTTGTCGTCCGTTATAACATGCGGACTTAGAAGAGGGCTGTATGATTATTTCTATGAACAAATTAATTGAGTTCATGGTGGCCTTTTTTTTTGGCCATCGAATCAGCATTGCCATTCAACGTGGCAATGCTGCCAGCGTTCTGGGCACTTTTCCCATTGACAGCGATGTGGACGAATTTTTTGATGCCCAATGAGCTGTGATCCTACCGGATCTTTTATGCCGCTTGTACATATTTTATTTATTAAGTTATTTATTAGTTTAGTATAATATGTATTGTAGTTATAGACTGTTGAAAATAAACTCGTTCATGGTAATACGGATAATAATGTTTAAATTAAAATCGAAAAAAAAGGTTTCATTTTTCAAAAAATATATAAGTTTACGACCCGTTTTAAATATTGTGTGTTTTGTACAAAATTTCCCAAATCACAAGTAGGTACATTTATATATGTTGGGCGACTAACTGTTAAACTAACAGAGCTAACTTAGCCGTGATAGATTTCTTTAAAGATCGTTATATTTAATAACATAAGACATCACGATTTTTTTTAGATTTTTCGAGCGAGTTTAGCTTTTAGTGAAGGGAGGACGCTTGCCTCGTACAAAAAATCTCCTTTGTAAGTTCAATATTTCGCCAACGAATCACTGAATAGATAAGTTTTCAGTTCAGTTCAGTGTAGGTACGGGAGCTACCATAAACAAAAACTTTAAAAAAATATATTGTTTCGTATTTGGGCGTGATTAATAGACCTCTTTAGACGTAAGCTCTAAGCTATGCCTCGGACGGACAGACGGATGAACCGAAACTAAAAATGTCTTACTATGCTCCTTCTGGGGTAGTAGGATAATAATCGCTCACCCATCGTTGAAAACGCCGTCCGAAGTTAAAACAAGTGTTATATTTATTTTATCAGTCTTGTAAACACTTTCTTGGTTACAGTTTTCATATAGGTGGACTACCACTCCAACAAATTTTTGAATACTCCTCGGTTCCTTCATGGTCAGCTCAAGGTCTATGGAGGCCTGTAACAATAACAATCATCATGTTTTGGTCGTAATACGTAAAAAATGGAAATATACCGATTAGTCGATTCGGCCACATGTAATTAGCTAGATAGTGTGACAACCTTATGTTGGCGGCCTTATGTTGCCGACTGGCAGGTTGGAAGTTTCTAGAAACTCTTGGAAAGCCGTTTGAAATTATATTAGAAGAAAGGTTAGGCTTGACGTTTGTGTCAGTTAGTTAGAGTTCCGCGAGCCCGACCGAAGAGGGCACACTTGTTATATTATTATGAATATAGTTAATTGAAGTCGCCCTCAGCTATTTGAATTATCCGCCCGTAGACAAGATCCCATTACATACAGTCCTCTCGCACCGAGCCTACGAGTTGCGGAGCTACGTGACATCCCCGAGAACGTCGAAGTGCTTCTAAGAAGCCCTGCAGCCCATATCTGGAGCTGGGGTTCTTTCATATGGTGGAGGCGCCGGGTAGCTCGCTTAGCTAGTCATACCATCTCTACTTTTCAGAGTTTCGTACTTGAAAGGTCACCAACGGGACCCTATTACTAAGACTCCGCTGTCCGTCTGTCTGTCAGCGGGCTGTATCTCATTTTCACAGAATGTTTATTTCTGTTGCCGCTTTATCAACAAAAAATTAAATAAAAATAAATTAAAAATGAAAGCGGGCTCCCTAGGCTATATAAATTCACGCTGTGTGAAAATTTCAACGGTCTACCTATTACGGATACAGCCCAAAAAACCGTATCCGTAGCTGTATCCGTTTTCAGTCAGGGTTTTTTTTTTCAGTTTATGGCACGGTACACTTCGTGTGCAAGTCCGACTCGCACCTTGCCGGTTTTTTATTCTTACTTGCTGTCCTAGCGAATTTCGTACCGCCTCAAAATCAATAAATTAATCCAATCTCGAGATTTCAATGTACGAGCAAATGATTTTTTTAATACATTTTTATGCTACTCGGGGCGGAGCGAAATCCAACTAATCAAAGATAAATGGTGTAACAAACTCGAATTTGTTTTCCATTTAAAGTACACATAGATAGATTATACCTACGGAGGAGTGTAAGATTGGGTATCATCTCTTGAAGAGAAAACACTAATATTATAACCACCATTAACCACCACGCTTGCCCAAGCTTGACTTTAGACTTCTATTGTCGACCTTTTTTTGTTGAGCTCCTTATAGTACTGAGTTGAACTACACGATAACTTTCAAATGCTTGCACTGTCTGGACAGGTCCACTCAAACCTGCGTGGTGCTTTCCTCAAAAGCTCATCTCAGATATTAACGTATATGGTTCTACATATTGTATGGATTAGAACACTTTAAACAGACTTTGACCTCTGAGTTTGTTTCGGTGTTTCTTCTCAGGGTAGTCAGCTAGGAAACACCGGTCTCATGTAGACTGACAAAAAAATATTGACGTGTAAACGAGTTCCTTGTACCCTATTTACTGAACAAAGTATCACCATTTATCATTAATTGGCCTCGTTTATTATTGTACAATGAAACCACAAAATTAAATAACACTATGTGTGTGTGTGCATCCTTGTTATTTTACTTGACAGTTTCCCCTTCCATCAGATTGGAACGGTTTATATAACTTACCTAATCCTACTATATCCTAATAATATAATGCGAAATTTTGAATGGATGTATGTATGTTTGTTACTCAATCACGCCAGAATGGCAGAACGGATCTGGATGAAATTTGGCACAGAGATAGGGTATAGTCTGGAATAGCACATAAGCTATAATTTGTAATGGGAGAAGTACTAATTCCACGCAGAATCCGCTGGCTGAAGCTAGTGTCAATATATTTTTTGACTTTTTAATATTAACTTAGGTTACGTTTAGTTTTGATGAGGTGACTTCATTCATGTGATACACGTTAGGCAACCCGTGAAAGCGCCAAGAACGCAGTTGCGGAGATTATAAAAAGCTCGTTTAATTTCGCTACTCACCAAGTGTCTCGTTATATTCTAGGCACTAAGCAGGCCACCTTCTAGTCGAGTCGTGTTGTCCTAGACCAGCAAAGATTAAAAAAAAAATGGAACGATTTAAAAAAATGGCTATTACTCACATTTGTTCCCCTCTTCATCGCTGACGGTAGATAGCATCTGTATCCTTTATTGTAATTTTCGCATCCCACTAGACCAAGGGGTGCGCCGTACACTTTAAACCAAACACATGCTCCATAAGAAGCGTTGCCGTCATTTGTGACAATAATCTTCACCGTCTCGTTTGAAGAGGAGCCCAGTAGGTACGGGTTACTGTAATACAATTTTGGGATGGTATGATTAATTTTTATGCTATTGCAGCAATTAAAAATAGGTACCTACTTTTTGTGAAAATTTCGACTGCCTACCTGACTGACAGACGGACAGCGGAGGCTTAGTAATAGGGTTCCCTTCGGATATAGAACCCTTCGCATGACGAATCCGGCTCACACTGGATCGGTTATATTTTATGTGATTATTTTGTGGTTATCTTTTTTAAGTTGTTCTGATCTATTTAATAAAAGTCTCAACAAAAATACCTTCATAATGACCTGAAGCCTTGGACCTGTTTCATGTTTAGTGACATAATTAGTCATATTTCAAAGTCAAAGTCTAAACGTTTATTGATAATTAAGTGTACAATATTGGTGTTATATTATGTTAGTACTGTTACGTGGACCGTATTACACTGGAACTTTCGAGAATGTGGTCGAAGTTTCCAGAAGTTTCCACTAGGTTCGAGAACATTTCATTGTGGTACTGTGTGGAAGTTCATAGATGTTTCTAGAATATTCCAGTATAGGATAGTTCGACAATGTTCTAGAAACTTCCATGACTGTATAAATAAGCCGGACGGCGGGCGAGTGAGTCAGTCTGATTTCGACTACGGATGCGAACGGATGCGAATACAAGCGATTACGAAGAGAATAGTGATTATTAGCGAATTAGTATTTGTGTTTATAAGTTATTGAGTTAATAAAGGATATTTAGTTAATTAATTGTTGTAAAATAATTTATCCCAAACCAGCTCGTAACAAATTGGTGTCAGAAGTGAGGGATAAATTATGACAATTTTACCAAAGGACGACACGGAGGGTATTCGTACAAGGAGTCAACGGCAGCAAGACATGGATCAGAGGCGGTTTGGAGATTCCCCGATACAGACGGGTGGTGTTCAGCCTGCGACAGAGCCAGTCGCTGGCCCATGTGGAGTTTCTTCGGCACCAGCGGTGCCAGACTTGTCTGCGCTAATGGTGCTGTTGCAGGAACAGGCTCGTCGTCAAGAGGAGCAGGCCCGCCGCCAAGAAGAGCAGGCTCGCCGCCAAGAAGAGCAGATGCTCCTCATAAAAGACCTTCATTCAACACTTGGCAAGGAGCTCCAGGTGATGAAGGAACAGGTTCACCAGCATGAGAATCGTATCTCAGAAGCTGAAGTTCAGATTGCTGGGGTGAAGAAGGCTTTAGGTGAACTTAGGGCTGGAGACGGGGTTGTGCCTTCAGTGGTTGCTGCACCTTCGGCACGTGGATTTAAGGTGCCGCCATTCGACGGAACATCTTCATGGTCGGCTTACAAAATTCAATTTGAAGCCGTTATGAAGGCGAATGGGTGGACCAAAGAGCAAGCTATGACCGCGCTAACCTTAGGCCTCCGAGACCAGGCCTTAACCATACTTGAGGCTCTTGGCAAGGATGTGACCTATGAGCAGCTGCTGGAAGCCTTAGAGTCCAGATATGGTGACGCACACTTTTTTTTTTTTTTTTTTTTTTTGTGGGGTGGGAAATCATCCTATGACTTCTCCCGCTCTGGGCGGAGCGGGAGGGCGTGTCAGACTCTTACTGACTAAAACCCACCCCTGTTCCTTCCTGCCTTTGAGTGCCCAGGGGCGAGGTAACTCTGTTTCGAATTTATCCTCAACCCCCGGGCAGGCATCGGCCATGACGGGCCCCGTCTCTTGCTGACAACTCTTTGAGGCGCGCGTGGAACACTACGCGCCGTCGACTCTCGGGCCTGGTGCTGATCGGACGGCGAGTTACCCACTACTCGCCGTCCGCAGGCCCGGGTCTACGGTGGCCGGAGATCGTCTCGCGGCGCCGGAAGCCCCCGGCGTCTCCTGAGGCGGCTGCTGCTGAGGGCGTGAGGGCGACTCTGTTGTTGGTGCTCTCTCACGCGTCCTGCCTCCGCCTTCGCGAGCATTACTGCTTCGCAGAAGGAGGAGACGGCTTCCCATTCCCTCTCGCTCCGTACCATGGCCTGAACCAGGGCAGGGCGCGAGAGGTCGCTGCCGCCTATCGCATCCACGAGGACACGGCGTTGCTCCGCCCAAGCGGGGCAGACCTCCACCGTATGCTCCACCGTGTCCTCGGGGCGATCCGTGCAATGGAAACACCCGGGCGTCACCTCCCGCCTGATCCGAAACAGGAACCTCCCGAAACAACCGTGTCCGGTGAGGACCTGCGTCAGGCGGAAGGTGAGGGCGCCGCGAGGTCTCTCCAGCCAAGCCTCAAAGAGGGGCACTACCGCCGCAATGGTGGCGTGCCCAGCATGGTGACGCACACTTGGAGCACGTATTTCGCGCTAAGTTAAGAGATCGTGTGCAACGTAGTGCCGAGAACCTACAGCAGTGGGCCTTGGAAGTTGAAAAGTTGGTTCGGAAGGCATACCAGTCTGCCCCTGCACTCATCAATGGCCATCTGGTACAGGCGTTCATCGACGGAATACGTGACTTGGAAGTTAGAGCCGCTGTAAGACTTGGGCATCATGAGACACTGAAGGACGCCTTGGCCCATGCCTTGGAAGTAGAGGCAGTGAGGCAAGACCATCGAACACACCGTATCAGGGAGGTTGTGGCATCACCTGTACGCGATCGTCCGCAAGGATATAGCCCTAAATGTTACACTTGTGGAGAAAGGGGTCATCTTTGGTTAAGCTGTCCAAAGCAAGGCATACTGAGAGAAGATCAATCCCAGCAAGGAAGGGTGGCTCGGCCAGTTCGGTGGAGGAGCGCGAGTGGCGCGACATGGCGCACGACCGTGGCGGAGGCCCCTGAAAGCATTAGTTCAAGTGATGTCGTCAAGGTCGATGCGGCACCCGACAAGTGCATAAAACAGAAGCAAGTGAAGAGTAAAGTGAGTGCAGGTGCAAATGGTGTTGCCAGCGCCGTGGCCTCCAAGAAGGACAACTGTGTGATAGTGTGCGCGCGCGATGCGGACGATAGGTCCGACCCGGGAATGAGCGGAGTGAGGATGCTAAGAATGGATGTCAACAATGAATGGAAGGAAATCCTACAGCTTGCTCAGCAAAATGACACAGACCTCAAACCGATCTTTGAGTGGATTAAAGCTGGTGCTCCGAAGCCCAAGTGGAGTGATGTTGCGGCGTTAAGTTCCATCACAAAGAGCTATTGGGCACAATGGAACAGCTTGGTTATCCAGGATGAAGTCTTGTGCCGTAAATGGGAAAACGATCGAGGAGACAACTGTCATCTACAAATTGTTGTCCCCAAAGCCAAAGTACCGGATGTTTTACGGCTCTACCATGAGGGATGTTCAGGAGGACATATGGGGGTAAAAAGAACTCTACTGAAGATACGAGAGCGGTTTTACTGGATTCACTGTCAAGAGTATGTTGAGGACTGGTGCCGCAAATGTACCAGTTGTGCGGCTGTGAAAGGACCCCAGACACGCAGCAGAGGTGCTTTACAATTATACAACTTGGGAGCCCCCTGGGAACGGATAGCACTAGACGTTGCAGGACCATTTCCGGAAAGTGAAAACGGAAACAAGTACTTCATGGTTGTCATGGATTACTTCACAAAGTGGCCAGAAGTCTTCGCCATTCCCAACCAAGAAGCAACAACAGTCGCAGATAAATTGGTTCAGGAAGTCTTCTGTCGTTTTGGAGTACCCTTGGAAATTCACAGCGACCAAGGGAGGAATTTTGAATCACAAGTTTTTCAGGAGACTTGTCGACTGATGGGTACTCACAAGACCAGAACCACTTCTTACCATCCGCAATCTGATGGAATGTTAAACGTTTCAACCAAACGTTGGAGAGATATCTGGCAAAAGTTGTGGAAAGCAGGCAAAGGGATTGGGACAAGCACATACAGCCATTTCTTCTGTCCTACCGTAGTGCAGTTCACGAAAGTACGACTGTAACACCAGCCTTCGCGAACTTTGGAAGGGAATTACGGTTGCCTGCAGATTTAATAACCGGAACCCCGCCTGATGCCCCACGCAGTGTAACCAATTATGCGAATGACTTGCGTAACAAGTTGAATGATGTATATGAGCATATCAGACTATCCGGCCAACAAATATCTGATAAGATGAAGACCCGATACGACCGGAAGGCAAACCATAGAGGTTTTGACGAGGGTTCACTGGTGTGGCTGCATAACCCAGTGCGCAGCAAAGGGAAGTCTCCCAAATTGCAAGCAAAATGGGATGGACCATACCGAATCGTGACCAGGATCAACGATGTTACCTACCGAATACAGAAGGGTCCACGAGGTGCGCCTAAGATAGTCCATGTAGACCGATTGGCGCGATACTACGGGACTAATGATGCTCGGGACGAGCATGTCTAAGGAGGGGGCAGTGTTACGTGGACCGTATTACACTGAACTTTCGAGAATGTGGTCGAAGTTTCCAGAAGTTTCCACTAGGTTCGAGAACATTTCATTGTGGTACTGTGTGGAAGTTCATAGATGTTTCTAGAATATTCCAGTATAGGATAGTTCGACAATGTTCTAGAAACTTCCATGACTGTATAAATAAGCCGGACGGCGGGCGAGTGAGTCAGTCTGATTTCGACTACGGATGCGAACGGATGCGAATACAAGCGATTACGAAGAGAATAGTGATTATTAGCGAATTAGTATTTGTGTTTATAAGTTATTGAGTTAATAAAGGATATTTAGTTAATTAATTGTTGTAAAATAATTTATCCCATACCCAGCTCGTAACAGTACTTATAACTTAGTAGCCTTTTACAAGCATTGAAATTATCATTCGCCTGCCATTTACATCCTAATATTATTATTACTTTATTATTTTCTTTTATATCAATTAAATTAAATTGAGAAATAATTATAGTTTAAGCATGTCAATAATAATGAATTAAATACAATTATTCAGCAATATTAAGTCATCCTTTTCAGGTAGAACGAATTATAATTATAAATGGAGTTAGATAGGATATACTAAATCTTATTGTTTGTATAGGACAGATTTGTTTAAATGTTTATCGCTCTAACCTGCCAGACCATTGAAGCTCCATAGACAGGTGCGGTGTGCAGTCGTCACCTTTGCAATGTCGGAACACCTCTAAAATGGTGTCCAACTTACTGTGTGGGCTCGCCTCAACCCACGTCCGGTTGAATTCTGCTGAAAATGTAGGTGTGTTATTATTTACTTTATTCCATTTTTTAAACAACTAGCTTAATCAGCCTTTCAGTTATCAGTAGCACAGCATCGGGCTCGGCTAAACGCGCTGTGATGAACCACAAACAGCAGATTTTGGCAACATATGAACACGGCTTCATCAAGGTGGAGAGAAAGAAGAGGAAGCCAACTTATCGCAATCAGTGTGGGACGGCACCGGCGGGTTCTAACATGCTGCTATGTTCTGCAGTACCGACGACGCAGCTGTAGGTACGTGTTCCGTTTACACCACTCTACGAAGACTGAGGACATCGTAGGGTGCATTCGGGTGAAGACCAACTGGACCTTGAGGGTGGAGAAGTTGGAGGCGCGCCATAACACCAATTTCAAGTCGATCGTGGTGCGTGTTCCGACTCACCATTTGATGACCTTCCTCAAGGAAGAGTTTTGTCCGAAAGGTGTGCAGTATCAGCGTTTTCGCGTCCAGCTACGCGACACCTCGCAGCGTAACACGACGCCGCCGCGACTTCGTGTGCAGTAGTTTTTAACCGACTTTCGAAAAAGGAGGAGGTTCTATGTTCGACTGTATGTATGTTTTTTTATTTTTTATGTATGTCCGCCGGTTTCTCCGTCAGTGGTAGACCGATTTTCAAAATTCTTGAAAATCGGTCAAAGAATATACTCCCGAGGTGGTCCCATATAAATTTGCGAGCTACCCACTAATCGCCATCCGCAGGCCCGCCCCTACGGTGGCTGGAGATCGTCTCACAACCCCCGATGCCTAGGGCGTCTCCTGCGGCGGCTGCTGCTGGGGGCGTGAGGGCGACTCTGTTGAGTCTCCCTCAAACCGATGGAGCCCTGGGGCTCCTATTTATGTTTACAGGGTTTAAACAAATATTGTCCGTGTTGGGGTGCCCTAAGATTAGGCCACCCCAACACGATGTATCCAGATTGTATAATCTTACTGACCAAATAATGTTTTTTTTAGAATTGTTTATTTTGCAAAATATAGAATATGTGGACCAAATACACAAATCCACTTATTTTCTGATCATCCTTGAGTTAGATACTGACCAACAACATTATTATGCTGTCATAATTACTTTTAGCTTTATCTTGTTGACCGAATAATAAAAAGCAATTTATCCGGGCCGTTACTCGGTGTCGATTTCTTCACCATTGGGTACTTCTGACCACCGTCTGGTGAAGTCTGTATCCGTCTATTCTCCGCCCGATCTTAGTCCTAGAGGCACCAGGCGGGTTTGGCGATACAGGTCAGCAGATTGGGATGGCATGCGATCTTTCTTCGCATGTTATCCTTGGCAGCCTACTTGCTTTTCTTCGACAGATGTTTCGTCGTGCGCGGACGCCGTGACGGATGTGTTGCGGCAGGGAATGGAGTACTACATTCCATTCTCTGACGTAACAATGTCTGGCGAAGCTCGACCATGGTATGGTGCCGAGTGCAATCGCGCTGATGCGCTTAAAGACGCGGCTTACATGGCATAGATCGACGCACGGACGCGTAAAGCAAATGACGTGAGTCAGAAGAAGAGAGCCTTTAACAGGGCTGCCAAGTCCTGCAAGAAGATGTTGCGGCGGGCTCGGCTTGACCACATTAGCCGAATTGGGAACAAACTTGCTTCTTACCCAGCTGGTAGTAAGGCGTTTTGGTCCCTGGCTAAGTCGGTTGAATCGAACGTCTGCCGCCCCTCACTACCTCCACTGCTGAAACCCGACGGGTCACTGGCCCACCCCGCTGAGGAGAAAGCAAACTTGTTTGCGTCTCTGTTCGCAGAATCTTCGCGTTTAGATCCTGGTACTCTTGGTGGATGCGAGTCGATTATGTCAGACATTCGCATAAATCAGAAGGATGTCCGAAGGGTACTGCGTAACCTGGACGTGAACAAGGCTAGTGGCCCCGACGGGATACCGGCAATTGTACTGAGGACTTGTGCGCCTAAGTTGTCTCCGATCTTGACACGCCTATTTCGCCTTTCGTTTGAGACTGGAAAAGTGCCGATGGCTTGGAAGCAAGCTAACGTGCAACCCGTGCCCAAGAAGGGTAGTCGAGCTGACCCAGCAAATTGGGCCCATCTCGGTAACTTCCGTACTCTGTAAGAGTATGGAACGTATACTGAATTGCAAGCTCCTGGCATACCTAGAAGCTAACGATATCCTCAGTGACCGACAATACGGCTTCCGCCGAAATCGGTCAACTGGGAATCTTCTAGCGTATGCCATTCACATCTGGAGTGAGGCCATCGAGAAACAAGGGGAAGCCCTTGCGGTCTCCCTTGACATCTCGAAGCCCTTCGGCAAGGTCTGGCACGACAGCCTAATTGGCAAGCTTCCTTCTTTCGGCCTGCCCGCTGGTTTGTGTGATTGGATTGCAGATTTCCTGAGGGATCGGTCTATCCGAGTAGTCATAGATGGCTGCTCGTCCGTACTGCTGGCTATTAATGTCGGTGTTCCTCAGGGGTCGGTGCTCTCGGCAACATTATTTTTGCTGCAAGTTAACGATCTGCTAAAACCTGGTAACTTTGGGTTTGCAGACGACAGCACTGTTGCCGAGAGATACGTGCCCGACGCACGAGCTAGTGGGTCTCAGGTCCGGTCTCTCCGAGGGGCTATGGTTGGGCGCTTAAACTTGTCCTTACAGGTTGTTTCAGAATGGGGCTATGCCAGTCTAGTCAAGTTCAATGCTGCTAAGACCCAGGCGTGTCTTTTTTTTTGCTAAGAGGAGCCAATTTCACCCGGCTCCATCTTTCCGGGGTGTGACCGTGCCGATAACCGACCATCTTGATCTTCTTAGCGTTACTGTAACATCTACCCTCATTTGCGGTCCCTTCAAGGCAAAGGCTCAAGTGGCTGCCAAAATGTTGGGGATCCTCGCAAAGGTGAGACGGTACTTCACGCCGGAACAGCTGCTCCAACTCTATCAAGCGCAAGTTCGATCGTGTATGGAGTACTGCTCTCATCTTTGGGACGGATCTGCCAGATACCAGCTTGATGCCCTTGAGTCAATTGAAAAACGAGCCAAGAGGATCATTGGTAATGATAGGCTCGTTGATTTGAAACTCCATAGTCTTGAACATAGACGCCGAGTTGCTAGCCTGTCGGTTTTCTATCGGTTACATTTTGGGGAGTGTGCGACGGAATTGCATAATTTAATTCCACCAAGCCCATTTCATCAACGGACCACAAGACGTACGGCAAAGTGCCACCTGTTCATGGTGGACATCCCATCTATACGCACAAAGCGTTTTGAGAAAACATTCATTGTGCGTACAGCTAGGGACTGATACCGGAGTCTGTGTTTCCTGATAGTTACAACCTGGGAGTCTTTAAGTCAAGAGTAAATGTTACTTTTACACAAGCGTGCTCCATCTTCGACCACATCATCGCTTACCATCAGGTGAGATAGTGGTCAAACGCGTGCCTATCAAAAATAAAAAAAAATAAAAAATAAAATAAAATGTACATAAATTACAAGTAAATATTTAAAAAAATATCATTTCATTATTTAGACTATTGTACGAATGACCTAAGCATCAGCCAGCTAGTTTATTAATTATTGTTGTGTTTAGACGTGTGTTGAAAGAAGAAAATCATTCATACCGCTAGTTGAACGGCCCCGTTTAATAAAATTGCTAGGCAAACTTAATGGCTGATTAAGCTTGTTGGCTGCGACATTTGTATCACTTTCCTAAATATTTCCAGGCTAAGGCCTGAATATATTTTGAATAATTTAAATTAATCAAAGAGACGATTTATTAAAAAAAAAACTCTTTACACAGAAAATTAAAAGGTACTAACAGGTTTTGTCGTGATAGGCGAACAAATTTATTTTGAATTTAATTTAAAAAGTATTTAATAAAAAAATAGATTAAAAATAATTAAAAAAAAATATTTATTATGATTAGATCGCATATATAATAAGAAGACTAGCTCGATTTATTACCTGTCATATTTGTGTCCGAAATATAAATATTTTGAAGTTCTGCTTTAGACTTAAAAATGTAATCTCTTGGCTCTTTGTCAATCTGCAAGGAAATAAATACAACAAAACATTAGAGAAAGTCAACAATTTGACGAGGCTTTTGTTCCTTGTTTAAAACCAGCTAAACACCAACATCCTCATTTATAAAAGTTATTGACCATATTATGATTAGTAGGTATTTCTTTTTGCTTTGTTATTTAAATTTTACTAATAAACATAACTAAAGTAATAAATAACATAATGGGCTAAACAGGCTAAAAGAAAATAAATAAAATATGTACAAGCGGCATAAAAGAGTGAGGAGTATATAACTCATTGGGCATCGAAAAATTCGTCCACATCGCTGTCAATGGGATAAGTGCCCAGAACGCTGGGAGCATTGCCACGTTGAATGGCAATTTACTGACGTAACGGAAAACTCGATGAGCACTCGGACCCTATGGCCCTAGTGTTTCAAGCCCAAACGGCTCAAACATATAACTCTCAATAAGATTGTTATATTTGCACCGTTTAAGGTTTTCTGCATCTGTAGCAGCCGTCCCATTGCAGCTCTGCCCGCCGTGCTGAGAAGATGAGATGGCGCAAGGGTGTCGACACATTTTGCATCCCACAACAAAGGCCTACCCATCTTCCAAGGCATTATGGTCATCCCGTCTGGCCTCTTTCCATCGTCACGTATCATGTGGTCATGAGGCTCTGAAACGGCTGACACACCGGCCGGGTGACAAGAGCCCGACGGATGATGTCATTAATGTTGGCGTGCCGTGCCATACGACCCGCGCTCCTACTGCAGGATAGGCCATGGTGTCCGAGGTGGTCGACTGCTTTACCACATTGGTAGTGATGTAGAGCTCCGCAAGGAGCACTCATACGCAGACATGTAGCGATCCGGAAGGTTGTGTCAGTCAGCATAGTACCTATGTCACACAGCATACTTGACGGGGCCCGTCATGGCCGATGCATGCCCAGGGCTCGCGGATAAATTCGAAACAGAGTTACCGCGCCCCATGGGCACACAGGCAAGGAAGAAACAGGAGTAGATTTTAGTCAGTAAAAGTCTGACACACCCTCCCGTTCCACTCAGAGCGGGAGAAGTCATTAAATGATTTCCAACCCCACAAAAAAAGGCCTATATTCTAAATCAGTTTGAAGAAACTTCACTTGACGTTCACTTGTTTAAATCCATCCAGCTGTTATGGCTACAGGGCGTACCAAAGAAATAATCATATGAATATATAGAGTGTAAGGGAAACGTTTACGAAAACGAAGACAAGTGATAAGGCTAGTGATTCTCGATACGAATCCATCATAAAACCTGGAAAAAAAAACAATTTTTTATCATATTGCGTTCACCATGCTATGAGAACAGTTACATAAAAGCGTTTTTTACGATTAAAGACACTTTATTTCTTTACAACTTTAGAATGCAATGTATTCGTAAAATATCAGCTGACGCTTGCGCATTAACACGAGTTAAAAATGCGCGCATGCTCGCCGATCGCCGCGGGCCAACGACCCCACGTCCACGCGACGCCGACGTAAAGCGAAAGGTTACTGGAATCCACTTGCATTCAGGTAGTATTTAACCTACGTTCTGGCTTCGGAAGCGTTCCCCTTACACCCTGTATATACGTAGTACCGAAAAATCATTACCCTCTTTCTGGGGCAGTCGGTTTTTTTTTTTACATTTTACAAATTCTTACCAATGCTACTGTGACATTTTTGCAGTAGAATTTAGTCTGGTTGAAGCAACTGTCGCAAGATATGTCGATAACACTACTGGGCTGAAGAACAATGGCTGCTTCGCCGATAATGCGGTTTTCAATGGTAATGTCTGAAAGCGAAACATTAAACTTTAATAGTGGAGTTGCCCAGGCGTGTAAATAGCCGTGGTTCTCTGCAGGATGAAGGACAGTGTTACGACCAAGCACTTGGAGGGAATGCTGGCCCAAAATTGCCTATATTTGTCTGTATAACTTCAAGTTAGGAGTGGTCGGCAGCAGTCGGCGAATGTGGCCCTACTTACAATTTGTAAAACAAGTGGTACCTTACTTTCCGGGCTGTCCTCGATGGTTGCACGTCGAATTGTCGAGTGGCCACTCGTTCTCTTCACACCAACACTCCTGATTATGCTTGTTCAGTAGTTAACGGACGCGGTAAATATGGGTTATTTATTATTCCCGGAGGATCCCCAACGTTTACGGGATTTACTCGGGATTTTAGCGTATTTGCGGGGACGATATTATTTTTAAGACAGTAGTCTGCGGTGAGATGCGCGCTGTGCCTCGCGGCGTTAGACACACACACTGACGTCAAAACTGACGTGACGTCGATTGTTGCATTTTAAATTGTCTATAGCTCGTAAAGCCGGCCACTCACGTCTGTCTGACAAATTAAAGCGAGACACACACGCGACGTGATACCAACCCCACCCAACTCGCAGAGTGGCGGCAACTCGCCACACCATGCTCCCCGCCTTGAAAGGTCCAGGAGCTTTCAAAAGCTGCTAATCTATGCGGAGCGAGTGAGGTTCAAGAAGCGGTGATGATATGTAAGCATTAACTTGTTGAAGAGCTTTGAGGGAAATCCAAGCAGCAGTCCGAAACACCATCGCATTGATATAATGCTCGGGAAAAATAATTATCAGTGTCCTAAGAATGAATTGCGGTTCGACTTGACTATGGTAAGTCGAATAAACTAAATTACAACTATGTAATGGCGTACCATTGGAACGTATAATATGAACCCTAAACTAAATTAAACTAAATTATGTAGTAATAATAATCTATTGAGTTGGCAAAGGATACAACTTAGTGACAGGACGTTTATACGTGCCTGACGCGGTTTTTATTGAAGCGACTCGAATTACACCATCCGATCCCGGAAAAACTTCCTCTATGATACCTAATGGCCAAGTCAATGGAGGTACGTTATCTTGACCCAAGAGAACGACAGTACCTATCTCTATAGGGCGATCGGGAGTGCACCACTTCTGGCGAACTTGCAGCGTGTGCAAGTACTCAATTCGCCATTTATTCCAGTAGGATAACACAAGTTGATCCAAGAGCCTTTTGCGGTTGTTTAGGTTTATGTTTTCAACAGAACTATGACTATGTAGTCTGTTTGTAAATTTAAGAATGTACATAAATACACGTAACACTTTGTTCCATGAGCAAACACGGTCAGCTATAGTATCTAAAATACGCGGTTCAGTATTCGAAGTTTCTACAAGAAAACCTTTGATTTAAACTCCGGCAATGTTTCACATTGAGCAGGAGAGAACTTTAAAGGCCACTCGCTCATGGGCTGATGGAGCCATGTGGGGCCATTCCACCACAACGAGTGTCTTATTAAATCCGACGGCAGCATGCCGCGAGACAGACAATCGCTAGGATTCTCTTTCCCGGACACGTGACGGAAACAAGCGGCAGGTAAGTTTTCCTGTATTTGAGCAATGCGGTTGCTGACAAAAATAGACCATCTATGGGGAGATGAGTGGATCCACGAGAGAGCTATGGTGGAGTCCGAGAAAGCGTGGACACCTGTAATAGGTACACGAGCGGAAAGTTTTTCCTTGACTACGCGAACAAGTTTAGATAGAAGTAAAGCGGCGACAAGTTCTAATCGCGCTAGCGTTGTTATTTTAGCGGGGGAGACTTTGGACTTTGCACATAAGAGTCGGACAGTGATATCACCAGTAGGGTTGGTAATGTGTAAATAAATACAACAGCCATAACCAGTAAAGCTGGCGTCGCAAAAGGCTACGATGTTCACTACAGCTTCTCTAAAGACGCCAATGTGGCGAGGAACCTTTAGAGAAGAGAGTGAAGGAAAATCGCGCGTAAAAGCGGCAAACCGATTTGTGATAGATTCCGGTGGAACCTCATCCCATCCTACTTTAGCTAACCAAAGTTCCTTGATTAATACCTTCGCGTACAGCACAACGGGTCCTACAAGGCCCAGTACGTCGAACAAGCGGGCAACTAGCGATAGAATCGCGCGCTTCGTGCATTTATCATCCACGGCGATTGTTGTCAAAGAAAAATAATCATCAGCGGGTTCCCAGGTTAATCCAAGGATTTTGAAATTATGGACATCATTATCCATGCCAGAAAAATTAACTGGTAAGCGGTGAGACTCTGGGAGAATCTCTAATAAAGCGGGTGAATTGGTAGCCCATTTGACTAAGTCAAAGGAACCTACCTTCATTAAATCAATTAAATCGCGGGATAGACGCATAGCTGTCTGTTCGTCCGAAACAGAGTAGACGTAGTCGTCCATGTAAAACTGAGTTTCTACCAATTTAGAAGCCTCAGGAAAGCGGTCGGTCGGTTTGCTCACACGCCAAGTTACGCAATGTGCGCATCGCTAAATAAGGACTAGGTTTTAGTCCGAAGGGAACGCGGTTAAAATGAAAGGTGCGAATAGGCTCACCTTTGCTAAAACGATACAAGATTCGTAAATATTTGCGGTGGTGCTCTCTTACACCGATACGCAAGAACATTTGTTTTATATCCGCTGTCATCGCGACAGGGAATGTACGAAAATCAAGCAATAACAAAAACAAGTCTGCTTGCAAATTAGGTCCGACATGCAAAATGTCATTGAGCGACAACCTCGAGTGAGTTATATAATCCGTGATAGTTTTATTATAATTCTCGCGTAGGGTCACCAACGCAAACTTACGCTCAAGCGCAAGTGAGCGCCCAGGAGCGTAACCGTGCGAGCTACCTAGCCCGCCGGGTGAGCGCGCAAAAGGCAGATCGACAAAGTATCTGCCGTCTTCAAATAAGACTGAAGAATTAAAATTATTTTCACACTCTAATTCGTGCGGACCAATAACGGAACGCGGCGCGGCGCGGCGCGGCGCGGCGGTGGCGGCTGGTGGAATTTCCTCTAGCTCAAAAAACCCATGCAAACTTGACTCGACCTCAATGTCGGCCTGCGCGGTAAACGAAGATGTAATGTGTGTCACATCACTACTACAACCATCAATATCACCCATAAGTACATAACCGAAGCTAGTCAGTACAGCAGGGGGTGCGCGGTCCTGTACCTGTTTCGACCCTGTCTCCCAGGTAAATAAAGGGGAACAATTGTGCTCCAAGCACGAGATCTACCGTGCCCGGCACGTTCCAAAGCGGATCAGCGAGCTGCAAGTTACTTAAGTATGACATGTTATCATTGTTATGTAATCTAATTAATTTCACGGGAAGTCTATCTGTAATACAATCAACAACTAACGCTTGTATCGAAAACTTCGTATGAGGGTCAAACCGAGATTCTATGTTGAGATGAATAAAACCGTGTATTGGTTTCGATGACATTCCAACACCTTGTAAAAATGAATTGCGTAATTTAATTATGGGTAAGTTCAAACGTTTACAACAGTCCACAGTAATTAAATTATTTTGCGATCCGTTATCTAGTAGGCACCGAACCACCTCCTTATCTCTGATGTCGCTATAGTATGCATATAACTGCGCGGTCGCTAGCAAAATGGTTGACCCAGTTTTAACAGCTGTAGTGAGCGAAACAGATGTATCCTTAGTAGGCGCTTGCGGCTCGGGCGATAATGACTCATGTTTTTCTCGGAAATGTAAGAGAGAATGGTGGTTCTTCTTACAAATTTTACAAACGTTACGTGACTTACATTTAACCAAAGAATGGGATAGACTTAAACAGTTTATACAGCCACGTTTTGCTTTTATAAATTCAAAACGTGCAAGCGGTGTACTAATATTTTTAAACTGCGGGCAATCGAACAGCTGATGTTGTACGTCATCCTTATCGCAAAGCGTACATTTGCCATTCGAAACCGGTTCATTACGCGATACGAATGACTTAACGGTATTATTTTTTGTTTGATGATTAACTGAACTAGACTTAGCGCGCGGTTCCGTCTGTAAATTATTACCGTATGAGCGTTGTAGTACCTTAACATATTCTTGCATGAATGTTATAAACTCCGCATAGGAAGGTAATTCTTTTTCACTCACACGTGATTCAAACTGTAAGACAGTTTGCGCGTCAACCTTTCTTAAACCACAGTGTAATAAAACAAAATCCAGTAAGTCTGGAATGTCTAACTGCTTCAAGGCTGCGACGGACGCTGAATATCGTTCCACAAAAGTATTGAGGCTCGCGGCATTTCCGGCGCATTGTTTAATGTCCAGTATATTATTGAGATAATGAATCCCTAAACTACGCTTATCTTGATACCTTTTTACGAGACTGTTCCACATAACGTTGTATGTATCACCTGTAGGAACAATGCCCGCGGTCAGCTTCAAGGCATCATGAGTCAATTTACTGATCAAGTACTGGACACGCTGCGAGTCAACCAGATCGGTATTTAAATGAACATTGCTTCGAAACATTTCATAAAATATGGGCCAATTTTCCGTTTTACCATCAAACGTTGGCAAATCTATGGGCGGTAATTTTATCCGAGTACCCACTTTGTGTTCCGATGTTTCGTTTTTCGAAAGTATGAGATTACGTTTATATTTAATATTAGAATATAAGTCTTCAATAGAATATAGACTCGAATAGTCTGGTGCGGTTTGGTCAATTTCGAATTGCAATTCATTCATTTGTTCTACTATTTCCTCAAATTTGTTATATTGCTCAGTAATTGTTTCTGACTGCGCTAAGAATGATACCAACCCCACCCAACTCGCAGAGTGGCGGCAACTCGCCACACCAAATAGAATAAATAAATTAAAAGTTTTTAAGTGAAAACTTCTTTAGGCGTGTTGGGCATTTTTGAGATGGGAAAAAACAATTAAATTCGCCACAGACACCGCTACGCGATCGAAGTGAAAACTTCTTTAAGCGCGTTGGGCATTTTTTTTCAAGTTTTCACTTCTGTCGGCACTCCCGGAGTGTCACTCTTTTTTTTTAAACCAGCTTCAGACCCTCGTCATCATGCGTAATGGAAAGTACTCATGATAACAAAACATTTTAAGCCAAAAACAGTTATACCATTTTCAATCAAGGATTTCCAGTCCCTACATCCCGGCGTGTATCCGTGTTTCGTGTACTGTTGCTGAATAAATTTTATTCTTTCTTTCTTTCATTGTCACCGGACTTACATAAATATGCCAAATTTCAACTCCATCGGCAACGCCTAGAAGGCCTAAACAAAGTGACTGTCAATCAGTTATATAATTTCACATTAGTCCAAAATTTTAAAATTGAAATGCGCTAAACTTCACGTGGTTTATCCTTTTTTTATTTTTTTTTTAATGAGCAACCCTCTCAGCTTTGCACGGGTAAAAATTAACCTTCCATTAATTAATTTAATTGTCTTGATGAAAACCGCATGAAAATCCAGTCTTTGAGTTTATTGCGAATAAAGAGACATATAGTTTTTTTTTCTTTTCATTGGATTTATCAATAGGATAGACCCTAATCTAATTACAATTTATCCTTATAGATAAACTACTAACTAATTAATTTATAACCTAAACTATTAAATTGTATTTACGAAGAATGTGTGCAACAGCACTTTTCTTATTGTCTCTATGTATTAAAATACAGGCCACAAAAGGGATGAATGAAAAGCAATTTTTTTTTTTTTTTTTATGTTTGATAGGCTCGCGTTTGACCACTATCTCACCTGATGGTAAGCGATGATGTGGTCGAAGATGGAGCACGCTTGCCTAGAAGTAACCTATTCACTCTTGACTTAAAGACTCCCAGGTTGTGGTTGTAGCTGAGATGAGAATGCCAAGAGTGATGTGTGGTGTTACGCGCATGGATAGAATTAGGAATGAGTATATAAGAGGAAGTCTGAAAGTGGCACCGCTGACTGAAAAGTTGTGTGGAAATCGGTTGTCGTGGTATGGGCATGTGATGCGGAGGAATGAAGAAAATGTCGTGAGGAAAGTCTTGTGTATGGATGTGGATGGCTATAAGAGTAGGGGAAGGCCAAAGAAACGATGGTTGGACTGTGTGAGAGAGGATATGGGTAAAAAGGGGGTGACTACAGAGATGACGACTAATAGAGGAGTATGGAAGAAAAAGACATGTTGCGCCGACCCCAAATAAATTGGGATAAGGGCAGGAGAATGATGATGTATTAAAACACAGACAGATGCAGCGGGGGGACTTTGTTTTACAATGATATAGTGATCTTTTGAACTTTTTACAACTCGCTGATTGAGGGTCACTGTCTACAGCTTGGAAGAAAATGTAGTTTAGCATGTTATTGGTAGATTAAAACAAAAGCAGACTCTTCTCTTCAAGAATCACCATCATCAGTCATATGTCGCATGGAAAGGAGCTAGATCTTTAAGTCAAGAGTGAATAGGTTATTTCTAGGTAAGCGTGCTCCATCGTCGACCACGTCATCGCTTACCATCAGGTGAGATAGTGGTCAATAGTGAACCTATCAATAATAAAAAACCGGCAAAGAGCGAGTCGGACTAGCGCGCAAAGGGTTATGAACAAATCATATTTTTTTCAGGTTTTTTTTTTAAACTGCCTGCACCTTATAAGTTTTCCTGTAGTCTATAAATAAAGAACTACTTTCTGTATAATTTTCAAAATTTTAGGCTCAGTGGTTTCGGGGATATGTCGCACGACACAGTTTGAAAAACTTAGATTTTCAATTTTTCGATTTTCACCCCAAAAGTGACCCCCATATTCCAAACTAATTTATTAAAGGTACACGTCCGTCCAGATATTCTTTCATATTATGTGTGTGCCAAATTTTAACTCTAGCGGTCCAGCAGATTCGGAGCAAATTGGCTGTGATAGACGGACAAGACAGACACACGAGTTATCCTATAATAAGGGTTCCGTTTTTTTCATTCGGACTTTCGGAACCCTAAAAAAGAACAAATATTTCCGTAACTTACTTCCAATAATTTCATGTGGTTGTGAAGAATACTGCACTGAAGCGCATACTTCAACAATGAAGCTTTCATCTTGTTCTTTTACTAACTGTAAATTAAATATTTCATATTTAAGTAATTTAAGCATTGAAATTAGACAAAAACACACCATTTAATACAATGACTTTAGCAGGACCATAAACTTAATCATTTAGAAAAAAAAACCGACGAAGTGCGTGTCAGACTTCGCAAATTTAGGGTTCCGTACCAAATGTATTTTTGACTATTTGATGGTTTTGGGTCAACAAGATGCTCATATTGTGAAAATTTGAATACTGTAGCTCCAACCGTTTGGCTGTTAGACCTGTGTGACAGACGACGGACAGACAGACAGACGGACACGTGAGTGACAGCAATATAAACAGAGCCCCCGTTTGGATCCTTCGGGTACGGAACACCAAAACGAAAAAATATTTGGGATGTTGGCTACAAATATTTGATACAGGTTGCATAGAATGCCGAGACTCAGTGACTCACAATTCAAATCTATTCGTCCTGAATAGGGCTCAAATAGATACGCAGTAAAGATGAGCTGATAATTGACTCGGTTGACTAGACGACTAGTTGACGCTCAAATGGTGTAAATATGGCCGGATAGTCGGATTTCCCGACTAGTCACCGACTTTTACCAATCGAACATCTCCTAGACGCAGCTAAAGCTCGTCCTAACATAGTTGAAACTATAGATAGGTACACAAAGAAAACAGTGTCAATCAGGATGGACCCTTCTTCGTGACGTGTCACTAAATAGACAGAAACAGACCTACCTGGTCGCCAAGCAGTTTGGTTGACAGTGTGACGTTGATTTTCGGCACGCACTTGAATATGAGCACTTTACTAGCAGCTGGAGAACCTGCTGCCAATTCTGTTAAACAATGTGTAAGTTTGTGTATAGTTTAATGAATATGTGGTAATATTTGAATGGGATTTTACACCGAGCATGGAATGCCGCTACGCTATAGCAACTAGAGACACTATTTCTAATAATATTGGCGCCCCAGTTTGAGGTGTCAGAATAAGGTATTCGCTTGTGTTTATTTTTGGACAATATTAAATGAAACTACAAATAACACAAAAACATTTATTTTTTAAATCGACGTCATCATTGGTTAATGAAACAGTAATGAGCTTTACCAATTTTAATGTAAGGAATAGTGGGAACATGGTGTGGGGGACATCTTGCCATCTCTTTTGTACGTGCGTAACCTAACGGTGCCACGTCATGCGTCACTGTTGGCATCTTTTTTGTTACTTAATATCGAACGTATTCGAATAATTCTTTCAATTTTCGATTTTGATACAAATAAATAATTATTAAAATAATAACAGTGACGTAGCTAAGCCGTAAGCTCAGATGGACAGAGTAAAACTATAAGGGTTCCTAAGGGTTGTTAACACTACAGAACCCTAAAATTTCAGCCAACTACCTATTCTCACGGGCCGTCAATTTCTCTGACTGAACGATGACTCACTAATACACTTGGTTTGTATGAAGTTTAGACAATACTATCTCTAGCAGCGGCTTGTGAGGCGCCTCGTACTCCGTGATTTAGTTAAGCGCTTATTATACTATCCAATTTCGAGTGAGCTAATTTAGGAAATCGGAAGGTGTAATAGCAGTTAGGAGTCCAATTTAGTGTAGTGTGTTCGCTAGTTTCTAACTTCCTAGTTAGATTGTTCCTAAATTGGCTCGTTTGAAATTGGATAGTGTAATAAAGCCTTTACACCATTTTCTTTTTTAAAGTTTTGCCAATCTCTTTTTTAGTCAAAACCATCTTGCAGTTTAGTGATCTCTAAAACTCATCTGTTGTTATTTGCAATATCATTGCAGATGCATTGCCATCAAAAAACGCTGAAACGACCCAAGTTAAGCTATTACTACGACGTACCCTTTCAATAAGAACTTAGAAATGGAGGATTAGATTTATAATATACCTTACTTTTAAGCTTTAGGATGATAACCATAAGCCTAGCATATTCAGCCTTTATAATGTTGCCACTGCTGGGACTCAGACCTCCTCCTCCATACGGCCGCAATTCCTCTAGAAGAAGGCGCGCACGCAACGCGGGTAGCCACCGTCTCGGGCCTTACACTGTTCAGGCAATAAACTCCACAAGCCTGTTGCCTGCAGGCCTAACCCTAAGGCAGCCGGAGATCGTGCCGCGAACTCAGGCACCCTGTGCTCTGCTACGGATTGGAAGGGAGGTTGTATCCTCCCTCTCCCTTTCCGCCGCCTTCTTCGCAACCATCACGTCCTCACAGAAGGAGGCGACGGCGTCCCACGCGCTCTCACTTCCAACCATGGATCATGTCCGGAAGCGAGAGAGTGTCCGCAGCACCATCCGCCACGACGAGGTCATGGCGCTGTACTGCCCAAGCAGGGCATTCCTCAAGGGAAAAAGTATAGCGACTGCCTGGGATTGAACCCACGACCTAGTAACTCGTGAGTCGGGGCTGTTGCCACTGGACCACCACTGCTTTTAAGCTATTAGATACTAAATTAGGTTGCTTATAAAATGCTTGTATTCTCACCCTTACACCCATTGCCGTAAACATCGTCAACTATCTGAAGACTAAAGCCGAGGGTCCTATAAGACTCCTTCTGAATCTTCTGTGTTTGCTTGAGATCTGACAACTGGATGCTCTTGAATTCTTGGAGCTCTATCAGGGTATAGTAGACCTCGTAACCGGAGAGTATGTAAATGGCTCCGCTTCCATGGTTCTCGAATGGCGCACTTACTACTAGTTCTGTAATGTTAAGAGTAATTTAAAACTTCGAGGATAGCCTGCGAAATTCAAATTTTCTTACGTTTTTTGCAATTTGCAGGTCAGTGTCAGGTTGTATCTTGGTCAAAATTTACCACCTGACACTGATCTGCAAATTGCAAAAAACGTAAGATAATTTGAATTTCGCGGGCTACCCTGGAGCTTTCACCTTAAACGTAACTGTTCGTCTGAGGGAATTTATGAAGCTCTAGTTAGTGATTGAAACTCTTGGGCCGTAGGGTCCGAGTGCTCGTATATTATTTAAAGATTTACGTAAACGCCTTTTTGACACTTCGCGTGACCCAAGAGTTGACTTTTACCTCAGCATGAGGTTAAGCATTGCCATGCAACGTGGCAATACTGCCATATTTTAAGTTTTATTTAGTTAGGAGTTTTTGTAATTCAAATGTCGCCCGACGTCGCTTGGGACATTTACGGGTCGCGCAACTTGTCGCTAGTCGATGCTCTGCGAGCATCGTCGACACGCGCGACCTTCGTGTCCCTCGACAGTTGCCGGACAGGCTTAGTGAGAACGTGTGTCGCTTTGTGTTCCGAAATGGCAGTAGTGTGGTAGAACAACACTGCCTCCTCGGGCGACATACTATTCACCACTGGGTAGTGTGAACAAATGTCGAGCGACATTGTCCCACAAAGTCGCAGAGACATACCACCTAGTGACAACGCGGCTTTATAGTTAGTTCAGTATTTTATAAGTTTTGAAATAGAATATTAAATAGTTACTAATTAAACTTAATTTTTAACAATGAAATACTAACCTGGCTTACCATCACCGTCTAAGTCTTTTGCAACAATTGTGCTGCCGAAGCGGCCAAAGTTAACAGTGCCGAAAATTGAACGAAGCCTTTCCGGTTCATTGATAGTTTTCTGAAAACAACAGTGAACGATAATGAATTAGTGTACTTTCAAATGGCTCGACAGTCGAACTAGCTAGCTCTTCAGGAGTTTGCCCAGACACCGACTTCCGAAATTAAAGTTATTTTGCAATTTTTTAATTTTCTTTTTTGGAAGTCAGTTGTATTTTTTATAAAAAAGTCACGATATCATAACTTTTTTTTATGGGACATACCTGTCACACTATTTCCAAAGCACTATCAGAAAATAACAGCGGAGGAGTAAGCAGCCTAATCAAGCAGGAGACAGAACAAAGCTATAGCAACGGTATCATACCTAGAACGTATCAAGCACGGAAAGAAACACTACAGGGACTACTAAACTCACTAGACCGTATGAACAGCGTATCACACCCTTTATAACCCGTAGGCTCGCCGTTTGGCCACCTTCGCGCACCGGTTTGGTATGCGTGCATATATTGCCGGTGCTGATACGCTCTGTGTATGGCACGCGACGGTGTTTGTCGGCGACGGAACGATACAGTGAACATTATCAAACACTTTTCAATCCAAAGAATATTTTTCTGACAAAATATGTTCACACAACATTAATGGCCTGAAGGCAGAAAACTTACTTGTCTCGACGAACAGCGTAGACACATTTGGAAAAAATTAAGAGAAAATCCGACCCCAAATAATGACATACGGGTTAGGCCAAGAGAAAAAGAATAAAGTATGTTTTATTGATCGTACCATATCACCACCTGTGTAAATATGTAAGGCTCCACACTCAAAGCATTTGTTCTCAGACTGCGCAGGCGCACCCACTATCAGTTCATCCAGTTCATCAAAATTGAGGTCAGCAGAGGTCATCGTGTACCCGAACATTGTTCCAACAGCATGACTCTGCAACTCGATGAACTTCCCTTTTCTGACTTCGGCGGGAGTTATGCCCATTATGGATAGCTTAAATTCGAGCTTTTTCTTTACATAAAAAGTTTCATATTGTAGGAACGATATCTGAAATTGATGTTAAATTATTATTTTATTGATCAAATAAACTTTCGTATATAATATAATAGTATTCCTTATTCTATCTGGCAAAGTGTGGGTGTAACTTAGGTACTAGGTGCAACTCTATCTTATCCCTCGGGGAATACAGACGCAGTATTGTGTTTCATTGATTCAATAGTTAAATTAAAGATTTTATTTAGCTAGGAGGTTAAGGGATAGGATAACCCCGCAGACCATCCTTAGAACCATAGTGTTGAAGAAAATTAAATAAACTCGTAACTGTCATCCAACGTTGGTTTCATTCCACCGCCACCATAATTATTGTTATAATTGATAATTGACTATAATAACTTACAATTCCTTTCATATTTTTCTGTAGCAAACTGAACGCGTACACTGTTTGACTAGAAAAGAATTTTCCAGCGGTGAGGCCAAAACCTGAAATTTAATGACATAGGACGGTTATAAATTTGGACAGAAGCATTAAAAAAAAAACATTACTTGTTTTTTTTTTACTGTGACGTCTTCTAAACTGGTATCAATTAAATGTTTTGTATGTTTTTAGGAGATAGCTCTTATCTCTGAAACAGTTGATCCGATTGCGAAAATTATTTCTCTGATGGAAAGTTATTCTATAACTGAATGGCACAGGTTTTTGTCGGTGCGTTGGCAAAGTCACAGGAAAAACCAAGTATCCAATAAATATTCTCTTATCCAACACCAAGTATGTCAAAATCAGAGTCATTACACGAAATTTTGGCCGATTTCACTGATTTATGTGATTTTACAAATGTGATTTTACAGTTAAAATAATGCATTTCTACAAGTTTTAATGCATTACATGAAAGATCATTTCAATTATGATCAAATGAATGAGCTAGATTCGAAGCTAGTGTTGCGTATTATAAGTCGAGATTTAGATTGATTTAAGATTTTTTATTGCAAAAATTTTATAATTTTTACATTTTTTTCTCAAGCAATAGATTGATGGTGAACTGAAATTTATTTTTTGCTGTTATAATTTTATGGATGAGAGTTATATATAGCCAAAATCAGAAGCAATTCTTTGCCCATTTCTCTAAAATTTGACTAAGTTAAATATTTTTTTACTCAAAATTTTTAAATGAAACTTGTTAGACGTTCATTTATTAAACGTAAGCTATGCCAGAAAGCTTTTTACACAATTAATGACTTTCTTGAGGACAAAAAGGCGTGGGATTGAGCTGCTTCAATGATATACATGAGCCATTGTTTTCATATGTACTACTTACTGATGAAAAATTTTTTATATATATATTTTTTTTTTTAATATTCGTTTTTGACATGAATACTTGTATAGTATTGCATTATATTTTTTATTTTATTTTTTTATTGACATTTTATTATTATTATTATTTTTTTTGACTTGAATACTTTGTTAAGTATTATATTTATTTTTATTTTTTGATTGACATATTATGATTACTATTTTGTTTGACACAAATATTTACTTTGTAAAGTATTATATTTTTTTTATTTTTTTTGATTACTTAATTATTGTAAATGTGAGGACTATGTGGGTTATTATTATTATTTTCTCCTCCTTTTTACAGTAATTTTCAACGTTGTCTGACAGTTTGAGTACTTTTGCGGCCTACCCAAATGTCTTTTCTTTGGTATTGTTCGTCATGTCATTGAGCTCCTTAGTGGTTTTTAAGTTGAGCTATTCGACTATTGACAAATGCTTGCACTGACTGGACAGGTCCACTCAAATATGTTTGGTTCTTTCTTCAAAAGACCACTACAGACACTAAGCTGCATGGTCCTCATATAGAATAATGTGAATGCGAGAACTATGTATGTCGTTATATTCATGTAGATTTTATGATTGTCTGGCAGTTTGAGTATTTTTTGCGGCCTACTCAAATGTCCTTACTTTGGTATTGTTCGTCGGTTCGTTGAGCACCTCAGAGTTCTGAGTTGAGCTTCGCGATGACTGACAAATGCTTGCACTGTCTGGACAGGTCCACTCGAATTCGTGTGTTGCTTTCTTCATAAAGCTCATCCCAGACATAAACGTACATGGTTCTCATAGGATCTAACCAGTCCACATTGTATGGATTTGAACACTAAAAGAGACTTTGACCTCTGAGTTTGTTTCGGTGTTTCTTCTCAGGGTAGTCAGCTAGGAAACACCGGCCTCATCTAGCTTAAACTGACAAAAAAACATTGACGTGTAAAAGTGTTCCTTGTAACCTATTTACTGAATAAACATCATTTATCATTTATCATAGAAGTGATTCGTACATTATATGGACGACTTCTGCAACAATACATCCTATTTTTTCATACCGTTTAGACGTCAAAACGATTCGTAATTATGTGATATTCTAAAGCCCATAAAGTAAAAAATTAAATAACCGTCGTCGGTTTGTGGTCGATTAAACGTAATTATAATAAAAATTTTAAAAAAACTAGCTCATACATTAAATAATAATTGAAATGATCTGTCATGTTGTGCATTAAAACTTTTAAATATACAGTATTTTAACTGTAAAATCACATAAATCAGCGAAATCGTCAAAATTTCGGGTACGGCCTTTTAAACTGTTTAGCAGCACGTCACTCGGTTTTTTTTTTAAACTGAGTAACATGCTGTTGGCGTGGCAATACAACTGAGTTAGGCGGTTTTTCTGTGGATTTTCTATACAAGGCTGACATACGTATTATTTTTGAAGTTAAATTATGCGTTAGCATTGGTTCAAATCTTCGCGTTTGGTATGTCAAACGATGCGTCTTTCGATTCGCTATCGAATCATATCCTTAAGTAACGTATTTGGCCAAATGGTGATACACGTGGTGTTATGTATTTAGGCTGACTTTCCACCAGAACTTGATATTCAGTGAAGCAAATTTTAGCAGACGAATTTTTTCTCGCTTAACGCCTTACATCCGATAAAAATGTTATACTGATTAACTTCACCTATGTTCCAATAGCCCGACAAGTAACGTTTGTTGTTATCTGCTACTGATTTGACATCAAGAGAGGTATTTGACGCAAGTACGTATGTAAGGTCTCCGTTGAGCGACGACTTAGCTATCAGCAACAGATCATTTTCCTCGTCAACTAACGCGGACCAACCCGTTCCGCCAGCGATTTGGTCTGAAAATCAAATATTTATGTAAGTATTTATTCATTTACCCTGGACTTTTGACTAGGTATCACTTGTTTTTCAAATGGACTAAGGTCAAATTAAAGAGGTTGGTAAAGCACCGCAGACGTGGACCCGAGATGGCGGCGCGTAGTATTCCACGCGTGCCTCTCTTAGACGTGAAGGAGAGTTAGCACCTCACTCCCCACCACGGAACGAGGCCTGGAGACTGTGGGCCGGTACTGGTCCGGGGCAGCGGAAGGTACCCAGTCTCCGACACAAGTTTGCGAGGGAACACCGGGGTGATTTTTAATCAGTAAGAGTCTGACAGACCCCTCCACCCGCCCTAAGATGGAGGACATCCATAAGGAATTTCCACCTGCCCCGGAACAAAAATAAAACAAAAGCACTGCAGACGTTACGTTACGGGTAACACTATCAAATGAAGAAACAAAAGCTTAGAATTTCAAATAGTTACACTACCAGTGATCACCGCGTAACAGAGATGAACAACAGCTCTAAATCCATCTGCCTAGCCTTTCCAGTCCAGTTCCAGTCAATGCAGCTGAACACCACCATTTTACATGAAGCAACTGCTGATCTGACCTCCATAACCTTCTATCAGATTTTCTATGTCTACTTAGTAACAGACGGGAGCAAACGCTTAACGTGCTTGCCGAAGCACAGAGGAGTCTCAGTATGTAATTGATTAACCCATCTATGGACCGACATCGGTTGGGGTTGCTTAACCTCGAAGATCGAACCGTGTGACTGTTATTATTCAGCCACGAGCTCCTCAGTTCCTCTAATCAGCTATTGGTTGCTTAATGTTAAAAGTTTTTGATATCGATACCCATCACGTCTGCGGAGTTTCTTGAGCTATACCTTTCACATTCATTCCCCCACATGCTGAGAAAGTTAGAGCAGCATAGGTATAGTTTCTTTTTAAACAACCATGATCAAAATTGAATTGAATCAGTTTGCAAACCGATTACAATAATATATTGTCAGTCGAAAATCTGGTATATATCGCTAATACGAGTAGAATGTCACTTTAACATAAGCCTACTTACCAACAGTCAAAGGTTTTCGTGAAGGTATAAATCCTTTCTTTTTCTCATTGGATTTGATGTAATACTCTAAAAGGCCTTGAAAGCGGGTTGTTCCTACATCTTTTTGTACAAAGCACGTCCCGAAAGAATCCGACACTTTAACTTTTCTAAAAAAATGAAGACCCACTTTCGTAGTCCATAAAGGCGCACAAGTCTGTGAAATAAAAAAAACATCAATCAATCAATCTACCAAGCATTTTTTCAACTATTTTGGGGTGACTTACAGTCTGACCGGATTCAGTTCATCATCATCATCATCATTATTTCAGCCGAAAGACGTCCGCTGCTGGACATATGCCGAAGTGTCGCCACAACGACTGGTCATGTAAGTCTCGAATCTATCGGCTACCCGCGACCCTCACCAGACCACATCGGTCCACCTTGACCGACTTTGTCCTTGACCTTGCCCGGATTTGGTTGTCTAACAGTATATTGATCACTACATGTGATCTTGATTGTTAATACGAGACTTTAATCACGTAATTGTAACTTATACATTTTTTAAATTTAAATTCACTTCGAAGGACGCTTGAGTAAATATTGACCCAGAAATGTTAACATAAAATATGAAACCGACTTCCAAAAAATGTGCAAATAACTTTAATTTCTGGTTTTTTGTCTTCGTTTTTTGACACCGACTTTCGAAATTAAAGATATTTGCATTACTTTGGAAGTCGGTTTCATATTTTTGTAAAAAAAAAATATTATTTATCACTTTTTAGTTGTGGTTCTTCATTAAATTGTGTTAACAATTCATAGACATACGATCGCAGCAATCTCGGTTGATTTGCTGTTTGTTGAAGAGTTCCGTTGACTGTCTCCGAAACCAATCATCAGATCTATATGAAATTTTAAATGTTACGAAATGGTGGGACCATTTCGTAACAAACCCCTTTCGAACAAAAAAACAAACAAAAAAAAAACAAACATCCGAATTGATAACCTCCTCCTTTTGAAATTCGGTTTAAAAAAAACCGGTCGCAGACGTAGTGAACCAAATGGCTTGCATATATATCATGTAAAAGCTTTTCTAGACGTTGGCCAGCTCGCACTTTTTAACCGAGAGGAGGAGGTTCTCAATTAGACTCATGTTTGTTATGCGATTATTCCGCCAATTATGAATTGATTTTGATGATTATTTTTATGTTTGAATGGGTATACTCTACCCGGGCCTGCGGACGGCGAGTAGTGGGTAACTCGCCGTCCGATCAGCACCGGGCCCGAGAGTCGACGGCGCGTAGTGTTCCACGCGCGCCTCAAAGAGTTGTCAGCAAAGGACGGGGCCTGCCACGGCCGATGCCTGCCCGGGGGTGGAGGATAAATTCGAAAGAGTTACCTCGCCCCTGGGCACTGGTGGTAGGGAGGAACAGGGGTGGGTTTTAGTCAGTAAGAGTCTGACACGCCCTTCCGCTCCACCCTAGAGCGGAAGAAGTCATAGGATGATTTCCCACCCCCAAAAAAAAAAAAAAAATGGGTATACTCTCGAAGTAGGTACCCGTTTAAATAATAAAAAAAACTAATTAAAAAAAAAGTGGGTAATTTGAGTTGGTGCTTTAACAGAAAAAAATCAATCATTACATTAAGTATGCCAGACATCTCGTCTGAAGTATTTTTAAAATACTGTCACATAAAGATATTGTCATCACTAAAATAATGCACTAATTTATTGGGTCGTCGATATACCAAAAATAATGTATCATCTGTTAGGAGAAATTTCTACGTCTAATCATATTACCGACTTAATGAAATTTTCATCACTTATTAAAATATTAAAACGGCAATTATTAAACAAGTATTATTTGTGTAGTGTTATTTTAAGGTAAATAAATGTGTATTTTTTGAAGTTCTATCTACGTTACGTTCGTTTTATTTAACATTTAGACCTGTTTAAAGACAATTTATTTATTTATTTATTTATTAAAACTTCATGCAACACAAATGTACAAAGGCGGACTTAATGCCTTAGGCATTCTCTACCAGTCAACCAAGGGTGGTGGAGAGATAACATGGCAGGTGCATAAACTGAAAAAATAAAATAATTCTAAGACGAACGACAATTATTTTTTTCAATAATTTAAAAGATTAGAGTGAAATGTTAACAATAATTATTACATTCGGACGCACAGCAAAAATAAACGTTGATATTGAAATATCGATGTTTGTCTACATCTCTAGCTGAGTGGCAAAAGAGATAACATATATGCATGCGAATATGACATCTATTTCAAAGCTGATAGCGTTCTAAATATAATAATTTGGTTTAAGCTCCCTCTAACGTTGAGTAGCTGAACTCGTTACAAATTTTTTGATAGTGACCATATGCATGCGAATATGACATCTATTTCAAAGACGTTAGCGTTCTAAATAGAATCATTTGGTTTAAGCTCCCTCTAGCGTTGAGTAGCTGAACTCGTTATAAATTTATTGGTTGTGACAATGTAAAATAATAACTTTTGCTAGTAAGATTAATAAGACTTATTTAATGACAGCAACAAAACGCAAAACTTGAAAACGCTACCCGCTCAGCTGTTTCACTAGAGTTCATTTGTAAGGTCAATGCCTAATACCATCGGGGACGGCACGCGCTTTGTTGCTTTCAAAGGCGCCGCAAATTGCCGACAAAGGGCCATAGCGCCAAGGCAGGAAGGAACAGGGGTGGGTTTTAGTCAGTAAGAGTCTGACACGCCCTCCCGCTCCGCCCAGAGCGGGAGAAGTCATAGGATGATTTCCCACCCCACAAAAAAAAAAAAAAAAAAAAAAAAAAAAAAAAAAAAAAAAAAAAAAAAAAAAAAAAAGCAGACTAGGTACTGTAGGCACTGTGCGGTGAATTCAAAGGAATGATAAAAACTTAAGGTAAAGTACATTTCTTTTACATTTCGCCGATTTTAACGAATTTTGCCAGTTCCTCGTTGACGTTGATCGCGAACGTGTGCTACTCGTTGCGAATTACGGTTATCGGAAACAATCTTTCTGTGTTTTATTTGTGTGTTGTTCTGTGTTCGCGTGTTGAGCTTTCTGTGTTTTATATGTGTGTTGTTTCTGTGTTTTATTTGTGTGTGTATGTGTGTGTGTGATTTTTGAGATGCCTTCTGGACCTAACGATATTTTCAGTGCCCAAGAATACGGAAGTATGCTTATGTGTTATGGAGAAGCACGTGGTAACGCACGTCGAGCACTGCGTATCTATGTCCAAAGATATCCAGACGCTCGTCATCCACGATATTCTCGCGTAATAACACGAGCTTATCAACGTATTTTGGACAACCAACCAATTGTGCCTCAGCGCGAGGGAGCTGGAAGGCCCATAAGACCGACTGTAGCGAATCGCATCATGACTGTCGTGCGGCAGAACCCACGGCTGGGAGTACGCACGGCAGCTCGTGTTATTCGTAACCGTTACTGGACCCGCGTCTCGCACTGAACTGTCCATCGGGTTTTACGCAGAGATCGGCAGCGTGCGTATCACATCCACAAGGTTCAAGCGTTATTACCTACTGCCGGTGGCTGCAACGACAGCACGACGAAATCTCCGACTTTAATGCAAATGTGATATGGACGGATGAGTCCATATTTACTGAACGTGGAACGTGGAATCTGGGCTCATACCAAACCGTTCGCATTGCAGCAGACGGGACACCAAACTCGATGGTCAATGAATGTCTGGGCTGTCATTTATAAAGACCTCGTGATTGGACCCATTTTTCTCCAAGAACGACTATTTTAAATGAGACCCGATATCACGAGTTCCTGAGAACAACTCTCGGACATACTTCTCGACGACATGCCTCTAGTTTCAGCACGACGGCGCTCCCCCACACGTGACTCTTCCTGTTAGACGATGCCTCACCAATTTTTTTTGGAAATCAGTGGATCGGAAGATTCAGTCCGGAGCCATGGCCAGCTCGGTCACCGGACTTGACCCCATTAAATTTTTTTCTTTGGGGTTACGTCAAAGATAAAGTGTTTGTGTCCGAGTGTAATTCAGCAGCAGATATGAGGAATCGTATCGATAATGTGTTCACGACGCTGCGTGAGGAGTGTATCCAGGACGCCACCTTTCTGCCACGTGTCCACGCTGTAACTCTACGCCGCGCTCTGATCTGCGAGCGAGTTGGTGGCGGACACTTTGAACCCTATTTGGTTATAGGTGAGCAAGCTTGAGCAAAGTTCATTAATTTATACCTACATCACTGGATCGCAATGTAGATAGCTACTTACAAGCTTCTTTATTATTTCTAACCCTTGTCGGAATCGTTATTTTAAGGGAATTCCCTTAAAATAGCGAACTCAGGACTAAGTTCAGGACTGAGTGATAAAAAACATATAAAAAAACAAGCGTTTTCATCAGTATATTAATTACTTTAAGTTTTTTTTTTGCTGTTGTTAGTTGTGCGTTAAATACTTAGGTGTTCGTTTGTCTTAAACGTAAAAGTATTTTTATGACAAAGTACTTTGAAAGCTGTTGTTTTTTGTTTACATTAGGAGAAACAAAGACATACATTTGTTTACATTCTCTTCGCAGTAGACGGCGCTAACATTGTTGTTGCATTTATGCTAATTATCAATCAAGGTAGGTAGTAGGTACCTTAAAGCTCTTAAAATATTCACACAACTTTACATTTAAAATGCAGCCTAAATTACTGACTTGACTGTACCTGCACTTGCAGCTAAGTTTAAAGATGTCTTTAACTTTTGTTCGACCTTATGTAGGTACATTCATACAAGCGGAGCGAGGCGGCCCGCGTCACGCGCGGTTCCACGGCCGTGTCTGTGTGTGTAAGACGTGTAGGTAACTACGTACTACGCGCTCGCGTACGCCTACATTAATTGCGTCACGTTGGGATCGCGTTGTTTGCAATACATTGCGTGCATGAAAATATCAATTTCTGTAACCAATCATTACCGAGATTAATGACTATCATAATTTTGTTAGTGGCATTAGGTGTAACCTTCTCGCGGTATCTTGTCCTTTACAGCCTGTATATTTTTTATTCCACGCAATGTAAAGCGAACCCCGACAAGTGGAGTTAAACCGCACTCCTTCGTTCTAAGCCTCGTAGGTACTTTTTTTTTTAAAGCCACGTAGGTACTTGTCGGATACGTTTGATATTCATTGCGTTTTTGTAATTTCAAATGAGTAATTTCGAAATTTTTAAAAAACAATCGAAATTTCAGGTAATGTTTGTTTGGAAAAAAATTTAGTAATAACACTTAGAATTCATTTCCGTAAAAAAATAAAAATTGCGACTTTTACCTTCAATATCTCCAGAACCAGTGGATTCTCAGGTATGGTCTAGTGCAAAAAATGATTCAAATAATAGTTATAATATGTGGCTTTCAGCTTCGGAAACTATCTTTTTACACCCGATATAACATCACGCTGATACGTTCCAATGGGGTACGCAGATGAGTATAGTTGAACCTGATACATTATAATTTCACCAATAATGCTCAAATTCCATATTATGAGGGTTATCAACTCGGGCATTACAATACTAAGTATTTAGTTTTCGTTATGGGGTACAACAGCTAACAAGTGAAAAATATTTAAAAAAAATACAACCAGCTCTACAAAAAAACGGGCCAAGTGCTTGTCGGAATTCGCACGTTTATGGTTCCGTATCAATTTTTTACTATTTGTATGGCTTTGGGTCTACAAGATGCTTATACTATGAAAATTTGAAGACTGTAGCTCCAACCGTTGGGCCGTAAAAGCTGTGACAGACGACGGACAGACATATAGACGGACAGACAGACACGCAAGAGTACGGAAACCTAAAAAAACACTAAAGTACAAAAAACCTTTATTTTGGACAGTCGCTGTATCAACACCGACTTACTAAAGATTTTTTGTGTTTTTTTTTAGTTTTTTTTATTACTGTTTGCAAGACTGGGCAGCTATAAATGCTTGGATAATGTATAGTGACCTGAATGGAAAAAACTTCAGACGAAGTACTAATTCCACACGGGCGAAGCCTATAGAATAGAATTGGCAAAAACTAGTTTTTATATTTATTTAATTATTTTAGATTTCTATAAGCCAAAGTACACCAAAAATATGTGTAATCTATAACAAGCTTAATAATATTATAATCACGTATTTTATTATAATAATTATCTTCATATTACTTTAACAAAATCAAACAGGGTCAAAAATTTACCCATCTGCCCTTCTAGTGATAAATTTTACCTATTTGAACAACAAAACTAATAATAAAATTATTTTAAAAAGATATAAATTCATGCTAAACCATACTCACAAAAAAATAATCACTTGTAGCCACTATCGAAGAACCCAAATAAAAGCGTTGATCAGGAAATTTTTCTGAAATAAAAAATCTAAATTAGCATTTGGTTGATTAAATACATCATTATTCCACTTCCTATCAATACATTTTATGAATCATGCTTAGGTGTAGCGTTTTAATTCTGAACTCAAAATTATATTAAAAGAAAAGTAACATACTTTTTGTTAAAAACCAAAACTCTAGGGTATTAAGAGACCATGTAAAAAAATCAACTGGCGTATTGCTATTCAACGTGGCAATGCTGCTAGCGTTCTGGGCACTTTTTCCATTGACAGCGATGTGGATGAATTTTTTGATGCCCAGTGAGTTGTTTTTTCATACGCATTTGTACATGTTAGGTATTATTGTCACTGGCGTATGAATTAATTTTTTTTTTGTTATTATGTTTCACATAAAATAATTCGACAAAGTCACGATTATGTAGGTGTTCAACACCCTTACATAATCACCGGCCATATCTAGCTAAAACTGACAAAAAAAGTACGTGTAAAAGTGCTGTTAAAATCTATTTACAAAAATAAAATCATTTATTTATCAGAATGAAAATGATTTACTCGCAAAATAAAGATTCACAATACGAGTGACAATTTTTAACTAATTTAACTATGATTGATGTTATCTTCGAAACTATGTATTTTTGGACCACTTTTTCTAGGACTTATTGTATTATTTTTACTTTATATCTTAAAACCTTGGAGTTATGGGACATCAAGGAGAACACGTTGTATATAGTTATATACTTTTGTACCCATTTCCCTGCTGATAATAATATGTAATTTCTTGTTTTAAACACCTGCCATATTATCTCTTCACTACACTTGGTTGACTGGTAAAAAATGCCTAAGGCATTAAATCCGCCTTTGTACATCTGTGTAGCATAGAATTTAAATAAATAAATAAATTTTTAAGCCATTCTTACCAGTATTATAATCGGTCTGGAGATAATCAATGTTCTGTTCTTCACATAAAATTTTCTCCGTGACATCAGCTCTATCAATTTTACAGTTGAATACTTTTCCTATTTGGGTCGCTTTTGGAGCACCGACAACTGTCAAAATAATTTAAATGATTATGTAGACGAACAAGAAACTCTAATAATGCTGTGGCTGATCTAAGAATCGAACACAGGACCACAATTTTATTATACCTAGCAGTCACGCTTGCGTTCAATTAGCCAACGAGGCTTTAATGTGCGTTATTGTTTTTTAGTTTGACCGCAGAGCCTAGGCAAGTGACTTTCAACAAGAGTGTCAAAAGTTCGAAATATTTGGGGTTGGCCACGTAACATTTCGGTAATGCATCATCGCACCTCTACAGACAAACCGTTACTAAAGTTATCAATGCCATCTATCGTAAAATACAATAGATTTCTATCATATAACCCTTATAACAGGTTCATAGTATCACATACTCGTACACGTACTGCATTAAGAAAAGGGTACCTACAATTTAAATGCTTACCAAATATTGTTTTACTGAAACAGTAATATTATAGGCGGTGTAATTCATAGTTGCGTTGTCCAAGAGCGAACGAAGGAAGTTCGGGAACTTAGGGCCCTCCGACACGGACTGATTAGGTTCGAATGGGACGACGGGGGCTACAGCGAGCGAGCAAGGCGAGCCAATGCAGCCTCCGTCATCCCCTTCATCTTAGGTTTCTTTAAACCCTGCAGACTGAAATAGAAGCCCCACGCAGCGGGGCTCTGTCAACCTACCTTACTTACAAATGTCGTTAAAAGAAAAATTGCTTTACTTCTACAATACTTCATGAAACACAATTTGGTGAGCATTTATCCATTCTGGCAGGTATTTCAAATTTATTGGTAGTAAAATAAGTGCATTTCTGGTAGGCGTTTAAACACAAGCCTTTAGAAAAAGGAATATATACTATTATATTTTTTTAATGATGGCTCTACTGTAAAATAGGATTTGTTTTTGTTTAGTAACAGTTTGCCATTAAAGATAGCATGCCAATCCCATGAATTTTAATCTTGTTGACAATTGTTCCCGCTTGTAGAATGTTATTTTATCTAAAGCCCTGAGTCCTTTCAAGTTTAATGAAAAAATCAACATAACTTACCTAGAGTTTTTAAGTTAGCCCTATAAGCCATAGCAAAACCGAAGTCTGAGTTGTTCTCAGCGTTTACTCCTTGAATGAGCACACTTGATGGCTCATGGAAGAACATCGCAGCAGAGCACTGGAATGCTTGGACTACGGTGAGAATAGCTAACATTTTTGTTTCTGTAATAATAACATACCAACAACATAACATCGTGCAGTTCCATCATTAATTGTAGTGCAAGGTAGAAAAATGTGAACATCAACAAAAAATTAACAGACAATTATGTTAAATGGCTTGCTTGGCATTGCGTAGGTAACACAAATGCAGGGATCGGGATATTCAATGCAACCAACCACGGATCATGATGATGATGAACCACGGACCCTCGGCATGCGTTGATCGTCTCGTGAGACTGTTAACTTTATAACCGCGAGACCCCGTTATTTTGAAACGACAAGTGATTTTACAGTTAAGAGCTTAGGTAAACATTAATTAAGTAAGTCCCTACATTATGTATGTTGGGTATTTCCAGAAGCAACGAAAACAACTATAAAAATAACTATAAACTTAAGAATAAACTTTAGCAAGAAAGTAACGTTCCCCGGACCCTTTTTTTCAGTTTTGTACTCTTTTCATATTTATTTGTTTATTTAATTATGACATTCCGACGAATTATTTACTTATTTTTATAATAAAAACTGACAGAAACGGAATAGAATTTTGTTTTGACTTGATGTACGAGTATCAAGTAAAAATCACTTACCATCCATATTTTTCTCGTTTTATTTGATAACATTAACTTGATTAATTATTTTATACTATTCAAACACTTTGAATATTCTATGTGTATGTTATTTATTATGATATTTTGCTAACTTAATTCTTATCGCACTATTCAGGAAAACTTAGAAATTACAACTGCTTCACATAAAGAAGCAAACCCTACTACGATGTGTTCTGGTTATGCTTTCATTATTTTGTAATATTTCCCGTTATTATTCTTCAGAGAAGTATCCGATAACGATTAAGTACCGAATACTTCAACATGTTTTTTTTTTTTGGGATTGATATGCTCAACTGAAATGTCACGTGATCAAACCCTGGCATTTTGGGATTTCCGCAATCGAAGGCTCCGATAAAGAGTTAATTTTATGAAAATCCTATGTCGTATTTTCAAAGTGGCATCTTGTTGAACCAAACCCATAAAAAATGTAGTTAATATAGTAGTTACGCCAAGTTGATAGCCTGTCGGTTTTTTATCGGTTGTGTTTAGGGGAGTGTGCAACGGAATTGCGTAATTGAATTCCAGTAAGTTCCATCATTGGACCACAAGACGTACGGCGATGCGCCACCGGTAGATGGTGGACATCCCACCCACACGCATAAAACGTTTTGAGAACACATTCATTGTGCGTACAGATAAGGAATGGAATTCCTTGTCGGAGTCTGCGTTTCCAGATAGCTACAACCTGGGAGTAATAATAATAATAATAATAATAATGTTTTATTGACATAAAGGTGTTACATTTTCACTTGAAGCCCTGACTCCCGTGCTAGGTAGTACCTGTGTTACAGGAGTCAGTGTCTTCACCCTTTCGTGGAACATTAACAATTTACAATAAAATTAAATTCAGAACAATTAGTGCAACCTTGCTCATGTGTAGTGTAGTGTGTAATGTTGAGTGTGTTGTGTGTATGCGAGTATGTTGTATTTTGTGTGTGTGTGTGTGAGTGCATTTGTCTGAGTGTGTTTGGTGGTTGTAGGTACTTTGGGTTATATCAGAGATTGTTTGCCCATATTACTATTTAGTTATTACGAGTTTTGTTCTTTAACTATGTTTTCTGTCTGTGAGTAATCTAGTGTTTGAAGCCATGTGTTTAGTTTCATCTTCGCTTTCTTTTTAGTTAGTGGGTTGAAATTAAGAATTTTGTTTAATTTGTTATATATATAAATAGCTAGGTATAGGTGTTGCCGTCGAGCGGATGCGGTCTTACATTTGACTGTTTGACATATGTTACCGATGGTTCTTTTATTTTTGTTAGCGTGATTTATGGGTGTTACTTCATGCTGTTTTAATGTGAGATTTTGAAGGTATAGTTGTCTCACCGTAAGTACTTGACATACCTCATACAGGCTTTTTGTAGGGTACCGGTAGGGTTTGAAGGTCATGACTTTTAACAGGGATCTTTGGGCTCTCTCGAGTTGTATCATGAAGGTTTTGCAGGTCCCTCCCCATGCCGTGATACAGTAGCCTACGATTGACTGTGCCAATGCCAGATACACCGCACGGAGTAGCTCAAAGTCGCACACATGTCGAAGTCTCTTAAACGCCCATATGAGTTTTCTAACCCGGGAGGCAGTCAGCTCAATATGGGGACGCCAACTAAACCCTTCATCCAGAATCACACCCAGGTACTTTATTGTATTTTGTCGTTTAATTGGAACACATGAGCATTGAAGACTGTTTTTGGGGTCGTTACAGGAGTGTGCTATGAGGTTTATTCCCGCGGGTTTAGCATTGGCGAAAGTAAATTGTATAAATGCGGTTTTCGAGATATTAAGCGTTAGTAAATTTCGATCCAGCCAGTGGATTATTTTATGTAAGCCTGTCTCTGCAGCTTGACGTGCCGCGACCCAACTCTCTCCATAAAATACAAGTACGGTGTCATCTGCATAGCTGAATATTTTACCGTTGGTAAGAGACTGCTGGCATAGGTCGTTTACATAGAGCAAGAAGAGGCTCGGGGATAGGCAACTACCCTGAGGCACCCCATAGTCTACTCTCGCTTCGTTGCTAATCACTTCACCAATTTTAACTTTTTGTGTTCGGTCATTAAGAAAGTCTGTGAATATGTTAAGGGCCCTTCCCCGGATTCCAACGTGTTCAAGCTTGCTCACAAGGGTCGGAATACTGACAGTGTCGAACGCCTTGGCTAGGTCTAGAAAAACACCCAGACATTTTTGCTTTGTATCAACTTTTTCAGTGACGTAATCAACAAGTTGATTAACTGCGTCTACGGTGCTTTTTCCGGACCTAAAACCATATTGCGCTTTCGATATTATTTTGTTGTGCTCTAGATATTTCATGAGTCTATGATTCAATAATTTCTCCAATATTTTTGACAGTACTGGCAAAACGGAAATTGGTCTATAATTTTTAACCTCGTCTTGGTTCCCCCCCTTGTGAACAGGTGTGATCAGCGCTTTCTTAAAGATTCCGGGAAAAACTCCTTGCTCAAAACAGATTTCGATGAGCTTTGTAAGAGGTGGAACTAGTACTTTTTTACCCAGTTTTAAGAGTTTAGCCGGAATTAAGTCCCACCCTGTGGCACAGTTGGTTCTTAGGTTATCAATGGCTGTCTCAACTTCGGCCTCGTCCGGGGAAAGTAAGACCATTGATTCCCGCGCAGGGGGTGTTTCAATTTTATATGGGGCAAGTGGGGACTTTTGGTTTTTGATGATGTTGTCTGCTAATTGCTTTCCAATGTTCGAAAAATACTGGTTTATTTGCTCTATGGCATTAGGCGCATGTACGTCCTTAACAGAGACGGTTAGAAGTTGGTCAGCTGATGTTTTATTGCTGGCTTTGTTGGTTATGGATTTTATTATATTCCATGTTTCTTTACTGTCTCTGGAAGTTTTTAAGGCCGACTTTTCGTAAGTTATTCTTAATTTCCTGAGTAGGAGATTACAATGATTACGATACCTTTTGTATGATAACTCGACAATTCCGTTTTTTGGATCTGCTAAGAATTTTCGATGGAGGTTATCTCTGTGTCGAATACATCGTAAGAGGCCAGGTGTGATCCAGGGCTTAACGACTACTTTACGGTTGGGGACGTTCACCACTTTTGAGTGCTGAGATACCGCGGACATCTAGAGCCGCGGAGTCTAAGTCAAGAATAAATAAGTTACTTCTAGGCAAGCGTGCTCTATCTTCGACCACATCATCGCTTACCATCAGGTGATAGTGGTTTGTTTTTTTTTTTTGGGGGTGGGAAATCATCCTATGACTTCTTTCGCTCTAGGCGGAAGGGCGTGTCAGACTCTTACTGACTAAAACCCACCCCTGTTCCTCCCTGCCCTGAATGTGCAGAGGCGAGGTAACTCTTTCGAATTTATCCTCAACCCCCGGGCAGGCATCGGCCGTGACAGGTCCCGTCCTGTTGCTGACAACTCTTTGAGGCGCGCGTGGAACACTACGCGCCGTCGACTCTAGGGCCTGTTGCTGATCGGACGGCGAGTTACCCACTACTCGCCGTCCGCAGGCCCAGGTCTACGGTGGCCGGGGATCGTCTCGCGGCGCCCGAAGCCCCTGGCGTCTCCTGCGGCGGCTGCTGCTGAGGTCGTGAGGGTGACTCTGCTGTTGTTGAGCCTCTCTCACGTATGCCGCCTCCCTCTTCGCGAGCATTACTGCTTCGCAGAAGGAGGAGACGGCTTCCCATTCCCTCTCGCTCCGTACCATGACCTGAACCAGGGCGACGCGAGAGGTCGCTGCCGCCTATCGCATCCACGAGGACACGGCGGTGCTCTGCCCAAGCGTGGCAAACCTCCACCGTATGCTCCACCGTGTCCTCTGGGCGATCCTCTCAGTGGAAACACCCTGGGGTCACCTCCCGCTTGTTACGAAACGGGAACCTCCCGAAACAGCCGTGTCCGGTGAGGACCTGCGTCAGGCGGAAGGTGAGGACGCCGTGACGCCTCTCCAGCCACTCCTCAAAGAGGGGCACTACCGCCTCAGTGGCGTGCCCAGCGCTGGGTTGCGACAGTCGCTCTCTCCATGTCACCATGAGATCCTGGCGGAGCTCTGTCCGCCAAGCCGCCAGGTGTCGCGGCAGCGGAGTTTCGCCCCGGTGTTTTGCCTCCTCGCGCCACTCATACAGGTGCGCGAGGGTTTTTGCCTCCAGATCCCACGGTGACAGTCCGGCAAGGAGGCTCGCAGCCTCACGGGAGACCGTGCGGTATCCTCGGATCATGCGGATCGCCATGACCCTCTGGGACGCGTTCGTCTGGCGAGCTGATCGCTGCCTCAATGAACGCGCCCACACCGGTGCCCCGTAGTGAGATAGTGGTCAAACGCATGTCTATCAACAGCAAAAAACAAAAAAAAAACCTATAAAATGCCAGAACCCGTACTTATCCGTATATCAGAGACTCTCGTTACATCCAGCTTTTGTACCAATGCAAGAAAAAAACTTACATCGAAAACTGGATATTACTCTCACGACCATGATTTCATATTAAACTGCTCGTAACATTCCATTACCCCTTACAAAAAAGGGCAAGCCATGACCCGATGAGAAAAATAAATCTAGAACACTGGACCGATCTGCGTCGACCTGGAGCGATTTGTATTCAAAGCCACGTCTCTTCTAGCAATTCATGATAATCCGTAAAAAGCTGTTCAATGTAATTCAGTAATAGTCAAGCGTCCTGAAAATATTATTTAAGTGGATACTTGAAAATGATGGCCAGTAAAATTTTGTAACAATACTCGTATCTCCGTTTACGATGTTTGCTGTAAAAAAGATATTTTAGCCATTCGTGTAAGAAGCATTTTTTCTTTTTAATACCATTTTTAGTTTGTGGCATATAAAGTAGTGTTTGACGAGATGTTTTAAGACCTCCTTCTTGACTTCCTTAAATTGTTATTTAGGAAACGCGAATAATATTTTAAGCCCTCTTAATTTTTTCAACTGTCTGGGGATAGCTTCTGTTCCGACGTTAACGCAGAGCGTAACTTTAAAACTATGTGCGCGAGAACGCTTGTGAGAAATTTCAGTTACTTTTCATATTTATGGATAATCCTTACTCGGAAACCCACTCCTATACTTTCAGTTACTTTTAGGCTTGCAAATATATTGTATTTTGCACTGGTGCGGAAAGTGCGGCCGCCAGCCGGTATATATTAAGCTAGTCGCGCAACAACCCCACGAGCCGACCAAAGTGCATAATTAGGGACTACCGCCGCAATGGTGGCGTGCCCAGCTCTGGGTTGCGACAATCGCTGTCTCTATGTCGCCATGAGATCTTGCCGGAGCTCTGTCCGCCGAGCCGCGAGTTGTCGCGGCAGCGGAGTTTCGCCTCCTCGCGCTCCTCATAGAGGTTCGCGAGGATTTTTGCCTCCAGATCCCATGGCGAAGTAGGTAATGGGTAGTCTCAAAATAGCATAAAAATATATGACTACATAGAATTAAATCCTCTTAAACGTAACCAACCAAAAATATTTCGTTTCTCCAGAACTTAAAATAGTTCTTTACTAGTTTTCGTCTATGGCGTGTAGTGGTGCACCACACTCTAGACATATATTATCTATGGTTGTCTTTGTTTTGGTGTGGCCATAAATGAGATCACTAGGTAATCAGTCTAGTTTTATTTTATTTTTGCTTTTGTAAATTATTGTGCGTTTGTAATCTGTGCAAAATAAATATTTTTTATTTCTTTTCTTTCTAGTTCTGGAGAAACGGTCAGTTTTAGTCTCGTACGATTAAACAATACCGACAATAATCCGATTTTATCATGATTTAAAGTAGCTCAGCAATTAAATAAAACAACCTATTCCGCCAACGTTTGGCACATCGCAGCCAATTTTGCAAACTGGTCGCGTCATGTCCCTAGAGTAAAATAAAGTCATAAAAAAATTCGACAGAAACTGCTGACCCTCGACCACTGCTAGAAAAATCGATTTTCTTACACCTAGCTTCATTTTACACTCCATCGCCATTTTTGTTGGACTGTTCTCAATTTGACTGGTATTTAAGGGAAATAAAACGCGCAATGTATGCCAAAAAATATCTGAAGAAAAACAGTCGTTTGTATAGAAGCTTTTTATGTCAGGAAGTCTGTTTTAAGTAGGGCATTACCCTTAAACTTCAAGTTTCTCCATGGCGTTCAGGAGTTGGGAATGCAATCTATGTATAGTGACAATGGGTCGCTTCTCTACAGCTTGGTCAAGTACCGAATGTTAAGAATATGGACAGTTTTTTTTATTATGTTGACCCTTTTATACCTGACTCATCATTCACAAAAATGAGCAAGGTATAATCCGATTAAAATTTAAGTTTTTGAGAGACTATTTTACTGAAAAAGAAAGCACTGTCTGAAATTAAATATTTAAAAAAGCGGACTGTATAAAACAACTAAAAAGTTCCAAACAAGTCACTTTTGAAGCAGTCTGATGCAGTTGGTAGCATGGAATCAATAATTGAACTAAAATAACTGCCACCAACTGCAAAAGTAACTTGTTTGGAACTTTGTAGTTGTTTCATACAGTCCGCTTTTTTGAAAACATTCATTTTTTAACCAACTTCCAAAAAGAGGAGATTCTCAATTCGTCCGTAAGCTTTTTTTTTCTAATTGTGCACTTTGGTCGGGTCGTCGGGTTGTCGCGCGACTAGCTTAATATTATACCGGCTGGCGGCCGCACTTTCCGCACCAGTGCAAAATACAATATAGGTATTGCAAGCCTAAAAGTAACAATTTGTCAGTAATTCCAACTTATTGATATAAAATAACGTACAAAGGCAATTACAATTAATGGAAACTGAACAATAAGAGATAAAAAATTTCATCAACTTGAACTCCCACTATATAGTTTATCGTTCCGTACTGTATGCAGCTCTCAGTGTACTTACAATTGATACCTCTTTGGTTCCGCATGCCTCCTTTGATTGCACAAGCCACTCAACTGCGAACGAAGTTGATTCCAACCACAGAGAACTGAGACGACAGGCGGTACTGAAGACGGCATTGGCGAAATTTTTCATACAAACCAAACATGTCAGGCAGCGTCACTGTACACTCGTAGAAATTGACAGCCCGTAACAATAGTGTATTCTCCTTTGTTTATTTTTGTAAAATGATTTTTATAAAACAACAAATAACACTGAAAATAAATCTATTTTCTGAAAACAGCATCAAAATTGGTTAAATTAAGCAGCAAATAACATTTCAAATATAAGTATGAGTCAAGGCGTGGTGGGAACATCTCGGTAACTCTTTTATGTCACTTGACAGTTTCCCCTTCCACCAGATTTGAAAGGTTTCTAGTTTACTTAATTTTGAACGGATTTGAAAAATTCTTTCGATTTGGGTTTGAGTTACTTTTTGTCAACTATAATTTAAAAAAAATAGTCCATTACACTATTCTAGCTACGGCTGTGACAATGACTATATGACAACGGATATTTGTGCTCGACGCAATTGTGCGGTCAATCTATCTGCCAAGCCTTTTCCCAAATATGTTGGATACAGCTTCCAGTCTAACCAAATGCAGCTAAAAACCAGTATTATACATGAAGCGACCATTGAGGTGATATTTATTATGTACTAGTAAAGAGGTTACTAGAAGAACTACCGTGTTCCGTTCAAGTGCGGCCAGAAGGCCACACTTCACTCAGATGGGACGAAATAAAACGCGTAAGCGCAATGAAAATCACGGCTCTTCTGACCTAGCACTGCGTGTATGTCTACTGTTTTGTTAGACAACTAATTATTGTTTCAGTGCTGCAGCGAACTTTAGTTTAAACAAGTCTTGTCAAAATGTAGCATGTTCTTTGCTTAGGATATCCTCTTAGTAAGTAGTACCTACATAATGGTGCCGATTCTGTTGTACACAAACTAAACTTAATTTAGGCTATTGCTATGTTTTTCTCTTTAATAAAACAAGAAAGAGATGGACGTAAATTAGAGCTCTCAAATTTAGTTGAACTAATATTTGCATACAAATGAAGGGTACACATATAAACATGTCGACTAAAAACACGGTAAAGCGCAAGGCGTACACTAGTTTCACATCTATAACTTAGTTCATAGTTATAGCCATCCTTTTCTCACACTGCCTTTTAGTAAAAGATAACGATTCTCTAATTTTAGTTTAGTTATTGAACAAGAGAATCGACACCATTCCCTCACTGGGAGTGACTGCCTATGTGAAATTCACAATCTAGTAACTGTATAACACAAATACCGCTTGTCAATACTGGTATCAGATTATCTGGTTTCTGACTACCGTAACGACTGTCAACAATCAGCAAATGACAGCCGGGACCAACAGCTTAGCGTGCTTTCCGAGGCACGAAGAAGTCTCGGTACGTAATGAGTACCCATCCATTGACCCAGGAGATCCACCCGTGCGGCTTTTAATACTTAGCCATTATGAAACATAAACGTGTGATTAGTTTAAATACTAATTAATAGCAGGTTTGTTTATTTATTTATTTTAAGAGTTTATTTTAAGAATTTAGATTTTTGTTGTGTTTCGATTTCAATAACATACTCCCTACGTATTTTTAAACCCACAAACACGGAAATTTCATAACATATTATCTAATTATTAACTAAATTAGGTTTGTAAAATATCGCTGAACAACAATATCTACCAAAATTAGTATTATTCCAACATTTGCCTTCTGCATTTGTAGATAAAACGGCGAAGGAAAACCTCGAGAGGAAACTGATAGTACTGAACCAAAAAACCGAAGAAATTATGTACCTATGGCTTATACCTACCAACCCCACTCAGCGCACGTAGCGGATTTTGAACCACTTATTAAGGGCCTTCTCGCGGTCCAGTGGCGCCCTCATTGAATAAAAAATCGTAGCATAGCACAGAAAATAAATATTAAAAAATCCAACTTCACGTTTGTTTCTTCCAAAGTAGTAGGCAAAAGTGTCAAAAACGGCCGTTTCTGACACTTTTGCCTACTACTTTTGATACGAAACATTTTGAGACCTGTTTTAACAACATAAAAATTCTTTATCCTCTTTGTAACAAACGTGAAGTTGGATTTTTTAATGTTTATTTTCTGTGCTATGCTACGATTTTTTATTCAATGAGGGCGCCACTGGACCGCGAGAAGGGCCTTAAAATACATCTTAAAGTTGTTGTAGTTTTTCTTACTAATAATGACTGCCTTACGCTCATACATATCTCTATCATTAACGACCCGCCCCTGCTTTGCATGGGAGCAAAATGATTTGAAAGACACGTAGGGATCTAGTGTCCTAAAACAATTGTAAACGTCGAAAGTAATTGTTCTTTCCCTCAGGAACAATACCTCTTTTCTCTATGAAATACTTTTCATCCAGAAAACAGTTCTGCAGCGCCGATGTCCTTTTCTGTATCTCTGACTACGTATATGCATTTCATGATGATCGTTTCACCGGTTTAGGCGATTTTTTTTTTGGGTGGGAAATCATCAAATGACGTCTCCCGCTCTAGGGTAAAGGGGGAGGGCGTGTCAGACTCTTACAGACTAAAATCCATCCCTGTTCCTTCCCTGCCCTGAGTGCCCAGGGGCGCGGTAACTCTGTTTCGAATTTATCCGCAACCCCTGGGCAGGAAAAGGTAATAAACTAACTTACTTTCGCATTTTTAATATTAGTTAGGATTAGGATTAATATAAGAGCACCAGCTTCTGCCCACGGCCTCGTCCACGTGAAAAGTATTAAGATTATTTAGACTGTTATTTTTTACCAATCTTAATGTTTTTACTCTTTTTCTGTCTGGGTCCAAATATTCGGAAATTCTTCGTCTCGATTTACTTTCAGCAATCACAATCAAATGATTTTTTTCTTCGCATTCAACGGATTAAACCGCACTAAGTTAACCCTGTTATCACATTAAATGAATCGATCCTTTTACGGGAAATTTTTGGTATTTGAATATCTATAGACTGTTACAGAGCACAAAATCGCTGCACCGGCAGCGTCTAGTCCGCGTGAAAGTCGGCTATTTCAGGACATCGATTTAATAAAAGTTTGTAGTCCAACGGGTGAAACCCTTAAATTAAAAAACTAGTTTGAAACTTTTTAGTTGTTAGTCGAGTTTTTTTAAAAATATTTTTAATTTTCTACATTTTAATGAGTTATGTTTTAAAGTGTGAGACTTACCATTATATACTGTTTTTTTAGTGTTAAAGATTATAATGAAGCTAGGCTAGCTTTAAAATATTTGTTATTATTTGCGTAAAACTCAAATTCTGAATGTTTGAATAGATTTTTGACATGAGAAAACCGATTTTTTCTTTGATCACTATAATTTCATTATTAGCTTTCCGCCCCTTAATCATCTGATACTCTTTCTGATGTCAAAGATGTTTTTGTTAGCCTGCAATGTGCCAACTATTGGACAAAGACCTCCCTTTAGTCTGTCCAAACCTCTCGGTGTGATGCGATCTCGGGCCATGGTCACCCCGCAAACATGATCAGATCATTACATCAACTTTGCTGCAGTCGACGTCGACGACAATGTCCTCTCAGGAGCTCAGTGAGTAACTGCCTTAGAAAAAAAATACTATTTTCTTCTAATACACATCGTTCTAGCGCAAAATGCATGTTCCTACTTGAAAAGTGCCTACGAAATATACATTCAAATGCGGCATTTCCAATCTAATTATGGTGTAAAAACTATATACTTTGCAAGACTCATACTTTCCTAAAATAATTCAAGCACAATATGTTGTAAGTCTGAATTTATTCATTTTTCATCTAGCTCGTAACCCAATTCATTTTAATTACGTCAGGCATCCCGCATTTTCTTTGTAAAATATTTACATACAAAAGCTCTCGCGCCAGTTACATTATCTTTATTCTATTTTGGTTCCAGTTATCTCGTATAGCTAACAAAGACTGATGAGTTTCATATGGCCAAATAATAAGAAACCTCAATTATTTTCTGAAAATGAGAATTTAGTTCTTGCTGTAATCTACTTTCGTATTTAGCGTTGGTTGACGAATCGTAAACGCTGCGTAATCGCTGCATAAGCGTCACTTTTGCAAAGGGTATACTGTCGACAAAGGCGTACACTGACTGGAAGCGTCTATACCAATAAATGAACATTGTCGAGTGAACAGACAATTGCTACCGGTAAAGTTCATATTCGAAAAAAGAACACTATATTTTTTACTCTTACATGCATACCTCTCAAGGGCTCCTCTTTCAATGTAGCATGCAGGTTTTTACGCCAATTCCCCAGAGGGTAGACAGAAAACGAATATACATTTTCGCTAGCCGTTTATTGTGAAAAAACCTCGAAATGTAAATAGGGAAATACGAGGAATGGATGCGTGTATTCGTCATTTCTTTGGGAACAGTTTTTTCGGGTGGAAGTGACGTAAGGCGGCCATTTTGTGCTGAATACGTACGTTAAAAGGTTTCGTGGTGATTGCACTTTGAAAGTTTACCTTGACAAAGTCGTGATTTTTGTGAAATATTGTTGTTGGGGTATTTTGATGTTTTGAAGACAGCTGCCAGCTGGGTTTTCAGTATTGTGTAGTGCTAAAGTGTTATAACACTTTATTACAATAAATTGTTTTATAGTGGTGGTACAGTGGTGGCCCAGTGGTATTGGCCGCGACTTACAAGTTGTAGGTCGTGAGTTCAAACCTAGGCAGGCGCTTTACTTTGTGTAAATTATTCATCACCACTGCTCCAGAAAGGTGAAGGAACACGTGGTGGATTACGGCTCACACCCTCTCACAAAAAGGAGGCCTGTGCCCCAGCAGTGGGGACATTAAAAGGTTATGTTGATGTTATATGGACGATTTTTTTTTGATCAACCGAGCACAAATTTTTCGCCGGGTTTTTATAAAAAAAAGAAGAAAATTTGCCGAATAAACTCTCTACACTTTTCCCGACTCTGCAATCGAACCCTAGACCTTATGCTCAGCAGTAATACTTGCGACCACGAGACCATCAAGGTAGTACCGGTAAAACGGGGTTAATAGAGATGCAGGGGCGAATCGGGACGAAACTTGAAAAGGGATTTTAACGTTAAAATAATATATACACTAAATGAGAATTCAGTTAAAATATTCAAGTCCCTGTTGGCAATAAACCCCTGAATCCCTATTTCTCCACATATTAAAAATATAGGTACTTAGTAATACTATTATTATCCCATAATCATTTTACTCCCTTGTTAATAGTAGCTTGACGGTTATTTTTTTCTCGAAACTATATTTTTCAGTCTACTTTACTACAAAAAAAAGCCTTTCAAACCTACTGAAGTTTGATAGTAGGTGTCTAAGTACTCGTACTTACATTATTCATTTCTAACAAGAGATTTAAACGAAATTATGTAGTCTGTTTTCTTGGAAAAATAATTTGGTGAAACAAATTAAATGTGAATTCAGGGCCATTCATTTTCCGACGTTTGGCTCCCAGACTGGAGGGGGCCAATGCTGCTTTGAAGCGGCTCCTGCCCAATCTGGGGTGGCCAAATGCCTCCTGCCGGAGGCTCTACGCGGGGATCGTGAGTACCATGGCCCTTTACGGGGCACCGGTGTGGGCGCGTTCCGTGAGGCGGCGACCAGCTCGCCGATCGAACGCGTCCCAAAGGGTCATGTCTATTCGGCTGATCCGAGGATACCGCACCTCGCGGCTCGGCGAACGGAGCACCGGCAGGATCTCATGGCGACATGGAGACAGCGACTGTCGCAACCCAGCGCTGGGCACGCCACCATTGCGGCGGTAGTGCCCCTCTTTGAGGAGTGGCTGGAGAAGCGTCACGGCGTCATCACCTTCCGCCTGACGCAGGTCTTCACCGGACACGGTTGTTTCGGGAGGTTCCTGTAACAGATAAGGCGGGAGGAAACGCCCGGGTGTTACCACTGCGCGGATTGCCCAGAGGACACGGTGGAGCATACGATGGAGGTCTGCTCCGCTTGGGCAGAGCACCGCCGTGTCCTCGTGGATGCGATAGGTGGCGGCGACCTCTCACGCCCGGCCCTGGTTCAGGCCAAGGTACGGAGCGAGAGATAATGGGAAGCAGTCTCCTCCTTCTGCGAAGCAGTAATGCTCGCGAAGGCGGAGGCGGGACACGTGAGGCAAGCTCAACGGAGTGGCCCTCACGGCCCCGGCCGCTACCACCGCAGGAGAGGCACTGCGCGTAGGATGTCGCGAGACGATCTCCGGCCACCGTAGACCCGGGCCTGCAGACGGCGAGCAGTGGGTAGCTCGCCGTCCGATCAGCACCAGGCCCGTGAGTCGACGGCGCGTAGTGTTCCACGCGCGCCTCAAAGAGATGATTGACAGCCAACACTGACGTGGCCGTTGGATGATTTCCCACCCCACCCAAAAAAAAAGGGCCATTAATTTATAAGACTGATTTCGAATTCCTTTCTTGTTTCTTTTATTTTGGTTTCTTAGCTCTCGAACGTGATGTTTGTTATTTTTTATACATAATACTTTTTTTTCAAACGTTTCCTTGTTTTTTTTTACTTCGAAGATTTATTGATTTTTTAGTACTTAAAAGATATATAAAAACTAATAATAATACCTAACATGTACAAATGCGTATGAAAACAACTCATTGGGCATCAAATAATTCATTCACGTCGCTGTCAATGGAAAAAGTGCCCAGAACGCTAGCAGCATTGCCACGTTGAATAGAAATGCTGATTCGTTGGCCAAAGAAAAGCCCAGCCCTCTGGTCACGGGAACAGTCGACTAACAGCTTGCTGACATGCTGTAAAACTTGATGAGCACTCGGACCCCATGGCCCTAGTGTTTCAACCCCAAACGGCTCAAACATGTTACTCCCAATAAGGTTGTTATATTTCGCCGTTTGATGGGATGGCGCAAGGGTGTCGATACATTTTGCATCCCACAATAAAGGCCTACCCAACTTCCAAGGCATTATGGTCATTCCGTCTGGCCTCTTCCCATCGTCACGTGCCAAGCCATTGGGTTCTAGAACAGCTGATACCCCGGCGGTGACAAGAGCCCGACGGATGATGTCATTAATGCTGGCGTACCGTGCTATCCGACCAGCGCTCCTACCTCAGGATAGGCGATGGTGTCCGAGGCTGTCGACTGCTTCACCGCATTGACAACGATGTGGAGCTCCACCTGGAGCACCCAGACGCAACCATGTAGCTATCCGAAATGTTTCCTATTTTTAGAATATCGTGTGTACGATAGGATAGGAGACAGAAAAAAAAATTATCCCAACTCTAAAGCAAAAAAAAAGTAGATAAAGATTTTTTTTCAAGATGTTATTATTTCGTTATCGTGGCGGTATTTAATTTAAACCTTCATGCAAAATGCAGCTTCCTAATACTAACAGGTTCTTAAAAGTTCGCAATATATCCGATTGAAATTCCAAACGATATCTGCCTTTATAATACAGGGAGGGCTGAGCTCTCCCAAGCTTTTTAACCCGTACCCGTCGTTGCTGGGCTTAGCAGCAAACCTGTTGGATGCAAATTAGGTAAAGTTAGTGTTAACAATATAAGCTATGCTGATGACATGGTGTTGCTGGGTCCAATAGCTGGCTCTATAGGAGAGATGTTGCGTATGTGTGAAGGGTATGCAGCCAGACACGGCATGGTATATAATGTAAAGAAAACTGAATATTATGATTTTCAAGGTTCCTGGGAAGCCAGTTGTGTATGAGCCTGTGCTGACTCTCAACGGTGAGCCGTTAAGAAGAGTGTCTCAGTTTAAGTATCTTGGCCATTACGTAACTGAGGACCTTGGAGATCAGGTAGATATTGAACTCGAACGCAGAGCGCTAGCTGCTAAGTGTAACATGTTGGCGCATAGGTTTGCCCGATGTAGTACAGAAGTCAAAATAACACTTTTTAAATCCTACTGTCAGACTTTTTACACGGGCAGCCTATGAGTTAACTATACACGGAAGGCGCTAGACGTGCTGCGGGTGCAATATAATAATGCTTTCAGGGTGCTGTTGGGGTTGCCGCGTTACTGTAGTGCATCTAAATGTTCGCGGAAGCGAGAGTAGATGACTTTTACGCCATAAGAAGGAAAAGAACCGCTTCACTTCTGACAAGAGTGCGTGGCAGTTCCAATAGCATTCTGAAAGACCTTTGTGAACAGCTGGTTTCTCCCATGCTGAGAAATTTTGTGAGTGTACTGGTGCGACAAGGGCAACCTTGTCGCTCATGATGTGTTTCTATTGTTTATGTCAGGTGTTTTGTTGTGTAGGTTAAGTTACTAACCCGTAGATTAAGTTTTTTACTAACAATTGGGCCTGTGTTGTCAAATTTTCGTAAATAAATTATTATTATTAATACCTGAATCAATAACACTGAAACCCTAGGTATGCGTTGCTAAGATTAAACAGATTGTTACCGATTCCCATCTACCAAGAATTCTCCGAACTATGTAGCACACGAGCGGGGTGAATAGGTATTCGCTTACAAGATGCTAATTAATCTTAACTGGAGCAATTACCTCGGCAATATATCAGTCAATTAGTCTAACATTGCCATCAAGTGACGTGGGCTATCATTTTCTATTATACCTACTGGAATCGCTAGATAATGTGTGATGATTCTGGTAAGATTTATTACTAATTACTTGGTCGTAATGCAGGTCATCACTATAACTAAGGATCTACAAATCAAGAAGCAAGTATGTGTTATCTGAGAGGTATGAAAAATGGATCAAAAATATTCATAATAGTACACTATGATGCAAGTGGGTAAAGTTTGTCATTCCAGCAGAAGCAGAATACACACCCTAGCAGAAGGTGAGGTTGTTTAGGTAGCTTACACGTGGGCAATTGTCATTGCAGAATGACAATTGCCCACGTGTAAGTATCCAACGACGTTTTTCAATACACTTTTTCAAAAAATATTCTTAGGCCGCGAACACGAAGTCAGCGGGGTGGTGGCGGCGGTGGCGTGGCGAGCGGCGCGTTTCAATGCACAGATTTAAATTGTTTCTCTTTTTTTTGGCTGAGATAATGTATAATAATAAATTTAAGGAATTACGAGTATGTTATTATAAATCTGTATTTTTTTCTAGTTATCATAAATTTTTGTTAGTGTTAGTTAACCAGTAATTGGCGACTGTGTAAGTCCAAGTCGTATAATCCTATAAGTTCTGATGTATTGTACACAGAAATTGATAGTAAATCTTTTTTAATAAATAAATAAAATAAAATATGGAACTGGCCTCGAAGGCAGCGGCGCGAGGAGCGGTGTACTCGTACGAGCGCTCTATGCATTCAAATGCTAAGAGAAATGATACCATGACGCTTGACTGAGAAAAATTTAAGAACAAAACGTGCTGACCTCAAAAATCATTGGATCATAATGGTCGTGTATGTAGGTACGATGAAAATGATGATGATCTTCTAATGCATTTACAGTGTCATCTCTTAAAACGTTGATGCAGTCTTGCTTATTTACGGGACTGTCCACTCAAAGGTAAAGAAGTAGCTAAAATATGTTGGAAAGTAAGTATTTTATCAGTAAACTCACCCAATTTAGATAAAAGGCAAATAAGTACCACTAACCTAGATATAGTATATATTAAGTCGATGAATAAGAAAACCTACCCATTTGTCTGAATTAAAGAAGTAATGCCTACCAACAAGAAAAAAACTCCTAAACGTGATTCTCGGCCCTGTCCCACGGATTAATCAGTGGGTACTTAGCCTTTTAATACACGAGAATGGTCCTTAAGCGTCCTAGTTTAGTACAAATGAGGCCGCTATTCCCTGTCATGGCCGCCAGGGGCTATTACAGCCATTTTATCGGCCACAAGGGAGCTATTACATAAAACGGTCGATCAGGCACGCGGTCCCCAATCTGTGATATTTTAATGGTTTTATGAATTGTGATGTTAGAAGCTTAAAATATAGTATTCTGCAGTTCAGGTGACTTGCTTATCAACGTTTCTGCGAAGGGGTTGAGGATAAATTCAAAAGAGCTACCTCGCCCTTGGGGATTCAGGGCTGGGAAGGAACAGGGGTGGGTTTTAGTCAGTAAGAGTCTGACACGCCCTTCCGCTCCAGCCTAGGGCGGGAGATGTCATTGGATGCTTTCCCACAAAAAAAAAAAATTGGTTGGTCCCGACTGTCATTTGTAGGTCTTTGACAGTCGTTGAGGGTAGTCAACTAGTCAAAAGTACGAAGGTTTTCAACATCGGAAAACGAATAATGGAAATCACATTGAGATGGACCGGACACTTGGCAATTCGCGGTGATGACAGGTGGAGTGGGGCGGTGACTCAGTCGCGTATTCAGGACAGACGATATTGTCACTATCGTGGGTATAACATGGATGAAGCTAGCACAGAATCGTGGAGATTAGCACGAGAATGGAAAGGCCTATGCTTAGCAGTGGCGAGGTTGAGCTGTGGATGTTTTCATTTTTTTTTTGTCATTTGATAGGCTCGCATTTGACAACTACCTCACCTGATGGTAAGCGATGATGTTGATCAAGGCTAATCAGACGTCTGAAACCTGGGTTGTGGAGGTCAGATATGCAGCAGCTCCATGTAAATACAGATATCAAGGTGTATCCAGTTAGACTGGAAGCCGACCCTAATATAGTTGGAAAAAAGTTTGACCCAGGAAACAGACTAACCCGCCCTTCTGGCTACACTATTACACAACATAATTTGCATCCAACAAGCAACATTCCCTATACGGGGTAGGCACTATCGGAAATCCTACAACCACATTTCGTTAGTAAACAAAGATGGTTGTAGAACTACAACCGTCTTTGTTTAGGTACGAGCGAAATGTGATATCGACGGTTAAGAACCAATAGTGTCTATCTCAGTTTTTTACGTTTTTCACTTTTTAATGCAGGTAGATTTAAAGTTTACACAGTCAGATATCACAGTATTGGCCATAATGAAAGTAATATCGATGAGCATATTTATCAAGAGCATCTTATTCAAAAAAATAGAGCCAGGGAGAGAAGGTAAAGTGGATGCAGCTAAGGGACATTGCATTTTATTAACGATGGCCTTAGAATCGGTTAAAGTTGCCCTTACTCCACAGCTAGCGCTTTATACTTTAAAACGAAATTGACATGCCATAATTTTACACTCTTCGATTTGACTTCACGCCATTGCACATTTTTTTTTTTTTTTTTAAAAACGTTGCCCCACACTAGGAATATTCCTGTATCGTGGGTGCGTTCACAAACATGTAAATTCACATACACAAGACACCCAGACCCGGAACAACTATCTGCAGGTCATACAAATATTTGTTCCGTGCGGGGAACCCGCGACACGCAGCGCAGCAGCCGAACGCTCAACCACTGCGCCAACCGTGCCGTAAAATATTACAGGTTTACAGAAACGGCGGCAGACCTTACTGCAAGTACTTTGATGTCATTTGTGATAGACTACTTAGAGTGCCATTGCTTGCCGAAGAAAATGCCAAAAATTATTTATTCCGATAGTTGCACGTACCAAAATCGGAACGTAATAATGGCAAATGCGCTTTTGAACTTAAGCATAAAGCACAAAATCACCATCACCCAAAAGTTCCCAGAATGTGGTCACACTCAAATGGAGTGTGATTTGCTTCACAGTGCGATTGAACGGAAGCTCTCAAATCGTTATTATTCATTGGCCATGTGATTATGTTTCGGTAACTAAAGAAAGTAAAGAAAAAGGTAAGTAATTCAGATGGACCATAGCTTTGTGAAAAATTATACCGTACATCTACTTGGCTTTACAAAACTATAAGGCCAGGACACAAAGCTGAAGCTGACCCTACTGTAACAGACTTAAGAGCTATTCTTTACAACCAAGAAGACACAAATAAAGTAAAACTACATTTCGACCAGGATTGGTTTGCCTTGCCACAAAGACCAAAAAGATATAACCACAACGTGTCTTATTTGACCTTACATGAAAATATAATTCCCATAACTACCTCGAAGGACCAGCAACTCCAAGAGCTCAAACAAATTCTACCAAACGAATGTCATATTTTTTATGATACACTGCCCCATTTGTAGAGTTTGAGTGCGTGTGTGTGTGTCAGTTGCTTTTTGTTGTTTGTTTCTGTTTCTACTAAATTTTAAGATTCATTTCAGTTATTTTGAAGATTTTTTTTGTTTTTAAAGTATTTTTAGTAATTTAAAAGTCTTTTTCAGTTATTTTAAAGTCTTTTTACTTATTTTGAACACAATCATTTCATCTTCTATTGTGAACATTATTAAAATATGTGATTTTTCATTGTGTTGTTTTATTTTAAAACCGGCTAACTACTACCTATTTTAAAAATATTTTCACTAATAAAACCAATACCATCTAACTCACGTTAATTCTAAATAGGCCAATCTTAAGCTAATTCTATGATATCTATCGTTTTTCAGCATATTTTTTCTATTTTTACATATATAAACATTTCAAGTATCTTCCTATTCAAAGCCGAGAAATGTTTTTTTTATCTCCTGAAAAGTTCACTTTATTGAGATAGACATTATTGGATCTTAACCGTCGATATGTAGACTGAAACATATGCCTAAAGTGAGGAATACGTTTCAACACTTCAGTCTACTACTAATAAATATTTTAGTGATCCTAACTTTAATATGACAAGTTGGCACTATAATAATAAATAAATTTATTTCAGACCAGAGTCCATAATTAAAAACATTACAATCAGTTAAAACCTCATCTGTCACGTAGGTCATATGTGACCACGAACAATAGATTTTCTTTTGTGTCTGTTGTCTGACAGATCAGCCAATAACATACACACACACGTACAATCAAAAATTAAAAATACACATTAGAATTACAATGTCAAAATTAAAATTAAAATCAAAATCAAAATTAAAAACAAAAATAAAAATCAGAATCAAAATTAAAATATTACACATTAATACAATCAATAACAAAATTAGACACACACAATACAAATACGCATCAAATAATACGAGGAGAGGCGCTAACATGAAGCTGCATCCACCTCTGTATCAGGGACAGGTCCCACCGCTCGGACAACACCTTCAGGAGACTATTCGGGCTACTTCGCAGGCGACTTAATAGCGAAGCGCTCCGTTTTCTTATAATTGCATAAAAAGTCATCAGTCCGCGCCTCAGCAAACATTGTCGAAGCACTACAAAACCGCGGAAGCCCTAACAGTATCCTGAAGGCATTGTTGTACAACGACTGACAATATGCCTTAAATAAAGTCACCTTCACAGGTCTAGTACATCGGGCAAACCTACAACTATACTTATTATAAAAACAAAAATCAAACCATACTTCAACGTACTAAAAAATAACTTTGAAAACTAAAGAGCTGCCAGGAATACGAGTGGCCCACTCTTCGACTCTCTTAATATTCAATTGAAGAATTCTTCAAGAAGATCAAACTCGAAGTGGAAAGAAAATTTATGAAAATATGATTACACACAAATATAATAATATCATGTCTGTTTTCTTCTAAGAAACAAGCAGAGTCGTACTCTAATAAGATACACTCACATAAAGAAACCAAAAAGTTCTGTTTAGTCCGTCAGTTAAATTACCAAAAAATATTGGACAAGTATTTTTCTTTTGTCACGTATACAAAAGAATAAATATTGCGTGACGTCACGCCTACGTAAAGAGGTCGCCACTTTGTACCTAGAAGTGACGTAACAAGCCCCCACTCCTGAATTTTGATGTGTTTAATTTTTGAAAATTAAACTGAATAGGCGTAAGGCGGAGTAAGCTGCTGGACATGTGTGTTCTCGTCATCTTGACCTATGGTGCACAAACTTGGTGGTGGTTGATTGTGGTTGGTTGGTTTGGTGGTTGGTTGGTGGTTAGTTGGTTGGCAAGGTCTTCCCAAGGTATGTTTCATGTACTAGGATAGCGTGTCCGATGCACTCCAAGACAGGCCCATCCAATAACATGAAACCCTACCTCACTTGAAGTGTCCGTCAATTTGAGATAACATGTTGGACTGTGTGAAAGAGGATATGGGTAAAAAAGGGGTGACTACAGAGATGACGACTAATAGAGGAGTACGGAAGAAAAAGACATGTTGCGCCGACCCCAAATAAATTGGGATAAGGGCAGGAGAATGATGATGATGAATGATGATGTCCGATGCGCTCCTAAGACAGAGGCCCATCTCAAATTGCAAGACTCGACTTCCCTTCAACATCGTTCAGTATTATCAGTATCACACATGAAAACACTCATAAGCATAAGCTCATAAGCACGTAAGCTTATAAGCTGATGGACATGTGTATTCTCGTCATCTTGACCTATGGTGTACAAACTGGGTCTTTGACAAACATCCAAAAGTCCAAACTCAAGCTTTGCTAACATGCTAAGGAGCGCAGTATACTAGGTGTTTAATTAACAGATCTCGAAATACTATACTGCGCTCCAAAACGCAAATCGTAGATGTGGCTGAAAAGGCTGACCAACTTAAATGGGACTGGGCACGACATGTCTGCCGCATTTCTGACTAGCTGTGGGCTCGTAAAACACAGGATTGGTGTCCGGACGCAGTGAGCCGGGGCCGCGGCAGGGCAGACCACGAAGGAGATGGCGATGATGGACGACCTGGATATCTTCCTTAAGAATTGGAAAGAAGAAGCAAAAAATCGTGACCGTTGCAAGGAATGGAGGGAGACCTTTGCCCAGCAGTGGGACAGTACGGGCTAGTAATAATAATAAAAGTGAGGAGGAAAACATTGTGAGGAAACCGCCCCACAACAAAAAATCGAAGACATGTGACATCCACCAACCCGCAATGGGCCCGCGTGGTGGATTCACTGTCCATTCCGGGAAAGGGAATAGCATTCCATTTCTTAAAGAGGAAGGAGATCGAGTCCCAGCAGCAGAAACATTATAACTTATAAGGCAGATTATGTTGTGTTATGGGTTTCATCATCTGGAATTTCTCAGTAGGAGCACGGGGCCCAGAATTTGTACCCTAGACGATGGTAATTAGACTCGCCCCCTATTATATAGAACCTAACTGGCAAAATGTGGATGTACTCTAGCTTCATCTCTGTCTGGCCCTTTGGGGTACAGAAAGAAAGAAAGAAAAATTATTTATTTTGCACAGATTACAAACGCACATTAATTTATAAAAGCCTAGTATTCCAGCAAAATAAAATTAAAACTAAACTAATTAACTAATGCCAAGTGATCTCGTTTCTGGTGCCCGTGATGCTATGTCATAGTACTTATGTTGTTTTTGGACATGTTCCGAAGAAAAGTGATTAAGCTACATTTGAGTGAAAATTCCTTCTACAAGAAAACATTCAAGCTTTTTTACAAAAAAAAATATTCCGTTACTTAGTACAGGTTATTCTTGAAGAAAAGTGTTCGGTAATAACATGGCTTCAGTCTTACCTCCCGTTTTTGAGACTCAAAGATTCTTGGTAGTCAAAAATGAAGACAAAACTTCGTAAAGGCAAGGCGATGACGAAATTCCGAAACAAGTCACGCACGCTAAGAAATTACGGAATGCTCCCCAGGGTAAGTAAACGAGCTGAAAACTTCAGGTTCCCGGAAAATTTCATACACGAAAAGATAAATAAATTATTAAGTAGAGAAAACAGGGCATTTTGCTGATGCCGTTATCAAAGAGAGTCGCTGAATGGAAGCATTTTGTAAATGTGATGTTAATCTTGCGGTTTTTTCTCTTTTGGAGCCCGACGTATGAATTAATGAAAACCAGGTACCGGTGATAATCAAAGTGCGCTTGTTTTTAAAATAATAATAATAATCTTTAGGTATATCGGGTGTAAAAAGACAGTTTCCGAAGCCGAAAGCCATATATTCTACCCATTATTTGGATATTTTTTTTCCACTAGACCACTGGTTCTGGAGATATTGAAGGTCAAAGACTCAATTTTTGTTTTACTTTTTTACGGAAATTAATTTTAAGAATCTAAGTGTTATTACTTAACTTTTTTCCAAACAAACATTACCTAAATTTTCGTTTTTTTTTTCGAAATTTCGAAATTGTAGTTACGAAAACGCTATTAATATCAAACGTTTCCGACAAGTATCTACGTGGCTTAGAGCGAAGGGGTCGGGTTTAACTCCACTTGCCTGTGTTCGCGTTACATTGCGCGGAATAAATAAAAACTTTTTACAAAAAAAAATTCAACCGACCCATAAATAATACTAAAAAATGCAAAATAACTTTAATTTCGGAAGTCGGTGTTTCTAGTTTGGTTTCTTCGTTATATGACACCGACTTTCAGGAAGTCGGTTGTATTTTTTTTGTAAAAAGCTTTTTATTTTTCACTTTTTAGTTGTTGTACCCCATTCTAAAACTAAATTAATAGTAAAGCTATGCCCGAATTGATAGCCCCAAAAATAGGGAATTTGAACATAGTTGGTGAAATTAGGGTGTATCAGGGTGAACTATACAAATCTGTATACCCCTTCAGAGCTAATTAGCGTGATGTAATGTTGTGAAGTGTTGAAAACAATATATAGCCATGCGATTGCAGCAATTCTGGAAGGTTTGCTATCATTTATTGAAGAGTTCCATTGTGTATCTTCAAAGTTCTTTATCAGATCTTCACCAAATTAAAGTGGGACCACATGTAAAGCAACAGCTTTCAAATAAAAAAAATCTTCAAAATCGGTTCACGTAGTAAAAAGTTATGAGGTAACACACATAAAAAAAAAATTAAAAAAATACAGTCGAATTGAGAACCTCCACCTTTCTTTGAAGTTGGTTAAAAATAAAAATCGTTTCCCAGCAATCATTTTTGCGCAAAACTACTTTGTTAGACATACAGTATGCGTAGTTAACGGCTCTGTGATGTGTCTTTTTATACCCGTATATAAAATTCAAAATTCTGATTTACTTACTGACTGATATATCAACGCACAACCTAAACCGCTGGTCCTAGAGAAATGAAATTTGGAGGGTGTGTTTTTTGTGAAGAGTAGAGATCCACTAAGAAAGAGTTTTTTGAAATTCCACCCCTGAGAGGGTTAAATGTGGGGTTGACAGTTTATAAAGAGGGAAGTAATAATAGGCTCTTGTCCTAAAAAAAAACAAATCAGTTTTTTTTAGTCACCTAAGGCAAAACTGAGTACGATACAGTGAATTGAAATTTCGCGTGACGTCATATCTCGTATCGTGTTCAATACACTTTGTAATGATAGGTAACGTAACAAGCCAAAAAAAATGCGTCTTTGACCTTCAATATCTCCAGAATCAGTGATTTCTCAGGTATGGTTTAGTGGAAAATAATGATTTAAATAATGGGTAGATTATGTGGCTTTCGGCTTCGGAAACTGTTTTTTTACACCCGATTTAACTCATCAATAAATCATTGTATTCACCCATATTAATGCGATTTTTTTATGAAAATATCACCGTATATGAAGATCACACCTATATTTCAAACAATATTTCTAAACTTTTTGACTGGTTCGTCATACCGATTGATTAGAGGCACCGTATACGTATACCAATAAAATTTCCTGTGCAAGCATAACAAAGGCTGCAAACTTCGTTTCAAATAGAGCTTTGAGGTCTCCTCGATACCATAGTGCAGAAAATAATATTAGTAGTAGAAGCTTCCCTAAAAGGTAAATAAATTCAATTTTGTCGGCCATAGCTTGTCGTCCACCAAAGCAAAACACATCTGGTCCATCGCCCCCAGCCTTTAACCCATAAAACAAATATGAGGGATGATTACATAGAAACTTCTCAACGTGTTAACCAAGTTTACGTGTAAACCAAGGCTCAGTTAGACAGTAACCAACTCCGTAATTGGATAACGTGCAAACCAAACGTTAAACTGAAGTCTGTTCTCTATTCCCAGGAGTTTTGGTATTGCCTTGTTGCTAGTTGATTGTGTTCGTTGAGATGGAAAATAAAGCTGGAGAACCAATTGGGTTTGCGGTGAGAACAAAACCTCTTTGAAACGAAGTTTTGGTACGATTGGTTTGCGGGAATCGAAATAGATGTCGGAATGAAAAAGTCTATAAAATGCATCCTTTTTCATAGTTCATCCATATCACAAGTTTACACTTAGTTTGGGTGTCAGTGGACTGAACCTATTGTTCATTGTACAGTTTGTAAAGCTACATAAAATTCAATCTATCTGCCTAGCCTTTTCCCAAATATCTTGGGGTTGGCTTCCAGTCTAACCGGATGCAGCTGAATACCAGTGTTTTACATGGATCGATTGCCTATCTGACCTCCACAACCCAGTTACTGGGTTATACGATACCCCTTGGTAAGATCGGTTGTCAGACTTTCGGTCTTCTGACGACCCGTAACGACTGTTTAAGATCCACAATTGACAGCCGAGACCAAATGTGCCTTAAGGCCCGTTAAGTACCAAAAATGGCCGTTTCTGATACTTTTGCCTACTACTTTGGATACGAAACATTGTAAGACCTGTTATAACAACGTAAAAATACTTTATCATCTTTGTAACAAACGTGACGTTGGATTCTTTAATATTTATTTTCTATGCTATGCTACGATTTTTTATTCAATAAGGGCGCCACTTGGCTGGTAGTAGACCCTTAACGTGCTTTCCGAGGCACAGAGGAGTATCGGTATACCGGTAAAACGTGGTGAATAGGGATAAAATTCAATGTAATTAAGATAATAAAATTGTTACTGGATTTTTTTTTGGCTTCTATTTAACCGACTTCGAAAAAGGAGGAGGTTATCAATTCGGATGTTTGTATTATTTTTTTTTTTATGTATGTTCGGGCATAACTCTGTCATATATTGACGGATTTGCAAAATTCTTTTTTTGTTCGAAAGGGCTTTATTCTGAAATGGTCCCATTTAAATTTCAAAAAGATCTGATGATGGGTTTCGGAGACAGACAACGGAACTCTTCAAAAATTGACAGCAAATCAACCGCAATTGCTGCTATCGTGTCTATGAATTGTTAACACAGTTTAATCGGGAGCCACAACTAAAAAGTGAAAACTAAAAAACTTTTTTACAAAAAAATAGAACCGACTTCCAAAAAAAGTGCAAAATAACTTTAATTTCGGAAGTCGGTGTCAAAAAACGAAGACACAAAACAGGAACACCGACTTCCGAAATTAAAGTTATTTTGCACTTTTTTTGGAAGTCGGTTCTATTTTTATATTTCTCGGGATCCTGAGTTCCCGTACTTTTGGAATGCGTATGAGGGGCCGAAGCCAAGTTACAGAGTTCCCTTCTAAGTCTGCATGTTATAACGGGTGACTACGGAACCCTGCACTGCGCGTGGCCCGACACGTGCTTGGCCGGTTTTTGAAATGACGTACCAACCGACGATTATCCCTGTGCGCGCTATACTAGTGTCACCCAAGAACAACCTCCAGTTGGTGCCCATTTCATAGAAAATCGGATAATCATGGGTGACTCCGATGGTTTTATTTAAAAAATAAAAAATTGAAGTGAATTTTTGGAATAGCACTTAAAAGGTAAAAATTCAAATACCTCTAGGTGACATTAAAATAATATGTTATGCGAAAAGAATAAGCAGTAGCAGATCGCAAAAAATATTTTAAAAAGCACAAGACTCCTATTTTACGATGCGTACGTAACACTTAGACAACTCTATCAGATGGTCTAGCACCAGATTTCTAATAGTACTGACAGGTATCCAACTTGTAAATTTTGAAATCTACATTTCCCTCCGATCTCTGAATTAACAATTTGAATAATACTACTTTAGTCTCTAATATCCTGACAAACTTCAGCCTTAAAGTAGGGTTCAGCAAATCCTTAACGTTAAATTCTGAATTCAGAAACCGGCCCTTAGAAGCTTACGAGTTGCTTACTGAGAAAAAACTGGCCAAGTGCGAGTCGGATTTTGGACATTTATAGTTCCGTACCAAAAATTGGTATTTGTTAGTAAAATATATGTAATAATAAACATTGTCACCACAAGTTAAAAAAATTCTTCGGAACAAAATTTTGTGACAGACGACGGACAGACAGACAGACCACCTATAGATGGACAGACGGACACGTGAGTGAGAGCAATAGTGTTCCGTTTGGACCTTTCGGGTACGGAACCCAAAATCATAGTTGAACAGAAGTGGTTGCTTAAGAAACTGTTATTAGTGTAACAGAGTTGTGTAACTCATCATCATCATTTCAGCCGAAAGATATCCACTGCTGGACATAGGCCACCCCCAAGTATGCGTCTCGTCCTGGCGAGGGTCACGAGAATCCGGCGGATGCCCATCGGATTCCTTCGACCGTCACCAGGTCATCGGTCCACCTTAAAAGAGGCCTTCCAACGTTGTATCTTCCGGAACGCGGTTGCCACTGCACAACCTTTCGGTCCAATCGACTATCTGTTCTGCGGGCAATGTGCCCTGCCCACTGCCTCTTCAGTTTGGTGATACCTCGGGCTTTTCGGATATTTTCATTCCTGTTTCGATAAAGCAAGAAAAAAAACGAGAGAGCCTTATAGTAGTCGCATATAATGTGTAATATTTGACATCTGACCTCGGACATAAGCAACATTAACATACTATCCTGAAAAATAAAATAAAAATTTTAGTAACGATTTCGACCGCTTGCAGACTTATCTCCACAACTGCGCGCGCTCATTGGTCAAATAAAATAGCGTGCACTTCCCTGACTTCCCGTTACACACTTCCGTCCCATTTCACGAAATTATTCCCACAGATTGCGGGAAAGCGAGAGCAAAGATGTTATACATCAAAAATATTGTATAACTATTTTGGCGTAAAATAAAGTATATTCTATCTATCTACATCAGACATGACCTAGCTAGTAGTTGTTTTGCTGGACATTGGTAGAAGGCATTAGTTATTCATTTCACATCATAATTTCCCTCCGCAGCCTTATTTAAAACCTTTAGACCCCAATCTTCCCCAAACTTTAGTCTTTATTTTGTTCAAAACAAAACTTAGGGTCGCCAAGTAAGACCATCTTAGCGAATATTTATAAATTATTGATAAAATCTTTGCGACTTTGTGTTGACTACGGTTTTACTAAATATCGCTTCTTTGTAATAAGTAAGTACTTATTTTACTTTATAAGTTTTCTTACTTTTTGTTAGAGGCCGGAGAATTTTACAATAACTGATTCCTACCAGTGTTAATACAGAGTTGTATTTAGATAAAATTCTAGATTTTTTTAAAAGGTGATTCTCGTAATTTGAATATTTCAGAGTTCTTTAAAAACATTATTCGGGTATCTAGCGATTTTAAAAACACCATTATTGAAATTTCAAAATATTTTTTTCAAGTCATTTTAATTTTCATTTTTTATCGACCTAAAATATAGTTTGATAGTAGACTTATAGCACTATGCGTTAAAACATCAAAATCAAGTCATAGCAATCTGAATACCTATAAACTTTACTAAACCTAAACGATTAATAAACCGTCTTAGAAAATAACTTCTCGCATATATTTCCATCCAACGTACACCTCACACACATCTACATAGTAAGTACGTACAACTAAATACTACCCTCGTAAAGTTATCGGTTAATATATACGGGAAGGATCTTCCCTTCGAGAATTTCAGCTAAAATAAAATCACTCGTGCGAGGTTTCAGTCCCTTCGAGTGATCCTTCAGGCTTTCACTGTACGCTGAAAGATGAAATTAATTAAAGGTTTTAGATTTATGAAACTTGGTGGAAAAATAAAATAAAAAACTGGCCAAGTGCGTGTTGTATTTCGCGCATTAAGGGTTCCGTACCAAATAATGGTATTTGTTAGTAAAGTATTCGTAATAATAAACATTATCACCTTTCAAGTTCATAGGTAAATAGGAAGTTAAAAAAATCTTCGTTACAAAATTTTGTGACGGACGACAGACGGACAGACAGACGGACACGTGAGTGACAACAATAGGGCTCCAATTGAACCCTTCGAGTAAGGAATCTTAAAAAAGAAAATTATTTTAAAATAATAAGTAGTACAAAAATAACAATCTAGAAAGAGAGCTGAGAAACCAAAATTCAACAAGAAAGGAATTAGAAATCACATAATTTTATCAAAATATCAATCAGAAGAATAAGATAGATTAGAGATTTGATTTGTAATTGGCTTTCTGGTGACTATGGTTTCCTTTTTTATTACCCAGGCAGGCTTTACTTTGTGTAAATTATTTCATCACCACTGCTCTCAAAACCGTGAAGGAAAACATCGTGAGGAAACCGGCATATCCATATATATTTCGAAGACATGTAACATGCACGTGGTGGATTACGGCCCACACCCTCTCACAGAGAGGAGGCCTGTACCCTAGCAGTGGGGACGTCAAGGCGCAGTTATACCACTTTTTTTGATTTTAATTTGAAAATCACGTCCAAACGACTATATGTTACTGTTGACAATTTCCTTCGTAATTTTATATGTTAATATTTGAAATTATATTTTTATAACATAGTGTAATTAATTTGTAAAGTTATTTCTGAAATGTGAAATGAGAATCACGCAAAAACTATTAAGCATATTTTTATGAAACCTTCACCATTTTAAAGAATGGTTATTTAATGATTTATATTTTAATAAACGTGTTTTGGTGTAATACCTGTTGTTTTATGTATAATAAATTAATAATGCATCTAATTTCGGACAGCGCTCCTTGATGGGCGAGTCCTGTTACTGGGTGGATGTACGACTCGTTACGTGAGCTCAGCACAGAACTCGCAAGCTAACCACTCAAGGTCGTTGGCATTTAATTGTGCCCTAAAAGACTGATGATGATGATAGAGTTGAAAATTAAAAAAAAAGAAACGTTTTCAATTCAATCAACAATCACTGTGAACTGCGAAAGTGTTTAGAAAATGATGTCGAAGACGTTATTTTGTGTGTTTTTAATTGAACAACACGTCTAAACGACTAGTCTTATTTCTTTGAAAAATATATATGTTGCTCTAGACCATTTTGTTCGTAATATGATCTGAGAATATTTGAAATAGTATTTTTATAACATAGTATAATTAATTTGTAAAGTTATGTCTAACGCGGACAAAAAATTGAGAATCACGCAAAAACCATAAAGCGTATTTTTATGAAACTTTCACCATTTTAAAAATTATTTATAATTTAGTCTCAGTGTTTTAGTTTAATACTTGTTATTTTATGTGTAATAAAATAATAATGCGACTAATTTCGGACAGCGCTCCTTGATGGGCGAGTCCTATTACTGGGTGGACATACGACGCGTTACGTGAGCTCAGCGCAGAACACGCAAGCTAACCACTCAAGGTCGTTGGCAGCTAATAGCACCTTAAGTAAAGGCAGGCATCATCATCATCATCATCATCATCATTTCAGCCGAAAAACATCTATACTGTCCACTGCGGGACATAGGATTCCCCTAAGTGTCGCCACTGTGTGTCTCGCATCCATCAGATGCCCGCGACCGTCACCAGGTCATCGATCCTCTTTGTTAGGCTTTCCAACACTGTATCTTCCGGTACACGGTCGCCACTCCAGAAAGGCCCATTAAGGCGAACTTATACGACTTCTAATGATTTTTAATTAAATATCACGTCTAAATGTTACTCTAGACAATTTTCTTCGTAATTTGATATGTGAATATTTGAAATGTTCACATATTAAATGTATATTTTTATAACATAGTGTAATTAATTTGTAAAATTATGTCTAACGCGGATAAAAAATCGAGAATCACGTAAAATCTATTGTACGAGCTACGCTGTACATTGACCTTTGTGGTAGTTTGTACGTCATGCTCAATAATGCACAAATCTGTTATTGTTTAGCTGTGCATTTCTCCAACATAGTATTTAAGTGTAACAATATTGTAATTATATTAAGTAGCAATAAATCCATCAAGGGAATCGTTGGTCTACTCATTTACATAACATAACAAACATAACATAACATTTTCACTGTTGGGCATTAAACCCCAACATTTGGTCCTTCGAGCAATTGAGTGTTGTGTGATTTATATCTTTACGGTCGAAATTCGGTTGGACTGGACTCTCACAAGCGAGTCGCCCCAGTAACCAATTGAGAAGGCGTGTATCGTAGAAGAGAAAGGTTGCACAATACCAAGAACCAGGAGTGTGGAGCAACAGCCTGCTTCTCAAAACAAAAGTTCGTCAAGTCGTCGGAAGGTTTGACAACATGACGTCATCGGCAAACACTTACGAGAATCAGCGCGAACTTTACGAAAACATCAAGAAAGTCGGCATCAATATCAAGAAGGATGGCTGGGACAGGAAGAACTTGGACTACTTCAAACGACGTATGCAAATGCTGGAAAACTTATGGAGTGAATTCCAGTTCAGTCATGATCGTCTGTCCACAGAAGTAAGTGCGAGTCATCCTTATTTTACAAGCGATTTATATAACACAGCACTGAAGTGTTATAAAGAAGTCAAGGAGTTAATTCTCCAACAAAATCAACAACTGTCGATTCACAAAGGGTCCGCAGGGGGACCGGCGGCGGCGGTACAACCAACACCGTTCGAAAGTACCTCTGAACAAGATCAAGCAGGTACATCGACCAAGAAAGTACAACAACAACAAGACAGCGAGGAAGAAGAAGAGAATCAATCACCTCCTCAACAACAACAAAGCCCTAGCAAGCGGGACACAGGGTCCAACAGTAAATTGGACGACCTTATACGCAAACAATCGGCGAACTTCAAGGCTTTCATGAGAGCTGTCGCCAACATTCAAGTGGAATTTATTACAGAAAAATGGGAATTCCAGGATGCGTTGCAAACGTTACAAGCGCGTTGGACCGCTATTGACAGTCTCCATTGGGAAATCGAGTGCGAACTCAACGGGGATAAGAACGCAGTATATGAAGAGCGCTATACAAGATTCGAGAACCAATATATCAATCTGAAGAAAGCATTAAACACCAAGATGTGGGCCGGAGCTTACCGAGAAAAAACAACACCAAAGTTGGAGATACCAGTATTCCACGGAAAATTTAATCAGTGGACACCGTTCAAAGACCTTTTCACGGAAGCCATCCATAACAATACATCCTTGTCTAATGCGCAGAAGATGCAATTTTTGAAAAGCAAGGTCCAAGGAGAAGCTGAAAGGTTGATACAACACTTACAAATAAGCTCGGATAACTACCTAGTGTGTTGGGACATTCTCAACAATCGCTACAACAACAAAAAACTTATATTTACATCGCATATCAACATGCTCTTTAATCTGCCTACCATGCAACAACAGTCATTAGCACCAATCAAGAAAATCCATGACGTTACAATAGAATGTTTGCACGCCATCAAGAATTTAGAAGTGGACATTAGAACCTGGGATCCGTTACTAGTGCACATCTTGGCACAAAAACTGGACGCTGAGACATACTCAGACTACATTGAATCGCTAAAGAACTCGCGGGAACTACCGGTACTAAAGGATTTCTTGGACTACCTGGAGGCGAAGTTTACTTCAATGGAATCATCGCAGCGTAAACAAGAAAACCATCAGAAAACAAGTTCTGCAACAAGTCATAATCATGAAGCATCTCATAACAAGCAACACAACAAGAATCAAGCGGCTAGTAACAACAAGGTGACGAAATCGTACCATGCGTCAATGTTTACTTGCCCACTCTGCAAAGACGAGCATGGCCTCTATTTTTGTGCAAAGTTCTTAGAAATGTCGAATGACGAAAAACTTAACACAGTAAACAAACTACAAGTCTGCATTAATTGCCTGTACAGTCATAAGGGCAAAAGATGTACGTCAAACAACCGATGTCGCAAGTGCAAAGCTAAGCACAATACGTTAATACACGAGGCTGCATCAAAAAACAATGAACAAGGTCAATCAAATTCATCATCTCATGTCTCTCAAAATGATCAAGACGCTTCAGAGATTCTATTAGCGACCGCCATAGTGAAAGTAAGAGGAGCTGATGGAACTCAGTACAACATGCGAGCTCTTGTGGATCAAGGGTCGCAGATATCACTGATAACAGAACGCGGAGCTCAACTCCTCGGGATCAAACGCCAGAAATGTAAGGGAGTTATCTTTGGAGTTGGGGAAAAAGAGAGCAATTGCAGGGGCATGATAACAATCTCATGCAGTTCTGTCTGCAGCGACTTCACGTTCAGAAAATCGGTATACATAATGAAAAACTTAATCAAGAATTTACCGAACAAAAGTTTTACAAAACCATCATGGCCACAAATACAAAATATCAACTTGGCGGATCCCGAATTCAATAGCAGCCGACCAGTAGATCTTCTATTTGGAGCAGACATTTACTCCCAGATCATGCTAGGAGGAATCATCAAAGACGATGACGTCACACGGCCCATCGCACAACAAACATACTTAGGCTGGCTACTATGCGGACACGTCAAAACTACAAAACTACAATGCAACGTGGTGCTGAACAATCTGGAAGATATGATACAGTTTTGGGATTCCGAAGACATCAAAGACCGAGCCGCTTTCTCAGAGGAAGATCAGAAATGCGTTGAGTACTACACCAACACCACCCAACGTTTAGACAATGGGAGATACGAAGTGAGACTTCCCATGATAAACGACTGGGAATGCAAGCTAGGCTCTTCCAAACAGATGGCCATTGCCCAATTTAAAACATTAGAACGAAGATTGGGAAAACAACAACACTTAGCAAAAGCCTATAAAGAATTTATAGCAGAGTACATTGACTTAGGTCATATGCAACAATCAACATGTAACAAGACACTTGACTGCTACTTGCCGCACCATGGCGTCGAACGCGCCGAGTCAACGACAACCAAGTACAGGGTTGTGTTTAATGCGTCCGCAAAAACTACTACCGGTCGGAGCTTAAACGATCTCATGTACAAGGGCCCAAACCTACAACAAGATTTACAAACAACATTAATACAGTGGAGGCAATACAAGTATGCTTACACAGCTGATATTGAAAAGATGTATAGGCAAATTTTAGTGGCCCACTGTGACCAAAGCCTACAGCAGATTGTCTGGCGAGAATCACCAGAAAAACCTTTGCTTTCATATCAGCTCGCTACAGTTACTTATGGCACCAAAGCAGCACCATTCCTAGCCATAATGACACTACGAAGACTGGCGGAGGACGAGCGTCAAAATTTCCCGGAAGCTTCAAAGATAGTGGAGGAGTCATTTTACGTCGATGATCTCGTTCACGGATCACATACCATTGAACAAGGACAGAAGCTGATTTCGGACCTAAAACAATTACTTGAGAGTGGAGGGTTCAACTTTAGAAAATGGTCTTCAAACGAACCGGCACTCTTGGAAAATTCAAATCAACATAACAATGAAAACACTGTCTTCAACTTCAAAACGGATCAAACATCAAAAACATTGGGCCTATGCTGGAATTCGACAGAGGACAAATTTACATTCCAATGTTCGATTTCAAGCGTCAACAAAAAACATACAAAACGCAGCTTATTAGCTGAAATATCAAAATTATTTGACCCACTTGGCTGGCTGGCTCCCTTATCAACAAAATTAAAGTTATTATTCCAAAAGGTGTGGGAGGTCAAATTACAATGGGACGACGAAGTTCCCGATAACATACACAAAGAATGGTACAAAATACAAGTGGACATAGGGGCGATAAACTTTTGTGAAGTACCAAGATGGCTCAGATGTGACGGAAGACAAGCTATAGAACTACACGGCTTCAGTGACGCCTCCCTGGATTCCTATGCGTGTGTTATCTACGCACGAGTTCACCCATCAACAGACGTTACACTTGTCGCTGCAAAGTCTAAAATTGTACCACACAGAAAAGTAACAACATTGCCAAAACTGGAATTAAATGGAGCACACCTTCTATGCAAATTAATGCAAAAGGTTAAGGAATCTTTACATCAACTTAACATTCGAGTCTATGGCTGGACTGATTCTATGGTTGTCCTGGGTTGGATACAAGGAGACCCATTACGATGGAAAACATATGTAGAGAATCGAGTTTAAAAAAATCAACACTGTAATACCGCGATCGTGTTGGGATTACGTCAAATCAAGTGAAAATCCCGCTGACGCCGCAAGCCGAGGCCAGTACGCCGGTCAATTGAAGGAAAACAAACTGTGGTGGCAAGGTCCAAGTTGGCTGTCATCCTTTGAAATGAGGACCCTAGTCAAACAGGTCTATACGTCAGACCAAGAAGTGAAAACAACCGCAATGAAACAAGTCAATGCTGTCCAAACCAACACAGACACCATCAACATTATCGAACAATTATTGCAAAAACATAGCTCTATTAATCATGTCATTCGAATAGTCGCATGGATACACAGAGCATTGCACTTAATAGTTCGAACATTGGACTCGAAACGTCGCCAATTACCAAGTTACCTTACGTTGCAAGAATTGAACAGGGCAACTAGGGCAATTGTGAAACATACACAACTAAAGGTATTTAAAACGGATATGAGTCATTTACGTAAACACGGCAGAGTGACATCGAATAGCAAGTTACTGCCTCTCAATCCTTACATAGATCAAGAAGGCTTGCTAAGAGTCGGGGGACGATTGAACAACGCTACATTAACTGAAGAGATGAAGCATCCGATGATCATCCCTCATGACAGCCACTTAACGCATTTGCTCATCGATCAAGCTCACCAAATGACTTTTCACGGAGGACCACGACTCACCTTGTCGCACCTACGCCAAAAATACTGGATCATCGGTGGCGTGCGAGTCACGAAAATGCAAGTCAGAAAATGTGTAACTTGCCAAAAAATCAGTCCAACAAAACAACAACAAATCATGGGTGAGCTGCCAACCGCAAGAATAAACCCTGCCCCGCCATTCTACCATACAGGAGTGGACTACACGGGATTCGTCGATGTCAAGATGAATAAAGGAAGAGGGGCTAAAACCACTAAGGGTTACATAGCCATCTTTGTTTGCATGGTAACAAAGGCAGTGCACATTGAGTTGGTCTCTGATCTTACAAGCTCATCATTTTTGGCAGCCCTTAACCGAATGGCAGCACGAAGAGGCGCCCCGCGCCATATGTACAGTGATAATGGCACGAATTTTGTCGGCGCTAATCGACTGCTCATAGAACAATACGAGGAAATAGAGAACACATACAGGAACGAACAACTACAGAAGGAAGTCACCGAGATGTTCATACAGTGGCATTTCAACGCTCCTGCCTGGCCCTCGGCGGGTGGATTGTGGGAACGAGCCGTAAGAAGCTTAAAACACCATTTAAAACGGGTGGTGGGTGAGCAAAGGTTAACATTCGAGGAGCTCACCACAATCCTAACAAAACTAGAAGCTTGTCTAAACTCCAGACCTCTGTGTGCGCTAACTGAAAATGTGGAAGACCTAAACTGTCTGACGCCAGCACACTTTCTAACAGGGAGATCAGGTTTGACCGTCATCGAAACAAGTGAAGACGCCCGAACAAGATGGGAGCTGACTAGGAAAATATACACAGAAATCTGGAAAAAGTGGAAAAACGAGTACTTGTGCCAACTGTTAGCAAGAACAAAGTGGCAGAAGCCTCAGAACAACGTGAAGATTGGTGACTTGGTTGTTGTACATGATGACCAGCAGCCCGCAGGAAAGTGGTTAATGGGCAGAGTTACAGATCTTCACCCGGGGACCGACGGATATGTTCGTGTCGTCACCCTGAAAACAAGAAACGGCTCCTTAAAGAGACCCATAACAAAGCTATCTATTTTACCAATAGACAGCAAAGAAAAATCTATTCCAGAAAACACCGAAAATGCATACAGAAAACCAACTACAAACAAGACTACAACAAAACGTGAACAACCTGCCAAAACAAGCAAAATTAATATGATTGGATTAGTAATGGCCCTGCTATATCTACTGAGTCCAGCAAGAGCGACAAAAAACATAACAAGCTTTATCGAATTGCAACAAGGCCTATATTTCGATAAAACTACTAACATAAAATTGATTCGCGACGAGTGGAAGATAGTTGTCTACTACGACGTCAAACCCTACTGGGATGGTACAGCAGTGTTCACTAAATTCAACGATCACCTTGAAATCATATGTTCAAAATTGAAACAGAAGACACAATGTGACGTCATAGCGTTACAATTACATCACGCGTTCGCTGAACTTGAACACTACAACCGTATGTTGCTGAATCCGCAAGGTCGGGTGAATATGAGAAGCAAACGCGGGCTTATCAACGGTGTCGGGTCAATCGCACGTTCCCTGTTCGGAGTATTGGATGACCAATTCGCCGAACAATATCAACGGGATATAGAACTCATTAAGGAAAACGAGAAACATCTGGCCCTATTGTCTAAAAATCAGACAACTATAATAGAAGCCGAATACAACGTATTAAGAAGATCGGAAGAAACAATTGCAAAACAACACAAATTATTCAATCAACATCTGCTAAGCCTAGATAAGCTAACGAGCAACATTCAACATGAAATTGAGTCTCAAGAATTATCGATCGAGTTTGTAATGTCGGCTATCTCTGCAAACAGCTTTATAGAACATTTAAGAAACGTTCAAGAGACACTGTTGGATACCGTAACCAACATTTACAACGGCAAGATGAACTTACACCTCATTGCGCCAAAACAGCTACGGGACGAATTGTACGTCATATCCGGTCAATTATCAAAGGATGTAGCACTACCCATCACCAACATTCAAGATGATTTCTTCCGCCTTTATCACCTTCTACAAGTTAAGGCAAAAATGACAGAGAGATATCTAATCATTGAGATACGAGTGCCGTTAGTCAGTAGAGAAAACTACGAAGTCTACCACGTCATACCTGTCCCAAAAAAGAATGGCAACGACATGGTCACCCTACTACCGACAGCGGAACTATTAGCAATTAACATACAGAAGGATTCATATCTACAGATGACTGCAACCGACCTACATCAATGCATGCACTATGACAGTACGACTCTGTTGTGCGCCATGAGGTCACCAATATACCACATGCAGTCTGACGAGAGCCTCTGTGCGAAGAGACAAGATTCGTCTGACTGCAAAACAAAACATGAGAGCTGTGAAAACACTTGGATGGAACTTAGCAACATAAACAGCTACCTATACTTTTGCTGTGACGCTTGCAAAATACGCGTCATATGCGGGAATCAAGTTTCAACTGCACTACTTAGCAACGCAGGGGTAATGACCCTCGACAGCGGCTGCACTATCAATAGTGAGACGTTCACTGTCCATTCCCAAAGGCAATTCCTGGATACTATGCATGCCCAGGTTGAAGAACTCACTCTGGAAATCCCTCCAATCAATCGGATCATCAACCTATCAGTACCGGTTTTGAAACATGAACCCGAGAATGAGTCGGTAATGGAGCAGAGCTCATTACTGCGAGATCTGGGAAAACAGATAGAACAGATGAAAGCCGCGGCCACAGAAGACATCATATCTGATCGGGCAACATCCCACGATATTCACCAATATGTTGTCATATACGTATTGGCAACAGTAGCAGCGACAGCAGGCGCAATATATGCTTACCACCGACTTCGGAACCATTGCACGAGTCAACAGAAACCTGAGGCACCACCTGTCCCTAACCCAGCGCCCCGAAGGAGGTCGACTGCAAGCATCGTGGACAACGCAGCTGTATTTGACGTCACAGACGACAGCAGCGTAGTGCACTTATCGAGTGCACGTACACTCAACAAAGCAACGTCGCCTATTGCGCGTTGTGATTCAATTGTATAAGGCTATGATAAGATTATTTCTCTTTTACATTTTATCTCCTTTTTAACATATTATAATTTAACTTTACATTTACATTTTATCGTTTACAGTTTTATTGTTTACCTTTTGTGAGTGGGCAATATGTACGAGCTACGCTGTACATTGACCTTTGTGGTAGTTTGTACGTCATGCTCAATAATGCACAAATCTGTTATTGTTTAGCTGTGCATTTCTCCAACATAGTATTTAAGTGTAACAATATTGTAATTATATTAAGTAGCAATAAATCCATCAAGGGAATCGTTGGTCTACTCATTTACATAACATAACAAACATAACATAACATTTTCACTGTTGGGCATTAAACCCCAACATCTATAAAGCGTATTTTTATGAAACCATCACCATTTTAAAGAACATTTTATTTTTTTATATTTTAGTATCCGTGTTTTACTATTTATGCAGTTGTTTAATGTATAGTAAATTAATAATGCGTCTAATTTCGGACAGCGCTCCTTCATGGATGAGTCCTATTATAATTACTGGGTGGACGTACGACGCGTTACGTGAGCTCAGCACAGAATACGCAAGCTAATTAGTCAAGGTCATTGGCAGTTAAAGCGCCTTAATTTTAGCGACTCTTCGGGCTATAACATGGCAGATATGTTTTATGCATATTTTGAATCAATACATAACGAAGTTTTAATATTAAATGTTACCCACAGTTATATAAATGGCCCTGAATTCACATTTGTTCCACCAATTTATTTTTCCAAGAAAACAGACTATCTAATTTCGTTTAAATCTCTTCTTCAAAATGAATAATGTAAGTACTTACCTACTATGAAACTTCAGTAGCTTTGAAAGGCTCCATATAGTGAAGGATCGGGTCTAACCAGACAGTTTTATTGTAGACACTTTGTCTAGGGACTCTTGATTTGCTACCCTTAATCTGGAGCAAGTATCTTAGCCCTATCGTAAATATGACGTACCACGTGACCAAAGGGCTGGCCTTTTTTAACCGACTTCGAAAAAGGCGGCGGTTTATGTTCGACTGTATGTATGTTTTTTTTTTATGTATGTCCACCGATTTTTCTGTCAGTTATGGTCCGATTTTCAAAATTCTTTTTGTATCTGAAAGAATATACTTCTGAGGTGGTTCCATATAAATTATACCGAAATTGCTTCAGCGCTTTTCGAAAAACTGAACAAAAACGAAAAATACACATAGATGACGTTTTGGTTTTCTCCAATTACGAGTATGTTTAAATGCCACGTTCCTTGTTATTGCGGTTTTTAGTTCTGGGGTATAACAACTAAAAAGAGAAAAAATGTAAAACACTTTTTTACAAAATAAACAAATGACTTCCAAATATGAACTGTGTCTTCCAAACTGTCACAAAGTTTATAAAAGGAAAACAATCATTCTTCATGAACCACAGACCATAGCTAACTTCAGGGTGTCGGTTCTAGCTAACTTCAACCTGTATATTTTGTGTGACAGTGATGCGCGCGCATCTTAAAATTTCACTCTCATCATTTTTTTATAACGCGCCTAAAGAAGTATAACTTCAAAGAGTTTTTTCGGTCAAAGATTCAGCATTGCTATTCAACGTGGCAATGCTGTCAGTGTTCTGAATACTTTTCCCATTGACAGCAATGTGGACGAATTTTTGAATGCCCAATAATCTGTACCTACGCCTCGCTATTTTTTTGCCGCTTGTACATATTTTATTTATTTTTATTAGCTACTGTATTGGACAAAGTAAACCGTAAAATATAGCTTTGAGAAGAAAAAAAACCGTAAAGCTACTGTTTTTAAGGGAATAAAATGTTTAAGGGATTTAGTTTATATAAGTAAGCATTATTAATACTGCCTAGATGGTCTCGTGTTTGCAAACGCTACTGCTAAGCATGAGGTTCAGGGATTAACTGCCGAGTCGGGAAAAATATTATTGAGTTTATCGGCCTACATTTTTTGTATATCAGCCCGAAGTCAAGATTTGTACTCAGATGATGGCAGAAAACTTGTCCCTAAAACATGGGACATTTCTAACAAATTGTGGGTGTACTATAAGGTTATTATTTATTTATTTAACACTTTATGCACATACAAGTACAGAGGCGGACTTAATGCCTCAGGCATTGTCTACCAGTCAACCTTTGGGTAATGCAGAGACAAATAGTTGTAGGTAGATGCAACACCAAAAAAAAAAACAGCTACCAAAATTTACTATAACTCTGCTTAACCCTTCGTAATACCTACAAACGTTACTATGATATGTAATATTATGACGACCTTATGTTGGCGACCTTATGGTGGAGACTGGCACGTTGGAAGTTTGGAACATTCTAGAAACTCTTGGAACGCCGATTGAAATAATAAAGAACAAAGAAGACTTTTGTTTTTGGGTTCACTTCTGCTAGCTCGTCCGAACAGAGCACATGTATTATTTTTATTATTCAATATAACGTATAAGTTCGCCAGTCCTCTTTTCTTTATAACACAACACACATAAGCAGTCACTCTCGTACACCACACTCTCGCACTGCCAGCGAGTACGACAACCCCCAGACGCGTATAAGAAATCTCCAGGGACTCTGCACTAAGAGAAGGTGCTCCAGGTCCCTATAATATCTACCCCTTGCGTGTCAAGCGGACACCAAGTGAGCTTAAGAGAAAGTGCTCGAAATGTCAAGCGGACACCCTGTGAGCGTAAGCTACGTCATCGTCATAGCTGCTATTGGACAAAAAAAAATCTGAACTAGACCGACACGACAGGCCTCGATGGCTTGACCGGCCAGACACGGGAGGGGTACAGAACCCTAAAAAGCGCTAAACGATGAAGTTTTTGTATATAATTTGTACCCATGCAGAGCCAGGAGGGTCGCTTGTTGCTTAATATACTTAATGTACACTATACACGTACACTGGACAGGCGTAAATACATCTGCATAGGAATATAGGCTGTGTACTCGTAAATAGGAAATTGAAGATCTTATATTTAGTTTATACTAACGCCAATTGATTGTTTTCCTATTATAATTATTTATTTAAGTACATAGTTAATTTACAATAAATATTATCTTATAACTAACTATTTATAACCTAACTACATACAATATAATAATACATAAAAAATCCTAATTAAGTTTATGTTTACTTTTTACCAGCCTAGTAACATATTTTGCATTTTATGCTTGTTATCACACTAACATTATATAGGCGAACTGTTATTGTTACTTCTTCACGCTCAAACGGGTGAACTGATTTGGATAAAAGTTGGTATGTGGATAGCTTATACCCTGGTTTAATATATAGGCTACTTACTTTTTGTTCTGGTCTACGAGGGTGAAACCGCGGGGCGCATGTAGTTGTATTTAATTGTGAATTGTTTTTGAATGGACCTGTGTCCGAGACCATATATTTATTATTTACTAGCGACCCGCCTCGAGTCATGGGTACAAATTATACACAAAAACCTTCCTCGTTTATCGCTTTTTATATTAGTGAAAATTGCTTAAAATCCTTTGCGTGGTTTAGAAGAAGTTAGCGGGGAAACAGACAGATGGGGAAAGCTTTGATTTATACCAGGGATGCTATGGAACTTCGTAACCGTAACCGAAACTATCGGATATCCGAAATAAATATTTATCCGTAACCGAAATCGAAACCGATTTAAAAGTTTCGAATAATTTTGGATACGAAGTCTAAATCATGCATGTTATGACAGGTTTTTGTTTTTGCTTGGCCGAACCGACAAGCCGCGCTCGTCCCCTGCATGTTTTATTACTTCTGTTATAATTGCTTAGTCACATTGACTTTTATAATTGTTTAAAAATTTAATATCCGTAACCGAGACTAAGGGATAATCCGAAATAATTTCATATCCGTAATCGTATCCGAAACTGGTATAATATTATTCCTGTATCCGTATCCGTATCCAGACCTAAAAATCCATTTCCATAACATCATTTATACTATGTAGAGATTTATAATATTCAATTACAGTCAACTATAATATTGTACTCATGTACATTCTAACATTTTATCATAACGCAATACTCAAAGCCACAGTTGGCAGCTGCCTTCAAAACCATAAAATATTCCAACAAAAATATTTCACAAAATCACGACATTATCAACATAAGCTTTCAACGTGCATACACCGCGAAACGTTTTAACGTAATCAGCAGAAAATGACCGCTTTACGTCAATGTAACGTCACATCCACCCGGAACCGTTTCCAAAGAAATGACGAATCCTCGCATCCATTCCTCGTATTTCCCTATTAACATTTTTAGATTTTTCACAATAAAAGGTTGGTGAAAATGTATTTTCGTTTTCTGTCTACCCTCTGGAGAATTGACGTAAAAACCTGCATGCTACATCGAAAGGGCAGCCCTTGGGAGGTGTGCAAGTACGAGCCAAAAAATATAGTGTTCTTTTTCGAATATGAACTTTTCCGATACCAATTGTCTGTTCATCTGACGATGTTCATTTATTGATATGGAACCTTCTAGTATATGCTTTTATCAACCGTATACGCTGCGCTAAACGACGTTCACGCAGCGGTTACGCTGCGTTTCATTTATTGATATGGAACCGTCTAGTATATGCTTTTATCAACCATATACGCTGCGCTAAAGCGACGTTCACGCAGCGTTTACGCTGCGTTTACGTGTCGTCAAACAACGCTGAGTACGAAAATAGATTACAGCAAGAAATAAATTTTCATTTTCAGAAAATAATTGAGGTTTCTGATTATTTGGCCATATGAAACTCATCAGTCTTTGTTAGCTATACGAGATAACTGGAACCAAAATAGAATAAAGATAATGTAACTGGCGCGAGAGCTTTTGTATGTAAATATTTTACAAAGAAAATGCGGGATGCCTGACGTAATTAAAATGAATTGGGTTACGAGGTAGATGAAAAATGAATAAATTCAGACTTACAACATATTGTGCTTGAATTATTTTAGGCAACTGTGACTCTCACAAATTATATAGTTTTTACACCTTACCTAGATTGGAAATGCTGCATTTGAAAATATATTTCGCAAGCACTTTTCAAGTAGGAACTTTCAACTTGCGGTAGAACCATGTGTATTCGAAGGAAATAGTATTTTTAGGCTTCCGTGCCTCAAAAGGAAAAACGGAACCCTTATAGGATCACTTTGTTGTCGGTCCGTCCGTTTGTCTGTCTGTCTGTAAATACCCTTTATCTCGAGGTCTTACAACACAAATTATGGCAAAAGCCTGAAAACTGTAAATTTTTAATTACATCACACAAATTAGGGTCCCCATACAAGGAATTTGGGTCCAAATTTTAAAGAGAGGCAACAGCGGTCATCGTATGAAAGGAAGAAAAAAAGTTTTTCTGATTAATATTCAGGCACCGTATTCGGGTACCGTATGGTGTCGGACGTAAAAGAATAGTACCATCCCATCACTTCCCGTGGGTGTCGTAAGAGGCGACAAAGGGAGCTTGAGCCCTAGTGCATACTACTAAAGCACCTTGGGCCACCCGCGCGGTGGCGGGTAAACCACCACCAACAGCATTCCCAAGGAGGGTTGGCGTCAGGCAGGCGGCCGGCTATAAAACTTTTGCCAAAACCTTTTTGCATCATGGTCTGGAAAAATGTGATGTGCGATAGGGCTAGGGCGTACCCCACAGGCGACGCGCAGGGGCAGCACCCGGCTCCTGTGGGAAATGGACAAGGGTTGTCGCACCAGGACGGGCGGGTGCGACGTAAGACGCAAGCTCGGAGAGTGAGAGAATTAAGATTGAGGTGTGCGAGCTGGAATTTAGGTACTATGACTGGAAAAGGAAGAGAGTTAGCAGATGTTTTAAAAAGGCGACGGATAAATATAGCGTGTTTGCAAGAAACGAAATGGAAGGGTGCAAAAGCAAGAGAATTAGGAGAAGGATATAAGTTTTATTACTGTGGAAGTGATGGCAAACGGAATGGTGTGGGCATAGTTTTGGATAGTGAGTTAAAAGAATGTGTGGTGGATGTTAAAAGAGTAAGTGATAGAGTGATAGCTATTAAAGTGGTTGTGGAGAGTATGATAGTAAATGTTATTAGTGCGTATGCACCCCAATCAGGATGTGAGGATAGTGTAAAAGAAAAGTTTTGGAAGGACTTCGATTGTGTGATGATGAATGTACAGGAGAGTGAAGAGGTGTTTGTGGGGGGTGATTTTAATGGGCATGTAGGAAGTCTGAAGTACGGTTATGAGAGAGTGCATGGTGGTTGGGGGTACGGAGACCGTAATACTGATGGCGAGACATTGCTGCAAGCTGCTTCGGCTTTTGACCTGGCAATAACTAACACCTGGTTCAAAAAGAAAGACGAACACCTGATCACTTACAAAAGTGGCCAGCACGCGACCCAAATTGACTTTTTCTTGGTGAGACGAAACAGTCTCAAAACAGTCAAAAACTGTAAAGTGTTGCCAGGCGAATGCTTAGTCTCTCAACACAGGCTCATATTGATGGACGTAACAGTCAGTGTCTCGTCCAGTAGGAACAAAGAACGGCCCCCACCCAAAATCAGATGGCGTATGATAGAAAATGAGGAGTGTGCAAGTATGTTTAAGAGTCAAGTGGTAGATTAAATGATAGAAATGAAGGATATGGAAGGAAAATCTGTGGATGAATGTTGGAAAGAGATGGCGGATTGTATAAGGCGAGTAGCAAAAGATGTGTTTGGAGAATCGCAAGGTAAAGGCATGATAGAAAAGGATACATGGTGGTGGAATGAAGATGTGCAAAAGATGCTAAAAGAAAAGAAAATTTCGTTTAAAGTATGGCAGAATGTAGAAACCGGAAATGATAATTTGAAAGAAGAGAAAAAGAAAATTTATAAAGAATGGAAGAGGAAGGCAAAAAAGGCGGTTGCAGTTTCCAGGGCTAAGGCGCAGGAAAAGTTATATAATTTACTGGACAGCCCTAGAGGCCAGAAGGAGCTCTACCGGATTACAAAATTAAGAGAAAGGAGAACGAGGGATATAATGCATATAAAATGTATGAAAGATGAACTCGGTAAAGTCTTGTCGAAAGATGACGAAATAAAAGAGCGATGGAAGGTTTATTTTGAAAAGTTGATGAACGAAGAGAATGAATGGAGTGGTGTGCTCAAAGAGGTACAAGTAAATATGGGTTTGTTGAGAGAAATTAGCATGGATGAAGTAAGACAGGCAGTTCAATGTATGAAAAATGGAAAGGCCATGGGCCCTGATGACATACCAGTGGAAGTATGGAAGTGTTTAAAAGAGGATGGATGTATGTGGCTGACTTTATTCTTCAATAAGTTGTTGTATGAAGAAGTGATCCCACAAGAATGGTGCAATAGTTCACTAGTGCCCATCTTCAAGAATAAAGGGGATGTACAGGACTGCAACAACTATCGAGGGATAAAGCTCATGTCACATACTATGAAAGTATGGGAGAAAGTGATAGAGAAAAGATTGCGAGAGGAGAGTGAGATTACCCCGAACCAGTTTGGGTTTATGCCAGGTCGAGGGACAATGGACGCCACCTTCGCTCTCCGTCAATTGTGCGAGAAGTACAGACGTGTGCACAAGAACTTGCACATGGTGTTCATTGATCTTGAGAAAGCGTATGATAGGGTACCTCGGGATGTGTTGTGGTGGGCCTTAAAAGAGAAAGGTTTGCCTGGGAAGTATGTTGAGTTGATTCGTGCTATGTACAGACAATCTAGTACCTACGTCCGGTCGGCTGCTGGCAACACCGATAAGTTCAGTGTGGCTGTAGGCTTGCATCAAGGGTCGGCTTTAAGTCCTTACCTCTTCCTGTTGATTATGGACGCTCTTACGTCGGAAATACAGGAAGAGGCACCCTGGTGCATGCTGTTTGCCGACGACATTGTTCTGGTCGGTGAAGATGGACCTGAGATCCAGAGCAGATTGGAGAAATGGCAACAGAAGCTGGAGAAAGTTGGCTTGAAAATCAGCAGAACCAAAACTGAATACATGTTCTGCGATTTCGGCGGTCTCTCCAGTTCTGAAGCTGTAGTGCTAAATGGCGCGCTTCTCCCAGTCTGCTCCGATTTTCGGTATCTCGGTTCACTCGTGCAAAGCGATGGCGAAATAGATCGGACTGTTAAGCACAGAATTAACACTGGATGGATGAATTGGCGGCAGGTCACCGGGACTATCTGTGATTCCCGCATTCCCCTAAAACTTAAGGGGAAGATTTATAAAACAATGGTCAGACCTGCTGTCTTGTATGGTTCAGAATGTTGGGCCACAAAAGGGATGAATGAAAAGCAATTGCATGTAGCTGAGATGAGAATGCTAAGAGCGATGTGTGGTGTTACGCGCATGGATAGAATTAGGAATGAGTATAAAGGAGGAAGTCTGAAAGTGGCACCGCTGACTGAAAAGTTGTGTGGAAATCGGTTGTCGTGGTATGGGCATGTGATGCGGAGGAATGAAGAAAATGTCGTGAGGAAAGTCTTGTGTATGGATGTGGATGGCTATAAGAGTAGGGGAAGGCCAAAGAAACGATGGTTGGACTGTGTGAAAGAGGATATGGGTAAAAAAGGGGTGACTACAGAGATGACGACTAATAGAGGAGTATGGAAGAAAAAGACATGTTGCGCCGACCCCAAATAAATTGGGATAAGGGCAGGAGAATGATGATGCACTCGTATGTGTGTGTGCAAAGAAACGATGGATGGACTAAGAGGATATGAGTAAAAAGGGTGTGACTAATACAGAAGTATGGAAGAAAAGGACATGTTGCGCCGACCCCAAATAAATTGGGATAAGGGCAGGAGAATGATGAATGATTCGGGCAGAAATTTTCGAAACTCATTTCACGAACTATTTCAATACCCGCAAGCTTGTACGAAACCCTCCACTTGGCCGATTTTTTTACTAAGGCAGTTACTAACTGAGCTCCTGAGAGGATATTGTGTAAAGATCTGATCATGTTTGCGGAGTAACCATGACCAGAGATCGCACCAGACTGAGAGGTTTGGAAGGAGTTAAGGGAGGTATAATTTCCAAACAGTGGGCCCAATGCAGGCTAACAAAAAAAGATGATTAAGGGGGTGGAAAGCTAATAATTAAAATACAGTGATCAAAGATAAAATAGGTTTTCTCATGACAAAAATCTATTCATACATTCATAATCCGAGTTCTACGCAAATACTGACAAATATTTTAAAACTAGCCTAGCTTCACTATTATCTTTAACACTGAAAAAATAGTAGGTAAGGGTATCATCGGCGTGGTCCCACTCTTTTAAACAGAAATATCTAAACAAAAGTCCGAGTTTCATCTGGAACAAAATTACTTCGTGGCATCGTTGAAAAAAAACGTATGCGAAGCTGGAGATTGCTTACCATACATAATAAATTCAGAGTATATTTACACTTACATAAATGACGGAATAGAGGTAATTTTTAGATTACATTTTCTCATAGATTATGCATAATAATACTTTCTCGGTGCTTTGTTTGTATGACCTACTTTTTCCGGAACCTTATTTGTAAAAAAATAAATTGGTTCTGTGCAGTTTTCATTTTCTTTTTGGTGTAACTGTGTTTCCATCTAATGGATCGCTTTTCGCAGAAAAAATGTTGGGTCAATGAAGGGATTTCTTATTGTCCGGAAATACTTAGTTTTGTGTTGTCAGTATCCAGTGCAATTCTGTTTTGTCCGACTGCCCAAGAAGGAGGGTAATGTCTTTCGAGAGTATGTATGTATATATGTTTTTCGACAGTATGTACGTATGTCTATTCCTTTGGAACGCCCTGCAACCTCAAAGCTGGATGGATTTCAACAAATAAGGTATCACTACATTGAGTTTGACTGCCGACATGACATAGGCTATATGTATTTTAAAAAGAAAGAAAATGGCGGCCACCGTTAGGTCAAATCAAATCAAATCAAATCTCGTTATTGCATTCATGTGTTTTACATTTAGTTGTGAAAATATGTAAGTAAGTTCCAACATGAAACCCGGTTTGGGCACGGCAACATAATAATAATTTTTACATCATAATAATAACATAATATAATAGTAAGATTATGTATATATATATTTATCCCAATCTTTAATTACTAATCATAATACCTTAGACTATAATATTTTGATCAATTTAAATTCACTAATTGAACTGCAATGTCTATAGTTAGAATGAATTATTAATTCTTTGAACAATTACTGTAACAATTTAATTATTTTTGTTATTATTAACTTACTACTATTGCTATTGTTATTATCGAATTACTGTTGTTATTACTGAATTATTATTGCTATTTCTGAATTGATAATTTAAATATATAATTGGAATAAATAGGGTATTTTGTAGATTTTTTATTTAGTTTTATGATTTTATAATGCATGAAATGGTTTAGATATTATGGAATGTTTTAGATTTAATTTGTTACTTTTTATACTTTGGGATTTGCTTTATTATTATTATTTAAGACTAGGTATGTACATTTATTTTACCAAATACTAGCACCCTGCCAGCGACCTCATCCGCGTGAATTTCAAAAACATTAACTTTGACACCAACAATACAACTTTCAACTGGTGAAAGAATTTTCAAAATCGGTTCAGTAGTTACAGAGATCTGCCACCACATACAAACTCACAAACTTACAACCAAAAATTTTACCTCTCTATAATTATTGCTATAGATTTTATTGTAGGTATTCTGCGACCGAGTAAAAGCATTTTTGTATTAGGTATTCTTTTAATTTTCGGTTAAATTTATTGAATATGAGTTCGTCTTTTATATGTTTCGGTAATTTTTTTAGGTTGGTGAGGTCGTATTTTTAGTGAAATAATCAAGCGGTGTATCAAAATAAGGGCTCGAGGGAGCAATTTCAAAAATATAACTCATTAAAATGTAGAAAATTAAAAACATTTTCAAAAAAACCCGACTCACAACTAAATAAAAAGTGCCAGACTAGTCACTTTTCAAGCAGTCATTTTAGTAAAATTTAAGGTTTACAGCCGTTAGACTAGAAACTTTTACTAAATCGATACTTGAGGATATGCATAAATATGACAAAACAAAATAGGCAGAAACTTCAGAACTTCACCGTTTACGAAAACCTTGCCTACTCCTTGCATATGCTCAGCCTGCCGAAGATACAAAAAAAAAATTCTGTCTTACACACCAAAAGCTGCCTAGCCTTTTCCCAAATCTGTAGAGGTCGACTTCCAGTCTAACTCGATATAGCTGAGTTTGTTGCGCCATTTCTTCTTCGCAGCTAAAATACTAGGCACTAGGTGACGGCGGGCGTTTTTAAATAACTATTTTTATGTAGAACTTCACGTTCCAAAAGTTTTGACCAGTATTTTACATGGATCGACTGCTTATCTGACCTCCACAACCCTGTACCTAGCTGGGTAACATAATTGGCAAGACTCGTGTCAGATCTTCAGCCTCTAGACTAAAGAACTGACACCAGTCTGTCACAGCTCTACAAATGATAGCAAGAACAAACGGCTTGACGTACTTTCCCAGGCACGAAGGGGTCTGGGTATATAATGGATGTTCACTCATCCACAGACTGACCTCGGCAAGAGTTGGTTTACCTTGAAAATCGACCAGTGCGGCTGATAGTATTTAGTCACGAACCTCTCGTTTTACCTTAAAGGAATCCACACAGAATTATATCTACTTCAAACAAATGAGAAAATAAACTTTTCCTGTCTGTCTGTCGTACCATCACGTCTTAACGGCGGAACGGATTGGGATGAAACTTTGCAAACGGGTAGACCACGTCCCGGATTAGGACATACCATCGAGAGGATTTCAGACGTTCACGGGGCGAAACCGCTGACAGAAGCTACTCCCTACATAAATATCAACAAATGACTGTATTTATCTATGCCCTACACAAAACTCCCAGAAGGCCGTTTCGTCTTGTTCAGTCCACATTATTCATGGCAGTTAAGCCCCAAAGGCGCGAATTAGTTTTCTTTTATTTCTACGTTCAGAGCTAAACATTACGAATAAAATTGAGATTTGTATTTCGAACGAACACTAACGTTTAAAATGCGTCTTTTGGAACTCTTTAAAAGTCCATTAGGTACATACCTAGGTCCTTAGGTACGTATCAAGTGCTTAGGATTTTGTGGAGCTTTTATGTCACAAAACAATGTGAATAATTGCGTTTATTCCACAATTTGTACACATAAATTATTCTTTAAATAAAAAGATAAAAAAGCATTTAAAAATATAAAAAATCGTATCCCACTGGTATTGAGAACAGGGTCTAAGCTACCGGCGATCAGGGCTCTAGAGAGAGGAACCGTCTGAAAATGCGAGCTGCGTTCAGAAGTACAGCTTTCTCAATCAAGTCCTTGATCCAGCCGCCTAACGAGAGCCTCCTGAGGTGTTGGTCAAGGCTCGTGGCAAAAAGGCCATTGGCTGACACGACTATCGGCACAATCATCACCGAGTCCACATCCCACATGTCGACAACCTCGCATGCCAAGTCAACATACTTGCAATGCTTATCTTTCTCAGCTTTCACGAGGTTCTCGTCATGCGGGACTGTAATGTCAACGATCATTGCACGCCTCTTGATTCGGTCCACCACCACTATATCAGGCTTATTGGCTACAATATTCCAGTCAGTGATGATGAACCAATCCCAGTAAAATGAGATATGACCATTACCCAGAACTGAGTCGTAGATACCTGTAGAACGGCACTTCTGATTCCACAAGAGAGTATTTCAGAGCAAGTTCCTGATGAATAATCCTGGCTACAAGGTTATGCCTATGCAAGTTCTCAGTGTTAGCTAGACAAGAACAACCAGAGATATGTGGCGGATTGTTAATAATTTTATTATTAATCCAATTATAATATTATCAAAATAAAAAAAAAATCTACTAACATTACACGCAGTGGTGGTCCAGTGGTAACAACAACGTCTTACAACTTGTAGGTCTTGGGTCAGAACCCAGGCGCCTGGCTGGAGCTGAAGTGAAGCGACTGCTTTACTGTGTGTAAATTATTTCGTCACCACTGCTCTCAAAACGGCGAAAGAAAACATCGTGACAAAACCGGTATGTCCAATAACCAAAACTTCTAAATCATGATGTGATATCCACTAACCCACTTTGGGCCCGCGTGGTGGATTACGGCCCACACCCTCTCACAGAGAGGAGGCCAGTATCCCAGTAGTGGGAACATTAACAGACTATACAGATACTTATTATACTATATCATTACACATGCGATTACAAAATCTTGGACCAATCTACAAAAAGAATGCCATATATTTGCGAAAATAATTTGAACAATGTTCAGTCCATCGTCATCAACTCAAATATCGATTTCTGCGTTTTAAGTTAATTTTTGACACACTTATATTCTTATTTATGTTGATTTTAGACACGCTTAACTTGTAACTATGTAAACAAATCTTAGAAGTTAAATTTAACCCACTTCCCGGTTTCTGATTAAGCTGAAATTTTGCGTATTTGTTTAGCTATGCAATGTTGCCGATTCTGTTGTGCACAAACTAAACTTAACTTAGGCTATTGCGACTTATATTTTTCTCTTTAGATACAACAAGAAAGAGACAGACGTAAATTAGAGCTGTCAAATTTTGTTGAACTAATATGTCCATACAAATGTAGGGTACACGTAAAAACATGTTGACTAAAAACACAGTAAAGCGCAAGGCGTAAACTAGTTTGACATCTTTAACTTAGTTCATAGCTATAGTCGTCCTTTTCTCGCACTGCCTTTTAGTAAAAGATATCTACAATTCTCTAATTTTAGTTGTTGAACAAAAGAATCGGCACCAATGCATGGTTAGTTAAAAAAATAAAAAAGCTAAGTAACGTCATTCTAAATACGATATGGCGGACTCCCTAAGATAGCATGCTAGTTATTTTGTATGCATTGCTATGATATAGGTCTAAAATGAAAGGGTTTGCTTAGAAACACAAAAAACTTTTTACAAAAAAAATACAACCGACTTCCATAAATAAAACTAAAAAATGCAAAATAACTTTAATTTCGGAAGTCGGTGTTTCTAGTTTGGTTTCTTAGTTATTTGACACCGACTTCCGAAATTAAAGTTATTTTGCATTTTTTAGTTTTATTTATGGAAGTCGGTTGCATTTTTTTTTGTAAAAAGTTTTTTATTTTTCACTTTTTAGTTGTTGTACCCCATTCTAAAACTAAATTGATAGTAAAGTTATGCCCGAATTGATAGCCCCAAAAATAGGGAATTTGAACATAGTTGGTGAAATTAGGGTGTATCAGGGTGAACTGTACAAATCTGTATACCCCTTCAGAGCGTATCAGTGTGATGTAATGTTGTGAAGTGGTGAAAACTATATATACAGACATGCGATTGCAGCAATTCTGGAAAGTTTGCTATCATTTATTGAAGAGTTCCGTTGTGTATCTCCGAAGTTCTTCATCATATCTTCACCAAATTAAAATGGGACCACATGTGAAGCAACAGCTTTCAAACAAAAAAAAAATCTTCAAAATCGGTTCACGTAGTGAAAAGTTATGAGGTAACACACATAAAAAAAAAAAAAAAAAAAATACAGTCGAATTGAGAACCTCCTCCTTTTTTTGAAGTCGGTTAAAAATAAAAAGTAAAGTGTGTGTTTTTTAGTATTTTTTTTAAAAGTAGAGAAAATTATGAATTCTAAAAAGGCCATTTAAAAAGTATGAGTTCCAATGGAAATTGAACATTGTTTAGTTTGAAATTGACTAAAAACTATTTGTTTATTTTTCGAAAATTAGAAAAATATCTCGAATTATAAATTCAAGCCTACACACCAATAAAAGTAATCCACATCCAATTAAAATACATTAAAGGCACAAGAAGTGATTCAAAGTTTAGTACATTAACATTTAGTTCACAGTGGTTTCGGGACTGGGAACTATCCGTCCCTCGGGTAGCATTCCATTTCAACAAATTATGCAAAAAGTTTCACAACACGAATGTCATACCAAATTATTAGACCTAGTTTCCTTGGACTAGAAAGAGGCAGAGATATAATCATATTGACCCTGTGATTTGCAGAACGCCTTTAAGTATTACAATACTAATTCTACTATCCTACATCCTACTAATATTATAAATGCAAAAGTTTGGAAAGATGAATGAATGTTTGTTACTGAGTCACGCCAGAACTGTTGAACTGATTTGTAAAAAAATTATTCATAGGCTATCTATATTAATTTTATAAAGAGGTTTAGTTTGTAAGTTTGTTTGTAGGAAGCAATCTCTGCAACTAGTGAACCGATTTTAAAAATTCTTTCACAAGTAGAAAGCTAAATTATTCGTGAGTGCTACATATTTTAGTGTTATAATATTTATTTTCAAAATACACGCGGACGAAGTGGCGGGCGAAGTGCTAATTTATATCGATAAACGATTCTTCTGTTAATGGTCATCATGTACTAAAATGTTTTTTTATGAATAAATTATTATTATTATTCCATTCATTTCAAATTATTTACATATAACTTATATTTTAAAATACCTGTAAAGCCCCGAAACTCACCGGTGAGTCGGACCAAAAAAAAAAAAAATTACTGAGAATAAAAAATAAAAAAAAATCGGCTGTCAGGTTATCCTCGGGTTTAATTTGACAACCCGGATTTTGCCATGGGGCTTCACAGGTTAACTTAGAAAAACCTTTAAAAATATAAAAAATAGTAGCCCACCGGTATCGGGATAGGGTCCAAACTACCGGTGGTCAGGGTTCTTGAGAGAGGAATCTCCTAACGGTACGCACTGTGTCCAGGAGTACTGCCTTCTGGATCAAACCCTTGATCCAGCTGCCCAACGAGAGCCTCCTTAGGTGTTTGTCGAGGCTCTTGGCTATTAAACCATTGGCTGTCACGACTATCGGCGCAATGACTTGTCTTTCTCAGCTTTCACAAGGTTCTCGTCATGAGGGACAGCTATATCAACAATCACTGTGCGACGCTCTAGTCGATCTACCACCACTTTATCAGGCTTATTGGCAAGAATAGTCCTGTCAGTGATGATAGATCGATCCCAATATAACGTGATATTGCCATTTTCGAGAACTAGGTCGGGCACATACCTATAGTACGGTACTTCTGATTCCACAAAATTGTATTTAAGAGCAAGTTGCTGGTGGATAATCTTAGCTACAAGGCTGTGTCTATGCAAATAGTCTCCGTTAGCTAGACGAGAACAACCAGAAATAATATGTCGGATTGATTCCCCGGGCCGGTGGCATACCCGACAGATGTCAACCGTACCGTCTTTCACAATATACTTCCGGTAGTTATTCGTTATCATAACTTCGGCCATAATCGCACACACAAAACCTTCGGTTTCCCCGAAGCGGTCACTAAAGCGCAGCCAGGATACGGACACTAAGAGATGTACATCAGCCCCATGTAGGGCCCGGTAAAAGCGTCCATGAAGCTCCTTGTTCTGCCATACTTCCCTGCGGTCATTAGTATCCAGTACTATAGGTTAGCACCAGTTTTCGTTTGCCAAGGAGAGCGGGGAGAGGCCCTTGTCTACAGCGACCACATCTCGATGCATACCCTCGTCGGCTTGGAGGATGTATACCTAAGGCTACATACTTCGTGGTTGTGTAGGGTCATAGCATTTAAGAAGCCACGACCCCCACACTTTCGCGGGATATACAGCCTCATCACCGATGATCATAGGTATTGCATGCGATTTGCGGTCAGCAATGTGGGAACCTCCTATCCAGAGCGTCAAGTTCCGTCTGAGTCCATGTCAGTATGCCGAAAGACTACATCAATACCGGCATGACCCAACCGTTGAAGGCGCGCACCTTGTTCCCGCCTGATAAAAGACTATTCAGTGCTTCATACAGGCGGCTAAAAAATTGCTCTTTCAACGACAGTTTCACTGATATGATGCCTCGCGCTTACGACATAACCAAATACTTATAGGTTTCGGTTGAGCAGAGGGATCTAAGGTGTATGAAATAAGAGAGTTGAGTTCCTATGGATTCCATTGTCTCCCCTTGCTTTACATGCATGACTGCACATTAGGCCACACCAAATTCCATCCTGATGGCGCTACTCTTCAGTAGCGCCATCAGGATGGAATTTGGTGGCTAATGAAGGTAACAGAAACCTTCGTTTCTGTTACCTTCATTAGCATCATCAGTTGCAAGTTGTTGGGGGCAAAGATTTTAAGATCATCCATGTAACGGAAGTGTGATATGACCTGACCACCTTTTCTCAACCGGTAGCCTTGGCCCGAACCCTCCAGTAGAGTACTGAGAGGGTTTAGGGCCAGACAAAACCACAATGGACTCAGACTGTCGCCCTGAAATATGCCACGCTCGATCCTTATCGGTTCGCTGTTCTCCTGGATCTGTTGACATCCTGGATAGTGAAGGACAATCCTCTACTGCTCCATACACGTCATCAGGAAGGTGCGCAAAGTTGCATCCACTTTGTATAGCTCCAGAACCCACATTAGCCATGTATGTGGCACTGAGTCATATCATATAATTGCGTGTGTAGACGCTGCTGAAGCGGCGATTGTGTGCTCTATTACAGTCTATAGATATGCAAATACCAAAAATTTCGCTTAAAAGGATCGATTCATTTAATGTGATAACAGGTTGAACTTCATGCGGTTGGATCTTTTGAATGCGAAGAAAAAAATCATTTGAAAAGGATTGCTGTAAGTAAATCGAGACGTAGAATTTCCAAATATACGGACTTAGACAGAAAAATAGTAAAAACATAAAGGTTCCTGAGGGAAAGCACAATACTTTCGACGGATGACAAAAAAATCAAATTAGCCTGTCAGTTAGATTACCAAAAACTGGTCAAGTGCGTGTCGGACTATTATATATACATTTAGGGTTCCGTACCATATGAGGGAAATCAATATTTTGGTATTTATTGGTAGACTATACGTAATAATAAACATAATCACCAAATTTCATGTTCATAGGTCAATAGGAAATGAAAAAATTCTTCGAAACAAAATTTTGTGACAGACAGATGGACACGTGAGTGACAGCATTAGGACTCCGTTTGAACCCTTCGGGTACGTACGGGACCCTAAAAAACAACAACAACTTTAAGAATGATCGTAGTAAGTGGGTAAATATACCACGTCAGCCCAAGTGTTGGTTTTTACCCGTGTGGGGTCGGTAGGTATAAGTCGTAGGTACATAATTTCTTCTGTTTTTGGTTCAATAAGTACTATCAGTTTCCTCTCGAGGTTTTCCTTCGCTGTTTTATCTACGAATGCAGTAGCCATATGTTGTAAACAATAATTAAGTTGGTAACTATTGTTGTTTATCGATATTTTACAAACCTTATTAATTAATTAGATTAGTTATGAATTTTCCGTGTTTGTGGGTTTAAAATACGCAGTGTGCACGTCACTGAAATCGGTACCCAGATTGTGAGTTCTCTAACATACTCAATCGTGCTAAAGTAATTGTCAATTATTGTACTAAAACTCTATAAGCGCCGGCGGGTGACAATAATGGGTAACCTCTTTTTTTCTATACGATTTGACGTAAGCAAACGTTTATGCAAACGCGTTCGAATGCATTTTTTTTTGTTGGTCGGGAAATCATCCAATGACATCTCCCGCTCTGGGTGGAGCGGGAGAGTGTGTCAGACTCTTACTGACTAAAACGTACTCCTGTTCCTTCCCTGCCTGAGTGCCCAGAGGTGCGGTAACTCTGTTAAGAATTTATCCGCTACCCCTAGGCATGCAAAAATGTGGAACGCTTCACGATTTTGCGTGTCATCCTTGCGCAGGGGCCATGCAAATCGTCTCTGAATCGTTTCAACATTAGTATATGTACTGCCGAAGGAAGTACGCGTTCGAGTGCGTTAAAAAAAACTCACACTAATCCCTCTGAACAACAAAAACCGAAATTCAGAGTAACTTTTTTTGTTTATGTTTTCATGTTATTACTACCATCAATGTTTATTATTAGCATCGCATTAGAGATATGCTGGTAATGTGTTATTAACAAAATTAATATTAATACTATTAATGCAAAAGTAACACTCTCTGTCTGTTACCTCTGCTGAAGAGAACTTTTTATCCCGGGAATATGTTACTTTGAGATAAATTTCCGCTTTCACGTGGGTAAAGCCTCTGGTATAAGCTAACTTCAAATAAATAAATGTCTTATAAGTAGAAGATACTTAGAAATAGTTTGTTTAATCTTTTAAGAAACTAGCTAAATGCTATTCAAACTCGCACGATTGGTTCCGTAGCGCACGTATTCCTTACTAAGTTTACTCAGTTTCAATCAACAAACAGTCAATAAAATCAATATTTTTTTTCTGTGACTAATCTACTAGACATTTCTAGAACGTCCTAACCACCGTTCCGGCCTCGAGAAATCAAAGTCAAAGAGAAACCCAAAGTGATTGAGAGTGGGTTCCCGGTTCAATGATGACGCTTTAGATAACAGTGCTCGGAATGCTGCGCTAAGAGCTACTAGAACCCAGGCCTGCGGACGGCGAGTAATGGGTAGCTCGCCGTCCGATAAGCACCAGGCCCGAGAGTCGACGGCGCTTAGTGTTCCACACGCGCCTCTAAGAGCTGTCAGCAATAAAGACGGGGCCCGTCATGACCGATGCCTGCCCGGGGGTTGAGGATAAATTTGAAACAGAGTTACCTCGTCCCTGGGCACACAGGGCAGGGAAGGAACAGGGGTGGGTTTTAGTCAGTAAGGGTCAACTCACACCAAAAGAGCGTCGAAGCGCAGCGCAGTTTCAATGTCATTTGAATTTTAGCTTTATTTTCATTACTACAATACTTATTATCGGAACGAGTCGCGGAATTCGCCGGAATTCCCGCGGCGCCGCGGGCATCCGCGCGTCTCGATGCGATAATAAGTATTGTAGTAATGAAAATAAAGCTAAAATTCATATGACACTGAAACTGCGCTGCGCTTCGACGCTCTTTTGGTGTGAGTTGACCCTAAGAGTCTGACACGCCCTCCCGCTCCACCCTGGAGCGGGAGATGTCACTGGATGATATTCCACACCACAAAAAAAAAATCGAGTTAGTTACACCATTTATAACTCGAGAAAGGCTGGACCGATTTTGATGATTTTTGATTTGTTGGATTTATCTCCACCCCGAATATCAGAATAACTACTAAAACATCGAAAAATTCACGAAAAAATACATATTTTGTATCGAACGGCTTTTTTGATGATATCTCGAGAACGGATTAATTTATTGATGAGGAGTAAAAATTGCCGTTTCTAACACTTTTGCCTACTACTTTGGATACATATATATTCTGAGACCTGTTTTAACAACGTAAAAATACTTTATCCTCTTTGTAACAAACGTGACGTTGGATTCTTAAATATTTATTTTCTATGCTATGCTATGCTACGATTTTTTATTCAATGAGGGCGCCACTTGGCCGGTAGCAGACCCTTAATTGACCGCACAATTGCGTGGAGTCCAAGTATCGGCTGTCATATCCCAAAGAGAATTGTCATAGCCATAGCTAGAATAGGGTAATTGACTTTTTTTAAAATTAATTGTGTCTAAAAGTCAACAATCAAATAGAATCAACTTCGTCCGCAGTCAAGTGACTGTAATCAAAGTAGGCATGCGGAACCGAAGAGGTATCAATCGTAAGTACAGACTGTTGTCAACATTACCTGACCCACCCTAAAATCAAACGACTTTGTACCCTCTGCGTGTAACATTAAGGTTTATTTAATTTATATGAGCTTATCAGACAACTGCTCGAGGATTTGATGAACAAATACAATAATAATATAGACACGCAAATTTGATCTTTAAAACGTTAGCATTAGGTTATATTTTTTAACTATTTGTTATAATATGATAAGTGTAATAGCTTATTTTAATGATTGCGTTCAAGTAATTCTGGTCTCGTGGTCTGTGGGTAAGACTGAGAAAAACAACGTTCGAGATCAAATCCTGCGGCAAAGATATTGTTTTGCTTTCAATATAGAATTTATATTCCAAAACTATTTCTTGTATTATTGTAAAGAACTACAGACTATACATAAACTTTTAAAATGGTAATATTTTCAAATAACTTGTAATAAGTGGGTAGTTGAAAAATAAATATTCGTATTCATTATAAAGAACTGTGAACTTAAAGTTTTTTAAATTACCCACCCGTTTACAAGATCATAGATCATATTGGTCGTTCTTTAATATTGCAAGCAATATTGTAGAAATGAAAACAAATTAAAAAAGAAACTGACGTATAGGTGAAATGTGTTTTCGAACCCACGTCGTCAATCCAGCATCAAACCGCTAAGCCACAAGAACTTGTTGGGAATACGCGAAATTAAAGATTGGGTTGTAATTATGTAGTGTGACTTAAAAGCTTTTCAACTTTAATGTTAACGAGATAATGATTAAAATAGCTTAACAAAAACATATATAATGCCGGTGGCTCCGACTATGTTGGGTGGGTTTACCTTACCGTTACGTGTTAAAGATCAAATTTGAGTATCTGTGTTATTATTGTATTTTTGTTCATCGAGTCCTCGTGCACTTGTGTGATAAGCTCATATAAATTAAATAAACCTTAATGTTACAGCCAGAGGGTCCAAAGTCGTTTGATTTTAGGGTGGGTCAGGTAATGTTGACAACAGTCTGTACACTAAGGGCTGCGTACAGTATAGAACGACGAACTATGGCAATTCCAGTTGATGTAAATTTTTTATCTGTTATTTTTCAGTTTCCAATAATGTTAATTTTCTGTATAACTTATTTCAAACAATTGGATCTACTGACCTGCCCGGCTTTGTACGGTTCTAACTCTAATAGTATTTATTGCTAGCATGTGGTAGGTAAATGCTATGATTTTATTGTTGGCCCAACAATAAATGCTATTAGGGAAATTCTATACACAAACCATCCTCGTTTATTGCTATTTTTACAAATGAAAACTTCATCAAAGTCCTTTGCGTGGTATAAAAGTAAGCTGAAAAACATACAGAGTCAGATAACGACTTTTTATGATATTTAGAGGTGACTGCTGGCTTTTTAAATGATTCTGACCATCACGTTTGCTAAAACTTGAACCTATTGTGCACATGAGTAAATAGGTAATGGGTACTCTCAAAAAAGCACAAAAATATATAGCTCCATAGAATGAAATCTTCATAATCGTAACAAATAAAACCTATTCCGTTCTTTAAAACTAGCCTAACAGTTTTAGTCTCGTACAACCAAACAATACTGACAGTAATCCGATTTTATTATGGTCTAAAGTAGCTCAGTAATTAAATACTCGTAAAACAACCTTATCCGCGAAGGCTTGGCACTTCGCAGCCAATTTCGCATACTGGTCGCGTCATAGCCCTAGAGAAAAATGAAGTCATAAAAAAATTCGACAGGAACTGCTGACCCTCGACCACTGCTAAAAAAAACGATTTCCTTACACCTAGCTTCATTTTACACTCCATTGCCATTTTTGTCAAACGCTTCTCAATTTGACAGGTGTTGAAGTGAATAAAACTCGCAATGTATGCCAATGAAGTTCTAAAGATAAACAGTCGTTTGTTTAGAAGCTTTTTATGTCAGGAAGTCTGTTTTAAGTAGGGCTAGGCTAGTAGACTCAAACGTCAAAATTCACCATCGCGTTCAGGAGTTGGGAATGTAATCTATGTAAAACAGTGACAATGGGTTGTTCTCTATAGCTTTTACAAGGACCGAATGTTAGAATATGGGCAGTACTTTATTATGTTGATATTAATACCTGACTCATCATTCATAAATAAGCAAGCTATATTCCGATTAAAATTTTAGTTTTTGAGAGACAGTGGTGTTGATTCTGTTGTGCACAAACTAAACTTAATTTAGGCTATTGCTATCTTTCTCTCTCTAATAAAACAAGAAAGAGACTGACGTAAATTAGAGCTGTCAAATTTAGTTTGAACTAATATTTCCATACAAATTAAGGGTACACGTAAAAAAATGTTGTCTAAAAACACGGCTTAACGCAAGGCGTAAACTAGTTTGACATCTCTAACTTAGTGCATAGCTATAGCCATCCTTTTCTCGCACTGCCTTTTAGTAAAAGATAGCAATTCTCTAATTTTAGTTTAGTTATTGAACAAGAAAATCCGCACCATAGTCAAATACAGACAGTGTACCCATTAATATTAGTGTTTTTAACCAGTGGTGCTTGGCAACTGGGCTTACCCCAGTTGTAAAAACCCCCTTTGTGCCTAATGGCCTAGTTTTGTTCTGTCTCCCGCTTGATTAGGAGGAAAGTGGAAATTATGTTTTTCTTACTCCTCCGCTGTATTTTCTGATTAATTTCGTTGCGGGACACAAGACAGTTTAATCGTTTCTCTGGGACTCGTCGAGCTTCACTGCCTCGGCGTTTTTTTCTGGTGGTCCCCACTGTTGATTCTGGCTTACAAAAGTTACAGTGGATTGGGAATAGTGTGGCGGGCTTGTCCCAAAAAAAAAGACAGTGTCAAAGAAAGCATAGTCTGATATTACAAAAAAAATAATATTTTCAAAAAATCCGACTGTATAAAACAAGTAAAAAGTTCCAAACAAGTCTTTCAAAGAGTCTGATGCAGTTGGTGGCAGTTATTTAAGATCAATTATTGATTTCATGCCACCAACTGCATCAGACTGCACCCCACCTTACCCCTACCTGGGGGTAGAAGTAGGGTGGGGTGCAGTCCCCCACTCGATGAGGTAAGTCAACATTTTTTTTCCTCCGCGGCCCCTTTTAGCTGTATGGCAGTCCGCCTTAAAAGATTTTAAAATATTTTTTTGTAAATTTTTATGACCTTTGGGTCAACAAGATGCTTATACTGTGAAAATTTGAAGAATGTAGCTACAACCGTTTGGCTGTAAAACCTGTTTGACAGACGACGGATAGACGGACAGACGGACACGTGAGTGACAGCAACAGAGCTCCGTTTGGACGCTTCGGGTACAGAACCTTAGAATGAGATTTTTTTTAAATTGTAAGATTTTTTGGGCCAGAAACGCACGTATCAGAAACGCATAGTGGACAAACATAGAAACATTAATTTTATCTAGCAATGTGTCTTTAGCCCAGAAAATTGTACCTGTGTGGAAAAAGCCAGGTAGCCTATAAAATGTTAGAATCCGTACTTAAGCGTATAGCGACGATCGTTACATCCGGCTTTTTTACCAAAGCACAATGCAGGAAAAAAACTAACATCAATATCTGGATATTGCTCTCACGTTTATGACTCCATATTAAACTGCTCGTAACATTCCATTACCCCTTACAAAAAAGGGCAAGCCATGACCCGATGAGAGAAATAAATCTAGAACACTGGACCGATCTGCCATTTGTATTCAAAGCCACGTCTCTTCTTACAATTCATGAAAATCTGTAAAAAACTGTTTAATGTAATTCAGTAATAGTCCTGCGTACTGAAAATGTTATTTAAGTGGATACTTGAAAATTATGGCCAGTAAAATTTTGTAACAATATCTCCGTTTACGATGTTTGCCGTAAAAAAGATATTTTAGCCGTTTGTGTAAGAAGTACTTTTTCTTTTTAAGATCGTTTTTAGTTTGTGGTGTGTAAAGTGACTTCCTAAAATTTTTATTTATGAAGCACGAATAATATTTTAAGAGGTCTTAATTTTTGCAATTGTATGGAAACAAAAGACTCGCTCTCAATGACAAAATACGTAACGAACACGTAAGGGGAGTTTCAATGTAACACCTATTATTAAGACGATTACAGAGTCCAGACTAAGGCGGTACGGACAAGTTGTGCGTAGATCCGATGACTATATCGTGAAAAAGTGCCTTTCCATGGCTAAAAAAAAGAGAGAGAGAAGTAGACGGCAAACTACGTGGATAACAATTGTCCGGAAAGACAATAAGCTTAGCCCAAATGATGATGCGTACCAGCGAAGTGAATGGCGCCGAAAGGTGAAAAAAGCCGACCCAGCGTAATGGGAAGGGGCAAGGGCCAAGAAGAAGAAAAAGTACATGAATAAAAGAAAATATAAAAGTTCTGTCTGCGAGATATTGACATTCTGTTAGTAAGAAGGCGAGGAATAAGCAGAATGAGTGAACATAATCGCTGACAAAATGTCAGTTGGTCGTGCTTGTCATTTTTTGACTAAAAACGACGAAATACCCGTTTAATCCTCTTTCGTAATGGACTTTTAATTGGGATTGCTCAGAAAAACTCTCATATCGCGAGTGCATTTATAGCATTTTATAGGTTTAAAAAAACAAAGCTTAATCAATCAAAGATTTCTTTATCTGTATGTTTGAAGGTTTGTTAATCTAACACACCTCTACGTCAGAATAGACTTATAGGGAAACATGGATAGACTAAACTGGCTGAGGACATTATTAATTACTTACGTAGGATCCTATGTCCTCTAACTCGCGAGTGGTCTTGAGCTTCTCGTTTCACCTCGCTCCACGTCATTCCGATTTGATGGGGATGGCCAAGCTTCCTTTTCCATTAAGGAATACAATCTATGACCTGTTTAGGAATGTGGTATCCCTCCGGAGCGTAGAAGTGGTGGATGTGAGGACATAAAATACTTTTTATACCTGTAGCACGTCCCTGTTAAATAAGAAAGTAGTTGTATTGTGCACGAGTGTACCGGGATTCCATGTACATATTATCGTGTTATTTCTATCGCTAACTAGCTAACGCTATGTTCATTATTACCTTCTGCTGTTATGAAAAGTCTAGTTAGTAACCAATGATTTAATATACAGGCTGTAACGGAAAGGTGTGCTCATATTTTAAGAAATGCATCTGCCCATCGGTATGAACAACTTTATTGAAGAAAACCTGAGGAAATTCAAAAAAAAATATTTTCCTCCTATACTAATATTGATCAGCTGATGATAACTTTGTATGGAAAGTTATAGAGAAAGTTGTTCATTTCCATGGGCAGAACCGGTTCTTAAAATATGACCACACCTTTCCGTTACACCCTGCATAATATGAGGCAGATATGTTTCATTGTGAGGACTCGAAAATATACTAATAAGGTAATTTTGTCTTTTTTCCACAGAAGCAAATCATAATCTATAATAATATAATAACAATAATTCTTTTACTTCAGGTAATTTCACCCATAGTATTACACATCACATCAAAAAAATCTGCCTAGTCTTTTCCCAACTATCTTGGGATCGGCTTTCAGTCTAACCGGATGCAGCTGAATATTTTACTGGGTAATACGGATACCCCTTGGTAAGACTGGTTGTCAGACTTTCGGTCTTTTGACGACCCGTTATGACTGTCAAAGATCCACGAATAACAGCCGGGACCAACGGCTTAATGTGCTTTCCGAGGTACGGATGAGTCTCGGTATGTAAAGATGTTTAACTGTTTACGATTTACCCATCCATGGACCAACCCCGGCAAGCGTAGCATCGACCCGTGCGCCTGTTATTACTTTAGCCACGAGCTCCTCTTTAGCATTAAAGATCTACTAACAGTATTGATAAGGGTTAGGTTAGCAAAATGATATTGTTGTGTATGTCGTTAATTTGTGGCAAATAAATTATTTTTCTTTCTTTCTTTTTTCTTTCTTTATAAATGAAATAAAACATTCAAATCAAATAAAATGTCAATAAAATCAAATCTATGCCTCGACAAAACATTTGAAGTGCAATCTCTATAACTTACGTGCTTATCCTATCTTTTATGTTGTACTATTTACTAGCGAAACTTCCAGAACAACCACACAGGCGAAGCCGCTGACGTAATCTAGAACAGTATATTATTCGTCAAACTTAAGGATCTACTACCCGCCTAGTGGCGCCCTCATTCAATAAAAAATCATAGCATAGCATAGAAAATAAATATTAAAGAATCAGGCAAAAGTACCAGTAACGGCCGTTTATGACACTTTTACTTTGGATACGAAACATTTCGAGTCCTGTTTTAACAACGTAAAAATACTTTATCGTCTTTGTAACAAACGTGACGCTGGATTCTTTAATATTTATTTTCTATGCTATGCTACGATTTTTTATTCAATGAGGGCGCCACTTGGCCGGTAGTAGAGCCTTAATTACGTGTGCAAAGTTTTTAGTGGGAAATCATCCAATGACTTCTCCCGCTCTGGGTGGAGCGGGAGGGCGTGTCGGACTCTTACTGTCTAAAACCCACCCCTGTTCCTTACCTGCCTGAGTGCCCAGGGGCGTCGTAACTCTGTTGACCGTGTAAGAGTCTGATCGACGATTTCGCAAACCACAGAAAAAAAAATTGTCGCGTCTGTTTAGTTATGGACGCGACAATTTTTCTCCTCCGTTCGCGTGATTTTGTAAGAAAGGATGGAAAGTTTTTGCTTCACTTAACTTAGTTACGTTGGATTTTAAGAAAATTCCAATTAAATCACAAATGTGACGTATACTGACTGTTGAGACTGACTGTTGACAAACGACATTTCAACAATTTATCAAAAAAAATCTCCATGTCATAGTGCAGGGTGTCCAAGAACAAAAAGACGCGGAATTAAGTCGAGTATCATAAATAATTTAGTAAGAGCACCCTAGCCCTAGTGGGGGCGATCCCACAGCAAAAAAAAAATGGTTTAAAGCGAACAAACCGCGCGAGCCGCGTAGGTCAACGGGCGTTCCTGAGGACTTTTTTTTTGGGTGACCTAGGTGTCTGGGACGTTACTATGCTTATTTCACATTATCACACAAAAAAGTTGCGTGGACTAGGCAGAATCCAATGCACAGTTTCCTTATTATTTTCGCATAATATCTCAGCACTTATTGTTCTATATCCTCGAAAAAGAACTACTATTACATTACTATCCAAATTGTCATAATGCTTGTTCACGTTACTCGCGGGTGCGGTTGCGGGAGCGGTCACAAACTATCAAACACAGAGCATAATACGCAAGAATTCATGTACAAAACGCGGGTGCGGGGAAAGTAACGGGCAAGCTCGCGAATAACGCGCTCGGTGCGCTCATGGCAATATCAAACGTTTGATGTTGTATAAGTGTCTACACGTTGAACTAGCGGTGGAGCGCGCGATTCACTCGCGGCGTCAGGTTTAAAGGCTCGCGTTTGACCACTATCTCACCTGATGGTAAGCGATGATGTGGTCGAAGATGGAGCACGCTTGCCTAGAAGTAACCTATTCACTCTTGACTTAAAGACTCCCAGGTTGTATCTTATAGGAAACACAGACTCCGGTAGAGAATTCCACTCTCTAGCTGTACGTGCAATGAATGTTTTCTCAAAACGCTTTGTGCGTATGGATGGGATGTCCACCATGAACCGGTGGCACTTCGCCGTACGTCTTGTGGTCCTTAGATGAAACGGGCTTAGCGGAATCAAATCATGCAATTCCGTCGCACACTCCCCAAAATGCAATCGATAGAAAACCGACAGGCTAGCAACTCGGCGTCTATGTTCAAGACTTTGCAGTTTTGACTCAACGAGTCTATCATTGCCGATGATCCTCCTGGCTCGCTTCTCAATTGACTCAGGTAAGTTCAACCAGTTTAACTTGTCGTTACAAACGATAGCAAATTTTCATCATGTCGTTCAATACAAAACAGTTTGTCAGTGCTGTTCAGGCTAGAACTCCAATTTGGCAAAGCAAACACACTAATCATATGAACAGAAATATTCTTAATAAGTTATGAAAGGAAATTGTTGAATTTTCTTTTAAAAATAAAAGATCGTCGTCTATGTTTACAACCTCTGAAAATACGTCACACTCGCGCAAACGCTTGGCGGTCAACGTGGATGTGAACACGCGCTCGCCTAAACCACTGCGGCCGCGTTATGTACGTGAACAAGCACTTAATCATGAATATAAAAGTAGATAATAGCAAATGGACATGTTTTTACTCATGTTTTTTAAAGGTCGTAAGTCCTAATACTATAGGGTTAATGGAACAAAGTTAATTGGATTTTTCTTTGATAGCTTCTATAACTAACTTTAGATTTTATTACAAACTGTCTTTATAGGTAATTACTCTATTTCTAGTAGGTATCGCAAGGACTTTCGATTTACTACCGGCACGGGGTCTCATCTCGAACAAAGAATATTTAGTTCAAATAAATTTCAATAGATGGCGTAATATGCATCGATTTCGTATTGAAGTAACAATATTTTGAAAAAAAATATGGTAATAACTGTATTTTCTTATTTAATAAACTACACTAAGCACAAAATTGTTCAATAATTGACTCCTAGTTCAAAAGATGTTTATTGGAACGAATCCTTAGGCATTTATATTTGTTGTACCGATAGATAGATAGAGGCGCTGTTTGAAGTTATAGAGTTTATACATTCGCCTCTTTAAAATTTGTATAGTGACACATTTTGAAACATGTCCCAAAAATACTATAAAATAATTTCTCAATGTGCGAGAAAATATTGGTAAGACTTTATGTAAATTCATTCAACTTGCAAGCCGTCGCTGCTGACACCATCTAGCGAGGTGTAGAGAACGGGCCCAAACGAAGAACAAAAGTTGCTTGTGCAAGTCGAAAACCCGTAGTTACGGCGGTACCGATTATTTGTATGGGGTGAGGCATCTGCACGCTAGTATTATATTATCTGTGCTACCGGGTTTGAGAATAATAAGCGTATGTAATACCCAGTTATTTAAAGTACTAGAATGTATTCTTTTAACTGTTTGTATTGTCGGACCGGTGTTATTCTCCGATGCTCGAGCGCTGGATAAAAGTGTCAAAAACGGCCGTTTTGGTACTGTGCTTACTACTTTGGATACGAAACATTTTGATTCCTGTTTTAACAACGTAAGAATACTTTATCCTCTTTGTAACAAACGTGACGTTGGATTCTTTAATATTTATTTTCTATGCTATGCTACGATTTTTTATTCAATGAGGGCGCCACGTGGCCGGTAGTAGACCCTCAAGTAAACATGCGCTTGGGTATCGGTGTGTCCGATGGTGTAATTTTTTGTATTTAGTTTCTTGTTGTGTAATTACTAACACTAGTTTCTTAAGCATTTGGTGTGTTACTAACAACTATGTATATGGATGTATGTCATTTCCGAATTAAATTAAATATTATTATTATTATTTAATGGACCACATTTACATCATGCCAAGACGCCTGTCAGCTAATCTGCCATCTTTAAGCTAAAGTGCCGTTATCTGACATTTGGCGGATTTTCGTTCGTGCCGCGATAATCAGCCAAAAATTCTCTATCGATTTGTCTTTGCAGTATTTTTAATCGATTTCAAAAAGGAGTAGGTTCTGAATTCGTCTGTATGTTAGTTTTTTTTTTTTTTTTTTTGGGGGGTGGGAAATCATCCTATGACTTCTTCCGCTCTAGGGTGGAGCGGAAGGGTGTGTCAGACTCTTACTGACTAAAACCCACCCCTGTTCCTCCCTGCCTCGAGTGCCCGGGGGCGAGGTAACTCTTTCGAATTTATCCTCCACCCCCGGGCAGGCACCGGCCTTGGCAGGCCCCTTCACTTTGCTGACAACTCTTTGAGGCGCGCGTGGAACACTACGCGCCGTCGACTCTCGGGCCTGGTGCTGATCGGGCGGTGAGTTACCCACTACTCGTCGTCCGCAGGCCCGGTTACTTTACCACTTGTGAATAGATTTTAATGATTATTTATTGTTTGGTAGGGCATACTGTCAGAGGTGGTCCCATATAATTTTAGTACTTATATATTTTTGTCATATAATTTTAAATATAATGTAATTGAAATTGATTCAATTACATTATATTTTTTTACAAAATTAAATAAAACAAAAAAATTTTACCTATACATAGATGATGTTTTGCTTTCCTCCAATTATGTTAAAATCCAAGTTCCACGTTAATGTAGTGATCAATTCGGGCATAACTTTTATATTTAGTTTTAGTTCTGGGTACTACATCACACATGTAGAATGGTGCTAGTCCAGTACAATTGTAGTAAACTATGGAAGTATCCAGAATAGAGTGGAAGGTTCCGCGGGATCCTCAGACCAGACTGTCGTTATGTCAGGTGGACATGGGTTCAACGGTTTGTAGGCGGGTGTTGTGTGCATGCTAGTCACGTGGATATCTTTGCTTGTTTGGTGCAGGATTTCTGTGACATCTGCTCTATTTTGTAGTACGAATGTGGTGAAACGAGCTACAAAATAGCTGCCGTAATTCGTTTTAAACGTTGTTGTTAAAAATATTCCTTTTTAGATTCGGCAGTAACTCAAACTTAGATAAGTATACAACAACCAAAAAGTGAAAAATAAAAACCTTTTTTTACAAAAAATACTGCAACTTCCAACAAAGAAAATCGCAAAATAACTTTTATTTCGGAAGTTGGTGTCACATAACGAAGAAACAAGAAACAAAATGCAAACACCGACTTCCGAAATTAAATTATGATAATTAAATTGTTGCTACTTTAGTGTATTTTCATGTTTGAAAGTCACTTGTATATATAAAGTGTAATTAATAGTTTCAAGAAAAATAATTAAAATTACCGTTAACTTCCTTGGTCTTGAATTCAATTCAACACAGTTTTTTTGTGCGTATTTCAAAATGTGATTTTGTCAGATACAGCATTATAGCTAGTGAACGGACAGATGACTGTCTGTCTCTATTATTCTTTTTTCTAAATACGAATTACTCTTTATCTTCTTAAAAATCAATTTAAATCTCCAAGGAGGCCAGTTGACCAGCTTTACAGTACTAACTATAGGTAGATGGGAGTCGTCCCAATTAAAAATGAAAACTAACTCACATAATTTATTCAGTACAATTTACTTTTTAGTAGAAATTAAACAGTTTGGAAAGTTTAAACGAATTGTCTCTCTCAGGATTAGAGTAAAACTTTTCAGACAGCGACTTCATTTAATTTTACCTTTCGATATATTTCAGAGACATAAGTTAACGAACGAAATACGTGACGGAGAGGTGTTTCATTATTAAAAGTTTCGTCCGGAAACGTGTTTCAAGGAGTTTCAACAAAATTTAAAGCTATGAATTGTTATGCGTGTTAGACGAATTTATTTGTTCGCGAATTATGTTCATTTGGAAAGTTGGATTTTCGTTAATGAAAGCTTGTATCAATTAACGATTAAATTTATGAGTTACATCTAAAAGTGAAGACCTTAGTTAACCAGTTGATCTTCATTTTAATACTCATAGAGAGAAAATTAATTAAAAAAGTTCCGACAAGACTTGTTTCATTTTCTGTTGTCGTCTTGTCAGTTTTACTTCTTCTGTGAATGCTGGTTTACCTGTAATTGGTGACTGAGTAAGACTAGGGCCTATTGTTATCTATACCTAAGATGTGCCGTACGCAGAAGCTGTTGGTTCACCTTAATACATAAATAAATAGACACAAAAAATCTAGAAAGTAAAAAAAATATTATATATAGCACTACATATAATAGTTAATATTTAATAGTTATATTGACTGGTATATGTCTTACCAGTCCATATACAAATAAATTTTTGGTTACTATAGGAACAATTTTTCAATAACTCGTTAAGAAACAAAATCGAACATCCTGTATGCACTCGGGCAATTTCTGAAATATACATACGATAGACTTCGTACACAGCGCGCCAACAATACGTATGGCGAACGAACTACCGATTATATTATACCGAGACTTATTAATGGTCTACTACACATAAAAATATAAAATGTCAACTTAAGCAATATTACCTTAGTATTATGGAATGATTATAACGAACGATGTTAATTGTTACACACATATAAAATCCATTATTGTATTATAGTTTGATATTGAGATGACTCATGATAGCACAAGTTTAAACTTTAGTGGTTTTTGGTTGCTATTTAATGAATTAATCCTGTATTTTTTGTATAAATGATAAATATTTTTTTTTTTTTTAAAAACATATTAAGAAGATGAAACAAAGTCGCCCTGCCGCATCTGTCTGGTTGTCCGTTCGCGATAACCCCAAAAACTACTAAACGGATTTTCATGTGGTTTTCAACTCAGAGTGATTCATGAGGAAGGTTTAAGTGTATCATTTGTACCTGGGCAACGCTGGGACGGCTCGCTAGTAATGTAGTAATCTTTTCATCGAAGCGTCGTCGGTATTTTTTTTTAATTCCATGTTTTTAGGGTTCCGTACCTCAAAAGGAAAAAACGGAACCCTTATAGGATCACTTTGTTGTCCGTCTGTTGGTCTGTCAAGACCCTTTATCTCGGGAACGAGTATCGACTTGAAATTAAAACCATATACTTAAGTCTACAGTCCCTTGAAGCCGTGAAACATAAAACTTCTGAATTAACGTTAAAAAAAGATACGGCTGTTTATGCCTCAAAAAACGTATATTTCGACACTCTCAAGGGAATCAAAATTTATTGGGTACTTCTCGCTGTCCTACAATCATGAAATTTGGTAAGAAGCAGGGTCTTATAACACAAGTTAAGGTAAAAGTCTGACTAACGTAAATTTTTAATTACACCACAAAAAATAGGGCCGCATTCAAGGAATTCGGGAGGCAACCATATCATATGGAACATCGTATAAAAGGGCCTTATTAGCACAAGCTCAAACTGATTTTAAATTATTTTAACCACGTCTAATTACCGAAAAATTAAAAAAAATAGTTATTTTGGCAAACATTTTCGAAACTCAATTCTCGAACTATTTAGATACCCGCAAGCTTGTACGGAACCCTCGGTGTGCGAGTCTGATTTGCACTTGGCCGGATTTTTATTATTTATATAGGTCACTGATTAAACCTGTGAGAGTAGCTCAGAATCACTATTAACTAACCGGCTTCAAAAAAAGGAAGAGGATTCTCTTATCTGCTCCATTATCAGACCCAAAACACATTTCAATGATCCCAAACACGAAACCTCTGCTGTAACTAAGTGAGGAGTTGGGAATCGAGCAGATTCCAGGTAAAGCTTAAGCATCAAATCAAGATTACCATGTTCTTACAATATCATTGAAGTAACAGAATACAAAATTCTGAATCGATCAGACTTGTGGAAGTAGATCGCATGCCTTCATCAACTAGAAAAGAGCTGATGATATTCAAACAACCGAACAGATTTTTTTGAATCATAGCTAAGAACACTGTCGATCAAGACACCTTTTAAACAAAAACAGACAAACATCGATTCATCAGTTTAGGAGCAACGATGCCACAGACAGACACACAGACCCACATACCCACCAACCCACAGATGCACACGTCAAACTTAAAGAAACCCTCTTTTTTTCTGTGGTTAAAAAGCACACAATACTATGCTGTATATTGTGTGTATAAAGCGTTTTTTTTTGTTGGCGAAACTCCACAGAATGACGTTAAAAAATGAAGAATGATTTTCTAAACTCAAATTTCAAATATATAAGTGATGGGGCATGTGGATACGATCAAACTCTCTCGGATCAAATGTTCGTTCCCAAGGGATCTCGCCTGATCATAAAGAGGATGTACATACCCACACTCACAAAAGTCCAGGCCCCTGTCGATGGTTTACCCTGATAAAAAAAAAAAAACTTGAGGGGTGTCAAGGGACACCCGGATGGAACGAAGTTCCTTTCGATTAATTAGTGAAGGAATTGTAATATAACTTTATTTTTTTTAATTTATAATATTTTTTTTATTATTAACTACGCACACACGCACGCACGTAAGAAGTTATACTTCATCATCTCATCTCATCTCATCAAATCTCATCTCATCTCATCGCAGCTCAGCTCAGCTCAGCTCAGCTCAGATCAGCTAAGCTCAGCTCAGCTCAGCTCAGCTCAGCTCATCTCAGCTCAGCTCAGCTCAGCTCAGCTCAGCTCAGCTCAGCTCAGCTCAGCTCAGCTCAGCTCAGCTCAGCTCAGCTCAGCCCAGCTCAGCTCAGCTCAGCTCAGCTCAGCTCAGCTCAGCTCAGCTCAGCTCAGCTCAGCTCAGCTCAGCTCAGCTCAGCTCAGCTCAGCTCAGCTCAGCTCAGCTCAGCTCAGCTCAGCTCAGCTCAACTCAACTCAACTCTTTAGCAATAACAACAACTATAACAAAAGTAATTGTAATAAAATTTTATTTTTTTTACTATAGCAAAAAGTGTCGTGACAACTTTTTCGTAAGAATTTTTTCCGTCTAGCCCCCTTTCACAACGCGCGATAAGGAACTTCGTTCCAAAAATCGGCCAAGAGCGTGTCAGACTTCGCACATTTATGGTTCCGTACCAATTTTTGACAATGTGTATAGCTTTTTGGGTCGACAAGATGCTTACACTGTGAAAATTTTAAGACTGTAGCTCCAACCGTTTGGCTGTAAAACCTATGTGACCGACGACTTACAGACGGACACGTGAGTGACAGCAATACTCCGTTTGAACTCTTCGGGTACGGAACCTGACAAAACCGGCTAACTGCGTGTCGGACTTCACACATTTAGGGTTCCGTACCAAATGTATTTTTGACTATTTGTATAGCTTTGGGTCAACAAGATGCTTATACTGAGAAAATTTGAAGACTCAACTTCAACCGTTTGTCCGTAAAACCTGTATGACAGACGACGGACGGTCAGACAGACAGACAGACGGACACGTGAGTGACAGCAATAGGGTTCCGTTTGGACCACAAAAACAAAAAACAATATGTCACTGAGCTTTATTTTCCTTATACCGTTAATGTACTCGTAGGTATGTAGGTGTACCTACGCAAGTCCACTAACGTTGATATTAATTTTAAATTAGCTCAAAATTAGACCCGATATCCCTGCCTAATCATTGGAAAACCAATTAGGTATTGGTTAGTAAATTTTAGTGTGCACGATGATTATTCCCACTATAGGTTTTTTTTGTTTTGATTAGATATAGATAACATAACATAACATTTCATTCATTCTCCTGCCCTTATCCCAATTTATTTGGGGTCGGCGCAACATGTATTTTTCTTCCATACTCCTCTATTAGTCGTCATCTCTGTAGTCACCCCTTTTTTACCCATATCCTCTTTCACACAGTCCAACCATCGTTTCTTTGGCCTTCCCCTACTCTTATAGCCATCCACATCCATACACAAGACTTTCCTCACGACATTTTCTTCATTCCTCCGCATCACATGCCCATACCACGACAACCGATTTCCACACAACTTTTCAGTCAGCGGTGCCACTTTCAGACTTCCTCTTATATACTCATTCCTAATTCTATCCATGCGCGTAACACCACACATCGCTCTTAGCATTCTCATCTCAGCTACATGCAATTGCTTTTCATTCATCCCTTTTGTGGCCCAACATTCTGAACCATACAAGACAGCAACCATACAAAATAACATAACATAACATAACATAACATAACATAACATAACATAACATAACAATAATAATCTTTATTGTTCAGATTGTTTTTGTTGGTTGTTGTGGTTATGTTACGTTATGTTATGTTATGCGTGCTCCATCGTAGATCACATCATCGCCAACCATCTGGTGACATAGTGATCACACGCGAGCCTATAAAGATAAAAAAATACAACCGGCTAAGTGCGTGTCGGACTTCGTACATTTAGGGTTCCGTATCAAATGTATTTTTGTCTATTTGTACGGTTTTGGGTCAGCAAGATACTTATATTGTGAACATTTGAAGACTTTAGCTGCAACCGTTTGGCTATAAGACCTATGTGACAGACGACGGACAGACAGACAGACGGACACGTGAGTGACAGCAATAGGACTCCGTTTGGACCCTTCGGGTACGGAACCCTAAAAAAAAGAAACGAACTGCTACTGCCGAAAGTCCAAAATGTATGAAATTGCTCACGTGACATTTCGGTGGCACATATCGATTCCATACATTTTGGACTCTTTGTCAATCGGTATCACTGATAGACTATCACTTTATCTAGAGCAAGTGGTTGTCTTTAGTTCTTCCAGAAAAGTATGTTCTTCAGTACCTGAAAATCTTTATTCTACCTATAAAGGCTCTTCGAATAGCATTGGGACGGATACTGCTAGTCAATAAGATACCCTTTAAAAAAAACCAGGCATAACACCACAAAGATTGGAAGGCCAATCAAAGGATTTTTGCATATAATTATACAGACAGTTGTGTTGCTGAGGAGTTTGTTGCACCACTTCTTCTTCACAGCTAAAACACTAGGAAGTGGTAACGGTTGGTCGTTTTGGGGGACTGTCTTTATGTAGAACTTTGACTTAAACCTGTGTGGCTGTTATTACTTTATCCACGAGCTCCTCGACAAACATAATAATATATAATAAGCAAGAAATATTAAATTACTAATATTCGAAGACACAGCTTGGCTAAATATACCGAATCTTTATAACAAAAACATTAATGTCGTTGTAAGAACTAGGCGAATAAGTGAATAACTACAGAAGTTATGACTCTCTCTTAATTACATCATACAAGTAGGTACCTATTGTAACTGCCGAGGGACTGGACGATATTACTCTCATTCGTTAGTTATTAATATTAGGTATAGTCATTTTATTTTGTTATTGTTTTGAGAAAATATTTATCGATGGACAACGGTTGTCATTGTCTGGGTATACAAAGGAATGAAAAACACAACAACGTCAACCGTCGAGGTCGACCGCTGCAAAGCTGATGTGACGATCTGATCATTCTTGTAGAGCAAACTGGGTCAGAAATCGCCCAAGAGGTTTGGAGGGAGAAAGGGGAGACCTTTGCTCAACAGTGGGACACCATTAGGCTAGCGAAACAAAATGTTTTCAGAGTATTACTTAGTAAACGATTTACATCGGTTGTCATTGTCTGGGTATGCAAAGGAATATGGAACATGTCATGAAAAAGTTTCGAGTGTAAGTGTGTATATTGTGGGTAAGTTATAATAGTTTTAACCAGTGTGACACATAATATTTAATAATTATCTTCGTAATATTCTACACTCTATTCTAATTACATATTTTAATAACATTAATAAATAGGTACATCAATATTTTATTAAGTACTAGCTAACCCGACATACGTTGTTCTATCAAAAGATTGACAGCTAACCTTAATATTGAAAGCTAGAAAGTTTTTTTTTTCTTTGTGTGGGGGGAAATCATCCAATGACATCTCTCGCTCTAGGGTGGAGCGGGAGGGCATGTCAGACTCTTACTGACTAAAACCCACCCCTGTTCCTTCCCTGCCCTGAGTGCCCAGTGGCGCGGTAACTCTGTTTCGAATTTATCCACAACCCCTGGGCAGAAGCTAGAAACAGCTTGAAAGTAATTAAGGAAAATGTGTTTTTACGGTTTTTTGCGCCATTTTCCATTTTTCTCTTCATAAGAATCTTTCTAAAACTTTAACAAATAATTTAAAAAAAGTTCATCCAAATCGGGTTTACAATGCCCAGAGAAGCGATGGATGGATTGTGTGATAAATGATATGTCTAGTAAGATGTCTATTGATATGACGACGGAAATAGTGATGGATGAAGAAGACATGCTACGTGTTCAAATAAGTTGGGATATGAGCAGTAGGATGACGATGATGACTTAGTACAAGATGATTGAACGTTAAAACCTGTTACAAAGCACAGAGACGCCATGGCTGCTCTACTAGAGAAGGTATTATCAACAGTTTCCATATAAACGGACGTGTCACGGACATTGCATAAAAAACTGATAGCTGAAAGGTTGAATGGTAGAAAATGCCCGCCTCTGTACTTGTTGTGCATAAAGAGTTAAATAAATAAATAAATAGCCATTTTTCATTTTTACTGTGCTTTTTTTTATGACCTTAAGGCAGTCAGCGTAACTAGCGTGAACACAAAGATTAGCAACTTGCTTCTGCACGCGGCTTTGCTTGCGTGGAAGTCGAAAATTATCCAAAGGGAACATTACATTAAAATTACATTACATTACATTACATTACATTACATTACATTACATTACATTACATTACATTACATTACATTACATTACATTACATTACATTACATTACATTACATTACATTACATTACATTACATTACATTACATTATAATTGGTGACAAAGGGTCAATAAATCCTATGATATTTTCTAAGACATGGTCTAGTTGTCCAATTTTCATACAATTCTGTAAAGATGTGTAGACTTAAGTAACAAACATACAGAGTAGCAGCAGTGCTGCTGGCACAGTGATTCCGAGCTCACGCACCCAAGAGCAGGTCAATTTATTACAAAAATATTATTAGATTTATTTTTGTTCAATCATCAGATGGACTAGGTTTTCCTTAACCTAACTGTAAAAGATAAATCGCGGTTAAAAGTTAGTTCAAAAATGTACTTTTAACACATTCAAACCACGAATATGCGTTATTTGTGTTTGTATACACTACTATTCATGGTATTACCAGCCTATCAACAACTCATTATAGTGAACATACAATGTAAGTATCTAGTCTAGTTTGAAACAATCTTACTAGTCCTTCTTCTTTATCTAAATGCTTCTTTTTCTTCTATCTATCTACTTCTATCTTTCTACTATTTATTTATTATTCACAAAATCCACACCTCTTTCAAATTTTATCTTAAAATATCTAACTAGTCTTACAGCCAATTACAGATTTACAATTTAATAGCTATACATTTATTGAAGCAAGCTTTTAGCCGGATGATGCCGCATAAAAAAAAACTGGTAACAATTTCACAGAAAAATGCACCTTAACGATACGTAGATGAGCACACACATTGCATAATAAATTAGTGTTTTGCGTTCCAGTATTTCCTTATTAATTAAAGGATTTACCTCAGTGACGTCTATTGTATTAGCTATACAATAGTAACTATGTTCAGGGACAAACATCGCAAAACCTATTAATACTAAACTTTTCCTCATGTTTCCCCCATCACGAATTTAGTTTAATAAGAATTTTATTTATTAAGGTTTCCTTTAAATTTGATCTTTGGGTTTTTTTTTGCGTGTTCTAGGATACAGTACTGTTCCGGAAACCGGTATGGAACTATTTTTTGCAGGTACTGCATAATTTAATCATAATACCTGTATCTTTATTTTAAAACAAATTATACATCTATCTTTCTTTTTCAATCGACTACCTACGGCAAAGTCAAATCGAAGAGTTATGATTTTAGTAGTGACATGTATGTTTGTGGATAAGTATGTTCCACCGTAGCGATTAAACTACTCAATCGATGATGAATGAGGTGTCGATCGATTCGTTATTTTGGCCCAGTCAAAGGGATGTCAGCAGCAACTGTCAGGGTCCGCTAGGGCCGATGCCTGCCTGGGTCGTGGGTAATTTTGAAAGATTCACCGGGGCTCTGGCACAGGCAACTGAAGGAACAAGGGTGGGTTTCAGTCGGTAAGAGTCTGACACGCCCTCCCGCTCCACCGAGATCGGAAGGAAGTTATTTGATGATTTCCCACCGAAAAAGAAAGCCGCAGTCCACCTTTATAGCATTATACTTCGGAATTTGACAGATTCATTTATTTTTCAAGAGAGTGCCTCTTGAATTTAGTGTGACGTGAGTTTATCCGCAGTCGGGTTTTAGTTTGAACTATATGTTACTTCATCTTGGTTCAGGCAACGGGTTACAATATACGTAAAAGTCGAATTGATTAACTCCTTATTAGGAAGTCGGTTGGTAAAAGATTTATTTTATCCTTAACACAAAATCCGTTAATGATTGTAAAATGTTGTCATCATATCGCTGTGTTAGTTATGTTTTTATCCTCCTTCCTTTTCCGTCAGTTACTCGTATATAGGTAGTACATTTATTAATAATATGTGACCAAAGATCCATTTATTTTACCGAGATGTAGGTACAGGTAAGCTACAGTTGTAAATGTGCAGTATGAATTTATCAACCTTACCTGGAATCACGTACCTATATGAAATTGATCGAATGGAACGAACCTATACCCGTCTTCTAATAAAAAAGAGCTTCCCAAAACACACCATTAGCTCTTGTGTCTCTTGAACATGTTGGAGAAATTGAAATCAACACTCTTTAACTCTCTTATTTTAAAACGATGACAAAAATGAGATTAAATTTTACAGACAATTTGCATTGATACCAATTATAGCAAAAAAAAAGGAATAGGTAATTATTGCAACATGTACAACTACTTTGAAACTAATAACATACTTGCGCAAAGATTAATTTGGGTTTCGTAAAGGCTGATCTACAAGCAACACTCTCTTCATATTTTTTAAATAAGCAATGACAGGACTAGATAACTACAGCAAATAACTATGATTTTATGGACATATCAAAGGCATTTAATTACGTGGATCATCAAATACTTCTGAATAAATTAGCAAAAATAGTAAGACAAATGCATTTAATCTTATAAAATCATATAAAGCTAACAGATTTTATGTAATACAAATAACAAGAATAACAAAAGATACAAAATGCTTACTAACATATACGTCAAATCTCAGAGTTGTTCAGTATGGAGTGGCCCAGGGAAGTATTCTAGGATCTCTTTTATTCAACATCTACAGTGTAAATGTAGATGTGGATTCTACACAAACGATTTACCGAAATCCATAAAACAGGAATTAATACTGTTTGTAGATTAGTTTTTACGAAGGATCATAAACTGGTGAAAAGTAAACAATTTAAAAATAAATATTTCACAGACAAGCTACATGACTTTTACAAATAAAACGCAAAATAAAAAAAAATACAACTGACATCCAAAAAAAACAAAAATTGCAAAATAACTTTCGAAGTCGTTGTTTCTAGTTTGACATCGACTGTTCACTATATCGGTGCCTTCGAATGCTACAATTCCAAAATATTAGAGGTTGATCACGTGACATTTCAGAACAGCATTTTCATCCCATACATGTTGAAGTTTTCGGTAATCCATATCTGGCACTTCTCTGAAGAATAAATAATAACAGGAAATATTAAAAATAACTAAAACATGATCAGAACACATTTATGGACTCATCGCAGTAGGATTTGCCTGTTTAAGTGATCCAGTTGTAATATACATGTTTTCCTGAACAGTGCGTTATGAATAAAATTAGATAGAAAAATATCATACATGGAATAGTGTATAAGAGTTTGTGTTTAATTATAGATTTATTGATAAACTGATTCAACAAATTAATGTTTACAAATGAAACAAGGAAAATATGGATGGTAAGTGATTTTTGCTTATCACATCAAACTCAAACACAAATTATTTGTTTTAAATAAACCATTCGCAGTCACTTTTTAACTGTCAAGTCAGAAAGCAGAAGTTATTGCACATTCAGTGTAGATCTCTATGGAAAAGAACGTGCAAGAAACTCCATAGACATTTTTTAAACCATGTCATGTATTACAACTCAACAAGTCTCTTTATTCATAATTATTTAATTTCATGAAGCAAATTGTTCTATTTCGTTTTTGTTAGTTTTTCTTTTAAAAATAAATAAAGTACAAAACTGTTCGTGTTTTGGGGTCCGGGGAACGTTACTTTCTTGCTAAACGTGCTGTGTTAATGATTCATAAACAAATTAATAATTCTGTTTATTTTTATAATAAAATTATACTTATTCTCGTTATTTCTCGCCCTTAAGTAACTCACCCTAACCCAACGTACATAATAAAGGGACTGAACCCTGTAAAGCCCCGAAACTCACCGGTGAGTCGGACCAAAAAAAAAAAAAATTACTGAGAATAAAAATAAAAAAATAATCGGCTGTCAACCCGGGTTGTCCTCGGGGTTTAATTTGACAACCCGGATTTTGCCATGGGGCTTCACAGGTTAATGACTGCCTATGCTCTTAGCTGTAAAATCACTAGTTGTTCCAAAATAACGGGGTCTCGCAGTTAAGTCGCCCCTTACCGTAAGTGACATCTTTTCGAACCGACTCAGAAAAAAAGTGCAAAATAACTTTAATTTCGGAAGTCGGTGTTTCTGGTTTTATGTCTTAGTTTGTTGACACCGACTTCCGAAATTAAAGATATTTTGCACTTTTTTTGGAAGTCGGTTCTATTTTTTTGTAAAAAAGTTTTTATTCTTCACTTTTTAGTTGTGGTTCCCCATTAAATTGTGTTAACACTCCATAGACATACGATCGCAGCAATTGCAGTTGATTTGATCATTTTTTGAAGAGTTCAGTTGTCTGTCTCCGAAACTCATGATCAAATCTCTATGAAATTTTAATGAGACCATTTCGGAATAAAGCCCTTTCGAACAAAAAAAGAATTTGCATGTCCGTATTTATATGACGGAGTTATGCCCGAACATACAAAAAAAAAAGTTATAAAAAAAAAATACAAACTTCCGAATTGATAACCTCCTTCTTTTTGAAGTCGGTTTAAAATGCCTTTTCAAAAACATGTCGGTAACTATAAGACTGTCGTAAGGGCCCGAAGTCCACCGAAGTAGGAAGTCTCACGGGTCGAGCAACTGCCCGGGGGTTTAGGATAAATTCGAAACCGAGTTACCTCGCCCCTGGGCACTCAGGGCAGGAAAGAACAGGGGTGGGTTTTAGTCAGTAAGAGTCTGACACGCCCTCCCGCTCCACCCTAGAGCGGGAGAAGTCATTGGATGATTTCCCACCCCACAAAAAAAAAAAAAACGGGTCGAGCCACGCATGCCGTGGTTGTTCCGTGGTTCATCAGAATCATGATCCATGGTTAGTTGAATTGAATATCCCGACCCCTGCATTTGTTTTACCTACACAATGCCAAACAAGACATTTCACATAGCTGTTAATTTTCTTGTTGATGTTCACCGTTTTCTACCTTACACTACAAATGATGGAACTGCACGATGCTATGTTGTTGGTATATTATTATTACAGAAAGAAAAATGTTAGCTATTCTAACCGTAGTCCAAGCATTCCAATGCGCTGCTGCGATGTTCTTCCATGAGCCATCAAGTGTGCTCATTCAAGGAGTAGAGGCTGAGAACAACTCAGACTTCGGTTTTGCTATGGCTTATAGGGATGACTTAAAAACTCTAGGTAAGTAATGTTGAATTTTTCGATTAACTTGACAGGACTCAGGGCTTTATACAAAGTGACATTCTATCAGCGGGAACAATTGTCAACAAGTTTAAATTGCATGAGATTGGCACGCCATCTTTAAAGACAAACTAAACGAAAAAATATTTTTCAGGGCCATCATTAAAAAAAAAATGTGTATATTCCTTTTTAGGGTTCCGTACCCAAAGGGTAAAACGGGACCCTATTACTAAGACTCCGCTGTCCGTCTGTCTATCTGTCTGTTACCAGGCTGTATCTAATGAACCCTGATAGTTAGATAGATGATCACAAATAATGTATTTCTGTTCCCGCTATAACAACAAATACAAAAAAAAACAGAATAGAATAAATATGGGATTTTTTTGCCGTTTTTATAAATAATGGTACGGAACCCTTCGTGCGCGAGTCCCACTCACACCTGGCTGGTTTTTTCTTAAACAGTAAGTGTATGAGTATGTGCTACTCATTTTTCTCCTGCCATTATCTCAATTTATATGGGCCCGGCGCCACATGTCTTTTTCTTCCATACTTCTCTATTAGTCGTCATCTCTGTAGTCACCCCCTTTTAACCCATATCCTCTTTTACACAGTCCATCCATCGTTTCTTTGCCCTTTCATTACTCTTATAGCCATCCACATCCATACACAAAAATTTCCTCACGACATTTTCTTACAACGACACATACCCATACAACAACAACCGATTTCCACACAACTTTTCAGTCACCGGGGCCACTTTCAGACCTCCTCATCTATACATATTCCTAATTCTATCCATGCGCATACTATAAACCTGTTTCATGGATTTTATGATAGAAATCTATTGTATTATTAAGATAGATGGCATTGGTGCAGATTCTCTTGTTCAATAACTAAACTAAAATGAGAGAATTGCTATCTTTTACTAAAAGGCAGTGCGAGAAAAGGACGGCAATAGCCATGAACTAAGTTAGAGACGTCAAACTAGTTAAGTGCGTGTCGGACTTCGTACATTTAGGGTTCCGTATCAAATGTATTTTTGTCTATTTGTACGGCTTTGGGTCAGCAAGATACTTATATTGGCACGGATTCTCTTGTTCAATAACTAAACTAAAATGAGAGAATTGCTATCTTTTACTAAAAGGCAGTGCGAGAAAAGGACGGCAAATAGCTATGAACTAAGTTAGAGATGTCAAACTAGTTCACGCCTTGCGTTTCGCCGTGTTTTTAGACGGCATGTTTTTACGTGTACCCTTTTGTATGAAAATATTAGTTCAAACTAAATTTGACAGCTCTAATTTACGTCCGTCTCTTTCTTGTTTTATTAGAGAGGAAAAGATAGCAATAGCCTAAATTAAGTTTAGTTTGTGCACAACAGAATCAACACCATTGATAACTTTAGTAACGGTTTTTCTGTAGAGGTGCGATGCGTTACCTAAATGTTACGTGGTCAACACATCCTAAACATTTCGAACTTTTGACAATCTTTTTGAAAGCTACTTGTCTATGCTCTGAGGTCAGACTAAACGATAACGCACAGTAAACAGGAAGTAAAGTCTCATTGGCTAAGTGGTCGCAAGCGAGACTGCTAGGCATAATTGTGGTCCTGTGTTCGATTACTAAATCAGGCAAAGCGTTATTTGGGTTTTTTGACCGTCTACATAATCATTTAAATTATTTTGACAGTTGTCGGTGCTCCAAAAGCAACTAAAATAGGAAAAGTGTTCAACTGTGAAATTGATAGAGCTAATGACATGGAAGAAATTTCATGTGAAGAACAGAACATTGATTACCTAAAAACTGATTATAATACTGGTAAGAATAATATATATATAGCTTACTTTTCTTGTAATAAAATTTGAGCTCAAAATAAAACCGCTACAGCTAAGCAAGACTCGTTAAAATGATTGATGAGAAGTGGAATAATAATGTCTTTAATCAACCAAATGCTAATTTATTCATAATTGTTTTTCAGAAAAATTTCCTGATCAACGCTTTTATTTGGGTTCTTCGATAGTTGCTACAAGTAATTACTTTTTTGTGAGTATGATTTAGCTTCAATTTATATTTTTTATAGTAATTTTGCTATTAGTTTTGATGTGGTTAAATTTAAAACTATTATGAAAATTTACGGAAAATTAAACTTGGTAATGCAGAACATACTAAAATAATTCTTTAAATACTATGTTATTGTTCCCATAACATTAGGCTCATAACCCATTAAGACGTATTAAGTAGGACTACTAAGTATTAAGTAGGACTACTCACCACATGCCAAAACGATGACGATATAAACGCCAAATTAAACTCCCTTCTTTCTACAGCTGTAAACTGGATGAATAACCACAATCTAGAAATTAACTTCACCAAAACCAAACTAATTACTTTCCATCCCCATCAAAAATCCCCATTAAAACTTAACTTCATGTTCAATGACACAAAACTAGAACAAGTTAACGAATTTACCCTCCTCGGTTTGTCTATAGATACCCATATTAATTGGAAATCCCATATACAGAAAATAAGAGCTAAACTATCAAAATTTTCATATGCCCTACGTGAAATTAAAAAAACTACCAACCTGCAAACTGCAATTGTCACATACTATGCATATGCCCAAGCATGGCTTAGCTATGGGGTCATGCTATGGGGAAACAGCACTGATTCTCAAACTATATTTATTTTACAAAAGAAATTAATTCGAATAATAACCAATATTGAACAAACAGAGAGCTGCAAACCATACTTCCAAAAACACAAAATATTCACACTTCCCTGTTTATATATCTTTGAGTTATGTAAATTTGTCAGAAAACACCCAGATTTGTATACCACTTGCGAAGAAACACAAACTAGATACACTTTACGACACAACAAAAATAAATTAAATATACCTCAATCCCGACTGGAAATGCACTCAACCAGCCCTTTAGTTATGTCCATCAAAATTTATAATAAGTTGCCAGAAAATATTAGAGAAATAAGCAAAATAAATATATTTATTAATAAATTGAAGCGATTTCTCGAATCAAAGTCTTACTACACAGTAAAGGAGTTTTTAGATGATAAAACGATTCCAAAATATTTTCTTTTTCTCTCTCTTTACACCAAACATTTTGTAGAAAAATAGAAAACCCAATATAAACATAAATACATAAAAAAAAAAATGTATGAATAAGATGAATAATTTAATACTAATATAAGAATAAGAAAAATAATTTAATAATAATATAAGAACTTTATAATAATTACTTACAATTAATAGCAATTTAATATGTCTATATACGCAAACCTTATATATATACATAATATTATACATACACCCAATAAACCACAACTAATAATTTATATTGCTTAATTGAATAACTACTTAGCCCTCTCCTCTCTTCTACTTTGCTGTGCCCGACAGGGTCCATATTGATATTTTATTATGTTATACCACCTATTTAACACATATGGAATGCAATAAAGTATTGAGTATTGACTGGAAAGTTCTATTTAATACTCAGGTACTTCTTATTTGGCTACTGGCAAACAATAATAATCGCGCAGGTCTATCGTCAAAGTTTAAAAAAAAATGGCCTGCCGAGATTGGTACATTATGACCCAGTGGTAACAGCCGTGACTTACAAGTTGTAGATCGTGAGTTCAAACCAAGGCAGACGCATTACTTTTTGTAAATTATTTCATCACCACTGCTCTCAAAACGGTGATGGAAAACATCGTGAGGATATCGGCATGTCCTAGGCACACACTCTCACAGAGAGGAGGCCTGTGCCCCAGCAGTGAGGACATGAAAAGACTGATGATGATGACCAAGACTACTCCGTACCTCAGCAAGCACGCTAAGCCGTTGGTCCCGGCTGTCACTTGTAGATCTTTGAAAGTCGTTACAGAAAGTTAAAAGCCAGAAAATTTCAATAACAGACGTACAACACTTTACAATGTTACCCATTGACTGGGCTGTGGAGGTCAGGTCAGATAAACAGTCGCTTCATGTTAAATACTGTTAAGCTCCGGTCCACCGGCCCGTAAACTGACGGGCCGCGCCGCGCCAGGCCAGGCTAACAGGCCGTGGGAACCGTCGCATCCAATGAAGCCCGCTTTGGGCTATCGTCACCTGTCCGATCCATCAGCAGTCGGTAAGTTCAAAGGCGCGGCACGGCGCGGCGTGGCCTGTCGATGAACGGGCCATGGGACCTCACCGGCACGGCATGGCGTGGCGGCAATGATGAATGAAAACGATTATGGACGAATGGCGGCCAGCAGACCGCAAGAGGCTCACTCACGCCGTGGGAACACTCAGCACGGGCCGTGGGATCGCAGCTTTAGATAGCTGAATCCGGGCAAGGTCAAGGACAAGGTCGATAAAGGTGGACCAATGACCTGGTGAAGGTCGCGGGTTGCCGATGGATACGAGACGCACAGGACCGGTTATTGTGATGACACTTGGGGGAAGCCCATGTCCAGCAGTGGACGTCCTTCGGTTGAAATGATGATGATGATGGTGATGAACTGAATCCGGTCAAACTGGAAGTCGGCCCCAAAATTGTTGGAAAAAGGCTTGCTAGATTGATTGATTGATTTTTTTTTATTTCACAGACTTGTGCGCCTTTATGGACTATGAAAGTGAAAGCGATTGATAAAAATTTTAAAAAAATTAATGTGTCGGATTCTTTCGGGACGTGCTTCGTACAAGAAGATGAAGAAACAAATCGCTATAACGGCCTTTTAGAGTATTACATCAAATCCAATGAAAAAAAGAAAGGATTTATTCCCATACGAAATCCTTTGACTGTTGGTAAGTAGGCTTGAGACAAAGTGACATATTACTCGTATTAGCGTCTTTTTATTGTCTATAGTCACGCGTTTGACCACCATATACCAGATTTTAAACTTTTACAATATATTGTAAAAGCTCAAAACGTATGAGATTACTATGCACTTCCGTGGTTAATCTCAAATATGTCTAACTCTAACTTTATATTCGAAAATAAACATTGCTACAGCATCTCAGATTACCGTCAAAAAGTGCTTAATCGGTTAGCAAACTGATTCAGTTGGCATGATCATGGTTGTTTTTAATGCAAAAGATTGCCTATCATAACCATACCTATGTTGTTCTAACTTTCTCAGTATGTGAGCGAAAGAAAGAGAAAGGTATAGCTGAAGAAACTCCGCAGACGTGACGGGTATCGAAATCGAGAACTTTAAATATTAAGCAACATAGAGCTGATTAGAGGAAATGAGGGGCTCGTGGCTGAATAATAACAATAACACGTTTCGATCTTCGAGGTTAAGCAACCCTTGCCGAGGTTGGTCTATTGATGGGTGAACATCCATCACATACTGAGACTCCTCCGTGCCTCAGCAAGCACGTTAAGCGTTTGCTCCCGGCTATTACTAAATAGAAATAGATTGATAATTAGAAAATCTGATAGAAGTCAGTAGTACCAAGCGGTACCATGTTATCCAGTTATTGCAATGGGTTGTGGAGGTCAGATCGGCAGTTGTTTCATGTAAAATGCTGGTATTCAGCTGCATCCAGTCAGACTGGAACTGGACTGGAAAGGCTATGTAGATGGATTTAAAGCTGCTGCTCATCTCTCTTAGGCGGGATCACTGGTAGTGTAACTATTTGAAATTATAAATTTTTATTTCGTAATTAGGTAGCAATACTCGTAACATCTGCAGAGCTTTACTTTTGTTTTTGTTTCGGGGCGGGTGGAAAATCCTTATGGATGTCTTCCGCCGTAGGGCGGACCGAAGGGTCTGTCAGACTCTTACTGACTAAAAATCACCACGGTGTTCCCTCGCACACTTATGTCGGGGGCTGTGGGTGCATGTGTGACTTTCGTTGCCCCGAACTAGTACCGCTCCACCGTCTGCGGGCTTCATCCCGTGGTGGGGAGTGAGGTGTTAACTCCCCTTCACGTCTACGCGCCGCCATCTTGGGTCCACGTCTGCGGAGCTTTACCAACTTCTTTAATTTGACCATTGTACATTAGACAAGTGATACTTAGTCTAGTATTATAATTATTATGTGTGACCTAGTCTGAAGTTCAAAACAAAGGATAAATGAATAAATACTTAACAAAAATTTGATTTTCAGACCGCATCGCTGGTGGAACGGGTTGGTCCACGTTAGTTGACGAGGAAAATGATCTGTTGCTGATAGCTAAGACATCGTTCGACGGAGACTTTTCATACGTACTAGCGTCAAATACATCTCTTGATGTCAAAACAATAGCAGACGACACACGTTACTTGATGCGTTACTGGAACATAGGTGAAGTTAATCAATATTTAAAAAATTATCGGATGTAAGGCGATAAACGAGAAAAAATTTAACTGATAAAACTGCTTCACTTTGACTGTCAAGTTCTAGTGGAAAGCCAGCCTAAATACCTAACGTCGCTAAGTTCTAACACCACGTAAGTCATTATTTTGACAAAATACGGTAAGTACCATGCCATAGCGTTAGAATGTCACTCTTGGTCTTTGCAGAATACCAGCGCTGTTGACTTTCGGTCCATCCGAAGCCACAGTATTTTCGCTGAGCAATGACCATTTTTAACCGACTTTCGAAAAAGGAGGAGGTTCTATGTTCGACTGTATGTATGTTTTTTTTTTTTTATGTATGTCCGCGCATTTCTCGGTCAGTTATGGACCGATTTTCAAAATTCTTTTTTTATCTGAAAGAATATACTCCCGAGATGGTCCCATATACATTTTATTGAAATTGCTTTAGCGCTTTTTGAGAAACTGAACAAAAACGAAAAATACGCATATCTTGATGACGTTTTTGTGTTCTCCAAATGTTTAAATTCCACGTTCCATGTTATTGGGGTTTTTAGTTCTGGGGTATAACAACTAAAAAGCGAAAAATAAAAAACTTTTTTACAAAAAAAAACAACCGACTTCCAAAAAAAATACACTAAAAATTTAAAAATAACTTTAATTTCGGAAGTCGGTGTCAAATATCGAAGAAATAAAATACAAACACCGACTTCCGAAATTAAAGTTATTTTTAAATTTTTAGTGTATTTTTTTTGGAAGTCGGTTGTTTTTTTTTTTGTAAAAAAGTTGTTTGTACGATACGACGCACAGTTTCATTTATGTATTATTCCTTGTCTTTACGTTTGTAATAAGTAACATACGTTCCGTTTTGTTTGCTGTGGTGATCTCCTAATGTCATTGTCATTGATCGAGGCGTCATAGACCTACGTTTCGTCTATGGCGCGTACTGGTGACCCGCCAGAGACAAGATCACTAGGTATTAGTTAATTAGTTTATTTATTTTCGCTTGGATACTAGGCTTTTATAAATTTATGTGCGTTTGTAATCTGTGAAAAATAAATATTTTTTCTTTCCTTCTTTCTTTTTAAAGTGTTAGGGACAGTGACGGAAAATAAAAGAAGATAAAAAAAACCTTGTTCTGTTGAAAGTCGCTTGCCACTATATTGATTTACTTTATACATACACTTTATAAATAGACTAAAAATCTTGGTAATTTAAAAGTAAAATAAAACAAAATGTTAACGCTAACGCTTCGTGCAAAATGTATGGCAACGACATTACTGGGCGTGAGTCACGTGACAGTTCTCTCCGCAGGTAACGTCGTTGCCATACATTTTGCACGAAGCGTTAGCGTTAGCGCTATTATAAAAGTTATTTGGCTATGGAGGTTGGCACACACCCGCTTAAATGTTAGCTTACACTTGCCACTCTAGTAAATAACGACAAGTGTGGATGTACTTGCTACTAGCGTGGATTAGCTCAGTAGCAAACGATTATAATAACGCGTTGTCCGCAACATTAAGGATATAATTTGATAGGGACTCGAAAGATGCAGCGTTGGACCATGTCAAAATCGGTTTGCCAAACAAGAAGATTTGAAGTTATGGTGACCCATAATTTAACACCATAAAGAAAGAAAGAATAAAAGTTATTCAGCAACAGTGTACGAAAAACACACGGTACACAGAAATAACAATTTAAAAAAAAAAACTTTTATCAAAAAAAAAAACCGACTTCCAAAAAAGAAAATACCTACACTAAAAATTAAAAAATAACTTTAGTTTCGGAAGTCAGTGTTTGTATTTATTTCTTTGTTATTTGACAGCGACTTCCGAAATTAAAGTATTTTTTTTTAATTTTTAGTGTAGGTATTTCTTTTTTGGAAGTCGGTTGTTTTTTTTGATAATTTTTTTTTTTTTTCAATTTTTTTTGTTATACCCCAGAACTAAAAACTCCAATACATGGAACGTGGAATTTAAACATACTCGTAATTGGAGAAAACAAAAACGTCATCTAGGTATTCGTATTTGTTCGTTTTTGTTTAGTTTCTCAAAAAGCGCTGAAGCAATTTCGATAACATTTATATGGGACTACCTCGGGAGTATATGCTTTCGGATAAAAAAAAATAGAAAATCGGTCCACAATTGACGGAGAAATCGGCGGGCATACATAAAAAAAAAATAAAAAAAACAGCTGAACATAGAACCTCCTTCTTTTTCGAAAGTCAGTTAAAAATACAATCATATTTAAAACAAACAAAGTATGTACGAGTACCTCACGACTGCGCTAAAAAGGTACATTTCAGCGATAATGTTATACAAGCTGGAGCCGCCTGACGCTGGTTTTCAAATGAATCAATAACAAAAACAAAACACAAAAAAAACTAAACAATACGTATGTCAGCGTTGTATAGAAAAGCCACAGAAAAAACGGCGAGTTACTCGCTGTTTTTCTGTACATACAGTTGTACCACACCGACAGCGTAACTCAGTTTAAAAAAAACTGAGTGACGTGCTGCTAAACAGTTTCTGATTTTGACATACTTGGTGTTAGACATTAAACGATGATAAGAGAATCTTTATTGAATACTTGGTTTTTCCCGTGACTTTGCTCCAGTTCCGATAGAAAACTTATGCCATTCAGAGATAGAATAATTTTCCATCAGCGAAATAATTTTCGCAATATATTCAACTATTTCAGAGATTAAAGGTATCACCTACAGACATACAAACAATTTAATTGATACCAGTTTAGAAGACGTCCCAGTCAAAAATTAAAAAAAGAATTGTTTTTAATTCTGTATTTATAACAATCATACGTCATATTTCAGGTTTTGGCCTCACCGCTGGAAAATTCTTTTCTAAACCTAAACAAACAGTGTACGCGTTCAGTATGCTACAGAAAAATATGGAAGGAATTGTAAGTTATAAATCCAATTAACAAACAATTGAATCTGTCTTGAGATTACTTAGAGCGTTTTTTGCTTTCATATGTTTAGGGCCCTAATTTATAGAAATAAAAAACTTTTTACAAAACATAGAACCGACTTCCAAAACAAATGCAAAATAACTTTAATTTCAGAAGTCGGTGTCAAAAAACGAAGACACGAAACCAGAAACACCGACTTCTGAAGTTAAAGTTATTTTGCACTTTTTCGGAAGTCGGTTCTATTTTAAAAAAGTTTTTTATTTTTCACTTTTTTGTTGTGGCTCGCCATTAAATTGTGTTAACAATACATAGACATACGATCGCAGCAATCGCCGTTGATTTGCTGTAATTTTTTAAAGAGTTCCGTTGTCTGTCTCCGAAAAAAAAATCTGCCTAGCCTTTTCCCAACTGTCTTGGGGTCGGCTGCCAGTCTAACCGAATGCAACTGAATACCAGTATTTTACATGGAGCGACTGCATAACTGACCACCGAAACCCAGTAACTGGGTAATACGATACCCCTGGTCGTCAGACTTTCGGGTTTCTGACGACCCGTAGCGACTGTCAAAGATCCACGATTGACAGCCGGTACCAACGGGTTAACGTGCTTTCCGAGGCATGAAGGAGTCTCGGTATGTAAAGATGGTCACCCATCCATGGACCAACCCCGGCAAGCGTAGCTTAACCTGATGGGTCAACCCATGCGGCTGTTATTACTTTAGCCACGAGCTCCTTACTCCGAAACTCATCATCAGACCGAAATTAAAAAAGAGTAGTCAGTACTTTATTGTCCGGGTTTGAAGAACCTGTAATCAGTGTAAACTAATCACATCATTAACTTTTTAACCGACTTTAAAAAGGAGGAGGTTATCAATTCGGATGTTTATATAAATATGTATATATTATATAAACATCCGTTCGGGCATAACTCCGTCATATATTGACGGATTTGTAAAAACAAATTTATTTTTTTGTTCGAAAGGGGTTAGTTCCGAAATGGTCCCATTTAAATTTCATATAGATCTGATGATGGCTTTCAGAGACAGAAAACGAAACTCTTTAAAAATTTACTGCAAATCAACCGCGATTGCTGCGATCGCATGTCTATGAATTGTTAACACAATTTAACGGGGAACCACAACTAAAAAGTGAAAAATAAAAAACTTGTTTGGTGTTTCTGGTATAGAAGTAATACTCTTTAATGTACAGTGAGGCCGCAAAAGTCCATAAGAACGCTAAAGATTACATTGCTACGAACCGAGCGAGCACGTTACTTCAGTGCGTATGTGTGCGCGTGTATGAGTATCCACATTCCACAGATAACACACACTAAGGAACTGTCGTCGCACTGAGCTTAAAAACATATTTATTATTTTTCTGTGCCATTGAATACGCATCACACAGTCACAGAGGCGACTTGTTCTTACCATTGCATTGATAAAATTCGCGAAAATATGTCATGTGCTGGTAGCCGTATGAACTAAGTGTTGGATTCGCAAATAACGTAGCCCGAGTTCAAATCATGGTCGGTCCGTTGCGGTTATTTCTTACTTTGAAAATTCCCAATCTATATTAATATAGTTGTTTTTTTATATTTCTATGAAAAATACTATTGCATTTTTTGCACTAAATAGTTGCAAATTACGAATATGATCTATTAACCACAAGAAGAATCACATTCGTAATTTGCAATTATTTAGTTGTTACATCTTTTCGATGTTGTAAGGTATAAAAAGGCATAAAAAGACGTGTTTAATAAAAATGTTTATTCTTTTATTTACAAATTAAACATTTATGAGAATTGTGACGTCGAATTGTTACCTAGACAAGAAAGTTATCTTGTAACCGTTATCTATGTTACGTGTAAGATTGTTTGTTGGAAGTATACCCACTTAGACCATTCATAATATGAATAACGTAACAATGAAAGGATATTAAAATTTTAATAAAATAAAATGTAATTGTTTATATCCAGTTATTTATTGAAAAGTGATATATGATTTAGACTTTGTAAACATTTTATATTATGTAACGTCACAATGAATGTATTGAGGTCATAGCTTAATTGTTCATTTTCTTGACGAAAAGAAGATTGAAACTAAACCTCAATTTCTGTTAAAAGAACTTTAGTTCTCACAAGATAATCGTCAATTAGATGAGAAAAATAAATTGAACTATTATGTTAGAACAGTGCGGGTATAAAAAACAAAATGGAATCATGATTATTGTCAACAAAATTGATAGCGAGTTCACTGCATTCTTAAGATAAGGCAGAAATCTAATTCTTTATTTAGTTTTTTTGTGATCTACCATTCTAACTCTAAGAAATGTGTGAACAAGTTAAAGAATAATTTAATATATGTAATGCTAATCCATAACTTCCAATCGGGTAAGAACTTACAAAAAGTCAACAATTGCGTGGGATTTAAACTTGCGGCACACTGATTTGCGCTTCAATCTGTGTGCTCTTTACCACTGGGCCATCTTGACTTATGCTAAGTTGATGAAATTGTGAATTTCAATAATTTGTTGGCGAAAACTTGAAAATAGAAGGTCGTAAGTCAAACTAAACGTCAAACTAATACGTTGTGAGAATTCTTATCGACTTTTGCTGGCGTCTGTACACAATAACGTTAGTTATCTGATCAATATAACTACACTTTAACATCACTTTCAGATATCGTTCCTACAATATAAAACTTTTTATGTAAAGAAAAAGCTTGAATTTAAACTTTCCATAATGGGCATAACTCCCGCCGAAGCCAGAAAAGGGAAGTTCATCGAGTTGCAGAGTCATGCTGTTGGAGCAATGTTCGGTTACACGATGACCTCTGCTGACCTCAATTTTGATGAACTGGATGAACTGATAGTGGGTGCGCCTGCGCAGTCTGAGGACGAATGTTTTGAGTGTGGAGCCTTACATATTTACACAGGTGGTAATACGGTACGATCGATAAAACATACTTTACTCTTTCTCCCTTGGCCTGACCCTTATGTCATTATTTGGGGTCGGTTTTCTTTATTTTTAGGGTTCCGAAAGTCCAAACGAAAAAATGGAACCCTTATAGGATCACTCGTGTATCTGTCTGTCTGTCCGACTGTCCGTCTGTCACAGCCAATTTGTTCCGAATCTGCTGTACCGATAGAGTTGAAATTTGGTACACACATGAATGTCTGTAACCCAAATATGGACGTGTACCCTAAATAAATTAATTTGGAATATGGGGTCACTTTTGAGGTGAAAACAGGAAAATAAAAAATCAAAGTTTTTCAAACTGTGTCGTGCGACATACTAAATGAAAGGCACATTGTGAAAGTCTGCAATTTTTTTTTCATAATATTAAAATATATAATTTGATGTTTTTTAAGAAAATAGAAGAAAAATTACCATTCCCGCCACTTATATCCGAAACCACTGGCCCTAAAATTTTGAAAAAAATATGGAAAGTAGTTCTATACATAAAGATCACCAGAAATCCTACAAAGTGGAGGCAGTTAAAAAATACCTGAAAAAATATGATTTGTTCGGAATGATTGGTTCCCTTTGCGCGCGAGTCCGACTCGCTCTTGGCCAGTTTTTTCTAATTGTCTCTTTTTTTTTGTAATGTCGGAAATCATGCAATGACTTCTCTCGCTCTGGGTAGAGCGAAAGGGCGTGTCATACTTTTACCCACCCTTGTTCCTTCAGCTGCGTCTGTGCCAAGGCCTGCGGTAGCTCTATTTCGAATTTATCCACGATCCCAGGCAGACATTTGTCTACTTTGTTTGGTCAGCCATGTAAGTTGTCTTTCTCCCTTCAAGTCATAATTAACTGATGTGTGAATACAAAGCGTGTAAAAAGATAGTTTCCGAAGCCGAAAACCACATATTCTACCCATTATTTGGATCATTTTTTCCACTAGACCATACCTTGGAAACCACTGGTTCTGGAGATATTGAAGGTCAAACCCGCAATTTTTTTTTTTACTTTTTTACAAAAATGTGTTTTATGTGTTATTACTAAACTTTTTTTCAAACAAGCATTATCGGAATTTTCGTTTTTTTTTTTTCAAAATTACGAATTTGCAGTTACGAAAACGCAATGAATATCAAACGTATTCGACAAGTACCTACGTGTCTTAGAGCAAAGGGGCGGGGTTTAACTCCACTTGCCTGTTTTCGCTTTACATTGCGCGGAATAAAAAATAGTTTGATTTTTCATACCTAAAAATAAAAGTCGTTTCCCAGAAATAATTTATGCGCAAAACTACTTTGTTAGCCGTACAGTATGCTTAGTTAACGGCTCTGTGATGTGTCTTTTTACACCCTGTATTTTGTCAGAAAAATATTCTTTGGATTAAAAAGTATGTGACTATGTACACTGGATCGTTCCGTCACCGACCAACACCGTCGCGTGCCATGCACAAAGCGTATCGGTACCGGAAAAATATGCACGCATACCAAACTGATGCGCAAAGGTGGCAAAATGCCATGCTGCGGCTGGAGGCGTGAGGACCACTCCGTTTAATCTCCCTCACCTGTTCCGCTGTCGAGCCATTTGAACGTCCCTACAGTAGTTTAATACTTATTCATTGTCGTTCACTGTTGTTCTCAGAAAACTATTAATGAACCGGAAAGGCTTCGTTCAATTTTCGGCATTGTTAACTTTGGCCGCTTCGGCAGCACAATTGTTGCAAAAGACTTAGACGGTGATGGTAAACCAGGTTAGTATTTAATTGGTGAAGAATAAGTTTAATTTGTTACTAATTAATATATACTATTTACTTACATGAAATATTAGGTCCCCACCTATGAAATCAGCGTTTTGTATGGAGAATTTTAAAGAAGTTGCATTTTTCAAACTAACATTTTCTTAATTTATTTAACAACTATGAATACTAATGTTTTAAAACTTTTATGCAATAATGTTTAAAAACTAAGATAACGTATGCCACCTTATTAAGCCACAAAAATAAGTTTTGGCTAAGTTAAAAAAAATAGTGGTAATTTCTGCTAACAAAAAGAGGAGTCATTTTTAAGGTATTTTTTTAGTAATATTTTTTTATACTATTGGCAGTTGTCTATGACGGTAATTATTCGATAGAATATCAAGCAATTGATGAATATTTTAATTCATAGTAGTGACGAGGTTCTCTAATTGTGAGAATAAAAAACGCCAATTTCATAGGTGAGAACCCAATAGGTACTTAACTAACTATAATTGAATCAAAAACTACTAAATAATCAAATCTTAAAATATGATATCAAAAAATTCAACCGCATCGCTGTCGACTGGAAGTGTGACCAAACGACTGGCGGCATTGCCACGTTGTATGGCAATGCTTAACTTCTGGCCGAGGTAAAAATCACCCCTTGGGTCACGCGAAGTGTCAAAAAGGCGTTTAGATAAAGATTTATCTAAACGCCTTTATGTTGGCTTTTTATATTTAAAGATTTAAATAATATATGAGCACTCGGACCCCACGGCCCTATAGTTTCAATCCCTAACTAAAGCTTCTTAGATTCCCTCAGACCAAACAGTAACGTTTAGTTACGTTTAACCCTTCGTACGCCAATAGGGATGAAAAAAAGGTTATCAATTCAATGAAAAACGACAAAGATAAAACGCATCAAAGTTCAGGAGTGGGGCCTTGTTACGTCACTTTTGAGTAAAAAGTGGTAAGATTTAAACTCAGGTGTGACTTTATGTGAAATTTCAATGCACTATATCGTCTTCATTTTTTTGTTTACGCGACAAAAGAAAAAACACGTGTCCAATATTTTTTGGTAATCTTACTGATGGGCTAGTAGTATTTTTTTTTGTCATTAACCCAATTAGCAGAGTAAATAATAGATTTTTCATTGTTATCTGCCCACCAAGTGTGCAATCGATGTTTGAGGAGTAAAGGAAGTCAAAAGGACTTAAATAAATTAAATTTCCTCCTTAATCTGAATTAAGAATTTAAAGTTAAGTATTTGACGAATTATTCTACTTCTTCATCATTCTCCTGCCCTTATCCCTATTTATTATGGTTGGCGCGACATGTATTTTTCTTCCATACTCCTCTATTAGTTGTCATCACTGTAATCACTCCCTTTTTACCCATATCCTCTTTCACACAGTCCAACCATCGTTTCTTCTCCTACTCTTATAGCCATCCACATCCATACACAAGACATTCCTCACGATATTTTCTTTATTCCTCCTCATCACATGCCCATACCACGACAACCGATTTCCACACATCTTTTCAGTTAGCGGTGCCACTTTCAGACTTCCTCTTATAATACTCATTCCTAATTCTATCCATGCGCGTAACGACACACACCGCTCTTGGCATTCTCATCTCAGCTGCATGCAATTGCTACCAATTATTCTACTTGAGTTTGAAAAACCGCCAAACGTTGGTATTCAATTAGGCTTTTCAAATACCTACTCAATTCAGATATTGACTCTTAATCAATCATATTGTACTTCTGATCTAAACGTTACCGCTGTAAGTTAATCACCTTGCCTACTAATCATTGTTGCAGTCTAAACGAAAACGGGACATTACATTAAAAAAAAGGGTTCTGTACCCGCAGAGTAACCAGCTGCTCCTTATTATTAAGCTACCACTGTCCATCCGTTCGCTCGTCTGTTTGTAAACGAGCTGTATCTCATAAATAGTATTCGTTGAAACTGCCGCAATAGCAACAAATAATATAATCATACGAAACTCTTTACGGTTTTTTTTTATGGCCCAAGAAAGCGCCTTACATAAAAATATGCAACGACTTTTCAAACTCGAAGTTTTCAATATCTCTTAACATTACAGAATTAGTAGTAAGCGCGCCATATGAGAACCATGGAAGCGGAGCTATTTACATACTCTCCGGTTACGAGGTCTACTATACCCTGATGGAGCCCCAGGAATTCAAGAGTATCCAGTTGTCAGATCTCAAGCAGACGCAGAAGATTCAGAAGGAGTCCTTTAGGGCCCTCGGCTTTAGTCTTCAGATAGTTGACGACGTTGACGGCAATGGGTGTAAGGGTGAGAATACAATCATTTTATAAGAAACCTTAATTTAATATATAAGAGCTTAAAAGCAGTGGTGATCCAGTGGCTGTGGCCCCGACTCACGAGTTACTACGTCATGGGTTCAAACCCAGGCAATCGCTTTACTTGTGTCGTTTATTTCATCACTACTGCTCTCAAAACAGCGAAGAAAACGTCGTGAGAAAACCATCATGTCCTAGAACCAAAAATTTGAAGACGTGCGACTACCAATAAGCACTGAGCTGCTACTAGAGAGGAGGCCTGATTCCCAGCCTTGGAGACATTATAAAGGTGGAGCGGCAGGGCATGTCAGACTCTTATTGACTAAATCCCACCCCTGTTCCTTCCCTGCCTGAGTGCCCAGGGGTACGGTAACTCGTGTTAAGAATTTATCCGCTACCCCTGCGCATATCATCCTAGAGCTTAAGAGTAAAGTATATTATACTTTTAATCGTCCGTTTCTAAGTTGTCATTAAAAAAAAGGGAACGTCGTTGTAATAGTTTCTTGAGTCGTTTCAGCGTTTTTTCTAGGATGGCAACGCATCTGCAATGATGTTGCAAATAAGCGAAGAGAGTTTATGAGATCACTAAACTGCAAGAAGGTTCTTCCCAAACTTAATATTAACTAAAAAAATAGATTGGCAAAACATTAGAAAAGAAAATTGGGTCAACAAAATCATCGAGCACGAGGCGCCTTGCAAGCCGCTGCTAAAGATGAGAGTATTGTTTAAACTTTTTATACAAATCAAGTGTATTAGTGAGTGTCATCGTTCAGACATAGAAATTGACGGCCCGTGACAGAAGGAAATTGGCTTAAATTTTAGGATTCCGTAGTTTTAATAAGGAACCCTTATAGTTTCACTCTGTCCATCTGTTCTTACGCGTTAGCTAAGAAACTGTTAGTAAGTACTAGAAAGCTGTAATTGTTTTAAAAATTATTCATTTGTTTCAAAAGGTAACGTTATCCAAAATCGAAAATTGAAAGCATCAAATCCGTTCAAAATTAAGTAATAAACCTTTCAGATCTGGTGGAAGGTAAAACTGTCAAGTAACGAAAAGGATGCACATACTGACGTATGACGTCACCGCTTTTAGGTTTCGCGCGAACAAAAGAGATAGCAAGATATCCCCCACACCATGTCCCCACTATTCCTTACAACATTTGAAAAGCTCATTGCTGCTTCATGTATTAACCAATTTTCATGCTGTTTCTAAATAAAAATTATCTTGGGTTAGTTATTTATTGTTTCATATTCCTTTAAGGAACAATAAATTCAGTTGACAAATTTCAGTTTTCAGAATAGGGTATTCTCCTGAATACCCTTCTGACAACTAAAACTTGGGCTCAATGGTTTTGCGTGGCCACGAATACATTATTAGGAATGGTGTCTCTAGTTGCTGCCAACGCAGCGTTCCAAGCTCTTTGTCTAAAAACCATTAAAATATTACCAGATATTCAATACACAGTACAAAACACAAACATATTGTTTAACAGAATTGGCAGCAGGTTCTCCGGCTGCTAGTAAAGTGCTCATATTCAAATGCGTGCGGAAGATCAACGTCACACTGTCCACCAAACTACTTGGCGACCAGGTAAGTCTGTTTCTGTCTTTTTAGTGACACGTCACGAAGAAGGCTACATTCTGATTGACACTGTTTCTTATCTGTACCAATCTGTAGTTTCAATTATGTTGTGACGAGTTTTAGCTCATAGAAGATGGTCGACTGATAGAAGTCGGTGGCTAGTCGAGAAAGTCTGCAACATAGTAATAATAATAAAAAAAATATTTATTGACACACACAAGTTGAAATGAAGAAAACGAAAAATACAATTGAGAATAAAGCAAGTGGCCAACAAAAAAAAGAAGTGGACATGCGCCCCAAACTAGGCCAGGCCTGTATCTTGGTGGCCCAGGACTGATAGAATAGGCAGATTCAGTGTTCTATGTGACACAGCACTATTACAAAAAAAATAACAGAAGAAAATAAGAGAAGAAGTCGTTGGTATTTAAGTCAATTGAGCGCCAACTACGGCTAGTTGCTCGGCTGACTAGACCGCTGGCACATTTTTACTGCGTATCCACTACAAGGATGTCTAGCTTTGAAATGAAACTCACTGAGTCTCGGCCTTGTATGCAACCTGTAAATATATTTGTGCCGTATCCTGCCGAAGTTATTGTATTAAATGTGGTGTGCATTTGTTTATTTACAATCCCTAAATTAGGTAAACATGTAATTTTTTATTTACAGTTAGTAAGAGAACAAGATCCAAACTTCACCGTTAACGTGTGCGCTTCAGTGCAGTATCCTTCACTACCAGATGAAATTATTGGCAGTAAGTAACGGAACGTTTTGCTCCTTTCCATGCGACAGATGATTGATGAGAGAGAGGACTGTTTTTGTTTTAATCTAGCATTATGATGCTAAACTATATTTTCTTTTCTTTCTTAGGGCCGCTTTCACCAAATATAAACGCCCAGTTTTAGACGTTTAAGCTCGCTTAAACGTGTTTAGCCGCTGTCATAAAGCTGAAGAGTTTGTTTGTTTGGTTAAACGTGCTAATCATAGGAAGGTGTTCAGTAAAACTTAGTTTATAGAGCGAATGGTGAAATCGGCCCTTAAGCTGAAGACAAAGTCACATGCTATCAGTGAAAACAGTTATAAAAAGTTTAAAATATCACTATATATTATAGAACAAAGTGCCCCACCACGTCTGTTTGTCTGTTTGTTCGCGATAAACTCAAAAACTACTGAACGGATTTTCATGCGGTTGTCACCAATAAACAATGATTCATGAGCTTTAGATGTATAATATTTACCCTCACAAAGCTGGGTTGGGTCGCTTGTTATGGCCACCACACACGCTCCAGTTTACCGGAGAGGTTTGCTATACAGGTGGACCTGCGCAGTTACAACGGAGCGTGTATGGGGACAGAACTGGGGAGTGAGACAAAGCAGGCAATGACATTACCTGCGGAGAAAACTGTCACGTGGCTCACGTCCAGTAATGTCATTGCCATACATTTTGTACTAAGTGTTAGCGTGAACGCTAACAGAAAAGTAATTTGTCTCAAACAACTGTGCAGTTCTTTTTAACCTACACAATGAAAACACGCTCCGGTGTACCTGCGCAGGTCCAAGTGAACTTTCGGTAGCTCATGTCAACCCAAAATCTTGGACTGTTGGAACAATATTATCACAGATACTATAATAGTCAATTATAAACTTATGACTGATTGACTGTTACTTTGTCGAGGCCCTCTTATAGCCTTATTAAGTACAAGCTTATATTTAACTTGCAATGTTCATAAGTAAGTTGTCCGGTTCAAAATTCGCAAAGAATTTTTGGATCACTTATTGCTTCCCGATAGAGCTAAAATTTGGCGTACCGTAAGTCCGGTGATAATGCAATATTATTAAATCATCGATTTGGTGATGACATCGAGATGTAGAGACTGGAAACCCCTGATGGCAAATGGTAGGATAGTTGAATTTATGCTAGTAGGTTTTGTTATCAGGAGAACTTTCGATGGTGACGAGGATCTGAAGCTGGTTTAAAAAAACTATTAATATATTTATTCTATTAAACTTGTATGTTCCGCTTCCAGACATTACCATTGAAAACAGCATTAACAGCGAAACAGCCGTCGTTCTACAGCCCAGTATTGTTATCGACATATCTTGTGACAGTTGCTTTAACCAGACTAAAACTTACTGCAAGAATGTCACTGTAAAATTAGTAAGTATCCGTTAAATGATTTAAAAACACCGATTGCCCAGAAGGAGGGTAATGTTTTTCGAAACTATGCATGTATGTAGGTATATAGGGTGACTGGTAATTAGTGGCCGATACTTAAACACGTGATTGTACTCATGATTACAAACAACTTTCCCAAAGAAACTTTTTTTTTATACGTATTCACTTTTATCACAATAACAACAGTTTGAAATTCGCGCGAGCGTGGGGGCAGTGACCGCCGCGATCAGCTGTTAGACGCGGACCGCGTCACGCGGTCTCGTTACTATCGTACAGAGCACGGCTCGCAAGCCCGCTCGGCCGGGCACCACGTGCCGTTTTCGGTGTACCTAAGCAGTGTAGGTACCTACATGTTTCGGTTGTTGCTAAATTAAAAAATAATATCCAATAACTGCGTGTTTACGTGTTTAAATATCGGTCACTATACTATGTTTCAGATAAATTTGCAATAAAGTACATTGACCTTTCCCTAATAACTCTTTGTAGGTACCTGAACAATTAAATATAAATCGTTTTTCATTTTAGACAATGTTAAGGATCACGAGAGATGTTGATTCGGGACAGCTTTGAGTCATTAATTCCGTTTTTCAAATTAAAAATGTCAATAAATGTAGGTGGGTCAATGACTGTTATTGCACGTTTTTTGAAACAACCTATAATTACCAGTCGCCCTATATATATTTATATGTCTAGAATAGAATAGAATAATACTTTATGGTACACCAAAACAGTTAATAAACTTGTATAAATGAACTTAAATCTATGGGTACAATGGCGGTCTTATCGCTGACAGCGATATCTACCAGACAACCTTTGGATGGACTGAAAAATCTTAATTCAAAAAAGGGGATAGTCTGCGGTGTACTGCTAATTAGTAAACTGAATATCAAAATTTTCTATAAATATTTATAAAATACAGTACATAATAATACATATATATTATATACATACATACATATCACATGTTACACAATTACGTAGAAGGAATAGATATGAAAAGTAGTAAAAAGATCGGTTGAAAACGTAGAGACAGAAAAGCATTAGAGAGAAAGGAAATGGTCTTTTACTAAATTTTTTAAAGGAGCGAGTGACTGGGATTGATACGATTTGTCGTAAAACGTGGTGGAATGAGAGGGCATCAAAAGTCTCAAACTCTCCGATGACCTCAAGTGTCGAAAATGTGTGTTATGAAGGAACTGAAAACGTTCTTTGAGATAAGAGGGGGTTGTAGGAATAAACAGAACACTGTAAAGTAATAATAAAACATGAGCATTCTGGTAAAGGCGGATTGGCAGCCACTCGAGCTTATTACGAAATTCAGATACATGGTCATGGTCTATTTCTTTTGCACGCCCTGTGTCCAAAACGGCTGGATAAATTTTGACCAATGAGGTATTATTAGATCGGTCTTGACATCCGAAGTACCATAGGCTATTTAGATTTTGAAAATCAAAAACAAAATGGCGGCCGCCATTAGGCATAAGCATTTATTGGCATAGGAATTAATTGTGGTCGCTGTTTTTACTTGGTCATTTGAGATATCGAAATAATATTTTTTTTTTTTTTGTGATGTGGGAAATCATCCAATGACTTCTCCCGCTCTGGGTGGAGCGGGCGGGTGTGTCAGACTCTTACTGATTAAAACCCACCCCTGTTCCTTCCCTGCCTTAGTGCCCAGGGGTGCGGTAACTCATGTTAAGATTTTATCCGCTACCCCTAGGCATGCAGGCACTGGCCACGATGGGCCCGTCAGTGGTGGCTGACAATCATCTCTTTGAGGCGCGCGTGGAACACTACGCGCCGTCGACTCACGGGCCTGTTTGGACGGGGAGCTACCCACTGCTCGCCGTCCGCAGGCCCGGGTTGGTACGGAATCCTTAATGTGCAAAGTCCAACACGCACTTTACCGGTTTTTTTTAATAATTATAAAAATACTCTTTGAGAATGGGCTACATGATAATCATGTTTATAAATCTTAAATATGTCGATTAAAAATTGAGGTGTCTGGTTCATCCAAAAGCTCATATTCCAAATCATGACCTCTACTCGACTGCACCTCTAATCACCAAATTAAAAGTTACAGCTTCTTAGGTATTGATATACAAAATGGATGCGAGACGGACAGGACCAGTCGTTTTGGCGACACTTGGGGGAGGCCTATCCCCAGCAATAGACGTTTGCTTCTGTCTGAAGTTCGTATTTTGTTATGGAGACTGCTCCATGACAAAATACGAACTTCAGACAGAAGCGAACGATTTTTTTGACCCAGTCGTCAAATAAAGTTTCTTCAAACTGATTTCTAATAAGGGCCAAATCCCAGCAATAATATTTAAATCAAACCACAAGACAATATTCATTAAATTAACCCCTACTTTTCTTTGTTAATTCTCGGTTTTATATAGTCTTTTCATAACGAAAGACTTCTTCAATATTATTATTGTTTTCCGATACATTTATTTTATTGCGAGCCACTTTGAAAGATATCAAATAGTCGTAGAATTAATTTAGGAACTTATGAGCCATCGATGTCAAGAAATATCTTGATAAGTGGAGGTCATCAAACTTGGTATTGTTTAGGGATGCTTTATTTTTTTTTTCTTTTACTTGTGAAGACAAAATTAAATGATCGCTAGATAAGTAAGTCGCAGTTATACGACTTTTAATGGTTTTTAATTGAACATCAAGTCTAAACGACTAGTCCTATTTCTTTGAAAAATATATATGTTTGAAATTATATTTTTATATCATAGTGTTTTGAAAATAATAAAATTTTCTTTCTTTTTAAATTTGTAAAATTATGTCTAACGCGGATAAAATATTTAGAATCACGCAAAAACTATAAAGCGTATTTTTATCCTAAACCTTCACGATTTTAAAGATCATTTAATTATTTATAATTTAGTCTGTTTTAGTTAAATACCTGTTTGTTTTATGAGTAATAAATTAATAATGCGTCTAATTACGGACAGCGCTCCTTGATGGGCGAGTCCTATTACTGGGTGGACGTACGATATATTAAGTACGTGAGCTCAGCACAGAACACGCAAGCTAACCACTCAAGTTAATTGGCAGTTAATAGCGCCTTAAGGATCTGTTGGTGTAATATCTCTAGGCAGTGTATAGAGTGCCGCAAGCGTCATACTATCACTATCGGTTATAGTGCCATCAGCTTGCGGTGTACCTACTTTGTTATATTTGTAAACATTAATCACGGATCTTTTTTCGTTGTCATGGCTACTGAGTCGAGAGGAGTGGAATAAGTTTCTTCAAAAGGACTTAGAATATAGCAGCCTTATTTATGAATACTTTCTAACTATGGGTCTTATTTATAAAAAACCGGCCAGCAGCGAGTCGGTATCGCGCGCAAATGGTTCCGAACAAATCATTTGTATTTTCGGGTTTGTACTGTATACCTATATACTTCATAAAGGTTTTTCTGTAATTTATAAGTAAATAACTACATTCTGCATTTTTATTCAAATTTTTGGGCCACTTCTCGTTTCGGAGATCAGGGGGGAATGGTCAATTTTCATCTATTTTCTTAAATAACTTTTTATTTTTTATTGACTATAACTACAATACATATTATACTGAACTAATAAATAACTTAATAAATAAACGTATATGTACAAGAGGCATAAAAAATCCGGTAGGAGTAAACCTCATTGGGCATCAAAAAATTCGTCCACCTCGCTGTCAATGGGAAAAGTGCCACGTTGAATGGCAATGCTGATTCGTTGGCCGAAAAAAAGGCCAGCCCTCTGGTCACGTGAAGAGTCGACTAAAAGTTTGCCGATGTCACGGAAAACTCGATGAGCACTCGGACCCCATGGCCCTAGTGTTTCAACCCCAAACGGCTCAAACATATAACTCCCAATAAGGTTGTTATATTTCCGCCGTTTGAGGTTTTCTGCACCTGTAGCAGCCGCCCCAGCACAGCCCGCCGTGCTAAGAAGATGAGATGGCGCAAGGGTGTCGACACATGTTGCATCCCACACCAAAGGCCTACCCATCTTCCAAGGCATTATAGTCATCCCGTCGGGCCTCTTTCCATAGTCACGTGCCAGGCCATGAGGTTCTAAAACGGCTGACACACCGGCGGTGACAAGAGCCCGACGGATGATGTCGTTAATGCTGGCGTGCCGTGCCATACGACCCGCGCTCCTACTGCAGGATAGGCCATGGTGTCCGAGATGGTCGACTGCTTCACCACATTGGCAGCGATGTGGAGCTCCGCAAGGAGCACCCTGACGCAGACATGTAGCGATCCGGAAGGTGGTGTCACTCAGCATAGTACCTATGTTGGGTGACGGTAGTGCCTGTAGCCAGAGGCCCGACTCCCATTCACCCACAGCCAGCAGGCGGGCACGCTCAGCAGTATTGGTTGACGTATTTATGAGATTATTCCGTACCAAACTACAGAGCGGCTCGTCCCACTGCCTCTGGGAGAACGGGTTCTCGGGCAACGCCGTGTCCGGGCAAGCCATTTTCCAAGCGTTCATTGCGTCGGTCAAGCACGGCACTTCACAGTTAACCAGTGATGAAGTCAAAATTCTTTTGGTTAACTTTTCAGTGCTGTGGACCGAGGACAGGAACGCCGGTAGGCTTATACTAGAAATTTTGCGGATGCCGAGCCCACCAAAACGAATAGATAGTGTGGTTTTCAGCCACGCTCGGTCATCCAAGGCCACATTTAAAATGGTTGTAAGAGTGCATCGAATAATTTCATCAATTTTGTCCAGGAGATGTGAATGCTTCCATAAAGGGGAAGAGCGGAGAAAATATATAAAATTTGGTCCAAAACAGCAATATCTAATTAGGGTGAATGCCGAATGTAAATTTATTTTTGTAAGTCTGTCCGAAATATCATTAAAATGATTAATTTTTCCGTCAATGAATGGAGAAATACTTTCTTCCAAAATAGGGGAACCTAGGAGGTGCAGTGAACTTTTTTCTAAAATTTTGATTTTTGGTGCAATTGTATTGAATTTATGAAGAGTCGATTGTCTTTCGGTATTGTCACAAAGAAAAATTTCACACTTCGAGTGGTTAAGGTCAAGTCCGATGGATTGAAAATGAGTCTTCAGGAATTGAAAGTCTTTTAATACGGTATCGACGTCACCTCCTAATATTCCATCATCCAGATCCAGAAGATTCGGAGCAAATTAGCTGTGACAGACGGACAGACGAACAGACAGACACACAAGTGATCCCATATGGGTTCAGTTTTTTATTCGGACTTTCTGAACCCCAAAAAAATAACCATGTGATTAGTTTAAACAATAATTAGCAGTTTCTTAATTCAACATTTAATTTAAATTTTGGCATTGTAATTTTTTCTTTTTTTCTCACATTAATTATAAGACCTTCGTACTGTACTCATGTTATAAAAAAGAAGAAGAAGGAAGGAAAAATAGGAAAAATTAAGAAAAAGAGGACAAGAAGAGAAGAAGAAGGTTAGATATGGGTGGTAAAGTGCTGACTTACTCGTATCAATTGAAGGAAGTTTTGTCTTATAGATAGCTGAACGTGTGAATGAGATGTGGCTATCTTGAATTTAGAAACTAGTAAACATAGAAGACACCAACAGCTGCAAACCCCATTTTCAAGAGCAAAAAATACTAACCCTCCCCTGCCCAAACATTCTAGAAATATTCGTGTCAAATTATCATCACTTCTATCACACACACGACAATAGAAAATATACAGTCAAGATATACATTGCGCTACAAATATAGGTTAAACTTAACTAACAGCTCTAAGCTAAAAATGCACTCAATAAGTATACTAGCCATGCCAATTAAAATATACAATAAGTTACCAGAATTAATTAAAGAACATCAAAAAATTAATATCATAAATAAATTAAAACAATTTCCAACATCTAAATACTAGTATAATAATAATTAATAAGTATTTAAATGATAAATTTAAAACTTGGTAAATGTTTTTATAAAATAATTACACATATTAGAACAGTTCTAATCCACTAAGTATTCAAATAAAAGTCATCCTCTCTCCTATTTTGCTGTGCCCGAAAGTATTTTTGTAAAACCTACCACCAAGTTCACATGTGGTAGCAATAAATATATTGAGTATTGAGTATCCACTTACCAGTATTTAATCAAAGCATATGATTAGAAAGTTTTATTAATAATGGTGTAAATGATTAGTGTAACATGCATCGCCTTATGATGCTATCTGTGAACGTGCTCATAAACGCGGCGACGACGGGAATATCCACCGTCGCATACGACTCCTTGACCCCCGCCATGTTCCCGCCAAGAGCAGTGGACGAAAGAGCGCGAAGACAATAACAACAGTCGCAATAAGCTTTTACCATTTTTACCTGTTTGTGCTAGTTACTGTTTTGTTTTACAAATATACATTTAATACACCTCATAACGTGCGAACTTAATTCACCAACCCTGAGAAGAAATCTACTTTACATTAGTCTATACACTGACTCTGATAGCAGATTGTAATTTCATATTCTCTATAGAAAATTTGAATCAAGAATTTGGTAATCAGTGTAACAAATCATGTGGTAAAGAACGCGCAAAATTATTGACTTTCGATAATATTTTGCTATATTTATTTTATTGCAGAATGGCCAGGACCCAGGCTTTTACATTTTTAAATCCAAAGCAGAACTACAAAATATTTATCTTTCCGACACAAATGAGACAGGTAACAAACTAAGCCAATCTTCATATATGCGATCTAGTCATCAAATCAATTGTTTTATTAATTATTTTTGAACATTTTTTTTTAAATATTGTTAAAACTCAAAATAAATTTGTTCGTATAACACGACAAAACCAGTTGGTACCGTTTAATTGTTCTTTGTGAAGAGTTTTTTTTTGCATTAATCGTGTCTTTAACTATTAGATTATTCAAAATATATTCAGGCTTATATTTTGGAAGGTGATAGAAATGTCGCAGCCAACTAGCTTAAACAGCCATTCGGTTAACAGCCTAGCGTTTTTATTAAACAGGCGCCGTTCAAAAAGCGGCCTGAATGATATTCAGCCGACGCGTCTTATACAACATTTAATTAATTAGCTGGCTGATGCTTATGCCATTCATTTAAGTCCAAATAATGAAAGGGTATTTGTTTATATTTACTTTTAATATATTTATATAACGTTACAAAATAAAAATTATACAATCTGGAAAGTTAGGGCACCCCAACACCGACAGATTTCTTTAAACCCTGCAAACATAAATAGGAACCCCAGGGCTCTGTCAGCCTATCTTAAAACCATCGTCAGCTTTGTTTTGTCTCCTGCTTGATTAGGAGGGAATTGGAACACAGTATAATCGTTTCTTCGGGACTCGTCGAGCTTCATTGCCTTGGCGTTTTTTCTGGCAGTCACCGCTGTTGATTCTGGCTAACAGGAGTTACAGTGATTTGGGAACAGTGTGGCGGGCTTGTACCATTAACTGAACATTAGCCAATCAAAATTAATTGAATTAGAGCTTGCCAATATTTGCCACAGCCTCTTTCAAATATCTGGACTAGGCAAGTAGTTTAATGTTACAGATCCAAGTCATTTGTCTTTTGCTGTTTGATTAACGGAATATCTTTCGGGTCGCTAGTTAAACGGCACTGTTTACTAAAAAAGCTAGGCTGTTAACTGAAAAGCTGATTGAGCTAGTTGGCTGTAATAAAAATATGACGTATAGAAAATGGAATACAGAAAATAATAACATACCTATATTTTCAACAGAATTCAACAGGACGTGGGTTGAGGCGAGCCCACACAGTAAGCTGGACACCATTTTAGAGGTGTCCCGACATTGTAAGGGTGACGACTGCAAACCGCACCTCACTATGAAGCTTCAATGGTCTGGCAGGTCAGGATATTAAACATTTGAACAATTTTATTATTTCACTAAACATGAAACAGGTCTTGACTCTTGAGCTCATTAAAAGGCTTTTTGTTTGGAGTTATGTAACTGTTTTGATGTACAAAAAAGTGTATTCTATTTATCTATATATTAACTAAATCAGAACTACCTAAAAAGAGTCAGTCAGACTCGTCTTACGAAGGGTTGCATTTCCAAAGGGAAGCCTAGTCCATCTGAAAGATCATGGTCATCTGAGGTAGATAGCTGGCATTTTCACTGTGGTCTTATTTCTATTGCTGCAATACGAGTAACTTAAAAAATATCTTAATAATGCAGCTTTAAATAATATTATTATAATTATAGTAAATCCCAAAATTGTATTACAGTGACCCGTACCTAATGGGCACCTCTGCAAACGAGACGGTGAAGATAATAGTCACAAATGATGGCAACGCTTCTTATGCAGCATGTATTTGGTTTAAAGCGTACGGACCACCCCTTGGTCTAATGAGATACGAAAATTACAATGAAGGATACAGATGGTATCTACCGTCACCAATGAAGAGGGGAACAAATGTGAGTAATAGCCTTTTTTTTTAAATCGTTGCTGATCTAGGAAAACACGACTCGACTAGAAGGTGGCCTGCTTAGCGCCTACAACATAGCGAGACACTTGGTGAGTGCGAGATGAATCGAGCTTTTTATAATCTCCGGAACTGCGCGCTTGGCGCTTTCACAAGTCGCCTAATATGTATCAGTGTGACCAGCCTAAGAGCGTAACCAGACTATATCACATGAATGAAGTCACCTCATCAAAACTAAACGTAATCTAAGTTATCCTAAAGTCGAAAAATATATTATTATTGATGTTCGCCCGCGTGGAATCAGTACTTCTCCCATTACAAATTATAGCCTATGTGCTTTGACAGAGAGATTATAACCTATCTCAATGTCAAATTTCATCTAGATTCGTTCAGCCAGTCTAGCGTAATTGAGTAACAAACATGAATACATCCATTCAAATTTTCGCATTACATTAGTAGGGAAGTTCAAATCTGATGGAAGGGGAAAATGTCAAGTAACAGATAAGGGATACACACACTGACGTATGATGTGATGAAGAGAAATAGCTGATTTATGACGTTCGGTGCTATTTTTTTTTTTGGGGGGTTGGGAAATCATCCAATGACTTCTCCCGCTCTGGGTGGAGTGGGAGGGCGTGTCAGACTCTTACTGACTAAAACCCACCCCTGTTCCTTCCCTGCCTGAGTGCCCATGGGTGCGGTAACTCATTTTCAGAATTTATCCGCAACCCCTAGGCATGCAGGCACCGGCCACGATGGGCCCCGTTAGTGGTATGACGTTCAGTGGCTGTTTTAATTATTCGCAAATTGATTCCTAGTGGTTAATGTGATTGTGATGTAAAATTCATGTAGTTTTGTGTCTCAAGTGTCTATGCAACTGGACAATATGTGGAATCATGGAAACAGGCGCGATCTGGGTAAAATAAAGCTGACATTTTTTTTTGTAGTATTGACTACCTCAGCGAAACTTGCAGAGAAGGCTGACAAAAATATGACAGTATTCTGTATATAAAACTACTTAAATACTTTCTTAAATTGACACTTGCACAAACCGTTCGAAATCAAAGTTAAAAAATAAATGAATTAATAGTTGATTTATTTTAGTATTATTTGTGGTTTCATTGTACAAAAATAAACCAGGTCGACAAAAGAAGCTTAAGCCTAGCTTAGAAAAGCGTGGTGGTTAATCGTGGTTAAATAAGTGCTATCTCTTGTGCTAAGAGGTCTTTGCTCAACAGTGGGACAGTTGTAGGCTGCGGTATTATTATTATTAATACTACTACAGTCGCACGCACGGTGTTCAAAACTACTAACTACTACTAAAATAACTCCTACCAACTGCATCAAACCACTTGAAAAGTGACTTTTTTGGAATTTTTTTAGTTGTTTTTATAGTCGGTGTTTTTTTAAATTCATTTTTTTATGTATATTTTTCTAAGTACCAAATCTTACACTTCTCTGTAGGCATGATCTATTTATGTAGGTATCTGTTTATATTAAATTCATTGTCCTGAGTGGCTGACTGACTGATATATCAAGGCACAGCCTAAACCGATGGTCCTAGAGAAAGAAAGAAAGAAGAAGAAAAAGACTCAACTCTTAAGGGGGTGAAAAAGGGGTTGAAACTAATTCCACGCGGGCGGAGCCACTGGCAGAAGCCACATTTATAAAAATATACATAGAAAACATATTTATGTAAAACAAAGTCGAGTTTGTTACACCAATTTATAACTCAAGAACGTCTGGAAAGATTTTTATGATCTTTGATTTGTTGGATTTCTTTTCGCCCTGAGAAGCACAATAAATATTTAAACATCGGCAAAAAAAAACCAATAAAAAAACGGTGTTCCTGTTTGGTGTCTTTGTTTTTTGACACCGACTTTCGAAATTAAAGTTATTTTGGACTTTTTTTGGAAGTCGGTTCTATTTTTTTGTAAAAAAGTTTTTTATTTTTCACTTTTTAGTGTTGGTTCCCCATTAAACTGTGTTAACAATTCATAGACATATGATAGCAGCAATCGCAGTTGATTTGCTGTCAATTTTTGAAGAGTTCCGTTGTCTGTCTCCGAAACCCATCATCAGATCTTTTTGAAATTTAAATGGGACCATTTCGGAATAAACCCCTTTCGAACAAAAAAAGAATTTTGGAAATCCGTCAATATATGACGGAGTTATGCACGAACATACATAAAAAAATACAAACATCCGAATTGATAACCTCCTCCTTTTTCGAAGTCGGTTAAAAAAAGAGTTCGAAAATAAATCATTTGCTCGTACATTGAAATCTCGAGATTCAAATCATTTATCGATTTTGAGGCGGTACGAAGTACGCTGGATATGCTACTATGAATAAAAAGTAGAGATGGGATGAGTAGCCTACGCTTAAATGGCCGAATCGAATTATCGGTATATTTATAGTTATTTTTTTAACACAACATGATTTTATTGTTACAGGCCTCCATAGACCTTGAGCTGAACATGAAAGAACCGAGGAGCATTCAAAAATTTGTTCGAGTGGTAGTCTATCTATATGAAAACTGTAACCAAGAAAGTGTAAACAGTACTGGTCAAATAAAAATAAAACTTGATTTAACTTCGGACGGCGTTTTCAACGATCGGTGAGTGATTGACACGAATATTTACTTTGTAATATATATATTTTTTTTTTTGATTACTTAATTATTGTGAATGTGAGGACTATGTGGGTTATTATTATTATTTTCTCCTCCTTTTTACAGTAATTTTGAACGTTGTCTGACAGTTTGAGTACTTTTGCGGCCTACCCAAATGTCGTTTCTTTGGTATTGTTCGTCATGTCATTGAGCTCCTTAGTGGTTTTTAAGTTGAGCTATTCGACTTTTGACAAATGCTTGCACTGACTGGACAGGTCCACTCAAATATGTTTGATTCTTTCTTCAAAAGACCACTACAGACACTAAGCTGCATGGTCCTCATATAAAATAATGTGAATGCGAGAACTATGTATGTCGTTATATTCATGTAGATTTTATAATTGTCTGGCAGTTTGAGTATTTTTGCGGCCTGCTCAAGTTTCCTTACTTTGGTATTGTTCGTCGGTTCGTTGAGCTCCTCAAAGTTCTGAGTTGAGCTTCGCGATGACTGACAAATGCTTGCACTGTCTGGACAGGTCCACTCGAATTCGTGTGTTGCTTTCTTCAAAAAGCTCATCCCAGACATAAACGTACATGATTCTCATATGATTTAACCAGTACACATTGTATTGATTTGAACACTTTAAAAGAGACTTTGATCTCTGAGTTTGTTTCGGTGTTTCTTCTCAGGGTAGTCAGCTAGGAAACACCGGCCTCATCTAGCTTAAACTGACAAAAACCATTGACGTGTAAAAGTGTTCCTTGTAACCTATTTACTGAATAAACATCATTTATCATTTATCATTATTACCCAGCTACCCCAGAAGGAGCATCATCAGGCACTTTTAGGGTTCCGTAGTATTAACAAGGTCAGAGAATTCTTATAGTTTCAGTCTGTCCGTCTGTCCACTCGAAGCATAGCTTAGAGACTGTTTGTACTGGAAGCTGCAAATTTGCATGAGTTTTTAGATATATTAATTACTCCAAACCGCGAAACAACAAAATTATGAATAAGTTTTTTTTATGGTAGCTATCTACATGTAATAAAGTAGGGTTAAATTTGTTTTTCTCGCCTATTCTATTGTGTGAAGTATCATTAAATGGGTCTTTTAAAATCATTGTGGAATTGTGAAGACTAGTTTTAGTAGGGATGACTTTTTTCTCGCCTGTTATGACAGTATCGATGGATAGGTCTTTCAAAATCATTGTAGTTGTGAAGACTAGTTTTGGCTTGAAAAAACTGAAAAAAATCCGTGATCGTAGTAACGGACTATGAAGGAAAGCTATCATGGCTAAGTTAGCTCTGTTAGTTTAATAGTCTCCCAGTATATAAATGCATCTACTTGGAAAATTTTGTACAAATCATAAGAAAAAAATACTTAGGTGAAGTTGTTACATATTTAATATTTAAAACGGGTAGTAACATGTCAAATATTGGAAAAATAAAACCTTTTTTTTCGTTTTTATTTTAAACGTTATTGTCCGTAAAACTATGAACTGAATTAATATGTTCATAGAAATAAACATAAAGCACCCATCTAAGTCCGCATAATATAACGGGCGACAACGGAACCCAACATTGCGCGTGGCCCGACACGCACTTGGCTGGTTTGCTATGTGCTATAATATAGTGCTTTAAAGTTCATGGATTTTATGAAAATAACTTTATACTAAGGCGTGACAAAAATATTTTATTCTAGTGAAACCGTTTAAAAGGCCACTCATTTAAAACATCTTAGGTAGCAAAAAAAGCACAATCTAATGAGAATTGATCTTTGTGAAAAATAATCACGAGATTGACTACAGAGATCCGCTCCAATTACGCAAATTTTGTCTACTGTATGTTGTCCATATTGATATATCACTTTTATATACTTTATCAATAAACGGGAATAACGTATAACAACATTTTTGCAGGGATACTCACAGGATTAATATCACAGACAAGCAGATTTTGGAAAATGCAACCGTTTATGACCATCACGAATTCTCGGTAAGTTTTATCATATGGAAAATAATCCGGCCTCTTATTAGGACCTAAGAGGTGCCAGAGGAGTACGGACCCGTCCACTTAATTCACGCTGTCTGACTGGTAGCCACAACATAATTATAAAAAGAAAGAAAATACGTTTATTTGCGGTAAATATGACGCAAAAACAGAGAAACACAACAAAAAGGGCACATAAAATGCTGGGGGTAAACATGCATCTCATCCACTCGAAACGGCCATCACTCAGCATAAATGCTGCGACCCTATGCGAGACAAAGCCCCGGAGCTAGTTTACACCACAGGAATTAGCTGTGCATGTTGAAAGTATGAATGCCTGCGCTAAGTCTAAAGGCAATGGTCTGATGCGCATATCTATTATTTAAATAGGCGTACTCTCATCCATGTAATTGTGCATTATTGGTCACGTTGTAACATGACTTTATTGTATTTAATAGTTCTATCTTTAAAATTGCCTTTGCTCTCATTTCGTCAATGCAAAATTTATTTATATTCCAACATGTTTCCTTGGCTACTGTCGTAACAAATAACAATAATAATTCCAAACCCAAAAGGTATCTTTCGCCTATTAGTTCCAAATTGTTTTATTGAGAAATTACTATTTAGATACTTCCTTGAAGAAATTCATTCATTTTTATCCATGGGCAGAGGCAGTATCTAAAATATGAGCACTCATTTTCTTTACAACCTGTATGTCATCATCATTATTCTCCTGCCCTTATGCCAATTTATTTGGGGTCGGTGCAACATGTCTTTTTCTTCCATACTTCTCTACTAGTCTTCATCTCTGTAGTCACCCCCTTTTTACCCATATCCTCTTCCACACAGTCCATCTATCGTTTCTTGGCCTCACTCTGCTCTTAAAGCCATCCACATCCATACACAAGACTTTCTTCCCGACATTTTCTTCATTCCTCCGCACCACAAGCCCATATCACGACAACTGATTTCCACACAACTTTTCAGTCAGAGGTGCCACTTTAAGACTTCCTCTTATAATATATTAATTCCTAAATCTGTCATGTACGTAACACTAGTCTCTATAGCATATAACAAAAATCCTGTCCAATCCTGAAGTGTATTATTTGGTATCGTACTGCGTACACGTATACGTCATCATTTAATGGATACGAGATTATTATTTTTCCCTAATTTAAATAATTAATTAAAAAAATAGAAAAACTTACGAGTATCAAAGGCAACACTGAGCGTTCCACCAAGTTCACCTACAGTTTTATGTCTAAGTACCTACAGCGCGGCTAGTGCAGGGCGGTATTGTTTGAAATAAAAATAGGTAAAAATCGAAGATAAAACTGAAAATATTTCGCCGGCCCGTGGAGTGTTGTCAACTTCTGAGCCATATTTAGTGTTAAATTTCGCATATTTCATAAAAATAAAAACTTTTGGTTTTTATGAGTTAAATTTTTTTTACTTTTTTTTCTACTACATATGTTAAACCAGGGATACGCCTTTATTGGATGGGACAGGGTTTTTGTTACATGCTGTATATATTCCGTTTTATTAAATTAGGTAACTCATGAGGCTTCGCAGCCATCATGCCCACTCTAAACTCATAATGTTTAAGCATAACAACAATCAGCCTTTATAATATTCCCACTGCTGGGACTCAGGACTCCTCTCTAGGAGAAGGAATGGGCCGTAACCCACCACACGGGCCCTCTGCGGGTTGGTGGGTGTCACATGTCTCGATTTTTTTTCTTCTAGGACATGCCGGTTACCTCACGATGTTTTCCTTCACCGTTTTAAGAGCATCGGTGATGAAATATATTACACAAAGTAAAGTGCCTGCATGGGTCTAAACCCACGACGTACAACTCGTAAATCGGGCCGCTACCACTGGGTCACCACTACTACATTACAATTCTTGCTCACTTATAATTATTCGTGGTCTTTAAGGTTCTACTAACGGTCCAGTAGTGCCCTCATTGAATAAAAAATCGTAGCATAGCACAGAAAATAAATATTGAAAAAGTCCAACTTCACGTTTGTTACAAAGAGGATAAAGCATTTTTACGTTGTTAAAACAGGTCTCAAAATGTTTCGTATCCAAAGTAGTAGGCTAAAGTGTCAGAAACGGCCGTTTTTGGTACTTTTGCCTACCACTTTGGATACGAAGTATTCTATAATATAATATTTATTTTCTGTGCTATGCTACGATTTTTTATTCAATGAGGGCGCCACTGGACCGTTAGTAGGGCCTTAAAAACAAAAACGAGTCTAGAAAAACCGTGTTTTTGTCCTATTGCGTCATAATTTTACCCTGTAATATTATATTTATTTGACTACAATGTATTTTCTTTGTTCTTAATCTAGATAAGGAACAACGGCAGTATAAAATGGGAGGGTGTCGAATTCAGCGTTTCGATGGCAAAGCAACCCTACATTAAGTCATTCCACGTAAGCAGTTTTGAGAACATATTCATGATTTTGAAATTTCAAACCTCAAACCATTCTGCTTTGTTAATTGGTTACCTGCAAAATATTTGGTATTTCTCGAACAAAATACACTCTCTAAATAAATTATTAGGTTCTTCAGGATATTGCTTGAGACAAATTACTTTTCTGTTAGCGTTCACGCTAACGCTTTGTACAAAATGTTTGGTAATGTCAGATTTATTTTTTATATTGCTAGACGTGATTCGAGTCACGTGACAGTTCTCTCCGCAGGTAATACCATTGCCATACATTTTTTATTTTATTCTATTTTATTTAGTAAACAAACAGATACAATATCATAAGAAGTTAGTACAAAAAAAAACAACCATACAAACACACTAACATAACCTAAAACAGTTTCCACACATTATAATTACAATTTCGAAAGTTACGACGGCCGCTATCAAAAGAAGAATATAATTATACCCAAATGTTTCAACAATGAGAAAAACAATCCAACAATATTTAAGAGGAAAATCATAATTTTGCTGAAAGATTGTCTTGAACAGACTTTCTGAACTTTGGAAGGGAATGGTGAAATACATCGATACAATCACATTCACTTTTAGCCATTAATTTGCCATATGAATTTTGTCATATGGTTTTTTACTAAGCGTTAGCGTGAACGCTAACAGAAAAGTAATTTATTAGTTTCTTCCTTTTTATAACAAAATGCATGGGAACCGGTAACCATAGCAACAAACCTAATGACACAACTTTACCGCATAATTTGGTGCAAAAATGTTGATGAAGATGATGTAGATGACGCAAATATTCACCATAAAATAGTGTTTTATGGTGAATATTTGCGTAGAACTAGAAGTCGTTCTAAAAAAATCGTGTCATGCTATGTTTATGATGTGACTGCCATGAAAGCCAGAAACGTCAAGGTGAACCTAATTTATTATGACTAGTATTTAACAGTAAATCAAAAAAGTTTCCATTTTTATAAAAAAAAACATCCTAAACAAAAATACTGGTTGCACATCAAAATTGTTACCTTCTCTAATATTTCTCAAGATAAACATGTGTTTTTTTTTTAATTTAGATGGAAAATTGCGAGATCAAAGACGACGCATTTTCAAGTTTCATCATACACCATTGCATACGAGACTTACTGCCAAATACGACGAACATCGTAATCGGGACTACTGAAATATTTGCAGGCCGTCTTAGTAAGTAAATAGCTACCTCGCACCTGATCACAGGGACTTAAATATACATTATTGGCATACACCTTGTTGTACTGACTATTATAGGCGCGGTGAAAAATGTTTGGAGTCGAGAGACTGTAATGACAAAACCCCACGTGTATCAAACCACGTTTTCTTAGCGTGGCCAGCCCTCGCGCCTTTTCTCTTTTCAGTAATTGCAGTTATATCGTTATTTTAGAGTAGGTGAACTCGATGAGGCCATCAATGATGACCTTGAAAATATCAACAAGTTGATTAAATCCTTTGGATTTATACTGAACCCAACTAAATATCAAGTGTTTATTATTCAACTCAATAGATCACCAGTCGCTCTTGCCATTAGTGCGAAAAGTGTCACAAACCTGTGAGTCCATATCGACGGTCACCTCTCTTGGGAGGTTATCGTCGACGTCTCCGAAAATTCTTGACATTTCAAGCTTAGGTTGATCTAACTCAATTTCTTTTTCTAACCGATTGTAGACTATGCGGATGTCTTTTGGACCATGTATCGGGGTTTTGGACCAGATTAAAATGTCTGCTAATTCGGCATTGACGATATACCCATATCGTATATCTTCTCTATACTATCCTGCACAATCTCAATTTATTTATGAACACATTAATCAACAGAAGTACAAAGACTGCTCAATAATTTCGTGAACGCTTTAAGTACCTCATCCCCAGGGGTAAACCCTGTCGCATTGCTATTTCTCTTCACTTTCATACTCCGCGTCACACTTCCAACCGCTACGATGGCTTTCTGATATTGCACTGCGTCTTTGGTCTCTCTCCTACACTCCTCACGCAACAACCCTTCGCTGAATATATTCAAAAGGAAAATTAAAGCGCACTTTCATTCACATTGACAGAATATTAGTTTATATTGAAATTATAACTATATTGTTACGAGCTGGGTATGGGATAAATTATTTTACACCAATTAATTAACCAAATATCATTTATTAACTCAACAACTTATTTACACAAACACTAATTCTAAAAATCACTATTCTCTTCGTAATCTCCTGTATTCGCATCCGTTCGCATCCGTAGTCAAAAACAGACTGACTCACTCGCCACCCGTTCGGCTTATTTTATACAGTCATAGATGTTTCCAGATCATTATCGAACTACTCGTATCCTATAGTATCAAGAAACATCTATGAACTTCTACACAGTACCACAATGGAATGTTCTCGAACGTAGTGGAAACTTCGATAACATTCTCGAACGTTCTAGTGTAATACGGTCGACGTAACACTGCCCCCTCCTTAGACATGTTCGTCCCGAGCATCATTAGTCCCGTAGTATCGCGCCAATTGGTCTTTATGAACAATCTTAGGCGCACCTTGTGGATCCTTCTGTATTCGATAGGTAACATCGTTTATCCTGTTCACGATTCGGTATGGTCCATCGCATTACGCTTGCAATTTAGGAGACTTCCCTTTGCTGCGCACTGGGTTATGCAACCACACCAGTGAACCCTCGTCAAAACCTCTATTGTTTGTCTTCCGGTCGTATCGGGTCTTCATCTTATCAGACATTTGTTGGCCGGAGTGTCTGATATGCTCATATACATCATTCAACTTTTTACGCAAGTCATTCGCATAGTCGATTATACTGCGTTCGGCATCAAGGGGGGTACCAGTGATCAGGCAACCGTAATTCCCTTCTAAAGTTCGCAAAGGCTGGTGTCACAGTCGTACTTTCGTGAACTGCACTACGTTAGGACAGAAGAAATGGCTGTATGTGCTGGTCCTTTGCCTGCTTTCCACAAATTTTGCCAGATATCGTTTGGTTGAAGCGTTCTACCATTCCATCAGATTTTTGATGATAAGAAGTAGTTCTGGTCTTGTGAGTACCCATAATTCGACAAGTCTCCTGGAAGACTTGCGATTCAAAATTCTTCCCTTGATCGCTGTGAATTTCCAAGGGTACTTTAAAACGACAGAAGACTTCCTGAAACAATTTATCTGCGACTGTTGTAGCCTCTTGGTTAGGAATGGCGAAGACTTCTGGCCACTTTTTGATACCATGATAACCATGAAGTACTTGTTTCCGTTTTCACTTTTTGGAAACGGTCCTGCAACGTCTAGTGTTACCCGTTCCCAGGGGGCTCCCACGTTGCATACTTTTAAAGCACGTCTGCTCCTTCTCATCTGGGGTCCTTTCACAGTCACACAACGGGTATATTTGCGACACCAGTCCTCCACTGGACCATCCCTCTAAATTTTATGTCTCTTGGGCCAGCGGTTTAGGCTGTGCGTTGGTATATCAGTCAATCAGTCAGTCAGGACTTTGAATTTTATATATACAGATATTCATCTTATTGGACTTATTTATGTAGGTTTATGTTGTAGTAGTTTATGTAGGTATGTGTTTATGTACATGTAGGTATTGTCTGAGTACACTGTGATATCTCTCTATCACTCAAAGGTTTGCTGGGTAAAAACTAAACTTTGAGTAAAGCTCGACTTTTTGCATGAGTTTTATTATTTATTAACTGTGTACCTACTATGTTAACTTTTGGTGAAAATTATCAATCATCATTTCAATCATAAGACGTCACTGCTGGACATGGGCTCAAGTGTTGCCACAACAACCAGTTCTGTGCTTCTTGGTGTCGGTACAATAAATAACTAAGAATTACGTCAGACGTTCTTTTTGATAATTTTGTTTTTTTTACAGATGGCTATCGCATTGGGGCAGAAATAAAGACTGAGTATACATCAATATTACATCTGTTTTATTCTGGAGTTTCTGATTTAACGACGACGTAAGTTTATCAAATATTATAATCAAACTACCCTATATATTGCCCCACTGTAAATCAAACCCCTCTCCCTTTCCCACAAAATTCTGTGTTATTATGGGGCAGTCCTTTCGGTAGTAATTGAGTTCGTCCCGCCATCTACGCCTCCATCGGTTACGATTTCGTCTGTTTGTATAGGTAATGGGTGGATCTTTAATATTATTTTATTATTTGACATAATACAGTCAAATATTATGTAACTAACGTGAATGTTGGTATTTAAACTTCCATTTTTAAGTAAACTAGCCACCCACCCCTGATCGGTACGGATACAAATATTATATTATACAATATAAACCTTCCTCGTTCATTGCTCTTTCTATTGATGAAAACAACATTAAATCCGTTACGTGGTGTAGGAGGATTTAGAGAGGAAAAACAGACAGACGTGGAAAGCGACTTTGACAAATACTATGTAGAGAAGTCACTTTAAGTATAATTTTCTGGAAATTCATCCCCCAGTCCAGTTGCCAATAGAAAAACCCATCGCGCACACGGCTTATTTAAAAACAATATTTATTATTTTAAAGTACTAGGACTATGGCGTGTTTTTTTTGGAGGGTGGAAAATCATCGAATGACTTCTTACGCTCTGGCTGGAGCGGGCGCGGGCGGCGTGTCCGATTTTTACTGACTAAAACCCACCTATGTTCCTTTAGTTGCCTATGCCAAAGGTCGCGGTAACTCTCTTTCGAATTTATCCGCGACCCCAAGCAGGCATCCGCCCTAATAGGCTCCGTCAGGTACTGCTAAATCTCATTGAGGCGCGCGTTTAACTCTACGCGCCGTCGCCTACCTCCTTGCCAGACGGCGAGCTACCCATTACTCATCATCCGCAAGCCCGCGCCTACGGTGGGCGGAGATCGGCTTGCGACCCCTAAAGCCCAGGGCGTCTCCTGTGGCGGCTGCTAGGGGTGTTGCGTCTCCCTCACGTGTTCCGCCTCCTCCTTCTCAAGCATTACTGCTTTACAGAAGGAAGTGACAGCTTCCCATTCCCTCTCGCTCCGTAGCATGGCCTGTACCAGGGTTGGACGCAAGAGGTCGCTACCGCCAATCGCCTCCAGGAGAACACGTCGGTGCTCCGCCCAAGCGGGGCAGACCTTCTCCCTATGCTCCACCGTGTCCTGAAACAGGAACCTCCCGAAACATCCGTGTCTGGTCAGGCAGATAGGACCATGGCCTGCGCTCAGTTCAAACACAATAGAGTAATACAAAATGAACTTCAAGCTGTAAAGCACAAAGCATTATGTTTCAGTAATGTATATTATTTATTTTTAGATCGGTGACTACAATAAAAATTCAAAAGGAAATCACATTGGCCAATCGAAAGTGGCTAATTGCAGTGATAGCCGGAATAGTTGCTTTTATCATACTGGCTATTGTAACACTAGTTCTTTACAAGGTAAGTTAATTCATTTATTGGGTTCAGAAGAATATAATAAAAGCCACTGAATTCACAATTACGAGACGTTTTAGCATCGTCTTTGTGATGGTAACTCATTTGAGATGTTCCTGAACTTTTCATGTTTCTTCCATAAATTGGGCTACCATCTATTAGGTTCCTCTATTGATTTTAACCTCTATTTCAGATCGGATTCTTCAGAAGGAAACAAAAACAAAAACTAATCGTCATGCAAGAGAGTGTAAGACGAAAGAGTGTTGTAAGTATTGACTAATCGCTGACTATAAATCTACCTATAATAACATAAAACATTCTTCTTAATAACATAGCGGTTATCTAAAAAATACTTGGTCCATCATACTCGTATTACCAAAAAATATTGAACACGTATATATTCTTTTGTCACGTCAAAACAAACTAAGACAATACAGTGCTGTAAGATTTCGCGTGATGTTGCCCCTACGTAAAAGATGTACACCTTTTTAACCGACTTCGAAAAGAAGGAGGTTCTATGTTTGACTGTGTTTTTTTATTTTTATTTATGTCCACCGATTTTTCTGTCAGTTGTGAGCCAATGTTCAAAATTCTATTTTTTTCGATAGAATAGGTATACCTACTCTCAAGGTGGTCCAATATAAATTTTAAAACTGAACAAAAACCAAAAAAAAACGTATACGTTGATGACGTTTTGGTTTTCTCCAATTGCGAGTATGTTTAAATTCCACGTTCCATTTTATTGCGGTTTTTATTTCTGGGGTATCACAACTAAAAAGTGAAAAATAATAAAAACTTTTTGACAAAAAAAAAAACAACCGACTTTCAAAAAAGAAAATAGGTACTACTTTAATTTCGGAAGTCGGTGTCAAAAAATGAAGAAATGAAATACAAACACCGACTTCCGAAAATAAAATTAATTTTTAATTTTTAGTGTATTGTGTTTTTTGGAAGTCGGTTGTTTTTTTTGTAAAAAAGTTTTTTTTACCTAGAAGTGACGTAACAAGCCCCCTCCTGATTTATTGTTGCTTTTTATTCTTGTTAGTTTTTTTTTGATTTGATAAAGCAAAAACTTAAGCTTCCAAGAACTTAAGGAATTATAATAATGCGATTGCGAGCTACCCAAATGTCTCACCTCTTGTGCTCTCTGCGCCACAACACCTACTTTTTCACGAGACAAGTGCTAACGCTGTCAACGTGATTGAATTTTGGCCAAGAAGAACAACATGCAATTTATTACGTGCCCAATATTTTCGGACTAAATAGAACTATTATTTTTTACCGAGCAATCATCCCTATACAAAACATCCTCTCCAAACACAATAAGAATCGCACAATTGTGGTGAAACTTTGGGACGGAAATCACTATGTGTAATACAGTGGCAATAAGGCCTAGACAGAATGGCATGCTATATGCGATAATGAATGTCAAAAGTTAATAATATTTGGAATTGACAACATGACATTTCGATATCGCTTGTCAATCCCATACATTGACATCATATTGACATTTTTTCACAATCTTTATTGCTAGAGAATGGCAATATTATTTGTATAAGGCCACTAAAATGGTTTATTAAACAATTTTATTTCGATTTTGTTTACAGAGGCGAAACACTCATGCTTCCGCGATGGATGGACCGACAGAAGGCGTAAGTAAAGGCCAATTTAACACTATTTTTAAAACTTAAGGTATATGATTAAAATAGTTTAACTGTTCTCGTGTTTTAAGAACCGTTCGCTGCTTTTTCATCTCTGACGCAATATGTCAAATACATCTTTAATCCCTACGGTTAGATGATATTGCGACTTTAATTTGAACGTTTTTCAAGTACAAGAACTAGCCTTCAGGGTTAGTTTTAAAAATCATGGTACTTATTTTTACTCTACAGACTAACCATATTACGAGGAACATGTTGAAAGAGGGAAAGTAGGTTCATGATTGATCAATGAACTTTACCAATAAAAACTTTTTGTTTTGCATGTTCTCATCAATAAATTACGATAACGATCACGTCTTTGAGTATTTCCCACTTTTAACGAGTTATATATATGCTCTGTATGTACCTAAACGAATTAAGCACCTTTTCTATTACCATATTTTAGGCTGTGAGTCATATCATAGCTAACAATTACCGATATAAGTAGAAAAATCTTTACAAAACACCACGAGCAAACCTGTTGGTCTAGTGGTTAGTGACCCTGACTGCTGTGCCGGAGGTCGTTGGTTCGATTTCCACCCAGGACAAAAGTTTGTGTAATGAGCACGATCATTTGTTCTGTGTCTGGGTGTAATTTATCTATAATATGTATGTATTTAGAAATATATAAGTATGTTTATCAGTCGTCTAGTACCCATAACACAAGCTCTGCTTAGCTTGGGACTAGATGGCGTTGTGTGATAGTTGTGGAATATTATTATTATTATTATAATTAAAATCCACTAGCTATTTAGAGTAGAAATCAAACTAAAGAAAAAGTTTCTCAATCTCAACTCACGCTTATCAATAGCAAGTTACTTGTCTGAAGTTTATTCAAAATAATTATTTTTGAATGGTCCCACTATTCAAAAATAATTATTTTGTTGGAATCCCTCTCAAAGGACGGGCTCAAAATTGCAGAAGACCGGTGAAATAGCACAGGCTCTAATAATATTTTTTTTTTCAGTTACAAATGGACGTAGTTGAGGACAGTCCATTCGAGGAGGCTCGGCCAGTGACGACAAAAGACAACGTGGGATTAGTAAAGGACAACGAACTCTAAGTTTTCATTTTTGATAGAAGAATTGAGAATTCCTCAACGACCATTGCCCTTTTTTATAAGTATTTTGTAGAATATTATTAATGTGTTCAGTTATTAAATAATAAAATAAATAATAAATTTCAATTATGAAATTTTTCTTCACTCAACCAGATGAGGCGAAAAAAGTCACGGCTAGTATCGTTGCCAGCAGTGGAGGGTTATTCTCTTTATATAACCTTAGTGGAGTGGTATGTGTAATACAGTGGATTATGTTTCTTCTGAGATAAGCTGATCTGGTGGAAAGCGGTCACGACATCTAGCGTCAATTCTTATTTTTCTGCCGTCATTAGGTCTAGAAAATAACACTGAATCAACTTATTACAACTGTTTGTTGTAACCTTTTTAGGGGTGTTAGCATTGTCTTTATCTGCCCAGGGGTTGAGGATAAATTCGAAACAGAGTTACCTCGCCCCTGGACACTAAGGGCAGGTAGGAACAGGGGTAAGTTTTAGTCACTAAGAGTCTGACACGCCCTCCCGCTCCACTCAGAGCGGGAGATGTCATTGTATGATTTCCCACCCCACTAAAACAAAGCACTGTCTTTATATTTCAATAACTATCACTTTCTTGCAGGCGCTTTCAACAATAAAGTTTCCATATAGCAGTACTGGTCTGTTGAAATCAAACAACACCATCAGAATCTAAAATTTTATTTATCAATTCATGAACATTGAAATTATAGAAGATTAATCAATTAAGTAGTTTTGCCATCAAACGCTTTTATTACACTAGCACAGAAAATAAAGTATTTCTTTCTAGAAATATCCCAAATTCCGAGCCTCCTTAACAAGTCCGACCATCATTTGTGTGACCTCGTCTCCTTGCTCATGGATTCTGCTTGGAGGCCAGGAGAAGTACACTCCTCGAAGCTCGTAGACGTATACGAGAGAGGTTCCCTGGGTGTGACGCACCCAATCTATACTGCCTCCCGATGCCTTGTCTGAAAGAATTTATATAGCAGTAGATACTAATACTATCTACTACTGTATTTTAGAACTAGTGACTCATTATAATATTTTCATATAATGTATGTATTGATAGATCGATGGTTAACTTCATAATGGTTCTTATAAATGTAACTCAAAGAAGGATATTCCGTCCAAAATACACCAAAAATCCAACTATCTGTATGTTTCTTCTAAGTCGGTTCTGATCTTCATCAAAGGTGCAAGTATATACCTACTTGCACCTTTGATGAAGATCAGAACCGACACAAAACAAAAATGTGGTGTCCCCTTGTTTCGCAGACAGAAATTACATAGAATTTCGATTCGCAGAAAATGTTTCATATAATATTTGGTCCTTGTTTCGAATATTATTGTTTCATTTACTATTTACTTGAATGAAACATATTATAAAGAAACACAATTCAATGAATTTTACAATCACATTTTTTTATTTAACAAAACTATCAAACAATAGAATTATTTTTTAACGAATATTGTTTGTTCGGTGTATTTTTCTATAGTATTTTGTTTTAACGAAAATGTTAAAATGTAAATACTCGTATTGTCTTAAAATGTCAATAAGTGCACGCATGTGTGCTACACAAGTTAGTGACAGGAACAAATCGCTGCAAAACCGACTCCACGTAGTATTGTCTACTACATATTACAATCTAAGGAGTGTAATTTAAGCCCGCAGCGCCGGAGCCGTGACAAAAACCATGCCTGCTGCATGTTGCATGCTGCATGCCTGCTTGTACGCTGTATGTTGCATGCTCGTTTGCATGCTGCATGCTGGCTGTATGCATGGTGTATTAACTTCTGTATCACTCATTTTAACAAATAAATCAAAATAAACATGGTTATTATGTGCATAATGATAAAGTCACTATTAGTGAGAATAACAAGATTGTTTTCCTGCTTGACAAAAATATCGATTTATTTTATTTAATTTACCCGCATTATTTTGGTGAACGTGGTGTTGTAATTTTAAAGGAACCATGCATTTCATCAAAATGAATTGGAACGTTTAGAAACTGTCACTCGATAAAATGTTATTCTTGGTAAAAAAAAATATAATAAATAAACAATATACGGATATAGAATATTTGATTTTTTATTCTATGATATGAATATTCTTACATTAAACTTTATGTGAAACAATAATCAATGATTTTTTTTTCAAAGTAAGTATTTTGCGTATTGATTATTCTATGAAATTATAATAATTATGAGAAAAATTCCATGTAAAACGAAATTCTATGAAACTATTAGCTATAGAACAACGTACAACCCAAAAATGTTTATTAATTTGTCTTACACAAAATTTCAGCGGCTGTTCCCGGTCCATCGTATTTAGCCTTGTTCACTGCATAACCATAACGAAGAGATGTCTCACCGATTTGCTTCTATAAAAAGAATTTTCAAAATCTGAAGAGAATAATAGAAAATATGTCTGAACCAGAGGATAAAACAAGTGGATATCGTAACATTTTTTTTTTGGTTTAAATGTACGAGAGGAGGTCAAAGTCATTGACTATGACCTCGTGGAAGTGATTTCATGAAGCTTCTGTAATCTAGTTCATGATAATTCCTTACCAAGTCATCATAATTATCAACATGTTCGCTTGAGTCGGAGTATGGAAGAAGCAACGTCTGCGCAGTAGAATGGTACGCAATGTAACCCAACATGTTCTCCAGTCCTGATATATACTCAGAGAGTGTCCTTGTCTCTATCTCTGAGAACGGTTCGGATCCAGCGTATAACTGGTAATTGCATGGGTTGCTTGATGAGCTGTAATCTGGAAATAGAAAGCAGAATAATAATACCCAGCATAGACCAAACCCGGGCCTGCGGACGGCGAGTAATGGGTACCTCGCCATCCGATCAGCATCAGGCCCGAGAGTCAACGGCACGTAGTGTTCCACGCGCGCCTCAAAGAGTTGTCAGCAATCATGACGGGGCCCGTCATGGCCGATGCCTGCCCAGGGGTTGAGGATAAATTCGAAACAGAGTTACCTCGCCCCTGGGCAGTCAGGGCAAGGAAGGAACAGGGGTGGGTTTTAGTCAGTAAGAGTCTGACACGCCCTCCCGCTCCATTCTAGAGCGGGAGATGTCATTAGATAATTTTCTACCCCACAAAAAAAAAAGACCAAACGGTGATGGAAAACATCGTGAGGAAACCGGGACGTCCAATAGCCAAAATTTAACCTGTGACATCTACCAACCCGCACTGGGCCCGTGGTGGATTACGGCCTACACCCTCTCACAGAGAGGAGGCCTGTGCCCCAGCAGTGGAAGATTAAAAGGGTGATAATGATTATAATGACTCATCACATCTCCTAGAGAGAAGACCTCCGTTCTAGCAGTGCGAAAATTTTAAGGCTATGCTTATGCTTATCCAGCCTAGTAGTGTTATATTACAGGACAAAGACACATAGAAAAACCAGCCAAATGCGAGTCGGACTCGCACATGAAGGGTTTCGTACCAAAAACTGAAAAAAAAAACATTCACCCAACCGACACACTTAAACAACTCCACCAACCACACCGACCGAAACCACACCGACCGATGGCTGGAGAGGCGTCACGGCGCCCTCACCTTCCGCCTGACGCAGGTGCTCACCAGACACGGCTGTTTCGGGAGGTACCTGTGTCGGATCAAGGCGGAGGAGACCCCTGCGTGTTTCCACTGCGAGGATCGCCCAGAGGACACGGTGGAGCATACGGTGGAGGTTTGTCCCGCCTGGGCAGAACACCGCCGTGTCCTCGAGGATGCGATAGGCGACAGCGACCTCTCGCGCCGTGCCCTGGTTCAGGCCATGGTACGGAGCGAGAGGGAATGGGAGGCCGTCTCCTCCTTCTGCGAAGCAGTAATGCTCGCGAAGAGGGAGGCGGCACACGTTAGGGAGGCTCAGCAACGGCCGAGTCGCCCTAGCGCCCCCAGCCGCGACCGCCGCAGGAGACGCCAGGGGCCGCGAGACGATCTCCGGCCACCGTAGACCCGGGCCTGCGGACGGCGAGTAGTGGGTAACTCGCCGTCCGATCAGCACCAGGCCCGAGAGTCGACGGCGCGTAGTGTTCCACGCGCGCCTCAAAGAGTTGTCAGCCAAAGGAAGGGGCCTGCCACGGCCGGTGCCTGCCCGGGGGTGGAGGATAAATTCGAAAGAGTTACCTCGCCCCCGGGCACTCGAGGCAGGGAGGAACAGGGGTGGGTTTTAGTCAGTAAGAGTCTGACACACCCTTCCGCTCCACCCTAGAGCGGAAGAAGTCATTGGATGATTTCCCACCCCCCAAAAAAAAAAAAAAAAAAAACCACACCGACCGAATTAAATTATTTTTATTTTTATTATTTGTTGTTCTAACGGCAACAGAAATACACATTCTGTGATAATTTCAACTGTGTAGCTATTACGGATCGTGAGATACAGCTCGCTCACAGACAGACAGACAGCGGCGTTTTTTAGGGCTGTATCTCATGATCCGTAATAGATAGACAGTTGAAATTTTCACACATAATTTAATTCTATAGCCCCTCATCACGCTCCTGCCCATATCCCATTTATTTGGGGTCGGCGCAACATGGTTTTTTCTTCCATACTCCTCTATTAGTCGTCATCTCTGTAGTCACCCCCTTTTCACCCATATCCTCTTTCACACAGTCCAACCATCGTTTCTTTGGCCTTCCCCTACTCTTATAGCCATCCACATCCATACACAAGACTTTCCTCACGACATTTTCTTCATTCCTCCGCATCACATGCCCATACCACGACAACCGATTTCCACACAACTTTTCAGTCAGCGGTGCCACTTTCAGACTTCCTCTTATATACTCATTCCTAATTCTATCCATGCGCGTAACACCACACATCGCTCTTAGCATTCTCATCTCAGCCGCATGCAATTGCTTTTCATTTATCCCTTTTGTGGCCCAACATTTTGATCCATACAGGACTGCTGGTCTGACCATTGTTTTATAAATCTTCCCCTTAAGTTTAAGAGGAATGCGGGAGTCACTGATAGTCCCGGTGACCTGCCGCCATTTCATCCATCTATTGTTAATTCTGTGTTTAACAGTCCGATCTATTTCGCCAATGCTTTGCACGAGCAAATCGAGATACCGAAAATTGGAGCAGACTGGGAGAAGCGCGCCATCTAGCACTATAGCTTCAGAACTGGAGAAACCGCCGAAATCGCAGAATATGTGTTCAGTTTTGGTTCTGCTGATTTTCAAGCCAACTTTCTCCAGTTTCTGTTGCCACTTCCCCAATCTGCTCTGGATCTCAGGTCCATCTTCACCGACCAGAACAATGTCGTTGGCAAACAGCATACACCAGGGTGCCTTCTCCTGTATTTCCGACGTAAGAGCGTCCTTAATCAACAGGAAGAGGTAAGGACTTAAAGCCAACCCTTGATGTAAGCCTACAGCCACACTGAACTCATCGGTGTTGCCAGCAGCCGACCGGACGTAGGTACTAGATTGTCTGTGCATAGCACGAATCAATTCAACATTCCATTCATCCATTTCCATTTTTCATTTTTTTTTTCTTTTTTTAATTATAATATTACCTAAGGTGCATAAACATCGATATGTAATTATGTATATATTTTGTTAACCCTCGTCCGTGCGTCACTGCGGGGTGCCAACTGAAAACCAGCGCTGGGTGTCTAACGCCCAGCAAATGCTGAGATGGTAACCCTTTCGGTATGGGCACGCTCAGCACAATTTTATTGTTTCTTTGTGTACTTCTTTTTTCCTTTTGTTTGTTGCTGTTGTGTTGTGTCTGTGTCGAATAAATGATTTCTATTCTATTCTATTCTATTCTACATACTTCCCAGGCAAACCTTTCTCTTTCAAGGCCCACCACAACACATCCCGAGGTACCCTATCATACGCTTTCTCAAGATCAATGAACACCATGTGCAAGTTCTTGTGCACACGTCTGTACTTCTCGCGTAATTGACGGAGAGCGAAGGTGGCGTCCATTGTCCCTCGACCTGATATAAACCCAAACTGGTTTGGGGTAATCTCACTCTCCTCTCGCAATCTTTTCTCTATCACTTTTTCCCATACTTTTATAGTATGTGACAATCATGAGCTTTATCCCTCGATAGTTGTTGCAGTCCTGTACATCCCCTTTATTCTTGAAGATGGGCACTAGCGAACTATTGCACCATTCTTGTGGGATCACTTCTTCATACAACATTTTATTGAAGAATAAAGTCAGCCACATACATCCATCCTCTTTTAAACACTTCCAGACTTCTACTGGTATATCATCAGGGCCCATGGCCTTTCCATTTTTCATACATTGAACTGCCTTTCTTACTTCATCCATGCTAATTTCTCTCACCAAACCCATATTTACTTGTACCTTTTTGTGCACATCATTTCATTAATTCTCTTCGTTCATCAACTTTTCAAAATAATCCTTCCATCGCTCTTTTATTTCGTCATCTTTCGACAAGACTGTACTGATTTCATCTTTCATACATTTTATATGCATTATATCCCTCGTTCTCCTTTCTCTTACTTTTGTAATCCGGTAGAGCTCCTTCTGACCTCTAGGGCTGTCCAGTAAATCATATAACTTTTCCTGCGCCTTAGCCCTGTAAACTGCAACCGCATTTTTTGCCTTTCTCTTCCATTCTTTATAAATTTTCTTTTTATCTTCTTTCAAATTATCATTTCCGGTTTTTACATTCTGCCACACTTTAAACGAAATTTTCTTTTCCTTCAGCATCTTTTGCACATCTTCATTCCACCACCATGTATCCTTTTCTATCATATAATAATAATATAATATAATATAATATTCCAATAGGATAATATCCAACATTCATTCACAGATTTTCCTTCCATATCCTTCATTTCTATCATTTTATCTACCAATTGACTCTTAAACAACTTGCACACTCCTCATTTTCTATCATACGCCATCTGATTTTGGGTGGGGGCCGTTCTTTGTTCCTACCGGATGAGACACTGACTGTTACGTCCATCATTATGAGCCTGTGTTGAGAGACTAAGCCTTCGCCTGGCAACACTTTACAGTTTTTTACTGTTTTGAGACTGTTTCGTCTCACCAAGAAAAAGTCAATTTGGGTCGCGTGCTGGCGTATTTCTATAGCCGCTATAACAACAAATAATACATTAAAAATTAAGGGGGCTCCCTTGGAAACCCCCTAGGTAGCCCTTAATTTTTTATTTATTTTTACTGGTCAAGTGCAAGTCGGACTCGCACAAGAAGAGTTCCGTACCGTAAACTGAAAAAAACCCATTGGCCCAACCGACACACCCTAACAACTCAACAAATTAAAGGTAAATATTTTATTATTTGTTGTTATAGCAGCAACAGACATACTTACACACATTCTGTGAAAATTTCAACTGTGTAGCTATTACGGATCGTGAGATGCAGCCCGCTGTCAGACGGACGGACAGCGGAGATATAGTAATAGGGTCCCGTTGGTTACCCTTCGGTACGGAACCCTAAAAAGTTCCAAATTTTAAAAAACATATTTTCGTGCTTGTTTATATCCAAGAACCCAAGTTACTGTTGTGGTAGTCTGAACAATCCACTATTTTTCTTTTGGTCTTCTGAGTCAAAGTAATAAGAACTACATGAGGTAATTTAGTTTTGTTATGCACCAGTAATTTGGAGTAATTTGTGGTGCAGTGGTGGCTCAGCGGTATCGGCCGCGACTTATTAGCTGTAGGTAGAAAAACGGTGAAGGTAAACATAGTGAGGAAACCGGCATGTCCTAGAATCAGAAATTCGAAAACCATGTGACATCCACCAACTCGCATTGGAACCGCGTGGTGGATTATGGCCCACACCCTCTCACAGAGAGGAGGCCTGTGCCCCAGCAGTGGGGACGTTAAAAGGCTGATGATGATGATGCTTGTTTGCCATCCAATTGCATAAAAAACCTGCTTTTAGTCCATATCAAGAACATCACTGATTTTGCGATTATTTTGCTCATTTACTGGACAACAATATAAATTTTATGTTCTAACGATGTTTATTATAACTTATTTTTTGTTTTTGTCATTGATAATAAAATTATGCTCCCGTTTTTCTATATCACCTGCTGGCTAGCGACGATGTGGTCGACGATGGAACCTTCAAGAAACAAGAACAAAAAAAACATCATACTCATCCAGTTATAATCCCAGTTTCTGTTAGGATCAGCACCGTAGCATCCATTGGCGGAGCGTGATCGAGTTTTCCTCCACATTCGGTCCTTAAATTAAAAATAACATAAATGTAGCTGTATTTTCCTACTTTCATCATCATTATTATTTTAGATTTATTACCTTATAGGTATTAAAAACAAATTTCAGTTTCCTGTAACACCTGTGGAAACATTATTCGCTGTACCTATACCTATAGGTAATTTAAAACTATCACAAGTAGGTTTAGTTATATTTTCTAATATTATTAATCAATCTGCCTAGCCTTTTTCCAAACTATATTGGGGTCGGCTGCCAGTCTTACCGGATGCAGCTGATTACCAGTATTTTACATGGAGCGACTGCCTATCTGACCTCCACAACCCAGTAACAGGGTAATATGATACCCCTTGGTAAGACTGGTTGTCAGACTTTCGGGCTTCTGACGACCCGTAACGACTGTCAAAGATCCACGATTGACAGCCGAGACCAACGGCTTAACGTGCTTTCCGAGGCACGGAGGAATCACCCATCCACGGACCAACCCCGGCAAGCGTAGCTTAACCTGATGGATCGAACCGTGCAGCTGTTATTACTTTAGCCACGAGCTCCTCCTTTTATATCTAATATTATCAAGAAGTAAAATTGTTCGTTTGGTCGTGATACTAAATGGTCCAATGACATAAGTACTTTCACTGATAGGACTCTACTGTATCATAGGGTATGTCATAGGCTATTTTTCATGTGCGATTGCTACGGGAAAAAAATTAAGAAAATGTCGTGAGGAAAGTCTTGTGTATGGATGTGGATGGCTATAAGAGTAGGGGAAGGCCAAAGAAACGATGGTTGGACTGTGTAAAAGAGGATATGGGTAAAAAGGGGGTGACTACAGAGATGACGACTAATAGAGGAGTATGGAAGAAAAAGACATGTTGCGCCGACCCCAAATAAATTGGGATAAGGGCAGGAGAATGATGATTGTTACGGGAAAAGCCTCGAAGTGCAAAAAGTTGAACAAATCTTTCATTTTACTAAAAATTTATACCTGACTAGCTTCTTCCAGCGGCTTCGCCGGCTTGGAATTAGTACTTCCCCCGTTATATTTTTCAACCCCCATTTCACCCTCTCAGGGGTGGAATTCCGAAAAACTCTTTCTTACTGAATACCTCTACTCTTCACAAAGAACACACTCTCCAATTTTCATGTCTCTAGAACCAGTGGTTTAGACTGTGCGTTGATATATCAGTCAGTCAGATTGGACTTTGAATTTTATATACCTACGTGTTTCTGTTCATGTCCCATAACTCTAAGCTATAAGTAAAAATAATACAAAAAGTCCTAGAACAAGACAGAGTATTCCAAAAGATGTATATCTTTTCGATGATAACATCAATCATAATTCAATTAATAAAAAATTGTCACCCGTCTGACGAATCTTTATTTTGCGAGTAAATCATTTTCATTCCAACCCAATCATTCATATTTTCATCAAGCAAAGAAAATGCGACTGATCTTAATTATTTTACGTAAATAATAGTGACTTTCTCGAATTATTTTGTATGAAAAAAAACCGGCCAAGTGCGAGTCGGATTCGCGCACGCAGGGTTCCGTACCATTATCTATAAAAATGTAAAAAAAATCACGTTTGTTGTATGTGAGCCCCTTAAATATTTATTTTATTCCGTTTTAGTATTTGTTGTTATAGCGGCAACAATCTATGAAAATCACGGTTCGTGAGATACAGTCTGGTGACAGACGGAGAAACAGACAGATAGACAGACGGACGTATAGCGGAATCTTAGTAACAGAATCCCATTTTACCCTATGGGTACAGAAACTTATTAAAAACGAAAAAAAATATTTCATACAAATTCATAACAGAGTTACCGCTCCCTTGACCACTCAGGCAGGAAGGAACAGGGGTGGGTTTTAGTCAGTAAGAGTCTGACACACCCTCCCGCTCCACCCAGAGCGGGAGATGTCATTGGATGATATCCCATCCCGCCAAAAAAAAAAAAAGAATGGCAGTTGATTCTTTGACATGTCTCATTAATACCCTAAAATTACGGGATATCAAAAGGAACACCTTGTATACAGTCGATATCATTGCTGTGTCACCTGCATGTTAAGGCGCTATTAGCTGCTAACAACCTTGAGTGGTTAGCTTGCGTGTTCTGTGCTGAGCTCACGTAACGCGTCGTACGTCCACCCAGTAATAGGACTCTCCCATCAAGGAGCGCAGTCCGAAATTAGATGCATTATTAATGTATTACACATAAAAGAACAGGTTTTAAAATAAAACACTCAGACTAAATTATAAATAATTAAATGATCTTTAAAATAGTGAAGGTTTCATAAAAATACGCTTTATAGTTTTTACGTGATTCTCAATTTTTTATCCGCGTTAGATGTAACTTTACAAATTAATTACACTATGTTATAAAAATATAATTTCAAATATTCTTAGATCAAATTACGACGGAAATTGTATAGAGTAACATATATTTAAAAAAAAAATGAAACTAGTCGTTTAGACGTGATGTTCAATTAAAAACCGTTAAAAGTCGTATTACTGCGTCTTAAATGGAATACGAACGACCGATTTATCACATTATACCTCGGTAGTCAACAGTAATGCATGCAATTGGTTTGCAGGTGGAAACGCGGCATTCCAAATATTTAGTAAGTACCTAAAAGTAGTTATAAAACGCAAGCCTATTATATGGCTTATTTTTAGTCATGTATGGTACTTAGGTTACATCCTGAGTGCGAACTCAATAAGGAAGTAATAAGAAATACCTAACAAGGTTTTTGACGGGATAATATATGTTTTTCTGACATATAGGCATGTATATTCATGCCTGTAAATAGTGTTAATAACTACTGCAATGTTGTCAATGAAACAGAAATGGTTGAACATTTTTGTAAGGTAAGACAGGACCTTTTTAGAGTTTTGTAGTCTTAACAAGTACAAGAAAGCCTTTTGTGACAAATGAATACTTTTTCTTTCTTTCTTTCACTGAGTTTCGCCGCAAAAAACGGTTGGAGAGTCGCCACGGGCGGCGTCTTCACCTTCCACCTAACGCAGGTCCTCACCGGGCACGGCTGTTTCTGGAGGTTCCTGTGTCAGATAAGGCGGGAGGAAACGCCCGGGTATTACCACTGTGCGGATTGCCCAGAGGAAACGGTCCACCGTTTCCTCCATATCGTTTTCGTTTCGTATGCTCCAGCATACGGTGGAGTTCTGCCCGCTTGGGCTGAGCACTGCCGTGTCCTCGTGGAGGCGATTGGTGGCAGCGACTTCTCGGAGCGATAGGGAATGGGAAGCAGTCGCCTACTTCTGCGAAGCAGTTATAATCGCTAAGAAGAAAGCGGAACGGGTGAGGGAGACTCAACAGAGTCGCCCTCACGCCCTCAGCAGGAGACGCCCTGGGATTGGGGGTTGCAAGCCGATCTCCGGCCACCATAGGTGCGGGCCTGCAGATGGCGAGTAGTGGGTAGCTCGCCGTCCGATCAGGACTAGGCCTGAGAGTCGACGGCGCGTAGTGTTAGACGCGCGCCTCAAAGAGATGTCAGCAATACATCTATTTGAGGCGTTACGCGGCCCGTCATGACCGATGCCTCCCTGGGGTCGCTAAATTCGTAACAGGGTTCCCGCGGCCATTGGCACTCAGGCAACTGAAGGAACAGGGGTGGGTTTTAGTCAGTAAAAGTCTGACATGCCGTCCCGCTCCACCCAAAGCGGAAGAAGTTATTGAATGATTTCCCACCAACACAAAAAAAAAACTTGAGAGGTGTCAAGGGACACCCGGATGGAACGAAGTTCCTTTCGATTAATTAGTGAAGGAATTGTAATATAATTTTATTTTTTTTTAATTTATAATATTTTTTTTATTATTAACTACGCACACACGCACGCACGTAAGAAGTTATACTTCATCATCTCATCTCATCTAATCTCATCTCATCGCAGCTCAGCTCAGCTCAGCTCAGCTCAGCTCAGATCAGCTAAGCTCAGCTCAGCTCAGCTCAGCTCAGCTCAGCTTTGCTCAGCTCAGCTCAGCTCAGCTCAGCTCAGCTCAGCTTAGCTCAGCTCCACTCAACTCTTTAGCAATAACAACAACTATAACAAAATAAATAATGTTTGATAATGCTTGATCTGCTTGCAAACTTTGTACCTACCCACCAAAAATACAAGAAGTTTTTATTAGATTGTTTTTCCAACACAATCTTTTTGGATGGACAGCCTCATTAGTGTCGTGACAACTTTTCGTAAGAATTTTTTCCGTCTAGCCCCCTTTCACAACGCGCGATAAGGAACTTCGTTCCAAAAACGTACCGGTGATGAACTGGTGCATCGCTAACAATATATATTTCTATTATGTCTGTTGTCCCGTACTTCAGAGGTTATATCGGTCTTCAAAGAACATTTTTACACGTCAATGTTTTGATGATCTCCCATTTCACCAAATTATGACTTGAAACGACTTACATGGGTACGCAATGGATTCAGTGTTTCTATGTGTGTACCTATTTTACTGCATATGCATATGACGTCACCACGGCCTTCTGTATTTTATATACTGACCTTGGTATAGCTGTAGTGGTATCCATCAGGATTGACAGTCGGGAAGATATGCCAATCAAACTGGTCCCTCATTGATGTTATCTCTGGATCAGTACTAGTCAGTAACTCGTTAATAAAATAGGTCGTCGTGGCGGGAGTGATCCATTCTCTTGCGTGAATGCCTGTCGAATTAAAAAAAATGCTGTGTCAGTTTTCCCGCCTCTTTCGTATAGCTGGCGGTGTTCCAAAGAAAGTTGGATAATATAGCGAATGTGATTATGATAATACTGACCGATGGTCATGCATCATATAGATAAAAGAAAATGTTTAAATTCGCTGTGTTTTCAACGGTCTGTTGTGTAAGTGTTTGTTTCATGCCCCTAAGGCCGTCCATAGACGGACTGTGTAGAGCATTCGAGACCAACTGCACGAGAGCAGACGTGTTGCGGTTGGGGCCTCCTTAGGCAGACTACTTGGACCAGTCAGTGCATTTTTGGCTGCAAAAACAAATGAACTGCTTCTGCGGTTCATGTATGGCGATCGTCAATTTTGTAAAGAAACTGCAGATCGCCCAACAGCGACCACTTGAAGGTGCCGGCACTGACTGCTCTAAGCAGTCCGTCTATTGTGCCACTAAGAGACTAGTTATAGCAAGCGCATGAGGTCGCAGCGCAGGCCCAGTACGCAGCGTTAAGAACGCGCGCCGAGCGCTTATTGAGCTTTCGTCAAATGCCACAGGACATAAATGTGGACATGTTTTTGTAACTTTTGAACCCTTTACTTCTTGTTCTTCGTCGTCATACTCTTGCCAGAGTGCTCGTGGTCGTCACATCAGGGGTGGTGGGAAGCTTAGCCCGGGCCTGCGAACGGCGAGTGGTGGGAACCGCTGTCCGAACAGCACCAGGCCGGAGAGTCGACGGCGCGTAGTGTTTCACGCGCGCCTTAAAGAGTTGTCAGCGAACCATGACGGGGCCCGTCATGGCCGATGCCTGCCCAGGGCTTGTGGATAAATTCGACACAGAGTAACCACGCCCCTGGGCACTCAGGGCAGGGAAGGAACAGAGGTGGGTTTTAGTCAGTAAGAGTCTGACACGCCCTCCCGCTCCACCCAGAGCGGGAGATGTCATTGGATGATTTCCCACCCCAAAAAAAAGGGGTGGTGGCAAGCTTGACAACCCGTCACCATTCCTCCTTTACTGTAGTTTTTCTCGTACATTCGTGGAGTCGAGTACACTTCTGATTTGGTCGGTTCACCGCATTGGTGACCTGCCTAACGCTCTTGTGCCTTCCCTTAACATGCTTAGTTCAACTGAGTTTCTTTAAAGTTTAGAGAAAAATATAAGTAAAAATAGAAAAAATTAAGGCAAGAGGACACCCTTGGATGGCAGCGCTTGATGTAATTCGTTACATTGATATTCATAATAGTTATTGAGTTAACCCTTAGTGTTTTTTAAGATGAAGTTCCAGAGGTTCTTACAGACAGGTGCAACGCGATAATGCGTCAACACTTTTTTATTAATTTTGTTTCAGCGAAAACGCGTCTTTTTCTCGCAGTCGCGCCGGTCTGCTCAGCCTTTAAGTTTCGTGGAGAAATAAATGAAAAAAATACAATCTAATAATAATCTGACCATTCAGTGAGTAATTCATATACTTTATATCTAAGTAGAATGTCGATCATGAGTTGGTACTTGCCTGATTCAATGAACATGACCGGTTTCTCCTCGTCCGTCGGTGTGTTTATCCGCAAACCCAGGATCTGTCGACCTTCGTAACTTTGCCCACCGACAACCACCTGAGCCCACTCTGAGTGTTGGTGACTCATGTTATGAAGGTAGCCATAAATCTGTTGAATGAATGATATATTGGAGAATATTGTGTATCGGCTCCAATGGGCTTGTGGACCTTAGGTTTGGAAGCTCTGGGTAAGAGGAGGTGAAATCGGGTGGCTTGCACTGTTTTCAGCCCAACCTAGTAATGATGCATAAGTTCGTTCAAAGTAAATACTAACACAACTCAATCCCACATATATTTTTAATAAGAAAATAAGTAATGTCTGGTGGCTCTGGGATCCTACTCTATTAGACTTTTAAATCATTTTTACAAAAAAAACAACCGACTTCCAAAAAAGAAAATACACAGAAAAATTACAAATGTTTTATATGTTATTTGACACCGACTTTCGAAATTACAATTATTTTTAAATTTTTGGTGTTTTTTCTTTTTTGGAAATCGGTTGTTTTTTTTTTTGTAAAAATGTTTTTTATTTTTCACTTTTTAGTTGACACAATACCCCAGAACTAAAAACCCCAATAACATGGAACGTGGAATTTAAACATACTCGTAATTGGAGGAAACCAAAACGTCATCTATGTATACATATTTTTCGATTTTGTTCAGTTTTTCAAAAAGTGCTGAAGCAATATCGATAAAGATTTATATGGGACCACCAAGTCGGGTGTACATTCTTTCCGATAAAAAGAATTTTGAAAATCGGTCCACAACTGACAAAGAAATCAGTGGACATACATAAAAAAATTTCAAAAAAAAACATACAGTCGAACATAGAACTTCCTCCTTCTTCGAAGTCAGTTAAAAAGGAACTCACACATCAGTATGTTGGACATAATTCTTTAGTAGACAAGAGTCTAACGAAATATATTTTATTATTATGAAAAATATTTACATAATTATCTTATTAGGGATACGCGTCAGTTACCGGAGAAACAGACACAATAGAAAATCTATTGTTACCTTATCCGTTGGTACACGACGTGTCAAAATACAGTTATCACTTTGAAATACTCACGTCATCAACATCGTAGTAAGCAGTCCAAGAGAAACCATCGCTGTAATGTCTACTATTTTTTTCGTTGCGTATTAATCTTAAAAATAAACGATATTGTTAACCAAAATTCAATTCAAACATAAAACAGTTTAAGAACAATTTCACATTAAAGCACGTTGTCGCATCATTGTCGCATTTTTTCGTCTGGCCTGTCTGCTGGAGACTAGGTAAGAGTTTTGACGCCTTGATAGCAATCAGGAGGTATCATCAAGATATTCGCTACTTGAAAGTTGATTTCCCGGTTGGTTATAAGTGGTAACAATTATTATAATATAAAAAACTTTTTTACAAAAAAATAGAACCGACTTCCAAAAAAAGTACAAAATAACTTCAATTTCGGAAGTCGGTGTTCCTGGTTTTGTATCTTCGTTTTTTGACATCGACTTCCGAAATTTAAGTTATTTTGCACTTTTTTTGGAAGTCGGTTCTATTTTTTAACCGACGAAATAAAAAGGAGGAGGTTCTCAATTCGACCGTATATTTATATATATATTTTTTTTTGTAAAAAAGCTTTTTATTTTTCAAGTTTTAGTTGTGGTTCCTCATTAAACTGTGTTAACAATTCATAGACATACGATAACAGCAATCGCGGTTTATTTGCTGTCAATTTTCGAAGAGTTCCGTTGTCTGTCTCCGGAACCCATCATCAGATCTATATGAAATTTAAATAGAACCATTTCGGAACAAACCACTTTCGAACAAAAAAAGAATTTTGCAAATCCATCAACATATGACGGAGTTATGGCCGATACATTAAAAAAAAAATACAAACATCCGAATTGATAACCTCCTTCTTTTTGAAGTCTGTTAATAACGGGTGTAAAAAGACAGTTTCTGAAGCCGAAAGCAACATATTCTACCCATTATTAGATTTTTTTTCCACTAGACCATACCTGGGAATCCACTGGTTCTGGAGATATTAAAGGTCAAAGAAAATTTTTTTTTTTTACTTTTTTAGGAAAATTAATTCCAAGTGATAGTACTTAACTTTTTTCCAAACAAACATTACCTGAATTTTCGATATTTTTTTTCGAAATTACGCATTTGCTGTTACAAAAACGCAATGAATATCAAACGTATCCGACAAGTACCTACGAGGCTTAGAGCGAAGGGGCAGAGTTTAACTCCACTTGCCTGGGTTTGCGTTACATTGCGCGCAATAAAAAATTGTATTTTTTTTTTCATACTTAAAAATAAATATCGTTTCCCAGCAATAATTTTTGCGCAAAACTATTTTGTTAGACGTACAGTATGTGTAATTAACGGCTCTGTGATGTGTCTTTCTACAGCCTGTATTATTCATTTATCATTTCAGCCGATAGTTGTTGACTGCTGGATATAGATTTCCGCCAAGAGTCGACCTGTGCATCTCGCACCGATCGAATTCCAACCCACGTCAGGTCAATGGTCCACCTTGTGGGAGGCCTTCTAACGCTGCGTCTTCCGGTACGCGCCCGCTACTTCAGAACTTTTCGACGCCATTGACCATCTGTGTTACGAGCAATGTGCCCTGCCCACTGCTGCCATATATGTTTGGCGATTCTTCGATTCTTATTGGTTCAGCAGGCTGGCAGTCACTTCGTGATCGAGACGCATAAAATCTATTGTTTCTGCTAATTTGGACGCACAAAATTGTATATTTAAAAGCATGAAAATACCAGCAAACATTCAATATACTGTAGAACCTGCAAGGCTCCAGGAGCGTTCCTGTAGCTATGGGGAGCTGTCTCACTCGCTGGCTGCGAGGGTGACACTCCATAGAGTGACTTGCTTTACGTGTGTAGTATAAGGAGGGAAACGCGGTGGGATAGCGAACTGTACTTTATTATGAATACAAGGCTATAGATGGGCCCTCTTCGACGGGCGAGATAGACTTAACTTCAGGGCCTACCTCCGCATAAGTGGCGTCCTCATTGATTAAAAATTCGTATCTTAGCATAGAAAATAAAGATTAAAGAATCCTATGTTGCGTTTGTTACAATGAGGATAAGGTATTTTTACGTTGTTAAAACAGGACTCAAAATGTTTCATATCCAAAGTAGTAAGCAAAGGTGTAATTTTTTATTCAATGAGGGCGCCACTTATGCGGAGGTAGGCCCTTAAAACAATCGCTACATTATAAAATTAGTATTCGAACGTCTCTCCAAATGTTATGAGCTGCCAGCGCTATTCATATGTGTGGGTTGTAAGCCAAGGGCACACACGCCACAATACTTACTCGGAATAATCATCGAGGATCACTTTGGTGGTAAGACCTTCAGTTTTCGCGATATCTTCTACAACTGGCACCAAGGACGGTGGCATTAGCATATGGCAACCTTTCGGTGTGTTCGAGTGGTATGGTAGCTCCTAAAAATTATATTATAATAACAATGAATCAAGTAAAGACAACAGGCCAAGTGTTAGACAAATTTTATTTTTTCACAATTTTTTTTTTTTAATAGAGCAATACAAGCTCTGTAAGCATTTCAAGCGTCTACTTGTTGCCATTATTAAGATCGAGCAAAAAAAAACACGTTTCTAGTAGGGGGAAATAATAAAAATAAATATAAATTAAAGGGAGCCCCCTTTAATTTTTGTTTATTTTTATTATTTGTTGCTATAACAGCAACAAAAATACACATTCTGAGAAAATTTCAACTGTCTACCTATTACGGATCATGAGATACAGCCCGCTGACAGACAGACGGACAGTGGAGGCTTATTAATAGGGTCCCGTTGGTTACGACGGTTGGTACGGAACCCTAAAAAGGGTTTCTTCTTATTTCTTTATTTTGAGCCGATAAACTACACATTAATTAATAATAAATTAAATGATTCAGGCTCAGTAGGTGACCACAACAATAATCCTCCCTTCAATTAGTATGGATGGAGAGATTTTTTAATTTTTTTTTTTTATTGTTGTTAGGCACACGTTTGACCACTATCTTACCTGATGGTAAGCGATGATGTGGTCAAAGATGGAGCACAGATGTTTGTTACTAAATCGGAGACGGCACGTTTGGCGTAGTGGTTGAGCGATCGGCTGCTGCGCTGTGTGTCGCGGTTTCGATCCCCGCACGGAACAAATATTTATATGGCCTACAAATAGTTGTTCCGGGTCTGGGTGCCTTGTGTATGTGAATTTACATGTTTGTGAACGCATCCACGATACAGGAATAATGTGACGCAAAGTTTTCTTAAAAAAAAATCACTATCCCGGGAACAAGTTCCCTTCTTTTTTTTTACTTTTATAAGTGCCAGGAGTTGTCGTATCGAAAACAAATGTTACTTACATGATTCTTCATGAGAAAGTCCACCAGTTTATCCATTCCTTCTTTACTTCCCTGTATATGATACATTTTGTGATTGTTATACAAATTGAAGTAATCGTCACTCTCCGACAAACATGTTTGGAGTAGTAAAGAAAAACTAACAAATAAGTGAAATAATATCATTTCGCTGGCTTACGTATAACTAATCGATTGCTGCCCGCACTTGGGGCTTATATTTAAAAGATAACAACTGTTTACGTAAATAACATAACTGCAGGAATTCCTCGAGTTGTTTGTTAAAGCGAATACCTAACATTTTGGTAAGTTAGATAAATCTCAATGTTATGTATGGTGAAATCTACGATATCTACTGAATATATAATTATTAAATTCACAGGCAGCCAACGCACAGACAGCCTAAAAGGCTAGGCTTGGTCTAGAAACATGAAATTTAACACAACAGTTCAATCTATCTTCTTTATCTATATATATATATATAAAAGGAGAAACCGACTGACTGACTGACTAATAGGACTGGGAACGTGAAATTTTGTACACGGCTTTATTTAATAATGTAGCACTAAGAAGAGGGTTGGAGATTTTGTTTATATGAAACTTCGTAATTTCACGCAGGCGAACACGCTGGCAGAAGTTAGTACATATAAAATAAAATAAATTTACTGACTGACTGACCGATCATCGTACAATTGAAACCGCTGGGTCTAGAAGAAATTTTGCACAAAGCGGTCGCCAACAGAAGTTAGCTTGGTTAGCGACCAGCAGATCTAATGGAAATGTGGTCATAAACCACCGTCTACACAGTTGTAAATTACCAAGGTCACCTCTGACGGGACGCGGTCGGCGGCCGTGATTGGCGACCGGCAGAGTTGAATAATACTTGGTTATAAACCACCATCTACACGGTTATAAGCTAAAAACAACCTGAAAAGTCCGACTCGCTCTTGGTAATTTTTTTTTAATAGTTTAAAATATAGGTTATTTAAAAAAAAAAAGTAATGCAAGTTTTAGGTTAATCAAACACCAGAAAGTGTTTCAAAAATGGGTTACTAATTTTTAACCGGATACACACAAACCGAAAGCAAGTTTGTATAAAGTTTGTAAAAATATAGACTTCTCATAGGTTTTCCTGTATTTTTTTTTAAATTTTAGAGTCGGTAATTTCAGAGATAAGAGGGAGGAATGGTAAATTTTCGTTTATTTTCTTAAATAACTTTGAAACGATTCATTTTCAAACAATGAAAAAAATAATTAAAGACCCTTATAATGCGCCCTTTCATTTAATGAAACGCACGGTACAGTTAAAAAAACTTTATTTTTAAATTTTTCGATTTTCCCCCCAAAAGTGACCACCATGTTCCAAATTAATTAATTCACGTTACTCATCCGTGTTTGGGTCATAGAAATACACCTGTGTGGCAAATTTAAACTTAATCGGGCCAGTAGATTCGGAGTAAATTGACTGTGACAGACGGACAGACGGATCGACAGGCAGACAGACGCACTAGTGATCCTATAAGGGTTCCATTTTTACATTCGGATGTTCGGAACCCTAAAAGCCGACCCAGAGAACGACGATGAAAGAACTTACCGGAATAAAGAGCTATACGTATTATGACAGATATAGCTCTTTACTGCAGTAAGTTCTTTCCTAAGCCTTTCCAGTTATTGTAGCGGTTCTTCACGGTACCTGCCTAGATTCATTAGCATTATCAGCTTATAATTTTCACACTGCTGGGACACAGGCCTCCTCTCTGTAAAAGGGCGTGGGCCGCAATCCACCACGCGGGCCCATTGCGGGTTGGTTCTCAGAGAGGTGGCTGCTCAGTTAATTTTCCTATTCATCATCATTATCAGCCTTTTAATGTCCCCACTGCTGGAGCACAGGCCTCCTCTCTGTGAGAGAATGTGGGCCGTAATCCACCACGCGGGCCCAGTGCGGGTTGGTGGATGTCACATGTCTTAAAAATTTTGGTTCTAGAACATGCCGGTTTCCTCACGATGTTTTCCTTCACCGTTTTGAGAGTAGTGGTGATGAAATAATTTACACAAAATAATGCACCTGCCTGGGTTTGAACTCACGACCTACAACTTGTAAGTCACGGCCGTTACCATTGTGCCACCACTTTGGCCACTTTTCCTTTTACACAGGGTGTAACGGAAAGGTGTGGTCATATTTTAGGAACTGCATCTGCCCATCGATATGAACAACTTACAAGAAAATCTGAGGAAATTCTCAAAAAAAATTGTTACCTCCCATACAAATTTTGATCAGCTGATCAATATTAATGTATGGGATGTAAAAAAAATATTTTGGAAATTTTCTATTTTTTCTTAGAGAACATGTTCATTTCCATGGGCAAAACCGGTTCTTATAATATGACCACACCTTCCGTTACACCCTGTATAAATCATAATTTATACGCATCAAATGTACATATAATATGAAGATAGGTTTAAAAGAGCCTTCAAATACCGTGTCTAGGCCATGATTGGCGCGTTACAGATTATTTGAAGTATGTCAACTATTGGCATTACTCACTATTACAGTGTGTAACCGCACAGTTCCAACTTACCGATGTGTGCGGGCTTTCAGAGTAACGTTCTATTAATATTCCAACATCATACGCTTATCACCGAGTGAAAGCAGATTCTATAGTAACTATGTCAGAGTCACCAGATGGACAAGGGCATTTATTGTTTCAATTTTAGAGTACCTTTTTTACTAAATTAACTAAATTAAAAATTAAAGGGAGCCCCCCTTTAATTTTTAATTTAGTTTAGTTTTTATTATTTGTAGCTATAAATATGTAGCTTGTAGCTATTACGGATCATGAGATACAACCTGCTGACAGATGGACGGACAGCGGAGGCATAATAATAGTGTCCCGTTGGTTACCCCTACTAGAAACGTGTTATTTTTGGCTTTTTTGGCCCGATCTTAAAAATGACGATAGGTAGACAGTTGAAATTTTCACAGAATGTGTATTTATGTTGCTGCTATAACAAGAAATAATAAAAATAAATTAAAATTAAATGGGGCTGGGACTACTAGAAACGTATTTTTTATTGGCATTTTTTGCTCGATCTGAATAATGGCAACAAGAAGACGCGTATAATTTTGTACGATGGTACAGAACCCTTCATGCTCGAGTCTGACTCGCACTTGACCGGTTTTTATTTAAACACTGAACACTTCAAAGAGAAAATAACAAATACAGATAGAAGAGCACAAAGGTACCTACTGCTTACTCGTAGTTCAAAATAAATTTCTTCTAGCAGATCTGCGACAGGAAAGTTGGATGAGAGATAGACAAAACATTGACGTGTAAAAGTTTCCTTGTAACATAGATATTGAATAAACATCATTTATCAGTGGTGGAGCAGTAGTAACCTAGTGGGAACGGTCGCGACTTACAAGTTGTAGGTCGTGAGTTCCAACCCAGCCAGGCGCTTTACTTTGTGTAAATTATTTCTTCACCACTGCTTTCAAAAACGGTGAAGGAAAACATCGTGAGGGAACCGGTATGTCCTAAACCAAAAATTTTAAGACATGTCAGATCCACCAACCTGCATTGGGCCCGCGTGGTGGATTACGGCCCACACCCTCTCACAGAGAGGAGGCCTGTGCCCAGTAGTGGGGACATTAAAATACTGATTGATTTATCACAGTAAGTATAAATAGATAAGGATAACTATACATAATCAGATTATATAGACACCATTTAACTAAAATGTGATATGATACATAACTATTTAACTAAAATAACCTAAAATAATAAACAAATGTACATATTTATAAATAAAATGCATACCTACTTAGAATTATATAACATTATGGGGTGGTACAGTGGTAATGCTTTTTGAATAGTTTTTTTTTTAATTTACAGATGTTTTTAGTCACGGTTGTTAGGTGGTAGTGAATTCCATAATAGTACAGCATGAAAAGAGGAGTGGGAATAGAAATGGATTTTATGAGATAGGAAATTGAGATGGTGTTTGAGACGGGATCTACACGGGGCATCGGTAGAGCGAGTGAACGAAAAACGATCGCCTAAGTAGTTAAAACGCGTAGGTAAGTTTAAGGTTAAAAAGACTGTTGTAAAAGAGACGTGATATTTGAGTGTTTTTGCGAAGACGGATAGGGAGCCATTTGAGATCCTTGCGGAGTTGAAAATTGTGATCGTATTTTCATACCAAAACCATAACAAATTCATAGGTTTTGCAAGCGCTCCAGCTAATTTAAGAGCTCCTTAATGCATTAGAGTAATCGATGATCAGTTGAATTAAATAAAGTTTGAGCTAAAGAAACTTTAATTTATAAGGGCAACAAATTTTGAAATCATTTCAAAGAGTGTAAGGAAACGTGCACCTTACGACTAACCTCATTTACTTGCGCTCGCCAAGAAAGATTGCTGTCAATTAAGACACAGAGATTTTAGCTATGTGGGTGTGTGCAATGGTCGATTCGTAAGGGATAATGGCGTCAATATGGAAACGTCAAGCGCAGTGCAATAATTACGACTGCCTATGATCATAGCCTGGGACTTAGAAGGATTAATCTGCAGAATAAGTGACGATACACCGTAAATCGTCTCCGCAAAGATAAAAATTGGAGGTGATCACCTTAGTGACAGTATTAATGAAGATTATGAAAAGAAGAGTAGAGAGAAATCAAATCCGGATAAGGCAGAGAAAGAGAAGTTGATTTAATGAAGGACTCCGAGAAGTATGTCGAAATCCACTGAGTTGCTGCTGCTAATGGTTTAATACATTAACGTAATTCACGTTAATTGTTTAATGAATATCTACTCTGTAATATTAAATCGGCATGGTTGGCGAGTAGTGGTTGAGCAATAGGCATTGCGATGCGTGTCATAGGTTCGCTTTCCGTACGGAACAAATATTTGTATGGCCTATATGAGATATGTAGATGTTTCGGGTCTGGGTGTCTTGTGTGTGTACGTAAGTTTACATGTTTGTGACCGCACACACGATACAGAAGTAATTCCTAGTGTGGGGCAAAATTTTTTTTGTAAACAAAAGATAGAAAACAATTTCTTACAAATATGGTAGATAGCTTTATCAAATAAACTATTGAAAAATCATTCAAACGCCTTTGAAACTGGGATAAGTAAGTAGTAACTTCGTTTTATATCACAATATAACTCTTTTATAACTCATCATCTTCCTGCCCTTGTCCCATGTTACTTGGGGTCGGCGCAACACGTTTTTTTCTTCCATTCTGTCCTGTCAGCCGTCACACTATCAATAACTCCCTTTTCGTTCATATCACTCCTCACTCAATCTATCCATCCTTTCTTGAGCCTCCCTCTCCCTCTCCATGCATCCACATTTATATTCATAACTCTTTTAGTTACATGTGTTTCACCCCTACTCTTCACATGACCATACCAAGACAAGCGGTTCCATTTCAACTTTTCTGTGACTGTTTAAACTACCTCTAATGTACTCATTTCTCACTTGATCCATTCTCGTTACTCCACACATCTATCTCAACATTCTCATCTTCGCCACATGCAATCTGTTTTCATCCGTCTTTTTCACAGCCCAACATTATGACCCCTACAGTACGACAGGTCTAATCACGGACTTATAGATTTTCCCCTTGAACTTAAGGGGCATCCATCGGCCGCAAGTTGTTCCAGTGACCTGTCGCAATTTCATCCATCCTAAGTTGATCCTGTGCGTTACGTCTCGGTCTATATCGCTATCCCCCTGAACAAGCGACCCGAGGTACCGAAAGTCGGAGCAGATCGGTATAGGCGTTCCGTTGAGAGCTACAGGCATAGGACTGGAGAGATCGCCGAAATCGGAGAACAGATATTCTGTTTTACTTCTGCTCAATTTCAGGCCCACACTCTCGTCTTTGCCACCACGTCTACAATCTACTTTGGACCTCTAAGCCGCTTTCGGTAACCAGCACAATGTCATTAGCAAACAGCATACACCAGGTAGCCGCTTCCTGGATATCGATCTGACGTCAACGTCAGAGCGTATAACTATTCTCTTAAATAGTTATATACGTTTCGAAACTACTAGAATTACAACAAGTTAGGTACTTACTACAACTTGTATCAATACTGATTACCGCAAAATCACCATTCGACTTTCGAAACGAAGTTAACAGTGTCAAAGATAAATTATATCAAACACTTATCAGATTCTAGTATTCTGAAGAGCAGATTCAACACTTGAATTGAGGCATTTAAGACAATGAACAATGTTTAATTTATCATGTTTGTTCACTGATTAAACACTATTTGATAGTAAGGAGCTCAACGATCGCTTCAGAGGTGTACCCTTGGTAAAGGTTTTGTTAAGGTATGAAAAACGGCATCCATGTAGGATCACTCGTGTGTCTGTCTATCCGTCTGTCACAGTTTTCTTTAGTTGAAATTTGGTACACACATGAACATCTGTGACCCGAGTGCGGTGTGACGAAAATAAATGGATTTGGAAAATGGGGGTAACTTTTGGGGTGGAAATTGGAAAATTAAAAAAAAAAAATCCAAACTGTTCCGTGCTACTTAACAAATAATAGGGCTTAATATGGGTCGCACATATTATTTTTTGATCATTTTGAAATAAATACTTTTTAAATTATTTAAGAAATAGATGAAAAATTACCACTTCTCTCCCTCCCCACTTATCTCCGAAACTGCTTAAGTGATTCGTTCGAAACCCTTTGCGTGCGAGTCCGACTCGCACTGGGCTGGTGTTTTTCTATTAGTTTAGTTTTATATCGTTCTAGTGGCAAGCCTTTTATTTGCCTACATTGAAGACTTGTAAATGGTTTTCAGCTGTTTATGTTTTTTCCAACACAAGTATTCGAAAACTGGATCCTATAGAATCGCTTTTTGGCTCATAATGCAGTGTATTTCATGTAACCATACTCGTTCAGAAATGTGGATGGCTTGACATCACATTATCAGTTTATTTTATCTAGAATATTTATTTATTTAATGTTTTTATTTTGTTTTGTTTTTTTTTCAGGTTTATAATCCTTATTTTTATGTAACCTCACAGCTGAACACTGTCCCTTAAGTTACAGATAGCTCTCAATATCTGTATACAGACTACTACAGCGTAGTTACCATCTGTATCTGTAGCTTTTGAAATTTTTAGGGAGAGAATAATGTTTTCAGTTGTTTTTAACAGAATTTTAAGTTTTAAAATGGCGCTCTGTAGGGTTTCAGTTTTTTAGGAAACCTGTGTCTTGTGTGCTATATACATACATACAAATTGACATTCTCATCATCATCTTCCTGCCCTTATCCCATATTACTTAGGGTCGGCACAATACGTTTTTTTTATTCCATTCTGTTCTGTCAGCGTCACGCTATCACTAACTCCCTTTTCTTTCATATCACTCCTCACACAATCCATCCATCTTTTCTTTGGCCTCCCTCTCTTACTCCATCCATCTACATTTATATTCATTACTCTTTTAGTTACATGTGTTTCATCCCTCCTCTTCACATGACCATACCAAGATGAGCGACAAATTGACACTCTATTAGTCGTAATAGTCGAAAAGTCAAAATATAAGAATTTAACACTTGTCACTTTGTACAGACCTCATCTGTGGACTACAATAGGCTAAAATAAATATACATCACGCCTGTGTTTTCTGCAAGAATAGGTAGAAATGAGTCATGTCACCTAGGAGTCATGGAATAGAGTCCATGTTGGACCCGCTATTTTCCTGATATATTATCATCTTCCCATCTCTTAGTTTGTCTTCCTCTGTTCCTTTTGCAGTCTAGCGGGTACCATTCTGTTATTAGTCTGGTCCATTTTTCCTTCTTCTCTCTTGTCATATGTCCTGTCCATCTCCACTTTAGTTGTTTGTATTTTAAGTATGCATTCTCGAATTTAGTTTTACTTTTATTGTTTTTTTATTTTTCTCGGTCTAAGACGGTAAAGACCGATTTTTAACCGACGAATAAAAGGAGGAGGTTCTCAATTCGACCGTATATCCGTATAGACCGTATTTTTCAATTTAATGCCACTTAAATATTGGTGAAAAAAATAATCCACCATGGTGGCCAATCTCAACGGAGATTAGCCAAGTACAGAGGAGATATAGTGCACAAGGGAGTGTGCAAACACAGGTGCACTTTCTGTTCCTTATCTCTCATAGTCCGATGGGACGGCAATCTGACACGATCGGGGCGAGATCAGGTGCAGGAGAGAAGTTCCAGAGGCTGGCTTTTTCAGCTATCACCGGCTGTATGAAAACCACCCCAACTGCAGCAATGGAGATAGCCCTACAACTAACTCCCCTAGACCTATTCATACAGCAGGAGGCAGCACTAGCGGCCATCAGACTTATGCACCTAGGTATATGGGGCAAGAACCACACCATTGCTCACACACGTATCCTGGACCAGGCGTTTGAGGATCAACCACTCATCGCTGCCCCGTGTGATAGAATATCTAATAACACCACCTTTAACAAAAACTACAGCATACAAACAGCAGAGGAGGAAAGGGACCAGTCAGGAGTCAATGAAGTACGTATATACACAGACGGCTCAAAGACACAAAACGGTTCAGGGGCTGGTATACACTCTCTTGACCTCAACATTAACTTTCACATATCACTAGGCGAGCACAGCTCGATCTTCCAATGTGAATGTGTCGCCATGACAGAAGCGGTTACAGCTGTAACATGTTTGGGGATACACATTTATGGAATCAAATTCCTGTCGGACAGTCTAGCTTTGCTCAGAGACTTGAAAAACCAACAAACCAACAGCAAACTAATCTATGAAGGTCACCTCGCCATGGAGAGCATTTCGTTATCAAACCGAATCACCCTCCAGTGGATCTCTAGGCAATGACGCTGCGGACGAGCTTGCAAGGAGAGATGCCAGGATGGCAGTGCTAGGCCCGTATCCACTCCCTCCCCTACCTTTCTCGCAAATTCGTACATGGATCCGCCAGATATCGACAGGATTCCATAATAACAGATGGTCACGGGCAACAGACTGCAGGCAGTCAAGAATGGCCATGCCGAGCCTACACCCACGACTCACCAAGAAACTGCTCAGTCTGAGCAGAACCAACCTCAGAATAATAATAGGGACAATTACGGGTCATTGCCTCTTGAACAAACATCTTTTCATCCTAGGCGCCATGGACAGCCCCCTCTGCAGAGGCTGCTTTGACGCTGAGGAATCAGCCGCCTACGTCATCCTGGAATGCGAGGCCGTGGCTACCCAGCGTGCACAAATCCTCCGAACAGTGAAGTCACTCCGCGGAGTCTGCGAAGCTCCCAGGAAGTTTCTGTGCTTCTGGGCGGAGCTAGGCTGGCTACGTTAGCCAGGACCCCCACGCACAACGGACCAAATGAGAGTCTAAGTGCGGCAAAAGGAGTCCCTTTACTACTACTACTACTACTCAGGTGCAGGACTAACGGCTTTACGTGCGTTCCGAGGCGTCACACCACCAACTTCCGAACTCCAGGTTGCTACAGAGTAATCCCTAATAGAATAACCCAATAGCTCTTTTTATCTGACGAATCTAACTCAGGACCTTACGCTCTTGTTCCACGCGCGCCTCAAAGATATGTCAGCAACAGAGTTACCGCGCCCCTGGGCACTCAAGCAAGGAAGGAACAGGAGTGGGTTTTAGTCAGTAAAAGTCTGACACGTCCTCCGGCTCCACCCAGAGCGGGAGAAGTCATTGGATGATTTCAAATCCCCACAAAAAAAAAGAAAACGGACTTCACGCTCTGCAGACGTGCTTTAAACCACGAGACCAACTAGGCAGCAGTTGTAATGAGTAGTACCTATAGGTACCTATATATTGATGCAAGTGGACAAACATTAGGCTAGTTTCCAAAAAAAATCTAATTAGTCCTTCAGTTCTAAATTAGGTACTGTAGGGTTAATCAAATTAAATAAAGTTTTGGCGGTATACAAAATACAATATATTCGTTCACACAATACAAATTACAAAAAAATATACTTAGAACCGGGGATTCCAGTGGAACACTGAGACAATGCTTAAATCGTTGCGTTTGCGAGCGTGATGCGAGCCAGACTGGCTGCCACGGAGCGGAGCACGGGCGGCCGAGCAATGTCAACGCACGGGCACGTGGATGCGCGTGTTCATGTTATTGCCTACTCTTCCTACAGCAGTGCGTTGAAATTTCTCGATACACTTTGTACCGTTTAGTGATGTAACAAGCAACTTTTTATTGGTTTAGTAAAGCAAAAATACGTGTCAAATATTTTTAAAAAATCTAAGTTACGGACTAAACAGAATTATTATTTTTATACCTAGGAAATATATTATTCCTATTGTTATAGCAGTTGAGGAGACGTCTGTCCTTGAACCAGTCCTTAATTGTTTTTCCTCAAAACTAATGACTACACCGTACTTGTCATGTTTATATTCGTACCCACTAAAACAAGGAAATGACTTAGGAAACACAACATAACAGAGATATATATAAGGTGTCAAAAAATTAACTCGTGGAGCGGGAGATGTCATTGGATGATTTACCACACCAAAAAAAAAAAGGAGTTCTTTGGACTATCGAACTGAATAACTTTTAGTATAGGACCAACTTTGAAATCGCGGAAAGAAAATCAGCTGTTGCCTACATTTATGTTCGCAAAACTCGTCAAAATGTACGAAACAGCTGTTTTTTTTTTCGCGATTTCAAGGGTGGTCCCATAGTAAAAGTTATTCAGTTCGATGGTCCGAAGCACTCCTTAAAGTTTCGAGGGTTAATTTTTTAACACCTTTATGTTTCAAAGGCCGTTTACACATTGTGAAGATTTCTTAAGTATGAAGGTAAAATATTTATTTATGTATTATATTAACATTTTCTACCACATACAATTAAGATACGATATTATATAACAATCTTCTTAATTCTTTGATAATCAGGTTATTAACATAAACTTTCGTTTGTTTAATAAGCAAAAAATTTAATCTTCATCATGTGTTTTGCTTTATTCAAATAAACTCGTATATTTGGCGATTTTGTGAAATATGTTATAATGAAAACGTACATCGTGTGTAAAGGTCTTTATTTCCTTAATATAATAATTGCGATACCAATAAGGTAAATAGTCACAATATACAATATCCTACTTGGTTAGTAATGTAGGTATATGATATTGGTATGAATATTTAAAATAATTACTCTCACATTGTCGTGTTTGTGACTTCAATACGAGTGGGTCACCCAAAGGAATTATGAATTGTAAGTTTTTTTTAATAGTACGTAGTTAGGTTAAGGTTTTTGGTTTTAGTGTAGTAATAGTTTTAGTTGAGTATTTTATAAATATTTAAATTTATGATTAATTAAAGACATTAAAAGTAATTATAGAAAAAAATAAAAAATAAAATTGAGGTCTGTTTGTAATAGTTATTAATAAATAATTATTTTATTTATATTAATTTAAAAATTGTAAAATTTATTTGCTCAGAAACTTATAGAGAATAAATCACATACTTTCTCATTATCTTCTAACTGTTCGGCGCCCACTTGATATTGCGTTACTTGCTATTACAAATTCAACGGGTTTCAATAATGAAGGCATTTTATTGTAAACAAAATAGTTTTACGCCATTCGTCGGGAGTTTATAGTTAATCTTAAGAGGAAAAACACGTTTTTTTTTCCGATTTCGCTTATTTACGTGATTTTACAGACGTGATTTTACATTTTAAATAATGTATTTCTAAAAGTTTTAATGCACAACATGAAAGATCATTTCATTATGCTGGTTTTTTTTAAATTTTTATTACAATTACGATTAATCGACCACAAACCGACGACTGTTTTGTGAATTTTTGTTGTAAGGGGTTTAGAACATCACATCATTACCAATCGTTTTGACGTCTAAACGGTATTCAAAAATTAGAACGTATTGTTGCAAAAGTTGTTTATATAATGTATGAATCACTTTTACCACTTTAACATAAGATTTTTGAGTAAATAAATATTTAACTTAATAAAGTTTTAGAGAAAATGGGCAAATTGGTAAATGGGCAAATGGGGCTTTTGATTTTGGCTATTTAGAACTCTCGTTCATAAAATTAAAACAGCAAAAAACAAACTTCAGTTAACCATTAATCCATTTCTTGGCAAAAAAAATGTAAAAATTACAATAATTTGACACTAAAAAATCTTTTAAAACAATCCAAATCTCGACTTATAATACGCAACACAAGCCGCCTGACGCAGGTCCTCACCGGATACGGCTGTTTCGGGAGGTTCCTGTTTCGGATCAGGTGGGAGGAAACCCCCAGGTGTTTCCACTGCGAGGATCGCCCAGAGGACACGGTGGAGCATACGGTGGAGGTTTGCCCCGCTTGGGCAGAGCACCGCCACTTTCTCATGGATGCGATAGGCGGCAGCGACATCTCGCGCCCGGCCTTGATTCAGGCCATGGTACGGAGCGAGAGGGAATGGGAAGCCGTCTCCTCCTTCTGCGAACCAGTAATGCTCGCCAAGAGGGAGGCGGCATGGGTGAGAGAGACTCAACATCGGAGTCGCCCTCACGCCCTCAGCAGCAGCTGCCGCAGGAGATGCCAGGGGCTTCCGGCGCCGCCGCGAGACGATCTCCGGTCACCATAGACCAGGGCTTGCGGACGGCGAGTAATGGGTAGATCGCCGTCCGATCAGCACCAGGCCCGAGAGTCGACGGCGCGTAGTGTTCCACGCGCGCCTCAAAGAGTTATCAGAAATAATGACGGGGCTCGTCATTGGCGTTGCCTGCCTAGGGGTTGAGAATAAATTCGAAAGAGCTACCTCGCCTCTGTGCATTCAGGGCAGGGAAGGAACAGGGGTGGGTTTCAGTCAGTAAGAGTCTGTCACGCCCTCCAGCTCCACCAAGAGCGGGAGAAGTCATTGGATGATAACCAGCCCCACGAAGAAAAAAAAAAAATCAAATCTACCTTATTCATTAGATCATAATTGAAATGATCTTTCATGTCGTGCATTAAAACTTATAGATTGAATGCATTATTCTAACTGTAAAACCACATCTGTAAAATCACGTAAATTAGTGAAACCTGCCAAAATTTCGTGTACGGCCTCTTTAGAGATTTAAACTACGGTTTTTTAGATTTTAACAAATCGTGACGGCTCTCTATCAAATTGAGCCGTTTAGGGTCGAATCGCTCGGGTAATGAGGTCCGAGTGTGCGTCTCCTTTTTAAAGATCTCGCCGACTGATCGACACGTTCTTTGCCCAAAGAATTAGCACTGCCATTCAACGTGGCCATTGTTGCCAGTCTTATGGACATGTTTCCAGATGACAGCTATGTGGAGGCCTATACTTCGACGCCTGAACATATTTTTTTTTTGTATACAGGGTGTAACGGAAAGGTGTGGTCATATTTTAGGATGATGTTCTGTAACTAATATGAAGTACAAAAACAATAGCAAAAATCAAAATAGACTATTCCGATTTTTTTATGTTATTTTGTTTCATCAATCATATCGATATTTTCACTATCAAAACAAATGTGTAACAGCACTAACGGTGCAAGAACCTTTTTTTACGTACCTCCTTTAAACTGCTGCGCTCCTGGTATGCGCCGTGCGAGCGATGCCAGCGGCAGCGCTCGTGCGTAGTAACATTGGACACCGTAAGTAAATTGTGTTACAGCTGATGAGCTGACGAAGGACGAATAAGTATTTTCACATCACCCAAATCGCAATTTATTCATAAAGTAAAAATTAAAACCAGTTTTACACTTCGAGTTTTCTGTAAATGATTGTAACATCACCAAAAAGTTCACATAAAATGCTCGTCCGTCCATAACACGTGCCCCAAAATTCGGGGAAGCGGACATCTCATCCCGGTAGCGGTACCTTTCACAAAAACTGACACAGTTGAAAATGCGCGACAATCAACTCCTGCGTGGGCCTGAAATGGAGCACATAGCACACTAGCATGTGTGGAACACCTAACCACCACCTGCGCTGCCCTTGCTTTTCCTGGGGTTCTCTGCAACATGCTCCAAGGTGGCTTCTTTGACTCTAGCATCACGTGCACTCGGCCGGTCTTCACTTCAGGGCGGTCTCCGTAAAAACGAGCCGGTGTGTTGCAGACGCTCATTTTACGAAAACATTCCAAGATAGGAAGTACCCGACGTTGTTCCACGGGTCTGCCATCAACAACTCCCTATTGCTGAAGGTCATTCTCACACACGAACGCGAAAGAAAGTTGTTGCACAAATCAATCGACCGAATTTGGCAAGAGCTAGATGAAAACTAAATTGTCATTACCTAATTTATTTTGAATTTTTGTACAATTCGGTAATTTTTCTTTGACGTTCGCCGACACAACGGTTGTGTGAGTAGCGCGCGCGCTGCGGCGCGAGCGTTGTAACACACACGCAAACTACGTCAAAGAGACACCGCCTAGTAGTACCTACTATCCTGTGGCCCCTGGTAATGGCTCAATTACACCTTCCGATTTCAAGGGACCCAATTTAGGAAACAGGAAGGTGTAATAGCAGTTAGAGCAGTTAGTGTACGATTTAGTGAGATTGGGACGTCCCGATTTGACTTCCTAAATTGTGTACGATTTAGGATAGTGTAATCGCATCACCCCAATTTAGAGCTAAGTGTTGCCAATTTAGAGACTTTGTCGCTACAAATGGGGTAGTAGTATTTTGGTTTGTGTTTAAAATTAAATTAAATTTCACAAAGTCCCTTTCCCAGAAAAAAAAATCTGATTCCGCTCTTTTTATTTTTAAGTCTGCTCCTGGTAGAATCAGTTTTTAAGAGACTTTAGAGCGACTTTTGATATTCTGTTTAGGGACTCGAATTTGTAAGAGTTGGCAACACTGCCGACTTAGGAGTTCAATTTAGGATAGTGTAATTGCTCGCTTCCTGCTTACTAGTTAGTTAGTTCCTAAATTGGGTCCCTTGAAATCGGAAGGTGTAATTGAGCCTTAAGGCAAACGTTCTAAAGGTTCGTATACACTAAACGAAGGATAGAAATAAGTACTGGATTGGCTGGACTGGAATAAGTACTCGTGGATGTTCAATTAATTTTGATAACATTAAAACACATACTTGATTAATTATCATCAGCCTTTTAATGTCCCCACTGCTGGGGCACAGGCATCCTCTCTGTGAGAGAGTATGGGCCGTAATCCACAACGCAGGCCCAATACGGGTTGGTGGATGTCACATGTCATTGAATTTTTAGTTTTTTTTTTTTTTTTTTTTTTTTTATGTTAGTTCTAGGATAATATGCCGGTTTCCTCACCATGTTTTCCTTCACCGTTTTGAGTTTTCGTACTTTATTCATTAATCTTTAAGTTACAGCAGATTTTATGTAATCTGTGCATTAAACTCACAAATAAGCATTTAACATTTTAAAAATAAACGGTACTTTAAAACATAAACCATTTTTTAAAATGGTAAGACTGAAAATGTTTGTTTCTTAAACACGTGATGAAAACATTCGTCTTATGACCATATGAAAAATATCGTTTAGTGAAAATACTCAGATGATTTGACCCATTTTCGAACCTACAACAATGTTTTTGTCCGTGTGTACACGTCTTAAGTTTACTCGTGGCTATCTCTCTCTCTTCTTTTTTTTGTTGCGGTTTTAGGGTACCGTTGTGATATAAGTCAAAATTGTTATCAATTCTTCTTACTGACTCTGTTGCCTTAGTATTTAAAGTTAAATTATTCAACATTTGAGATACAATAAATTGATATTGAGTGAATGAATGGAGTTCAAAATCACTGTTTGTTTCTTTTATTTTACGAAGTTTTAGTTTAGTAATAGTCAGTAAAATATTGAAGATTATTTAAATTAGTTTGTAGTTATACAGAACCATCCTATTCAAACTGCACGCACACAGAAATCTAATACCGATGTGTACTTATGTTACACAATCTAAGGTTCCTTCCTTTACGATTTTTATGACCTTTTTAAATTTCTCTTCCAATACCTGACATCCTAGTATTTTTTGTCAATTTGCTTTGAAATTATCTTGATTTAAAGCGTTTTCCGCCAACCTGCATTGGGTCCGCTTGATTATTTAAACTAATTTGTTGTTATACAGAACCATCCTATTCAAACTGCACGCACACATGAATCTAATGCCGATGTGTACTATTGTGACACAGTTTAAGGTTCCTTCCTTTACGATTTTTATGACCTTTTTAAATTCCTCTTCCAGTACCTGACATCCTAGTATTTTTTGTTGATTTCCTTTGAAATTATCTTGATTTAAAGTGTTTTCCGACAATCTGCATTGGGCCCGCTTGGTAGATTACGGTTCACACCCTCATATCATTAAAAAACATCCTGATTCTATGCTATTAAAGTGTTTTATTTTTAGTACGGAACCATTCAAATAATGTAACAGGGAAACAGAAGTTTGGAATTGGGCGTTCACGAAAAGGAAAGATAGGCCTAGTAAGCGAGACAGAAAGAGTGTTTAGAGTTCAACGTCCTAATCAGCTGTTTAGTTTAAGGGTTGTTCGTATTACCGACTAGACGAGATGTCGATGTTATTATCGATAGAAAAGAAAATTCAATATTTCCGTAATAATAAACAAATCTTTAATTCTGACCATAGGTATCGAGTAATTATAAGATTCTTTTAATGATCCTCAAATATGACCACACCTTTCCGTTACACGCTGTATAGGATGACTGGTAATTAGTGACCGATACTTTTTGTTTTGGTGGGGTGGGAAATCATCCAATGACTTCTCCCGCTCTGGGTGGAGCGGGAGCCCTCCCGCTCTGGATGGATGGCGTGTCAGACTCTTACTGACTAAAACCCACCCATGTTCTTTCCCTGCCTGAGTGCCCAGGGGTGAATGACCGATACTTAAGCACGTGATTGTACTCATGTTAATAAACAACTTTACTAAACAAACAAATAGTGAAACAGAACGGCGTCACGCTGCTAAAGCTGCGGTCCCACGGCCCGTGAATAAACCTGAAGCCCGCGGTGGCCTGTCGTCCATTGCGAGTCGCAGCAAGTTCAAAGGCGCGGTGCGGCCTGTCGATTAACGGGCCGTGGGACCTCACCGGCGTAGCACGGCGTGGCGCGATGTTTGAATGAATGCGATGATGGATGAATGGCGGTTAGCAGGGTGACACATGCCGTGGGAACACTCGACACGGGCCGCGCCGCGCCGCTTCTGAATTAGCATGCAGGCCTTGGGACCTACGCTTAACAGCTGTAGGTCACAAAAAAAAAAAAAAAAGGTGCGCGCGCGAATTTGTTACTTCTGTTGTGTTATTATGATAAAAGTGAATAATAATAATAATAGATAGTCGTGTCAGCCAATGGCTTAATAGCCACGAGCCTCGACCAACACCTCAGGAGGCTCTCGTTAGGCGGCTGGATCAAGGGCTTGATTCAGAAAGCAGTACTTCTGGACACGGCTCGCATTGTCAGGCGGTTCCTCTCTCTGGAGCCCTGACCGCCGGTAGCTTGGACCCTGTTCCCGATACCGGTGGGATACTATTTTTTATATTTTTAAATGTTTTTTTTTATCCTTTATATTTAAATATTTAAAAATGTAAATAATATGTCTATAAAAATAAATAAACGGAATAATAATAATATTCCACAACTATCACACAACGCCATCTAGTCCCAAGCTAAGCAGAGCTTGTGTTATGGGTACTAGACAATTGATAAACATACTTATATATTTCTAAATACATACATTATTATTTATTATTATATATTATATTGTTATATATTATTATTTATTATATATTATTATAGATAAATTACACCCAGACACAGACCAAATGATCGTGAATGAGTATAAAAAATGTTTCTTTGGGAAAGTGGTTTGTTATCATGAGTACAATCACATGTTTAAGTATTGGTCGCTATTTATCAGTCATCCTTTATATGTATTAGGTAGATAGTTAGGTTAAGATTTTGTGGTTTTAGTGTAGATATAGTTAGTTATGTATTTTATAAATAATTATAATTTATCAAGATACTTCATTTTTGTATGGGACTCCGGCCATAACATGTACCTTTTAGCGAAACTGCGAAACTAACCTCTGAATTCTAAAGTAACATCTTTTTCATTATAGCAAACGTTTTTTAGTACATAATAAAAATTCAAAATATTTGACATTTAATAACCTAGAAATTATTTTATTTATTTTATTTGAGAGTTGTGACAGCCATGATAGGTTGTAGAGATGACGTTTAATAACCTAGAAATTTATACTTCACACAAGCTATTTTGTAACAAGCCAAAAAACCTGTAACAGGGAGTAAATGTTAACTTGTGTTAATATCTTATTCCAACTGTTTTGTAACTATTTTATCATTAATTTACCTTTAGTGTAAGTAAAAACAGATGATTTCCAATGGCACATCTGAATTCGAGTACCGTTAAACAATGCTAAAGTCAATCCATGAATGAGCAGATAGCGCAAAAACGTTTTATAAAGCCAAAGTCGTAGGAAGTAAAAATAAATGAGAAAACGTAAAATACCACCAAAAGCCACGAAAGTCAAGACAAACAAAACTGACTGACTGACAGTGTTTAGATATGTCAAAACAAACGGTTACGTCATTTTGAATTTTTTGCTTCAGAAAAGTAAATTAAATATTTTTTTAACGATGAAATCGTCACATTTTTTTTTTTGGGGGTTGGGACCTCATCCAATGACTTCTCCCGCTCACCCCTAGGTATGCTGGCACCGGCCACGATGGGCCCCGTCAGTGGTGGCTGACACATATCTCTTTAAGGCACGCGTGGAACACTACGAGTCGTCGACTCACGGGCCTGTTGCTGATCGGACGGCGAGCTACCAACTGCTCGCCGTCCGCAGGCCCCGGTATGAAATCGTCACACTTGCTTATAATTAGTTGAAAAGATGTAGAAAAGACCTTTTATATTTATTTGATGAGACATGATTTCATAACGAATGCACACAAAACATGAGACACAATGTTGAATAGAATATGGCGGAATAAATTGTAAAACTATTGCTTTTTGTACACAACAAATAAGGCTTAAATTCACGAAAGAATATTTTTCCTCAATTCGTGGTAATTTTTCCTCTTTTTCGTTAAATGTACATCTGATGGCCGAAAATGAAACATCTCCTTTGCATACTTAATGGATCCTGGATATTATCGATGATGATTGCTGGGTACGGGCGGGCGTTTTTTGGGGGACTGTCTTTATGTAGAACTTTGACGTTCAAAAAGTGCTGGTTCTCAGCCTAGTTTGAATAAATGACTTTTGATTTTTTTTTTTTGTACAAAACAACTTTTTTACAAAAAAATAGAACCGACTTCCAAAAAAAACAAAAAGTGCAAAATAACTTTAATTTTGGAAGTCGGTGTTTCTGGTTTTGCTTCTTCGTTTTTTGACACCGACTTCCGAAATTAAAGTTATTTTGCATTTTTTGTTTTTTTTGGAAGTCGGTTCTATTTTTTTGTAAAAAAGTTTTTATTTTTTTTCACTTTATAGTATATTTATGCTATAGCAGCAATCGCGGTTGATTTGCTGTTATTTTTTGAAGAGTTCCGTTGTCTGTCTCCGAAAATCATCTTCAGATCTACATGAAAGGAGAACGGGCGGGTGTGGCCCAAGTGGCGTCGGAGCATGAGGCTGATTTTGTTTGAAAGTTCATTTACTAAGCTTACTTTTTTTGTATGGGTGCAAAAAAATCTATCCTGGGAGAAAAAAGTTACACTGTATATTAAAATACTCATATATCTCTCTACTTTCAACTATTTCAATGTGCCTAGCCTTTTCCCAACTATCTTGGTGTCGGCTTCCAGTCTAACTGGATGCAGCGAGATCTCTACAACTCAGTTCCTGGGTAATTCGAAACCCCCTTTTTTTTTGGTAACACTGGATTTCAGACTTTCGGGCTTCTGAAGACCCGACGCGATTATCAAAAATCAACAATTGACAGCCGGGACCAACGGCTTAACGTGCTTTCCGAGACAAGGAGGAGTCTCGGTATGTAAAGATACCCATCCATTGACCAATCCCGGCAAGCGTAGCTTAACGTTATGGATCGACCCGTGCGGCTGTTATTACTTTAGCCATGAGCTCCTCTTATAATGTATATTCTAAACTCATATCTTTTCAACTGTTTATTAATTAAATCCATTTATTTTAATCCATATAAGTTTGATGTTGCCGAACATCTATGAAGACTCAGATGCGTGGTATTAGAAAGGGAGAAAAGATGCAACGCGGCCGCAGCTCAGTAGTCCGTTCCCCTTCCTTCAGCTCAATAAATCGGCTCAATCAAGAGCCACTAGACATGAGTCGTACTTGCAAAATCGAGTACCCATGTACGTCCAACTTTAGACACCAGCGCCAAAAACCAGCGTTCGAGATACTTTGAAGTATTTTCTTTCTGCATCGAAAATTGACCTTAAAATCATGACGATAAGGAGTACAATCGCGTATGAAGGATACTTCTAACTTCCAAGTCTTTTTGGAAGAAAAATACTTGCATAGAACATTGATCAGTAAATATAAATAAAGAGCACAATTGTGTTTACAAATAAATACTTCCAAACCTAAAAAGTAAAAATACCAACGTACTTTGAAATACGTAGGTATTTTTACTCTAGCCTTTAAGCCTTGTTGGAAAAAAGAACACTTGCTTATAACATTGATCGTTAAATCGTCGAGGAAGTCGGCTAAAGAAATATTTCTAACCAAACCTTTTAAGAAAAATACTTAAATAGGTACTTGCGTAGAACATTGATCTGTAACTTATAGGTGATATTACACCAATCGATCTATCGACGTTGATCGATTGATGTAATAGTTTTGGCTGATCGACGGATCGACGTTGATCGATTGATGTAATAGCTTTGGCTGATAGACGGATACCGGTCGATAAAATATCGATCGGTCGACGTCGACTTATCCGTTCTACCATCGATTGACGCTCGATCGATTTGTGTACATAGTAGAAACTATTGATCGAAGTCGACTAATCCATTCTACCATCGATCGACGATCGATCTGTTGGTGTAATAGTAACCATCGATCGACGTCGACTAATCTATTGTACCATCGATCGATGGCATCGATCGACGATTAATCGATTGGTATAATAGTTACTATCGATCGAGGAGGACTAATCCATTCTACTATCGAACGCTGGCATAGATCGACAATTGATCGATTGGTGTAATAACACCCCAATATAAATAAACGGAGCAAGCAGCCAGCCGAGTAAAATACTTTGAATTCTCAAGTCTTGTTGAAAGGAAAATACTTGCATAGTCTATTGATCCGTAACTTAATAAAAATAAGGAGCAGAATCGCGTGTACAAATAAAAATCTTCAAACCTGTAAAATAAAAATTGTTGCATAGAACATTGTATTGCGAGTATTTCGGTTCGGCACTTGCTCGGCGTACTTGCAAGTAAATACCTGGTGTAAAGACCTAGTCGCGTAAATATACGCACCTAGAGTTTTTGGCGGGATTTTTTCGAGTGAAGTTCTGTGGCTGTTCTGATTATTCGCAAATCGACGTTTTTTTATCTATTAATTATTCGTCCACTATTTACCTGCTGTTTTTAATTAATGTGTTTGATTTCTTTCTGGCGACTTTGGCGTGTTTATCTGAACTGCGGGCTCTAAGATAACTTAGAGCTCAGCACAATTCAGTATAAGCAGACTCGCTGCGTTTCTATGGTCGGCCATGGAAACGTATTGTAGTGCCAACTTAAAAGAATAGTGTTACGGTCGTCGTCAGTGTAGGTACTCGTTTACAGCGCAAGTGGAGACAAAAAAATATGTTAATGAACAATTTTCAAATAAAGTCAATGAGTATGTGTAAACACGCCAAAGTCGCCAGAAAGAAATCAAACACATTAATTTAAAACAGCCGGTAAAAAGTGGACGAATAATTAATAGAAAAAAAGGCGATTTGCGAATAATTAGAACAGCCACAGAACTTCACTCTAAAAAATCCCGCCAAAAACTCTAGGTGCGTATATTTACGCGACTAGGTATTTACACCAGGTATTTACTTGCAAGTACGCCGAGCAAGTGCCGAACCGAAATACTCGCAATACCTACAAAGTATTTTACTCTTCTACTCGCTCTGTCGACTCTCGCCGCAATTCTGCTTTTTATTTATATTTAGTTACAGATCAATGTTTTATGCAAGAATTTTTATTTTAAAGGTTTGAAGATTTTTATTTGTACACGCGATTCTGTTCCTTATTTTTATTAAGTTACGGATCAATAGACTATTCAAGTATTTTCCTTTCAACAAGACTTGAGAATTCAAAGTATTTTCTCGGCTGGCTGCTTGCTCCGTTTATTTATATTAGGGTATTATTACACCAATCGATCAATTCTCGATCTATGCCAGCGTTCGGTGGTAGAATGGATTAGTCCTTCTCGATCGATAGTAACTATTACACCAATCGATCAATCGACGATCGATGCCATCGATCGATGGTACAATGGATTAGTCGACGTCGATCAATAGTTTTTACTATGTACACCAAACGATCGAGCGTCGATCGATGGTAGAACGGATAAGTCGACGTCGACCCATCGATATTTTATCGACCGGTATCCGTCTATCAGCCAAAGCTATTTCATCAATCGATCAACGTCGATCCGTCGATCAGCCAAAGCTATTACATCAATCGATCAACGTCGATCCGTCGGTCAGCCAAAGCTATTACATCTAACGATCAACGTAGATACGTCGATCAGCCAAAGCTATTACATCAATCGATCAACGTCGATCCGTCTATCAGCCAAAGCTATTTCATTAATCGATCAACGTCAATCCATCGATCAGCCAAAGCTATTACATCAATCGATCAACGTCGATAGATCGATTGGTGTAATATCACCCATAAGTTACAGATCAATGTTCTACGTAAGTACCTATTTAAGTATTTTTCTTAAAAGGTTTGGTTAGAAATATTTCTTTAGCCGACTTCCTCGACGATTTAACGATCAATGTTATAAGCAAGTGTTCTTTCTTCCAACAAGGCTTAAAGGCTAGAGTAAAAATACCTACGTATTTCAAAGTACGTTGGTATTTTTACTTTTTAGGTTTGGAAGTATTTATTTGTAAACACAATTGTGCTCTTTATTTATATTTACTGATCAATATTCTATGCAAGTATTTTTCTTCCAAAAAGATTTGGAAGTTAGAAGTATCCTTCATACGCGATTGTACTCCTTATCTTCATGATTTTAAGGATCAATTTTCGATGCAGTAAGAAAATACTTCAAAGTATCTCGAACGCTGGTTTTTGGCGCTGGTGTCTAAAGTTGGACGTGCATGGGTACTCGATTTTGCAAGTACGACTCATGTCTAGTGGCTCTTGATTGAGCCGATTTATTGAGCAGAAGAACGGACTACTGAGCTGCGGCCGCGTTGCATCTTTTTTCCCTTTCTAATACCACGCATCTGAGTCTTCATAGATGTTCGGCAACATCAAACTTATTTGGATTAAAATAAATGGATTTAATTAATAAACAGTTGAAAATATATGAGTTTAGAATATACATTATAAGAGGAGCTCATGGCTAAAGTAATAACAGCCGCACGGGTCGATCCATAACGTTAAGCTACGCTTGCCGGGATTGGTCAATGGATGGGTATCTTTACATACCGAGACTCCTCCTTGTCTCGGAAAGCACGTTAAGCCGTTGGTCCCGGCTGTCAATTGTTGATTTTTGACAATCGCGTCGGGTCTTCAGAAGCCCGAAAGTCTGAAATCCAGTGTTACCAAAAAAAAAAGGGGGTTTCGAATTACCCAGTAACTGAGTTGTAGAGATCTCGCTGCATCCAGTTAGACTGGAAGCCGACACCAAGATAGTTGGAAAAAGGCTAGGCACATTGAAATAGTTGAAAGTAGAGAGATATATGAGTATTTTAATATACACTGTAACTTTTTTCTCCCAGGATAGATTTTTTTGCACCCATACAAAAAAAGTAAGCTTAGTAAATGAACTTTCAAACAAAATCAGCCTCATGCTCCGACGCCACTTGGGCCAGAGCCCATACAAAAATGTCCGATCTCCTTTAAATGGGACCATTTCAGAACAAACCCCTTTCGAACAAAATGACGAAGTTATGCCCGAACATACACAAAAAAAATATATACTTATATATATAAACATCCGAATGGATAACCTCCTCCATTTTGAAGTCGGTTAAAAATAATAATAATAATAATAAGAAGAGGTGGACAGGTCATATCACACCTCCTTTACATGGATGATCTGAAACTCTTTGCCCCCAACAACTTGCAACTGATGAAGCTACTGAAGGTAACAGAAACCTTCAGTAGCGCCATCAGGATGGAATTTGGTGTGGACAAATGTGCAGTCATGCATGTAAAGCGAGGGGAGATTATGGAATCCGTGGGAACTCAACTCTCGGATTCCATACACCTTAGATCCCTCTGCTCAACCGAAACCTACAAGTATTTGGGTATGTCGGAAGCGTTAGGCATCAGCACTGCTGACGTGAAACAGTCGTTGAGGGAGCGCTTCTTTGGCCGCCTGAATAAAGTACTAAATAGTCTTTTATCAGGCGGGAACAAGGTGCGCGCCTTCAACGGTTGGGTCATGCCGGTATTGATGTACTCTTTCGGCATACTCAAATGGACTCAGACCGAACTTGACGCCCTGGATAGGAGGGTCCGCACACTGCTGACCGCAAATCGCATGCATCACCCACGATCATCGGTGATGAGGCTGTATATCCCGCGGAAGTGTGGGGGTCGTGGCTTCTTAAACGCTAAGACTCTACACAACCGCGAGGTATGCAGCCTTAGGGAATACTTCCTCAAAGCTGACGTGGGTATGCATCGAGATGTGGTCGCTGTGGACAAGGGCCTCACCCCGCTCTCCTTGGCAAACGAGAACTGGCGCAAACCTATAGTACTGGATACTAATGACTGCACGGAAGTATGGCAGAGCAAGGAGCTTCACGGACGCTTTTACCGGGTCCTACATGGGCCCGATGTAGATCTCTTAGCGTCCGTATCCTGGCTGCGTTTTGGTGACCTCTTCGGGGAAACCGAAGGTTTTGTCTGTGCGATTATGGACGAAGTTATGATGACGAATAACTACCGGAAATACATTGTGAAGGACGGTACGGTTGACATCTGTCGGGCATGCCACCGGCCTGGGAAATCAATCCGACACATTATTTCTGGTTGTTCTCGTCTAGCTAACGGAGACTATTTGCATAGACACAACCTTGTAGCCAGGATTATCCACCAGCAACTTGCTCTTAAATACAATCTTGTGGAACCTGAAGTACCGTACTATAGGTATGAGCCCGGCCCAGTTCTCGAAAATGGCAATATCACGTTATATTGGGATCGATCTATCATCACTGACAGGACTGTTGTTGCCAATAAGCCTGACATAGTGGTGATAGATCGACTAGAGCGTCGCACAATGATTGTTGATATAGCTGTCCCTCATGACGAGAACCTCGTGAAAGCTGAGAAAGATAAACAAACAAAATATCTTGATCTGGCTCGCGAGGTTGTCGACATGTGGGAGGTGGATACAGCTGTCATTGTGCCGATAGTCGTGACGGCCAATGGCTTAATAGCCAAGAGCCTCGACGAACACCTAAGGAGGCTCTCGTTAGGCGGCTGGATCAAGGGCTTGATACAGAAAGCGGTACTCCTGGACACGGCGCGTATTGTTAGGAGATTCCTTTCTCAGGAGCCCTGACCACCGGTAGCTTGGACCCTATCCCGATACCGGTGGGCTACTATTTTTTATATTTTTAAATGTTTTTATATTTTGATATTTTAATATTTAAAAATGTAAATTGTATGTATATATTATAAAATAAATGGAATAATAATAATAATATATATTTTATTTCACTCTTCACAAAGTTTCACATCGGTATGTACACAAGATCTAGATATAAATAAAATAACCAAAATGCATCAAACATGATCCTTTGTGAGAGTTTGGAGTCCATACTGGGATACCCTGTGTGACGGATCACCAAGCTCTCACCCCGAACTTGTGTCGGGTCGAAAAATAATAATACTATTTAGTCTGCTTAGGTTAGATTATCAAAAAATGTTGGACTCTTATTTTTTGCTATTAATGTTCAGGAGTGGGGTCTTGTTACGTCACTTGTGAGTAAAAAGTAATACATTTTTTTCGTAGGTGTGACGTTACACAAAATTTCAACGCACTTTTGTGTCTTAATTCTTGGGGTACGTACCCGAAGGGTCCAAACGGCTCAACAACAGCAGAGTCGCCCTCAGATCTCCGCCCACCGTAGACCCGGGCCTGCGGAGTGACAGTCGATTTTTTTTTTCTCTTATAATTTCTTTTTTTTGTGTAACTCACCGATGAGTTTCAGGGCCTAAAAGAGTGCTTTATACCGTTGAACGGAATATCTTTTACAATGGGACCAACTTTGAAATCGCGAAAAAAGAAATCATTGCCTATAATAATTATAATATTTATAACTCGTCAAAATGTATGGAACAGCTGATAATTTTTTCGCGATTGCAAAGTTGGTCCCTTAGTAAAAGTTATTCAGTTCGATGGTCAGCCTTAAAGTTTCGAGGTTTAATTATTTAACACCTTATGTATTTTTTTAGTCAATTTGTTGTCGGTTCGATTGTCATTAGTAGTGAGTTAATTAATTATCAGACTGTTGGATTCATCATCTTTTTTGTTTTTTCTAGTAGTTATATGGGTCTACCTGGCTGTGGCATCGTGGCCGAACACGTTTGCAATTTACTACACAAGAAATTTGGAAATATTTCTACCGCCCACAAGCCGCCATCTTCGGAACAATTCGTATTTCGGCTACAGCATCACTTACGATAAATCTAACAAAAAGTAAGATTTTTTGTTTTTTTTTATGTCTTTTGTTTTTATTTTAGTCAATATAGATAATTATGTAGTTGTTTAACATACTTTCCGAAATTAATTTCAATTAGTATTCACTTTCTAGAGAAGGAAGCTGCTTAGACTAAAAGGTTAGTCTAAGCAGCTTAACTACTACTGGAGGTCCTTTTTTTTGGCGGGGTGGGAAATCATCAAATGACATCTCCCACTCTGGGTGGAGCGGGAGGGGGTGTCAGACCTTTACTGGCTAAAACCCACCCATGTTCCTTCCCTGCCTGAGTGCCCAGGGGAGTGGTAACTCTATTAAGAATTTATCCGCTACCCCTAGGCATGCAGGCACCGGCCAAGATGGGCCCCATCAGTGGTGGCTGACAATCATCTCTTTGCGGCGCGCGTGGAACACTATGCGCCGACTACTGGGGGCCTAAAGTCCACAGTGAACAGGTTACTTCTAGGTAAACATGATCCATCGTCGACCACATCATCGCTTACCATCATAGTGGTCAAGCGCGAGCCTGTGATTGATAAAAAATATATTTTCAGTTTGGTAATAAGTGCCCCAAGAGAAAATAAAATTGGCGAAGTATATAATTGCAATATAGAAATCCAAGTTTGCACACCAATTGTGAAGAATGTTACAAGAGGTAAGACATTATTTTACTAATAAATATTTACATTAAATTTACTTATGGGGTGCGACTAAAAACTGAAAGATAAAAAAACAACCGATTTCCAAAAAAGAAAATACACTAAAAATTTAAAATTCTGGAAGTCGGTTTTTGTATTTTTTTTTTTGTTCTTTGACACCGACTTCCGAAGTTAAAGTTATTTTGCAATTTTTAGAAGCCGGTTGTATATTTTGTAACAAAGTTTTTTTTTATTTTTCTCTTTTTAGTTGTTGTACCCCAGAAGTAAAAATATGGATACCAATAACATGAAATTTGAACATTTGGAGACAACCAAAACGTCATCTGTGTTTACATATTTTATGTTTATGTTCATTTTTTTTTTTAAAAGTGCTGAATCAATTTCGATAAAATTTATATGGCACCGCCTCTGAAGTATGACCTACCAAACAAAAAAGACTCATCAAAATCTATTCACAAATGGCGGAGAAATCGCGTAACAAACATACACAAAAATAAAACGTATAGACGAATTGAGAACCGGAGGAGGTTCTCCAGAGGAGAGAACCTCCTCCTTTAGGAAGTCGGTTAAAAATTAGTCCCCTCTAGTCGAATCTACAGGGTGTAACGGAAATGTGTGATTATATTTTTCGTGTTTTCTTTTATGCGTGTTTTTTTGTGGTTTTGTTTTATGCGTGCTTTTTTTGTGGTAATTTTCTTGAAGAAAGTGGTTTATTTCTTCGGCAGAAACAGTATCTAAAATATGACCATAGATATCCGTTACATCCTGTGTATAAATAAAAATTAAATGCTTTTTGTTGGTAAGTGCAACACTTTTTTTTTTGTGGTTTGGGAGATCATCCAATCACATCTCCCGCTCTAGGGTGGAGAGGCGGGAGAGCGTGTCAGACTCTTACTGACTAAAACCCACCCCTGTTCCTTCCCTGCCATGAGTGCCCAGGGGCGAGGTAACTCTGTTTCGAATTTATCCTCAACCCCTAGAGGTCCCCTAGGGTCCGTCATTATTGCTGACAACTCTGTGAGGCGCGCGTATGATTCGCGGCCGTAGCAAGTACGCATTTACAGAACTGTAATCAATAAAATCATCAATAGAACTCTCTCAGATAGAATTGAAGCCAAATGTCATGATTTCATGAAACACTACTTTTGGCAACAAAAGCACGGATTTGTAAAAGTTTTTTTTTTATTTTTAGTTTTGCCTAGTTTTTCACACGACTATTGGTTTGGAGCAACCGTCAAGGCTGGGCGAGACTTCGTTATGGTAAGCAAACGGAAAACGGCAGAAACTACGAGTACTTATCTAATCTATACATATTCCTTTTGTTTCTGGTTACAAGTCTGTTATATGCTTAGTTAAACTATTGATTATGGAATTCTAAATTCAAATTCTCTATAGAAAGATTGAATTGAGAATCAGCTAATCAGGTTTTAACTAATCATAATGGTTACATTTTTCATTTCATTTATTTAAAAAAAAAAAAGTTGCCCCACACTAGGAATTACTCCTCTAACGTGGGTGCGTTCACAAACATTTGAACTCACATCGACAAGACACCCAGACCCGGAACAACTATCTGTAGGCCATACAAATATTTGTTCCGTGCGCGGTTCGAACCCGCGACTTGCAGCGCAGCAGCCGAACGCTCAGCCACTACTACTTAAGGCCCCTCTCGCGGTCCAGTGGCGCCCTCATTGAATAAAAAATCGTAGCTTATTACAGAAAATAAATATTAAAAAATCCAACTTCACGTTTGTTACAAAGAGGATAAAGAATTTTTACGTTGTTAAAACAGGTCTCAAAATGTTTCGTATCCAAAGTAGTAGGCAAAAGTGCCAAAAACGGCCATTTCTGACACTTTTGCCTACTACTTTGGATACGAAACATTTTGCCACTGGACCGCGAGAAGGCCCTTAACCGTTAAGAGTATTTACGGGATTTTTTCGAGTGAAGTTCAGTGGCTAATTTTATTATTCGCAAATTGATTCCTAGTGGATATTGTGATGTAAAATTGGTGTAGTTTTGTGTCTCAAGTGTCTACACAACTGGACAGTATGTGTAATCATTCAAACAAACGCGATCTCGGTAAATGGAAGCTGATAATTTTATTGTAGTATTGACTACCTCAGTGACGCTTGCCGAGAAGTGCTGACTCGAAACATTTGCTGCTAGAAACTGCCAATTCAAAATTGTAAAAAAAAAAACACCTGGTATTTTTTTTTTTGTAAGTATCTAGGGGTCTATAATTGTACGTAAAAATGACAATAGATTCGTTGTAGATAACATAATACATTGGCCATAAATGGTGATAAGTGGGTAACTGTTATGTACTGCTCTTATAAAATGTGAAGTCTGGTATTATGATTTCAGATGTGCGCACCAAGATATATGGAAAACAGTAAGTCAGAATAATATTGTTTTGTCACAGCTAGTAATCGCTTAAAAAAAATTGTGGCTTGGCATTATTAATTCACACAATTTGCTGACACAAACGTTAAAATAATAACTTGAGCAAGATTTATAATAATGTTTGGAATAATTTTACATGGGGTCTGAGTACTCATCGAGTTTTCCGTGACATCAGCAAACATTTAGTCGACTCTTCCGGTGACCAGAGGGCTGGCCTTTTTTTCGGCCAAAAAGAAAAAATCAGCATTGCCATTCAACTTGGCAATGTTGCCAGCGTTCTGGGCACTTTTCCCATTGACAGCGATGTGGACGATTTTTTCGATGCCCAATGAGCTGTACTCCTCCCAGATCTTTTATGTTGCTTGTACATATTTTATTTTTAAGTTATTTATTAGTTTAGCTACGAGTATGTATATTGTAATCAAATAATATTTTACATTTAGTTTATAGTACTGATTAATAATATTTTTTTTTGTAGACAAATTTAGAGCAGCAGGCACATGCTTTTCCTACGCAAATGGAAATCTAACCAAGAAGGAATCGATTAATGAGACAGAAAGATTTAAGGACACTGAATCTAATAAGAGTAATTATACATTTTCTAAAGACCTTTCCTAAACCTTAAGGAGCTCGTGGCTAAAGTAATAACAGCCGTTTGGGTCGATCAATCAGGTTAAGCTACGCTTGCCGGATTAGGTCCATGGATGGGTGACCATCTTTACATACCGAGACTCCTCCGTGCCTCGGCAAGCACGTAAAGCCGTTGGTCCCGGCTGTCAATCGTGGATCTTTGACAGTCGTTACGGGTCGTCAGAAGCCCGAAAGTCAGACAACCAGTCTTACCAAGGGGTATGGTATTACCCAGTAACTGGGTTGTGGAGGTCAGATAGGCGATCGCTCTATGTAAAATACTGGTATTCAGCTGCATCTGGTTAGACTTGAAACCGACCCCAAGATAGTTGGGAAAAGGCTAAGCAGATGCTTTCCTAAACCTTAATCAAAAAATCGACTTCACTTGTAACGAAAATGCGTGATCCTATTTTAGATACCGCTAGATGCCGTTTAGGTAACGCTTCTGTCTATAGAAATGAATAACTTTCGACAAAAAAAAAATTGAAAATTTCTAAAAAAAAATTTGGACCCAATGTGACACCAATTTTGACCAGCTGATGATAATTTTTGTAGAGTAATTTATTTATTTTTTTCCTTGAAGAAAGATCATTAGAAAAAAGTAAGTAATGTAAAAAAGTTAATAAAGAGAATATAAAAAAAGGTTTATTAATAGGACGTTGTTCAGTTCCATGAGCAGAAACGGTTTTTAAAATACGACCACGTATTTTCGTTACACCTGTAGGTATATCAAACTACGTTTTCTCTTGTCAATAATACTGAACTGGTAACTTATGCTGCCCGGGGGTTGAGGATAAATTCAAAAGAGTTACCTTGCCCCTGGGCATTCAAGACAGGGAGGAACAGGGGTGGGTTTTAGTCAGTAAGAGTCTGACACGCCCTCCCGCTCCACGCAGAGCGGTAGAAGTCACTGGATGATTTCCCACTCCACAAAAAAAAAAAATGCCTCTTTTAATTAACAGTACCTGGATGACCGAGCTCTATATTATGTATATATCGGGTGTAAAAAGACAGTTTCGAAGCTACACCTTACTTGAATCATTTTTTCTACTAGACCATACCTGGGAATCCACTGGTTCTGGAGTTATTGAAGGTCAAAGTAGCAATTTTTATTTTTACTATTTTACGAGAAAGAAATCAAAGTGTTATTACTAAACTTACTTCCAAACAAACATTACTTACCTGAATTTACGATTTTTTTTCGAATTTTCGAAATAAAACATTTGCAGTTACAAAAACGCAATGAATATCAAAAGTACCCGACAAGTACCTACGTGGCTAAGAGCGAAGGGGCGAGGTTTAACTCCACTTGCCTGAGTTCGCGTTACATTGAGCGCAACAGAATAAAGTTTTTATTTTTATAACTAATAATAAAAGTCGTTTCCCAGCAATATTGCTTGCGCCAAGCTACTTTGTTAGATGTACAGTGTGCGTAGTTGACGGCTATGTGTTGTGTCTTTTTACACCCTGTATATATATAGGTATACATTTAAACTAGAATTGCTCGTTTAAATTTATTAGATACTGATGGTTTGACCTTTCGAATGAAAAACCACATTTAGACAATGCAAGAACTTGCAAGTCTCACTACATTGCGGTATCTGTTTGATCAACTGAATTCATTGTCCCTCAATAGTCCGCATTGTAATGCAACTTGCATGCAGGTTCTTGCATCGTCTAAACGAGGCTTTAGTATTAGTGTTGAAGTGTAACGCGTTGATTTCATCGATTAGTTTTATAAAAATAAAGAGAAATGTGCTTTACAGCTCAGTTAGCGATGGATACATTTGGTTGGTGTATTGACGTGGCTTCCGATGATTCCATAATGGTGGGCGGTCCCGGCATGTTCCACGGTAAGTAAAAATTTCTATGAGCGAAAAAAGACCTAATGATTCTAGTTTTTTTTATTAGTTTTTTTAGTTTTTAATTAGTTATTCCATATTTTTGAACAATCATGAAGTAACAAATAATGGCGCACAAAATTCGCCATTTCGATAATTTTTCTAACTAATCATTTCTTCACTTCGGTTGCCAAAAAAAACATGGTAGACCAGTAAAAAAACATACGAAAAGCTGGATTTTTGTACATTTTAACATGTGGTGAAAAAAGAAGTCTAACTCAAAATACTCCAAACATCTTCTCTCTTCGGAATACAACCGTTTTTCCACCCGCTTAGGTTTGTCCCTAGCTTATGTTATGCTAGTCTCGTGATGCACAAGCAGGTAAAGTAAGCCAATGAAACAGTGGCGTCCTAGAATAGGCTAGAATACTAAACACATCTAATCAGTCAGTCAGTCAGATTATCAAAAAATATTGAACGCGTATTTTTTCTTTTGTCTCGTAAACCAAAAATGAGGACGACACACCTCGATATACGAGTACTTCGTACTGTTTATTGACGTATCAAGCTCCCACTCCTGAACTTTGATGCGTTTTATCTTTGTATTTTTTTTTATTGGTGTGGTAAAACAAAAATACGTGTCTAATATTTTTTGATAATCTAATTTACGGATTATTTGGAATTATTATTTGTATACTCAGTAAACATCCATATTAGAAGAAGTGTTGGTCCCAAATAGAAAAAAACAAGTGGAAGTTCCCATGCAGCTATCACTAAGCTTTTCGTCAAAATGTAATTTATTATTCGTACAAAATTAAGACTAATTACAACTCACGAAGGTTGTTATTATTTTACATATTTTCCGTATAATTGTAACTATCTGTGTGGGAAATTCCACTTGTTTTTTTCTATATCGTAATTGCCATCACCCTGGTTTAGGTTGGTACAGGAGCGCGGGGATGATCTCCTTCTGTGAGAATGTTGTCTCGCAGAATGATGCTGCGGAAAGCGAGAAGGAGATGACTAGTGCGCTCCCTTCCCGCACCGGGCATCGTAGAAGAGCGGATAACGCACCCCCCCTAAAAAGGGTCTAGAGTCAATGGATGCGGGGACGTCTGTTGGCCCATCAATCTGGACCCGAGATGGCGGCGCGTAGTGTTTCACTATCGCCTCTCTTAGATGTGAAGGGGAGTTAACACCTCGCTCCCCACCACGGGACGAGGACGCAGACAGCGGGCCGGTACTAGTCCGGGGCAGCGGAAGTCCCATTCGCACCCGCAGCCCCCGAGTCAAGTATATGAGGGAATACCGGGGTGGGTTTCAGTCAGTAAGAGTCTGACATACCCCTTCGCCCGCCCCAGGCGAAAGACATCCATGAGGATTTTCCACCCCGAAAAAAAAAGGAGCACGGGGATTGTATATAAGACTAAAAAGGCTTGTGCCCATCTGCGTCATCCATGACGTATCTGTGATATTCTTTAATTAATTTTTTTTTCAATTTTTTCAAAGGTCGAGCTATGTTATATAAAAACATATTAGACAAAAACCCGACGTTTATCAAGAAAAGTAATCATACTCCTGAGTTTAATTTTGGTGAGAGAGATATTTATATAATTTATTATTTTATTATTTGGCACTTTATAAAATCTTACAAACGTGGCTAACTGATTCAAAGATGCTTATTTACTATGTTTTAGTATGTATATTAGTTTTCTAAGCGTTTATCATTAGTTTTTTTTTTAATCAAATTGTTATTTCAGGCTATGCCGTCGCCTCTGGCTATTTTATCAATGGAAAATTATTGTATGCCGTGGGTTCGCCCTATGGAACTCTTGGTTACGGAGAGGTAAACTATCATCACATTCGTAATATGTTTGTATGTACCATAAATATGTCTTTCTGTCATTTTCAAGCGTAATACGTCATTCAAATCAAAGCAAGTAATTTATTTGCATAACACATGTTAAAGAGGTGTTATAGCTATAAAGGGTACATATGTTAGGGCGAAAAGCCTGCTCGCAAGCACAAATGGTGTTACCTCGTTGTAATAGGGAATATGGACGAAAAAAATATTGTTATCTCACCTATTTATCGATGAGTACCTATACTAAAATAGAGTACGAACAGTGAAATCAGAATCAAAATTGATCGAAAATTAAACGAGATATAACAATTTTAAATAAATATATCTGTCCCTCTCTCGAAAACGCTGTTTTATATGGCAGTTGTATGGGCGTCATGTTCTTTGACGTCAAAGAACATGTCGGACTTCTCTTATTAATTATCAACTTTAAAGCTTTATAACTTCGTCGCTGATGATGATATTTTGAAAATTCCTTCATATTTGTTCACTACAGTTATTAAGTTTTTAATTGAACAAATAAAAAATACCATGCATATTATCTATTGCGATTTCATGCTAAACACTTCTCATCCTTGCAGGTATCACTCTACGAAGGCTTGTCTCTTGACTTTAAACAGAATTTAAACAATCCACTCAAGAATGAATATAATAAAGGTTCGATGTTTGGAGCGGTACTTTGTGCTGCCTCTTTATTTGGCAATAGAACTGACCTGCTCGTAGGAGCACCTACTTATGCCTCGCCAGTGCTTGCACCAACACATACCAAAATTACCAATAATCTTGGAGCTGTTTATGTGTATCTTGCCCTCACGGTTAACGTAAGTATATTTATTGCACTGGTACCTACTGAAAATCCAATAACTTCAAAGATGTCCAGCCCCCATAGCCTTATTACTGCCATATTACTTTTATATTAGCGTTTACGCTAACGCTTAGTACAAAATGTTAGGCAATGACATTACCTGCGTAGATAAGTGTTACGTGTCTTATCGCAGGTAATTTCATCGCCATACATTTTGTACTAAGCGTTAGTGTAAACGATAATATAAAAGTAATATGGCTAGGGGCAATTCAATAATGATGCAAATTCTCTTGTTCAATATCTAAATTAAAGATTCGCTATCTTTTAAAGAAAGAAAGAAAGAAAGAAAATACGTTTATTTACGGTAAACATGACGCAAAAAACAGAGAAACACAAAAAAAAAGAAAAACTGGGGGAATAAATGCGTCACATCCACGCAAAACAGCCATCGCTCAGCTTAAGTGCTATGACTCTATGCAAAACAGAGCCCCAGCGCTGGTTTTCAGCGACAGCCGGCGCCGACGTCATGAAGTCGACCGGTGCAGAAAACAATGAGTAAAACTTCTAAATATTATACAGCGTAAAAAATATTAATATTTAAGTGGCAACATTTCGCTTCCTGCAACATGACGCACGCGCCGCCGGCTTTGATTTTAATCTGTGCCTCTCAGCTGTCAGTAAACTATCTTTGACAATGACAATGTTAGAATACGAGTAGGTTATGTATGTAGTGTAGGTTATGTATGTATGTCTCGCACTACCTTTTAGTAAAAAAACCTAACCTAACATACCTAAGTTAGGTTAGGTTTTTTTACTAAAAGGTAGTGCGAGAAAAGGATGGCTATAGCTGTGAACTAAGTTAGAGATGTTACACTAGTTTACCGACGCCTTGCGCTTCACTGTGTTTTTAGTCAACATGTTTTTACGTGTACTCTTAATTTATTTGGAAATATCAGTTCAACTAAATTTGACAGCTCTAATTTACGTCCCTCTCTTTCTTATTTTGTTAGAGAGAAAAAGATAGCAATAGCCTAAATTTAATTTAATTTATGCACAACAGAATCGGCACCATTGTATACTAAATGACTTAATTTCATTGCAGTCAGTACCTGTGTTCAAAAGAAAAATTGTTGGTAAAGTATCTGGATCGATGTTTGGTAGTGCAATTGTAAACGTAGGCGACTTAAACGGCGATGAGAAACATGGTAAGACATTTTTAGGGAGTGTCATTAGAGCTTGTATTCACTTAGAGGAGATCTTATTGAATACAAGCTATAATGACACGTTTAAGACCTTAAAAATATTTGTACTAACTACTGAGTAAATGATTAATCACGATCAAGATCACTATTGTGATGGGTCTATTTCTAACCATAGCGTTTTAAAACTGACGCTGTTCTCAACAACGGTACATTTTAAGCGGCTGGAAATCAAAGCGCAAATGCCTATTGAATGGCTGACGACTGGCTTGTTGGTCTAGTGGTTAGTGACCCTGACTGCTATGCCGGAGGTCGTGGGTTCGATTCCCACCCAGGACAAATGTTTGTGTAATGAGCACGATCATTTGTTCTGTGTCTGGGTGTAATTTATCTATAATATGTATGTATTTAGAAATATATAAGTATGTTTATCAGTTGTCTAGTACCCATAACACAAGCTCTGCTTAGCTTGGGACTAGATGGCGTTGTGTGATAGTTGTGGCATATTATTATTTATTATTATATTATTATTGAATAATCATGTTTGCTACCTTTCGAAGACTTTCGATTACGTAAACTTTTTTTTTTTTTGTTATTGATAGGCACGCGTAGACCACTATCTAACCTGATGGTAAGCGATGATGTGGTCGAAGATGGAGCACGCTTGCCTAGAAGTAACCTATTCACTCTTATCTTAAAGACTCCCTGGTTGTAGCTATCAGGAAACACAGACTCCGGTAGGGAATTCCACTCCCTAGCTGTACGCACAACTATGTGACAACTTGTTGAAACTTGAAGACCATGGAATACAGATTATTGTTTTAGATTTACTAAAATCGTGTCTGATAGACAAATATTTTTAAGGTTAGGTAAACGATAAAAACTATCAGCATCTGAAATGACAATTGGTGTTCCTCAAGGATCAATGTTGGGTCCATACTTCTAATATAGTTATTTAATGATTTGACTTTGTTTGCAGAAATAGCTATCGGTGCTCCTTTTGAAAAAGATGGTCACGGCGTTGTTTACCTGTACAATGGGGCTGACCTCATAGGTGAACTAACAGAATGGGACTTAAAATATTTGCAACGAATCGAGCCTGAAACCAGTTATGGCGAGTCATTCGGCATGAGTCTTGCTGCATTGCCAGACTATGACGAGAATGGATGCAAAGGTACGTCATATTTATAGTCAAATAGCTGACCTGACAGATGTTGTCCTGATGCGCGAACTATCAAACTCGCTGAATCTGTTTTCTGAAAATTTCCAATTTCCTGTGCAATTTTCCTAATTTTTTTATTCATAAGAACCTTCTCTTGACAATAACAACACAACGAAAAAAGAATTAGCGAAATCGGTCCAACCGTTCACGCGTGATGCCGTGACCAAGGAAATAGGGATTCATTTTTATTTCTATAGATAATGTTAAGGTACTCTCACTCTAAGAAATTCAATGTATAATACCATTTCTTTTATTATTAACCAGCTGGCAGAAGTTTTATTGCTTAAAATATGCTTAAATCTGAATTTGTTAACCTTGTTGATTTCAAATTTCATTCTCAATTTGACCTTATATATATTTTTTTTCTTTTTTTTTTTTGTGTATGTTCAGCCCTCACTCCGTCATTTATGAACCGATCTTAATTATAATTTTTTTGTAAGATAGGGTATACCTCAAGGGTGGTCCCATCTCAAGGACATCAGGATCTGATCATGGAATCCTGATAAAATTGACCGAAAACCTCAAAAATTGGGCACAAATATTGTTTCTGTTTACTTTCCATAACGTAATCAGGTATTTGCATTTAGGAATTATCACATCATGAAACTGAGCTGATGATGGAAACCATACCTTTCCCAAACAATAGAAGTTAGATATAAAAAAACTGGTTTTAGTAACAGATACCACTTAATATGCTTTGAGAAAAGACGTCTTTAGAATATTGGAGGTAACCTCAACTGGTCAATATCCTGGAAATCTCAATGCCAAGAGGAATGATGAAGGATTAGAAATTAGCCTCAGAGTATTAAAAGATGATGCGAGTCACAAAAAATCATAAAATAAAAAACTTTTTAACAAAAAATTCAACCGACGAAAAAGAACTAAAAAGCAAAAAATAAATAAACCTTTTAAGTCTTGAATATTGAGCTTATTTACCTACCTACATAAAATATCAAATTTTATTTAAACTAATTTTGAGTCGGCGCCATAATAAAATGATAAATTACCTACATCTAGCCTTCTTCATTTCTAAGTACATATAAAATTTAGATATTTAATTAATAATCAGATTGTTGTTGGCGCCCCGACTCAAAATTAGTATACATAAAATTTGATATTTTATGTAGGTAAATAAGCTCAATATTCAAGACTTAAAGGGTTTATTTATTTTTTGCTTTTTAGTTCTTTTTCGTCGGTTGAATTTTTTGTTAAAAAGTTTTTTTTCATACCAACTTTCCAGTAATTTAATATACAACTAGCTTTTGCCAGCGGTTTCGCCCGCGTAGAATTAGCACTTCCCCCGTTATAAACTTTCAACCCCTTTTTCACCCCTTTAAGGCTTGAATTTCGAAAAACCCTTTCTTAGTGGATTCTTCTCTTCACAAAGAATACACCCCCAAATTTCATGTCTCTAGCACCAGTGGTTAAGGCTGTGCGTTGATATAGCAGTCAGTCAGGACTTTGAATTATACGAGTATATATACAATGTAATTTTAAAAAACCGGCTGTTAGTGCGTGTTAGACTACGCATAATTAGAGTTACGTACAAAATGAGGCAATTTCAAAGAAAAACTCCGATTTTTAGATAGGGTAGGTATTTCTTAATAAAATATACGTATTATTAAACATTATCACAAAATTTCAAGTTTCACGGCTCACGTCAAACTTCGAAAAAAAAAATTGTGACTGACGATGGACACGTGAGTGACAGAAATAGGGCTCCGTTTGGACCCTTTGGGTACGGAACCCATAAAAACAGATTAATATTTAGTAATTAGTGTACACACTAAGAAGTAAAAATGTTGGTGGTGATAGTGTCTCAAAAACTGAGCTCATAAATAAAAATAAAAAAACTAAATTCCAACTCATGACGTCAAATTAGTGAGATACTTTATGTAACAGAAAAAATGCGATTTCGATGACCTGTCTTGTTTTTTTTAAACAGAATTAGCAATCGGCTCACCTTACAAAGACACAGTAGTGGTCCTACGTTGCCTGGCAGCAGTGGTCGTGGAAACATCAGCGAAATTCCCCAATTTACAGGTAAATAATAATAATTATAATTATCACAGTGAACCCTAGGCCTTCGTCTTTTTCCTGATTCCTTATACCAAAATTGAATTTCTTTTATGTATTTTATTTATTTACATTTATTGGCCAACCAAAGATTAGTAAACACTGCTAAAATGTTAAAATAATGTTTTTGTAAGATCCAAGTTTAGTGCTACATTTATTAAATATAATATATACATAAAAGTAATAGAAGTATACTTAAATTGCTACAAAATTAATAAAATAAATTAAAATATAAATCTATTAAAAAACTTCTTGGAACTAAGCAGCTTAAATTCGTCTTGAATAGCTATAATGTATAATGAAACTATAAATTTAAATATAAATAAAAATTTAAATATAATAAATATATTTCAATTCTATTCAAAGCATTTTTCTTGAATTTCCATGATGACTATGACGCTTCCTCATTTTTATAATTATCATGATTCAAAATGACAGAGAATATTTATTTTGAATACATCACTTTATTAACTGACTTACTTATTTATTTTCAGGATCGAGCTAGTAACACAGAGTTTGAATTTGAAGTATGTTTATCATTGAAATATCCGAGTTTGCCGAAAAATATCATAGCTCGTAAGTCTTTACACTAAAGAATGACAAATTTAAGGAGAAATAAGAAAGATAAAATGTTTGAATGAGAGGCTGCTATCTAATAAAATAACAGCCACACGGGTCTTCAATGTCACCCAATGCTTGCCGAGGTTGAGTCGTGGATGAGTGACAATTTTTTATAAAGAGGTCAGACTGGCAGTCTTTTCATATACAATTCTGGTATTCAGTTGAATCCGGTATGACTGGCAGCCAACAAAAACGCAGTAGGCGTGCAGTCGAGTTTCTCCGTGTTGTCGGCAGCAAAGAGCTGCTTGACCTGCCGTACACGGCCCACTTGAAGCGGTTCGCTCTGACTACTTGCCACTTCCTCTCTCTGCTCCCTGTCAGTCTCGACTGCTCCAAGCAGTCCGTCTATGGAGGATCTATGACTATTATGACGTAACAGCCTCGTTTGTAATTGAAGTTCTATTTTTTTTATCAGTTATATCAACAACGGTGGAAATGGACCACAAATACGCCAAGCTAACTAACATAAGTGGCACAGGTCACTTCACATTCGACACGGCTCTTCACAAAAACGAATCTACGGAAGAAATTTACTGCAAAAATGTTTCGTTTACCTTGCCTTTAGTGAGTACAGCTTTTCTAGCAATAGGTACATACTTGTCATATTTTGTATATCGCAGTACTGGATAGTAGGCAGTCAACAGTAAAAGGCCCACGACTGCCTACGGTAGTAGGCAGCACTATGATATACCCCCCCCCCCCCCCACCCTTCCCCCCTCTTAGTATTTTGTATATCGCAGTACTGGATAGTAGGCAGTCAACAGTAAAAGGCCCACGACTGCCTACTACCCAGTACTATGATATACGCCCCCCCTCCCCTCTTAGTATTTTGATGATACTAACAATGTTTTTTTTTAAGGAGGGCAAATACGACACAAAAATAAGCTACACAATATCTTCGAAGCTGAGAGATGATCCCAGAACGCTTTCAGACTTCCATAGCTCCCGTGTGATCCTAAGCGACCGCAGTGTCTTAAATATCCAGGGTTCAGTGTGGGCAACCGAGTGCGCTGGTACAGGGAATAAGACCTGTGCACCCAAGTTGTCATTAACACCGTATATCAGTTTCCTGTGAGTATCATTCATCTTTAAGAATACTGTCGTTTGGCCTCCCCTTCCCTCGGTGGATTTCAAGACCAATCATTTCATGCACCCATATTAATCCAAGTGAGAAAAGCGGTGATCTATACACTTTTTTAAATACTAATGCAGTAACAGATAACCAGACCATATTTTCGCCGCTGTTGTGTAGTCGTTTTGATTTTCTATGATTGTCATTTACTTGCTAACAATTTAAATATGAAAATTATGACGTAATTTCAGCCACGACGACGGCCCATACACCATAGGCTCGAGTAAAACAGAAACTATGAACTTCACTGTGCGCAACGACGGAGAGGTGGCGTATGAGCCGTGCGTGCGCGTGCATATCAACGGAGCTCACGCGCTCACGAACCCCACCGGCTGTGTGCATGAAGCCTTAGCTGATAGAAACAGACTTCTTTGCGAGCCACCAAGGCCCATTCGAAACAACGAAACTTGGGTACGTTTCCTTTTCGTTTTGTAAATTGCGTGTGTGTCTAAGTGATTGATGTCATATTGTGTAATAATTACAATGTGACAAGCCAAATAAGGCTAAACACGAGTACTACAGATTATGTAGCCTGTATTACTTATTATATAGGAAAAGACTATCGGCTTACTGGAACAAACTTTTATTAACCGGAAAAGCTGTTACTATAGAATCAGAACAGTTACCAGATTATTGGACCAAAACTAACCGTAGTAACTCTCATTGGTATAATAAAAACCGGCCCAGTGCGTGTCGAACCTCGTACTTTTAGGGTTCCGTACCGTACCAAATGTGTTTTTGACTGTTTGTATGGCTTTGAGTCAACAAGATGCTTATACTGTGAAAATTTGAAGACTGTAGCTCCAACTGTTTGGCTGTAAGACCTGTGTGACAGACGGACTGACTGACAGATAGACAAAGGGACAGATGGATAGACGGACACGTGTATATGTGAGTGACAGCAATAGGGATACGTTTGGACCCTTCGGGTACGGCACCCTAAAAACGAACTCAAAAGGTTGATTATAATGTTGTCTATATGCCTGATATTCACAGACTTCTGGTCAAATCGTACTCGAGATGACGCATCTTACAAACCTGGACAAAAGTATTACCATCAACATGCTTCTTTTTGATCGCTGTGAGGATGTCATTACCAATAATAACTCAAAAACAATTCAACTGAAGGCTGAGCACCATGGAATTAGTATAAAAGGGTTTGTTTCGTTTTTACTCTCATTCATTATTTTGATATTTTTAATTTGTTTCGTTTTTGTTTTATTGGTACACTTCGTATTCTTCGGGCTTGTCTTTGGCAAACGAATCAGTATTGCTATTCAACGTGGCAATGCTGCCAGTGTTCTAGGCACTTTTCCCATTGACCACGATGTGTATGATTTTTTTGATGACCAATGAGTTTGTTTTCATACGCGTTTGTTCATGTTATCTATTAGTTTAGTTGTGATATACATATATAAAAAGATGATGAATAAGAAGTAATTTTTTATTATTATTCCATTTATTTAATTTTATATACATACACTTTACATTTTCAAATATTTAGGTTACATATAAAAACATAAAACAATACAAAAACATTTAAAAATATAAAAAGTAGTAGCCCACCGGTATCGGGAATAGGGTCCAAGCTACCGGTGGTCAGGGCTCCTGAGAAAGAAATCTCCTAACAATACGAGTCGTGTCCAGGAGTACTGCTTTCTGGATCAAGCCCTTGATCCAACTGCACAACGAGTGCCTCCTGAGATGTTGGTCGAGGCTCTCGGCTATTAAGACATTGGCCGTCACGACTATCGGCTCAATGACTGCTGTATCCACCTCCCACATGTCGACAACCTCGCGAGCCAGATCAAGATACTTTGTTTTTTTATCTTTCTCAGCCTTCACGAGGTTCTCGTCATGAGGGACAGCTATATCAACAATCATTGTGCGACGCTCTTGTCGATCTATCACCACTATGTCCGGCTTATTGGCAACAATAGTCCTATCAGTGATGATAGATCGATCCCAATACAGCGTGATATTGCCATTTTCGAGAACTGGGTCGGGCTCATACCTATAGTACGGTACTTCAGATTTTTTTTTTTTTTTCCTTTATTATTAAGGGGTTTTCATCCACACGGATACGTCAACCTCATGTACCTTATAATCTATTTACACACAACTATACACCTATAATTATGTATATGATAGGAAAATAGTTGAGAGAATAATTGCCTAGACTTTTAAATCAAGCCACAAACTATGTGTTTAGTCCTTTCTGACTTAGGTTATGCCAAAATGTTTTGCATAAGTCCAACATCCCACATATTTAATTTAAGAAGTCCTTCCGTTTCAGAGAGACTGACATCGGTCCCATTGTCAATATGACGAATAAGGACATCGAAAATAATGGAAAAAAGCTGCAACACATTTATACGGTGAGAAATCTTAAAGCGCATTTTTCTGTGAATTTAGTTTTATTGTAAAAATCTACAGTGATATTTAATTTCAGATAACGAACAGAGGTCCAACAAACTGGCAGCAGCTTCCAGTCCAAGTTACTTTGCAAATGCACTCGTACATCAAATACGATACGGTTACTCCAGTCACAGTAAGATACATTTTCCAAAATAAATCTCTGCACAGTATATATCAAAATTGCTTTCAGCGTTTGTTCATTTCGCCGCTAACTCCTATAAACGAGGAAGGTTTGTGTGTATACAAGTACCCGTGCGGAGCCGGCGCGTTGCGCGTCGCATGTAATTATTAAAAAAAATAAAGAAATATGCAATGGCAAGTAATACGCGGTTTCAACAAATTGTTGAAACCGCGTGTTACTTGTTTTATGTTTACACATTGCATTCATTCAGATGTTGAATTCTTTAATGCATCCATAATTGACATCGACCTCTCGCGCCCGGCCCTGGTTCAGGTAGAGGGAATGGGAAGCAGTCTCCTCCTTCTACGAAGCAGTAATACTCGCGAAGGAGGAGGCAGAACGGGTGAGCAAAGCTCAACGGAGTAGCCCTCACGCTCCTAGCCGTAGCCGACGCAGGAGACGCCCTGGGCGTAGGATATCGCGAGACGATCTCCGGCCACCGTAGACCCACCCGAGCGACGGCAGCGACGCGTTCTACAGCGAGTAGTGGGTAGCACGCCGTCCAATCAACACCAGGCCCTTGAGTCGACGGCGTGTAGTGTTCCACGCGCGCCTCAAAGAGATGTTTGTCAGCCACCAATGACGGGGCCCATCATGGCCGGTGCCTACATGCCTAAGAATAGCGGATAAATTCGTAACAGAGTTATCGCTCCCCTGGGCACTCAGGCAAGGAAGGAACCGGGGTGGGTTTTAGTCAGTAAGAGTCTGACACGCCCTCCCGCTCCACCCAGAGCTGGAGATATCATTGGAATTACACAACCCCAAAAAAAAACCGTAATTGACATACAACTTAATAAATTGAAACAATTTATGAACCCTGTCGGACACAACAACGTTTATTAGTAGAAGTTAATAAAAATCCTTATAAAGTTTTAAAAAGTATTTAAGTTTTTCCTATCTATTTGTTTTTTTAATGATTAGTTTTACTTGTTCCAAATAATCTATTATTATATTATTTTTATATTAAATTATTATTGCTTTTTTATTTAACCGCTATATTTTTTATTGTATCTAATATTTTATAATTTTATATGAATTAATACTTAAAATTAACTCAAACAAAATAAATCAATCATAACTCATTTAAATAGAAAGCGGTTCTGGAATATGTATTTGAATGTGTACTATCCCTTTATTTCAGGTATACTATCCCTTTTTGGACTTATATACTCCCTGCCCACCACAAAATGGCACGTCAATGTCTTACATTTGCGTGATAGAAAGTTTGATTACAAACGTTCCCAGGATCCACATACCGATGTACATTATGCCAGGAACTCTTGGTAAGTATCATCTTCTTCACGACCCGGTAGAGACGACCACCTTCTTCTTCGTTCTGTAAAGTCATTCGTTTAGTCAGTGCCATTACTAGTAAAGTAGTTACTGTTACTGAACCCTCAGTATGTTTAAATATAGGTAATATGTTTATTTAAATATCACCAATCAAGGAACAATAAATCTAGTTCTGTTACGCTTGCAATGCATGAGTCATGTGCAACATTTTTGGCAAATGATTGGCTCAGATTTTTTTTTTTTTGCGCTTAGCAGTGCGTGTAGTTCGCCTCGAGGTTGCTATCTCATTCCTATTTGGACGATCAGAACACTCAGCAGACGTTTGCGACGGACTCCCGGTGGCTCTTTGATTTTTCCAGACCAGAGCACGGACCGTCCCTCGCGCACCATCCGCCGCGGCCGCGGAGAACCGCCAGAAACAAACAGAGTAACTCTGTAGGATCCTGTAGGGGGAAACTGATACCTATAATATCAGATGCAGTAATTCTATTAATTTACTTTGCAGATGGATTTATCGAGAAAGATAAAAATGCAACAATTATATCCTCTATTAAACTTCAATTTACTGATGACGATGAAGAAGTTAAAAGGTAAATAAATAGTGACAATATAACCAAAAAGCTATCCTACTTCTATGATATTATAAGTGTAAAAGTTTGTGACAACGGATGTATGGATGATTGCTACTCTTTCACGCAAAAACTACTAAACGGATTTGGATGAAACTTACATTAATTTATATGTACCTTATTTATCAAAATAACTGATAATATGCAGGGTATAACAGAAAGGTGTGGTAATATTTTAAGAACTGCACCTACCCGTCGATATGAACAAGTTTCTTCAAGAAAACCTGTGGAAATTCCGAAAAAATTTTTTATCTCCCATACAAATATTGATCTGACGATAACTTTATATAGAAAGTTCAATTATGTTTTCGGGAATTTTATATTTTTTCTTAGAGAAAGTTGTTCATTTCCATGGGCAGAACCGATTCTTAAAATGTGACCACACCTTTCCGTTACACCCTGTATAGTCTATAATTATTAATATTAGGGGTAAATTCTAAAACCACGCGGGCGAAGTCGTTGGCAGAAGCTAGTTAACTAGACATATTTCTTTTCTTTTCTTTTCAGCGAAGTTAGTAATGTGTAAAGAGATATAAGATTATAATACCGTATTTTAACAGTGAATTTAAAGAAGCTCTCACTTGATATATATGTTTTTTTTCAGCATAACGACCACCATAATACTGCAAGAGGCGCCGCCGGTTCCTTTACAAACTATAATAATAGCGGTTGTAGTCGGTCTTTGCATTATTATCATCATCGCGGTGATACTCTACAGGGTGAGTAGTGACAATTTGAAATGATATCTAAATAGCTATTTAAACTTACCTTTACAAAAGTTTAAAAAAAAATGTGGTCAAAACAGTAAAAAAAAAAATACAAATACTCTATCGGAGCTATGATAAGTGAGACTATTCTTTTCCTTACGCTATAAATATTTTATCAAATTTAATATCTATTTTTTTTTTAAGGTTGGATTCTTACGTCGCGAAAATAAAGCAAAATTGGAAAAATTGAAAAACAGTGTCAAGCGCCAAACTATTGTAAGTTCTTTTTAAATATAAAAAGTGTAGGTCCCTGTAAAAACTGAAACGCAATATAGAATCGTAAAATGGTATGGCAGCTCTACTCAACTAAAAAATTACGTAAAGTTACGGTAAGAACTGTCAAAATTATGCTTATCTGACAAAATTTTGAAAGATTAAACCCAAAGTGCCTTTTCACACGCCCTGGGTGGCGGATAGCCGGTGCCGGGTACCCGGCGGCGAAAAGTATAGCCATGTACGTTAGTTTCCACACATACTGGCGTAATTTACTTGTAATTTTTACCGGACAGTCGGCACCGGCTACCAGGCAACCGACACCTGTGAAAAGGCACTAAGTGTTTGCTAAGTTTGGTCTATACCTACATCTTACTTTGCATTTTTGAATTAACTGCATTTCTCATATTTTAAAGAATTTAAGTGATTAAGTATTTATTATACTATACTGCGCTCCTTAACAAAGATATCTGATGTGACTCAAAAGGCTGAACAACTTAAATGGGCCTGGGAAGTACATGTTAGCCGCATGTTTGCCACCGAAAAAAACTGTGGTTCCAATTAGCATCGAGCTGACGCCCTGTGATCACGAGACGTAGTCGCGGCAGGCCACGTAGGAGATGGTGGGATGAGCTGGATTGATTTCGCCAATACTGGAAGACGGAAGCGCTAGCTCGTGAAAGATGAAAAGAGAGGAAGAAAGCCTTTGCCCAAGAGTGGGAAAAGCTCTAGCAAAAGTAGCTAATTAAATAATGAGGACAACTAGGTATGAAAACATTCCATTCTAATGTTATTTTTCCCCCATCAGTTGAGGAGTTCAATGAGGCAGTCGCACGGTCCAGCTAGTGACGAACGGAGATCACTCCTGGAGAAGCAAAGACAGCAAGGACAAGAAATGAATGAAGCTTTAAAATAAAATTATCAAATCAAACCAATCAATCAATTAAATAATTTATTTGCAAAACATGGGTACCTAAACATAGATGGTACATAAATGTTTAGGTAACATTGTAAATAGTCTCCTCATGTTGACCATACTGTATGAAAAACTTAATAGAATATCTATATCCCGTCCCACGTCTAGTTAGCGGACACAATAGAGTTTTAATTGTTTATGGCCCATGCGCTGTCCGCCAGACACGGAAGAGGATTTAACATAAAACATAGTTTATCCATAAATATAACATATAATACAAAAGCATAAAATAGCAATACTATTTTCATTATTGTTAGGCTCGCGTTTGATCAATATCTCACCTGATGATAAGCGATGATGAGGTCGGAGATACACGCGTGGTATACTTAATTATACCACAGTATGAGATTAGGTTAGTATTTTATTCTTAATAGGACTAATATGTTTTTGAGTAGAATAGAAACATTTTTCAACTTACCAGGCATGTTATTTTATTATTTGCATTCAAAACTGATCATACGCAACCGTGTATTTTTTTCAAAAATAGATAGTATTTTCTCCATAAATTGTTATGTAAATAAGAACCTTTGCAACCAATATATTTTTTTATACTCAGATAACATAGACCACAAAAAAAAACGCAAATAAATAACGTACACATTTTTTTCCTCAATAATGTGAAGCTGTTTAATAAAAAATATAATATAAAACAAAATAAAAATATTTTACTTCTGACCTTGATCCAGATGTAAGTAATACGCACTACTTAAAAGCTATAATTATTAGTAACAGACACAATGCAATACAGATTAATACATTTTTGGGCTCACCTGACGCACCGGGCACATGTACATGTACCCAATGCGCCATGATGGCGCAACACGGCTTATCACTAATATGCGCATCATGGATGCCTTCCTTTTCCAAAGGATGGTGTTAAAGCCAATAATAATACAACTCTTTCAGTTAGAATTGATGCCAATTGTCATGATTTCATGAAATATTTACATTTGACATCAATTCTAATTAAAAGAGTTGTATTGATGATTTTAATGATTATAATTCTATAATATCTAATATACCTGCTACGGCCGCGAATCAAATTTTGATCAAAATACAACCCGACACTGACCTGCAAATTGCAAAAAACGTAAGAAATTTTGAATTTCGCTGGCTACCACCTTAAAGGTGGCGTGGTTTGAGGGAGATTTAAATGATCAATTTTTTTTTTTTTTTTTAAAAAAACGTTGCCCCACACTAGGGAATTACTCCTGTATCGTGGGTGCGTTCACAAACATGTATACTCACATACACAAGACACCCAGACCCGGAACAACTATCTGCAGATCATACAAATATTTGTTCCGTGCGGGAATCGAACCCGCGACACGCAGCGCAGCAGCCGAACGCTCAACCACTGCGCCAACCGTGTCGCCAAAACATAAATACCTGGATGTTATAATTTAAAACGAAAGCTTCCAGTATTAACCCCCCAACCCCCCACTCCCCCCACCCACTTCCCACTTCCCTGACTGCTATGCCGGAGGTCGTGGGTTCGATTCCCACCCAGGACAAATGTTTGTGTAATGAGCACGATCATTTGTTCTGTGTCTGGGTGTAATTTATAATAATAATAATAATAATAATATTCCACAACTATCACACAACGCCAACTAGTCCCAAGCTAAGCAGAGCTTGTGTTATGGGTACTAGACAACTGATAAACATACTTATATATTTCTAAATACATACATATTATAGATAAATTACACCCAGACACAGAACAAATGATCGTGCTCATTGCACAAACATTTGTCCTGGGTGGGAATCGAACCCACGACCTCCGGCATAGCAGTCAGGGTCACTAACCACTAGACCAACAGCAGTTACCAGCAGCAGTGGCAGTTTATCTATAATATGTATGTATTTAGAAATATATAAGTATGTTTATCAGTTGTCTAGTACCCATAACACAAGCTCTGCTTAGCTTGGGACTAGATGGCGTTGTGTGATAGTTGTGGTATATATTATTATTATTATATCCAGAACTATAAATTCATATGTCTACCAGTACTAATAGAAGCCTTTGTGATTGATGAAATTCCTAGACCACTGGAAGTGTTGAAAATATTGTGATGAAGCGATTATTGAACAGTAATTTAAGAACAGCCTTGTATTTGTGAATATTGATTGATTACCAAATGATTACTGATTAAAACACTGACTTTTATTATTTGATAGCAATATACATTACTAAACTAATAAATAACTTAATCAATAAAATGTATACAAGAAGCATAAAAGATCCGGGAGGAGTACAGCTCATTAGGCATCGAAAACTTCGTCCATATCGCTGTCAATGGGCAAAGTGCCCAGAACGCTGGATGGAAATGCTGATTCTATGGCCGAAAAAAGGTCACGTGAAGAGTTGACTGAATGTTTGCTGATGTCACGGAAAAGTCGATGAGCACTCGGACCCCATGGCCCTAGTGTTTCAACCCTAAACGGCTCAAACATATAACGCCAACAAACAACGCCAACGGACACGCCTACAAACTTGCTTGATTTCACGAACACTATCAGTACGGTGAGTGCTATTACAGACAGCAGTAATATTGAAAGTGTATATACGAGTATATTAGGGGACTTTAATGCGCATCCTACGGAAGGATTTTACAATGAACTGAGTCATTTTTGTTCCGAGCAGCAATGGACGTGTGTTGATACCAAATGGTTAGGTGTTACGTCAAGTACATACACTTTTATAAGCGAGGCCCAAGGCTCTAAACGCTGGTTAGATCATTGTGTTGTGACCAAAGCAGCTCTGTGTTCAGTACTGGGGGTGTATGTGCATAAATGTTTTATGGTCGGACCGCTTTCCTGTGTTTGTTGAGTGTAATTAAGACATTATTTTACAAAAAACTAGTGTTTGTGTCTATACACAAAATAAAGTAGTGTGGGGTGAAAGAAGCCCCGAACAGATTGAGGAATACCGGAGGGTGTGTCACGATAAGTTAAAACTCGTTGATTTTCCGCAGGAGCTGCAGCAGTGTGCTGATAAAAGTTGTAACATATTAGAGCATAGACCTGTCATTGATAGAATGTATCATGACATTGTTGTAGCTTTGAGCGAATCAGCGGTTATCGGCCGGGAACATAAAACGTTTAAGCGAAAGCGTAGCGTAGTGTGGTGGCTGGAATAAAAATGTAAGCGGGACACACAGGGAGGCCAGACACAAATTTTTAACTTGGGTGTGGTATGGTAAACCAGCTGCCGGTCTAATATACGAGGAGATGTGTGATTCCTAAAGAAAGTTTAAATCTAGATTGAAGTGGTGTCAAAATAATAAAAATCAGATTAAAATTGACATGCTCGCTTCACATCACTCACAAAAAGATTTTAAATCATTCTGGAAAGCCACAAATAGGTTAAATAAAAGACCCGGGCTCCCTGTGTGTATCGACGGAGCAAGTGATTCAAAAGAGATTGCAAATATCTTAATGAATCACTTAAGTGTAAAGTCGCCGTTGGGACCGCCGTCATGGGTGCTCGATGTTGGGTCTGGAATGGAACTTGAAAGAAGGTTTAGCGCCAAAGATATTGAAAAAACAATATCATCAATGTCTAGAGGAAAGTCACCCGACCATGATAGCCTCAGCATTGAGCACCTGCGATACGCGGATCCCCATCTGCCCAGGACATTGTCCATGTTATTCGTATTGTGCATGAGTCATTTATATCTGCCTGTTGAGATGCTGGGAAAAATAACTATAGGCCTATATCATTGGCGAAAATTATCTCGAAGATATTTGACGGTAACACGTAACTAAATATTTGTATAATTATAAGACCACATGACAACTAATTCAGGTTTAGGCCCGGATTGTCTGCGGATAGTGCTATTTTGTGTCTTAAGCAGACTTTCATATATTATACGGATCGGAAAACGTCGGTATACGCTGGATTTCTCGACCTCTCGAAAGCTTTTGACCTGGTTTCATATGAAATACTTTGGAAAAAGCTAGATGATGCTAAACTACCCAGAAAACTTATTAATATCGTCAAGTTCTGGTATGTAAACCAGGTCACACAATCTGACTGCCGACCTCAGGGATGATAATGACATCGCACGGGAGCGACGGGCGCTGACTGTACGTGCTAACATGATAGCTCGCAGGTTTGCACGCTGTTTGAGTGAAGTCAAAATCGCATTATTCCGTGCATATTGTAATTCATTCTACGCGTGTAGCCTGTGGGCTCATTTTACACTAAAGGCATACAGCGCCCTCCAAATCCAATATAATAATGCGTTTAGGGTGCTGATGGGGTTGCCGCGTTTCTGTAGTGCTTCAGCGAAGTTTGCAAAAGCCCGCGTAGATTGCTTTCATACCGTAATGCGTAAGAGATGCGCATCCCTGGTATGCAGGGTGCGGGGCGGCACCAACAGCATCCTAAAAATGATCTCTGGCCGACTGGATTGCGTGATCGTTAACCGGTACTCCAAGATTTCTGCTGGACTTGCAGCATAGTAACGATGTGCCATGTTTTGATTAGGTTAATTTCATTAATTATATATAATTTAGTTTACTAACATAGATACTCGTATAAGTCAAAATGGTACTAATACTATGAGTTGTGTTGCTCGAATAAATAATTGAATTACTCGTATTATTATAACTCCCACTATGGTTGTTATATTTGCGCCGTTTGAGGTTTTCTGCACCTGGAGCAGCCACCCCAGCACAGCTCGCCGTGCTAAGAAGATGAGATGGCGCAAGGATGTCGACACAATCATGTTGCATCCCACACCAAAGGTGGCCTACCCATCTTCCAAGGCATTATGGTCATCCCGTCGGTCCTTTTTCCATCGTCACGTGCCAGGCCATGAGGTTATTATTGATAAGTATTTTAGTATTATTTGTTAGTTTTTAATTCAACCATTTAAGTAATTAATTTCTAAACTTGAAGATGGTAGTTTCTGCCCGCCGAAACAAGCAAGATGGATGGGTTTTTTTTTTTTTTTTTGGGGGGTGGGAAATCATCTAATGACTCTTTCCGCTCTGGGGTGGAGCGGAAGGGCGTGTCAGACTCTTACTGACTAAAACCCACCCCTGTTCCTCCCTGCCCTACGCGCCCGGGGGCGAGGTAACTCTTTCGAATTTATCCTCCACCCCCGGGCAGGCACTGGCCGTGGCAGGCCCCGTCCTTTGCTGACAACTCTTTGAGGCGCGCGTGGAACACTACGCGCCGTCTACTCTCGGGCCTGGTGCTGATCGGGCGGCGAGTTACCCGCTACTCGCCGTCCGCAGGCCCGGGTCTACGGTGGCCGGAGATCGTCTCGCAGCCCCCGGCGTCTCCTGCGACGGCTGCTGCTGGGTACCAGAGACCACTATGTGTCTCGTAAATCAAATTAATGGACTTTGTTAAAAAACTAATAGGCAAGTAATAACTTATTTCGTCGTACGTAGTCGACAAGTGTTGTAATATAATGTGTTGACCAGAAAAGAGTTCCTCAGAGTTTCTTGCTAATTCTTCTCTGACAGGACAACACCTTGGAATTGACAGACCACATATTATGTGGTTTTAGTTTGTTAGCTTCAGATATTGTCTGATCAACTCTTATATAGTTCCACAAGTGTCTGTACATTGTTTAAATAAAATAAAACCCATGTATTTCAGTCAAGTGATGTGTTTAATTGAAGTTGAACCACCTCTCCTTCCAACAATGAGAAATTGCACCGGAGGCATCTTTCTACGAGTGATCTGAGTAGTCCTGCTGCGATATATATAAGTCCAAGCACTTCTGCATAAGCCTCGTAGACCGTCAATAACTTCCTGAGTGCGCTAAATGACGGATTCAGCAGCACCATGTCGTCCGCATAACTAATAATTTCGACACACAGACCGTCAATAGAACAGCCAACATGTATGATATTGAGTTCGACAATCAGCTGGTTTAAATACTCTTACCTGTAATATTGTAAGTGGAGACATAGTACTTACTCTTTAGTACGTGACCCATGACTGAAAGATGGATACACAAAAGCAAAGTGTGCTATTGTAAAATTCAATCCCTGATGCCGAAAATAAGTACACCTGTAGTATCTGAATCAGTTATCCCTCCTGTACCTTAGGATAGCTAATGTAAAACAAAATGTTTTATAGTAAATATATACATGTGGGTATATCAACTACCGAGAGGAGTATTATTATGGAAATGGAAAATGGATTTAAAAAATATTAAGAACTAAACCAATTTTTGGACAAGAAAGGGTAAAAGTAGTGTGCATGTATGAAGAAATATCCTTTATTAACTCATACAATTTATTTACACAATATGAGGAGCTCGTGGCTAAAGTAATAACAGCCGCACGGGTCGATCCATCAGATTAAGCTACGCTTGCCGGGATTGGTCCATGGATGGGTGACCATCTTTACATATCGCGACTCCTCCTTGCCTCGGAAAGCACGTTAAGCCGTTGGTCCCGGCTGTCAATTGTGGATCTTTGACAGTCGTTACTGTTCGTCAGAAACCCGAAAGTCTGACAACCAGTCTTACCAAGGGGTATCGTATTACCCAGTAACTGGGTTGTGGAGGTCAGATAGGCAGTCGCTCCATGTAAAATACTGGTATTCAGCTGCATCTGGTTAGACTGGAAGCCGACCCCAAGACAGTTGGGAATAGGCTAGGCAGATGATGACAATTTATATACACAAACACTTATTCTCTAATGATCACTATTTTCATCGTTCGCATCCGTAGTCGAAAACAGACTGACTCATTCGCCGCCCGGCCGGCCTATACAGTCATAGAAGTTTCCAGAACATTATCGAACCAGCCCATAGTGGAATGTTCAAGAAACATCTTTGAACTTCTTCGCAGTAGGTACCATAATGGAATATTTTCGAAAGTAGTGGAATCGTCTGAAAACTTCGATCACATTTTCGAACGTTTTAGGTTTTAGTAATACGGTCGACGTAACATTAATAATGTCGAAAGGATTTTCATCCACATCCGATTTCAATTTCCAAGCAAACATTTAATATTATGTTCTCGAGCAGTAGATACTATCATTATTTACTCCTGATACGCAACTCATTTCCGAAACATGCACTTCTGGATAACCGGAGTCTTGGTAAAATACTGCAAGTTGCACATGAAACATGAACACCCGAACCTTAACCATTATCAGGTGCGCTTTTAGTTTTAAAAGGATAATTAATTATAATATAAGGGCAAATCTTCTTAAAATCATCTCATAATAATTATCGTTTTGTTTACATTGTCATTATTGACTAAGATTAAGGCTGACAGTAATCACAGTTGTGTCAATTATGACAATTTTAAATTTTTTTGGGGTGTGTTCTTGATAATTTTTAATTGAGTTGTTATTATTTTTACTTGTTATTGCTTTGTTTGTTTTTTTTATGCACCTGCCATATTATCTCTCCACCACCCTTGGTTGACAGGTAGAGAATGCCTTTTTTTTTTTTTTTTTGTGGGGTGGGAAATCATCCAATGACTTCTCCCGCTCTGGGTGGAGCAGGAGGTCGTGTCAGACTCTTACTGACTAAAACCTACCCCTGTTCCTTCCTGCCTCGAGTGCCCAGGGGCGAGGTAACTCTGTTTCGAATTTATCCTCAACCCCCGGGCAGAGGTAGAGAATGCCTAAGGCATTAAGTCCGCTTTTGAACTTTTGTTGCATGAAGTATAAATAAATAGGAAATGTTTGTTCGTTTTAGGAGTGAATTCACACTAAAATAAAAAAACGATTTTGGCCAAAATTGGAGGTCTTTAAAAATGTATGATATAGTTAAAACGACTAGTTTTTATGATGTCTAACAATATTTCTCTAAAAATATTTCACATATCCTGGTTAGAATTATTAAATAATGAAAAAAATATTTTTGACATGTCCTTTCAAGTGCATAGGTCAATGGGAAGTCAACAAATTCTTCGGAACATAATTTTGGACCATGACATGTTTGTTCCAAAGAATTTTTGCCAAACTTTTCAGTGCTGCCTGCTTTTTCACTTTATTTTTATAATTACTGAACAAAGCATTATAAAGGTCTGATAGATCCTTCCGCAAACACTACATGGTTTCTGGTAGTCTCCCAGCTTCACAAAAAACTCATTGGTTAAGGGCCAAGGTAACCCGCAAAATTCATTGTTTTTTACGTTTTTTTGCAATTTGTCGGCCAATATCAGGTTGTATGTTAATCAAAACGATGTTGTTGGTTGTATGTTGATTCGCGATCGTAGCAAATACCTATTTAGATAACTGTAATCATTAAATCATCAATACTATATAAAATTTTCCTCACATTCTTTTTTCTTCCTTTTCTTTTCCTCACATTGACACAGCTGAGTGATCTTATCAGTAACAATGTGAGGAAAATTGTTTATTTTATATTTTATATTGTTTAGGTGCTCCTCTAAATAAAAAAAATATTATTTTAAGAAGGATGTTATCAACGATTTTTTTACAACGAGTAAAAGTATAGTGCGGCCAAATCCGATAGGTATATACATCTTTATTTTTTGGCACTATATCGATTTGAGTCCATTTTTAGAGTTCCTAGCAAGGACAAGGAACCCTTATAATTTCGCTCCATCCGTCTGTCCGTCCGAGGCCTAGCTAAGACACTGTTGGTACTAATAAGCTGTAAATTTGCATGGGTATATAAATTGTCATGGGTATATAAATTAATCACATAGTGAAGATTATTTTTTAATTCAGTTCGTTTGTGAAATTTTAAACTTTAAAGTGATTTTTTTCTTAAAAGCTAAACTGTTGGCTAGAAAAATGTGGAAAAAATCGAGATGGTGGCATATAATTATATAACAAATTTTGAAGAAAAACTATCACAGCTACGTTGTCTCTGTTAGTTTAAGAATAGTGGTCGTACAACTTAAAAAATGTACCTACTTGGAAAATTTAGTACAAAATTACTTAGAATAAGTTGTTTTTATGGTTTTTATTTAAGGATTTTGTATGTACGAAATTAATAATCTGCCAAATCACCACCTTTCTGCTGCCAAAAAATACGACAGCTTCTTGTAGTGTTTTTCAGCAATTTTTTTAGTATTCCACTAACATAAAATTGCGGTTAATTGTGGATACCAATGTGATGTTTGTCGTCGCGCATCTCTTTATTTTCTATGTAGTCCGAGAGTGACCGCACTTTTAGTCATGTCAAGTTCTTAATTAGTTCGTAGTGGCCAGTTCTTGCACAATTAATAATTATGATCAATGTCTGCGATGTGCGGCTTACGGCATGTTATGCGACATGTTAGCATAAGCCACACATCGGATCTTAGAAAGTTAACAATTGCGACCTTCAGGAATCCGGATGAGTAGATCCGTGAGAAGACTAAATCTGGGTTTTGAAAGTTTTGCACGTTTTTCTGAGTCCAATGAGCTATTGAGGCGCCCACTACGTGATCGAACCCAGCCCATCCCATCCCAGAGCCCAGCAGCCGCCTCAACGTGATCGAACCCAGCCCATCCCATACCAGAGCCCAGCAGCCGCCTCATCGTGAACCCAGCTCATCATCCCGGAGCCATCAGCATCAGCAGAATAAGCTCTGGTCGTGAAGCTATTCTGGATAAGTCTCGACCCCGTCTGTCGAGTGACGTCCATCCTATCATCTAAAGGAATTTTTTATTTTTCATAATATTGTGTTGTTTTGTGTTATTTATTGTTTTAAGATATTGTTATATTATTTCTCAAAATTCCAAAAGGAACTAGTCTTCCCAAAAAATTTGCGGCCCCTTTTGACTACATCGACTTCATCATTCCAATAAAAATAAAGCATTTTAATTTATTAACATTTCTTACATGTTCCAATTTCCATACTAACCAACAAGATTTTACCCGACAAACTATTTTTTTTATTATTTTTTTACAACACACATATCCAATCAGTACATGGTGCAATACCTACTTACTTACAAAACTCAAAACAAAACATAACCACCCCATCCTACAGACAGTAACATTACCCAAGGTTCACATCTGAACCCTCATAAGCTGGTAGCATTCACTTGTGCTAAACTCCTCGGAGACACTTGTGTTTGTGACCAGTACTGACTAACGGGAGTGCTGTTGGAGAATATCCACAGCGTATCCTACATACCAACTATTGATTAGAAGGTGACTCTTCTAGGGCATCCTGCCGACACCCTAGCATGTCGGCAGGCTGCCCTAGAAGAGTCACTGTATAGTCAAAGTTGGCTACTTTACACGCACAACACAAATTACTATTTTAATAAATAACGTTACACTTCACTTTCAAATTTATTTAATCATATTACATAGTTATAAACGTACCAACCCGTTAATAAATTTTAAATCCATTTTAATCCCAATTTATAATAAACCAAAGCTCATAGAAGAGTTATAGCTTTGACGTATTAATTTCCCTCTTTCCTCCTCAACCTCTGAAGAACTCCGTAGGCATGCATTACTATGGTGTTTTCACATATTTCACTATGCATCTTAAATAGTATGCATAGGGGTAAAATACGTACTTATTTAAATATACTACTGATTATTTAACTAAATAATTATTTAATTCATTCAAATCTGTCTGCGAAAAATATTTCAAATGTCAGACAGATTTTGACAAAACATCAAATCTTTCTTTTAATTTTCACTACGAAACCTCCGTACAATACAGGTTTGAAACTCTTTTGTATTACTATTTCTTTTGATATTAGGTATTTTCTTTAACCGACTTCAAAAAGGAGGTTTTCAATTCGGATGTTTGTATTTTTTTATATACTCGTACCTATTAGGTTCACGTCATTGCTTCATTAATTCATTATTTTCCCTTTCAATTACATTACACACGATTGCTACATCGGTGGTTATTTAGTTCAAGTTTTCTATGGAGCGGGTGATTACTCCCTAAATAAGCCAAAATCATTACCGATCATGGTCTTCCCCTTGATCATTACTTTATTCTATGGCTTTAAACCATGAGAATCTTTCGGAGCGGGTGATTACTCCTTAAATAAGCCATAATCACACTACTTATTGTAATATTTTTGCCACTTCATTATTTAGAGCGGCTAGCTACTCTTTAAATAAGCCTCAGGTCCGTTAAATATATACATAGGTATATTTTATTATTAAGGTTATTCCCTTAATAGTTACTTAACATGCAAAGCACGAAGGCTTCTTGGCCTTGTTATTTACTACTTGTTACAGCAGGTAATTAAACTTGTATCATTGCTTTTTATCATCATAGAATTTAACATCAGCGGTTGGTGACTGATAAAATAAGCCTACACTATTGAAGGGCAATCTAACGAGTTATGCCTAATAATAGGATAAACTCTTTTTGACTTTGTGTTATGTTCTGCACTTACCTATATGCGAACATAACTATGAATGAACGAAGTATGAAAGGTATTATGGAAGGTAATATGGATGTGGTAGATTGTTCCTTTTGTAAATACTCGTTGTATATAACACCCTCGCCTTCTAAATTTTCACGTCACTTATAAACATTCTATTTAAGATTTTTTATATTTTATTCTATGTATTAATATAATGCTTACGAAAAATCGCTCACCTGCTGCTCGATTTTTCTTTCCGGGGCAGCCGGGTATTGTAACAAGGCAGTGTTAAAGCCTTGTTTATTTTTTGACCTCTATTCCAAAATTACGTTCTTTGCTACCTTTTTTAATTTCAAATTCAAAAATTACTTGTTTTCTATGTCAATAGTCTGTTTTTATATTAAAAGTCAGTTCTAATTCTGCTGCCGAGCTAGTAGAAGCTCCTCATTGTCATTTTTCGACTCTTCAAGTGTCAGTTACCAGTTTCCTAGAATTGTGCATTAATACAATTTAATTACGTAACTAGTCACAGTGTATGTGTTCGTAATATTATAATAAAGCCCACTGTTGTAAATAACAAATATAATGTGTCAACTCGTCGTGTGTTATTATTCATTCAACTCATCTACGATCCTCCTACTCTACGTCCTCCTCTGCGTGTCACTCCTCCGCCTCCGCACCGTGACACGTATTTTCACTAGAATTAGCAAGAATTAACACGTTTTTCAATATGTTAACCGAACTAAAGGAGGCGGTGAGAAACTTCTTCACGTGCACATTTTTCGGGTGTTCTCGGGGCTTCTCAGCCAGATCCTATAGGCTGCATGACGTATGTGTCTGGTAAAACAAGGAACCTTGGACTGTGATGTAGTATGTATTTGACGTATGTATGCTTGTGTGCGTGCTTATAATAATATCTATTGGACCAAATATACTCAGTATTCAATCAGCATTACAGATGTTTCATTGTGTCTAAGTACCGTCCTTATATGGCGACCGTGACATTTGATCTTGGATCAACTTAATCATGGCAGCGATTAGTCCGGATTGTGTCAATCTGTGTAAAAGTCGTCTAGTTACGTACTTAATAAAAGACAATCATCATCATGTGCCAATCTAAAGTGCAAAGTGAGGAAATCTTTTTAAACCAAAACAGTGCCAGTGGAGGAAAAAATTCAGCCACAGTGGAAGAATTTAAATTTCATCTGTCAGCAATAAGCATAGTGCTGATGGTCATATGTACAATATTGTTCCTCGGATTTTTGTATATTGGCTACAGGCTATATAAAAAATGCCATCAAACTTGGATGAGAGACCAATTAACGCGTCATGTCCTGAGGCGTTCTGATCGAACCAGGCATTATCGGAGTCCAGGAGTACCAGTTATATGCGAAGATTGTAATTGCAGAGCTACCAATTCCTGCAAGGGAACTCCAGTAAAGTAACGAGTGGAAAGGCCTATCCAAAACGGGAACCAGATGACTACGGCTAGAAGATTTTGTGTGATTGCGTAATAAAAATGTGTCAAAGTGCTTTACAGCGAATCGGTGCATATGTAGAAATCTATGTGAATAATCATATCTATATTTGTTTTATAATGGACCGTAATGTATGAACACTTAATTAATTTAAGTACTGAGCTTAATAAAGTAAAAACATATTTGGTGAAAATCGGGCCAGGTAGGCGTAAAGGTGAAATTGTGTTGAAAAAATTAAAAGAAGCAGATAATTTAGTTAGTCAGTTTAATTGTAGCTTGGAAGAGTTAAAAGCGTTGAGACCCAAATTAAAGGAGGATGAATCTTTAAAATTTAATGAGCAAATTTCACAGTTTTATACTTTATACGACAGCATATTAGACTTATGCAGTAATTCATCTGTAGAGAAATACACTAGTAAGGCAGAAAATATGGCTAAATTCGATCTGAAGGTTGCATTGAATTTATTACCAGTTTTGAAAGATGACGAGGCTAGTACCAAGCAGCTCATTGACGGTGTAGAATACTATCAATCCGAGCTCGACCAGGAAGGCCAAAATAAATTAGTTAACTTTGTTTTGAAAAGTCGTTTGTCACAGGCGGCTAAACTAAAACTAGACAATAAATATGAATCAGTTGACGGTTTGATTAAGGCTATGAAAACTCATTTGTTGCCCAAAAAGTCGGCAACGGCGCTTCAACATAAATTATTTAATCTGCGACAAAACGATCTTTCTATAGACGAGTATGGTAAACAAATTTCAGATTTATTTGTAGATTTAACCATCTCTCAATCCGAAGGCAATGAGACCAGTTTTAGTGTGTTGAAGCCAATAAATGAAAAACAAGCTATAAAAAGTTTTGCAGATGGTTTGAGAAACCGGCGGTTGAGCACCATAATCGCAGCTAGGAATTATTCGTCTTTGAGTGATGCTGTTCAAGCTGCTATAGATGAACAAATGACATCCCCGTCGACAACAGGTGATATTTTGGCTATGCGTTATAATAACAGAAATAACTTTTATCAAAACAGGAATTTTAGGGGTCGGTTCAGGAATAGAGGTCAGCACACACCAGGGCGCGGACAGGTGCCAGATCAGGGTATTCAATCTCAGGCAGACGACAGCAGCTGGACAGGTGGTCAATTCAGAGGACGAGCTGCACCAAGGTCATTTCGAGGCAACAGAGGTAAGATATTTTACAGTCGCTCTAGAAATGCTGAGGGAGATGAACAAGAAATGCATATTTTGACAGACTCAGGTTCACAAGAAAACAAAGAGTCTAAAGAGTCAGAACAAGATAAGTTTTTTCGTGAATAAAAATGTAATATTGTCCTGTAATAATGTATGTCATGTTAATTTGAACATTAATCCTTGTGGGGACTTACATAGTTGGCTTATTGATACCGGGGCTTCTATTTCAGCCATAAAATATGAACACGTGATCGAGAATAATATTCCTATCCAAAAAGAGACACTTGTTGTTGATGGTATCGGAGGCAAAGTACAAGCAATCGGATATGTTTATATTAATCTATATTCGGGTGATCACACTGTAAGCAATAAATTCTTCGTATTTAAATCGTTACCATGTAAGGCTAGTGGCATATTAGGCCAAGATTTTCTTAGCAAATATAAATCGGTTTTAAACTTGGGTACTAATTCTATACAACTATGGAATGAGACCAAACAAATAGATTTACCTATCACTTCGGAGAACAATTTATTAACTATACCCGCAAGATCTGAATCAGTTCATCTTATCAAAACTGAAATTCGGCAGGAATGCGTAGTTTGCGCTACTGAAGTAAAGGAAGGATTATATTTAGCAAGTACTTTATCAAAACCGATTAATGGGCGAATACCAGTACGATTTTTAAATACTACGGGAAAAGATATTGATTTAAAAGATTTTAAACCCTCGATACTCTTAGCTAATGATTATAATGTTTGTGAATTTGCCGAACCCACGACAAAATATGCGGAAAGGGTAAGACATCTTTTCCCATTACTCAATTTAAACCACTTGCAAACGGAAGAACGCGATAGTATTAAAAACATATGTGCAAAATATAACGATCTTTTCTATCTTAAAGGGGATAAATTAACTGCCACAAAAATATACAAACACTCGATAAATTTAAAGCCACAAACCACGCCATTGTATTCTAAGCCTTATAGACTCCCACATTCACAAAAAGGGGAAATAAGGAAACAAATAGATAATATGCTCGAACAGGGTATCATAGAACCATGTAACAGTGAGTGGTCGAGCCCCGTTCTTTTGGTGCCTAAGAAAGCAGATATAAATGGATTGAAAAAATGGCGTTTAGTCATAGACTATCGCAAATTAAATAACTGTATACAGGATGATAAATTTCCATTGCCTAATATCAGTGAAATATTAGATTCTTTATCCGGATGTATTTATTTTTCGCATTTAGACCTCAATCAGGGATTTTATAACGTCGAACTTGAGCCGGACAGCAGGAAGTATACAGCTTTTTGTTCGGGACAGTTTCAAATGACCAGAATGCCGATGGGGCTTAAGACAAGCCCCAGTTCCTTTTCGCGCATGATGACTATGGCTATGACTGGTCTTTGTTACGAAAAATGCTTGTGTTATCAAGATGATCTGATAGTTTTCGGCCGAAGCCTGGCAGAGCATAATAGAAATTTAATTGATATATTTGAACGATTACGTGAAGTTAATTTGAAATTAAACCCGGTGAAATGTAATTTTCTACAAAAGGAATTGCTCTACTTAGGCCATATTGTATCAGGAGAAGGGGTTTTACCCGACCCTGACAAAATAAAAACAGTGCAAGACTATCCTGTGCCTAAAAGCGCGGATGAAGTTAAGCGATTCGTGGCGTTTACTAACTATTATAGAAAATTTATACCGAAATTTGCAGAAATTGTTTATCACTTAAATTTGTTATGTAGAAAAAAATCTAAATTTAAATGGGATGATAATTGCCAAAAGGCATTTGAAATTCTAAAGAAATGTATAACATCGCCTCCCGTTCTACAATACCCCGATTTATCAACTAAAAACACATTTATTATACAGACTGATGCATCGGGTTACGCAGTGGGAGCTATTTTAGCAAACTCTGACGGCCGCCCAGTCGCGTACGCTAGTAGAAGCCTAAACAAGGCCGAGCTAAATTACCCAACGATTGAAAAAGAGCTCCTAGCTATCGTATGGGCTGTGAAGCATTTCAGGCCGTATTTATATGGTGGAACCTTCAAAATTGTTACCGACCATAAACCACTAGTGTATTTGTTTAGTTTAAAAGACCCCTCAAGCAGATTGCTTAAGTTTAGGTTATGCTTAGAGGAATACGATTATATTATTGAATATATAAAAGGCAAAGAGAATGCAGCCGCAGATGCGCTTTCTCGTATTACAGTTTCATCGAAGGAACTAAAAGAATTAAATAAGTGTATATCATGCGTCATGACGCGAGCCCAAAAGAAAAGATTAGAAACAAATATTTCTGTTAATCAAAATGTTACGAGCAGAGAGAGTCTGCAAAACGAGCCAAGGCTAGTAGAAACTAATATTGCTCCGAAAAATGCAGTTGAACTTAGGTTTGCCGATATGAAGTATTTAAATAAATTACGAATCACGAATAAAATTACTCATGAAAATAATATTTTTATGTTCGATAGCTATCAACTTACGATATTTATTAAACCGTCAGCACAATCCCAGCTGACGCCAGCAGAGTTCATGAAGGAGTTGTGTGAATTTTGTGCCACAATTAATACAGATAAAATTTTTATAATGAAAAATAAGAACAATAGGATCTTTATACAAAAGTTCACAAGTGAGGTAAAAAAGTGTTCTAACTGGAAAAGGCTCTCTATAATTATTATAAAGGAAGGAGAGAGAATCGAAAATAAAGACGATAGGAAAGTAATTTTAAATGACTTCCATCTATTACCTACAAGCGGTCATGCAGGCATTAGACGTATGTTCAATAGCATTAAAAAATATTACTTCTGGCCGGGACTCGAAAAAGATATTGTTAACTTTGTCAAAAAATGTCCAAAATGTCAGCAACAAAAATATACGGCATTTGCTAAAGAACCAATGACTATACCTCTACGTCTCATACTACCTTTGAAAAAATATATTTGGATTTAGTGGGACCCCTTGATAGGGATTGTTATAACCATTCATATATTCTAACACTACAATGTGAGCTGTCAAAATATGTACGAGTATGTGCGTTTCCTTTGGTTTCTAAAACATCAGAAGAAGTCGCACGAGTGTTCGTGAACAACTTTATTCTCCAACACGGCGTTCCAAGAGAGGTTGCTACTGATCGAGGTGCGGAATTTATGTCTGACACCTTCAAAGAGGTATGTAAAATTCTTAATATCACTAAATTAAATTCAACAGCATATCACCATGAAAGTATCGAGGCCTTAGAGAACTCACACAAAAGTTTAGGGGCGTTTTTAAGAATACAGACAGAAAATAAACCAGACTCCTGGAGCACTTGGCTCCCATTTTGGTGCTTTGCATACAACACGACGGTACACACTTCAACAAAATTTACGCCATTTGAACTCGTCTATGGAAAGATATGTAATTTGCCAAGTAATCTTACCAAATCCGTAGAGCCACTATATAACTATGATAGCTACCCCCTCGAGCTCAAATATCGATTACAGATATCGCAAACAGAGGCGAGAGATAATTTAATCAAAAGTAAATTACAAAGGAAAGATAAATATGATCACCACATAAGTCCTACTAAATATAAACAGGGAGACCGTTTATTAATTAAAAGCGAAACTGGTAATAAGTTGACGAACCTTTATACGGGACCCTACGAGGTTGTCCGAGATCTGTCACCCAATGTGGAGGTGAATATTAACGGTAAATTAGATTTAGTTCATAAGAATCGTACGAAATTGTACTATGACTAATTATGTTTGACTTAGGTAATCATCGTTAGCTATAGACCATGTGAAACATTAAGCGAATGTTTATAAATCTCATTCAATTGCAACACATAAATTGCACCACATACTGGTTTGTATAATTATATATAAGTAGAATAGTAAGACCATTTATGTTTAGATAACAATAATGTTAATGACTTGATGATGGAGATCTAGTTACTCGCTCGGTTAATGTTTATAAAACAAGCAATCATTGTTTAAATAACAATTAGATGATTTTAATGCATATAGTTTTTAAATTTTTTGGTTTTTAATTTTAGATAAAAAATAAAATGTATTTTATATTTTACCTTATTTTACCGAGGGGAGGTGTGATGTAGTATGTATTTGACGTATGTATGCTTGTGTGCGTGCTTATAATAATATCTATTGGACCAAATATACTCAGTATTCAATCAGCATTACAGATGTTTCATTGTGTCTAAGTACCGTCCTTATAGGACCATGCAAGTAAAATATGACATGAGAAAAGGGACAGTGCTATTCACCCTGTATTTGTATCCCTCTTACCGTTGGATAATGAGGGCTTTAAATACATAATACGGCCCGTGGTCGCCGCAACCAACGCCGCGTGACACTAAACACTTTCAATGGTTTTAGCTCTTGGAATTGATTGGATAGAAGTTACTTCAAGTTGAAAGTTTTATCACTACATTAATCATATCTTTTTCTCGAAATAAACCACACATACAACTGTGCTGCCATCTGTACCCCAAAACTTGTAGCATAAATGACCTCTGCGCTGCCACCGATGACGACGTAGAAGTGGTAAAGTTAAGGGCCGAAAAAACACTGTCGTGCCAGCGATCCGAAGAAGACGACTACCTATTAGATTTTTACTATTATTTTTTTATTCTTTTTAAATAGATATAAACTACATTTTTAAATATTTCTTTTAAAAAAAGCATTTATAAAACATTTAAAAATATAAAAAAAATCGGCCAAGTGTGTGTCGGATTTCGCACATTAAGGGTTCCGTACCAAATGGGAATTATCACAGAAAAAATATGATTTATCAATATATTGGTTTTTTTTTGTAAATTATACGTAATAATAAATATTATCACCTTCAAGTTCATAGGTCAATGGGAAATTAAAAAAATCTTCGTAACAAAGTTTTGGGACAGACGACGGACATACAGACGGATAGACGGACACGTGAGTGACAGCAATGGCAGGGCTCCATTTGGACTCATACCACATGGACCACCCCATAAAAATAGTAGTCCGCCGGTGTCGAGAGCAGGGTCCAACTTGCGGTATTTCGAGCTACAGAGACCCGATCCATACCACAATGCAAGCGCCATATCAAGGAGTACAAGTAGAAGATCTTCACGTCTTAATGGCTCAACGCATTAAGATACAATTTGGCACATGGTCAACCATTGTCCTGGAGTAGGAAGGATACTTTTCATCCCAGGAATGTGTTCAATTAGTATAATTTTTAACTTTCAGGCAGGTGAAGCCGCTGTAATAAGTAAGAGGTTGATTTGGAAAAAATATTATTGTTAATGAATTAATTAGATTAATTAATACTGTTAAGTAGGTATTAGTTTTTAAAATACTAGCTGAACCGGCAAAAGTCGTTCGTGAAAAAAAATGGGGTGGGGGTTGGAGGGTGAAAAATACGTTACGATCTATTCTCATACCTACCAAATAAATAGAAAAAAAAAACATTAAAATCGGTCAAGCCGTTTCGGAGGAGTGCAACCACGAGATTATTATATATTTGGATTTTATTTTTACTAATACCAGCAGATGTAGGTTTAATTTTCGTATATTATCAATTTATTCTCATTGTTGCTGTTTTGCGGTTTCTCCAAAATACGATAACAGGCCATTATTACATTTATGTAGGTACCTATTCCACATTTATACATATTTGGCAGTGCAACGTTTTATACAGGGTGACTGTATAAAACCATTGCACTGCCAAATATGGACACTATCACGTCCTGGGAGGAATGCGTCGAATTGCACGACGCATTCCTCCCAGGACGTGATAGTGTGACCCTTTGCAACAATTAGAAGCAATCCATATAGCCAACGGATCCACTATCGCGTCCTAAAAGGAGTACGCTGAGTTACACATTCCTCCCAGGATGGGATAATGCTGTCTCTGTAAGGTGTTAAAAAATCATGCGGGCCAGCGCCAACAACATCTTGATCGTTATAACAAGCAGGTTTGACTGTGTTTTTGTGAACCACTGCTGTGGCCTTACAATAGTGGTATCAATAATGTCTTGTATTGTACTTTATTGTTCTGTATTGACATAAAACATGTATATATATGCCGTTTTAAGTGTACCTAAGCAGTGTAGGTACCTACATGTTTCGGTTGTTGCTAAATTAAAAAAATATTTTCAAAGACAGCGTGTTTGACTAATACTTTTAATACATATAATAATTGTTTACTTATTCTAGTGTGATGGCCCTAGTTCATCACTTGTGGCTTCCAATCACAGCCCTTTGATAGATTCTATCTTTGCTCATGTAAGCAGGCACACCAGTTATGTATGGAAGCTTAATTAATTTGGTTTAGTGTTTATGCTTGAGTTCGTCTTTAGTGGCATAATTGAGTGTGCTAGCTAACAAGTGGCGGATTATTTAATAAAATTTAATTTAATTTTATGATTATATTTTAGACGACATATCTTTATTTTTCTGTTTTACATACGTTATATACACATTGTTAAGATTGTTGCATATAATGATATAGGTTCAAGTTCGTCAAACTTAACAGACAGATGTGTTGCTGGGGAGTTTGTTGGACACTTCTTCTTCACAGCCAAAACACTAGGATGTGGTGACGGGCGGGCGTTTTTGGGGGACTGTCTTTATGTAGAACTTTGACGTTCAAAAAGTGCTGGCTCTCAGCCTAGTTTGAATAAATGACTTTTGACTTTGATTTTGATTTTGACCTATGTGGCTGTTATTACTTAGCCAAGAGCTCCTCTGTTCCATAATGTTATGTACCTGTTTTATATTGTTTAGTTATTAACCGACTTTCGAAAAAGGAGGAGGTTCTATGTTCGACTGTATGTATGTTTTTTTTTTTTTATGTAAGTATGTCCGCGCATTGCTCCGTTAGTTGTGGACCGATTTGCAAAATTCTTTTTTTATCCGAAAGAATATACTCCCGAGGTGGTCCCATATAAATTTTATAGAAATTGCTTTAGCGCTTTTTGAGAAACTGAACAAAAACGAAAAATACGCATATCTTGATGACGTTTTTGTGTTCTCCAAATGTTTAAATTTCGCGTTACATGTTATTGGGGTTTTTAGTTCTGGGGTATAACAACTTAAAAGCGAAAAATAAAAAACTTTTTTACAAAAAAAACAACCGACTTCCAAAAAAAAATACACTAAAAATTTAAAAATAACTTTATTTTCGGAAGTCGGTGTCTGTAGTTTATTTCTTGGACATTTGACACCGACTTCCGAAATTAAAGTTATTTTTAAATTTTTAGTGTATTTTTTTTTGGAAGTCGGTTGTTTTTTTTGTACTGTTTTTGCTAACATAGTTTGTAAGTACTTTGTTACTAACACAATATTTTGGTCTAGGTATGGTCTTGGTACTTGAACAGAATTATAGTTATTATTATTATTATACAAGAAGATTTTTTTATCGTTACTACTCTTGAATACGAGCAACTCTAACTTATAACTTGACTAAAAAAATCAGCATCCATACAAATTGCCAATCCCTACTCTACCAAAATATGGTACAGCTGAGTTTTTTATTCGAGTTACAAAGTTTACGATTATAAAAAAAAACGATTATAAAATCACCTTTTATAACCAAAGGGGTCACTATCACGTCCAAGAAGGAGTAGGTACGCCGAGTTTCAAGTCACCCTGTATTTGTAATACTTGATATATTAAACCAATATATACCCCGGAAAAAATAAGGAAACACTCTTAATCTGTAAATAGGTAGGTACTATATCAAAAATATATTTTAATACGTTAAAAATAAAGTTCAGTTTTGATTATGAAAAATATATTCAAATTGGGTATTAAGGGAACCGGAACCAAGTATGCCTACTTCTGTTAGATTTGGGATACATGGTTGGAGTTAACACTTTGTTAGGTTTGTGGCTTATGGTTGTGTGGACTCGTGGTTGAGAAAAGGAATCATGAATTGTAAGTTTTATTGGAACGAAGTTTTTTTTATATTGCACCTTACATACCAGACAGATTTTGACAAACAGCCTTTATGTAGAGCTTTGACTTTGAATGTGCTGGCTCTCAGCCTATTTAAATAATTGTTTTTTTTTTGATTTTTGAGATTAAGTGCATGTTTATTCAAGTAATCAGTGAGTTTTGAAAAAATATTGATGCTGATTGTATATACTCGCTCGTCAAAAAATGTTAGTTTTAAAGAGTATTTTTAGGGTTCCGAACATCCTAATGTAAAAACGGAACCCTTATAGGATCACTCGTGCGTCTGTCTGTCTCTCTGTCTGTCTGTGCGTCTATCCATTTGTCACAGCCAATTTACTGCGAATCTACTGGTCCGATTAAATTGAAATTTGGTACATAAGTGTGTTTTATGACCCAAACACGAATAAGTAACGTAAATAAATTAATTTGGAATATAGGGGTCACTTTTGGGGGAAAATCGGAAAATTTAAAAATAAAGTTTTTCAAACTGTATCGTGCGACATATCAAATGAAAGGGTATATTGTGACGGTCCCAAATATTTTTTATTCGTAATTTTAAAATGAATCGTTTTAAAGTTATTTAAGAAAAACTATTCAACGTGGCAATGCTGCTAGCGTTCTGGGCACTTTTTCCATTGACAGCGATGTGGAGAAGTTTTTTGATGCCCAATGAGTTGTTTTCATACGCATTTGTACATGTTAGGCATTATTACTAGTTTGTATATATCTTTTAAGTATTAAATAAGAAATATTTAAGAAGATAAACGAAAATTTACCATTCCCCCTGCGCCCTTATCTTCGAAACTACTGCATCTAAAATTTTGAAAAAAAATCGGAATAAAGTTCTTTACTTATTGATTACAGGAAAACCTATAAGAAGTACCTATATGTAGTTTAAACCTGAAAAAATATGATTTGTTCGGAACCCTTTGCGCGCTAGTCCGACAAGTAATTTGGCCGGTTTTGTGGAATCTTGTTCCTTATTGCGCGTTACACTCCAGTTACTTGACGAATGAGAGCTAGATCGAAGTGAAAATTGTAAAACTTGTTTTCTACGACGACACTTTTGTTGCAACTACTTCGGATATCTAGCAAATGCTTGCAATATCTGCTACACTCTGTGCTCTTCTCAAAAAACCAGCTCAGACTTGGTTTTCATAAATGATTTGACAATTCTAATTATGTTGACTTAGAAAAAAAATTGACCTCTGAGCTTGTTTCAGTGTTTCTTCTCTAAGTAGTCAGGCAGGTAATACCGGCTTCATCAAGTTTAAATTGACTAAAATATTGACGTGTAAAAAAATAAAAACTAATAAATCCATTTATTTTAGGCTAATGAGTCCATAAAGTTTAAATACAATTTCACATACCTCTTACATTTTGTTGACATAAGATACGACATTTCAAAAAATCAATATATTAAATTACAAATGTCATTAAATTCAATAAATAGCATTAAATGAATGTCAAAAACATGTTGAATTTAAATAAAACGTCAAATAAATAAAAATAAAATCAGATTAAACTAAAACGTCTCAAATAAAACAAGACAGAAGAAGTATTACAATTTAATGAACATTCTCAACCTGCAACATGAAACAAACATTATTTGTCCCACGCCTGATTCACGGATGCATGTAAAAGCCACCCAGTACTGCAGAAATGGCTCGTCCAACCATCTGAAAATCATAAAGGTAATTTAATATAGGGCAATTGAGATATTGTTAGAATTATGGCAATCCCAAAACAAAGTAGGTACGTATTTAAAGTGGATTGGTGAGGAATATGCAGAACGGGACTTGAAATACGAAGACATAGAACAGCCATCCCTAACAAAAAACAGCATGAATATGTAGATTAAGACCCCTAGAAGCCCGATGACAACCCGGGTTGTCATCGGGTTTCTTCGACAACCCGGGTTTGTCCGCGGATCTTAAGAGGTAGGAGGCTGGTTTTTTTTGTTTTCAAACTCAGTTGAGTTTCGGATCCTAAGAGGTTAAATTTTTTTCCAAGCAAACGTTAACCTTGGGTTGTCGAAGAAGCCCGATGACAACCCGGGTTGTCATCGGGCTTATAAGGGTTAATCCTATACGCAGTTTATTTTTAATGTTTAAGGAACTGTAAATGATTAGTGTTTTTTTAAATCCAACTTTCAAAACAAAACCCTACAAAGTACAAAATAACTTTGATTTCAAAGGTCAGTGTCAAAAAACGAAAATAATTCACCACGACTTGACCGGTTGAGCAGACGTTTTTGTTTTTTGCAAAAATGATTTTGTTGAAATATAAAACCTTTTTTCAAAAAGTACAACCGACACCGACACACATATTTTTTTTTGTTTCTTCGTTATTTGACACCGACTTCCGAAATTAAAGTTATTTTGCAATTTTTAGAAGTCGGTTGTACTTTTTGAAAAAAGGTTTTATTTTTCACTTTTTAGTTTTTTTTTTTAATTTTGTTTTTTATTGTTGTTGTAAAACTAAATATTAAATCAATCAATTTCGATAAAATTTATATGGGACCACCTCTAAAGTATGACCTATCATACAAGAAAAGAATCATCAAAATCTATTCAAAAATGGCGGAGATAGCGCGTAACAAACATACAAAAAAAAAACATACAGACGAATTGAGAACCTTCTCTTTTTTGAAGTAAGGGTTAAAAAATGAATTAACGTAAAATAGTGTATTAAACGGTAGATTACCGGGATTTAAAATAATAGTTAATAAGTAATGAACTATTTTTTACATATTTTTTATTTAACAATTTTTGTTTATCTAAGTAACAACTATTATTACAAGCCATTGGGCCTAGTGCGATAGAGTACAATAATTTTAATATTTACTTATTCAATTAACAGTCATGTATCATGTGATTCTAATACAAGGTTCTCCTGTGGTTCGATTCATTTACTCACACTATTCTGTACCAACCCGCATTGGGCCCGCGTGGTGGATTACGACCCACACCCTTTCACAGAGAGGAGGCCTCTGCCCCAGCAGTGGGGACATTAAAAGGCTGATAATGATGATGATGACTATAGTTTTAATATTCGCTTTTATGCTACAGTTACAAATAAATAAATAAACTACTGAACGTCAATGTATGGAACAGTAGATTTTTTTCGCTATTGTTGGGGTAATTGTGGGTGCAATGAGCAAATTTCAAGTTTTGAGCTATTTCACCTTACACAATATATAGTCAACTATACGACAATAAATTAATATACCGGCAATATCCTTAAATATTGTCGGATTGCCAAGACGACAGTGATTGTCACTAGAAGTGTGTCTGTCGAACCATTAACCTATAAATGTACTCATCGTCTTTATGTTTTTAGGGTTCCGTATCCAAAGAGTAACCAACGGGACCCTATTACTAAGCCACCACTGTCCGTCCGTCCACCCATCTGTCTGTCAGTGGGCTGTATCTCATGATTCGTAATAGGTTGACCGTTTCACAGAATGTGTATTTCTGTTGCGCTATAATAACAAATAATAAATTAAAAGATCCCCTAGTAGAAATGTATTTTGGCTTTTTTTGCTCGATCTTAATAATGGCAAGAAGTAGACGCGTATAATCTTGTACGATGGTACGGAACCCTTCATGCACGAGTCCCACTCGCACTTGGCTGGTTTTTCTAGTCATTGTTATATTTTTAAATTTTATTTTAAGGAGTTTTGTTTTAATTATAGTTAGTTAATTATTTTATAAGAGTGTAAATAGTATATTATTATTAATTGTTTATTAATCAATTTTAAATTTTCCCAGTCATTATTTGGGTTTATCTGGCCCTGACAACATGGCCAAACGCGTTTGCAATATACTACACAAGAAAACAGGAAGTATTTCAACCACCAACAAACCGCGATCTACGTAACAATTCGTATTTCGGCTACAGTATCACTTATGATGAAATTGACAAAAAGTAAGTTTTAATCTTTTTATTGTACTGCTTTTTGTTTATTTCCCCTGTCCCAAAAATACTAACAGGGATTAGCTTAACATGTTATTAATATATTTTCAGATTAATTATAAGTGCGCCAGGTGAAAACAACATTGGTGAAGTATATAATTGCAATATAGAGAACAGAGACTGCACACCCATTGTTAATAATATCGAAAGAGGTAAGACCTTCTTTGACAAATAAAAAAGTAGGCCCCTCTGATCGAATATACATACTGGATTAAATAAGGACGACTCAAAAATCAGCGCGTATGTTTTATGACTGTCATCATCTCAGCCTTTTAACGTCCCTACTGCTGGGGCACAGGCCTCCTCTTCGTGAGAGGGTGTGGGCCGTAATCCACCACGCGGGCCCAATGCGGATTGGTGAATGTCACATGTCTTCGAATTTTTTGTTCTGGGACATGCCGGTTTCCTCACCATGTTTTCCTTCACCGTTTTGAGAGCAGTGGTGATAAAATAATTTACACAAAGTAAAGCGCCTGCCTGGGTTTGAACTCACGACCTACAACTTGTAAGTCGCGGCCAATACCACTGGGCCACCACTGCTCTCTTATAATATAATTCTATCTCTTATCTTATAATATAATATAAAACTGAATTTTAATCAAAATAAATGACTATCAATATCAAGATCTACGACATGATAAATCATTTGTCTTTCTAAACTTTATTGCATATAGCAAAAAAAATATGATTTTGTACAAAGCTTTTGATTTCAGTTTCGGCAAATTATACGCATGACTACTGGTTCGGAGCAACCGTCAAGGCCGGTCCAAACTTCGTTATGGTAAGCTTTTTTTACTAAATTCCATTACTGGATAAACTTATTTGTCCAAAGTGTGTGTGTTTTAAACCCGAACCCGCCACAGCAACTCCTGAAAGCCAGAATCAACAGTGGCGATTACCAGAAAAACGCCGAGGCAATGGAGCTCGACGAGTATTTTTTTTTTGTGGGGTTGAGAAATCCTTCCATGACTTCTCCCGCTCTCGGTGAAGCGGGAGGGCGTGTCAGACTTTTACTGACTAAAACCCACTCTTGTTCCTTTCCTGCCTGAGTGCCCAGGAGCGCGGTAAATCTGTTTCGAATTCACCTACGACCTCTGGGCAGGCATCGGCATGACGGGCCCCGTCATGAATTGCTGACATCTCTTTGAGGCGCGCTACGAGTCCTGGAGAAACGACCAGTCAGTCCTCGTCATAATAAGTCTTTATGCTGAACCAGTCTTTGTAAAAAAGATTCTAGCCAGTAGAATTGCCGTTCAGCTACTACTCATATTTTCTTCACTTTGCCGAATCACCCACCAAATATATATGTATATATACCTCTAGACACACTTGAATTATCGGATTAGGGTAACCTGTGAAGATAATTTTAAGCAGTTTAAAAATAAATAAATGTTGCGATTTCAGATGTGTGCACCAAGATATACGGAACGTAAGTCACAATATTATAGTTATGTCTTAGTTACTGCTTTATAGGTGATGTTTACGTAAGGGGAGATCCTTTAATTCATTTTTGAGTGAAGCAATAGTAACACTGCTAGTTTTTTATTCTATTTACACCTATAGACAGAAATATGCGCCACTACCACGCGAAACGGCAACGCTTAGCTTTTTGCAGCGGTCCGTGCACGCAGGCACGAATCCACGGCGCCGATTTTCAGCGTGAGCCGTGTCGCTGTCTCAGAACAATAAATAAAACAAACGTATAACTCATTGTTCCGAGGCACAGAACAATAAATTATCATGTGGACACAAAAAGACGCTATGCATATCGAGATTTATGATTGTGAAAGTATTTTTTTTTTTCAGGGTTTCGTAGTTTTACAACAAAAGGCAGATGTTATTCCTACACGAATGGCAGATTAACCAAGAAAAGCATGATAAACGATTTAGAGAGAATACAGCACGAACCATATAGTCCACTATTATTTGGTAATTATTTATTTTCTAAAGCCCTTCCGTAATAGTTAGCTTGGCTGTCCCTAAAACCTAAACCTAAAAATATCCGAAACAAAAATGAAATTCTTATACAAATAAATAGAAATCAAACAACAGAAAAAAATAGTTTCAAATCGAAATTGCAGCGAAAAAAGTTGTATAAATTGGAGTTGGTCACTTTATACATCATGGCACATATCTGAATTTGGAGACCGTCATGGCCTACGTTTTCGTCTGCACAAAGAATTTTGTTGAAAATTAAAAATTTTGTTGCTTTTACGTCCTAAGAAATATACTTTTTATGTGGTGTGGTGCACAGTAATAAAATTAAGTGAGAAAAAAATTAATTAAATAAGATAAAATAGATTAAATAAGAATTATGTATGAACGAAACTTCTGGTATGGTAAACTTAACAGATTTTGATGTAATAAAATTCGATAGTCACTTCTGCAACAGAACTTTAATAAATATCATCTGCAATAAACTTAATATTAATTGACACTTTGTTTCTGTTAGGACACCACGTGATAGGTTTCCTTTCATACACAAAACTAAAATGGTATTGGTAACGAAAAAAGAGACAGAATTCTCATTTTCCAGAATAAATGGAACCATATCTACAACATTTTTCGTCTTTGACCACACATAACCATCCTGCCTTCATTAAAGCCATTTTAACGCGTCAGGCCCCTCGCGTTACCATAAGGTAACGCAACAATAGGTTTTTAATTATGTCTGCTAATGAGGGGCTTGACGCGTTAATCAGAAACGCGGTCTAGTAATCAGGGCTCCAGTGATAAGAACCCTGTGCGATACACAGAATTACCGGTATTTGTATCAAGCTCTTGATTCAACTTCTTTAGGATAGCTTACGTGTACGTAAGCTGTCGGACAGTTTTGAGAAATCACATATTCAAAGTATTCTAAGTCGTACATTTTATAACAACATTTTCTTGAAAATATGAATGATTAAAACTAACTTGTGTTTTTCAGAACGCACTATGGACTCATTTGGTTGGAGTATTGACGTCGCTTCTGATGACTCTATAATAGTCGGTGGTCCAGGCATGTACCATGGTAAGTTCAGGAGCTTTTTTTTTTTGTGGGGTGGGAAATCATCCAATGACTTCTCCGCTCTGGGTGGAACGGAGGGCATGTCAGACTCTTACTGACTAAAACCCACCCCTGTTCCTTCCTGCCCTTAATGCTCGGGGGCGAGATAACTCTGTTTCGAATTTATCCTCAACCCCCGGGCAGACATCGGCCCCGTCCTTGTTGCTGACAGCTCTTTGAGGCGCGTTTGGAACACTACGCGCCGTCGACTCTCGGGCCTGGTGCTGATCGGACGGCGAGCTACCCATTACTCGCCGTCCACAGGCCCGGGTCTACGGTGGCCGAAGATCGTCTCGCGGCGCTGGAAGTCCCAGGCGTCTTCTGAGGCGGCTGCTGCTGAGGGCGCGAGGCCGACTCCGTTGTTGAGTCTCCCTCACGCGTCCCGCCTCCACCTTCGCGAGCATTACTGCTTCGCAGAAGAGGAGATGGCTTCCCATTCTCTCTCGCTCCGTACCATGGCCTGAACCAGGGCAGGACGCGAGAGGTCGCTGCCTCCTATAGCATCCACGAGGACACGGCGGGGCTCACATAAGCGGGGCAGACTGGATGGACATACCGCAGTGGAAACACGCAAGTTTCCTTTTGTATCTATAATATTTTCATTCAATTTTAAACTTTTTTTGTTATTTCAAAGGTCGAGCAATGATTTATCCGTACGGGAATAGTGTTCCGAGACTTGTACCACCCACTAGTACTAAATTTAATTTTGGTAAGATCTATTTAAATATTTTTCTGTTGTTCGTCCGTTCATCTGTCCATCACTCACCCAATTTGGCTTGAGACAAGGCTTATAAAGAAAGAAAAACTGTTTATTCACATGTTAGTTCTCTATTAAGAAACTTGATTCTGGAAATAAATACCTGCCCTTTTTTTCTGGATCTTAAAAAAGCTTTTGACACCGTCTCGGTTCTTGTCCTTGTAAACAAACTGGAAAAAGCTGAAATAAGAGAAACCCCGCTGAAATTGCTCAAAGACTATCTCTCGTCTAGAAAGCAAAGGGTTAAGGTGGGTGAACTGACCAGTAGTGACGCTGAAGACACATAGTATGTGCCGTATTACGGCGTTCCCCAGGGCAGCGTACTGGGCCCTACATTATTCTTAGTATATTTGAATGATCTCTGCAACATGTATATCAATAATGCAAAAGTTTTCTCTTACGTCGATGACACTCCTGCGGGTTTTTTGGGAACTACTGGCAAGATGTCAAACTCAAAGCTGAGATAAGTATGGCGCAAGTAGCAAAATAGCTAAGTAATAACCTAATCACTTTAAATACATCAAAAACCATATCACTTTAAATACATCAAAAACCATATCACTTTAAATACATCAAAAACCATATACTTGAAACAAGTAACACAGACTACATATCTAGGTGTTATAGTCAATCAGCGGTTATCCTGGTATCCACATCTTAAGGCGTATATAGCCGCCAAGTGGCGCCCTCATTGAATAAAAAATCGTAGCAAAGCGTAGAAAATAAAGATTAAAAAATCCCATGTTGCGTTTGTTACAAAGAGCTGTATTTTACGTTGTTGAAACAGGACTCAAAGTGTTTCGTATCCAAAGTAGTAAGCAACAGTACCAAAAACACAGGCATTGTTTGCTTAAAAAAAGGCTCTAAACGCTAAACCCTTTTTGTAAACTGAAGCATTAATAAACTTTATTAATATTATTAAACTTTATTATTTCTCTTGTCGCCATAACAACCAACAACGGAACGAACGAAGAAAGCCCCTTTTTTTTGGGTGGGAAATCATCAAATAACTTCTCCTACTCTGGGTGGAGTGCCAGGGGCGTGTTCCTTCAGTTGCCTGCACCAGGGGCTGCGGTGACTCTTTCAAACCAACAAGCGACACGGAACCCTTCGAATGCGGGTCAAATTCGTATTTGACCGGTATTTAAATGATATACATAGTTCTTTTACAAAAAATCTATAAATAGTGACAGGTAACTGTCATATTCACGGACGAATTGGTGAAATCTGAAGTGGCAGTTTTTATACCCATTTGCAGGAACTTTTTTTTTTTTTTTTTTCAGGCTACGCGGTTGCTTCTGGTATGTTTATTGGTCACCATACATCATATGCCGTGAGTTCGCCTTATGGTACTGATGGTCATGGAGAGGTAATCACATAATTTTTTTATACCCTATCTACATCTTTTCTTGTTGAGAAAGGTGGTGACAACGGGAAAAATAAAAAATAAATAAATTGTTCATTTATATGTATGAGTTGGATTCCTTCTCAAAGGACTGGCCCAAAATTGCAGAAGACCGGGAAAAGTGGAAGGAGGGAAGGGAGGCCTTTGCCCTGCAGTGGGACAGCACAGGCTCATAATAATAATAATAATATTTATATGTATGGAAGAAAAGTACTTTCTGTACCTTCCCCAGTTAATAACTACTTCAATCCCCATAAAACTGCTGACAGGTCTCAACAGCGTGGTATTTTATTCTGTCATTATGATGAAGTGGTATATCCTGTATTTCTTTCATAACAGCGTTTAACAATTAGTGGACTTAGTATCGCCTGCGTTTCCCGCCTTAACACGTAACTTAGTAAATGATAGCAGATTGCAGACCTTCTGCCGGAGTGATAAAGTGTTGAGGATGTTTCAAACAGACAGATGATTCTTCTAAGAATATGACAGTATAACAAACAACCAAACACACACACAAACAAACAACACAAGTAGGTTAAATGTTCGGAGCGGTGCTGTGTGCTATCAGGTTGCTTGGTAATAGAACTGACCTGCTTGTGGGAGCACCTACTTATGCCACGAAAATTACGACTGTTTATTGCCTGCAAACTTTCAAAACATATATCTTTGCAGGTAGCGTTCTACTCGAATTCGTCGTACAGGGGCATGACTTATATAAGTAAATTGATAGACCACTCACAAGTAGGTTCAATGTTCGGAGCGGTGCTGTGTGCTGCCAGGTTGTTTGGCAAAAGAACTGACTTGCTTGTGGGAGCACCGACTTATGCCGCGAAAAGTACCAATAATCTTGGAGCTGTTTATGTGTATATTTTTTACAGGCATAAAGTAAGTTTTATTGTTAAACTATTTAATTAATTTAAAAAAATATTCGGGTTTGGCTATTTCAAGTTTGTGTAAATTATATTTTTTTGTTACGATTGTGTTCAATGAGTGTTTTAAGGCTGAAATAGTTCTATAGTAATAGGTAGCTGTTTTACTAAAAAGAGATATACCTATATATGTTAATGGGAATGTGTGGTAAAAATAAAAATAACGTTGTCGTTTCAAAACCTTGCGTCATGACAAGTTGCATCAGGCTGTCAATAATTTTATTTCATTAATTATTTCTTACAGAAAGTTCCTGACTTTCACAGAAGAATTGTTGGTGAAGTATCCGGATCAATGTTTGGTAGTGCTATTGTAAGCGTGGGTGACATAAACGACGATGAGAGAGACGGTAAGACATTTTAAGGAGTGTCTCCGCCATCTTAATTTTTCATCGACTCGACATTTTTAATACTACTTAGTGAAATAAAAAAAAGCTAATACATTTATTTAAATACATTTACAAGTTTAATTTAGCTAGATAAATAAAAATCCTTGTTTTTTACTCAGTTCAAAATAGGTCTACTTTTAACTTTTCTCGTTCTACATGAGCAACGATATGGTCTCACTAAGAAGAGAAAATGAAGCTGTTTTTAAAAACATTACATTTTATTCGATTGAAAGTCGAAGCACAAGTTACAATTTAAATCTTTTGCGCCCTGTCAAAGACGTTTGATTCTGTAAACTACAAGAAACTTCATCTGAAACTAAAACTATACGGGATAAACAATATTGCTTTAGACTTAATAAAATCATTCGTAAATGACGTATAGTTTGAAATTCAAATAATTAGTGTTAATTTATTTGTACACATATGGGAATTGGAGTTCTTCAAGGATCAAAATTAGGTCCATTATTTACTATCGTAGTTAATTAATTAAGTAACTTCAATTGCAGAAATAGCCATTGGTGCCCCTTTTGAAGACGGTCACGGCGTTGTCTACCTGTACAGTGGGGCTGACCTCATCAGTGAGGTAACTGAGAAGAACTTAAAATATTTGCAAAGAATCGTGCCTGAAACAAGTTACGGAGAATCTTTCGGCATGAGTCTCACTCCCTTGCAAGATTATGACGAAAATGGATGCAGAGGTACCTTATCATCTAGTCATTAACATATCTGGCTACTATTGAACTCGCTTCTTGAAATCTAGTAATGCAATCTTACACCTATTCTATTGTTTTTCTTATAGAATTAGCCATCGGCTCGCCATTTATAAACACAGTAGTGCTCCTCCGATGCATGGCAGCGGTAATTGTGGAAACATCTGTAAAATTTCCCAGCTTACAGGTAAATGATACGTATTATGTACACTTAACAATTCCTATATTCTATTGCGAGGAAATTGTCATGGACATTCTCCACCTAGAAAGAACAGAGGGTTATGTTGGACTACTGACTAAAGGCTCACAGTTGTTATAGCTACCATTAGCCAGGCAAGAACTTTGCCCCCAACTGGAACGTAGAAATGCCAAGCATACCTACAATATCATATTATTTATTACACACCTCTGTCTTTTGGATGATTGAATTCGCAACAACAGAGCAATATTTTGTATGAATTACAAGCTTATTAGCTCTTTAAATAATGTCTTCTATTTTGATTTTGACATTTTTTATTATTTGTTTTCAGGGTCGTACTAGTTCAAATAAAACAGAGTTTAAATTTGAAGTATGTTTATCAGTAAAATATCCAATAATCCCGGAAAAAATCATAGCACGTAAGTTTACTAAAAAATATCAGTAGAATCAGTTTCAAGAAGAATGAATAAAAAACAAAACAATTCAATTTGTTTTGCGATTGGAAAATATATTTTGAATTTATTTAATAACTTTTTTGAACCCCTTTGTTCTCACACACTTTTTTAAATATAGTAATATTTTTTATGATACAAAAAATCGAGTTTTTGACAACGTTATCCTTGTGGTGCGTCTGTCACTGTCTCTTTAGTACTTGTATGAATGCAACAGTCTTGTTCTAAAGCTCGTTATATCACAATTATATGAATGCCTGGGTACTGTTATTCAAGTTCTAATTAGTGATTTTTATGTTAGTCGTGTCTACGTCAGTGGAAATGGACCACGATTACGCCAAGCTGACCGACACCAAAGCCACAGGGCGCTTCACATACAATACAGTCTTTGACGAAAAGAAACCTGAGTACTGCAATAATGTTTCGTTTATTCTGCCTTTAGTGAGTATTTTTTTTTGTAATCCATATTTATCACAATTTGGGCTCCTGCAAAAAAACCCTTGAAACTAAAGTGCTTCTTGCTAAGGGTTCCTGCCAAACGAAGAATGAAATTGTTACTACTAATAATATTTTATTTAAAGGACGGCAAATACGAGAAAAAAATAAATTACAAAGTCTCATCAAGACTGCTAAATGATCCCGGGACACTACTAGATTTCAATATCTCCCGTGTGATCTTAAACGACCGCAGTGTTTTGACTCGCCAAGGTTTATTGTGGGCAGCTGAGTGTGCTGGGAATGACACGTGTGTGCCCAACTTGACCTTAACATCCTACATCAGTTTCCAGTAAGTAATACCTATTTTAAAGAATTATAAACGGTCGGCCGACGCTTGCTTGTATCGACTTTGTGTCCAACTATTACTATACGTTATAGTTGGTCTCATAGCATACGTAGGTATACAAATCTTATCGTGCGGTCCATGGCCCTTTACGGAGCATCGGTGTGGGCGTGCTCCCTGAGGAAGCGACCAGCTCGCCGGTTGAACGCGTCCCGAAGGGTCATGGCCATTCGGCTCATCCGCGGATACCGCACGGTCTCCTGTGAGGCGGCGAGCCTCCTTGCCGGACTGTCGCCATGGGATCTAGAGGCCAGGGTCCTCGCGCTGCTCTGGGAGTGGCGCGAGGAGGCCAAACGCCGGGGCGAAACTCTGCTGCCGCGACACCTCGCGGCTCGGTGGACGGAGCTCTGGCAGGATCTCATGGCGACATGGAGACAGCGACTGTCGCAACCCAGCGCTGGGCACGCCACCATTGCGGCGGTAGCGTCACGGCGTCCTTACCTTCCACCTGACGGAGGTCCTCACCGGACACGGTTGTTTCGGGAGGTTCCTGCATCAGACCAGGAGGGAGGAAACGCCCGGTTGTTACCACTGCGCGGATCGCCCAGAGAACACGGTGGAGCATACGGTGGAGGTCTGCCCCGCTTGGGCAGAACACCGCCGTGTCCTCGTGGATGCGATAGGTGGCTGCGACCTATCGCGCCCGGCCCTGGTTCAGGCCATGGTACAGAGCGAGAGGGAATGGGAGGCAGTCTCCGCCTTCTGCGAAGCAGTAATGCTCGTGAAGGCGGAGGCGGGACGCGTGAGGGAAGCTCAACGGAGTGGCCCTCGCGGCCCCGGCCGCTACCACCGCAGGAGAGGTACTGGGCTTACTAGGCGTAGGACGTCGCGAGACGATTTCCGGCCACCGTAGACCCGGGCCTGCGGACGGCGAGCAGTGGGTAGCTCGCCGTCCGATCAGCACCAGGCCCGTGAATCGACGGCGCGTAGTGTTCCACGCGCGCCTCAAAGAGATGTAGTCAGCCACCACTGACGGGGCCCATCGTGGCCGGTGCCTGCATGCCTAGGGGTAGCGGATAAATTCTGAAAATGAGTTACCGCACCCCTGGGCACTCAAGCAGGGAAGGAACAGGGGTGGGTTTTAGTCAGTAAGAGTCTGACACGCCCTCCCGCTCCACCCAGAGCGGGAGAAGTCATTGCATGATTTCCCACACCACAAAAAAAAAAAGGTATACAAGTCTTTGATATTCGATGATTCATAATTAATTTAAGTGCGATGTGATGTCGTGATTACAGCGATGATGACGACCCGTACATCATAGGCTCAACTGAAACAGAGACTATAAACATCACCATGCACAACGATGGAGAGGTGGCGTATGACCCATGTGTGCGCGTACACATCGTTGGAGCTAACGTACTCACGACCCCCAACGGCTGTGTATACGAGGGTTCAGCTGATGGAAACAGCCTTGTTTGCGAGCCTCCAAAACCCATCCGAACCAATAAAACTTGGGTAGGTTTTCTTTATTATTGTTTTTCTTACTATATACGCCTGTGATACAAGGCGTTTGATTACATTTGATTGATGATAAAGTATGAAGTTTAATGACCTTGAACGGATGGAGCTTAGCAATAATCGTCTGATCGCGACATCAATTCTATATCCGATTTTAAAATTAAAACTATCTTTGCAACTCTTGTTGATATTATAAATCGAACCAAAAAGGTTAAACGTGCCCTATATGGCATGTGGTTTAGATTATACTCGTAATATTATGTAATATGCCTAATATTCACAGACTACCGGTCATATTGTACTGGAGATGACGCATCTTACAAACCTAGATAAGAGCATTATCATCAACATGGTTCTTTTTGATCGCTGTGAGGATGTCTTCACTAAAAACATCTCAATAATAGTTCCTGTGAAGGCTGACCCTCATGGAATTAAGACCAAAGGGTTTGTATCGTTCTTATTTTTTGTCGATATAACTTTGCATTTCCTATCTTGTTTGCATGTTTTTCTCAATATATTTTTTGTTTGTTTTACTTCGTTTTCAGAGAGACTGATATCGGTTCCATTGTCAACGTGACGAAAGAGGACATCGAGGAAAATGGGACAAAGATGCAACACGTTTATACGGTGAGAAATCTTGAAAGCTGTTTCGGAACCGGTCATTTTTGTATTGCCCTTCATGTTTGGATGACATGGCGAGAATATGAGGTCTCTTTTCTGTGCAATGGAATTTTTTGAGGATTACTGTTATCTGTCTAGGATTTAGGTTTAACTGAAATTGAATATATCAAAATATATGCCGTATTTCCATTAATTTGCTAAAAGTTGGTTTTATTTTGAAGTATTTTTTGTTGCAGGTCACAAATGAAGGCCCAACCAACTGGAAGGGGCTTCCAGTTCTAGTAAATTTGCAGAAGAAACCGTACATTAAATACGGTGATACACCAGTCACAGTAAGTTACTTCGTTTTACAGATTACAAGCGCACATGTATTAAATAGTAGGGCACGACATAGGACAAGGAATCAAAATGATTTTGGCTTAATACATTTAAACAACAAGTTACACACGTAATATTAGATCTGAAGTTGCCGTTTTATAAAAGTGGTCATTTTTATTTTGCCACTTTGACGAATGAGCTATAGCTATTTTTGATTCAATAGCTTTCATTAGGGATTTTTTAAATGAAAGCTACCCCCATCAAGCCCCTAATTACCAGACACAACTACAAACCTTTTGTCGCGTCTCCTTATGGAGACGCGAGGGGCCTGACGGATTATACCATTAATACAATGTTTGTTCGTTAGAAAAAAGTAGTGGTATACGTCATTCTAATTGCATACCTTTTGAAACACACTTTGAAACGCACGTTTCCAAGTTGGAACACATGTTATGAAAAGACACGTTTTTTTTTAGATTTCATGGTTGTAAATAATAATATATCAGAAAAAAAATCGAACACAAAGATATACATGAATAATGAATAATTTTAAAAACTGATATACAATATGTAACAAAAACCTTGTTGTTTCTTTTAAGGATGTGTACCTTTACCTATAAGCACAACATAGAAGAAATTATAATTTAAAAAACTTTTTACAAAAAAAATACAACCGACTTCCATAAATAATACAAAAAAATGCAAAATAACTTTAATTTCGGAAGTCGGTATTTATAGTTTGGTTTCTTCGTTATTTGACACCGACTTCCGAAATTAAAGTTATTTTGCATTTTTTAGTATTATTTATAGAAGTCGGTTGTATTTTTTTGTAAAAAGTTTTTTATTTTTCACTTTTTAGTTGTTGTACCCCATTCTAAAACTAAATTAATAGCCCCATTTGATAGTGATAGTTGAGCCCTTGCCCGAATTTATAGCCCCAAAAATAGGTATTTTGAACATATCAGAGTGAACTGTACAAATCTGTATACCCCTTCAGAGCGTATCAGCGTGACGTAATGTTGTGAAGTGGTGAAAACAATATACAGACATGCGATTGCAGCAATTCTGGAAGGTTTGCTATCATTTATTGAAGAGTTCCATTGTGTATCTCCGAAGTTCTTCATCAAATCTTCACCAAATTAAAATGGGACCACATGTGAAGCAACAGCTTTCAAATAAAAAAAATCTTCAAAATCGGTTCATGTAGTAAAAAAAAAAACAAATACAGTTGAATTGAGAACCTCCTCCTTTTTTTTAAGTCGGTTAGAAAAATAAACATTGGCTAGTCGAGAGGTCAAAATCAAATAACTATTAAAATCGACACATTCAAAAAAATGTTTAGATTATCTGATTTTACAAGTACATCTTATAATTTCGCTAAATAGCCTACGGCATTCACAATCGCTTCATGCAAAATTGCAGGGGTAAGAAATCAGTTAAACATTACAAATATTAATAATTAAATATTTATTTTAATTATTTTTTCACAGTTTTTTATAAATGACTTGCTTTATTACGTTTGTGTACCGATTCTTAAAACGCGGGTCGAAGGAACAACCAGGTTTTTGTTACATACTGTATAAAGTTTATTCGAACTTAGAATTTCATGGCAAACTAAAGTCATCACAGTTCAAACTGTTCGGTTTCAAAACACAGGTACACTCTCGGATTTTTTTTCTACTGTCTTATAAGTGCAATGGGACGACACAACTGGCGAGAGGTCGGACTCAGGACCACAAAGTAATTTCTAATGGAAAATCCAACAGCAATTTTTCCCCGACCCGGGAATCGAATCCCAAAAAAAAAAAGGACCTCGCGCTCAGTAGTCGTGTTTGCGACCACGAGACCAACGAGGCAGTCATAAACATGTTAAGACAGATTTACCTTCTGACGTAGTTGATTGGCTACAAAAGTCGTTGTGATGTGACGTAGGCTTGAACATAGCCGTTTGATTGGTGTATCCCGCGCCACGATACGATACGACACAATAATGTAAAACTGGCTTTACGCTCATACCTACACAATGGTTCAACCAAATAGATTCAATTTAATTGAAAGCACCAGAGTAAAGGAATGGCCGACATTGAACATGTTCCTTATTAATGTTCCATCAGAAGCTCGTGGCTAAAGTAATAAAATCCGCACGGGTCGATCCGTCAGGTTAAGCTACGCTTGCCGGGGTTGGTCCATGGATGGGTGACCATCTTTACATACCGAGACTCCTCCATGCCTCGGAAAGCAAGTTTAGCCGTAGGTCCCGGCTGTCAATCGTGGATCTTTGACAGTCGCGGGTCGTTAGAAGCTCGAAAGTCTAACATCTAGTCTTAACAAGGTTAAACATTAACTGGGTTGTGGAGGTCAGATAGGCAATCGCTTCATGTAAAATGCTGGTATTCAGCTGCATCCGGTCAGACTGGAAGGCAACCCCAAGATCGTTGGGAAAAGGCTAGGCAGATTGATTTATGTTCCACCAATGTGTATTAGCGTTGATGAAAAGTTTGTGTTATTTTAATTTATTATTTACTTTCTTTGTCAATAAACTTTCAGGCATATTTTTCTACATCAAATTTGTATCCTGCCTGTCTAATTGTAAGCCAAGATAATGCGACCATTTCTTGTATCTGCCTGATTAACAGTTTGGTGAAAAAGGCTGAGTTTGCCAAAATTCTGATACCGATGACCATTGTGCCTGGAACTCTTGGTAAGTTCTTCTTTATTACATCAGCTTGATAAAGACATTCTTTCTCATCAATTAGCAAAGAAAAACCACCTTGGTCTGGTCAAAATGCCAGTTTTTTTTCCACAGGCAAACACTTTCCATATGCAACAAACGGCCGTCGCACCTATGTCGATGGTCTCATTCCTTAATTTTAACAAAACCATCGAAAAACGGCCACGACTTACAAATTGTAGGTCGTGAGTTCAAACCCAGGCAGGCGCTTTACTTTGAGTAAATTATTTCATCACTACTCTCAAACTGGTAAAGGAAAACATCGTGGGTCGTTTCGTCCTAGAAACAAAAATTCGAAGAAATGTGAAATCTAAGAAATGTGAAAAAGTATTACAGCTTCTCACAGAGAGGAGGACTGTGCCCCAGCAGTGGGGACATTAAAATATTTAGGTATTTATTTAAACTGCTCGTTTACTTTACAGATGGAGTTCTCGATAAAGATAAAAATGTTACAATAATGTCTTCTGTTAAACTACAATTCATTGATGACGACTACAAAGTTGAAAGGTAAATCAATTATGAACATAATATTTTAATAAAAATTCAACCACATAAAGAGCTCAGATTCCCAACAAAGTATTTTTACATGCAAGATTAATATTACGCAAATCTTATTATTTTTAAGTCAACTTCACTCAAATTTTGTCCATCCAGTATGGGTATTCTAGAAACTCCAGGCAAAGTGCTATTAGAAAAGTCCAAGATGTACGGGATTCAATATAAATATTTTCTGCCAGTGGCTTCAGCCGCGTGGATTTAGTACTTCCTACCACTTAGACTATGCAAGGTTATAGACGGAACGTCATTGGACATTAAATGAAGCAGCGAGGGTTTCAAAGGTACGAGACGCAGACTTTCAACTTTGACGGACAGACGGACAGATGGCCAGACGGACAGACGGACAGATGGACAGACAGACAGATGACAGACGGACAGACTTACAGACGTACCTACAGACGGACATACCGACAGACGGACAGACAGACAGATGGACAGACGGACAGACGGACAGACGTACAGATATACAGACGGATATACTGACAGACGGATAGACAGACAGACAGATGGACAGACAGACGGGCAGACGGACAGACACACAGACAAACAGAAAGACAGATAGACAGACGGACAGACGGACAAATGGACAGACGGACAGACTTACAGACGTACCTACAGACGGACATACCGACAGACGGACAGATGGACAGACAGACATATGGACAGACAGACAGACGTACAGATATACAGACGGACATACTGACAGACGGATAGACAGACAGACAGATGGACAGACGGACAGACGGACGACCGACATACAGACAGACGGGCAGACGAACAAACGCACAGACAAACAGAAAAACAGACAGACAGACGGGCAGACGGACAGACGCACACACAAACAGAAAGACAGACAGACAGACGGACAAATGGACGACGGACAGACGCACAAACGGACAGACAGATACGTAAGTGACAGCAATTGGGCTCCGATTAGTCGCACAAAATTTTGTGACAGACGATGGACAGACGAAATTGAGAGAATGAATATGTCTTTGTCTTCATAGAAACGCGAGTCTACGGGTCGCCCCGTGCTCGGGCAGAAGAAAACTCGAACTCGACATAGTTGGATAGAAAGAACTTGTATCCAACTATCTAGTCTATCCTTACTCACGGCGTAGCATGACCATTTCTATCTCTATTCTACATAGAGATAGAAATGGTCATCGCCGCCGTGTTGCGCGTGTTGTGTGTGTTGACGCCGTGTTGGGGGTAGAAACATTTCTTCTCAACAGGGACAAATAGTCTACATCACATTAGGACGTAGACAAGTTCTCTACTGATTTTATAAAACTCAATTTTGTGACTCATTACATACTTGAAAATTGCGGTGAATCTTCCACAAAAGCCATTAAATTAAGAGTTGAAGTCACCATCTTCATCATTTTTTTTTTCTTTTTTTTTGAACTTCGTTTTTAAACATGTTAGGTTTTTAGAAAAGTTTTAATGTAGCCAACATTATAGCTTTTCAAAAAATTGTTATTTGTCATGCAAGGCTGCAAAGTTGTTTGTTGGCGCGAGTACTTATATTGAAGCCTGAGTTAGCGAAGAATTCTAGGATTGAACCATGAGCGAACCGAGTGGTTCTAATGTAGAAACCTGAGCGTAGCGTCTCGAGGGTTTCAAAGGTACGAGACGCAGAATAACTTTGACGGACAGACGGACAGATGGAAAGACGGACAGACAGACAGACGGACAGACGAACAGACGCACAGACGGACAGACGGACAGCGGATGACGGACAGATGGATAGATGGACAGACAGAAAGACGGACACACGGACGACGGACAGACGGACGAAGGACAAACAGACAGACGGACAGCTGGACAGATAACAGACGGATAGACGAACAGATGGACAACGGACAGACGGACAGTCTCACAGACTGACAGACGGAGAGTCTCACAGACTGACCGACGGACAGACGGACGATGGACAGATGGACAGATAGACAGACGGACACACGGACGATGGACAGACGGACAGATGGACGGCGGACAGACAGACAGACTGACAGACGGACAGACGGAAGATGGACAAACAGACAGACGGACAGCTGGACAGATAACAGACGGATAGACGAACAGATGGACAACGGACAGACGGACAGTCTCACAGACTGACAGACGGAGAGTCTCACAGACTGACCGACGGACAGACGGACGATGGACAGATGGACAGACAGACAGACGGACACACGGACGATGGACAGACGGACAGATGGACGGCGGACAGACAGACAGACTGACAGACGGACAGACGGAAGATGGACAGATCAGACTGACAGACGGACAGTCTCACTGACTGACAGACGGACAGTCTCACAGACTGATAGATGGACAGTCTCACAGACTGACAGACGGACAGTCACACAGACTGACAGACGGACAGTCTCACAGACTGACAGACGGACAGACGGACGATGGACAGATGGACAGACAACAGACGGACACATGGACGACGGACAGACGGACAAACAGACAGACGGACAGATGGACCGACGGACAGACGGACAGATGGACGGCGGACAGACAGACGGACAGATGGACCGACGGACAGAGGGAAGACGGACAGATCAGAGACAGACAGATGGACAGAGTGACAGACGGACAGCCGAAAAGATGTACAGATGGACAGACGGACGACAGACAAACGGCCAGACGTACAGACAGGCTCCGATTAGACGCAATAATTTTTTTTTCAGACGACGGACAGACAGATGGACAGACGGACAGACGATAAATAGTAATATATTTTAATAATTATTGAAAGAATGAATACATGTCTTTGTCTTCATAGAAACACCAGTGTACGGGTCGCCCGGCGCCCTATGCTCGGGCAGAAGACAAATCGAACTCGACAAAATTGGATAGAAAGAACTTTGTCTTTTCTTGGTAGAATAGAGATAGAAATGGTCATGCTACGGAGGCAGGATCGTTAAAATGTGTGAGTGACCTTGACGAACATAACGATGACGTATCGGTTTCTCATTTTGTCTATGTGAGCTTATTTCGCGTGTACAGATACAAGCCGGTTTCTCATTCTGGTACTTCAGATTGCTGGATGTTGACACTCCGTCTATAACCTTTCACAGTCTAAATTCCTCGTGGTCATTAAAAATTATAGCCTAAGTGCTATTCTAGACAATTATCTATCTGTGTGCCACACCCAGATCCATTCAGCCATTCTGGCGTGATTGATTAAAAAACATCCATCCACACTTTCGCATTTATAATGTAAATACTCTTATAGTAGAAAGTAAGATTTCACGCGGTCAATCCCACATTTATTCTGAACTTTGTACAGGACAATCGTTATCACTGTAAGTTTGACTCTTTGTCTAGGCCCTCTAGACAGATCTTATATTGGTTTCCTTTGAATCCCGGATGCTGCAGGCAGCTGAATTTTTTTTTTTTTTTCAGCATAACAACAGACATAATGCTTCAAGATTCGACGACGATACCAATAGGAACTGAAGTAATAGAGATCATAATAATATCAGTTGTGGTCGGTCTCTGCATTATAATCATCATCACATTGATACTCTACTGGGTGCGTAATCACTATTTTATTTGACATCTACCTGAGGAGCTTGTGGCTAAAGTAATAACAGCCGCACGGGTCTATCAGGTTAAGCTACGCTTGCCGGGGTTGGTCCATGGATGGGTGACCATCTTTACATACCGAGACTCCTCCATACCTCGCAAAGCATGTTAAGCCGTTGGTCCCGGCTGTCAATCGTGGATCTTTGACAGTCGTTACGGGTCGTCAGAAGCCCGAAAGTCTGACAACGAGTCTTACCAAGGGGTATCGTACAACTGGGTTGTAGAGGTCAGATAGGCAGTCGCTCCATGTAAAATATTGGTATTGTATAATAACTGTGTATAACTGCATGAAAATCTGTTAAGTAGTTTTTTATTTAATCGCGGACAGACGCGGCAGGGGACTTTTTTATAATATGTAGTGAGAACGCAGATGATGATGATGAATTGAGAAAAACGCATTTGAAGTTTTAAAACTCTTAAATTCATTCCTTTTTTTTTTGGGACCAGCCCTCTACACTATTCCCAAACCACGGTAACTTCTGTAAGCCAGAATCAACAGTGGCAATGAAGCTCAACGAGTCTCAGAAAAACGATTACACCGTGTTGAGTCCCGCAACGAAATTTATCAGAAAAGACAACGGAGGACTAAGAAAAACATAATTTCCACTTCCCTCCTAATCAAGCGGGAGACAGACCAAAGCTAGACCATTAGGCACCAAAGGAGGTATTTACAACTGGGGTAAGCCCAGTTGCCAAGCACCACTGGTTAAAAACACTAATATTAATGGGTCCTAAAATTGTGAGCATTTTGATTCTAATAATAGGTATGGCAAAAGCGCTTGAACGCATGGAAATTCGTTCTAGTTTCCACAAGGTCCGTGTAATAGACAACTCCAGACGTAGGCTGAATACTATCCAACATAATATTGCGTTCAGTTTGCCAAAGAGTACAATCCCATAGGATATGATGTGCAGATTGTTCGTATTCGCAATCAGGTGTAGATCATTGACTTATAGACGATGCAACAAGCTTGAAGGAAAATAATTTACCCTAAAAGTTGCCATGACCAAACTGGGCAACACAATGATCCACCTCCAGCCATTTCCTAGGCAGCAACTCGCGAACCGATGGGAAAAACTGGTGGAGGTGTCGGCCTTTGATGGAACTTTATCACCAACATTGCCATTCGGATAAAAGGTCCTCCCAGCCGTCAGTTTGAGTTTTAAGTAATCTGGAGACCTTGGCACAATCGCGATGAGGTAAAAGTCTGGGTCCGTAGTCTTTCGTGCTGAATAGTACATTGCAGCACGTCACTGCATCTCAAGATCTGATCTGACTGAATTTACATCTGTAAGTACCGGTAAGGCTTCAGTGCAATGTAGGTTCACATCCAGGCCTGTGGACCAACGTTACGCAGCGGGCGTACAGCGCACTGCGCGTGCAGTACAACAATGCCTTCAGGATACTGTTAGGGCTTCCGCGGTTGCTGCTGCAGAAATATTACTTAAAGAAAACGTTAGTTTGTGAATGCCAATTTAATTTGCAATATGTCACTTGTAATGATGTAATTAAAACTTTTAATACTTTAAATGTTAAAAATACTGCAGATCTATGGGGTAATTCTGTTGACGTTGCTAGGTCTATTATAAACATTGTAGCACCTACTTTACCAGTAATTTTTAATAATTGTATAGATTGTGGTGAGTGGCCTGATCTTAAGAAATGTAGTAAAATAATACCATTGTTTAACGCGTCAGGCCCCTGCATCGCCACCAACAATAGGTTTTTAATTGTGAGGACTTGACGCGTTAAATTGGGTAGTACATCAGACCCTACTAATTATAGACCTATATCAGTGCTACCTGCTTCTAGTAACATTTTTGATAAAATTATTTAAGATCAAATTCAAAGATATTTTAATAAACACAAATTATTACATAACAGTTTGGTTTCACATAGGCTCGTTCAACAATTGATGCTGGTGTTGAACTTTTGGGACACATTTATAATGCATGGGAAGTTTAATGCGATGCGTTGGGCATTTTTTGTGACTTGTCTAAGGCTTTCGATTGCGTTCTTCATGATACATTGATGAGAAAGCTGCACTACCGCAGCACTACGCTGCGTACTTCATTCTTGAGTAATAGTATTTAGAGAGTTGATGTGAACGGCAAAAGGTCTCCCGGATCTGTAGTCAGAATGAGGGTTCCTCAAGGACCCAGAATCGAGGGTCCTTTTTTGTTTCTAATCTAAATCAATGACTTCTCTTACCTCATAAAGGATAAACATGATATGGTGCTGTTTGCAGATGACACTTCACTGTTATTTAAACTCAAACGTCAGCAGGTGGTTGTTGATGATGTAAATAATGCTCTTTCAACTGTAGTTAACTGGTTTAATATCAATAATCTTCTCCTTAACGAGAAAAAAAACAAAATACATAATGTTCACATTACCCAATGTAACACAAGTGAACAGTGAGTGTGTCAGTAAAGAGTGAAGGGTTGAAACCCGAGGGTTCCAGTGTTCTTAGGTTTAACTTTGGATGCGCAGCTTCAGTGGAGCCCCCATGTAGATAAACTGTCCAAAAAACTTAGCTCTGTCGCATACGCCGTTAGGAAAATTCGTTGTTTAACTGATTTAGAGACAGCTCGTTTAGTATACTTTAGTTATTTTCTTTATTTTTATTTTATGTGATGTCATACGGCATTCTATTGTGGGGAAATGCCGCAAATATTCAGACAATTTTTGTTTTACAGAAAAGAGCTATTCGTGCAATTTATAAATTAAGCCCCAGACATTCCCTCAGAGTCAAATTTAAAGAGATCAATATTATTTATCATTCATTTATATTCATCTTTACATATCGAGACTCATTCGTGCCTCGGAAAGCACGTTAAGCCGTTGGTCCCGACTGTCATTCGTGGATCTTTGGCAGTCGTTACGGGTCGTCAGAAGCCCGCAAGTCTGACAACCAGTTTTACCAAGGGTTATCGTATAAACTAGAAGCCGACCCCAAGATAGTTGGGAAAAGACTAGGCAGAACAATATTATGACTGTTCCCTCTCAATATATTTATGTCCACTCAAATATGTGTGGTTCTTTCTTCAAAAGACCATTACAGACGATGAATGGATGCATGGTCTTCATATAGCATAATGTGAATGCGAGAACTATGTATGTCGTTATATTCATTAGATTTTATGATTGTCTGGCAGTTTTAGTATTTTTGCGGCCTACCTAAACGTCCTTACTTTGGTATTGTTGGTCAGTTCGTTGAGTTCCTCAAAGTTCTGAGTTGAGCTTCACGATAGCTGACAAATGCTTGCACTGTCTGGACAGGTCCACTAGAATTTGTGTGTTGCTTGCCTCAAAAGCTCATCCCAGACATAAACGTACATGGTTGTCATATGATTTGACCAGTACATATTGTATGGATTTGAACACTTAAAAAGAGACTTTGACCTCTGAGTTTGTTTCGGTGTTTCTCCTCAGGTTAGTCAACTAGGAAACACAGGCCTCATCAAGCTAAAAAAATTTTTTTTTGACGTGTAAAAGTGTTCTTAAAACCTACTTACAAAAATAAAAGCATTTATCATGTTAACGAAAATTCAATAGAATTCATCAGTTTTATGGGTTGATGTTATTGCTTCTCATCGTCCAAATACGATTCTTCTATGCTCGTACACATTTTCATATCTACTAACTTATTTCTTTCAGATCAGTTTCTTACGTCGCAAGAAGAAAGATGCATTGAAATATTTAAAATTAAGTGTCAAGCACCAGGCCATTGTAAGTTTTTATTTTCTTTAATAAAATGTGAAATTTCCAGGAAACACTTAAAGTGAAATCATTCAAACAATCGAGGACCTATGTGCTAGAACCTTTAGGCCCGTGGGTTTTTAGGCCTTTAGGCATGTCCTAGAACCAAAAACTCGAAGACATGTGACATCCACCAAGAGGTACCAACCCTCATTTACCCCACGTGGTGGACTACGGCCCTCAATCTCTCACAGAGAGGAGGCCTGTGCCCCAGCAGTGGGGACATTAAAAGGCTGATGATGAATAGTGTGACTTTGCTGCACTTGACTCTGCACGGACAAAATAACTACTATTTCTATACAAATCCACTAATCAATCTATCCGAGGTGGTGTGCTAAAATAATCGAGCTTACTTCAATACACATTAAAATTTCCTAATTACGATAAGTTATCAGTGTATAGCCTCCAGTTAACGGGTACTCACGTTTGTAGCACATTTATGTGACTCCTGTAAATTTAACACCACCTGCCAGCTCATCATCTGCACCATCACTATTTCAAATATCACTGGGGCACTAGAGAATCACTATGTCGCAACTGGACGAGATTGTGTCGGCACAGAAAAGCCTTGAAGACTGCTTTGTCCGAAAGATGGGAGAACTTGAAGCTCAAATTCTGAGCGCAGGACCTGCCAAGGACACTGTGGCAAGGGTTGCTGAAGAGTTCCGGACCTTCAGGGAGCTAATTTTTAGCATGCTTAGTCTGCTCCGGAGACAAATTGGCGAGTGTGCTAGGCAGATCGACGGGTTGGAGACCAGACATCGGCGGAAGGCACTGATCTTCCAAGGCATTGCAGAGGTTGACGGCGAAGTAAGCAGTGCAATTATACTGGATGTCATCAATAAGACGCTGGCCACCAAACCACTGACTGCTTCTTCCATAAAGGCCTGTCACAGACTCGGTGTGGTCAATAAAGATCATCATAGACCCATCCTGGTGAGATTCTCAACTTATAATGATAAATCTGCTGTATGGAGAGTCAAGAAAGGCTTAAAGGGTTCCTCTATCTCAGTCAAGGAGTTCTTGACAAGGACCCGGCAGACCATCTTCGGGAAGGCGCGTCTTCACTTCGGTATGCGGTCTTGTTGGACTCAGGACGGTGTCATTGTGGTTAAGGCCCCCGACGGGAGCAGACACAAAATTACTGCATTCGATGAACTGAGTCCACTGCTGGCGAAGTATCCGAGGGCCCAAGGAGGTGAGAACCTGCGTAACAAGACGAGTTAGTTGTGTTATTATTTTATTTTTATTTTCTTCTTTGTTTGTACCGATTAACTTTGTCTACACAATAGACAGTAAGGTTTTACTTACCGTAACAATAATTTTCACTATGTTTAACTTCTATTCGATCACTTTTCCTATTATTTCTTAACTTCTTGTATAGTTTGTTTGTTGTCTAATGTGTTACGTAGTGCCCATTTGACATCTGTATTTTCGTTGACATAACTACTTCTATGTTATTTTATGTTTACCCTCAATAAGTTTATTTTCTGTTTTCTCAATCGTAAAATTAAAAATAGAGGGTATGTTCATATTAGTTCATCTATCGTTTGCTACAAATAATCGGATACGTTCAAGTTCGGGATTGTTTTGTAAGGTGCGTTCCGAATACCATTATTCTTGTAAACTCTGTATTTTTTCTTTTTTGTTTTGTCTTTCCTTTCTTTTGTTTTCGTTCACGATTGCGACATAGTGTTAACTGTTTTATCGCCATATCTGAGTGCTGTGTTCAATGTTATTTTTATTTTCTTTGGTATCTCCTAGTTCTTCTTGTATGAATGATAATGATGTTAGCTGGCGGGTGGTGCAGAGATGAAAACTCCGTACCAGCCTGTGTGTGTAATTTTTAGTATCTATTTATATATATTTTCTTATGTTATCTGATAACGAATCTTTTTATTCTGCTAATAAGTCAACTGCCTCTTCTTGCGATGCTAGTTTTAGCTCTCTGAAAGATACTCTTGGCGATCTATTGCGCCAAAGGTTCGATTCAAATCCCGGCCGGCTGTTTAACGTTTGTCACATTAATGCCCAAAGTATTCCTTGTCATCATAGTGAACTGTGTGAAACGTTTTCCAATAATAATGTTCACGCCGTCCTGATTTCCGAGACTTGGCTCAAACCTGAACTTCTATCTACCACCTACTCTCTTCCTGGTTTCGTTCTTCTTCGGAATGATCGGATCGGTAGGGAGGGAGGTGGTGTAGCTATATATCTTCGAAATGATTTCCCTTTTAAAATTCTTACTACATCTTCTACTAACGATTCCGTCGAGTTCCTTTTTCTTGAGGTTTGTGTCAAAGGAGCTAAAGCGGTTCTAGGTGTCGTCTATTGTCCCCCTACTCTTGATTATTTCACCGAATTCGAATCGTTGCTTGAATCTTTGGGTTCAGAGTATGCACATCACATCATCATGGGTGATTTTAACACCAACCTCCTTGCCCACGACTCCAATCGGTCCCGTAAACTCCTGCATCTTGTTGAGTCAGCCAGTATGCATGTACTGCCTCTCCAACCCACTCATCATAACAAAGACGTAGATGATACTTGGCTTGACCTGATGCTCACCTCTAATCCTTCCCTAGTTTCCTTTCATGGTCAACTTGATGCCCCTGGCTTTTCCCATCACGACCTTGTTTACTTGTCCTATGTCCTCAAACCTCCTAAATCCAAACCCTTGTTCCAGTATAGGCGTGCCTTTGCACGTATGGATAGTGAGCAACTTCTAAAAGATGCATCTAATATTGACTGGACACCCCTGCAGGAAGCTGCTACACTTGATGATAAAGTTTGTGTCTTCAACAAAGTTGTGACCATGCTTTATGACACGCATGCTCCAGTCAGGAAAGTAAAGTTGAAGCGTCCACCTGCACCCTGGATGAATGGGGAAATACGGATGGCAATGCGACGGAGGGACAGCGCATTTCGGAAATTTAAAAAGGACCGCTCTGAGGACCATTGGACCTTCTTCAGGATTTCTAGGAATCGGTGTAACCAGATGATACGCAACGCTAAACGCCGCCATATTCTAAATAACATCACTTCTTCTTCTTCTGCCGATATCTGGAAATTCCTTGGAACGCTGGGTATCGGCAAATCGCGTCATTCAGACCTTCCTAACACAATTGGTCTGGACGATCTGAATCACTATTTCTCCACTGTCCCTTTACTGGACAGTCAAACCAAGTCTAAAACTATCGACTATCTAGCTGGTCTGACGCGTCCCAATATTGCCCCCTTTGTATTTGTACGGGTCAACCACCGTACAGTACGTTTGCCTGGGTCATCATTATTGCGCCACCCGCTCGGTACATTTCCATCATTTATATTATTGCAGTTACACCGCAATAGTTTAGTACGTAGTTCGGAGACATACCGTACGCGTGGCTCATAATCCCATATCTTTCACCATTCATCCTAGTATAAATTAATCTTAATCCTATATTTGTGGAAACAGACAATATAGTCAATTTATTGATCTTAAACTGTCTTTCATCTTTTATCTCTATCTCAATCCAACCCCGAACATTGGTCCTTCGAGCACGTTAGCGGGACCGAAACGCGTGTGCAAAACCTTGTGCTTTGTGCGTTGATTTTTGTGTGTGCGTTTTACCGGTTTCGTTATAAGCAATTAGAAACCTTGGAAATACAGTGTGTTATCTCGTGATCCTGTTCAATCCCGGTGCCTAGAAAGGCGCCAATTTGTTTCATCTCGTGATCTCGGTGCCTTGGAGGGCGCCACTTTAGCTCATCTCGTGATCCTGGTCAATCCCGGTGCCTGGAAGGGCGCCACTTTATCTCATCTCGCGACTTTATTCGATCCCAGTGCCTAGGAGGGCGCTACTCATCTCATCTTGCGATCCTGTTCGACCCCGAAGAAACCCTACAAGTAAGGTATCTTTCTTCTGACTTTTACTATGGCTACAATGGAAGATATTTTAGCTACACAACAACAAATCATTGAAGGCATAGATAGACTTTACTCTAACTTTAAGAAAGATGGAGCAGAGCGGAAGACCCCCGACTACCTACGTCGACGATTAGAAAGCCTAGAGCAATATTTTACGGAGTTTCATAACAATCATATGAATTTGTTATCTTTTGGTGATCGATCTCATGCGTATTTTACTACCGATCAGTATGATCAAATGAAGGTAAAATATAGCAATATAAAAACAGCCATCCAGAATTATAAACCTTCCACAGACAGACCTCAAACCCCTGTTTTGAAACCCCCTACTTTCCAACCATCTCCAATATCTCAAACCTCGAATCTCTCATCTCAAAATAATCCTCCTAAGGATAGCGCAAATATAGAAGACCTCTTGAAGAAACAAGCTACTAATTTTAGGGCATTTTCAAGAGAAGCTGCTGACATTGACCTCAATCTTATCTCTGAAAAGTGGGAGTTTGAAGACATCTTAAAAACCTTGAAAACTCGTTGGTCAGCTATAGACACCCAACACTGGGAGCTGGACAATGAGCTCAACGGCTCCAACGCCCAGTACGACGAGCAGTTCTCAAACTACGAGAAATATTATAAAACCCTGAAAAGAGATATTAACCGAAAGATGTGGTCGGTAGCTCATATTGAGAAATCGACCCCACAAATGGAAATAGCTACCTTTGAAGGAAGCTATACATCCTGGATCTCTTTCAAAGATCTTTTTACAGAAACTGTACACAATAATCCATCTTTATCAAACGCCCAAAAAATGCAGTTTCTGAAAAGTAAGATCAAGGGCGAGCCGGAAAAATTAATCCAACATCTTCAAATAAGTTCAGACAACTACCCCGTTTGTTGGAATATCCTTACGCATCGCTATGACAATAAGCGTCGTATTTTTATATCTCATCTCAAAAACCTCTTAAATATCCCGACATCTCAACAAAAATCAGCGAGTCACCTCAAACGGATCCACGATACAACGTACGAAAGCGTGAACGCGATAAAAAATCTCGGAATCGATGTATCTACTTGGGATCCCTTCCTCGTATGTATCCTAGCAGAGAAATTAGACCCGGAAACCAACGATGACTACATAGACTCATTGAAATCTCCGAAGGAGTTGCCAGTATTGGAAGAATTTCTTCGGTTTTTGGAGAATAAGTTTACGTCGCTGGAAACTTCGCGGAAGAAACAAGAACCCTTCATTCAAAAGTCATCTCAATCCCAACACGCATCTTCGTCATCTAAAGGTTATCTTAATAACCAGCAATCTCATTCAAAAGGATTTAATTCTCGTTTCAAACAAAATAACAACACCTCAAATCATACCTATTCGACAAACCAGGTCATTTCGCAATCGTCAAAGTCCAATTGGAAAAATAACGAAAGACGTAAACAGTGTGGTATTTGCAATGCAAGCGATCATCGCATACAAAATTGCCAAAAGTTGGCAAAAATGCATCCATCGGCTCGCAGAAACGCAATTGCAAATTTGAACCTTTGTATCAACTGTTTGCACTATCACGAAGGTAAAAAATGCCTTTCGGAAATAAAGTGTAAAGAGTGCAATAAAGACCATAATACGATTCTACATGAATGTTTTACGTCAAGAAATGCTACATCGGATGCGTCGCGACCGGGGCCGAGCACGGCCACTATTACGAAATCTCCACCTCAGCAAGATATGAACACCTCAGTATCTATGCAAAACGATCCTACAGAAATACTCCTCGCGACAGCAATTGTCAAGGTCCAAGCAGCTGACGGATCTTACGAAAGAATGAGAGCTCTTCTAGATCAGGGATCTCAGACCTCAATCATTACTGAAAGAGCTGCACAGCTTCTAAACCTGCGTCGGCAAAAATGTACTGGATTTATATCTGGAATCGGAAACAATGAAAATAGCTGTAAGGGCATGATCTCTATTAAGTGCATGTCGTTAATTAATGACTTCACTTTCGAATCCGACGTATTTATAATGAAAAGACTAGTCAAGAATTTGCCTAGTCATACCTTCACTAAACCCAACTGGCCAACCCTTAACCAAATAACCCTAGCTGATCCTGAATTTTACAAAAGTAGACCAGTTGATATCTTATTCGGCGCTGACGTCTATTCCCAAATCCTATTGGATGGTATCTGCCGTTCCGAGGGAATGTTACCCATTGCCCAGCAGACACAGCTAGGATGGATCCTAAGCGGTAGCTGTAAAACATTTCAGTGCAATGTGATCCTCAACAACCTCACCGATATCCAACAGTTCTGGGAAATGGAGGACATTCGCGAACCCTTATCAATATCTCAAGAAGATCAAGCTTGCATTGACTTCTTTCAGTCCTCAACCTCAAGGCGCGAAGACGGCAGCTATGTCGTGAAAATACCTTTTAAAGACAATTTTGAAGAAAAATTAGGTGAATCTAAAGCCAAATCCATTGCACAATTCTTTCAAATCGAAAGGAAATTAATAAAGCAACCCGACCTGGCACGTGATTATAATTTGTTTATGTCCGAGTACTTAGAGCTCGGACATATGATCCCCGCTGCGACACAGGTCAACGTAACTCCAGATTGCTACCTTTCGCATCATGGCGTACTTCGAGCTGAGTCATTAACTACAAAATTACGAGTTGTTTTTAATGCCTCTGCAAAAACCTCAACAGGACACAGCCTCAACGATCTTATGTGCAGGGGGCCGAACCTGCAGCAGGATCTCTTAAGTCTTATCCTAAAATGGAGACAGTTTAAATACGCATTTACGGCAGATATTGAAAAGATGTTCCGTAATATTTGGCTACATCATAGTCATCAAAAGTACCAGAAAATTATTTGGAGAAGTCATCAATCCCAACCTTTGCAAGAATATAACCTAGCGACTGTCACCTACGGTACAAAGGCTGCACCTTTCCTGGCCATGATGACATTGAAACAACTTGCCATCGATGAAAGGCCAAATTATCCCAATAGCTGCGCTCCTGATATCCTAGAGACCTCCTTTTACATGGACGATCTCATGCATGGAGCTCATACCGCGACAGCCGCTAAACATCTCAAAACAGAGATGACAAACCTTCTCAAGTCAGGCGGATTCAATCTTAGAAAATGGCGCTCGAACTTGCCGGAACTTTTAGACGATCATATTAATCCTCATGACGAAGAATTTCATTTTAAACAGTCAGAATCTACAAAGGCTTTAGGTCTTCGTTGGAAACCGAAAGAAGACTATTTTATCTTTCATCCAATAGAAATTACTTCAGAAGATATCCCAACAAAACGACAATTCTTGTCTGAAATCTCAAAAATCTTTGATCCCTTGGGCTGGGTGTCACCAGTCACAATCAAACTCAAAATCTTATTTCAAGAAACATGGAAAACGGAATTAGGTTGGGATCAACCGATTCCTCATAACATTGCCCTAGAATGGAAAAAAATAAAGGCCGACTTACCTCATATATCCCAATTTAAAATACCTCGATGGATACAAGCCATGGAGAATGACATAATTGAGCTTCATGGGTTTTGTGATGCCAGCACAAAGGCCTACGCTTGTGTTGTTTATTGTAAAATTACAAGAAACCACAAGACATACGTAACCCTTGTCGCTGGAAAATCTAAAGTTGTACCTCTCAAAAAATCTCAATCTATACCTCGCTTGGAACTTAGTGGAGCTCTTTTATTATCAAAACTTTTGGCCAAAATAATCTCATCCCTGACTGATCTCAAAATCCAAGCTTATGGCTGGGTAGATTCCATGGCAGTTCTAGGATGGATAAATGGTGAACCAGAAAAATGGAAACCCTTTGTTGCGAATCGAGTAAAAACGATTTGCGAAATTATCCCAAAAAATAGGTGGCGGTATGTGAAATCTCAAGACAATCCCTCAGATTGCGCTAGCCGTGGTCTGACTGCATCCCATTTAGCAAATCATTCACTTTGGTGGCACGGACCCGATTGGTTACCTCAATACAATCCTGAAAATAATCCTGAACCTATCTTATATAAAACAATTGAAGATCTCAGAAAGAAAAAGTTAGTAAACACTATTACTGCTGACTCTAGCAACTCAGTTATAAAACAATTATTAGAGAAATACAGCAGTTACAGGAAAATCATTCGAGTTTTAGCCTATGTAAACAAATTTAACGACATCTTGATTTACAAAAAAAAGCGTGAAAACTACCTTACCCTGCATGACCTTAAACGAGCGACGGAAATGATAATAAAACATGTGCAACAAGAATACTTTTTCAAGGAAATATCTCAACTTGAAAAAAGTGAACCTTTAAGCAAGAAAAGCCAGATCTTGAATCTTAATCCTATCTTAGACAGCCACGGAGTACTCCGTGTCGGTGGACGGCTAAAACATTCGAGTTTAGACCCCGAAATGAAGCATCCCATTATTATCCCAAATCAAACTAAATTAGCTGATCTTATAATAGACGAATCCCATAAATTAGTATTCCATGGTGGAGTGAAAATGACGAGTGGATTTATACGACAAAAATATTGGATCATTGGAGGAAACCGCGCTACGAAAAAACGATTAAGAATGTGCGTAAAGTGTAGGAGACACGATCCCATTCTAAAACATCAACTCATGGGTGACTTGCCTTCATCCAGGTTAAATCCTAGTCGACCCTTCTATCATACCGGTATTGACTACACTGGACATGTTTTGGTGAAAGCGAACAAAGGTCGCGGCATCAAAACCGATAAAGGATACGTTGCAGTATTCGTATGTATGGTTACAAAGGCCATACATTTAGAACTCGTATCTGATCTCACTGCGTCGGCTTTTATTGCAGCGCTCAGACGTATGTCAGCCAGAAGAGGAGTTCCCGGCCACATTTACAGTGATCAAGGGAGTAACTTCATTGGAGCTAACAAGATCCTAAAACAAGAATACACAGAAATCTCAGAAATCTTATCAAGTCAAGAAACATTATTTAACGTCGCAGAAATGAACATTGAGTGGCATTTTAATGCTCCGTCATGGCCTTCTGCTGGCGGACTTTGGGAAGCTGCGGTGAAAAGCTTGAAGCATCATCTTAGGCGTGTTGTTGGTGAGCAGAAACTCACCTACGAAGAATATAACACCCTCCTATCTCAACTTGAGGGTTGTTTGAACTCTCGACCACTTTGTCCTTTGAAGGAGGATCCCGAGGACATAGACTTTTTAACCCCGGCACACTTTCTTGCAAGTGGGCCTATCTTAACGATCTTTGAAACCGAAAATGATCTCAGGACTCGGTGGCACTTGGTACAAAAAATCTATAGAGATATTTGGGTCCAGTGGAAAAAAGACTATCTCTCACAGTTATCCATTAGAGCTAAATGGAGACAATCTCAAAGGAATCTCAGTCTCAACGATATTGTTATCATTAAAGATGATAACCTCCCGCCTGGGAAGTGGGCTCTAGGGCGTGTAGTAGAACTGCATCCTGGTTCGGACGGACACGTCAGAGTCGTTACCCTTAAAACCAAAAATGGTTTCCTAAAACGGCCTGTTGTTAAGCTATCTCTATTACCAGCAGACAGAGACAATAATCCTCCTAGTGACACAAACGCTAAGGATGAAGCACCAAGGAAGAAAAATCCCAAGCGTACCTCATTCTCGACTATAGCTCTATCATTAACGCTATTCCTATTGTCACTAATAAACTTATCTCAAGCATCTTATAGTTTTACTCCTCTGAGCAACAACAGCGTTTATTTCGATAAAATCTCCAACATGCATCTTATTAGAGACGATTGGCGTTTAATTGTTTATTATGACACATATCCCTACAAAGAAGGCACGTCGGCACTCGAGAAGTATATCAATTACCTTGAAACATTATGCTCCACTATTAAAGAACACACACCTTGCGACGGTATCGTCTTACAACTCGGGCACGAGTTCAAAGAAATTAAACATTATGATAGTATGTTGACAATGAATGAATCATTTGTAACTGGAGACGAGCGGCGGCGCCGGCGTCGTGGTCTAATAGACGGAGTAGGCTACGTCGCAAACAGCTTGTTTGGTGTGCTGGATCAGCGTTTTGCGGAGAAATACGCACAAGACATCGACCTTTTGAAAGAAAATGACAAACATTTGTATAACCTCTGGAAAAACCAAACCTCAATCGTGGAAGCCGAATTTAATCTCATGAAAAGAATGGAGAAAGCTGCGAACAAACACCATAAATCGATAAATCAAAAGTTTAATTATCTCAAAGAATCCTATCAAGATCTTCAACGCCATGTCCAGAACATGACTCTAGTTACCGATTTCTTAGCATCTGCTATGACGGCGAATAACTTAATATATAGCCTCAGGAAAATACAAGACTCCATTCTTGATACGGTAACTAATATTTACAACGGAAAATTGGACTTCCATCTGATATCTCCTCAACAGCTGAGAACGGAATTAAGTTCTATATCAGCACATATCCCCAAAGACATGGCACTTCCTGTCAACCATTTGAATCTCAAGGATCTCTACAACTTAATAAAAGTGCGGACCAAGTACTATAGTAAGTACTTGATTATTGAAATAATGATACCCCTCATCGAAAGAGACCTTTATGAAATCTTCAACCTCATTCCAGTCCCACGAATATTGAACCACGACATGATACATGTGAAAGTTATCTCAAGTTTTGCTGCCATTAACCTCAGAAAAGACTCATACGTAACCGTTACTGATGCTGACCTCCAGTCTTGTATAAGACAAAATCCTGGGATGATTTTATGTCATACCAAAAACCCTATAAATATCTTAAAAGATGATCACAGCTTGTGTGAAACGATCGCACACACAAGAACCTGTGCAACGATTGGAACCCCTTGTAAAAACATTTGGAAGGAATTAACAGCAGATAATAAATATTATTATTTTTGTTGCAATGAATGCAACTTTAAACTTCTCTGTGATGGCGAAATTACTGCCGTTAAATTGATGAATGCAGGTCTGCTGAATGTGGAAGAAGGCTGTATGATAAAGACGGACAATTTCGTTGTCCATTCTAATAAAAGGCTGTCTAGCAAAATGAGTACAGGTGCAAAAATTATTGCTCCACAAATATCACCTATTAATCATATAATCAATATATCTATCCCTGAAACTCCAGAAATAAATCCTAATAATTCTGAAATATTGCGACAATTTGAAGATATACAGAAACAAATTGAGATCATGAAACAAACTGAACCATTAAGTGATAAAATATCCTATCACGACGTACATCTTTATAGCGTCTTGTATGCTCTAATCTTTGGAATCCTGATAACTGCGGTGGTATACTGTTGGCGGCGACATAGGCGGTCAACACGTCGAGGATCCTCGGTGCCTGCTGGAGAGGCATCTACTGCGATCTCTTCACATCCCGGAAATGAGAGTGTCATAAGTGAGTGTAGTGCGGTTAGGGAAAAAAGGCAATCTGTAGTCCAAGTGAAAAGTGCAGTGAGTGAGTGTTGTGATCTTAGGGAAAAAGGTCAATTTAGACAATCCGTGAAAAGTGATCCCAAAAATCTTATTAAATCCAGCGAGTGTTTACAAACAAAAGATAGGGCCTCGTCCCCTGTTTTTCGCGTATTTTCCCTTCCCGATCTAAGCTCTAGTAACTACGTGTAATTGTTCAAAATATTGTTAATCACTCACTATTAACCCTTATCCTTGTCATTTAGTTGATAAGTTGAATATTGTTTATCATCTTGTAAATCTCACTTCCATCTTTACCCTACTAACCCCTATCTTTGCCCCTGGGAGCATGTACGGGTCAACCACCGTACAGTACGTTTGCCTGGGTCATCATTATTGCGCCACCCGCTCGGTACATTTCCATCATTTATATTATTGCAGTTACACCGCAATAGTTTAGTACGTAGTTCGGAGACATACCGTACGCGTGGCTCATAATCCCATATCTTTCACCATTCATCCTAGTATAAATTAATCTTAATCCTATATTTGTGGAAACAGACAATATAGTCAATTTATTGATCTTAAACTGTCTTTCATCTTTTATCTCTATCTCAATCCAACCCCGAACAGTATTCACACCAGTTGACCCGGGAGAGATCAAAAAGATTATCCTATCCATTAAATCCAAAGCCGTGGGTTGCGATAACATCACTCGTTATATGATCGTGTCGGCTCTGGATCAACTCCTTCCTGCAATCTCCCATATCATTAACTTTTCCCTATTTTCTGGTGCTTTCCCTTCCTTGTGGCGTAAAGCCCATGTACGGCCCCTGGCTAAGATTCCCAGTCCCACTCTATCTAGTCACTTTCGTCCGATTTCCATTCTTCCCTTCCTGTCCAAAGTGCTCGAGGCCTGTGTTCACAAGCAATTCTCATACTTCATTTATCACAACTCCCTCATTAGCCCGTATCAATCCGGTTTCAGGCCCGGGCACAGTACCGTGACAGCTCTCCTTAAAGTGACTGACGATATCAGGCGGGGAATGGAAGACACTAAAGTTACTGTTTTAGTGTTAATCGACTTCTCTAACGCTTTTAATACCGTCAGTCATGAAGTCCTTTTGTCCATCCTTTCTTATCTCATGGTCTCTCAAGAGGTACTGGAATGGTTTTCCTCTTATCTTCGGGGGCGTAAGCAGTCAGTTCATACTGGTGACTCTTCTTCAGGGTGGTGTGATCTTGTAGCTGGCGTCCCCCAAGGCGGTATTTTATCTCCTCTTCTATTCTCAATTTTTATAAATTTTATTACTACCGAGCTTCAGTGTGCGTATCATCTCTACGCCGATGATTTACAGCTTTACTGTCAGGCAGGTGTTGACAATTTATCGGATGCGATCGAGGAGCTAAACCGAGATTTACGAGTCATTAAAAACTGGTCAGATCGATTCGGGGTGGCGGTTAACCCTACAAAGTGTCAGGCAATCATAGTTGGGAGCTCCCATAGTCTGAGAAAGCTGGATTGCCTAAATGTACGTCCCGTAATCTTTGACAACACAGTAATTCCGTTTGGCTCCGAGGTTAAGGATCTTGGTTTGCATGTTGACACTTGCCTTGACTGGCGGAAGCAGGTCACAAGTGTCAGTCGAAAAGTTATTGGAACGCTGCGGTCGCTCTATCGCCTGAAAAACCTTCTTCCAGCTCACATAAAGGCAATGCTTGTACAGTCCCTAATCTTTCCCATAATCGACTATGGCGATGTGTGCTACTATGACCTGAATGCAGACCTTCTCAATAAACTAGACCGCCTTCTAAATAGCTGCATTCGATTTGTCTTCAATCTGCGTAAATATGACCATGTATCCGCGCATCGGTTAATTTTAAAATGGTTACCCATTCGTCAGCGTAGAGCGCTAAGGGTCTTGACTACTTTGTTTTCTCTACTCGATAAACCCACTTCTCCTTCTTATCTGACTTCGCATTTTCAGTTTCTGTGCTCGACTCACGCTAAAAATCTTCGATCAACCACTAATCGTCTTCTGCGATGTCCCTCTCACCGCTCTGGGTTTGTCCATTCTTCCTTCCGTGTCCAGGCGGTCTCCCTATGGAATGCGCTCCCTCCGAACATCAGGACGGCAACCAGTCGGTTCTCTTTTAAGTTGAAGGCGCGTGAACACATTCGCAAGGAGTTCGAAAAATCGTCACAACGCTGATTTGTTGTTTTCGTTTTTCTCAATTACATTTTTAATTTTGTTGTATGTATGTATTTAAGTATATATTTATTATTGTATTTCTATTTTCCGTTTATTCTTTCCCTTAAGTTGCACCTGCCACGTTCCGTCTCTGCACCACCCTAAGGTCGACTGGTAGAAAATGCCTAAGGCATTAAGTCCGCCATTGTACAGTAATTTTACTTGTGCAATAAGTTTAATAAATAAATAAATAAATAAATACTTCGGTCGCTTTTATCTCACTACATATGGTATTTTATGTGGAGCTGAAAACACACCTACCAAAAACCACCCACGGTGATCCCCCCCCCCCGCGCGCCTGACACATATTAGGCTTGAGAAATGGTACTGAAGTTCGACTCGTAGAAAGACTAAATTTAATGGTGACTGTTGGGGTTCCCTCGGGCTTAGTAAAATGAGAACTAGTGGACTGTATGAAGTTATTATAATTCCTTGAATTCGGTTCCAATGATCCCGAGCAAACAGAATAGTTGAGGTCGACCGTTCTTCTTGGAGAGTAGAGCTTGAGTGAGCTCCGAAGGTGCGTGGCGTCGTAGCCGCCGCTGAATCTTGCCGTGCTGTCGTGCGGTGTGTCACGTAGGCCACTCGGTGACGTAGCACTCACGCGTAGGTCACGGTTTGTTGGGTTCGGTTCTCAACAGTCACATTAAACAACGAAACCGAATGTAAACTTCGCTTCGATCTGTCAAAATTATGCTCATCTCTACATTTTCCCCTTACATACCTAGAGTCCAAGATTTTTTATTGTTTCTTCTTCTTGTCTGTTTATTATTTGTGTGTAATTTACTACCTACGAGTACTTATGTAAAAATCTTATTCATACTTTCCCACTGCATAAATGTTTAGTTTGGATGGCAAGATCTGAGTGACGTCATTATACATCCAATATGGCTGACTTTCAAAGATGGCGGACTAGTTCTTTTTAGGGTCCAAAAGTCCGAATTAAAAAACAAAACCCTTATAGGATCACTCGTGTGTCTGTCTGTTTGTCTGTCCGTCTGTCACATTCAATTTGCTCCAAATCTGCTAGACTGATAGAGTTGAAATTTGGTAAACACATAAATATCTATGACCCAAACACGGACGTGTACCATAAATAAATTAATTTGGAATATGGGGGTCACTTTTGGGGTGCAAATCGGAAATTTAAAAATCAAAGTTTTTCAAACTGTGTTGTGTGACATATCAAATGAAAGGGCACATTGTGAGGGTCTCGAATATATATTTTTACACAGTTTTAATTCATACAATTTTGAAGTTATTTAAGAAAATAGATGAAAAATGACCCCCCCCCCTCTTATCTCCGAAACCACTGGTCCTAAAATTTTGAAAAAAAATTCAGAAAATAGGTATTTACTTATAAATTACAGGAAAACCTATAAGGTGGAGGTAGTTTAAAAAAAAACCTGCAATCAATATGATTTGTTCGGAACCCTTTGCGCGCGAGTCCGACTCGCTCTTGGCCGCTTTTGTTTATGAATTACCATGATATCGATATCAAATGAAAGGATTTGCTGAGATGAATACTAAAAGTTAAATGACGTAACTCTAAGCGGGTTTTTTAAAGCTATAATATTTTTTACCTCAAGATTGAATGTCACTTTCACGTTAATAGACGAGGGTAAAAAACGACCTATTCTAATATTAACTTGTCTCCTCATCAGTTGAGAAGGACTCTCAAAATGCAGTCGCAGGCTTCAGCTGGCAAACAACGGAATCCAATTCTGCACTATCAAGAAAATCAGAAACATAATAATACTGAAACTTTCAAATAAACATATTATTATAATATTAGCATCACAAACTTTTTTTTTCTTTGATTGTACATTTTCGAGCATTACAATCCTCCGTAATCGAGGTTGTTTTTTTATACAGGGTCAACTATAATTTGTTTTATATTTCTTTAAATGCGCTTGCCAGCGCACCTTAACCAGCGCTGGGGCTCTGTCTCGCATAGGGTCACAGCACTAAGCTGAGCGATGGCCGTTTTGCGTGGATGTGACGCATATTTTCCCCCAGCTTTTCTTTTTTTGTTGTGTTTCTCTGTCTTTTGCGTCATGTTTACCGTAAATAAACGTATTTTCTTTCTTTCTTTCTTTCTAAATGTTTTTTTTCGATTTGAAACATCATGTAACAAAATAAAAATACGATGACCATTTTTTAATTTATTTATTACTCAGACAACTTAGTTTATTTGAGTACAAAGGAAATACAACAATTAGCATTTACACTATGTTCCTCTTTTTCATTATACTGTACTTTATTCCTGGTCTTACATTGATTTATATAAAAGTATTAATTTGTTATTTTAGTTAAGGATAGTATTTTTTTAGTTCTGTACATTATCAGTTTATATAAAGGAAAAATAACTAAGGAAATAGGCACTATGGCACAGTAATAATAAATGAATATTTGCCTATATTCATATAATACTTTATAATATCCACCTACATATATATATTTCCTATAGCAATTGTGAGGATAATTATTTACATTATTAATATTATTTAGGTACTTCCCTACCTAGAACAAAACATGATTTTTGTGAAAATTCTGATGATCAACGATATGCAACTACCTAATAAGCAAGTGTTTGTTGTATAGTTAGTATAATGGGTTTATTGGAACTAAGTAAAGTAAATGGGTTTATTTGTAAGTAATCATTTGCTTTACCTATTATTATCACACAGAATTAATATATTTTCCTAGCTTCCATCAAAACATAGTATAGTTGTATTTTACAGTGCTATTAGGAGGTTAGTGTCGATATATGAATCATATGCGGTGACTCATGGGCTCAAATATAATGTTGGGAAGAGTGAACTAATGCTTTTTAAAGCCCGTGGTTTTTCTTACCCAGCATTCCCCAATGTATCTCTGTGTGGCACTCCTCTGTGTAGGGTGCCTAAGTTTAAATATTTGGGTTATTGGGTCACCGATGGTTTGACTGATAATGTAGACATAGAAAGGGAAATAATGTAGACATATAAAGGGAACGCAGGTCGCTGGCTGTCCGTTGTAACATGCTGGCCCGCAGGTTTGCACGGTGTACGAATTCAGTGAAAATCACGCTTTTTAAAGCATACTGCCAATCTTTTTACACCTGCAGCCTGTGGGTCAGTTATTCGCAGCGGGCATACAGCGACCTGCGTGTCCAATAATAATGCACTCAGGGTACTGTTGGGGCTGCCATGACGTTGCAGAGCGTCAAGGATGTTTGCTGAGGCGCGAGTGGATGGATGGCTTTGCCGCTATCGTCAGAAAAAGATGCGCCTCCCTACTTGCTCGGGTTCGTGGCAGTACCAACACTATACTGGGTGTTTTTACTGATAGGTGGGAGTCCCCCATGCTGCAAAGGGGTGCGGCTTCATGCCGTAAAATAATTTTATTGGCAATACTAACATTAGCTCTTAAGCACATTGTTACTAACAAAATATGGACCTGGTCTGAAAATAAATGTTTATTATTATGTTTTTAAACTTCGTTTTTCTCAGGTTAAAACCTGGTATTTGCTAGAATCTCACGGGTGTGAACCAAGGTGATATCCTAGTTATTTCTTTCAGATGGTAAATTGCTTTGTACTGCAGTGACATTGTTATCTAAATCTAGTTGTAAAATTTTTCTAACTATTCGGTTATTGTTTAATATGGCAGCTTTTTGTAGTGTTAGGTATGTGTATTTGGATAGATTGAGTGCATTAAAACTATTAAATATTTGTTTCGGAATAACACCAGTTGTTGATACTACTATTGGAACTATTGTGACTCTATTCATTTTCCAAACTCTCGTGATTTCCTCTTGTAACTCTAACTCTTATTATTATTATTATTATTTTATGAATTTTCGAATAATATTAATTGATAACGGGCTAGATGAAAATGTAATATTTTAGTTTAATTTTATTTAATTCTCTATCACTGTTTTAATTTTATCATAATAAATTTTGTTACGAAATAAAAATATTAAGTTATTATAATTTATTCCATATCCGTTTATTTAATTTTTTTAACTTAATAAGAGTTGGTACTTACAATAGTGGTACAAAGGCAGACTTAATGTAACTATTGATGTTCTACCAGTTAACCTTTGGATTAAACTACACCGTGGTAAGTGCACAGAGTAACAAATAAAAAATTATCAACTAAACTCGAAATGAATATCCATTGACCTACAGACTACTAATTAGTTTAGCAGTAAACCAATGTTAATATCGCAAAAAATATACAAATAACTACGACAAAGGTCACAATTACTACCCCGTCACGTGTTGAGTACAGACTCATCAGACCCTTGTCATCAACGATACATACATAATACCAATCTGGACGATAAAAATGAGCTCCGACTACTTGTAAGAGTGGATAAAAAATAACTTCCCTGAACTACATCTGAAATAAATACTCAAAGTTTATGCGTTAGCCATCGAACCCCAGGCCTGAGGACGGCGAGTAATGGGTAGCTCGCCCTCCGATCAGCACCAGGCCCGAGAGTCGATTGCGCGTAGTGTTCCACGCGCGCCTCAAAGAGTTGTCAGCATTCATGACGCGGTCCGTCATGGCCGATGTCTGCCCAGGGGTTGAGGATAAATTTGAAACAGAGTTACCTCGTCCCTGGGTAATCAGGGCAGGGAAGGAACAGTGGTGGGTTTTAGTCAATAAGAGTCTGACACGCCCTCCCGCTCCACCCAGAGCGGGAGATGTCATTGGATGATTTCCCACACCACAAAAAAAAAAGCCATCGAAACGAAAAAATAAAAACATGTTTTTGCTCTACTTTAGATGACAAAAAAAAACACGATAAGGCACTTGTCCCACCGCCAACGATGAGCGAGAAGCGAGTAGAGCTAGAAACTAAAAACGAGTTGGCGAGTAGCGAGTATGTAGTTGCGATAGTTATATCGCTGGGCTTTAAGCGAGTGTGCGAGTGTAACAGGATTACACATGTGCAGCTAGTAGCTAGTGGATGATACCGCTATAGTTTTTAGTTTCACAACATAGAGCAAAGTCAAAAAATCTGCCTAGTCTGGATTTTCCAGGATCGCATCTTGGCTCGACCACATATGACCCAAAATATCTCCAAAACCACCTGCATAATATGCTTCTCAAAGTATAACAGTTCCCAACCTTCTACTGTATGACTTCAAAATCAAAATTCACAGTTGTCAGACCCCTTCCAACTCTGACTTTACTTGCCCTTGCATAGAAATTGAAAAAGTTCAAAATATGAAATATTTAGGTAGGTATAATTGTCGATCAACGTTTGTCATGGCACGTACACACTGAATTAATAATGATAACAATAAGGAAACTGATCTGAACATTTAAAACGCTACTTTACGTTACTAATAGAAGCCTGCTGTTACAAATTTACACTTCACTGGCACAGTGGGTGGTAGCGTATTGTTTGCCAGTTTGGGGAGAGCCTTCAAAAACTAAATACCTAGAACTAGTGAGAGCTCAGAGATCGTTATTAAAAGTTATGTTAAGCCTAAAAGATTTCCAACTAAAAGTCTTTAAACCTAGCTTTGACGTTCTAACCGTCTCAAATTATTTAGAAAAAACACAAATCTCTGTTCCTGTTAAGTCAACATTCGTTATCAGGCAATACGCCTGAAAATCCTCTTACTTATATAACCTGACTAGCTTCCGCCCGCGGCTTCGCCCGCGTAAAAAGTATGATTATAAATTTGAGTGGTATTTCCAGAGAGTAGCACGTTAAAAAAACACTGTAGATATCAAAATCCATAGTAGAAATTAGGTTGCGAGCCAGAACTTTTTGAACGTCGTTCTACATAAAGACAGACCCTTCACCACTTCTTAGCTTCTTGCCCATGACTCTATCTGCGTAGACATACGGATTGAGTTCAGAGAAAAATCAAACATTTGTGAAAGATTAGAAGTTAGTACGGGCTAGGATTATGATAAATTAGAATTTCCTACATTAGTAGGGCTTACCAAAGTTGGACCACGATTTTATGCGCTGCTCCGAACATCTCTTTTCTATGGGCTACCTATTTTTTTTTTGCGTTTGTCTATCTATCTAGTATGTAGTTTTGTTATTTATGTTAAATTAACTTTTTCATGATTTTGGCACCCTGATAGTTTACCTGCGGCTTCATCTGCGTGCAGCGTGCAGGTCTGAAATTTCTCTTCTGCATGATTCTGTTTTCCTGGTAGTTTAAGAATCTATACCGCTCAGGATTCCAGCCCCAAAAATACTTATTCAAGATGATGATCTTGAATGATCTGATCACGTCTTATAATCCCAGCCCCTCCCTGGTAGTGCGTGAATCTATACAGCTCGGAAATTTTACTTCTTCACGATTCTGTTTTCCTGGTAATTTGAGAATCTTTCTCTACCTCCTACGATTCCTGCCCCAGAATACTTTTAGTGTTTCTGGTCTCCTGGTAGTTTGTTAGTCTTTATCGCTCATGATTTTAGTCCTCGAAATGTTCCAGTCTCCTGGTAATTTGTAAGTCTCTACCTCTCCTAATACCAGCATCGGAATATGTTTTGTGCTTCTGATCTTCTTCTAGGTTATGAATCTATACCGCTCAGGGTTTCAGCCCAGTCTTGGTATACATTTGTTTGTTCGTGTAACTTTTTCATGATTATGTTCTCCTGGTAATTTGTGAATCTGTACCTCTCATAATACCAGCCTCAGAATATATTTTGTGATTCTGATCTCCAGGTTTTTTTTTTTTTTTTTTTGGGGGGGTGGGAAATCATCTTATGACTCCTTCCGCTCTAGGGTGGAGCGGAAGGGCGTGTCAGACTCTTACTGACTAAAACCCACCCCTGTTTCTTCCCTGCCTTAGTGCCAAGGGGCGCGGTAACTGTGATTCGAATTTATCCACGATACCTGGGCAGATCCCGCACTCCTGGATCTACTAACACCCGATAAGACTATTGCAATTCATTTGGATTAAGAGCTTGATGCAAAGACGGTAATTATGTGCACCGCACGGAGATTCCTACCTCTGGAGCCATGAATACTACTACCTAGACTGCGTTTATGATATCTCGGGCCCTACGCGCCCGGGGGCGAGGTAACTCTTTCGAATTTATCCTCCACCCCCGGGCAGGCACTGGCCGTGGCAGGCCCCGTCCTTTGCTGACAACTCTTTGAGACGCGCGTGGAACACTACGCGCCGTCGACTCTCGGGCCTGGTGCTGATCGGACGGCGAGTTACCCACTACTCGCCGTCCGCAGGCCCGGGTCTACGGTGGCCGGAGTTCGTCTCGCAGCCCCTTGCGTCTCCTGCGACGGCTGCTGCTGGGGGCGCTAGGGCGACTCTGTCTCTGTTGAGTCTCCCTAACGTGTGCCGCCTCCCTCTTCGCGAGCATTACTGCTTCGCAGAAGGAGGAGACGGCCCCCCATTCCCTCTCACTCCGTACCATGGCCTGAACCAGGGCACGGCGCGAGAGGTCCCTGCCGCCTATCGCATCCACGAGGACACGGCGGTGTTCTGCCTAGGCGGGGCAAACCTCCACCGTATGCTCCACCTTGTCCACTGGGCGATCCTCGCAGTGGAAACACGCAGGGGTTACCTCCGCCTTGATCCGACACAGGTACCTCCCGAAACAGCCATGTCCGGTGAGGACCTGCGTCAGGCGGAAGGTGAGGGCGCCATGGCGCCTCTCCAGCCACTCCTCAAAGAGGGGCACTACCGCCTCGATGGTGGCGTGCCCAGCGCTGGGTTGCGACAGTCGCTCTCTCCATGTCACCATGAGATCCTGCCGGAGCTCTGTCCGCCGAGCCGCGTGTTGTCGCGGCAGCGGAGTTTCGCCCCGGCGTTTAGCCTCCAGATCCCATGGTGACAGTCCGGCAAGGAGGCTCGCTGCCTCACGTGAGACCGTGCAGTATCCCCGGATGATGCGGATGGCCATGACCCTCTGAGCCACGTTCATCTGGCGCGTTGACCGCTGCGTCAACGAACGCGCCCACACCGGTACCCCGTAGAGGGCCATGGACCGCACGTTCCCCGCGTAGAGCCTCCGGCAGGAGGCGTTTCAGATTGGGTAGGAGCCGCTTTAAGGCGGCCCCGGCCCTGTCCAATCTGGGAGCCAAACGTCGAAAATGCTCGACGAAGTTCCACCGGCTGTCGAGGATGAGTCCCAGGTACTTCATCGTACCCTCGACGCCGATGCGAACCCCTCTCTGATCTCCAGGTAGGTTGTGAATCTATACCGCTTTGGATTTAAGCCCCAAAAATACTGGTTCATGACTATAGTCCTGGTAGTTTTGGAATCTATACCCGTCATGATTCCAGTTCCGGAACTACTTTTTCGTGAATCCTGAGTTTCTGTTAGTTTGTGAGTCTTTATCACTCATAATTTTAGTCCTTGAAATACTTCTCATGTTTCTAGTCTCCTGGTAATTTGTGAATCTCTCTACCTCACAAAATAGCTGCCTCGGAATTTATTTTGTGATTCTGATCTGGTAGCGTGTGAATCTATACTACTCAGGATTCAAGCCCGGAAACATTTCTTCTTAATTCTGGTCTCCTGGTGGTTTGCGAAGCTATACCGCTTAGGATGGTAGCCCCGAAAATACCTTTTAATGATTCTGGTCCCCTGGTACTTTGCGAGTCTTTACCGCTCATGATTCCAGCCCTGGAAATACAGTTCTCATGTTTCTGCTCTCCTGGTACTTTGTGAGCGTATACCGCTAATTAAGCCTGACTTTGGATTTCTACTTCCACCTCAGCCTTCGCTAAGTCTTGTCATTAACCGGGATAAAAGGTAGCCTATGTGTTAATCCAGGCTATGACCTACCTGTGTGCAAAATTTCGTTGAAAACCCTTAAGCCGTTTTAGCGTTACCTTCAGCCAAACGTACAAACATACAAACAAACATACAAACTTTCGCATTTATAATATTAGAAGGATTAACAAAGATTTAAATATTTACTCACTTTCAAATTGGGACTGCAAAAATGCTCTGACTGTATGGCTAAAGTCTAAACTTATCATGAGATTGAGTATATGGTGCAAACGAAAAGTCTTAATTATTAACGTCTTCGATTAAATATCTAGGTACTAGAGACTAGGTACTCCATCCTCACCTACACTAATGTATATCATATGTACCTCGTCATAATACTATTGTTAAACTAAATACTATTAAACACGTATACACTCACACTCACATATTCTCACATAAACATCATCACACAATAGCGTACTTCGAACTAATTAGGGTTTCGTACCCGAAGGGTCCAAACGGAGCCCTATTGTTGTCACTCATGTGTCCGTCCTGTCTATAGATGTGAAGCTGGTTACTAACATTTCTAGTCTAGCGGCTAAAAACGTCTTATTTGGCTTTTTATCATTTGTAGCGATAAGTAGCGGCTGGAAACGGCTGCTCACATTTCATTTGATACATTCACATAATTTTGTTTTTTGTTTTTACTATACTACGTTATTTACTATTACATACATTTTAAATTAATAGACAAACAATGACACCAACACATAAACACAAACGTTGTTTCAGTTCGTCTCTGAATTAAGTAAATTAGTATGTAGAAACGGTATAAAAAACAAAAAACTTTTTTACAAAAAAATACAACCGACTTCCAAAAAAAGTGCAAAATAACTTTAATTTCGGAAGTCGGTGTTTCTGGCTTTGTGTCTTCGTTTTTTGACACCGACTTCCGAAATTAAAGTTATTTTGCACTTTTTTTGGAAGTCGGTTGTATTTTTTTGGAAAAAAGTTTTTTATTTTTCACTTTTTAGTTGTGGTTCCCCATTAAACTGTGTTAACAATTCATAGACATACGATCGTAGCAATCGCGGTTGATTTGCTGTCAATTTTAGAAGAGTTCCGTTGTCTGTCTCCAAAACCCCATCAGATCTATATGAAATTTAAATGGGACCATTTCGGAACAAACCACATTCAAACAAAAAAAGAATTTTGCATATCGGTCAATATTTGTAGGTTATGCCCGAACATACATAAAAAAAAGGAAATACAAACATCCGAATTGATAACCTCCTTCTTTTTGAAGTCGTTTAAAAAATAGCAGAATACAATAAATGCTACTGTATAATAAAAATTTATTTATTTTATTTATTTATTTTCGCCTTACATCTATCTTTACAGGTTTTTTTTTCCCCAATGCGATAAATGCGCTTATCCTAAATTATGTATACCAACCTATACCTAATTGTAAATAATGCACTCCTAATGAATTCACCCAGAGTACAACACAAAAGGTCAATTTCATTATGGACCAAGTTGAGCGTGCGAGGTGCACGCGTCAGCGGTGCCTCCCTTAAAAGGTTGGTCCGACTGCACGGCTCCACCAGCATGTCCGGTCGCCGTCGTCTCCACACGTACCTGTCGGGAACACACAGGCTCAGCCGCTCCAAAACAATTGCATTATGCAACTTTCCTCTAAAAAAATTTAAATATATATGAGGTGAGTGCCAACTCCCTCCTAACCCTTAGCTCATTGTATCCTACCATCCCTAAAATAAATAAGAATTTATCAATAAAAAATGTAATAAAAATCAATTGTTTTTCGATGTCGGGTATGTACCCGGTACCAAGCGGATGGTTACTCATTTCTAGCCACTGGTTTCAGTAACTACGGGCTTACAAGCCGCTGATTTACAACTATAGTCCTGTCTGTCCGTCCGTCGTCTGCCACAAAATTTTGTTACGAAGAATTTTTTAACTTCCCATTGAGTTATGAACTTGAAATTTGGTGATAATGTTTATTAATACGTGTACTTTACTAACAAATACCAATATCTGGTTCGGAACTTAATGTTCGAAATCCGACACGCACTTCGCCAGGTTTTTTATTTTGTTTTTCTTTTGTTTTTTTTTTATTTGTTTGACTTACTACTTACTTATTACTTTTACCTGCGGGATGTCTAATCAATAGCACTGTAACTAATGGAAGGGCGCAATTTCTTAAAACAAGTACAATACTTAGGTACCTACTTAAATGGAAATTTCCCTAATGAACTTCTAAGCGCATTGTAAGTTAATGAAATATTTTTTTTTGTTTGTTTACACGGAATGTATACTGTACGTTTCTTGAGCGTCAAAGAAGCTGATAGTTAGTCGCTTCCTCGCCGACGGTGGGACAACTTGCCTTAGTCTCTATAAAATTCTGTCGGAGTATGGCTCAGAAATGACCGCAGTCCTTTCCAATGGTTTAGGTTTTGAGAAAAGTGTACCTATAGCTAGCTTATTTCTGACCAGGAAGAAGAAATAATTTATACGGAAAGCGGGTACCACTATCCTTTAAATACATAAGAAAAATACCAACCAGTACCTATTAGTTTCATTGTCAGCTTTCCTTGTTGTGGTAATGCCATATAAGAAACTGAGCGTCATTGAATTTATGTAGGTAATCCCAACCGCATCTATATTTGGAAGTGTTGAAATAAATATCCATGTTTTATACAGGGTGAAATTTAATTTGACGCATTCCTTTAATGTCAATGCTCCAGGGTATCCCGCGAATTTCAAATTTTCTTACGGTTTCTGCAATTTGCAGGACAAAAAAAAAGTGTAACCTGACACTTTTTTTTTTTTTGTATCTTGGTCAAAATTTGATTCGCGACCGTAGCAAGTATTATATACAGGCTGTAAGGAACAAGATACCGCAAACTTCATGAAAAGGTTACACCTAATGTCAGTAACAAAATGATGATAGTCATTAATCTCGGTAATGATCGATTACAGAAATTGACTTTTTCAAGCACGCAATGTATTGTGAACAATACGATCTCAACGCTTCGCAATGAATGTAGGCGCGCGCGAGCGCGTAGTACGTGGTAGTGCGTAGTTACCTACCATGTCTTATACACACATACACCAGTGGTCGCGCCGCTACTCGCTTGTACCTAAATACACTTTCTACTTTGTGATAAAAATACATTTACGTCGATGTTGCCAATGTTTCCGATCGATAACAACTAGATCAGATTGGTTTGACCTATCCAGACAGTGCAAGCATTTGTCAGTCATCGCGAAGCTCAACTCAGAACTTTGAGGAACTTAACAAACCGACGAACAATACCAAAGTAAGGACATTTGAGTAGGCCGCAAAAATACTCAAACTGCCAGACAATCATAAAATCTACATGAATATAACGACATACATAGTTCTCGCATTCACATTATTCTATATGAGGACCATGCAGCTTAGTGTCTGTAGTGGTCTTTTGGAGAAAGAACAAAACATATTTGAGTGGACCTGTCCAGTCAGTGCAAGCATTTGTCAATAGTCGAATAGCTCAACTTAAAAACCAATAAGGAGCTCAATGACATAACGAACAATACCAAAGAAAAGTCATTTGGGTAGGCCGCAAAAGTACTCAAACTGTCAGACTACGTTAAAAATTACTGTAAAAAGGAGGAGAAAATAATAATAATAACCCACATAGTCCTCACATTTACAATAATTAAGTAATCAAAAAAAATAAAAATATAATACTTTACAAAGTAAATATTCGTGTCAAACAAAATAGTAATAATAATATGTCAATCAAAAAATAAAAAATAAATATAATACTTAACAAAGTATTCAAGTCAAAAAAAATAAAAATAAATAAAATGCCAATAAAAAAATAAATAAAAATATAATATAATACTACACAAGAATTGGAAGGTATTTACAGTAACATTGTCAACTCTCACATTTTACAAACATATATTTTATTAGTATTATTGATACGAGTAGTTAAAGGAAATAATACAAAAACGGGATAGTGAGGAAAAAAATAATAATTAGGTGGTAAATAAAATATTCTTTAGTTATTAATTATTTTGGATTTCCGGTATGTTTCATTATTACCCTGTCGGGTTTGTGAACTTAAGCTGTGTGCACTAGTGCTTGATCAAAGGAATTATGAATTGTAAGTATTTTTTTTTAAATAAATAAATCGCATTTTATGCAATACGGGGATATTAGACTTAGGAAAAAAGGTCGTCTTATTTAGCCTCTTGCGTGCACATTGACCGCTGGGAAATTAAAACAAAAATTGATGCTACGGCAAGGATGGATGGCGCCGCCGAGGCTGGCCTAGAAAGAGGTGGCGAGACGACCTAGACGCCTTCCGCAAGGGTTGGTACGAGGTAGATCTGGAAAAGAATACCTAGAATAATTCAGTGAAGGCCTGTGCCAGCGAGACAGTATAGGCTAAATAAAAGAAAATGTAAAATTATAAGCATAGCATAAACTTCAACGAAATTATAAGCATAGCATAATATTCAAAGAATTTATAAGCATGGTATAAGCTTCAAAGAATTTATAAGCATGGCTTAAGCTTCAAAGAATTTATAAGCATGGCACAAGCATAAAAGAAAGTAAAAGCATAACATTGCATATCTTTGAAGTTTTGGTTCTAGTACATGCGTTTCCTACCGATGTTTTCCATCATCGTTTTGAGTGTAGTGGTGATGAAATAATGCACACAATGTAAAGTGCCTGTCTGGGTTAAAACCCACAACCTAAAACTTGTAAGTACTCACTATGTGAAATGTGAATGTTAGATTAATTGACAACAACCTAATGCATATTCGTACCTTCTTCGTTCCGTCGTGGATAAACCTTAATAAATATATATTTTTTTAAATATAATTAAAAATATTAAAAAAAAATGTATTAAAATATAGTATTTCAAACACGGTTTCTTCCCATAGAAATGAATAACTTTCTTCAAGAAAGACATAGCAATATTCGGAAAAAAAAAATTAGATCTCCCATACTATTTTTGATCAGCTGGATACCTTTGTATCGAAAGACAATTGTTTGTGACTTCAAACTCAAACTTAAAACATTTGTTTCGAATAAACCGTCTCAGCTCATAATGCAATTTTCTCCAAATGTCCTTTCTCATAAGGTCCTTTTATCTAAATGTCCTTTCTCAAAATGTCCTTTTATCTAATTGTCCCTATCTCAAAATGTTCCTTTCTCGTAATGACCCTTTCTCAAATTAAAAAATATAAAAAAATGAAAATGTCATTTATTTGTTTACAAAAAAGTAAATAAAAAAAAAACTAATAATTACTCCACTAAAATAAAATGTTTGTTTACAAAAAAATCAGTCATAAGGAACTGTATTATTTACTCCACTAAAACAAAATGTAATTCTTTGTCTAATCGTTAGTTTTTTTATTTACGGAGAGTACCTCTAATAAACACTTAGTTACTGGTCAATGATATACGCTACGCAATCACATAACCAACAAACAATAATTAATTATTTATATTTTTCCTTGTATAGAAAATGAAATTACTAATAAGTATGGTATCATTTGTTTGAAGTTTATTTATTTGCAGTGAAAAAAATGTTTAATTCTCTTTATAAATAATATCTCGCAGATTATTTTGAAAAAATGAGTGATCAATAATAGTTAAAAGCATTAATTTTTATTTGAAAATAAAAAAGTTGAATGCAAATAATTTTTTTTTAAATTCTGATTTTGCGTTTGACCAGTAACTAAGTATTTATTAAAGGTGTTTTTAATAGAAACACAGAGAGAAAATAAAAATATGGTTTTTACTTATATTTTAATAAAAAAAAAAACAATGGCGAGTTACACTCAACGTCCACACTTGAATTTCAGTGGAGTAATTATTACCGTTCTTTTTTGATTGAATATTTTGTAACAATATAACAAATAAATGACATCCAATGCATTCAATTTTTTTTTTAAATTTTTGTTAGGGTTATTACGAGAAAAGGACATTTAGATAAAAGAAAATTCTGATACAGGACATTCTGAGAAAGGACATTTGACGAAAAGGACCTTTTGAGAAAGGACATTTGTAGAAAAGGACATTATGCGCTGAGACGATCATATTTATAGGCACTTTTGATATGTAAAAAAAAAAAAGTCGGTCAGTCAAAAAGATCAAGATAATTGATCATTCTAAAGCATAGATCCTTTTTCCTTGAAGAAAGAGGTTCATTTCCACGGGCAGTAGTCGTATTTAAGGCGCAGTTATACGACTTTTAATGGTTTTTAATTTAACACCACGTCTAAACGTAGCCGTTTTCTCACGTCGTATTTCTTTGAAAAAAAAATTCGGTACTCTAGACAATTTCCGTCGTAATTTGATTTGAGAATATTTGAAATTATATTTATACAACATAGTTCATTAATTTGTAATGTTATGTCTAAAAAATTGAGAATCACGTAAAAACTATAAAGCGTATTTTTATGAAACCTTCACCATTTTAAATCATATAAATATTTATAGTTTAGTATACGTGTTTTAGTATAATACCTTTTGTTTTATATATAATTAATTAATATTGTGTTATATTGTGTTTAATTTCGGACAGCTGCCCTGATGGGGGAGTGACACAGATCACGCCTTAAAATATGACCACCCATTTCCGTTACATTCTGTGTAAATGTATGGAACAGCAGATTTTTTTGACGATTTCTTAGTTGGTCCCGTATCAGAAATTGCTCACATGTGCATTTTTTGGATTTGAGTTATTTCTATGCCTTTTTTTTAGCGTGGGCAATCATCAAATTAATTCTCCCGGTCTGGTTGGAGCGGAAGGGCGTTTCAGACTCTTTCTGACTAAAATCCACCCATACTTTCAGTGGCCTGTGCCAGGGTCGCTAGGATTTTTCAAACACTGCCGCGACTCTGGCTATTTATTTCTTTGCTTGTAGGACAGGACATGTCTGCCGTATGCATGACGAGCGGTGGGCTCGTAAAACACAGGTTTGGTGTCCTGACACAGTGGCCGCGGTAGACCACGAAGGAGATGGCGGGACGACCTGGATGTCTTCCTAAAGAATTGAAAAGAAGAAGCAAAAGATCGTGACCGTTGGAAGGAATGGAGGGAGGCCTTTGCCCGGCAGTGGGATAGTACGGGCTAGTAATAATTGTAGATATGCCATGGATAATATTGTATATTCAAAACGAAAACGATTTGACTGGCCTGTTGGTCTAGTGGTTAGTGACCCTGACTGCTATGCTGGAGGTCGTGGGTTCGATTCCCACCCAGGACAAATGTTTGTGTAATGAGCACGATCATTTGTTCTGTGTCTGGGTGTAATTTATCTATAATATGTATGTATTTAGAAATATATAAGTATGTTTATCAGTTGTCTAGTACCCATAACACAAGCTCTGCTTAACTTGGGACTAGATGGCGTTGTGTGATAGTCGTGGAATATTATATTATTATTATGATTAAGATTAGGAGCGCCATAATAATCATGAAGGCTGCTAAATTCATCATCTTTGTTTTTTTTTTCTAGTAATCCTTTTGGTCTTCTTGGCCCTGACAACATGGCCTAACGCATTTGCAATGTACTACACGGGTACGAAGGAAGTGTTTCAACCGCCCACAAGCCGCCATCTTAGGAACGATTCCTATTTTGGCTACAGCATCACTTACGATGCATATAATAAAAAGTAAGTTTTGTATCGATTTAGAGAGACAGTTTTTTTTGTAGGTACGGAAATCAACAAATAAGTTCTCTCTGCTCTGGGTGAAGCGGGAGGTTGACTGACTGACTCTTACTGACTAAAACCCACCCGTGTGCCTTTAGTTGCATCTGCCAGGTCCACAGTGACACTTTCGATCAGTAAATATCATCTAATCTCTATGTCATAGTGCGGGGTGCCCACGAACAAAAAGACGCGGAATTTAGTCGAGTACCATAAATAATACAGAAAAACCGTTAAAAGTTACCAACCATAGGAGAAATAAATATTTAAGCGAACAAACCGCGCGAGCCAACGTGTTGGCCGTGGCGTGCTAGATAACAATTTTTTGCACCAGCTAGGTTGCTGGGACGTCACAGTGGCACGCTGAAATTTTAATGGTTGTTTAGCGAAATGATAGAATAAAATAGAATAGAATAGAATAAAACCTATGTCTTAATAGTATAATAGATTTATAAAAAAATATTTTTTAAAATAAACAAATGGCATAATTAGTATTGTGAGAAACAAAACCCGAAAGCGACCTCGAACCAATAGTAAGGCCGGGACTCCACCAAAGCGGAGATGTGTGCGGTGTGCTGTGTGCTGTGCGAGAACAACCAATAGAATTGTGTTATTCACACATCTTCTCTCCGGTCAGCTTCTTCTATTGGTTGTTCTCGCACAGCACACAGCACACCGCACATATCTCCGCTTTGGTGGAGTCCCGGCCTAACACACCCGAGTGGTCTCAACGGCGCGAGCGGCGCGCGGTCTTTGACTCACGCGGTACAGCAGCTGGTGGATTCAAATAACAGCTCACCGTGAAAACTTAGGTGGAGTGAGCGTGAAGTTAACTGTCATTCCAACTTGATTGTATGGATTTATCACCCACTTCACGTTCACTTCACCTAAGTTCTTAAGGTGAGATTTAAGGCCCTACTAACGGCCAATTGGCGTAAAAGTAAAGTACCAAAAACAGCCGTTTCTGACACTTTTGCCTACTACTTTTGGTACGAAGCATTCTGAGACCTGTTTTAACAGGGTATGTAATAGATGATATAACTACAAAATCTCTAATATTAACAAAATATAACAACGGAACCTATACTTTTATTTAATATAGCGATTAGTTAATATAATGAACGATTGATATATTTTTAAAATAACTAATTTTTATAAGCATAGCATACATTAAATATAAAATCGTTTGACATACGAGTACCACGCAAAAGATATAAAACTTATTTGGTCTAATATGATGAAAACGGCTACTTACAAACACAAAGCAAAATTGCATAGACACGGGTTAGTTTATTTAGCATTATTTTTATGGTGTAGCCTGTGGATAGCTCAACAAAAGTTATTGTTAGTTGTCACTTAGTTATTATCCTTCGCGCTGCGGGGCTCCTATTTCTGGATGGTTTAAAAAAAATAACCACGAAGGGCTCCGCTCCGCTTCGCTCCCGCCTTAGCCTTCTAACCTTACCTATCCGAGTTGGGGTACTCTGAGTCGGGGTGTTAACCATAATGACGTTTTTTTTATATATTAAACGTTATATCAAATGATTTTCGATTACATAAACGTTATATCAAACAACGTTATACTAATTAAGTTTTAAAGAAATTATATCAACAGTTGGTATATCTCACGTTGATTATATCTTATGAACGATAATAAAATGAAATTAGACCAAATGAGTTTAAACGTTATGAGACGCACCCGTTTTAACAACGTAAAAATACTTTACCCTCTTTGTAACAAACGTGACGTTGGATTCTTTCATATTTGTTTTCTATGCTATACTACGATTTGTTATTCAATGAGGGCGCCACTTTGCCGGTAGTAGACCCTTAACAGAATAGCACTATAACTACCTACTCCTAGTCTAGTGAGTTAGTATTATTTCTCTCGTTTTCGAGTTGATGCATATTTTTTTAATTATTTGTAAACAAAAATATTTTTATTTGATTTTATTTGATGAAGGATATATACAAAAACATTTAACTCTATGATTCAATAGTACGAGTATTACTGAGGGCATATCTTTCTGCCGCGAGAGAACAACCATTAAAATTTCAGCGAGTTTAGGATCATAATTTCACGTGGCAGCTCATAGTTCATTGTTCAAACATGAAAAATATAATGTAACGTTACAGCGACAAGGTATGTACATATGAAGTGTCAAGCTATATAAGAATTATGACGCTAAGCGTGTTCACTGACTGTACTTACATTGGGCGTCGACTCAGCTTCATCGGCCTTCGCGTCTAAGGCCCTTTCCCCCGGGCTTATCCTGGGTCAAATACTCGTAAATTTAATTGTTTCTTTTCTTTTATTTCTTTCTTTCTTTCAGATACGCCAATGTAGTATATAGGCGTTGTATAGAATGCCTAGTCAACGCCAAGCTCGTCTAGGAAATGAATAAAATGCTTTAATAAAGGGCGGGGGAACGCATTTTTTTTAGGGTTCCGTACCCGGAGGGACCATACGGAACCCTATTGTTGTCACTCACGTGTCCATTAATCCGTCGTCTGTCACAAAATTTGGTTACGAAGAATTTTTTAACTCCCATTGACGTATGAACTTGAAATTTGGTGATAATGTTTATTATTACGTATACTTTACTAATAAATACCAATATTTTTACATTTTTCATCAAAAGTCGAAAACTATGCGGCCTAAAAAAAAAGAAAAAAATGTGTGATAATGTAAAAACATCGTTCTTTCATATAATACCCCACATGCCCTAGCAACCCCACTTCAAATTTCAAAGAACCCCTTGCAGTCCCTGTTACAAAGAAAAATATGTATATTTTTATTTCTTACTTATTGTAAAATAGTTGGGCAAACGTCATCTACAACTGTTCCATATTTCAAGTTGATAGCATAAGTAATTCTTGAGATATCCAGCTGTGACAGACGGTCAGACAGACAGACAGACTGAATCGCACCAAGGGTTCCTTTTACCATTTTGGTACGGAATCCTAAAAATGATTCCATACACGAACCGAGCCCATTGGCAGCTTTAGGATTTCTAAAATTTATTTATTTAACAATTAATGTACATAATTATGTACATTTATAAGTGTTCTTTAATATGGAAACCTATTTTTTGTTAATATTTCAGATTAGTAATAAGTGCGCCAAGGGAAAATGATATAGGCGAAGTATATGATTGCTCTATAGAAGACAGAGCATGCACACCAATTGATAAGAATAATACAATACCAAGAAGTAAGAAGATTCTTTTTACTAATAATATAAATATCGTAGCCCCCACTTCTTTTATCTTTTTTCTTGATTTATCAATTAAAGCCCGAAAATTATCTTCTTCTGACTTTTTGCTTATTACAGCGTTATTTTTCGTTGTATATGTATATAGATCAAAACTCGCGGCAAATATGATAAAATAAATAAGTACCAAATAAAAATCATGTAAGTTACGATTTTTCAATCGTCTGCTTTTACGAGGAATAAAAATGGCGGTTAAACTGCTTTTGTTTGCTTATGTTTAACTTTCCTGCACATGCCAAGCTAGAACACACACACATTCACATCTGTTATTTTGTGAACAGGTTTCTTCCTGGTAAGCGCGCTCTATCATTGACTTTGTCTCTGTCACCTCTAACCTAGACTAGAGTCAAGAGCAAACCCATCTAAAATAAAGAAATAACCCACGCCTTATTTTGAGAGGACGAAAGTTTGAAACACAAATTCGTTATAAAATAATATTTTTCTAAATAATGATTTTTTAAACTAGGGAATATCGTGAACAGGACAAACCGAATTTATCAACAGTTTAAAATTATTTATTTACTGAGTAAGAGTTTTTTATAACAATCTCTGATAAATAGCAAGATTTTTATGAGTTTAGAAAATGCGAGCTATTTTAAACATGCAAAAAATAGGGTAATTATTTTTATAAAATTTTTCAGTACAAAATCACAGAAAATCGTACTGTGACATCTATATTTGCGTCGGTCTAACAGACCGATTCTCACCAAATAAGACCGTAGGTGCTACTTCCACAAACGCGGTCTGTATCGTCTATATCTTAAAATTATTGTAGCAACTAATCCGGCAGCTAACAGAAAGTACAAAATACGATCATTGATTATAATGGAAAGTATTTTTTTTTTTTACAAAAAAAACAACCGACTTCCAAAATAAGAAAATACAGAAGAAATAAAACTTTTTTACAAAAAAAAACAACCGACTTCCAAAAAAAAAATACACTAAAAATTTAAAAATAACTCGGAAGTCGGTGTTTGTATTTTATTTCTACGATATTTGACACCGACTTCCGAAATTAAAGTTATTTTTAAATTTTTAGTGTATTTTTTTTTTTCGCTTTTTAGTTGTTATACCCCAGAACTAAAAACCCCAATAACATGGAACGTGGAATTTAAACATTTGGAGAACACAAAAACGTCATCAAGATATGCGTATTTTTCGTTTTTGTTCAGTTTCTCAAAAAGCGCTAAAGCGACTTCGATAAAATTTCTTTGGGACCACCTCGGGAGTATATTCTTTCAGATAAAAAAAGAATTTTGAAAATCGGTCCACAACTGACGGAGAAATGCGCGGACACACATAAAAAGAAAAAAAAAAAAAACATACATACAGTTGAACATAGAACCTCCTCCTTTTTCGAAAGTCGGTTAAAAAACACGAAATAGTGTTTTGTCGGTCTTACAGACCAACGTGCGAGTATCAACTGGCCATTGTAAAATCAACCCTAAAACGTTCATATCACTCAAAAAAATTACATTTGCTTCAAATCAACTTATTTTAAAGAAAAGTTCTTACTTTTTGGGCTACATCAGTGGTTCCCTCTTAAGGTTATTACCCAATATCATAGTTTGTACACACTTTTTCATTATTTCAGTTTCTTCCCATTATACACACGATTACTGGTTCGGAGCAACCGTTAAAGCCGGGAAAACATTCGTAATGGTAAGTTTATGTAAAATGAGTTTATTAGTTACTCTGAGTTTATTTTCCCCTTTCCGTTATTATAGTCTGGGCAAAGGCTTCCCTCCTTTTCTTCCACGCTTCTCAGTTCTGTGTTACCTCTTTCCAATTCTCAATAAAAACATCTAAGTCATAATCATCATCATCATCTTCCTGCCCTTATCCCATGTTACTTGGGGTCGGCGCAACACGTTTTTTTCTTCCATTCTGTCCTGTCAGCCGTCACGCTATCCTACTACGACTAACTCCCTTTTCTTTCATATCACTCCTCACACAATCCATCCATCCTAAGTCATTATAATTATGATAATAATATGTTGTATTTTCAGATGTGCGCACCAAGATATACAGATTTGTGTAAGTAATAGATCATGTCTTAAATTATAAATTTTATAGAATAAAATAGTTCTCCTTCATGTATCCATGAGTGAAATCAACAAATTAAATAAAAACACAACTAAAATATAAATTATGAAAAAGTCTTGTGCTTTGGTAAGATCAAAAAAAAATGCTTTCATAAGTACAGTTCTTTGTTCAGAAGCTCGCCCCAGAAAGTAGATGGTAATTGATGATGATAGATTCATTAGTAAACACCATCGACGTCATCATCGATATCGATCATTTTAAACGTATGTACCAAAAACAGTGATTTCATTTAGTTTAAAAAAAGTTTTTTCTTTTCTTTTGGATTTGCACTGTTTGTGCATTAAAATACGCGGCATTTAGTCATGTATCATTTTAGTAGAGTATGAGCAACTAAAGTTGACGACCACAAACAAAAAACGATTTAAAGTGAACATCCCGCTTAAGCTTCAAATGTGACTTGCGCTTGAGAGTTTTCCAAGTTTGCAACAAACTGGGATATGGCGGTTGAGTGGGTGTCAAGTTTAGAAAGTATATAGTTTTTTGATACATAATACAGTTACTATGTTTTCCATTAGAATACGTATGTAACATATTCTACTGTATTTGCAATATTTAGCAGCAACTGTATGAAGTCAGCCTTTTTGGCAAACTTCGCTGAGGTAGTCAATACCTCTACTGCAATAGAATTCTCAGCTCCATTTTACCGCGATCACACCTGTTTCAATGATTCCTCATATTGTCCAGTTGTGTAAACACTTGAGATACAAAACTCCACTGCCACTAAACTTCACTCGAAAAAATCCAGCCATAAACCCTGTGACCTACAGTTTAGATACCTTGTTTTGTTATAGGGAGTAACAGATATGCGACAAATGGTAAATGCTACCAATACATGACATCTGGTGACAAAAGTTTGAAGGAAAGAAGACAAATTGCAGACACGGACAGACTGCGCAATTTACCAGTGGATTATCTTCTTGGTAATTATACATTTTCGAGAAGCTTGTTCGTGTCTTGCCAAACTGTCTTTGTTAAACGTACTTTTATCACAAACGCAGTCTAGTTAGTAGTATTCATGGCTCCAGAGGTAGGAATCTCCGTGCGGTGCACATAATTACCGTCTTTGCATCAAGCTCTTAATCCAAATGAATTGCAATAGTCTTATCGGGTGTTAGTAGATCCAGGAGTGCGGGATCTGCCCAGGTATCGTGGATAAATTCGAATCACAGTTACCGCGCCCCTGGGCACTCAGGCAGGGAAGAAACAGGGGTGGGTTTTAGTCAGTAAAAGTCTGACACGCCCTGGAACTCCATCCAGAGTGGGACAGGTTATTGGATGATTTCCCACCCCCACAAAAAAGGAGTGCGGGATTTTTCGAAAAAGTTACCGCAGCTCTTTATGTTTTTTTTTTTTTGAACGAAAAGAACAATTGAAAGAACACGGGTGGGGTTTAGTCAGTTAGAGCCTGACACTTCGTCTCGCTTTACCAAGAGCGAGAGAAGTCATTTGATGATTTCCCACCCTCAAAAAAAAAGGTTCCCAGAGGTAAAATTCTCAGTGTGGTCACAAAATTACCGGTCTCTGTATCAAGCTCTCATTCCAAATCTCAGTCTTGTGAGGTGCTATTAAAATTTGTACGATTAAAACTTGTTTACAGAGGAAGCTATGGACTCATTTGGTTGGAGTATGGACGTCACTCCTTCTGATTCCGTAATAGTTGGGGGCCCTGGCATGTACCATGGTAAGTAAATGGTTTGGGAGCTAAAGAGAAATAAAGTGCAGTGGAAACACGCACGTTTTCTACTTTAATTGAACGGAGAAAAACACACCTCTGGTAGACAGCCTCCTTATCGCCTAAAGTACTTGCAGTATGAACTGAGTCATCGGGCCATAAATGTCAATAGCAATAACAATGCGCAAAGCCTTGCGTCTTATCGATAGTTTGCTACCTTCATCATCATTTTTCTCCTGCCCATATCCCAATTTATTTGGGGTCAGTGCAACATGTCTTTTTCTTCCATACTCCTCTATTAGTCGTCATCTCTGTAGTCACCCCCTTTTTACCCTGTTTGCAAGGTAGCAATTGTAGTTTATATGCAGGTGCATATAAACTCCAATTGCGCGAGCGAGATAGACTATTACCAATTATTTATGGCCAAAAGACTGAGTTCTTAACGCGTTGACTATAAAGAGTCGCCTGGTGACCGAAGTTGAACCAACGTAATAAACTGTTCACAATCAACCGCACTGCGCGCTTGGCGCCAGGAGCTAGGTGATTCGCGAAATGCCCTTTTGTCTACCTGCCAGTGCGTTTTTGGCCTAATGGTTTCATTCACGTTTAAACTTGTTCTATTATTTCAAAGGTCGAGCAATGATTTATGAACAGCCAGAAAATCATAAAGTTCCGAAAATCATAGGAAAAGGAGAGCTCAAATCTTCCCCTGCTCCTGAATTAAATTTTGGTGAGATTTCTATATATATATTATTTATATTTTTTATTTTATTTTTCCAATGTGGTATGATAAGTGTGTTTAAAAACGAGTGAATGTGCGTTTTTGAACCTGTATTTAAAGTTAAGAAAATCGAGAAAGAATCAAAATAAAACTAAGAGCAAACTTGATGTCTTTGTTTTAATTGGGACAGTTTGGGGAAACCTATGATACGGGGAAACTATATTTTATTAAGAGAACCAGTACCTTTTTTATTTCTTTATATCGAATAAAACGTTTTGAACTGCAAACTTTGGTCTATATTTTTTTACAAATTGTAAGATAATCTGATCCCATAACACTACTTCTGCAGTATTGTATTGTTTGTTTTTGTTAAGTTTAATAGTTATACACTAATTATAACTTTGGAAAATGTTTGTTTAATGATTCTTAATCATTTTTTTTTTTACAAAAAGCACTTATTCGTATTATTCTAGCACTGACACCTACTCGTATCATATGAATACTTTTTAATAATATTATTTAAGACAATTCCAACAAATTTTAAAGAAAAAATAAGTCGAAAAAAATGATTTCCATTCATTCAGGTTACGCCGTTGCGTCTGGCAGGTTTATCAATAATGATTGGTCATTTGCTGTAAGTTCGCCATATGGTACTCGTGGCCATGGAAAGGTAAGGCACACATGCAATTTTGTTTACTTCACATTTTGTCTATATTAGAATAGGCGTGATGTTAACTTCCGTGTGAATATAAGAGGATTAGCTGCGTCGACCCCAAATGAATTGATGACGGCCTTAATTTAATTATTTTCAAATAAGGAGGGGTGCGGAACAGGGTGTGAAGTCCCACAAACCTCGATTGAAAATGGAGGATCCTCCGACCAGACGGGTGTTGTGTCTGGTCCGGGCAACTGCTCGATGGTTGATTTCGGACTGTTGTATAATATACACACTCCGCGCGATTTGAACATAGTATGTGTTCAAATCGCGTGGAGAACTCTGCTTGCGGGATTCAGAATTCGTATGTTTTTAGTTTGTATGAGGCGTCACAGATGTCGCAACTTATGTGAAGCAGTGCAGTTTCTTGCTTTTTTTTTATCAATGTCTTGGCGTAAGGTTGCTGAAAGGTATAAGATATTATTCTAAAGCTCCCCTTTTGACGAACAGGTCTATCCTGTATTTTTGTGGTTTAAAAATTATGATCAGCCTTTTAATGTTCCTTTACTTTTTTATTTTTTATTGGTGTGGGAAATCACCACACATCACACGCTCTAAATGGAGCCGGGGGGTGTGTCAGACTCTTACTAACTAAAACCCACCCTTATTCCTTCCCTGCCTGAGTGCCCAGGGGAGCGGTAATTCTGTTACGAATTTATCCGCTACCCCTTTTTTTTTGGGGGGTGGGAAATCATCCAATGACTTCTCCCGCTCTGGGTGGAGCGGGAAAGCGTATCAGACTCTTACTGACTAAAACCCACCCCTGTTCCTCCATGCCCTGAATGCCCAGGGGCGAGGTAACTTTTTCGAATTTATCCTCAACCCCCGGGCAGGCATCTGTTTGCTGACAACTCTTTGCGGCGCGCGTGGAACACTACGCACCGTCGACTCACGGGCCTGGTACTTATCGGACGTGAGCTACCCATTACTCGCCATCCGCAGGCCCGGGTCTACGGTGGCCGAAGATCGTCTCGCGGCGCCGGAAGCCCCAGTCGTCTCCTGCGGCGACTGCTGCTGAGGGCGTGAGGGCGACTCTGTTGTTGAGCCTCTCTCACCCGTTCCGCCTCCTCCTTCGCGAGCATTACTATTTCGCGGAAGGAGGAGACTGCTTCCCATTCCCTCTCGCTCCGTACCATGGCTTGGACCAGGGCTGGGCGCGAGAGGTCGCTGCCGCCGATCGCCACCATTTTTGGGGGGGGGGGGGGGGGAATCATGCAATGACATCTCCTGCTCTGGGTGGAGGGGTAGGGCGTGTCAGACTTTTACTGACTAAAACCCACCCCTAAGTTCCCAGGGGAGCGGTAACTCTGTTGCGAATTTATCCGCTTCCCCTACACAATACACCCAGACCCGGAACAACTATATACGTTCAGTGCGGGAATCAAACCGTGCGCCTTCCTCACTAAGTTCTTAAGGGTCTACTACCCGCCAAGAGCCCCAGAAAAATTACAAACAACAACGTCTAAGGAACATTATGAGTCCTGTTTTAACAACGTAAATAAATACTTTATCCTCTTTGTAACAAACGTGACGTAGGATCTTTTAATATTTATTTTCTATGCTATGCTACGATTTTTTATTCAATGAGGGCGTCACTTGGCCGATAGTAGCGCCTTAAATCCTAGTCTGAACGTTTATGAAGACATAAAAATATCATTATCATTGCAGGTACTATTCTACAAAGACGTTGTCTTTTTAAGGAAATATATTGAGGACACTACACATGTAGGTTCGATGTTCGGAGCGGTGTTGTGTGCAGCCAAGTTGTTAGGAGATAGGACTGACCTGCTCGTAGGAGCGCCTGCTTATGCTCAGAAAAATACACGTACCTACAATTTTGGAGCAGTTTATGTTTATCTTGCCCGCACCCTTAGTGTAAGTATTATTTGAATATGTTTTATCAGTATTGTTAATCAACTATCTTCCTCCAGTCCTTCTACCTTTAGTCTACTTGTTGGAAGCGACTTTCCTTCGACTTTGGCTATATTAAGTTTGTGTCTTACACTTTATTTCGATTGTTTTCAATTCAATTCAAAATATTTCATTCGGACAAGATACATCCATATTTTGGTTAGTTACAGTAGGTACTTACAAAACTATGTGTGTGTTGTCTGTGTTTTCAGTGAGATAAAAAAACAAAACGTAATGAAAAAAATCTTGCTAAAGTGAACAAAATTAAAAGTTCAAGGTTTAGACAGGAATGGCCTTAAGCATTTATAGTAAAAACAGAAAAATATGAAGATGAGAATAGTAAATATTTTTGAGCTGTTGCTTTTAGGACTCCGTACCCAAAGAGTAACCAACGGGACCCTATTACTAAGACTCCGCTGTCCGTCTGTCTGGGGCTGTACCTCACGATCCGTAAAAGCTACACAGCTGAAATTTTCACACAGCGTGTTTTTCTATAGCCGCTATAATAACAAATAAAAATAAATTAAAGGGGGTTTTTTGCAGCAAGTTAAAGCAGTGTGGCTCAAACTGCTTTACCTTGCTCTTCCTTTTCGTATATTAATGCAAAAGAATATTGATAAGTGTTAAGTGCTTTCTATTATTTCTTGCAGAAAGCCCCAGTCTTTCATAGAAGAATTGATGGCAGAGTATCTGGATCAATGTTTGGTAGTGCCATTATAAACGTTGGCGACTTAAACGGCGATGAAAAAGATGGTAAGACATATTTTGACCCGAGCACAAAAGAACAAACTATATATTTTTTGTTTTATAAAAAAACGTTGACAAGTATTATAGGTTCTCCTAATAACAATTTTCTCCATTTTTTTTTCAAAATTTTAATCTCGTAGTTCAGAGTTAATGGTCAATTTTCACATAATTTCTAAAATAACTTAAAACTATTTAAAAATGATGAAAAATACCTTTCATTTGATATGTTGCACTGCGGTATAGTTTGAAAAACTTTATTTTTTAGTTTCCGTTTTACTCCCCCAAAAGTGCCCCCATGATCCAAATTCTTTTATATTGTTACACCATTTTTGGAACACATAAATTCATGTGTGTACCAAATTTTAACTCAATCGGTCCAGTAGATTCAGAGCAAATTGGCTGTAACTGACAGATAGACAGACACACGAGTGATCCAATAAGGGATCCGTTTTTTCATTTGGACTTTTGGAACTCTAAAAAACTAATTATTCGGTGTACATCTTAATGACATTTCTACGACTTATTAAGTACAGGCCTTTTCTTTTCGTACATCGACCACTAGCGACACTCTTTTTTTTTTGTTGCCGGGGTGGAAAATCGTCACGGATTTCCTTTGCATGGGGCGGGTGAAGGGGTCTATCAGACTCTTACTGACTAAAAACCACCCCAGTGTTCCACCCCACACTTGGACCGGGGATCGTGAGAGCTAGTACGCCATCCATGATCCCCGGCTAGTGGCGGACAGTCCGACCTCAGAACCGTCCCGACTTCGCACGAGAGCAAAATAATCAAATATAGCCTATGTCACTCAGGAATAATGTAGCTTTCTACTGGTGAAATAATTTTCAAAATCGGTTCAGTAGTTCCAGATTACTGCCTACAAACAAACTTATAAATTTTACCTCTTTACAATATTATTTATAACAGATATTATAACACCTAAAGGTCAAAGTACGAGATGCCATTTGAATCTTTCGGCACCTTGTGACCATCCCTAATCCCACCTTTAATTCTATTCAATTAATTTCATAAAAAATATATTTATTTCAAAACCAACGCCTTGCGCACATGGTCGAGATTTTTTATAGAAACACACTACCATCTAAATTTTAGGATTGACAGGGGAACACAATTAAAAATGAAATATATAATCGTTTAAAATAGCATCGAGGGATAATGGCCCTTAGAAAACAACATTTCTTTCAATGGCTTGCGACCCTTTTGGAAACACATTAAGGAAGAGACCCTAATTAACAGAAAAAAGATATTCTATTCATTAGAATAAGAATAATTAAGAATAAGAATAATTTATTGCTAAAGAAATTACATTCAATGCATTGATTCCTGAAATTCACACTAGGATTCCCTGTGTCGTGAGTTCCAGGCTACTTCGTTCAGTTTACATTTTTATTGTTACACAAATAATTATATCTGATACAACAATAAACTAAATCTAATATAATCTGCTCGTTACATAAAAAATAAAATAAAAAGGAATACACAAAGAAAACAGTAGGTAACCTATGGTATGCATATGTGTGAATGTTGTGTGTGTGTGTTAATTACAGCAGTCGTGTTGGTGTGGGAGAGTGTGTCTGAATGTTATACCTGCTGTTTATGGAAGTTTATATAGTAATAAATATATAAATGTAAATGTAAGTACCTATCAAAGTGAGCTACGTACGTGTATTTTTTTTTAAATAATAAAACAGTATTGAGGGTTTTGGACAGTATTTCTATTTTGTGTTTTATTGCAAACATATGCCAAAAAGGTCACTGGGAAGCGATATCCTTACAAATTCTAAGAAGATAGGTTTGGGCCAAAAACAATTAAGATTTAGTGCAAAAAAACTAACATTAAGAGCTATTCAGTACGAAAGTGTGGGAAAGATTGGACGTGTTAGTTGACGAAGCTCATCAAAAGGGTAGGGGAAGCAAGTCATGAGGACACGGAGCGTTTAACGGGGAGAGAGTCAGTTTGGTGGAGCGAGAGGAGAGAGTCGGTTTTGAGACCGAGTGAAGCCCAGGTCGTGATCGTGGAGTTAGGGGGACTATGTTCAGTTGTAGTTTTTAGAAGTACTAGTATTGTTATTAAGTTAAATATAAGTGGACTAGTCCAAGTTTAGGTTAATTTAGTATTTAAAGTGTGTGTGTGGCTACGTCTCTGAAGAGATCAGACAAAAGTATTAGTTCATACTTGAATATCATGAGTGTGGTTTATACAAGGGTTTAAATATCAGTAAGTAGAGTGTAAAGATACGTGCGTGAATCGAGGTGGCTGTGATGGTGAATGAATGGGTGAGTTTGGGCTGTTTTATGCGAGCATCAATTCATTAATAATCATTTATCTTAGCGTAGCGAGACTATTTCTCTATTCTATCATATTTTACAGTTACTGCTATATTATCATATTTAAATATATACCCATATATATTTAAATTCACACCCTGACAGCTATTTGTCACTGGCGTTTGGCAATAGAGAAGCTGGAGGGTGAGCAGTTGATATTCAGGCTTAATGGCCACCCCGTAAGTGAAATTGTAGGATTAACTAAACGCTGGTGATGGTTACTGTTTCCTATATTTGTGGTCTAGCTAAGAATGCTTGCGTAGCTCTTGGTTGTGCATAATAACTCAGGAAGAAGGGGTAGGATTCACTCGGTAGGCTACGCAAAATACCCCTTCTAATCGTTCTAAGAACGCGTAATTGTGTTTCGTTAAAACCAACCCCGGCCGTTTTATAGGCCTATATCTGAATCGACACTATTTAGCGAAACACGAGATTTGGATGGCGTCAACTCCTAGCCGCGCCCTATATCCAAGAAAGGGGTAGATTAAGAGTTATATGAAATTACGATTAAATCATTTCGGTGAGCCCCAAGGACGTCGCAATGAATTCTGCGACAGACTGAGTCCCCAAAGGCACTTGATCGGATATTAACTTAGTTTATTTCAATCCCTTCTTATTGAACCTAGCTCTAGGTAGGTATAGGGAATCCATCACAGTTTAGGGTATGTGTGAGTGTCCGTGAGTGTGACAGGAAGAGTGTTCTGTTATTTTGATTTATTCTAGGCTGATATTGTGTTTAAATAATAATTTGAACAGACACGCGGGTGGAGCCGCGGGGAGAGCTAGTTGGCTAAAGTTCTTAGAACTTAACAGACAGAAGCGTGTTGTTGGCGCTGTTGGACTGTCTGTGTAGGACTCCAAGGGAGTTGGAATGTTTAACTCTATTTACTTCTTGAGTGAAGACTCTCAACTATATTACCAGTTAGTATTTATATTAATTCCTGAATTTATTTTCTCTATCTGCGACCTCTGTTTCGGTCAGATACTAGCACCGTACTTTACGGATGTACTTGTTGTACGAATGATACACTTTCCCTTGGATGGGTTGACTACATTTATCATATTATACAGTCTACGACTACTCAGGGACCATGTCTCCCAAGAGCATGATGATGATGTTCTGCCGCTAAAAAACCGCCCCGTCACGTTTTACAGCTTGAGAAAGCTGCTAGGGGACATGCTTCTTATAAGCATGATTACGACGTATTGCCGCTGAAAAGCCGTTCGCATCACTAAGGAGTGTTAATCTGAAGTAGTATGAGTGCAAATGTGATGTACCGTGTGAGTAGATGTTGACCAGCTACCTATTACGCTAGCGTAAGGGTTTTTCACACAAACTGTCGTTAATTAAAGATTTACTTAGCATTCCTTCGTTATATTACATGTTTCTAAACCACTTTTAATGTGTTTCACAACTTGAATTCCTAAGTCTCGCAAATCAATTCTTTCGCTGCCTCCCTTGTTTCAACAACAAGGCTTTGGGACTGCTTTATACTTATGGAATTAGATTTATCATCGGTTGGAGCCATGACCAGTCAAGGACGGGTGTCACAAGGTAGTGCGGTGATAATCTAAGTAATAAACTTAGTACTAGTGGATCTTTTTACACAAACGAAAACCGAACCTCAACACAAAATCCATAATATTACAGAAAACGAAAATTTTAATCAGCCTGGGGTCTTTCAGGAACAGTCACAACCTCAAAGGCGTTCGATTGTGTGAATTACGAGATACACTCTTTCTCACTTAGCTTCAATTGAATCTGAAAAAACAACGGGCGTTCCTCAAGGTTCAATATTGCGTCCTATTTTTTTGTAGTGAATAAATTATTAATGTATATAATATAATAATAAATAAGTAAATTATTTCAGAAATAGCTATTGGCGCTCCTTTTGAAACTGACGGCCATGGCGTTGTCTACCTCTACAGTGGGGCTGACCTCATTGATAATCCAACAGAGAGGTACTTAAAATATATGCAAAGAATCGAGGCTGAAACTAGTTACGGCGAGTCTTTCGGCATGAGTCTCACTGCACTGCTTGACTATGATAAGAATGGATGCAAAGGTACCTTATGATCTAATCATTAACGCATCTGGCTACTATTGAACTCGCTTTTTGAAATATAATAATGCAATCTTTTTTATCGTTTTTATAATAGAATTAGCAATCGGCTCGCCGTATAAAGACACAGTAGTGGTCTTACGATGCATGCCAGCGGTAATTGTGGAAACATTTGCGAAATTCCCCAACTTACAGGTAAATAATATTTCATAAGGGCACCAATTAGATTTGCGTAACTTTACCTGACATATTCTTAACAATAGGTACTGTATTTTCATAATTATATAATCTCATGTAAGTATGGCTATTTTCACTTCAAAATGTAACTAATTTTATACACATTTTTTATTTATTTTCAGGAGCGCAATAGTTCACAAAATGAATTTGAAGCATGTTTTTCAGTAAAATATCCAAAATACCCGCAAATAATCATAGCCGGTAAGTTTATTAAAGCCCTAAAGCCGAAAACGCACTAACAGGCCGCAAACTTAGCGCATGCTACATGCGGTAAGCGAACGTACTAAAATGTTCGTAACGTATCGAGCTTTTAGGGACTTTTGGTTTTTAAGGCCGACTTCACCAACGCTTAAAACACGTTTAAGCTTAAACGCGTTTAGCCGCTGTCATAAAGCTGAAGTGTATTTGGTGGTAGTTCCTGAGATTTCCTCGACAAATGGACTGTTGTTCATTTATCGAGGAAGGCTTTATGACATGTAACATCACACTGCGACCAACAGGAGCGCTTTCAATGAAAAATGAGGCAAAAACGGGGAAAGAAAATCCTTATGAGAGTTTCGTTGCGTGCGCTGCGTAAACGGTTAAATTTAGGCAAAAATTATATACGACGAAATTGTTCTCCTTTTAAAGTTCTAAAAAAAAGTCTACGACAGCAAGTCTATCTTAAGGTTAACTCACTATAATCTTTTTTATGGATTTTTTTTTTTTGACGCTAAGCTTAGTTCAGTAAAACTTAGTTCATAGAGCTAATTGTGAAATCGGTCCTTAGTGTAAAAGTTCAATTATGTTTAAATCATTGATTCAAGTTCTAATGTTTACATTTCAGTTTTGTTAACAACAGTTGAAATTCAGCACGATTCCGCCAAACTTCTCGGCACCAATGGCACGGGACGCGTTAAATACAAGACGTCTCTAGATCAAAAGAAACCAGAGGACTGCAGAAAAGTTTCATTATTCTTGCCTCCAGTAAGTATAGTTATTTTACAAATACTTTTATATGTTGTAAGTTATGGTACTGGGTAAAAACCTGTCTTGGATATGAACACCAAACATATCGTTAATACTAACAATACTGCTAATACCGATAAGCTCGCCCTTGCCATTAAATGGCACTTTATGTCTGTATTTATTTATGTTTTATGTGTGCAATAAATAAAAAATAATAACATAATATACTTTCTTTAAAGGATGGCAAATATAACACAAAAATAAGCTACACAATATCATCGAAGCTGGAAACTGATCCCAGAACACTGCCAGATTTCAATAGCTCGCGTGTAATCCTAAGCGACTTAAGTGTTTTAACCAAACGGGATTCGGTGTGGGCAGCTGAGTGCTCTGGAAACACAACTTGTGTGCCCGAATTGACCTTAACTCACTATATCAGTTTTCTGTAAGTACTCTTATAATAATCATTGGCTTTATGCCGTCCGTTGTATGAGTCGACTTCAAGACTAAATGTTAAAAAAAACGTCCATTACACGCTCACGCAAACGTCACTCAATTCCAAAAGTCTTGACTGATGGTTGAATGATTTTTTCACGCCACCTTCAGTCACTGTAATAGACAATTGGTTATACGTCAGTCACAGTCTTGACTGTGTATCGTATAATGGAGCCTAACAATGCGTTATTTTCTACTCGTTTTCTTGACCTAAGTCTCACCATGGGTTTGAATCTAAGTGCCAAAAGGTGGAACCTAAATACTGCGATGGATCCATCGGTGATGCATGCGTACAAAATTAAGATAATTTATAAGCTAGTTAATCAATTCATTTAAGTTTCATGTAAACGAACTTAATGAATTAAGTATCTACATTAGCGATGGGAGACGTTTTGATTTTCGATGATCAATATTTGGATATTCAGTGTGTAGAGGAAATGCGTGAAAGAAAGTCAAAGACAATACAGAAAAATAAAATTGAACAATTACATACTAATTTTGATTAAGTAGTATCTAAAATATGACCACGTATTTCCGTTACCCCAGTCATTTAAAATAAAAAAGCTATCCACTCACGCGCCTACCGCGGGAACCGTGACGTGGCCGTTACGCCCACGCTCGATCGGGAATTTCGCCGCGCAAGCGCTCCTGTGCCGTTACCAAAATAAAGTTTAATATCTAGTAAACTACTGCAGCTACACGCAAATAAAAAATTCGTGTATATAGCTGAAACTATAGAGAATCGATATTATGTGTAAATTAAAGTACGATAACGTGTGCTAAGTACTTCAAAAGAAATGTTAACGTTAAGAGTAAACGTTAATATTTGTTTCACCTAAGTTTTTACAAATAATTTTGTAGTTTGTGTCTTTATAACCTATTTATAATTAACTAGACTATATAAGCTTTTTTTGATACCCCTGAGTTGGAACAAAGTTGCAACCAATTTATGTGTGCTATAATGACGTGATTCCAGCCACGATGACGATCCATACATCATAGGCTCGAGTAAAACAGAAACTATGAACATGACTGTGTACAACACCGGGGAGGTGGCGTATGAACCGTGCGTGCGCGTGCACATCCACGGAGCTAACGTGTTCACGACTCCCACCGGCTGTGTGCACGAGGGAAAAGCTGATAGAAACATACTCGTTTGCGAGCCACCAAAGCCCATTCGAACCAATAAAAATTGGGTATGTTTGCTTTATTATTGTTTTCCAAACTGTGTATCACTATCAATTGATCGATGAAAAACTGTAAGTCAAAAATAATGAGACTAAATAATCGCCTGTCCTTAACGACCAAATAACTGGACAAAAACCTGACTCTATAATCAGAGCAAAGTTATCAGATTTTTAATGCAACTTTTTTAGTAACTCTTGTTGAAACTAATTCAAACCTCTGGGTTTGATGCATGCAAGCCTTAAAACTCCAGGCCTCATCACGACACAGGCGTCATGGAGTCAAGATTATGTTATCTAATGTACCTAATCTTCACAGACTACCGGTCAAATCGTACTCGAGATGACGCATCTTACAAACCTGGACAAAAGCATTAACATCAGCATGCTTCTTTTTGATCGCTGTGAGGAAGAGGATGTCATCTCTAAAAACATCTCTAAAATAATTCCTGTGAAGGCTGACCCTCGTGGAATCACTGCCAAAGGGTATGTATCGATGTTTTCTTCATTAAATATTATGTATTATCAAGCTGGTTTCTAATTTTTTTCTTAATGCAGTTTATGTTTTATAACATACACTTCGTTTTTAGAGGGACTGACATCGGTTCCATTGTCAAAATGACGAAAGAAGACATCGAGGTAACTGGGAAGAAGCTGCAACACGTTTATACGGTGAGATATCTAAGCTTTTCCCTAATTACTTTTTTCATTGCCCCGAATCAGGTTTTTTTTTTCAGAATGGGAAATCATCAGACAATTTCTCCCACTCAGGGTGGAGTGGAAGGGCGTATTAGACTCTTACTGACTAAAACCCACCTTTGCCCTTTACCTTTCCAGGCCCGCGGAGACTCTTTCGAACACTCCTGCGACCCTTCGCATTGGGTTATGATGACCAGCAGATGTATTCGGTAACTCAGTTGGCATCAATTTGATAGGCATTATGCAGTACATTGCTGCTTTGACGTATAGGAAAACAAAAATGTACTACGTAGTGCCTATTATAATCTATATCCACCGAGCAAAGCAGCAATGTACTACAAAGTGCCTATCAAATTGATGTCAATTGAGATAGTGAATACAATTGCCGAGGCTCTAGACAAGTGGCATACTATTAGCGAAGCGTGCCGAAAACGATTGTCAAAAATTAAAAAATGTGAGAGATTGATAAGGGCTATCGAATGTCAAGTGATCATTCCCTTACATTTTAGCATTTCGACGTGTGCAGACCCACCGTACCCCTGGCCGTACCTCTGGTGGTACGGTGAATATTTTAAAGTTAAACGATACCACCAGGTAATAGTGTTGTATCACTAGTTAAAACCACTTTTAAAACGACAAAAACCATTTATTAAATATACTGATTGCAAATCAAATCAGAAAGTTTACCATTGTGATTTTGCAACGTACGTTGTCCAAGAGCGAGCGAAGGGAGCTCGGGAACTTAGAGCACTCCGACACAGACAGGTTAGGTTCGAAGGGGATGACGGGGGCTACAGTGAGCGAGCAAAGCGAGCGAACGCAGCCCACATCATCCCCCTCGTGTTAGGTTCCTTTAAATCCTGCAGACAGAAATAGGAACCCCGCCCAGCAGGGTTCCGTCAATCTACATTAGTAACGACTGTTACAAGTACGTAATGAATGAGTCATTAGAATATGCGAGATAACTGTTTATAATTTCCTGTCCGCCTAATACGAGTATCTCCATCAGCACCGCACTACGATCACTTCATAAAGTGGTAACGTTTAACTTTAAAATACCCACCGTACCACCAGAAGTACGGCCAGAGGTACGGTGGCTCAGCAGTGATTTCGACTATCGCTGATCGAATGACACTTTGTCTAGAACCTTAGGATATAAAGGTCTTTTTACAAGGGACCGTTTTGAGGGTGACTGTTTTGTCTTAATTTAAGGTACTCTAATTGAATACCAAAACTTTGATTTTATTTTGAAGTTTTTTTTTTATTACAGATCACTAACAAGGGCCCAACCAACTGGCAAGGGCTTAAAGTTCTAGTAAATTTGCCGACAAAACCGTATATCAAATACGGTGAAACTCCAGTCACAGTAAGTTACTTTATTTTGTAGATTACATACGCGCATGCTACAATAACAGGGGCATGTGGCTTTATGAGGATGACGTAAGTTTAACGCAATTTAATAACACGATCTAAACGGTTCAGCCAATTCACTTTGATGGAAGCAGCAGAATGTTAGCAAATAACTTTCGAATTTATAATTGTAGTAGGATCTACTATTATAAATGCGAAAGTTATTTGCTACTCAATAACACCAGAAAAGCTGAACGGATCCGGATGAAATTTAGTACAAAGATTGATAATAGTGACACTGAATGGGTGAAATGGCGGCAGGTCACCGGGACTATCTGTGACTCCCGCATTCCCCTTAAATTTAAAGGGAAGATTTATAAAACAATGGTCAGACCTGCTGTCTTGTATGATTCAGAATGTTGGGCCACAAAAGGGATGAATAAAAAACAATTGCATGCAGCTGAGATGAGAATGCTAAGAGCGATGTGTGGTGTTACGCGCATGGATATAATTAGGAATGAGTATATAAGAGGAAGTCTGAAAGTGGCACCGCTGACTGAAAAGTTGTGTGGAAATCGGTTGTCGTGGTATGGGCATGTGATGCGGAGGAATGAAGAAAATGTCGTGAGAAAAGTCTTGTGTATGGATGTGGATGGCTATAAGAGTAGGGGAAGGCCGAAGAAACGATGGTTGGACTGTGTGAAAGAGGGTATGGGTAAAAAGGGGGTGACTACAGAGATGACGACTAATAAAGGAGTATGGAAGAAGAAGACATGTTGCGCCGACCCCAATTGAATTGGCAGGAGAATAATGATTGATAATAGTCTTGGAATAAAACATAGACTACAATTCTATAATGGGGGAAATATAAATTCTACGCGGGTGAACTCGCTGGAAATATAAATTCTACGCGGGTGAACTCGCTGGCAGAAGCTAGTGGTGCATCTATTATCAATAATTGTATGTTTGAACCATTAATCTTACAGCCTTTTTTTAGGATTCCGTACCCGAAGGTTCCAAACGGAGGCCGTATATTGCTGTCACTCACGTGTCCGTCTGTCTGTCCGTCGTCTGTCACAAAATTTTGTTCCGAAGTGTTTTTTAACTTTCCATTAAAATAAAATAGAATAGACATTTATTTTGCAAATATGGGTAATACACAAAAGATGTTTAGATACATTAAAGCACAGCCATATTTCACCATACAGCATGAAGACAATATAATACAAAATTAACAAGGTTAATTGATTATTAACAGGAATATTTGCAAGATAGATTACCTCATCTGTCACGCAGGTCACCGGTGACCACGAACAATAGAATTTCTTTTGTGTCTGTTGTCTGACAGATCAGCCATTATGAATACAATATTTTTTTATTATATAGATTATTGTCAACATTTTTATTTAACAAGACAAAATTATCCAACAAAAACAAAAATTCACAATATTATTCAAAAGCCAGAGCAATTCAGCAATTTTTTTTCTCTAACAAAAACTCAGTCATACATATGAACTTAAAATTTGGTGATAACGTTTAATATTACGTGTATTTTACTAACAAATACTGAAAAATCAATTTTTTTCTTTGAGAACTCCCTCATTTGGTACGGAACCCTAAAAGTGCGAAGTCCGACACGCACTTGTTCGGTTTTTTTTTGGTCAATCATCAAATAACTTCTCCCGCTCTGGGTGGAGCGTGAGAGCATGTCAGACTCTTGCTGACTAAAACCAATACGTGTTCTTTCAGCTGCCTGTTCCAGGGGCCACGGTGATTAATCTTACTGCCCTGCCCTGTTAATGATCTTGCGAATCATATGTGTCATCATTTGATCAGTAACTTACTTTATCAATAAATTTTCAGGTATACTATTCCACATCGAATTTATACCCTCCCTGTCCATATGTAAGCCAGGATGAGACGTCCATATCTTACGTCTGCTTTATAGAAAGTTTGCTGACACAGGTGGAATTTGCTAAAATCCTCGTGCCGATGTACATTGTGCCTGGAACTCTTGGTAAATATCCTCTTCATCATATCAGATCTTCTTTTTCACGAATTAGTGCAACTTAAACACGACAAACCATCTTATCTTATGCCACAATTCTTATCCGTTTTATTTAGGTACTATTGGTATATTAAACAGAGGAGATCGTGGCTAAAGTAATAACAGCCGCACGGGTCAATCCATCAGGTTAAGCTACACTTGCCGGGGTTGGTCCATGGATGGGTGACCATCTTTACATATCGAGACTCCTCTGTCCCTCGGAAAGCACGCTAAGCCGTTGGTCCCGGCTGTCAATCGTGGATCTATGACAGTAGTTACGGGTCTGACATCCAGTCTTACCAAGGGGTATCGTATTACCCAGTAACTGGGTTGTGGAGGTCAGATAGGCAGTCGCTCCATGTAAAATACTGGTATTCAGCTGCATTCGGTTAGACTGGAAGCCGACCCCAAGATAGTTGGGAAAAGGCTAGGCAGATTGATCTGGTTTAATAGAGATTTCGCCCACAGACATGCCTTTTTGCCCTACTTCAAAAAAGAGGAGGTTCTCAATGCGACGTATGTTTTTTTTTTTAATTGTATGTTTGTTTTGCGACTATGCCGCTATTTAAATGATCAATTTGATGTTGATGATTTTTGTTTGCTTGGTGGGTCATACTTTAGAGATGGTCTCTCAGAAATTATATCGAAATTGGTACAGCTCTTTTTGAAAAAATCAACAAAAACAAAAAATATGTACACACAAATGACGTTTTGTTTTTTTAACCGTCAAAAAGAAAGAGGTTATTAATTCGGAAGTTTGTATTTTTTTTTTATGCATGTTCGGGCATAACTCCGTCATATATTGACGGATTTGCAAAATTCTTTTTTTGTTCGAAAGGGGTTTACTTCGAAATGGTCCCATTTGAATTTCATATAAATCTGATAATGTGTTTCGGAGGCAGGCAACGGAACTCTTTAAAAATTTATAGCAAACCAACCGCGATTGCTGCCATCGTATGTCTATAAATTGTTAACACAGTTTAATGGAGAACCACAACTAAAAAGTGAAAAATAAAATCTTTTTTACAAAAAAAATAGAACCTCTCTCTCTGCCTAGCCTTATACCATTATTTGGGGTTGGCTCTCCTCGTCATTCTTCGCCAGAAATCTCTGTGCTGGGTCGTTAAAACGTCCAAATTCCCTGCCTTTAGGTATCAATTCTCAATCCTCAATTCTTTATTGCGTACCATTTTTTTTTTTTTTTTTTTTTTTTTGGGGGGTGGGAAATCATCTAATGACTCTTTCCGCTCTGGGGTGGAGCGGAAGGGCGTGTCAGACTCTTACTGACTAAAACCCACCCCTGTTCCTCCCATATATATCCCATATATTGCGTACCATAATGTATTATATTGCGTACCATATTTTGACTGGCCTGTTGGTCTAGTGGTTAGTGACCCTGACTGCTATGCCGGAGGTCGTGGGTTCGATTCCCACCCAGGACAAATGTTTGTGTAATGAGCACGATCATTTGTTCTGTGTCTGGGTGTAATTTATCTATAATATGTATGTATTTAGAAATATATAAGTATGTTTATCAGTTGTCTAGTACCCATAACACAAGCTCTGCTTAGCTTGGGACTAGATGGCGTTGTGTGATAGTTGTGGAATATTATATTATTATTATATTATAATGTTTATAGTTGGTAGGGAAATTATTATATTAGTCACAATTATGGACCCTGTCGGCCGTTGTTTATGAGGGACATCCAGGTTAAAGGGGTCATCCCCGCTTTTTCGGACCGGTTTCGAAGGTCAGGACTTGTCTGGTCATGTGTTCTTCAGGTCTTCTCATCACATGCCCGTACCATCTCAGGCGTGTTTTGGAGAGCTTTTGTTGGATTGGGCGGATCTTAAAACTTCCACGGACATGTTCCTGTATTCCTGTTTGTGTAAAAACGGTTGTTACACTGTCGTGCGTGGCACGAAATGTCTCACCTGTCTAAAGGCCCCTAAAGTACATCGTCGCATCGTCTCAACTGAAACCTTTGCCGTACTTTAATAAAAACAAATAAAACATGTTCTTAAACAATTGTGTAATTAATTATTTTACTTTTTTATTAGATGGAATTCTCGATAAAGATAAAAATTTCACCATATCTTCATTCATTAAACTGGATAGTTCCATTGAAACTGACCACATTGTTGAAAGGTAAGTAAATTATGACAATAGTTTAAATAGCTCAACAGCTGTATCATCATCATAATCCTTTTAATGTCCCCACTGCTGGGGCACAGGCCTCCTCTTTGTGAGAGGGTGTGGGCCATAATCCACCACGTGGGCCCAATGCGGATTGGTGGATGTCATAAATCTTCGAATTTTTAGTTCTGGGACATCCCGGTTCCCTCACGATGTTTTCCTTCACCGTTTTGAGAGCTCAACACAACAGTATAGTTAGTATTTTTTTAACCTCTGAACAATTACTCAACAGTTTGATAAGATTCTAATATGTGCATCTTACGAGTATTCTTTCCGTGTCTCTTTGACTGAAATTTTGTCCGTCCAGTATGTAGCCACGTGCTGGGCAAGTACACAAATAAAACATGAATCTTAAAAGTCCTAAATATGTGGGATTGATCTCGTGCCAGTAGTGCCTGTCAATTCCATACACATTGGATTCTTCGACAAGCGTTAGGCATTAAATCTGCCTCTGTTATTTTATGTGCATATTCAGCATGTAACAAAAACCCTGTCCGATTCTGAAGGGTATTACTTACATATACGTAATCATTTAATGGATACGAGACAATTATTTTTCCCCGATGAAAATAATTAATTAAAAAAAAGAAAAACTTATCAAAGGCAACACTGAGCGCTCGACAAAGTTCACCTACTGTTTCGTTTCAAACATGCCGCCTGAGCGAGACAGAGTGCCTACAGCGCGGCTAGTGCAAGGCGGTATCGTTTGAAATAAAAATAGGTAACAACGAAAAGATTTCGCCGGCCGGTGGACTGTTGTCAACTTGCGAAAATTTGCCATATTTAGTGTTAAATTTCGCATATATTACAAAAATAAAAAATCTATAACTTTTGGTTTTTATGAGTTACATTTTTTTACAACTTTTTCTAGTACGCATGTTAAACCAGGAATGCGACTTTATTGGATCGGACAGGGTTTTTGTTACATGCTGTAGAATAAAATAAATACCTTCTAAATAAATGTCACTTTGTATATGCCTGGATGTGGACAGTTCTATCATTGGATTCCTTTTGAATCTTGGAAGATGCTGATGCTGGTACATGCTTTGTTTTTTTTTTTGTGGGGGTGGGAAATCATCCTATGACTTCTCCCGCTCTGGGTGGAGCGGAAGGGCGTGTCAGACTCTTACTAACTAAAATTCACCCCTGTTCCTTCCCTGCTCTGAGTGCCCAAGGGCGCGGTAACTCTGTTTCGAATTTATATAAACGACCCCCGGGCAGGCATCGGCCATGACGGACCCCGTCATGCATTGCTGACAACTCTTTGGGGCGCCTATGGAACACTACGCGTCGTCGACTCTCGGGTCTGATGGTGGAACATGCTGAGCTGGATAGGAGGAGTTACATGCACTGTTAACGCAGCCTAAAATATCATTTTTCTGTTTCAGCATTACCACAACCATAACGCTGCAAGAGGCGACGGTACCAATAGAGACAATAATTATAGCAGTGGTTGTCGGGATCTGCATTATAATCATCATTGTTTTGATACTATATAGTGTAGGTACAATTTATTTGATACTAGTTTATTAATTTCAGCTGGTCTTAAGGAATATACATACCTCGGTTGTTTTTAGAAGCAGTCTATATCCTCATCCAGGTATCATTTGTCAGATTTCATTTGTGAAGTAGAAAGGTGTGCTCATATTTTAAAAACTGCATCTGCCCATAGTAACGAACAACATTCTTCAGGGCAGCCAACATTTTGTGCCTCGCATACCAATACTGATAAGCTGATGATAACTGTTCTGTTCGAGTTTCAATCGAACACTCAGCGAAAATGCATAATTGCATCGAACGCAAGTATGCACATTTCTTTCGCCATTGACCAAAATGTGGGCAGTTTGCGTTTAGATCTCATCAGAGACACTACGTTCTCAATATCATTACCATTTTAACATACATTTTTCGAATAAGTTAGTGATATAGTTAACCATTTTATACCATTTCTTGTAAATGTGTTACAGTGATTCAATATAGCTATTTCCCTTATAATTCGAGACTTCACTTTAACTTTTACCATCATACCACAATTACCCTATTAATACGAGAAAGAAGTATTAGGTCACCATATCACCGAGCACTACTTTCTACAATAACTTTGTACGGAAAGATGTTTTTTTTAGAAACCACCGTTACAACCCTTTTTTTGTTAGGGTTGGGAAATCATCCTATGACTTCGCCCGCTCTGGGAGGAGCGAGAGGACGTATCAGACTCTTACTGACTAAAATCCACCCCTGTTCCTTCCGTGCCTGAGTGCCGAGGGGAGCGGTAGCTCTGTTACAAATTTATCCGCTACCCCTTGGCCTCTTTGAGTCGCGCATGGAATACTACGCACCGTCGACTCGCGGGCCTGGTGCTGATCGGACGGCGAGCTACCCATTACTCGCCGTCCGCAGGCCCGCGTTACCGTTACACCCTGTGTATTTAATATTACTTTCAGTCAGTCACTTCAAAGAAATTCACCATTTATCTGTGATTTTCAGGTTGGTTTCTTACGCCGCAAGAAGAAAGAGGAATTGAAAGAATTAAAAAGAAATGTGAAGCGTCAGACTGTTGTAAGTTTTCTTTATTTTTACTTTACATGCTGTGATCCCCTGTTAAAAATTTTATGTTTTTACCTATGAACGGGTCATTTTGAGATTGTGATATCAACAACAACATGCCACACAATAATTTGTGACTGTTTTGGTGTACAGTCTATTCTATTCTATATCTTCTAATTGACTTTGAAAAATACGAACTCTGTTAAGCTTTATGTTTAACCCGTCAAGGAGTCATTAGCAGACACAATTAAAAACCTATTGTCGCTTCTCCTTAAGGAGACACAGCGATTAAGATATATAATATTTTTTCAAAATTAGTTACTTTAACTGTTTGTTAGGTTTTGTATTTTCTATAATATCGCTTTATTTAAAACCATTTTTGTATGAACGCTAAGAAAACCCGTGTTTTTATAAGGGTTCCTTAGTCCTAACAAGGACAACGAACCCTTATAATTTAGGTCTGTTCGTCCGAGGCAAAGTTTAAAGGCTGTTACGTACTAGAAAGCTGCAACTTTGCATGGGTATATTATAATCACACCATAAAAATAAAACAATATATTTCGATTGATAGGACTTTCAAAATCATTGCGGGTTTATCACAACTATTTTTCGATTCAGTGATTCGTTTGTGAAATATTAAACTTTAAAGTAATATTTTTTGTTTGAGTCAAGCGTCCCCCCCCCCCCCCCCCCCCTCACTAAAACCTAAACTGTTGACTTGAAAAATCTTGATGGTGGTTTATATGTCGCACTCTGGTTGAGTTAACCATTCAATTAAATGGATAGGCCGATATATTCAACTAGAATCACTCAACGTTTAACAACTTGGCGTTTTTAAAGTCAGCCCTTTAAAGATGACTGACCAAGATTTTGCCAAGTGATTCCAATTTACTTCTTGTTAAATGAAAAATTATTATTTTTTTGCTAGTGCTTCAATTTGTACCTTGCGCTTTACCGTGTTTTTAGTCGACATGTTTTTACGTGTATCCTTAATTTATATAGAAATATTAGTTCATCTAAATTTGATAGCTCTAATTTACGTCCGTCTTTTTCTTGTTTTATTAGAGAGAAAAAGATAGCAATAACCTAAATTAAGTTTAGTTTGTACGCAACAGAATCGGCACCATTGTTAATCTTTGTTTATCGTCGATTTCATTGTTAATTTTTAGATAAATTGTGATGAAAATCTATGATAATAACTGGCTATCTAGGTATAAATGTATGATGTGAATATGAAAGACCAAGATAGTTAAGATTACCCTGTTTCCATCAGCTGAGGTGCTCGACAATGCCGTCGCAGGCGCCGATAGCCGAGGAACGGAAGCAAATCCTGAAGAGCATGCAAGAAGAAAACGAAGACGATCATACTCAAGACTTAAACCAAGCGTAAAACCTGTATCTATTATAGGAAAACCCTTAGTGGGTTATGCTTTTCGTAATCCTTCTAAGTCTACTAAAACTGTCGAAAATTTCAAAACGTAAGGTGACACGAGCTCTCTAAATGTACCCGATCAATCTCAAACATTATAAATATTTAGAAACGTTATCGCTGAAAGAATGTCACTATCTCTCGAGCCAATGGACGTATGACCTATCATACATCTCAAAAGAATAATTGTAAGTTGGAGAGGAAACCTGAGGGCCTAAACAAACTGATATTGCCAGAACATCATCGATCGGTCGGATCATTGGTCGATGGGGCCGAAAAGTTCTTGAGTGGCGACCGCGTACCGGAAGACGCAGTGTTGGAAGTCCTCCCAGAAGGTGGGCGGATGACCTGGTGAGAGTCCCCGGTAGCCTATGGATGTGAGACGCACAGGACCGGTTACTGTGGCGACACTAGGGGGAGGCCTATATCCAGCAGTGGACGTCTTTCGGCTGAAATGATGATGACGATGATCATCGGACCACGCGATCACACACGTACAAACATTTTGGAAATAGATTCTTTGTGCGTACAGCAGGCGTAGCATGACCAATTCTATCTCTATTCTACCAAGAACAGACAAAGTTCTTTTTATCTAACTTGACATCTTTTCTGCCCGAGCATCATGTTTTACATTGTAGACTTTTGTCGACTGAAGAATAGAAACATTTCTTCTCTTCAGTTTTAACATCGCTGGCTTAGAACGGTAGAAATCTTTCTACAATCTGTCATTTTGTCTATTCTTCCGTCGAAAAAACCGGTTTCTATGGTGGTCATGCTACGCGTGCTGAATCCTCTGCCGGAGTCAGTGTTTCCTGATAGCAACAACTTGGGCGTCTTTAAAAAATATTCTATCAATGATAGTGTAACAATAATGTACGCTTCCAAAATTACAGGAAGTTAATCTCAAAAATTTTGGACTTTGACAAAGAACTTTACTTTCTCAAGACTCTTCGAGACGTTACAGGGAAATATCAAAGCTACTATTAATACTGTGTAAAACAACAATAGTGCCATTTTCCTACACGATCTTCCATGGCCTAGCTTAGGCATGTCCCACAATTTTAGGTATCATAAGTTTTGTAACTAAGATATTATTGTTAGTTTAGGTTACTTTAATAATTTTTTAAGCAATTAATTAGTTTTAATACATTTGTATCATTGTGGTTAGTTATAACTTTAATAAATTTATTTAAGTCAAAATTTAACTGGCCTTTATTATTTTGTTATTAAATTGAGCCATGATTGCCTTGTTATCGCCAAACAAGTTATTTGTAACCAAAATATAATTGATATAAACGTATTATTTTTATTGCCAACTATTATGTCTAGTTGGATGTGAGTCATGACCAGGACATACTAAGGAAAAAAGGTATTATGATATTACAATGAACACATAGGTATACTATAAATGTAAATAGATATTTACGAGCATTAGATAAGGAGGAGGAGTACTTCAACGTTTAGTGTCCTTTTTTGTTTTTGGGGGTGGGAAATCATCCAATGACTTCTTCCGCTCTGGGTGGAGCGGGACGGCGTGTCAGACTTTTACTGACTAAAACTTACCCCTGTTCGTGGTAACTCTGTTACGAATTTATCCACGACCCCTTGGCATGCAGGCATCGGCCATGATGGGCCCCGTCATGGCTGACATCTCTTTGAGGCGCGCGTGGAACGCTACGCGCCGTCGACTCTCGGGCCTGGTGCTGATCGGACGGCGAGCTACCCATTACTCGCCGTCTGCAGGCCCGCGTCTATGACGGCCGGAGATTGTCTCGCGACCCTCGACGCCCAAGGCGGCTGTGGCTGGGGGCGTGAGGGAATGGAGTCCCGTTGAGTCTCCTTCACCCGTTCCGCCTCCTCCTTCGCGAGCATTACTGCTTCGCAGAAGGAGGAGACTGCTCCCCATTCCCTCTTGCTCCGTACCATGGCATGAACCAGGGCCGGGCGCGAGGGGTCGCTGATCGCCTCCACGGGGACACGGCGGTGTTCCGCCCAAGCGGGGCAAATCTCCACCGTATGTTCCACCGTGTCCTCTAGGTGATCCGCACAATAACGTTTAGTGTCCTGGGGTTCATATGATTCATTCCCATTAGTACATAATTATGTTAGATTATTCTAAAATAATAAATGTATGTGAACATAAGAATTATGACAACAATAAGGAATATACAGGCTTTTGACAAACCTTGTTTCGGGTTTTCCAGTCGGTAAAAATTACGTGCGATCAAAGAGACCTATATTCAGTAATGTACTACTATTTTGGACTGATGATGAGGATAAGTTTGTATCAAATAAATAACTTAATAAAAACCATTTAACAAAAAAAAAAATATTAAAAAAACCCGACTGTAAATAAAAAACAACAAAAAAGTTCCAAACAAGTCACTTTCCAAGCAGTCTGACGCAGTTGGTGGTAATTATTTTAGTTCAATTATGGATTTCATACCACCAACTGCATCATTCTGCTTAGAAAGTGACTTGTTTACATTTTAGTTGTTTTTTACAGTGGGATTAGAGGATAATCCCAAAAATTTTGAAATATCGGAAATTTTGGAATTTTGTCATGAGGACCATGACATTTCGGTATCGCATGTCAATTTCAAACCTTTTTGTTTTTTTTTGTCGACAATCTTAATCGCTGGTAAAATGTCACTTGTTCGTTATCTGGTCTTCTTATACTGAGGGTATTTTAAACGCAAAAAGGGGTCCTTAGGACATACTCGTACCCGTTTTTTTTTTTGTTTTTTTGGGGGGCGGGAAATCACAGGTGCAAAGTACATGTAACCCGAGCGTAAATGAATATAGGGTGTAACGGTGGTTATATTTTTATATGACTTCGAAAAAAGGAGGTATTTTTTCAACTTATGTATGATATCACCGATTTCTCTGTCAAAGAACCAATTTTTAAAATTATTTTTATACGAAAGAGTATGAGTGTACTCTTTCGTATAAAAATAATTTTGAGGAAGTCCCATCTAAATTTTATCTAAATTGTTTCAGCAAGGACCAATTTTTAAAATTATTTTTATACGAAAGAGTATGAGTGTACTCTTTCGTATAAAAATAATTTTGAGGAAGTCCCATCTAAATTTTATCTAAATTGTTTCAGCACTTTCTGAAAAAATCAGCATAGGTAAACAAAAAATTGTTACATACACAGATGACGTTTTGGTTTCCTGCAATTATGTTCAAATTCCATTTTCTATGTTATTGGGGTTATCAATTCAGGCGTAACTTTAATATTTAGTTTTAGTTCTGGGGTCAACTAAAAATAATTGAAAAATAAAAAACTTTTTTTTTAAAATACAACCGACTTTTAAAAAAGTTTTTCGATACTGCTTCTAGCCAAGAAATGAACAACTTTCTTCAAGACGATGAAAATTTAAAATTGAAAAAAAAATAAAATTAAAAAAAAAAAAATTGGCTTTCCGTACAAAGTTATCATCAGCTGATTAAAATTAAGTGAGATTTTTGTTTCGGAATACACCTAATGGCAGAAGCACCATTTAAAATAATATATTGGGATACCTTTGTCCTAGACGTAACTAAGTTTAATAAGTAAGATAAGATTTTTTTGGTTTTGGTCGGTTGAATAACACGGCCTGTTAAAACATTTTATTTAAACAATAAATTAAAGTTTACCGAATTGAACGTAAAGTTCTTTAGTTGCAGCTATTCGATCGTTAAAACATTTTTTACACGACCTCTAATTTTGGAATTGTGACTGAAATCAATTTTACCTAACCAAGATTATTCACAAGCTTGTATTATCTCCTAAAAATATATCAAAAAGTCATGTACATTTTTTTTACTAAATAATTAAATAGTAAATATATTAAATAATAACTTTTCTGAATTTCAACCAGAATACTCTAGTAGTTTATTTACTATTTTTTTTTTTGTGAAAAGTGGAACTTGAAATTAATTTATTGAACAATTTACGCAATGGTCGTTAATACAATTTGCCTTTCTAGCGTCGATATGACCATCTAGTTCGGTTACTCCCTGAATACATATGAACGTGAACAAAGCAAGAGCAATAACTACTAACAGTAGCATAATAATATGGCGTTCTGTGGATTCTGCATTCCCCTCATGGGGAATGGATGTGAATTTATATGAATATAATATGTATTATATCTGCAAGTTAATCAGTGTACAGCAGTTTTCCTGTAAACGTTCTACTTTGTTGTAATGTTGGACCCAAACAGCATCTACGAGTATATCTACCAATAGCATGTCATGATGAACAGTTTATAATTAATACATGACCTCATTATTCGAACCAAGGATAAATATATTTACAACACCATAGGAAACGTCACTATCTGTTGGGATTGGGACCTGCAAGTATGTGGACCAGTGCTTGTTGAAAGGAATCATGAATTGTAAGTATTATTTTATTTTTATTAGTGTTTCATTTTTGACCACCATGCATAAAGTATGTATTTGTTTTTTCATACGGTAATATTTTAAACCAAATATGATTCTGAAATGAAATTGAACTCAGTATGATTCAGTTTCAGAGGAATTGCTCAATGTGGCCTTTTTTAGTCTAAAAAAAGATATCGATATCGGTAATGTCTCTGAAGTATACACAAAATAAAATGAATTTCTAATAATGCCTGCGACACTTTAAAATGGGCTATTAAGGCCGTGTCGTGACTTCAGTTGTCGGACAGCAAAATATGAAGCATTTTAAATCGATTTACTAAAAAATGAGTAAAATAAAGCGACCGTTTTTAAATTATTATTTAAAAAAAACGGTCAAGTGCAAATCGGTCGATCAGTAAAAATATTTAAAAAAAAATATCTTAAATTTCTTATAGGTTTTCCTGTCATCTATAAGTACAAAACTTTATTCTGTATTGTTTTCAAAAATTTTAAGCTTTTTGAATCTTTTACGGGAACGGTCAATTTTCATTTATTTTCTCAAGCAACTTAAGGTTATTTTAAAATTTACGAAAAATAATAATAAAAAACTGGCTAAGTGCATATCGGATTTAGCACAATAAGGGTTCCGTACCAAAAATTGGTGTTTTAGTAAAGTATACGTACTATTTAACATTTACGCCAAATTTCAAGTTCATAGCTCAATGGGAAGTAAAAAAATTCTTCGTAACAAAATTTTGTGACAGACGATGGACGGACAGACAGACAGACAGACAGACACGTGAATGACAAATATAGGGCTCCGTTTAGACCCTTCGGTTAAGGAACCCTGAAAATGAGACCCTTGCGATAAGCCCTTTCATGTGATGTGTCACGGTTCGGTTTAACATGGTTATATTTTTTGAAATTTTTATTTTGGACCCTATAATAAACTTTAAATTCAAAATTTATTTGTTTCGCGTTCATTTGAGCTTCATTTTTGTTTCAAATTTCAACTGAATCGGTTTACTAGTTTGTAAGTCTACTTAGTACGCATCAAGAGATACAGCCCGCTGACAGACAGACGGACAGCGGAGTCTTAGTAATAGGGTGTCGTTGGTAACCCTTTGGGTACGGAACCCTAAAAAGAAAATAAGTACAATTTTGTTGACTGTTGTATTTTTTTGTTTTTTTTAGCACTAATTTGGGCCTGTCTGGCCCTGGTGGCATGGCAAAGCGTGTTTGCAAAGTACTACGAAAAGTCAAAGGATATATTTCGACCACCAACAACTCTTCGTAACAATTCTTATTTCGGCTACAGTATCACTTACGATGCAGTTTATAAAAAGTAAGTAAAGTCATGTAAGTTTATGTGTAACTAAAAATTAAACGGTCTACCTACCCCTTTCAAAGGCCGACCAGACTGCTGGCCTCAAAGACGATGAGGACATTAACAGAGAGCAAAGGGCGCTGCATCTGAAATCGAAGATGATTTTGCACAGAATCAAGCGTGTCTCGCAAAATATCAAATTCTGAATTTTTGAGGTTACTCTTAGTAGGAGATACGGTAATAGAAATTACATTACTGTATCTTAGACCATCTACGTTTTTAATCATGCAGTGGGCCCATTATACCCAAGAATCAAACAGCACCCTTCGCGTCCAGTTCAATAACGCATTCGGGGTGCTCATGGGACTGCCCTGAGACTGCTCTACGGGACTCTCTATTGAACTGGCTCTTCGTAGTCTTGTGGAAGCGCTGCGTATTCTTGGCTCGTAGAGTGTAGGCCAGCGCTAACAGCATCCTGATTATGATGATGGCCAGACTGTGCGTTTGTGAGCTTGTTCTCTTTAAAATAATTGATGGCCCAGCCAAGCCTTACATGACCACTGCTCTCAAAACGGAGAAGGAAAACATCGTGAGGCAACTGGAACATCCTAGAACCAAAAAATCTAAGACACGTGATATCCACCAAACCGCATTAGGCCCGCGTGGGGGATTACAGCCCACTCCCTCTCACCGAGAAGAGGCCTGTGTCCAGCTGTGGTAACATTCCAAGCTGATTATGCATTTGTAATGCTGTCTTACCTAGACAGTTCAATCGTTTCTCTGGGACTCGTCGAGTTTCATTGCCTCGGCGTTTTTTCTGGTGGTCACCACTGTTGATTCTGGCTTACAGAAGTTACAGTGATTTGGGAATAGTGTGGCGGGCTTGTGTCTTACCTATGCTATGCTAATCTCTTGTAGTGACATTATGGATTACTTTTATTTTTGTAAATGTTTTACTTACGTTGTTTGGAAGTTAAGTTATTCTTTATTATATTATATGGGTTTGCTCTTGACTCTAGTCTAGGTCAGAGGTAACAGAGACAAAGTCTATAATGGAGCGAGCTTACCCAGAAGAAGCCTGTTCACTCTAACTTTGAAGATATTAGTATAAAGTCATGTAAATTGAGAATATTATTATTTATTATTAAAGGGTATTCAAGTTGGTTTAAAATCACTTACATTAAAACCTAATATTTAAATTATTTATAATTATATTTAACGCGTAGGCGATGTTAAACCAGAGGTACAAATTGCAATTTATAAATAATATAATGATGACCACAACCCATTGTGTACCAATACCTAATAATTCCGTAACGTGACAATAACACAATTTGAGGAAAATCTATTTTGGTCATTCCAGATTAGTAATAAGTGCGCCCAGGTCTGATCCCATTGGAGACGTATATGATTGCAATATCGACAAAAATAGCTGTACCGCAATTGATAAACATAATATTACTGCAGGTAAGACTTTATTTTTAACCGACTTCGAAAAAGGAGGTTCTATTTTCGACTGTATGTATGTTTTTTTTTATGTTTATCCACCGATTTCTCTGTCAGTTGAGGACCGATTTTCAAAATTCTTTTTTTATCCGAAAGAATATACTCCCGAGGTGGTGGTACCATATAAATTTTATCGAAATTGCTTCAGCGCTTTTTGAAAAACTGAACAAAAAGTTTACATAAATGACGTTTTGGTTTTCTCCGATTTCGAGTATGTTTAAATGCCACGTTTTGGGGACAAACAAAGAAGAAAACAAACAAATACCGACTTCCGAAATTAAAGTTATTTTTACATTTTAAGTGTATTTTCTTTTTTGGAAGTTTTTTTTGTAAAAAGTTTTTTGTTCAAATACTAACCAAGTGCATGTAGGAGCACGCAATCGGGATGAGAACTAAACATGCATATTATTAAATTTAGCAACTGCAAAAATACAGAAAAGATCGTGATATAAACTACACAGCACCATTGTTTAACGGTGTACAGAAATTGATTCTATTTCAAATTGCATGGATAGCCTGCCAATAATCTCCGAGTTATAGGTCTGTTAAACAGACGCCCAGGACGAAATTAAGTAAGAGTTAACAAGAGTTTTGGTTTGTTATTTGGCTACGGAACCCAGATAATTCTGAAATTGTGATTCCATAGACGATTGCTGCTTTGCTGTAGCTAACGATAAGTCGTCGCCAGTCACCATTTCATAGAAATACAAAAAACCAGTAATGTCGCGATTAACGGTGAATACAATCAGAGAGCCATGGAAATATTTATTCCCTTACGGAATCTAAGCAGACAACAAGTATCCAAAATAATAAATATGTTGATGTCATTACATACCTACCTAATGAAACTAGCTAAGTATGAACTTTAGTTTGATACAGTTATGTTTTTAAACAAATGCTCTCGGGCCCTAAATTCTTAGCTACGTATACAACCCTATTTTTACTTTAAACTAGACCTCTTTAGGGGTCATTGTACTCATCATTACGAACAATTCTTTTACTATGGATGGACCAACCTCGAAATCGCGAAACAAAAAGCAGCTGTGCAGTACATTTATGTGCGAATAACTCGACACAACAGCACATTCCTATCATAAATTAATTATCTGCTGTCATCTGACTTTTCCTGTACAGAAGCTGTCCTGTATACGATTTAGACATTGAAAATGCCAATGCGGAAAAATCCTAAGACAAAATCCCTCTAGATTGTCTTTCTAAGACATGAACTTTGGTAAATAGTATGTAATATTTCAGACCCGAAAGCAGGAAATTATACACATGACTTCTGGTTCGGAGCAACCGTCAAGGCCGGCCCGGACTTCGTAATGGTAAGTTTTTGCCACGTTAAGAACCAAAGCGACTATCTCGGCTTACAAGTTGTATATCGTAGGTACGAATCCAGCCAGGCGCATTTATTTGTGTAAATCATCACCACTGCTCTTAATGGTGAAAGAAATCATTGTGTAAATCCGACTTATCTTAAAAGAAATTTGAATACTATGACGTCTACCAACCCGCACAACGTCCACGTGTTGAATTGAAGCCCACTCCCTCTCAGAGCTGAGGTCTGCTGCAGCTTTCAGCAGTTGCAACGATATTGGCTGTTTATGCTACGATATTACTATGCTTTACTTGGAGTAGCGAGAACTACACTCTTAAGCCCCTTGGCCCAGCAGTCTCAACTGCATCTGTTCAGCAAACAATGATCCAGAGCACCTAGACAAACTGTGTATGTCTAGGCTCTTCTGTTCGTGAAAAGCATGATGAAAATAACATATTGCCCTAGTGACGCGCCGTGCAGATCTCACCTTAGATCCCTCCTCAAAACCCATCCTCATAAATCCAGTTACTATTCCTACTCTTTCTCTGTCCATGCAGTAAGATTGTGGAACTCGCTTCCGCCTAGCATTCGAGACTTGAAGTCAATTTCTCTTTTCAAAAATCGTGTTAAAGAGCACTACCTTTCCTCTCTATTATAATAATTTATATATATATGTATGTCATGTATCTATTTAAGTATATATATATTTTTACAATATATGTATAGGTTTATTTGATACCTTAGTATAGGACATCTCGTGTTCTTTTTTTTCTGTTTCTTACTCACCCTCATCTCTCCTACACTTCATCACTCACTCCTACTGCAGGTCTGCTGGTAGAAATTTCCTAAGAAATAAGCAGTTCCTTTGTACTATATTTATAATTATGTCTATTGTTACTGTGTCTCTGTGTGTACATAAATGATTAAATAAAATAAATAAATAATATTATGTGATAATTACAGATGTGTGCACCAAGATATGCAGAACATGCTTATCGTAAGTCAACCAAAATAGGTTAGTTTCAAATTAAATTATTAAAAGCTTTGGTAACGGCGTAAGACGGCGCAGAACTCTATGTGACGGGACTCGTCTGGTGAAGTACAACTAACATGCCTTGTTTTCGCTTCTTACTTATTTTATTAGTCTAGTAAACATGTTTATTTTTTAGTTGTTATTTTTTACTTTAAAAAAACTCATCGTCGCTGTTTTTGACACTATCTTTTAAAAAAAACCTCTAAAATTTTTAAGAAAAATTGTGAATTATACTAAGTTAAATTATTCCACCACTCAATTTAATCAATTCAATTGTTACTAACAACCTTGCCTTGCCTATGGACTTTTTATCTGAAGTATTTGTTTTTTTTAAACACCAATCGGTTTGGTGTTCTATATATATATTCATAACAATAAAATCTGTTTGTAATACGCCACATTAGCCGTCGGGTTAATTGTGATGAAACAAGCTCACTCCAATTACAGGAATGTATCACATTTCCACTAACTGGTTTTTTCCTTATAGGTTTCGACAGTGTTGTAACGCGAGGTAAATGCTTCACGCATGCAAATGGTGCTCTAATCGAAAAAAGACCCATAAATGAAACGCTAAGAATACTCGACTCTAGTTCAACGATGGGTAAATATTTGAATTTTTAAGCCCGTTGTTTCTCTTTTTAAGTCTAAGCTTTCCCATAAGTGCAGAGAAAACTAAAAAAGTTAAGATTCAGCTTGGTTAGCCTGGAAGGCGAACCAAACACCGACGAAACAAAAAAACTACCTGCTACCCTGAGGTTATGGCTATTGAAAAATTTTAGATTTAAAGGTTTTATTCAAACACAAATTCAATTAAAATAATTCACAAACCCTTATTGCATGGATACTTGATTGGTCGTTTCTTATAGAGAAGAACTGTAAAGAAACTCCATGGTTACTGCTTAAAAAAAATTTAAAAATTTTGTAATGTGTCTTTTGTACATGCACATACCAATTACGTTGTATGAGGTACATAAAAAAGCGTGGATCAAAATAGAAAAGAATCTATCATTCTACTTCTGTGCGTTTCTTTACTGCACGTGTTTTTAACCTATTCCTATGCTATTGCGAACATACAAAATACTTTTTTAAATATAAAATGAAGGACGAGTCAGTGACCCGACTTCTTTGAATATGCTTGGTTATGTTTTCTTTGGTGTTTTTTTTAAATCTATCAATTTTATTTTTATAAAGGGGAATCGTAAGGGACCCCTTTTTTAATTTTCTAGTTTGCCTTCTTTTGCAATATGAAAATTGAATCGTCATCTTCGGATCCCAACAGCAAAAGGCCATGAGACCTTATTTTGGAATTAAACAAAGTTAACTAACCTAGCTGTGGCTATATCAGTCAATAGCCTTATTTTTCTTACTACATAGGCAGCTGAGCTTAATCTGCCTAAGAGATTTATACGTATAATACAGTCTCCGTAATAGCATAAAGTTTATTTCCGTCAAAGATTAAATTAAGGCCAGCTTGGGGTACATTCAGTAATTATAATAAATGATAAATATCATATATCATTTAATGAAAACTTAAATTAAGTTTTGTTCTGATTGAGTAAGTGATTATAAGCAGCGAACCATTTTGAAAGAACAGCCAGACTTTTGTTGACATACAAGACAATAATATATATTTTCTATTTTTTTTTAATGAGGGAAGTTTCATCAGTGAATACTTAGGGCATACTGAAAGTTTCAGGATTCTGATAAATAAGACTAGATGTAAGACTTACGATACATTTATTGTTTTCCTAAGTTTATTGTCTCGCAATTAATGTATTTTTGCATTCGATGAAACCAAGCGGTTGGACCAGTCTTCTTTCTCTAAGGAAGACTCTACCTCTTCAACTTATCTAAGACTCTGAGCAAGCAAGTATTGACGTAAGAATCAGCAGTCACTGTCTTTTGATCTTCAAGCAATACTGTAGTACAATGTTCTGATTTGCCGAAAAAAGAAGCAACTATTTTTCTACCAATGCTTTGACTTTTTTTAACTTTCGTCGGGAAATCTTCCAATGAAATGACCCACTCTGCCGACTGGCTTTTCCTTTCGGGTTCAAAGCAGTACACCCAGGTTTCGTAGTCGTTTCTGTCCTCCCTTAAGTCATGTGGTATCTATGGAGTGTAAAGCTTCCGAACCTTCAGACGCACATGTGAAATGTTTTCCACTTGGCTCATTCCAATGCATAACAAAGTACAAATTTGCTTATGAGTATTTTTTTTTTGTCAATTCCAATAAGATGTCATAGAGTTTCAATATTAGATTCTGTAACCGCAGTCGCCGGCCGACTTTCACGTACCTCGTCATGGAGATGATCACGTCCACGTCTAAATTCTCCAAATCACGAATACACAGAGAGAGAGATATGGTGCTTCATCACCAAATGCCAATTGATGCCTCTGGAAACTCTCTTGTAAACTTAAAACTAAAACTCACGAGTTAAATGCATTTTGACAGCGACACGCAATTCTCGAAAGGACGCCACAATGAAAAAGCAATTGACAGTCTATAAAATTAAAAAGTAACGTGTTCCCAAAGAGTTCCATTTTTGAATTTAATAATTGCTTTTTCATTATTTTATTGTAAGTGGCCAGATCCATGGCCAGATCCAGAAACTTCAAGTATGCCCCACGTATAAATAAATCCAATAATTTGGTCATCATGTAAGAAAGGTCATTAAAGAAACTAGAAAAAGGAAAGGGCAAAGAATTGTGCCTAGCGTCACGCCTATCTTGACTAGAGACCCCGAGGTTGTCACCCTGATTATGATAATGTTTTGCTGTCGGTTTGATAAGTATGAAAGAATAAAATCGGCAGCTACTCCACGAATTCCATAGTGGTGTAATTTACAGATCAGTGTGTGTTATGATGTTCGCAATCAAAGGCTTTGGAGAGGTCCTAAAATATGTCAATTGCTTCCTGGTACTTCTTCCAGGATTCCAAAATGCGACTGATAAGTTTCGCTCCTACGTCAGTCGTTGATCTACTTTTTGTGAAACCAAACTGACAGACTGCTCATTTGAGTTAAAATATGACAACATCTGGGGCAGCATAATTTTTTCACAGATTTTATTCAATGCTATAAATTAATACTTTATCTGTGTGTTTTACAGAAGCAACTATGGATTCATTTGGTTGGAGTATTGACGTCGCTTCCGATGACTCCATAATAGTCGGGGGTCCCGGCATGTACCATGGTATGTATAAGGATAGGGACATATTGGAGCGATAAAACGCGGCAAAATGTCGCGTGTATTTCCAAACGCGCGTTTATTCGCTAAAATATTGCATTTTCGGAACATTTCGATTTGTAAATTTGCTATGATGGAATAAATACCCAATCGGGCAGAATTCAGCCTCACTTTTCCTTTATATAACGACAATGTTTTCTAATGTAGTTCTACTAAAACATATATCAAACCATTATTTAACAAAACATTTTTCTTTTAATCCTAAGGTCGGGTTATGTTTTACGATCGGTACGATTCGTATAAAACTCCGGAATTTATCAAAAGGAGTAAGCGTATTCCTGAATTTAACTTCGGTAAGTCCTTTATGATTTTTTTCTATCCTTTTTTTTTCCTGCATACAAAAACCAACGCACACAGCGTCGATCTTTATACGCTGCATGCACAAACCACTCTGGTTACGCCATGCATTCTGTTATTACTTCACACAACAATTACTATCTTTTTTTTCCTTCAATTCATCGAGGTGTTATTTACTTCTGTGTCCACAATAATTTCATGAATTAATTGTTATTTCAGGCTACGCCGTTGCCGCAGGCACGTTTATCAATGAGGACTTATCGTATGCCATAAGTTCAACGTATGGAAAGAGTGGGTATGGAGAGGTAAACATCGAATGTGATCTTTATACCTTTGTTCTTGTTAAAAAATTAGATTATTTATACACCCTCCATCTTTGCAGGTATTATTCTATAAAAGGAAGAATAAGGCTTATCAAAAAAAATTGGTCAAAAAAGAGGATGAAGCTCGACTAGTAGGTTCGATGTTTGGAGCGGTGCTGTGTGCTGCCAGGTTGTCTGGCACAAGAACTGACCTGCTCGTAGGAGCACCTACTTATGCTAACAAAGATTCTCACAAATATAATGTTGGAGCAGTTTATGTTTATCTTACCCTCAAGCTTAGCGTAAGTATTACTAAATCTTCAATTTAACTCAAAGATATTATAATAAATTATTTTCAAAAATCATTTTGTAAAATAATTAGTTGATAAGTAATTTTATTCCTTTTTAATTTTTATTGACATTATTTCTTTTTCATCAATGTTTTTAAATGTTCCGGATTCTGTTTTGCAGAAACTAAACTTAATTTAGGCTATTCCTATTTTTTTCTTTAATAAAACAAGAAAGAGACAGACGTAAATTAGAGCTGTCAAATTTAGTTAATTAAGCTAATATTTCCATACAAATTAAGGGTACACGTAATGTCGATTAAAAACATTGTGAAGCGCAAGGCGTAAACTAGTTTGACATCTCTAACTTAGTTCATAGCTATAGGCGTCCTTTTCTCGCACTGGCTTTTAGTAAAAGAACAAGAGAATCGGCACCAAAATGTCCTTAAAAAAAGCATTAAAATATAATTAAATATTATTTATGCATCCATAAACATCTCAGGACCCTGGGGTCCTGGACCTTTAAAAGGGACCTTAGACATATTAAGATGAAATATGACACCAACCAAGGATTATCCTTAGCACACAACCAAGGACAGCCCCCGGTTGGAACTATTGCAGAATATTAAAAAAAAATAGTTTTGGGTTATACAGCATGTAACAAAAACTCTGTCCGATCTAATAAAGGCGTATTCTTGGTTTAACTAAATCAATACAAAAAATTGTAAAAAAATTATAACTCATAAAAACGAAAAGTTATTGATTTTTTATTTTTATAAAAATGCGAAATTTAACACTAAGTATGGCAAATTTTCATAAGTTGACAACACTCCACCGGCCGGTGAAATCGTTTTATTTTTACCTATTTTTATTTCAAATCGTACCACCCAGCACTACCCGGGCTGTAGGCACAACTTCTCACTTTGGCGGCACGCGACAAAGGGCGCATAAATACCGTCTCGCTCAGGCGGATTTTTTCACACTAAACTGTAGGTGAACTTTGTCGAGCGATCAGTGTTTCCTGTGATAAGTTTTTCTTTATTTTTAAACTAATTATTCTCATTGGGAAAAAATAATAATCTCATAACCATGAAATGGTTACGTTTATGTAGAATCGGACAGGGTTTTTTACATGCTGTATGTAGTTTTGGAAGGCTTATATGGACTGGTTACCAAGAAATACGCGAAAACTATGGTCCCTGCCTGAACAACTTACTAAAATACATCGATAAAAAGGCATGGTGACTTGCACACTCAATAAATGGGCCCCCAAAAACGGTCGCTAGCACGTAGTGACGCAGGGTGTGCACTGCTGTACACAATTGAGGGTACTTATACATTCTTAAAGGCTTTCATTGTTATTTACCGCTTCTATTATCAGAGAGGTAGTAGTTTTATAAAATAATAACAAACAACGGGTGAGTTATTTAAAAAAAAATATGGCTATAGGGGAATTACAACTTAGCAGTAACAATAAATGCGCCTTTAAATTCGTAGCAGAGTTACTGCGGCCCTAGGCACTCAGGCAACTGAAGGAACGGGGTGAGCTTTAGTCAGTTATAGTCTGACACGTCCTCTCGCTCCACCCAGAGCGGGAGAAGTCATTGGATGACTTGCCACCCGCATAAAAAACGGGCGTCAAATTAAATTTTGTATTATATTTGAATATCGTATGTATTGTTACAGGATAAATTGCTATGTATGATCTAAATTGTAATATAAAGTTTCATAATCTATATTTATATACCAAATTCCGAATAAAATACTGCTGTAACAGATTGCTGTAAGTACTTAAATGTGTACAGCTCTCTTAGCGGGTTTATTGCCGCGTCTTTTTTTATAAATATATTTTTTATGTGGGTGGGTGGTTTATGAAATTAATGGAGGGAAAAATACTTATTCTTAAAATAAGTATTTCAAAAATGAAACACCGTCATTTTTGTTAGGCGCTTAATGAGTTATGGAGTTGAGAGGTATAACACGGCTATCAGGACAATCCCGAAAATGCGGTCAAGATCCCTACCAGCATCTTACTGGATTATACATTCTTCTCCCGAGCACGAATGCTCTTGCGTATCTCCACTCAAACCAGCCAATAAAGGCAAAAGAGAAGTAGGAGCTCTGTTCTTCATCAGTTTTTACTACGACCGGCCAATAAAGGCAAGCCAGAGATGAGGAACAAAAATTCTCACGGGAGATGGGTCCATGGGGTTGCTGTTGCCCAAAAGTTTGCCACATAACTGCCCGGTGGATTGTATCTCTCTTAGTCTGACCTCTCATCTTAGGCATGTTGCGGCAAAATTAATTCTACCGACATAGACCACGGGTTCATTGAGGCGCTCATACTCCACCCTCAACGTAGAGATACTCGTACGGCGGTGGGGTTATTATTTAAAATATATATATAATTTTTTTTCAATTCATTCTTGCAGAGTGCGCCACAATATCACAGACAAATTACTGGTGAAGGTTCTGGATCAATGTTTGGTAGTGCAATTATAAACGTTGACGATCTGAATAACGACGGTAAAGATGGTAAGTAATTTTTTTATAGAAACTGTAAATCGATAACTCAAGTTTTTTTCCGATTGCAATAATTTACGGCCGTGTTACAGTTCATAGCGGTGACACTGTCAATAAGCTTGCAACATATACAAAATAATTATGAAAAAAAGACGATTTACTCAAAAATAAGTTGATTTATTAAACATTCTGCATTAAGATGTCATCATCATCATCATCAGCCATGTCCCCACTACTGGGGAACAGGCCTCCTCTCTGTGAGAGGGTGTGGGCCATAATCCACCACGCGGGCCCACTGCGGATTAGTGATTAAGATGTAATTTAGGTATATTCCAAGTCAGTTTGAAGGACCTCACCTCCGTCGTTATGACAACGGAAATAAAACCCTCGATGATAAAGTGTTATTCGAAAGAGAGTTAACGCGGCCCTGGTACAAGCAACTAAAAAACAGGGGAGGTTTTTAGTCGGTAAAAATCTGACACGGGCTCCCGCTGCACTTGTCTGTTTGCAACAGACATGAAGAACGAAGAAGACCTTTTTGAGGAGGATTCATAATTATGTTTCTGACTTATCCGTTTTTTTACGATTCTTGAGAGTTTCAGAATCTCGAAACAAAATAACGAGGATTTAATAAAAGTCAATACTCAGATAAAATTGACGGTTCATCTGTGTGAGTTTTCTAGAATTTAAAGAAACCCTAAAAGGATTTTTTTTTATCATCCAATGAAATCTCCCGCTCTGGGTGGAGCGGAAGGGCATGTCAGACTCTTGCAGACTAAAACTCACCCCTGTTCCTTCCTTGCCTGAGCGCCCAGGGGAGCGGTAAGTCTGTTACGAATTTATTCGCTACTACCTCGTGCACATATACATATACATATACATACATATACATACACCATTTTTTTTTCGATCCACAGATATAGCAATAGGTGCTCCGTTTGAGAATGGCCACGGCGTTGTCTACCTGTACAGTGGGGCCCATCTCAGTGCTGGGATAGAGAAACCGGTGAAATACCTGCAGAGGATCTTACCTGAAGCAAGTTACGGCGTGTCCTTCGGCATGAGTCTCACCCCATTGTTAGACTATGACGAGAATGGATGCTCAGGTACATTTCCATCCATAACCGCTGTAACTAAGCAACTACCTTGGTTTCTCAGCGAATTGACGACACGGTTGGTGCAGTGGTTGAGCGTTCAGCTGCTGCGCTGCGTGTTGCGGGTTCGATTCCCGTACGGAACAATTCATATTTAAAATAAAATAAATAAATAAATTCTTTATTACACCAAAAGCCTCTAATAAAATCATTATGACTAACACACAAAAGGCTTACAAAGGTCAACAGGTATTTATATACTCTCGACTCTTAAACTAGATGTAAGTTCCTGTGACTTAGGAGTCAGTGATTCTCCGTAGCAACTTAAAGCCATGCATTTTGGAAAAAAATAACAATTCATGATGGAAAACAGAATTATTATTTCTGTAGAGATATATTATATATTAGGATTTCTAAACAAGATTTATAAAAAGATTTGTATGGCCTATAGATGTAGTTCCGGCTCTGGGTGTCTTGTGTATGTGAGTGTGAGTTTACATGTTTGTGAACGCACCCACGGTACAGGAGTAATTGCTAGTATGGAGCAATGTATATATATATTTTTAATACTAAATATGAGCACACATCCGTTGTCACCTCGCATATGCATCTAACACTTTATATCTTGTTTTTATTAGAAATAGCAATTGGCTCACCTTATACAGACACGGTTATTCTCCTACGGTGCGTGGCATCAATAACTGTGAAAACAACAGTGAACTTCCCCAATTTACAGGTAAATTATACTTTTAATATTCTATTAAATATAATAGTATTCAGAAACCTGCTAATCTGAGAGAGAAACTGCAATTTCTTGAAGCCTTGTCCATCCGATCTAGTCTTTTCTAACTATTAAAAGGACAGCTTTCAGTCTAACCGGGTGCTGCTAACTATCACTGGTTTAGGGTGTTATTACACCAATCAATCGATTGACGATCGATGATAGAATGGATTAGTCGATCAATAGTTTCTATTACATCAATCTATAAGATGGTCGATCTATGCCGTCGATCGATGATAGAATGGATTAGCCGACGTCGATCGATGGTTTCTACTAGGTACACCAATCGATCGAGCGTCGATTGATGGCAGAATGGATTAGTCGGCCTCAACCGATCGATTGTTAATCGACTGGTATCCATCGATCAGCCAAAGCTATCGACGATCGATGGATTAATAACACCCTTACATGGGGCGACTACCCTGACCTTGACCGCCACAACCTAGTAACGGGCTTACACTTGCCCTTAGCAAGACTGATCTCAGATTGTATAGCTTTTGACTACCTTAAGGCGCAGATAAATGCCAACGGCCTCGAGTGGTTAGCTTGCGTGTTCTGTGCTGAGCTCACGCAATGCATCGTACGTCCAACCAGTAATAGGACTCGACCATCAAGGAGCGCTGTCCCAAATTAGACGCATTATTAATTTATATTACATAAAACAACAAGTATTATACTAAAACACGTAAACTAAAAGATAAATGATTAAATTATCTTTAAAATGGTGAAAGTTAAATATACGCTTAAAAGTTTTTGCGTGACTCTCAATCTTTCATTCGTGTTAGACATAACTTAAGAAATTAATTACACTACCTATGTTATAAAAATATAATTTCAAATATTCACATATCAAATTACGAAGAAAATTGTCTAAGTAGCATATCGGGTGTAAAAAGACAGTTTCCGAAGCCGAAAGTCACATATTCTACCCATTATTTGGATATTTTTTCTACTAGACCATAACTGGGAATCCACTGGTTCTGGAGAAATTGAAGGTCAAAGTAGCATTTTTTTTTTACTTTTTAACGAAAATTAATTCCAAGTGTTATTACTAAACTTTTTTTCCAAACAAACATGACCTGAAATTTCAATTTTTTTTTTCGAAATTTCGTAATTACGCATGTGCAGTTATGAAAACGCAACGAATATCAAACGTATCCGACAAGTACCTACGTGGCTTAGATTAAAGGGCCGAGGTTTAATACTTCCCACTTGCCTGATGGGTTTTTTTTATTGGCCTTCCAAAAAAGGTACTTTTATTACACTAAAAATTAAAAAATTACTTTAATTGGGGCAGTCGGTGTTTGTATATTATTTCTTCGTTATTTGACACCGACTTCCGAAATTAAAGTTATTTTTTTAATTTTTAGTATAATAAAAGTACCGTTTTCGGAAGTCGGTTGTTTTTTTTTTGTAATTTATTTTTTATTTTTCACTTTTTAGTTGTTATACCCCAGAACTAAAAACCCCAATAACATGGAACGTGGCATTTAATCATACTCGTAATTGGCGAAAACAAAAACGTCATCGAGGTATACGTATTTTTCATTCTTGGTCAGTTTCTCAAAAAGCGCTGAAGCAGTTTCGATAAAATTTATATGGAACTACCTCGGAAGTATATTCTTTCGGATAAAAAAATAATTTTGAAAATCGGTCCACAACTGACGGAAAAATCGGCGGGCATACATAAAAAAAAAACATACGTACAGTCGAACATAGAACCTCCTCCTTTTTTCGAAAGTCGGTTAAAAATAGTTTTTTTTTCATACTTAAAAATAAAAGTCGTTTCCCAGATTTTTTTTAAACAAATAACACTATTCGTTTAGACGTCATGTTCAATTTAAAATCATAAGAAATCGTATATCTGCGCCTTAACGACTGTCAAAGATCTAACATGACAGCCGAGACTAACGGCTTCACGTCCTTTCCGAGGCTCGGAGGAGTCTTTGTTTGTTTCAAATGGTCACCTATCCACCGACCAACCTCGACTAGTGGTACTTAACCTTGCAGATCGGCCCGTACGGTTGTCTTTACTGGACCACGAGCTCCTCTCCTCTTTTAAAGCCTTGTATTAGTTATATTTCTGTTGTGTACTTCCTCATACGAACTGCCTAGAATTTTCCATTCATTAAACTTTAAACACATTAATTTTAATTCCTGTGTTGACTTCCTTATTTACAGGGTCGCACCAGTTCCCGTAAAACCGACTTCGAATTCGAAGTTTGTTTATACTTCAATTATCGGACTCTACCGACTAATATTACAGGGAGTACGTACATAATTCCTAGTTATTACTAATATATGTTATTGCTAATAATACCTTTATTTTTCACTTCAAAGTCAAAGTCAAAGCATTTATATCAAATAAACCATTTACACGATGAAGTTAATTGCACATTCCAAAGCGTAGATCTCTATGGAGAAGACGTGCAAGAAACTCCATGGACACTCTTTTTAACCATGATAGGTGTTACAAAAATTTTGGTTACATTATTCTTGTTGCTTATAATATGCGAGAACAATGTAAAACAAAAATAATAACATTTCAGAAAAAAAAGGATTAAAAAGCCTGTGGCAGTTATGAGATGACCAGTGTCACAGGGTCTCATCTCGAACAAAGAAAATTTAGATCAAATAAATGTCAATAGATGGCGTATTAAGCATCGATTTCCTATTAAAGTTTAAGTAACATTAATATTTAAAAAAAATAAATATGGCAAAAACTATATTTTCTTATTTAATAAACTACCGTAAGCATGAAATTGTGTATGTGAATAATTGGCTCCTTATTCAAATTTAGATGTTTATTGGAACGAATTCTTAGGCATTTATATTTCTTGTGCCAACAGATGGCGCTGTTTGAAGTTTTAAAGTTAAACCGTTCGCCTCTTTAAAATTTATATATTGGCACATTTTGAAACAGAAAAACTCTTATGAAGTGCCAAAAATACTATAAAGTAATTCCTCAATGTGTGAGGAAATATTGGTAAGACTTTATGTAAATTAATTTAACTTGCAAGCCGTCGCTTCTAATACCATCAAGCGAGGTGTAGAGGACGGGCCCGAACGAAGAACAAAAGTTGCTTGTGCAAGTCGAAAATCCGTAGTTACGGCGGTACCGTTTCTTTGTATGGGATGAGGCATCTGTACGCTAGTATTATATTATCTGTGCCAGTGTCAACTGACGGCACCTACATTCATAAAAATTAAAGGATTTTGATTCTGATACACGGCCACACCAAAATTCTGTAGGTAAACTTTACTTGTAAGATCGAGTATCATAAATACTCGAGCTTCCAAGTAAAGTTTGCTTGTGTACATATTTTTGCTCGTGACTGTACATCAAGTCTTACAACAATTTTGACTTTGTAACGTTATCTCAGACACGCATTCCTGTATGACAGCCTTCTTTCAAAAATTTACGTCTCATAATAAACGGCTGGGTACTTGCAAATGATTCCGGCTGAATAGCTAATGCTTTTTTTAATCAGGTATAATAACAACGGTGGAGATGAACCACGACTACGCCAAGCTAGCGACTATTACCAATGGCACGGGCCGTTTTATATATGAGACGCCACTGAATAAGGAAAAACGAGAAAGCTGCAGAAAAGTTCCCTTTACTTTGCCTTTAGTGAGTACCAAAATTTATTGGAATAATATATTAATTAATAGATTAAAGAATAGATTTTAAATCCTAATTAAATGCATTCTTCAAAGTTCGGCAAATACGATACTGAAATACGCTACATGATATCGTCGGAGCTGAAGGATGACCCCATGACTCTCCCGAAATTCGATGCCTCCAGAGTGATCTTAAGCGACCACAGTGTTTTGAGCATACAAGATGCGTTGTGGGCAGCCGAGTGCGCTGGAAACAACACCTGTGTGCCCAAATTGAAGTTTATTCCCAATATCAGTTTCAAGTGAGTACCCTTAACTTTAAATAATCAAATCTTCAGCTAACTATCAGTCCTCCTTTCTTTTCTCGTCAATGTATGTGTCACCAAAAAATTGCAAACTCTGTAAGATTGTAAAATATCAGAGATATTATAAAACTCTCGACAAATTGTGAAATTTTGAACTAAACATTTTGTCTACAATAAAATTCGATAATCTATGTCCTCTCCATGTCGTTCTGGGAAATTGTGAACTGATACAAACTCACGACCAATTAGTGCATAGATTTAAACTTTTACTTTAAACTCTAGACTTGCCGCAAACTCATCAGACAAAATTACGCCTATCATCAGCTTCTGTGACGTGTGTATGGAACGTCTGAAAGTCGATATTTAGTGTTCGATGGTACCTCATTGTCAAACGTGTTGCGCTGACCCCAAGTAATAAGGGACAAAGCTATTAATATTATGCTGATAATGGAACCTAATTGTAACCAATTTTGTGATTACAGCAACGATTACATCATAGGCTCGAGTAAGACAGAAAGTTTGAGCATCACTGTGGAGAATTCCGGGGAGGTGGCGTATGCCTCGTGTGTGAAGGTGCACATCGTCGGAGCTAATGTGCTCATGCCAGGAGGCTGTGTCTATGAAACCTCGACTGACGGAGATAGACTTAAGTGCGAGCCGTCCAATCCCCTTTGGAACGGTCAAAGTACGGTACGTTCGCTTCAGTATTGCATAATGTACTTGCTGAATAATTTTTTTCTGATTAAAGCTTCCGCCAAAGAGTTTTGGTATCTCTGGGAGGTAAAGAATATACCGAACACGAAATATCACACAACGCTCGAAGGGTATAATAGACGTGGCTAATCAGCGGCTGATGGGTAGACAGTGCGAGAGAAGAGTGCCTAGAAGGACTTAAGGAAGATATTTGCCTAGCACAGGAACAGAAACTGTTAGTTAAGAACAAAAATTATTGAAGTCAAACGGTTAAACGTGCACTTCAAGACACGGAGAGGGTCTCAAATTTGTGAGGGTGTAAAATTTCGGCCTAATCTTTCTAAGAGTGTAAGCACAGTGTCCATAATATTAACAAATTTTCACAGACCACCGGTCAAATCGAACTGGAGATGCACCATCTTACAAACGAGCACAAGTCGATCAACATCACTATTGATCTGTATGATAACTGTAATAAAGGCGTACCACAAAGCAGAAGATTTGAGATTCTTGCCAAGGCTGATCCCAGAGGAATTACCGCCAAAGGGTTTGTAGCGTTGTCCTAAATATATAATCAATTTTATTTCAGTTTCTTTGCAAGTTTTTCTCAACCTTGGGTTATAGGGACAGCTTGCAGGCATTCTAGAGGGCAGCACAACGACCGACAGTACTGACGCTGTGTGGATGGAAAAGAAACGTTCGTGGCCATCATCGTGCTGCCATCAATATAAAAAAGACGAATTGTTTTATAGAATATGATATTTTTTTAAACATACAGATTTCGGCCTACTGACTATGATCGACAGCGTGGCCTGGCTTCGAGTCTGAACATGTTTAGGATATCTGGAAAAAATATTGCCCAGATCAAAATACCTAATGTTTAGAATGCTTTTGAAACTCACTTATACATCTTTTTATTACGTTTATCTATTTTTGAGAGTACTACTGGAAAGCAGTCGAATTTCACAACATTATAAATTAAACAATACATTTAATTAATTGAAATGTTATCTTTCTCTCCTAAACAGTTCATTACGCTATAAAGTGTCAATGTCATTATATTTATGGATATCGCACGAGAAGGATGAAAACGGGGATGGGATCAAATTCCTAAGTTAGATGATAAGTTCGCGGAAGAAGATATTATCACAACTGTATGGGGTGATTTTCCTAAAGAAAGTGAGTAATTTGATCACCCGCTCCACCCAGAACAGGAGAGAGCAGCTATGATTTAAGGACCTTCGAGAGAACTTGGTGTACAATTACCTAGATCTTAATAATAAATAATAATAATATATTCCACAACTATCACACAACGCCATCTAGTCCCAAGCTAAGCAGAGCTTGTGTTATAGGTACTAGACAACTGATAAACATACTTATATATTTCTAAATACATACATATTATAGATAAATTACACCCAGACACAGAACAAATGATCGTGCTCATTACACAAACATTTGTCCTGGGTGGGAATCGAACCCACGACCTCCGGCATAGCAGTCAGGGTCACTAACCACTAGACCAACAGGCCAGTCTATAGTCCATCTTACTTCTATTATAAGCGAAGCCGTTATAGATAGCTTGATTTTTGTTTGGGTGATTATTATTTTTTGACAATCATACTTCTTGTTTTTCGGGCACAGACCCAAAAAAAAAAAGGTATGTATTAAACAGACGAAATAAACAATTCAAGACTCGCACAGCTCTATTTTCCTGAAAATGTTTAAAATTTCACTCAAAGTCTCCTTCATCATCATCATTTAGGCCACTGATCATCTTAAGGATTTCATCAAATCTCCGTTTTCATCCTTACCGTGCGATATCCATAAATATTTGATATAGACACTTTATTGCGTAATGCTGCTGTTTAATAAAAAGGAGAGAAAAATAACATTTACATCAATTAAATGTATTGTTTAATTAATAATGCATGCTTGCTTGTTTTTGATTTTTTGTTGCTCTACCAGTGTCCATCTTAGAGATTTGATCAAATCTCCGTTTTCATCATTTCTCTGCTATATGGAGAAAGATTGGAATTTGCTCTATTAGTTGGCAGAGCCTTTTTCGTCTGCCCAGGGGTCGTGGATATTTTCAAAACAGAGTTACCGCGCCCCTGGGCACTCAGGGCAGGGAAGGAACAGGCATGGGTTTTTGTCAGTAAGAGTCTGACACGCCCTCCCGCTCCCACCCTGAGCGGGAGAAGTCATAGGATGATTTCCCACACCAAAAAAAAAAACTGCCTTCGTCGTGCACATTCTTCATTTCATTAGCGCATGCTAATAGAAGGGTTGAATTTTTTGACCATAGTTATCACTTATGATATCGCTGATACATCAGCAAAATTAAAGAGATCGATCAAAAAAAAAATATTTCCTTCACTTTTTCTTCGCTTGCAGAGAGACTGATATTGGTGATACTGTCGACATGACCCAAGACGACATCAAAGAAAATGGCAAAAAGTTAAAACATGTTTATACGGTGAGAAGTTTTAAAGTTTTCTGAAATTTTCCGTCTTTGCATAAATGACGATGAAAACCACCTTACGTTTTACGTAAGCATTTTCGTGGCTTTTGGTGATTGTTAAATAATTGACAGTTAGGAAACGGAAGGCCCCCTCTTTCCAAGATTTATTTGAAATCGATTTTCCGATGTTTTGAGACAATGAGAGAATGTGGCGGATGGCATACATTAAGGCCCTTATAGCCGCCAAGTGGCGCACACATTGGATAAAGTATGTTGTGATAAGTATTTTTACGATAATACAACAACACTTAAAATGTTTCACTTTCATTGTAGTATCCAAAGTACCGAAACGGCTGTTATTAACACTTTTGGTTACTACATTGAATACAAAACATTTTGAGTCCTGTTTTAACAACGTAAAAATACCTTATCCTCTTTGTAACAAACGCAACATAGGATTATTTAATCTTTATTTTCTATGCTATAATACGATTTTTTATTCAATGAGGGCACCACTCGGCGGCTTTATGGTCCTTAATTAGTTTTGCTGTGCTCCAAGCTATGAAAATGCGTGATAAGTATGAAAAGAGCCTGGTATTTTAATTTTAAAAGTTCTTGTAAGGTATTTAGTTGATATTGACGCCACGGCTGGTGCAGTAGTTTAGCGTTGACTGCACTGCATGTGGTTCAATTACCGAACGAAACAAATATTTTTATGGCCTACAGATCTGACTTTTTATTTTTTTGTTCCGGGTCTGGGTGTCGTGTGTATATGAGTTTACATGTTTGTGAAGACATCCACGATGCAGGAGTAATTTCTAGTGTGGGGGGCAACGTTTTTTAATTTAAAAAAAGTCTATAGCAAGATGTAAAGTAGGGGCTCCGGCTGTCAGTATGAATGACGGAGCCCACTAGGGCCGGGGCCTGCCAGGGTCGCCTGATTGTTCGAAAGATTTACTGTGGCCCTGGAACGCTAAGGGCAAATGAAAGGACACGGGGGTTTTAGTCAGTATGAGTCTGACACTCACTCCCGCTCCACCCAGAGCTCAAGTCATTGATGATTTCACAACCACAAAAACACTGGCCAAGTGCGTGTCGGCTTTCGCACATTAAGGGTTCCGTAGTAAATATTGGTATTCGTTAGTAAAATATACGTAATAATAAACAATATCACCAATTTTCAAGTTCATAGGACAATGGGAAGCTAAAAAATTCTTCGTAACAAAATTTTGTAAAAAAAAAAACTGACTTTGGTGGTTTCTCATTGCTTTGTTTTAAAATATTTTTAAAACAAAAAATACAATATTTTTCTACTCCACAAGCTCTAAACAACGATACCTACCCCACTTGATGAGACAGGTCAAACATTTTTTTTAGCGGCACCATTTAGTTTTGGAAGCTCTACTTAAAAACATAAAAAAATGACAATTTATATGGCTTTTGATCAACAAGATGCTTAGACTGTAAAAATTGAAACTTGTGTGAGAGACGACGGTCGGACAGACACGTGAGTGACAGCAATAGGACTCCGTTTGGACCCTTCGTACGGAACCCTAAAAAGGACGACCTCCGGCTGGTTTGTTTCAATAGTGTGTTTTATTTTCAGATCACTAACAATGGCCCGACCAACTGGGAAAAGCTGTCCGTTCATGTAAAATTGCAGTTGCAACCATACATTTACTATATTACTAGTGATGATAATTCTTCAGTCACCGTAAGTTACTACGTTACATACGTATTTTATTTTTTATTTTTGCGTTTGACCACTATCTCACCTGATGGCCTAGAAGCAATCTTTTTCTTTCCTTTCTTTGAACTATGTAACCTTAAAATATTTTCACATACCTAAACCGAATAATAATACACGGTTCTACCAATTTGGAAAGTCTATACCGATCTGCTCCGACTTTCGGTACCTTGGGTCGCTTGTTCAGGGGAATGGCGATATAGACCGAGACGTAACGCACAGGATCAACTCAGGATGGATGAAGTGGCGACAGGTCACTGGAACCACCTGCGACCTACGGATGACCCTTAAGTTAAAGGGGAAAATCTATAAGTCCGTGATTAGACCTGTCGTACTGTATGGATCAGAATGTTGGGCTGTGAAAAATATGGATGAAAAAGATAGCATGTGGCGGAGATGAGAATGTTGAGATGGATGTGTGGAGTAACGAGAAAGGATAAAGTCAGAAATGAGTACATTAGATGTAGTTTAAAAGTGGCGCCAGTCACAGAAAAGTTTTGACTAACTTGGTATGGTCTTGTGAAGAGGAGGGATGAAACATATGTAACTAAAAGAGTTATGAATATAAATGTGAATGGATGGAGAGGGAGAAGGAGGCCAAAGAAAAGATAGATGGATTGTGTGAGGAGTGATATGAAAGAAAAGGAAGTTAGTGATAGCGTGACGGCTGACAGGACATAATGCAAGGAAAAACATGTTGCGCCAACCCCAAGTAACACGGGATAAGGGCAGGAATATGATGGTTTTACCAATTTGGTTAAAACAAAATTAATAACAAAATACATACTCTTCGACACACACTTTTATTTATATCCTAGCTTCTGCTAGCGGCTTCGCCCGCATTGTATTAATACGTCCTACATTATTAATTATAGTCTATGTGTTATTCTTATGTATAAGTAATTTTACTGTGAAGTTTCATCCAAATCCGTTCAGCAGTTTTTGCGTGAAAGAGTAACAAACATACATCCTCACAAACTTTCACGTTTATAATATTAGTAGGATTCATTATTGCAAAACTGTATGTTAAATTTGTTTTAAATTGATGGTTTTTTATTTAAATTTGTTTCGTGATCAACATTGTCCGCCTTGTTCCATTCACTGCTGAATACCTACATTGCTGTCTCTTCCTTTTTATGCTATGCCTGCTTTGTCTATCCCCAATACGGCTATGGGTCTGCCTACACAAGTTAATTTCAAAAGATTGTTGTTTTGCTGACCGATCCAAATATAATATATTTAAATATATTTACGGTTATACAGGGTGTAACGGAAAGGGTAGGTCATATTTTAAGATACGGTTCTACACATGGGAATGAACAATATTCTCTAAGAAAAAATAGAAATAGTTAAAAAAAAATTGACCTTCCATACAAAGTTATCATCAGCTGATCAATATTTGTATGGGAGGTAAAAAATTTTTTGGGAATTTCCTCAGGTTTTCTTGAAAAAAGTTGTCCATAGCGATGGGTAGATCCAGTTCTTAAAATATGACCACACCATTCCGTTACACCCTGTATAAAGGTAAATATATTTAAATAACCGTGTATAAAAAATATGGACATTAAAACGTTCGTGTGAATTTTCATAAAGGTACTCGTATCACAAATATTATCTATTTTTACTTTCAGCTATACTTTTCCACGGCAAATTCATATACTCCCTGCATTTTACAATCAGAAGATGACACTTCAATGGATTACCTTTGCATAGTAGAAAGTTTGATCAAAACTGTGGAATTCGCCAAGATCCTCATACCGTTGTACATTCTGCCCAAAACTCTTGGTAAGTATCATGACGAAGGATCAAGTACCGTCACATTATATCAGTTATGTTGTATGTCCACATTAAAACGGGTCTGGCAAGCTTGTTGCTATTGCTGGAAAAACCCATCAACTAGAGTCAAGAGCAAACCCATCCACAAAAAAACCCTATTGGAAAAATCCAATAACTCCAGAAGAAGCCTTAAGTAAGCAAACCAGACAGTTCGGTTTACGATGAAGCTAAAGCCCGTTATTTCTTCTGCTGTATACCTCTATGTCACATTTCTGTATCGTATTTTTCATCTTTTTTGCAGAAAATCTTCTTGATAAAGACAAAAATATTACGATAGCGTCATCTATTAATATTGAACTACTGGATGGCAAGTTCAGACCTGAAAGGTAAATAAATAACGTCTAAAATTAACAAAAGAAAGAAGGCTATAAAACCTCTTTGCTAAGTTTATGAGCAGCGTCGTCAATACAAGCTTAAATATCTTTTTTTTTCAGTGTAAAAACAACCTTGTTATTTAAAGAGGGGACGGTATCTTTTGAGACCATAATAATAGCTATCGTCGTCGGCCTTTGCATCTTAATTATTATCGCACTGATACTATACAGGGTATGTAATCATATACATTTATATCTTCTGAATTTGTACACCGTAAATATAACTATGATTTTATGGCTGTCCGCCTAAAATGCACCGGACATATCAGCAACCTCAGACTATGAAAGGTTATAGACGAACGGCATTGAACATTAAATGAAGCAGGATCATTAAAATGTGTGAGTTACCTTGACGAACGTAACGATGACGTATCGGTTTCTCATTTTGTCTATGTGAGCTTATTTCGCGTGTACAGATACAAGCCGGCTTCTCATTCTGGTACTTCAGAATGCTGGATTTTGACACACCGTCTATTACCTTTCATAGTCTAAGTCAGAAACAGTGCTTTTAGGTATTATACTTTATAGCTCCTCCAACCGCCATACTTCCTGCAAGGGTCGCAGTAGTTATTGAAGGAGTTACCGTGACCCTGGCACATGCAGCTGAAGGAACACGAGTGGGTTTTAGTGAGTATCAGTCTGACACGCCCTCTCACTCCACCCAGAACGGCAAAAGCTATTTGATGATTTCAAACCAATAAAAAAAGAGCCGCCGTTTAGGCCTCGGACCTAGGCTCTGTATATACTAGCAATCGACAGTCTCCGGATCCAATAGAAACTCAACACAGTTGGAACTGGACCTACTAATAGCCTCTTATTAATTTGTTTTTGAAGTGAAAACTTCTTCAATTGCGTTGGGCATATTTGAGATGAGAAAAAACTATTGAACTCGCGCGACACCGACACCGTTACGAGTGCTACGCATCGTAGCACTCGTAGCGGATTGAAGTGATAGCTTCGTTAGGCGCGTTGGGAATGTTTGTTCAAGTTTTCACTTCTGTCAGCACTCCCGGAGTGCCACTGTTTTTTTAAACTGTTCTATTTTCTTCAGATTGGTTTCCTGCAACGTAAGAGGAGAGAGGAATTGCAAAAATTAAAAAAAAGTGTTAGGCGTCAAACTGTTGTAAGTTTTAAAACATGTTTTTAAATTATTATAAATTTTGGGCACTTACAGAAAATAAAAATCAAGCATGAACTGAATTCGTAAGATGAAAAATGAGTTTTTTAAAAATGAATTATTTATTGTAGTATCTAAATAGGTACTCTGTAAACTGTCATATTTTACAAGCTTTTATTTAACTTGCAATGTTTGTTTGTTCCGGTTAAATCTTGCAAGCTGAATTAGAACCACTTTCTTTTATTTAACTTGCAATGTTTGTTTGTTCCGGTTAAATCTTGCAAGCTGAATTAGAACCACTTTCTTTTATTTAACTTGCAATGTTTGTTTGTTCCGGTTAAATCTTGCAAGCTGAATTAGAACCACTTTCTTTTATTTAACTTGCAATGTTTGTTTGTTCGGGTTAAATCTTGCAAGCTGAATTAGAACCACTTTCTTTTATTTAACTTGCAATGTTTGTTTGTTCGGATTAAATCTTGCAAGCTCAATTAGAACCACTTTCTTTTATTTAACTTGCAATGTTTGTTTGTTCCGGTTAAATCTTGCAAGCTGAATTAGAACCACTTTCTTTTATTTAACTTGCAATGTTTGTTCCGGTTAAATCTTGCAAGCCCAATTAGAACCACTTTCTTTTATTTAACTTGCAATGTTTGTTTGTTCGGGTTAAATCTTGCAAGCTGAATTAGAACCACTTTCTTTTATTTAACTTGCAATGTTTGTTTGTTCGGGTTAAATCTTGTAAGCTCAATTAGAACCACTTTCTTTTAATTAACTTGAAATGTTTGTTTATTCGGGTTAAATCTTGTAAGCTCAATTAGAACCACTTTCTTTTATTCTTCTGAGTTGTTGTGATTTTTTAACATATTGGTTCAGTTCCGATGATAATGCATTTTTATGTTAAGCATGACCGGAATCGACATCTAGGATTTTTCAGATAATGAAACTCTTCAATGGTTAACAGCACAGAGCCAAAATTTTGTGTACGTGTTTATAAAAGTAGTTTTTTTCTAATATCTTATTATTATTTAATTTTTCATCAGCTGAGGCGGTCAACAATGCCATCGCAGAATCAGGCAGGCGACCGGAGGCAAATCCTGGAAGGCATGCAGGAGGAAGACGAACATGATCAAGCCCCAAACTTAATATAAACGTACCACCAAACAACACGAGTATTTATGCAAGTCTTTAAACTAGATAAAAAAAATTGAACAGGCCTGAAAAAAAAGTTGAAGTCGTAATCTTAGATAATTTAGATTTCATCACCACACACTCAACTATTTACTTCAGTTTTATGTTTTCTGAGAAGAAAAGGCAGTAAAAAGATAGGTTGTAATCAGGGATGTTATGGAGATCCGTAATCGTAACCGAATATCCGAAATAAAAATCCGTAACCGAAACATATATAAAAGTTTAGAATAACTTCGGATAGGGATAGATACTTAGACTATGAAAAGTTGTAGACGAAACGTCATTGGACATCAAATGAAACAGCATCGATAAAATGAGTGACCATGACGAACGTAACGATGACGTTTCGGTTTCTCATTTTGTCTATGTGAACTTATTTCGCGTGTACAGATACAAGCCAGCTTCTCATTCTGGTACTTCAGATTGCTGGATTTTGACACTCCGTCTATAAAAGGGTAGAGTCTAAATGATACATTTTAAGACAGATTTTTGTACTTGCCCGGCCGAGCCGACACACAAGCCCCGCGCGTCTCCTCCATTGTTTATTATTTCTCTTTTTTATCTACAAATCTTCATTTCATTTCTCTTGCTATTAGTATTTTACTTTTATGATTCTTTAAAATTCTAATATCCGTAACCGAAACTATCCTAAACTAGCGGATAGTCCGAAATAATTTCATATCCGTAACCGTATCTCAAACCAATATAATATTATTCATTATCCATGACGATTTATGGATATAGGATAATATAATATAATATAATATAATATAATATAATATAATTATTTTTTTTATTTATATTATTTTTGACTTTATCATGTCCTACTTTGAGTTGTTTTTTTCAAAACTAGGTAATTATCTCAGAATCTGAATTCTAGCATAGACTCACGCGAAACATTTGACAGTCAGTTTCTTACTTTACATTATATACGATTAGATACTCCTAGTAAGTAGATACAAAGGGTTGTTTAAAATATTAGTTCATAATTGTGGTTTTAATAATTTTGTTTGTTATAGCTTTGTATAGTAAGTGTGTTCAGGTTAATTTTAAATAGTTATGAAAGTATTTTTTTTTGTAACAAAGGGCTTTGTACCTAATGTATTATATAACCTATTTATCAGATTTTTTGTTGAAAAATATAATATTTAAGGTTATTTATCGCCTAGCTAAAGTACAGTGATTTGTGATCAAGCTAGTGGTTATTGGAAGGCAGGAAGACTCTTCCGCTGACCTTCGTTATTTGTTTGTTTTATAATTTAAGTTTCAAATTAAAGTTTTGTAAATAAATATGCAGTAGTTAATTGTGTCACACTCACTAAGTTAACAAACACTAATCATAAATTTTACTCAAATATATCAATTTGGTCTATTTGATTGCATTGACATGTGTTTGTATTTTATTTGATTGGATCGACATGTGTATGTATTTTATATGTTATTTGATTTGAATGTTGAGTATTATTATATGTGTGCATTTTATATAAATGTATTATTTTTATTATTTAATTTAATTAACTGGAACGGACTGTCTGAAAAATAAATATTTTTTTATTTATATTTATCCATTAAATTTCCCGGGACCCTGAGGTGAGGACCCGGACCTTTGTACGGCGTACGTGTGGCCGAAGCCAACTTGCAGAGGCCCTTTTAGACGCTTTTTATGAAATGAGGCACCAACCGATGATTATTCCTGTACGCACTATACAAGTGCACCCAAGAATAACCCCCAGTTGGTGTAAAACTATTGCAAGATAAGGAAAACAAAGTTAACGGGCTATGGTTTTGAGAGGCTACAGTGGACTGGTTACCAAGGACTATGTAGAGATTATGGTCCCTGCCTGAACAATGTTACTAAAATACATCGATGTAAAAGGCAAGGGGAGACACATTCATTATATAGTCCCCCAAAAACGGCCGGTAGTACGTGCGTGACCTAACAACAAGGAGGCAACTTTATTCTAAGGTGCATGAGAAACAAAAGTTCTCCCAGGAGATCGGTTCCGTGGGATCGCTACTGCCCAATAGTTTGCTACAAAACTGCCTAGCGGATGAAATATTATTATTATTAATAAATTATTATGGCATTATTTTTAAGTCTCACATTTCGCTGTTTCCGGAAGAAGGTAATCCGGCAGAGACTCATCGATGAGATGAGAGTCTCTGCCAGTCGTCAGATCACTGACGCCCATACAACTGCCATAGAAAACAGCGTTTTCGAGAGAGGGACAGATATATATTTGTCTAGAATTGTTATATCTCATTTAATTTTCGATCAATTTTGATTCTGCATTCACTGTTTGTACTCTTCTTTAGTATATTCATCGATATACTGGTTAGATAACAAATATTTTTTTCATGTATATTTTGACTATAATTTCTTGAAGGGAGTTGTTTATTTCTATATAGGAAAAACGAGTATTTAAAATAATATGACTACGCATATCTGTTACAGTCAGTACAAGCAAGCTGAAATGGTAATGGGCCGGCCATGTTAACCGTAGAACTGATAACCAGTGGGATAGATGTTCTTGAGTGGAGACCGCGATTCGGCAAACGTAGGCGGCTCAAGCTGAGTGGAGTGACGATCTTCGTAAGGATGGCTGGTAGCAGCCGGATGAGACTTGTCGAGGGTCGAGATAATTCGAAAGGCCTATATTCAGCATCAGACTGCTGTAGCCTGATGACGATGTAACGCCGGTGGGACACCGGAGTCGTGGGCACTCAGAGTCTGTCCGCCAACCGAGTGATCCCAGGAAATACGTTGGCACAATGATCACGTGGTGCCGTATACAGTGAGGCTCAGGGGAGATCCCTTCACAGTCGACTTGACAATTCAAAAGTGCCTGTAAATGGTTTATTTGGTAAAGTGCCTGTAAGTGGTTTTGAGTTTGAGTTTCAAAAGTCTCCCCAGGGATGTACCCGAATAGGCGTTGCAAAGAGAGTGTTCCGGGGTGGTCTTTAAGAGGTCACGCAGCCCAGTCAATGTGCGGATGGTGATCACCAGGGTGGGTCACACTCCCTGTGTTTTTCTCCAAAATTCCAGGTGCTTTTTGCAAGTTTCCCCCAATTAAAAATAAAAAGTTGATGAAGATGATTCCGCTGTGTTATACCAAAATACTGTTACTACCATATAGACTAACTATTCGTTGTAAAAGTGTTCCTTGTAACCTATTTACTGAATAAACATCATTTATCATTTATCAGAAAGGGAGTATGTCTAAGTGTACGGCCTGAGTGCCCGCTTAAATCGAGCGTCCAGCGGGGCGGGGCGTGCGGCGTTCGTGTCAAACAGATGCATTAACACGAAGGTATCCTGAGTAGCGGCCCAGCGGAGCGGGGGCAGCAGAGTTCTTGTTTGCGTGGAGCGACGCGTCGCGTGCAAGTTCAAACCAGTTTGTGTTTGCAGCGGTGACGAAAGCGTGCGCGCCATGTCGTTCGAAGATATTATTACAGAAATTGAACTTAAACCAGAATTATGGTCAACAACTCATGCTCTTTATAAAAATAGAATAATTAAACAGAAACTTTGGAAGGAATTAGCTGTAAAACTAGGAATTGAAGGTAAATAATTGTTTTATTAACCTATTTATTGGTTTTACGTTATAAAATTTTAAACATTAGTAATTCTACTATCCCAAAAATAGTCAGAAAATTGTTGGCGTATGTTTCTCGCAATCAAACACCCCACACATTTTCTTTTAAATACATATCAACAATATCGTACGACCCCGACGCCATGATGAAAAATGTGACCAGATCACTCGAACGCGAAGCGTGCACTAAGGCCACGGGGCGAACGCTCCTTCGCCGCTTGCACGCAACGCTGAACGCTCCGCTGGATGCTTTTTCACTCAGTCCGTACACTAATAGCTACAGAGTCGCACCGTGACGTCCCAATGCCTGAAAAGGCTAGTAGTTTCGCGCTGACCAACGCGACGCCAAGAGTCACTACGAACAGTAACTATGCAGGCAGATATACTATCAAACTCGTTAATATAATATTTTAGGCCTCATCATAGGCTGCGTAACACTACTTTCGCTAAAAAAAAACACGTTTCAATTTTCAGAAAAACAATCGACTGTATTTGAAGGGTATGCCAAAAGCAAAACAAATATGCACAGGAAACGAGTTTAAATTGTGTAAAAATCAACAAACGTATTTCAGTCAGTATTCCGTTGTTTGTGAATCCAATTTAAATAGGAATGGTAGCTATAATATGTACTTTTTTCTTCAGTGTTAGTTGGCAAAAGTTTTTTTATAACAAAAATATTCAATTCATTTTTTTGACGGATAGAGATCCTCATACTAACACAGGCTGAAAACATAAAACTCGTATATACACTTCTGGACACATCTATTGGCCCACCTTAGAGTTTAGGTTTCGATGGCCCCTACCGAAATATGATTGCTAGATTGAACAAAAACTGTTGATGCAGACCTGTCAACATCCAATAGGCCTCAGGGTGCCGAAAATCGTAATTAACCGTCAACGTCCCATAGGCCCCAGGGTGCCGATCCGACTAGCGCGGTTTCAACCTCTATTACTAATTAACTAAAGGTCATATTCCTGTGGAAATTTTAACATACTCGGAGAATGATAGTATCGTAGTTTTACAAACTTTTCCATGGACAAATACTGTTTCGAAAAAAATTAAAAAAAGTATTTAGTTGCATGTTTACGTTTGTGAATGGCGGACGAAATTTTGCTAGAATTGTGTGTTTTAAACAGTTTTGTGTTTGTTTATGTGTTATGTTGAGTATATATTTATTGCTGTGTTATTATTACGTCGTTATAACATCGGTTTAGATAAATATTTTGAAGAAATATTACGTAATAACATTTTTATCAAGGTCAACCGATTTTATTCGTATTGTTATTGTGAGCGTGAATGATGTGAGCTTGTATGTGTTATTCAAAGTTTGAGGGTATGTATTTATTCTAAGGTAGTTATTACATAGTATTAGGAAAAAACGCAACGCAAACGCAGAAACGCAATTTAAAAAAGGAGTTACTTTGTTTTGTTTCCGTAATATGAAGTTTGAGTATGAGTAATAGGAAAATATTTTATCTGACTGTACAAAAAAAACAATGTTATTAGATTACTTGTCTATTCATAGTATAACATGCAAAATTTCGTATAGATTAATACAGTGGATTCATCAGAAACCTACTTATCACGTGAACAGACACTATTCCCGCCAAATCGTTTATAACAGCATTTGATTAGAATTCAACTCTCGTAACACAAGTATTGTTTACATTTTATTATGAGGTCTGTTTATTCAACAACCCAAAAAAAAATACTTCAAGTGCCTCGCACCAATAGAAGCGTCAGCGATCCGTTTTATGTAAACAAAGTCGTAAACATGTCAATGGCGGGAAACAGCGCGGTTGTTGACGGATGTTGACGGATGGGGCGGTTTCGCGCGTTAGGATGTTCACAGGTTAAACCTGATACATTTTACCATCTTTTTCGATCGTATTGTTTTAAATTTGAATTCAGAATACCATACGACATGGAGCTACGCCTAGCAAGTCGGATATGCGCCTTGTTAAAGGCAATTGATTTTTGAATAAAAAACATGTTTTATCAAATAAAGGTTTAATTTAATAACGCGTGTTGCCTCCATGGGCATCTACCACAGCTCTCATACGATTAGGCATAGAGTTTATCAACCGCTCTATGAAATTTTGAGGGATCATCTCCCATTCCTCTTCTATGGCAGTTTTCAACTCCTGCATCGTCTGGGCAACTGGCTGACGAGCCCTAACACGTCTTTTTTGTTCGTCCCACATGTGCTCAATGGGATTCATGTCTGGGCTTCTGGCTGGCCAGTCCATAACTGTGATGTTCACATCCCGAAGATATAAAATGAAATTTGGGCCCACATAGTCCGCGTATGGTATCACGTGAGGTTCTAAGCACTCACGAATGTACCTTTCAGCATTTAATGTTGGCAGCCGTGGTCCTGTAACAACCTCAAGTTGAGTTTTGCCGCTCGCGGATATACCGCCCCAGACAGTCCATGAGCCATCGCCATAAGCAACCCTCTCTTCAAAGTAGCATTATGCGAAACGCTCTCCCTTACGTCGGTAGACCTTCTTCCTTCCATCATTGCCATGTAACACAATTTTAGACTCATCAGAAAACAGTACACGGCTCCAATCTTGCTGTGTCCAATTTAAATGACGTATGACGAATGCGTGCGAAATGAAGGCGCGCTGTTCGGTGGGCTCGCGTTAGTTTGGGCCCATTAGCTGGCTTGTGTGGTACCATATCGCGTTCTTTGAACCTTCTCCGAACAGTTCGAGCGCTCACAGATACTCCGTGGAAGTCGCGAAGTTGGTTTTGTATCTCAATGGAGGTAAGGTGACGATTTCTCAAGCTGGTCGTCACGATGAATCGATCCTGCCTTTCAGTTGTGACCCGAGATCGTGGCCTTCCTTGGCGACGAACAAAGCCGCCAGTCTCTAGGTACCTCCGATAAACATTTCGGACCGCAGATCGACTTAAATTAAGTTGAGCACTCACGTTTCTTTGGCTGTGTCCGGCCTGAATAAGTGCCACAGCTTGGGCGGCGACTTCAGGTGAACTATCCATAGATTATTGATAGAACCTCACCTTAATGTTAAGAATAAGTAATGTTTGTTGCAAAACCAAAGATATCAATCACTTTTTCAAGAATTAAATCCAAGTAAACCAATAAAACCAAGTTTTCTTAGTATTCGATTGTTTGATATCAACAAACAGGCTCCAAATTGTCTTTTGTTTCTTTAAATTCTGTGTTCGAAATTCAAAAAAAGACTATTGAATGAAATTGTGAATGTGCCAGGTTCAAAACTGCATAAAAACTTTTTGCTCGACCTAATATAAAATTTTAGCTAGGACCAAACGAAACTGAAAATACAAGGTGGGCCAATAGATGTGTCCAGAAGTGTAGTATAATCATGTACGGTAGGTACCAATTAGCCTTTACATTGGTATTTTATTTCCAGCCCGTTGTCGTGCACAGAATATAATTATTATATATAACAAAAAAAACAACGGGTTGCACTCCAGCAGAAGTGAAAACTTGAACATTAACGTTGTGCATTTTTGAATATTTCGGAATCGTCTTACGAATTTTCGATCAGGTCACGTCTTCTGACGCGAGTTTATCATTTTAAATCCATCCCAAGAAAACTGCTCAACGCCACTAAAAAAGTTTTCACTTCAAAACTAAAAGAAACACACACAATTACCAAAATTTTGCAGCAATTTTTAGGCAAATTGACAACTGAGTTCCCACAGTTCCTTAACAGAATAAGAAAAACCATTTCTAGACATGAAAAGCTGCAAATAATAATAATACTAAGGTATACAACGGCATTTCTCAGACGGTCACGATAAAATCTCCGGCCAAACTTAACAAAAGAGTCCAAACAATAATAAACGGGATAATCGCGCCTGTAGGGGGCGCCACAATAGCCCCAACTTTAAGGTCCTTGGTCATGATTGATGGCCCAAGTTCGCTACAGTAAGGAAAGGCTACTGCTAACTTCTTGGTACCAGAACGGATCTGGGGCTCTAGACAAGTGACATTCTATCGGCTGTAGTGATTATTATAATTCCAAAATGTTATAGGACGAAAAAGAGGAAAAAAAATACGTTAAAGATTTTTACAAAGAAAAGTTTTTGTTATAAAATAATAGATAAAAATATAATAATAATTTATTGATAAGGAAAGTAATAATAAAATTCAAAGTCCTGACTGACTGACTTTTTTTTTTTTTGGTCTGGGAAATCATCCAATGACATCTCCCACTTTAGGGTGGAGCGAGAGGGCCTGTTCATTCCCTGTCTTGAGTGCCCAGGGGCGCGGTTATTCTGTTTGGAATTTATCCACAACCCCTGGACAGTGACTGACTGACTGACTCATGATATATCAACGCCCAACCCTACTTTCATGTCTGGCGGTTAAGGAACCGCCAGATATGAAAGTAGGGTGTGTTCTTTGTGAAGAGTAAGTATCTACTAAGAATCGGTTTTTCGTAATTCCTTTTAAGAGGGTGAAAATGGGGGTTAAAAGTTTATAAAGCGGGCGAAGCCGCTGGCAGAAACTAGTTTTTTTTTTTAATAATTAGTTTCCTCATCAACGACGATAATAATTCCCAATCAAAGAGTTTAATAATTTTAATAATCAATATTTTCTTGTACGCTTTAGTTAATTGTACGCATTGCAGCGTAATTGGAATATTCAACAATAGTATAAGCTGGACTTACTTATTAACTATTTCTGGGAATGGAAGATCAATTTAACTTGACAACAAAGGGAACACAGATTTATGTTGGTAATGTAGACAAAAGAAATCAGTTGCTTACTGGAAACAATTTACTTCAACAGACCTGGAAACTTCAAAATGCCTTTGCCAAGTATTTTCTAGAATAGAACCCATTTTTCTCTCAGTATCATGTAAAGATGACTTTTGACCTAAACATTATTGTGATAAGTGTTCAAGTTGTGAAGATTTTCAATATATTCTATGAGTGACGTTAAAGTGGAGTCAAGGAATATTTCAAGTAATAGGTACGTCTTCGTTTAGTCCTTCAAACGGGGATTGACATCTTTCGTCTGAGTATTTCATCTTATTTCAACCTGTTACCTTTCATTTATTTCTATCTTTTACCAATAACTTCGCATCAGTGAAAGTCTAAAATTGTCCCAATCATAAAAATATCCTCCAGAGGGCCTAGTGTCCCGGGCCTGTGGACGGCGAGTAGTGGGTAGCTCGCCGTCCGATCAGCACCAGGCCCGAGAGTCTACGGCGCGTAGTGTTCCACGCGCGCCTCAAAGAGTTGTCAGCAAACCATGACGGGGCCCGTCATGGCCGATGCCTACCCAGGGGTTGTGGATAAATTCGAAACAGAATTACCGTGCCCCTGAGCACTCAGGGCAGGGAAAGAACAGGGGTGGGTTTTAGTCAGTAAGAGTCTGACACGCCCTCCTGCTCCACCCAGAAGGGGAGATGTCATTGGATGATTTTCCACGTCCCAAAAAAAAAGAGGGACTTGTGTGAGTTTTTCAACGCTCTCGAACGCTCGCTTTTGTCTAATCGTATAGAAAAAAGAGATTACCCGTTATTGTCACCAGGCGGCATTTATACAGTTTTAGAACAAATTGACAAAAGATAATGATAAATGATTTTTATTTTTTGATTAGATTTTATATAACACTTTTACACGTGAATTTTTTTTTGTCAGTTTAATCCTTCAGCGATAATAGGTTGTTAACTGTGCCTGTACCGGGGCCTGACGGGTTAAGCTAGATGAAGCCGGTGTTTCCTAGCTGACTATCCTGAGAAGAAACACCAAAAAAAACTCAGAAGTCAAAGTCTCTTTTAAAGTCCATAAAATCTGTACTGGTCAAATCATATGAGAACTATGTACGTTAATGTCTGAGGTGAGCTGTTGAGGATAGCACCACCCAGATTTGAGTGGACCTATCCAGACAGTGCAAGCATTTGTCAGTTATCGTGTAGCTCAACTCAAAACTTTAAAGAGCTCAACGAACCGATGATCAATACCGAAGGACATTTGGTTAGGCCGCAAAAGTACTCAAACTATCAGAAATCGTTAAGAGGGAATAGGGACTGCGAGGAATTTACAAAATAGGTATTTGAAGAAACTATTGCCATCGTGCTCCCTTAAGCCTGCCCCTGTAGAGTTCGATAGGAACAGCTGCAACTCAGACTGATTATATAACAAAATTTTTGACGAGATCGACGTTTAGTATTCCCCTTTTTTCTCCTCGAAAACTGAGCCGATTCAATTACTTTTGGCACCAAATTTTAAAAAAAGAGTATGTCTAGGACCCTATTAAATATTTTATGTTAAAACTTTTCTAATTTTTCTGGTTATTCTCTCAAGAATGGCGGTAAAAATAGGGCCATTTTTTGTCATTTTTGGAGGGTCACATTTTCTTTACTTATTATTTCCTGAAAAAAAGGAAATGACAGGGACATGTCAACAGCAGACCTTGACTTTATGAAAAAAAAATGATTGCTCTAGAGGCATTATTCAGGAAGAAAACAGGGGAATACATTTGTACGGAGAATCGCAGCCCCTGTTCCCTCTTAAATAAATAATAATGATAATAATTTATTTATGCAAATTTGACAACACAGGCCCAATTTTTAGTAAAAAACTTAATCTACGGGTTAGTAACTTAACCTACACAACAAAACACCTGACATAAACAATACAAACACATCATGAGCGACAAGGTTGCCCTTGTCGCACCAGTACACTCACAAAATTTCTCAGCAGGGGAGAATCCAGCTGTTTACACAGGGCTTTCAGAATGCTATTGAAACTGCCACGCACTCTTGTCAGAAGTAAAGCGGTTCTTTTCCTTCTTATGGCGTAAAAGTCATCTACTCTCGCTTCCGCGAACATTGTAGATGCACTACAGTAACGCGGCAACCCCAACAGCACCCTGAAAGCATTATTATATTGCACCCGCAGCACGTCTAGCGCCTTCCGTGTATAGTTAACCCATAGGCTGCCCGTGTAAAAAATCTGACAGTAGGATTTAAAAAGTGTTATTTTGACCTCTATACTACAGCGGGCAAACCTATGCGCCAACATGTTACACTTAGCAGCTAGCGCTCTGCGTTCGCGTTCAATATCTACCTGATCTCCAAGGTCCTCAGTTACATAATGGCCAAGATACTTAAACTGAGACACTTTTCTCAGCGGCTCACCCAGCCAGTTGTGTATGAGCCTGTGCTCATACACAACTGGCTTCCCAGGAACCTCAGGTGTCTGGCTGCATACCCTTCACACATACGCAACATCTCTCTTATTGAGCCAGCTGTTGGACCCAGCAACACCATGTCATCAGCATAGCTTATATTGTTAACACTAACTTTACCCAATTTGCATCTAACAGGTTTGCTGCTAAGCCCAGCAACTAGCCCATTAACGTAGAGGTTAAAAAGCTTAGGAGAACTCAGCCCTCCCTGCCTCACCCCGCACTCCAGCCTGTACGCGTCTGAATGTACATCACCCCACCGAACATTGTTTACCTGATTTGAGTACCAGTACTGAAACAGGCACAACAACTCCCGAGGTACACCCGCCTCTCCGAGTTTATTCCAAAGGACTTTATATGACAATAGGTCAAAAGCCCTTGAGAGATCAAGGAAGCAGGCATATACTGGAGTACGTCTATCCTTATAATATTGAACGGTCTGCTTGAGGCTGAGTATAGCGCTATCAGTAGACAACTCGGGCCTAAACCCGAACTGTGCGTGGTGAATATTCAGCCACTTATCTAACTGCTTATCAAGCAGACCGTCCAACACTTTCGCAATGACAGTTGCTAGAGAAATAGGTCTGTAGTTCGTCTGATCCGATATATCACCAGTTTTATTTTTCAATATCGGCACCACCACTGTCTTTAACATTTCCAAGGGTAGGAATGAGTGACTAACACATAATGAAAAAAATAAAGCAAGCACCCTTGGAAGATGTACCCCTGCATAGCGTAGGTGCTCGATACTGAGGCCGTCATGACCAGGAGATTTACCTCTAGCCATATTTTGTATAATTCCTTTCACTTCCTTGGCTGAGAATCGAATTGGCTCCTAATCACAGGCCCCAACATCGACCACACTCTCGCTCGGACCCAGTGGTGACGATACCCTAAAAATATTCTTAAAAATATTAATAAAATACTGAAAAAATTTAAAAAAAAAGTAACCCACATAGTCCTCATATTTACCATAAAAAAACTCACACGTCTACCCGTGTGCCAAGTTATATTCAAATTAATTCAGCCGTGATTGATTATAACTGTCCACACGTATTTTTCAACTTTCACATTTAGAACAGTAGTGGGATTCTACAAAGTTGTACCAGAAGGCCTACTGTGCGTTTTTAACGCACCCAAACGCGTTTGCGTAAATGTTCGCTTATGTCAAATCGTATAGAAAAACGAAGTTACCCTATAAGTCACCAGGTGGCGCTTATACAGTTGTAGTACAAACGGGATCGAGTACGTGATCGACGTAAAAATACTGTAGCAGCTGGGATCAACGACCGCGCGCAGCCACCGCGCGCGCACATTCATACAACTACCGTCATGTTTGTCAACGCGCGATGTTTATAGCAAAACTACCCGCTCATTTGTGATGGGGCAATATGTAGGATGACTGATAATTAGTGACCTATACTTAAACACGTGATTTTGCTCATGATTACAAACAACTTTCAAAAAGAAACTTTTTTTTTAAACGTATTCACTTTTTTCACAATAACAACAGTTTGAAATTAGTGCGCGCGTGAGGGTAGTGACCGCCGCGATCAGCTGTTAGCACTGAGGCAACGGGAGCGGTGCGGGCGGCGGGGGAGCGTGAGATGCTACTACTAGTACATTTGCCCTTTCCCGTTAGACTATCAGCTGATAGATCGTGCCTACTTTTAATGTTACGGTGCGCGCGTTCTTAGATATTTTGTAGGTATGCGGGCATACGTTGCATATTAAAAGTATTAGTCAAACACGATGTCTTTGAAAATATTTTTTTATTTTAGCAACAACCGAAACAACGGCACGTGGTGCCCGGCCGAGCGGGCTTGCAAGCCGTACTCTGTACGATACCAGACCGCGTCTAACAGCTGATTGCAGTGGTCACTGCCCTCGCGCGCGCGCGTATATCAAACTGTTGTTGTTGTGATAAAAGTGAATAAGTATAAAAAAAAATCTTTAGGAAATTGTTTATAATCATGCGTACAATCACGTGTTTAAGTATCGGTCACTAATTTCCAGTCACCCTATATATGTTTTGGTCTGCTACCCTATACTATGAAAACGAAATGTACATAAATACCAGCTGCTAAAATTATAAGCCATTCAATCCGAATATTCTTTTACTTAAATATCTCCATAAAACTTACATAGTATATAAATGAAAGTTGCTTCCCGCGTCTGTTTGTTTTTCCGCTAACTCGACCACATCATCTGTTTCGTCGACCACGTCATCTATTTTGTCGACCACATCATCTGTTTCGTCGACCACGTCGTCTGTTTTGTCGACCACATCATCGCTTACTATCAGGTGAGATAGTGGTCAAACAAAAACATATCATTAAAAAAAAAACACGTAACGGATTTAATACGGTTTTCACTAATAGAAAAATCCGGCCAAGTACGTGTCGGACTTCGCACATTTAGGGTTCCGTACCCTATGAGGGAAATCAATATTTTGGTATTTGTTAGTAAAATATACGTAATATTAGACATTATCACCAAACAAGTTCAAATGTCAAAATAAATAAAAAGAAAATAAAAAAGAAAATGTGAAGGTAAAAAAATCTTGAATTTTGTGACAGACGACGGACAGACATACGAGTGATCCTATAAGGGTTCCATTTTATCATAGAGCCTTTCGGAACACTAAAAATTTTTTTACAAAACATAGAACCGACTTAAGTCGATGTCAAAAACGAAGAAACAAGTCGGTTCTATTTTTTGTAAAAAGGTTTTTAATTTTTCAAAATTTAGTTGTGGTTCCCCATTAAATTGTGTTAACAATACATAGATGAAAGATCGCAGTAATCGCGAGTCATTTGCTGTTAGTTATTGAAGAGTTCCACTGCCTATCTCCGGAGATCTTCAACAGATCCTAATGTATTAAGTATATACTAAAACCTTCCTTGAAAAATATGCATTTGAATAAAGAATCCCATCCAAATCGGATCCGTAGTTCGAGAAAATCGTGAACACACATACATACAGACGGGGCGGATACAAAACCTCCGTTTTGAAGTTGGTTCAAAGGATGCCTACTGCCTACATACCTAGATCTTTTGCAACGATTGTGCCAAAAATTGTTGACATCAAAATAGCCTCAATTACGGAAGGACCCATCGGATTCTGATTGCTAGCTGTACAATATCTTGGACCTTCCTTTTCCGCAAGGTTGGCATTACTATTCGTACGACTTTTGTCTCGATTTTGCAGAATTGTTATTGTTACATATTTTTTAAATAACATCGTGTGCCCGAAAAGGTTATTTTCAGTAATGATGATTTAGCTGTTTTCATTTTAGTCAATATGGCAAATGTTTTTTTCTAAAAAGATTCGATCTTTTGACTTTTCTGTAATGAATATGATTATGCAATAGCATAAGCAAGGGCGGAATAAGTATATTTCACCGTAAACTTGCAAACATCGTTAGAATGTAATAGATCTTGCGATTGTGTAAATTCTCGATCGATATAGGAAGATACCTAATCTTTAGTTCCCTGCCGAAGTTCAAAAACCTGTTGCGGTCTCATCTGAACCGACATTTTCACAATTAGGTAGTATTTAGGTAGGTAGCGGATAAATTCGAAACGGAGTTACCGCGCCCCTGGGCACTCAGGCAAGGAAGGAACAGGGCTGGGTTTAAGTCAGAAAAAGTCTGACACGCCCTCCCGCTCCACCCAGAGCGGGAGAAGTCATTGGATGATTTCCCACCCCACAAAAAAAGGTAGTATTAACGTATATGGTTATTTTTATGTTCATTATATTTTCATTTCATTTAATTGAACTTATGAGAATGTTGTGTATACCTGTAATTGGTACCTACATATGAACATTAATCGACTCATTTTGATGTAAGCATGTACTTTCTTTAAATAAATAAATAAATAATTAATAGAACAATAACTCTCATCCAAATTCGATAATGTACAATGATTTGGAGACTTCTTTAAATAAAAATATTAAAATTTCATGTTATTTTTCATAAACTGACGGTGTTTGCAAATATACGGTGACATAAATATGTGTTGTTGTGGCAACACTTAAAGGAGACCTATGACCAGCAGTGGACATCTGTCGACTATAAGACGATAAAAGTATTTTATAAACTAACGGTGTTTGCAAATATACAGTGACATGTATAAGTGTTGTTGTGGCAACACTTGGGGGAGACCTATGACCAGCAGTGAACGTCTTTCGACTGAAATGATGAAGATAAAAGTACCTATGATAAAATCAACAAATAAGTTAAAGATTAACAGCATGTCTTACCTACCAGCTTTATTCCGCGGCTTCGCTCTCATGGCCTACAAAAACCGGTAACTTTTTCGAGATAAAAAGTAGTCTGTGGCACGAGTTAGTGTAGCTTTCTGCCAATGTAAGATTTTTTTAATAGAATGCCCTTTTTTTTTTTTTTTTGGGGGGTGGGAAATCATCCTATGACTTCTTCCGCTTTAGGGTGGAGCGGAAGGGCGTGTCAGACTCTTACTGACTAAAACCCACCCCTGTTCCTCCCTGCCTTGAGTGCCCAGGGGCGAGGTAACTCTTTCGAATTTATCCTCCACCCCCGGGCAGGCATCGGCCGTGGCAGGCCCCGTCCCTATTGCTGACAACTCTTTGAGGCGCGCGTGGAACACTACGCGCCGTCGACTCTCAGGCCTGGTGCTGATCGGGCGGCGAGTTACCCACTACTCGTCGTCCGCAGGCCCGGGTCTACGGTGGCCGGAGATCGTCTCGCGGCCCCTGGCGTCTCCTGCGGCGGTCGCGGCTGGGGGCGCTAGGGCGACTCGGCTGTTGTTGAGTCTCCCTAACGTATGCCGCCTCCCTCTTCGCGAGCATTACTGCTTCGCAGAAGGAGGAGACGGCCTCCCATTCCCTCTCGCTCCGTACCATGGCCTGAACCAGGGCACGGCGCGAGAGGTCGCTGTCGCCTATCGCATCCACGAGGACACGGCGGTGTTCTGCCCAAGCAGGGCAAACCTCCACCGTATGCTCCACCGTGTCCTCTGGGCGATCCTCGCAGTGTAATAGAATGCCCTCTGATGAAGTTTGTGGTATTTTTTTTTATAATTTTGTCTTCGCACGGTTTGTGAATTTAGCCAGTGTCAAGTTAAGGCACAGTTATACGACTTTTAATTCAACATCACGTCTAAACGACTAGTCTTATTTCATAGAAAAAAAATTATGTTACTTTAGACAATTTTCGTCGTGTTTTGATCTGAGAATATTTTGAATTATATTTTTATAACATAGTGTAATAAATTTGTAAAGTTATGTCTAACGCGGATAAAAAGTTGAGAATCACGCAAAAAGTATATAGCGTATTTCTATGAAACTGTAACCATTTTAAACATCATTTAACTATTTATATTTTAGTCTAATTTTTTTTAGTTTAATACCTGTTTTTTTATGTGTAATAAATTAATAATGCGTCTAATTTCGGACAGCGCTCTTTGATGAGCGAGTCCTATTACTGGGTGGACGTACGACGCGTTATGTGAGCTCAGCACAGAACACGCAAGCTAACCACTCAAGGTCATTAGCAGTTAATAGCCTTAAGAAAGTATTTAGTTTCAGATAAAAAATACTGACACTTTTATCGCATTAGAATGCAGATGTCACACATTCTAATGTTTTTGCATTGGAGTATTTGGCAGCAAATGAGTCGAGTAAGCCTTTTCGGCAAGTTTCGCTGAGGTAGTCATACGATTAAATTCTCAGCTATATTTTACCGAGATTGCGCCTGTTTTCACATATTGTCCAGTTGTGTAAACACTTGAGATAATTATAAAACTACACTAATTTTACATCACAATATCCACTAGAAATCAATTAGCGAATAATTAAAATAGCCACAGAACTACACTGGAAAAAATACCGACAATAAAAAACTGGTGGCATTTTTTTCAGTTTAATTGCAGATTTAATGCCACCAACTGCATCAGACTGCTTAACAGTAACTTGTCTGGAACTTTTTAGTTGATTTATGATCAGTCTTTTTTTTTAATTTTTATTTGCGACGTTTTAGTAAGTTATATTATTGGAATTTTCACCTCGAGTCCTTTATTTTGGTACCCCACATGACGAATTGAAAATATAACAAAACAATTCACTTATGGCGTCGCCATTTCTTTTTCGATATTCTAGCATAAGTCAATTCGGTCGTAAAGACCAATCTAAAAAAAAAACTTTTTTACAAAAAAATGGATTTTATTTTTCACTTTATAGCTGTGGTCCTCCATTAAATTGTGTTAACAATTCATAAACATACGATCGCAGCAATTAAGGTTGATTTGCTGTCAATTTTTGAAGAGTTCCGTTGTCTGTCTCCGAAACCGATCATCAGATCTATACGGAATTTAAATGGGACCATTTCGGAACAAACTTCTTTCAAACAAAAAAAAAGAATTTTGCAAATCCGTCAATATATGACGGAGTTAAGCCCGAACATACATAAAAATAAAAAAATGCAAACATCTGAATTGATAAACTCCTCCTTTTGGAAGTCGGTTAAAAATACTATATGTACTGTATGGATTGAAAAAAAGAATTACATTTTTTTTTAATTACAGCTGTTTAGGGCTACATGTCAAGGAAATAGACATACAAACATACATAATCTTGAAAAACGTTACATTTCTTTTGGGTCAGTTGGGTTAATATAAGTTCAGAAGTTTCGATTTCATTTTTACTGAAACCAATAAATAAAACATGGCTTCTTTACTTATTTATTGGGTGTTCAGAGGTCGATGCCCTTCATAAAGTTGGTGACCGCTAGCTGTCAAATGGGGATCGTTTCTCAACACACCGGGGTACTAAAGTACGCCAATTTATTACTACCGTTTGCAATTCAGTTAAAATATGAGTTTGTTTATTAAATAACTTTTGTATTTCAATGTTTAATCATTAAAGTGTAAGTCATTTTTTAGGGTTCCATACCCGAAGGGTCCAAACGGAGCCCTATTGCTGTCACTCACGTGTCCGTCTGTCCGCCTGTCTATCTGTCCGTCATCTGTTACAAAATTATGTTCCGAATAATTTTTTAACTGCCCATTGACGTACAAACTTCAAATTTGGTGATAATGTTTATTATCAAATCTGCCTAGCCTTTTCCCAACTATCTTGGGGTCTGCTTCCAGTCTAACCGGATGCAGCTCAATACCAGTATTTAACATGGAGCGACTGCCTATATGACCTCCACAACCCAGTTACTGGATAATACGATACCCCTTGGTAAGACTGGTTGTCAGACTTTCGGGCTTCTGACGACCCGTAACGACTGTCAAAGATCCACGATTGACAGCCGGGACCAACGGCTTAACGTGCTTTCCGAGGCACGGAGGAGTCTCGGTATGTAAAGATGGTCACCAATCCACGGACCAACCCCGGCAAGGGTAGCTTAACCTGATGGATCGACCCGTGCGGCTGTTATTACTTTAGCCACGAGCTCCTCCATGTTTATTATTACGTATATTTCACAAACAAATACCAATCACCGTAATAACCATAATGCCTTGGAAGATGGGTAAGCCTTTGGTGCGGGACGCAACATGACTGTCAACACCCTTGCGCCATTTCATCTTTAGCACGGCGGGCTATGCTGGGGCGGCTGCTACATGTGCTGAAAACCTCAAACGGCGCAAATATAACAACCTTATTGGGAGTTATAATTATGTTTGAGCCGTTTGGGGTTGAAACACTAGGGCCATGGGGTCCGAGTGCTCATCGAGTTTTCCGTGACATCAGCAAACATTTAGTCGACTCTTCACGTGACCAGAGGGCTGACCTTTTTTTCGGCCAAAGAATCAGCATTGCCATTCAACGTGGCAATACTGCCAGCATTCTGGGCACTTTTCCCATTGACAGCGATGTGGACGAATTTATCAAATTAAAATTAAAATTCTTTATTGCATCCATAATGTACATAGTGATGGTAATTTTTTTGTATATTGACTGATACAATTATGGACCCTGTCGGGCACAGCAAAATTTAAAAGTAGGAGAGGGGAAGAGCACTATAATATTATCCTTTTTTATTTATCTACTGAAAACCCCTCCCGGATCTTTTATGCCGCTTGCACATATTTTATTTATTAAGTTATTTATTAGTTAAGTAAAATATCTTCACACTAAATTTATAGAAATAACTTAAAATATATATATACAAACTAACAATAATACCTAACATGTACAAATGCGTATGAAAAAAACAACTCACTGGGCATCAAAAAATTCATCCACATCGCTGTCAATGGAAAAAGTGCCCAGAACGCTAGCAGCATTGCCACGTTGAATAGCAATGCTGATTCGTTGGCCAAAGAAAAGCCCAGCCCTCTGGTCACGTGAAGAGTCGACTAACAGCTTGCTGATATGCCGAAAAACTCGATGAGCACTCGGACCCCATGGCCCTAGTGTTTCAACCCCAAACGGCTCAAACATGTAACTCCCTATAAGGTTGTTATATTTGCGCCGTTTGAGGTTTTCTGCACCTGCAGCAGCCGCCCCAGCACAGCCTGCCGTGCTAAGAAGATGGGATGGCGCAAGGGTGTCGACACATGTTGCATCCCACACCAAAAGCCTACCCAACTTCCAAGGCATTATGGTCATTCCGTCTGGCCTCTTCCCATCGTCACGTGCTAAGCCATTGGGTTCTAAAACAGCTGGCACCCCGGCGGTGACAAGAGCCCGACGGATGATGTCATTAATGCTGGCATGCCGTGCTATCCGACCAGCACTCCTACCGCAGGATAGGCCATGGTGTCCGAGGCGGTCGACTGCTTCACCGCATTGACAACGATGTGGAGCTCCACTCGGAGCACCCAGACGCAAACATGTAGCGATCCGATCATTAGTTAAGTTGTGTATAATATTTATACTGTAATCAAATAATACCAATATATCCATAAATCAGATTTTTTCTTTGATGATTCCCTAATTTGGTACGAAACTCTAAATGTGTGAAGTCCAACACGCACTTGACCGGTTTTTTTTTTTGGAAAGTTGGTAGTACTTATTTTATGACAGGATTTTTTTTTACTCATGTTTAGCTGCTGACCTCAATCTCACACGGTGATGGATGAGGTCTACGAAGGAGCGAGGGAGGCCAAAAATATGCATGTTCAGTTTTGCTTTGAGGGACTGACGCGTTATCGGTCCTGTGCGTCTCGCATTCATTGAATTCCCGTGACCCTCACCAAGTCATCGGTTCACCTTGTAGGAAGCCTTCCAACACTGGGTTTTCCTGTACGCGGTCACCACTCAAGAACTTTTTGGCCCCGCCGAAAATCTGTTCTGCAAATAATGTGCCCTGACAACTGCAACTTAAGTTTGGCGATTCTTCGAGCTATGTTCATCTGCAGTAGATACTTTAATTTAAGTAAATAATTTCAACATCACTGCTCTCAAAACGGTGAAGAAAAAATCGTGAGGAAACGGGCAAGTCTTAGAACCCAAAATTCAAAAACGACCAACGCGCACTAGGCCCGCGTGGTGAATTAAGACCCATTCCCTCTCATAGTGTAACCAATTACTACATTTAAGCACATTATTATAAAGGAAAAATAGCTAGTTCAACTACAGTTTGCCAAACGGATGTTTGCTAGAATTATATAGAAAGATATAGACTAACAACATTGTAAGGTTGTCGGTTCGGGAAGATGATTGAAACAAGTGCCTTCATTGGTGTATTGTATATTACTGCTCCTTAGCGTACGTTCAGTCCTTATAATATGTATGATACTTAATATTAAGATACAGATGTGCACACACACATTAGTCTTACACACTACACGCCCACCGGCAAAATAAAATAAAAATAATGGTTACATTTATTTTTGTTTTTCGATTATATGAATATCGCAACCTTATACTATTATTCTTACTCAAATACAATGCTTATGTAGGTTAGATATTGAAGAGATATTAAAAAATAATGATAATAATTATAACAGTGGGTTACACACAAATTAATTATTACAAGTAAAGTATTATTTAATGTAGTTATACATTCACGTGGACAGCTTACATAAAGTCATTTAATATATGGTCTGGTTCTATTTTTATGTACTATAACTTCTTTACCTTTATACATTATCTTTAAATTAGGATTACAATCTTCTATAACTTGGTATGGTCCTATATACAATGGATCTAATTTGTTTACAGCTTGTTCATTTTTAAGTAGTATCATGTCACCGGTACTGTATGTAACAGGGTTGGTATACAAATCATATTTACTTTTTCTGACCTGTTTACTAACAATTAAATTTTGTCTTGCGTCGTACTGTGACTTTTGAAGTCTGTATCTGAGTTGTTGTGGGTAATCGTAATAGTTATAAAGCGGTTCAATATCTGAAGTTAAATTACTTGGTAAATTGCAATGTTTTCCAAATACGAGTTCATACGGAGTGTATTTAGTTTCTGTATGTACAGTTGTGTTAAAAGCAAAGCACCAATATGGTAGCCATAAACTCCAATTTTGTGGTTGGTTCTCTGTTTGTATGCGTAGGAATGATAGTAAATTTTTATGTGTATTTTCTAGTCCTCCTATTGTTTGATGATGATATGCAGTAGATGTTTGTTGAGTTATTTTTAATGTTTTACATACTTCATTCATTACTTTCGATACGAACTCGGTTCCGCGATCTGATATAATATTTCTAGGAATGCCATATCGCAATACAAAATTATTAATGAAAGCCGTCGCCACTGAAACTGAATCCTTATTTCTAAGCGGATAAGCTTCTACATACTTACTTAGATCACACTGAAGTGTGAGTACATACATATAATTATCACTATCCTTACTTAAGGGCCCAACTAAATCTAAAAATACTCTATCAAACGCCGAATGGCCTGTGTCAGTCAGGACCATTGGCTGTTTTATGTTCCGAAAATGTTTCTGTCGCTTGCATTTGTCGCAGCGATTTACAAAATCCGTGACGTCAATTTCTAATTTTGGCCAAGAATAGCGGCGTTTTATATTATTTATCATTCGTCGTATACCGGCGTGGCCGCTACTCGGTAATAAGTGGTAGTCGTTTAAGATGATACGTTTCGTATCGTTATCATTTATTACTTTTACACCTTTTATAATATATAAACGTGGTCCGGACCAACTAGGTGTGTTATTTATGTTTTGAACTAACTCTCTTGTTAGCTCAATGTTTTCACTACTTTGTACAATGTACACATTATCAAGTTTCATTTGTTTGCAGTAATTAGCCAACTCCCGTACAAAGGCATCTCGTGCGCATTGTAATCGGTAAGATTGATTTACTCTTAGTATGCAATTTGTTGAGTCAAAATTTAGTAATGTATTAGTTTGGTTATTCCATTCTTTTTCATTGACAAACCTTAACTCAGTGCAATCCTTTGGTTTTTCTAGCAACTCTAAAACTCTTGGGTGATCAGACCAGTCATTTGTAGTTTGCTTGGCAACCGCAGGGTTGTCACTCCCACCTTGTATACTTTGTTCACACATACGTTTTTTCTGACCTCTAGTTAATACTGACACTACGTGCTGATTAATTTCCTTCAATTCATCGCTTGTTATTCGGATACGTGACAAGGCGTCTGCAGCTGCGTTGTCTGTACCTCGAACATATTCTATTATGTAATCATATTCCTCTATTATTAAACGAAATTTAGTTAAACGACTTGATGGATTGGTTTGATTAAATAAGTAAACTAATGGTTTGTGGTCGGTTTTGATTACAAATTTTCTACCGTAAAGATATGGTCGGAAATATTTTACTGACCATACGATAGCGAGTAACTCTTTTTCTATCGTGGGGTACCTTATTTCTGCTTTATTAAGAGTTCGACTAGCATACGCAATCGGTCTGTTATCACCATTGCATAGCACGGACCCGATTGCGTACCCGGACGCATCTGTTTGTAGAATAAAAGTATTGTTTTCATCGAAGTTGGGATACTGTAATACTGGTGGAGATGTTAATGACTCTTTAAGGGATTCGAAGGATTTCTGACACTCATGTGACCATTCAAAGTTAACATTTTTTCGACACAGCTTATTAAGCGGTAAAGATATTGCGGAAAATTCTGGTATAAATTTTCTGTAAAAGTTGACAAACGCTATGAATCTTTTTGTTTCGTCTGCATTTTTGGGCACAGGATAATTTTTTACTATGTTTACTTTCTCTAAATCTGGTTTTATTCCTTCTGATGAAACAACATGTCCTAATAGCTGCATTTCTTTTCTTAAGAAATCGCACTTAATTGGATTAAGTTTCAAGTTAACTTTACGCAATCTAGTTAAAATTTCTATAAGATTTTTATTGTGAATTTCCAAATTACGTCCAAAACAGATCAAATTATCCAAATAGACAAATAATTTGTCGTATGTAAGTCCAGACATGGCAATTGTCATTATACGAGAGAATGCATTTGGGCTAATTTTTAATCCCATTGGTAACCTGGTCATTTGATATTGGCCTGAAGGCGTAGTGAATGCTGTATACTTTCTGCTTTCAGGTTTTAATTTTGCTTGATAATATGCTTGTGATAAATCTAATTGTGAAAAATACATTGAACCGGATAGCGAATCTAGAATATCGGTTATATTTGGTAGTGGAAATTTATCGTCTAAGATTCTAGTATTTAACTTACGAAAATCTATAACAAGCCTCCATTTCTTGGTGGTGTCGTCTGACTTTTTAGGTACCAACAGAATAGGGCTTGACCACTCACTTTTTGCTGGTTCTATAATATTTTCAGATAGCATTTTCTTAACTTGTGTTTCAATTTCCTTACGTTGTGAAAATGGCAACCTGTACTGTCTAGTGTAAACTGGATCAGCATTTTGTCTTAACTGTATACCTTGCTCGTAAAGGTTAGTGGTTGATAATTTATCATTTGGAAGATGAAACACATCCGAATATTTTGCGCATATATTTTCGATTGATGACCTTTCTTCATTGTTTAGATGGTTTAATTTTAAAAGAGAAAACATAGTGCGTACTCTTTCTCCATCAATTTGACTGTCTCGTCCAAAGTTACAAATGTTATAATCTGATAACAAATGTATTTCAGGTCTAAAATAATTAATATCTACCTGTGTTTCGCGAGTATTTAATATTTTTACACTTATTTGTCTGTTGTTTGGTTTACAAATACTTCCTGCTATAAAAACTCCGTCACATAATTGTTTCGGTAAAATTACGCAGTCCTCGTTAAAACTACTGTCTAACATATATATTTTCTCACATCTCGGTGGAATTTTTAAGAAACTGGTATTACTTAGTGTACTATTAATCATGGGCAGAGTTAAATTATTGTCATTTTTCTGTAATGTTATCGTATTATTTTCATAATTCAAAATAGCGTTATATTTGCTCATAAAATCTCTGCCGATTATACCATGTTGTAAACCTGGTATGTGCTGCATAATGTAAAATTTGTGTACAAATTCCTGTCCTTTTGCGATCAATGTAACATAAACATAACCTGATGTAAGTACTTTGCCACCAATGCCATTTATGGAAATGTATTCCTTTTGTACTGGAATATTCCAACGTGCCACAGTTTTATATTTCAATATTGATAGTGATGCCCCAGTATCTATAAGCAATCCATATTTGGAACCTTGTACTAAGAATTCAACCGAGCTGTTGTTGTTACAAGCATATATAAAATGATTATCGAAAAAACTGCAATGGTTCAGAAATGGGTCTATCTGTAGTTTGGCGAGTTCGATTCCCGTCACTTAAATCGATACTATTCATGCCATTTTCTATAGCATGTACATTACCTCTGCGTGTAAAATTCCGTCCAGGCCTGCCGCGATATGAACCACGCATGTGACCACGATTGTTGCTGAACTGTTGCTGATTTGGCCTATAATTTTGAAAAAATCCCCTACTATTTCCTCTTTGTATGAATACACGAACGGGAGGGCGGGATGGGTCCGACCTATTAGGACGTCTATTGTTATTGTAGCTGTATCCGCGATTTTTAAATGTGTTTTGGTATCCGACATACACAGATGTGTTTGATGATTGCCGACTGCATGACAAGTCCTCATCCTTAGCTGCTCTTATAGTATCTTTCAAAGTATCATAATTTCGCGCTGCTAAAATAGTGCGTACTTCGCGGTTTCGCAAGCCATCAATGAAACATTTCATTGCTATTTTCTCATTTTGAGGACGTAATATTTTATATGCACTTAGATCCTCACCTGCCTGCGCGACCGTCAGATCTACAAAAAGCTGCTCGACCCTCGATCCATATTTTTCTATAGAAGAACCGTTTTGATTGATTTGTGTCAACTCCTTGTGTATTGCTGTACTCGACTTTTTTGTAAGAAGGTGTTGACGCATCTCAACCATAAGCAACTCACAGCTGTCATAAGAGGCAGACAATCTTAATTTAGCGTTCTCGTTTAATCGGGTTTTTAAAACTAATTTAACAAGCATTTTGTTGCTTTCTTCGTTAAGTGAACAACTATATAACTCTATGGCATCTATTAAACTTTTCGTCACATTTTCGTCACCATTCATAACTGGTAATAATGCCACGGCAGTCCTGTAATTAAAAGCCTCCATATTGTCTACTTCTGTTCTAGCCTCGACTGTACACTCAGCACTTGGTTGAGTACTATATGTTTTGGAGCAAAAAGTGTATATTTGGTTAAAAGTTCTTTTAAATAAATCACAGTATGACTGTATTTCCTGTAAAACTTTCCTGTATACATTCATTAAATTGTTGTTTTAACAATGATGCTTCTTGTAACTTTTGTTTTAGTACAGTTTCTGTCCTTTTAGGATAACTTAGTTTTTTCAAATTACTTTCTATATTTTTTAATTGGTCATATAACACTCCTAGGTCATTTGCCATTACCAATAAAAAGAAATACGCACATTACCAATACTTACTCTAGATAATTACATGACAGAACATAATATGTAAAAAATAAAATAATGGATATAGTAACTAGAAATTCGTCCAATAACCGTTGCGGGAACATTTAATATTTCACTTGTTGCCCGAACACCAATCACTTCACTTATCACTGACTATCTTTGTCACTTACTGCGGTTTCTGGCCTCTGGTACCCGCTTCCTGGCGAGTCTCCTGGCGCTGCTCCTGGCGTTGCTGGCGGCACTCGTAACAGACACGAGTCTCGGTGTGTGGTCGTCGAAATGATCGTGCTAGGTTTTGAGCGAGAACCTCATTCCTTATCCAGGAATAATGACATTTTTGGTAAAGCTTGTATACTGCATATAGTCCGGCGATTCCTAATATGGTGCAGATAATGAACATCACGATACTAATGTTTGATAAATGGTACTCCTGCATAGACGCCGAATTTGAACCACCCGATGCACTTTGTGATATGATAACGTCTTCTTTTTCTATATTCGACCGGCACATTTTAACCAATATAATATTAGTCCACTTTTAAACTCAAAAAGAATGTCACTTGTACCATACTATGCGACCGCACTCGGCACCCGTCTCAGATGGCAGGGTCGCCATGTAAGGTTGTCGGTTCGGGAAGATGATTGAGACAAGTGCCTTCATTGGTGTATTGTATATTACTGCTCCTTAGCGTACGTTCAGTCCTTATAATATGTATGATACTTAATATTAAGATACAGATGTGCACACACACATTAGTCTTACACACTACAACATGGATATAAATTATTACCATTATTATTTGCCTGACGTCTGCTTAAATGTAATACCTACTGAGTGTAATTGAAGCTCTTATTTGATATGTATGGTCACAGATAATATAATACTAGCGTACAGATGCCTCATCACATACAAAGAAACGGTACCGCCGTAACTACGTGTTTACGACTTGCTATGGCAACTTTTGTTCTTCGTTCGGGCCCGTCCTCTACACCTCGCTAGATGGTGTTAGCAGCGACGGCTTGCAAGTTGAATGAATTGACATAGTCTTATCAATATTTTCTCACACATTGAGGAATTACTATATAGTATTTTTGGCACTTCATAACAGTTTTATTGATACAAAATTTTTCACTATACAAATTTTAAAGAGATGAATGAATAAATTCTAAAACTTCAAACAGCGCCATCTATTGGTATAAGAAATATAAATGCCTAACGAATCGTTCCAATAAACATCTAAAGTTTAATTAGGAGCCAATTATTCAACAATTTTATGCTTAGGGTAGTTTATTAAATAAGAAAATACAGTTATAACCATATTTTATTTCAAAATATTAATGTTACCTAAACTTCAATACGAAATCGATGCATATTACGCCATCTATTGTTTGTTTGTTTGAACTAAATTTTCTTTGTTCGAGATGAGACCCCGTGGTATGGTTATGTTGAACTATAAACCTAAGAATATCCTTGTTTCAACAACAACAGTGTTTTAGACTTCTTTATACTCATGGAATTCACATCATAGTCGGCAAAAGCACGTCTAGTCTGGTATCGATGCTCTGGGGGCACGCGCGGCGGGGCGTGAGGCGTGACCCTTCCTCCATAGGGAAAACTGACCTGGTGACTTGATATTTCTACGTTACACAAGTGAGGGATTTAAGAGGTTTGTTACAATAGAAAGGAGGCCTATGTTCCAGCAATGGAAATATTAAGACGCTGATTATAATTATCCTTAAGTAGGTACGGTCACAGCTAAAAATGCATTAACACGTCTAGAGTCATTTTGCTGTGAACACACGGTACACAGTCTTTACGTCTGTATGTGTAATCGACGCGGTGCACACACCACAAAGACTTCACACGCACGTATTGTCGTCTCCGTACGCGTCGGAGAGTAAAATGATAGATAATAACTAACAACACCGCTAATAGAATTAAACACTCGTCACTAAACAATAACAACCACGAAACAAAAACGTTCTATTAGATGAATAGTCGTAATGAACTGCATTTGTCTACCTCACGGAAATCAAAATAATTTACCTAAGTAGTTTTCTGTTACCCACTAACTTTATTATATAAATGAAACATACGAAGCAGACAAAATACTGATGCGTAACGAACTGCTACTATAATAATGATTAAATATTAACATCTAACTACTAACTAGGTAAAAAAAAGAACAAAAAACTATAAACAGTAATTATAAAAAGTAACAAAAAATTATTAGACGCAGGTGAGATTCGAAACTGCGGATCGCCACTATATAAACCAGAACACCTTATCCACTACGCTACCATGCCACATACTAAGGTTGTTGAAATTATGAACTGTTATCAATTGCAGACAAAGTGTGTGTGTGTGTGCGTGTCTATAGTATAGAAACCACTTAAAGAAGAAGGTCGTAAGTCAAAGCAAAGCGCCAATCTGATTTGCGAGATTGCCTATGGACTTTTGAACCTATACTGTACAATAAGAATACAAACAGCAGTAGATATTTCAGTTTTTATTAAAGAAGTAATACCTAATACCTTACCCAATTTCTTTGAGAGGTACAATTCCGAGAATAACTGAAACTAAACAAAATCTAAATACGTACTTTTGCTGTTTTAATTACACCAAACAAAACAAAAGATAGAAGAAAAAAACATTATCTATTCAATAACAATATACCCAATCCACTGTCCAATTTTAAGAGCAAAGCGATTGAAAAGAAAATCCTCTTCAAGAGAAATGGCGACATTTCCGAACGAGTGTTTTGATTAAAAATATGTCAAAATGGCCACTAAACGGTTGGACCACTTAGCTGATACGAAAAATGTGAAAAGTGTTCGTTTCTCTCAATTCCTCTTGAGTTCGGACGTTCCTCCACACTCCCCCTTTGCTTTTTGAGAAGCGTTTTAGTACAATATTGATTATATAAACTGTTAGATAGCTCGATAGACTTAAAAACTAGCCAAGTGCGTGTCAACTTCGCACATTTGGGGTTCCGTACCACTGCGAGGATCGCCCAGAGGACACGGTAGAGCATACGGTGGAGGTTTGCCCCGCTTGGGCAGAGCCCCGCCGTGTCCTCGTGGATGCGATAGGCGGCAGCGACCTCTCGCGCCCTGCCCTGGTTCCGGCCATGGTACGGAGCGAGAGGGAATGGGAAGCCGTCTCCTCCTTCTGCGAAGCAGTAATGCTCGCGAAGGCGGAGGCGGGACGCGTGAGAGAGCACCAACAACGGAGTCGCCCTCACGCTCCCAGCAGCAGCCGCCTCAGGAGACGCCTGGAAGTTCCGGCGCCACGAGACGATCTCCGGCCACCGTAGACCCGGGCCTGCGGACGGCGAGTAATGGGTAGCTCTCCGTCCGATCAGCAACAGGCCCGAGAGTCGACGGCGCGTAGTATTCCACGCGCGCCTCAAAGAGTTGTCAGCAAGAGACGGGACCCGTAATGGCCGATGCCTGCCCGGGGGTTGAGGATAAATTCGAAACAGAGTTACCTCGCCCCTGGGCACTCGAGGCAGGAAGGAACAGGGGTGGGTTTTAGTCAGTAAGTGTCTGACACGCCCTCCTGCTCCACCCAGAGCGGGAGAAGTCATAGGATGATTTCCCACCCCAAAAAAAAAAAAGGGTTCCGTACCGAGTGAGACAATTATCAAAGAAAAAATCTGACATCAATTTATTGGTATTTGTTAGTAAAACATACGTAATAATAAACATTATCACCAAATTTCTAATTAATTGATCAATAGGAAGTTAAAAAAATCTTCGGAACAAAATTTTGTGTCAGACGACGGACAGACACATGGACACACAGACAGACGGGCACGTGAGTGACAGCTATAGGGCTCCATTTGGACCCTTTTGGGTACGGAACCCTAAAAAGGTTCTCAGTCATTGGTCTATAAGGACTGTCCTTCATAATTAAAAGAATACTCTCTCCCACGACCTATTAATATTGTAAATGCGAAAGTTTGGATGAATGTATTGTTACTCAGTTATGCCAAAACGGCTGAACAGGTCTGGATGAAATTTGGCACAGTGGTAGATTATAGTCTGGAATAGCACCATAGGCTATATTTATTCGAATGAGTCCTGGCACAGGTAACTGAAGGAATATGGGTGGATTTTAGTCACTAAGAGTCTGACACACCCTTCTGCTTCACCCAGAGTGGGAGAAGTTTTTGATGATTTCCCACCCAAAAAAAAAATGCCAAGTACGTATCGGATTTCGCACATTAAGGGTTCCGTACTAAATATTGGTATTTGTTAGTAAAGTATACGTTATTATAGTAAACATTATCACCAAATTTCAAGTTCAAAGGTCAATGGGAAGTTAAAAAATTCTTCGTAACAAAATTTTGTGACAGACGACAGACGGACAGACAGACAGATGGACACGTAAGTGACAACAATAGGGCTCCGTTTGAACCCTTCGAGTACGGAACCCTAAAAAATGCTAAAATTTATAATGGTCAAAGTACAAATTCTACGCGGGCCAAGTCGCTGGCAAAAACTAGTAACCCATAAAGCTTATTACGGAACCGTCCGTTTTAAGAGCCGGCGGAACTAGTGAAAAATTTTCCGTAAACATATCAAAATTTCCAGAGATTACCTTCTACATGCTGGCTAACAAACCACATTCAACCCACATATCACCCATAATACACACCTACTAACATTCGTCTCGCATACTTAATAATAAATATTATGATATATTATTTTTGTGTTTTTTAATGTTTTTTTTTATCTTTTTGTATATTTAAAAATGTAAATAACATGTTTATACAAATGGATAAACGGAATAATAATAATAATGCAATAATAATGTCTTTTTAAAATGCCTCATTTCATAAAAAGCGTCCAAAGGGGCCTCTGCGAGTTGGTTTCGGCTTCTTATATGCCTTCCAAAGGTACGGGACCTCAGGGCCCCGAGAAATCTAAACGAATAAAACTAATAATAATAATTTATTAGCATAACTTATACAAGTTTCACACAACATGTTAGAGTACCCAAAATTGTCACCAGTAAACAGAAAATCAAACAAGAAAAGTAGTATGCTCAAGATAGGTAAAGTAGGTACAGTCAATACAAGATTTGAGCCCAGACTCCTAAACTAGGAGGATACTGTATCTTAGGAAAACTACCTACTAACTACTTAACCTCGATATTTAGCAAAATAAATAAAACTATAAAATTAATGTCGTATGAAACCTTACTACATTCTGACAGCGCGCTTAGTACATAATTTTATAAAATGGAAATGTAAACGGGTGGGATCCTGGTGTCCTAAAACACAGTCCACGAGCCTAGCTTAGGCACCAGTCTCCCACAATATATATTATACTTACCTGAATTACGTATCATTGTCAAATCTGACCATTGTAAAATTATTTATGTATACATTGTGGTGAGAAAATAAAAGTTATTACTATAAAGTTATTATTATGTCTAAAATACCATTTTAGAAAATTAGATTACCGTTATTGTTATTGAAATCTTAGTAATAAGAAGTGATGACGGGTGGAAGTTTCGGGGGGACTATTTTTATGTACCACTGACGTTCAAAAAGTGCTGGCTGTCAGCCTATTGTTATATATGGCTTTTAACTCTTCATCTGCTTGGCAATTTTTTTCCTCAGAAAGGTCATTCAACCACAGGGGGCCTAGACAAAGTTACATTTACGTTAACGATAGTGACACGATAACGTAATTTGATAAATTCGAAATGAACGAAACGACCGACCGAACGTATTTTTTTTTCTTTTTTAGGGTTCCGTACCCTAAGGGTCGGTGTTTCTGTCCGTCTGTCTGTCTGTCCGTCCGTCGTCTGTCACAAAATTTTGTTACGAAGATTTTTCTAACTACCCATTGACCTATGAACTTGGATGATATTGTTTATTAATAATAATAAAATAATAATAATAATAAAATCTTTATTGTTCAAGAAATTATTACGTATACTTTACTAACAAATACCAATATTTGGTACGGAACCCTTAATGTGCGAAATCCGACATGCACTTGGCCAGTTTTTCTTTCTAAATGTATGGAAATGGCATAAACTTTCAAAATGTCACGTGATCAATAGTTGTAAATCGCTAATTGCGATTTCAAACGATTGATCACTTGAATTTCGAAAGCTTATGCCGCTTATCTTTGTATGGTCATGTGAAGAGGAGGGATGAAACACATTTAACTAAAAGAGTTATGAATATAAGTGTGGATGGATGGAGAAGGAGGCCAAAGAATAGATGGATGGATTATGTGAGGAGTGATATGAAAGAAAAAGAAGTTAGTGATAGCGTGACGGCTTACAGGACAGAATGGGAAAAAAAACGTGTTACGCCGACCCCAAGTAACATGGGATAAGGGCAGGAAGATCATCATTTCCACACATTTCTGTTTTATCTGATTTCGGTATCGTTTCGCTATCGCTAATGTAAATGTGACTTTGTCTAGGCCTCCAGAACACTAATAACCTGTCAACAATAAGCCGGCAGATAAAATACAGATGTTTACACCAACTCTTCCTACATTTACACATGATTAAGATTACTACCAAAAAAAGCACTCTGACAATATGAACACCAGCCCCCTACCCTCCACACCTGGGCAATGTAACTCACCCTTAACAACATATAAGTGCCTACATATGATGTCCTTGCAACAGACACCAGGTGTCGGTTATAAGGATTTATTTTACGAGCAGAACATTTTTACAATGAACTCTCTTTACGATGGGTCTGTCAATTTGCTCCATCAAGTTATTGCTAGGCTACCCTAATGACCCTATTTCTTATGTATAAATGTGTGATGGAGTGATATTGGTATTTATTAGGTACACAATATATTAGTACGCACTATAAATATTATTATATTAAGTCTTATTTATATAGGTTTATATTGTACACGATCCTACCCTCGAATGTGATCTCACTCTATTACTCAAAGGTTTGCTGGGAGAAAACTTAACTTTGAGTTATGCTCGCCTTTGTACATGAACTGTGTAATGACTGTGTACTATGTTAAGATGTGCACAATAAAGAATTAAGAATAAAGAAGTAAGCGTCGCCACACACTTACCGTTTCTTTTCTTTGCTTTGCTTTTTACCTAGAACAGATCAGAAAAGAATTGAAAACGGGCGCATCGCCACACACCGAACGGTCACCGGGCTTTCTTGATTTGCGCTCAGTCGTGATCTAGCGCTTGCCGAGAGACAAACTAGTGTACCTTTGCGTAAGTACGTAATAAATCGCAATGAACGATGATCAATGATTTGACGTTGATGTACAGACTGTTGTCAACATTACCTGACCCACCCTAAAATCAAACGACTTTGGACCCTCTACCTGTAACGTTAAGGTTTATTTAATTAATATGAGCTTATCACACAAGTGCACGAGGACTCGATGAACAAAAATACAATAATAACACAGACACTCAAATTTGATCTTTAACACGTAACGTTAAGGTAAACCCACCCAAAATAGTCGGAGCCACCGGCATTATATATGTTTTTGTTAAGCTATTTTAATCATTATCTCGTTAACATTAAAGTTGAAAAGCTTTTAAGTCACACTACATAATTACAACCCAATCTTTAATTTCGCGTATTCCAAACAAGTTCTTGTGGCTTAGCGGTTTGATGCTGGATTGACGACGAACAGCATGTGGGTTCAAAAACACAGTCCACCTATACATCAGTTTCTTTTTTAATTTGTTTTCATTTCTACAATATTGCTTGCAATATTAAAGAACGACCAATATGATTTTCGCCTAATAACTTATCTTGTAAACGGGTGGGTAATTTAAAAAACTTTAAGTTCACAGTTCTTTATAATGAATACGAATATTTATTTTTCAACTACCCACTTATTACAAGTTATGTGAGAATATTACCATTTTAAAAAGTTTATGTATAGACTATAGTTCTTTACAATAATACAAGAAATAGTTTTGGAATATAAATTCTATTTTGAAAGCAAAACAATATCTTTGTCGCAGGATTTGATCTAGAACCTTGTTTTTCTCAGTCTTACACACAGACCACGAGACCAGAATTACTTTAACTCAATCATTAAAATAAGCTATTACACTTATCATATTATAACAAATAGTTATAAAATATAACCTAATGCTAACGTTTTAAACTCTAGCAGTTGTCTGATAAGCTCATATAAATTAAATAAACCTTAATGTTACATGCAGAGGGTCCAAAGTCGTTTGATTTTAGGGTGGGTCAGGTAATGTTGACAACAGTCTGTACTTGTTTCCAAGCAAGATTTTTAATATCTCTGTTGTGATATGCTTTTGATTTCATGTACCACAAACACGACAATTTTTAAACCAGTAAATTATGACTCTCTGTCGATTCCGCCATTTTTACTCCGCACAACTTCAAAAATAAAAAAATATATTTTCAAGAAACCCGACTGTAAAAACAACTAGAAAACTCCAAACAAGTCACTTTACAACCAATCTGATGCAGTTATTTTAGTTAAATTATTTAATTTATGCCACCAACTGCATCAGACGGCTTAAAAAGTGACTTGTTTGGCACTTTTTAGCTGTTTTTATAGTCGGGTTTTTTAAAAATATTTTTTTTTATTTCCTATATTTTAGTGAGTTACATTTTTTGAATCCGCAAGCTCTTTATTTTGATAACCCACATGACTAGGTCAAAAACAATACGACTATACTAACCTAATTCCGACCGCCATTTTCTTTTTTTTTCAAAATTCATATAGCCTATGTTACTTCAGCGGTCAAGACCAATCTAATAATATCTAATTATTTGTTAAAATCCATCAAGCCACTTAGGCTACAGCGGGTGCCAAAGAAATAGACATACAAACATACACACATATACACATACATACTCTCGAAAAACATTACCCTACTTCTAGGGCAGTCGGGTAACAATAATCAGGAGATGTTCTCAGGCGCACAGCTGGAGGCGTACTGAGGAAATCACCGGCACCAGGTTGAAAACGGTAAGTGTGTGACGATATATGGAGCTACAACGTTAACCACGCCTCTTTCTTACCGGCCAGAACTTTCTGATCGGCGACGTCGGCCGGTTGCATTCTTACCGGTGCGCGACGGTAGGTGTGTGACGATCGGTACATTTTGTATGGCATTCTTGCCTTCCGTTTTCAATTCTTTTCTGATCTGTTCTAGGTAGAAAAGCAAAGCAAAGAAAAGAAACGGTAAGTGTGTGGCGACGCCTAAGTGTGTTTGAGGTTTATTGGGATTGATATAATACAACTTAGGTATTAGAGAAAAAAAAATATTGAAAAAGGCTTAATAGTATTTCAGACATTTTCTCCGTATCTCCCCGGGATACGAAATTCAATGTCACCGGACACTTGTACGCAAAGTAATTTTGTAATAAATCTTGTGGGAGTCCTCTTTTTAACTGACTTCGAAACAGGAGGAGGTTCTATTTTCCTTTTTTTTTAAGTATGTCCACCGATTTCTCCGTCAGTTGTGGACTGATTTTCAAAATTCTTTTTTTATCCGAAAGAATATACTCCCAAATAGCTAAATAGTAATAGCTGAAGCAATTTCGATAAAATTGCTTCAGCGCTTTTTGAAAAACTAAACAAAAACGAAAAATACGTATACCTAGATGACGTTTTGGTTTTCTCCAATTACGAGTATGTTTAAATTCCACATTCCATTTTATTTGGGTTTTTATTTCTGGGGTATAACAACTAAAAAGTTAAAATTAAAAATCTTTTTTACAAAAAAAACAACCGACTTCTAAAAAAGAAAATACACAAAAAATTAAAAAATTAATTTTAATTTCGGAAGTCGGTGTCAAAAAACGAAGAAATAAAATGCAAACACCGAAATACGAAATTAATTAATTTTTTTAATTTTTAGTGTATTTTTTTTGGAAGTCGGTTGTTTTTTCTTTTCTAATTTTATTATCTCAGTTACCAGAGTTATCTTTTCTAACTTAAATCTCTATGCCGACGAATTGCAGCTCTTTTCTCAGGGAACATCCGGAACCTGCCGTGTCCGCCGCGAACAGTGACCTGGAGTTGATTAGGGAGTGGTGGCAGTCCAAAGGACTGCAATTAAACCCCAAGAAATCTTACGCCATGGTTATATATATTATCTGCGGCAATACTTGCCGCAGATAACCACAAGATACGGAACAGGTTTAATGTTGCGTCGCTGTCATTACTCTGTCTCAATGAAGTTCACCTCGAATACGATAAGACAGCTTAAATCCTGGGGGTGATTCTGGACTCCTACAGGCTGTAGTTGTGTCGTGGACTGTCCATGTCGCTGAAGTTAGACGCAAAATGCACTAGCTCTGCAGGCATTTCAGAGAGTGGACATTCCACTCGCTGAAATGCCTCCAGAGCTTTTTACCCTCAAACAGCAAAATTTCCCTAGCCCAACCACTCATTCAGCCCATCATTGACAATGCCAACGCCTGTTATTAGGATGCCACCGAGGAGCTTTTAAATAAACTTGAGCAATTGCAAAATATTTGTATCGGTTTTGTTTTTCACCTTAAAAAGTGTGATCATGTTTCTGACCTTCGCAAGGTATTCAAATGGCTCCCTAATCGACTTTGCAGGAACTCACGGATATTGTGTCTGCTAAAACATAAAACGCCCTCCAATCTACGGGAACGCTTTTCCTACTCCTGCCCTTCTGATGCGCCTTGCAGGTTGCATCTCAGGAATCTCCTCAAATGCCCTACTCAGAGTAGGTACAGATTTCTACTCTTACACTCTAACTGCGCACGTAATATGGTTGTGGAATTTTCTGCCACCTGACGTTAGGGATTGCCAAACTCTTGCAGTTTTTAAAAGAAAAGTCAAAGTCGACTATTCAAAGACGCTATCTTTCCATTTCGTCATAGTTGCTTAGAAGTATGTATTATTTAGATATTTATTCGACTTAAGTATACATTTGCATACGATAGTGTTAGATATTCCCCTTCCAACCTACCCGCAACGAGTGGAATTGTATAAAAATGCATGGCGCGCTGTCAACGGGCTCTTCTTCGTTTGGCTCCGGACGCGACTGACGTATTTTAGAGTCGTTATAATTTTATTCAAAGATCGTGTTTATAATGTTGTAGAAGTAGGAACGTACTTGTTATTGTAAAACGTTTTTAAGCAATAAAACTTTCTTGGTTGATGAGTCATTTATTTTCATTTAAATAATAACCGCTTCTGGTCCTTAAGATCAGAAGTGGGATAACCACGCGTTCTAAGCCGTTTTTGCCATCTAAATACCTAAGTGCTTGGTTATTTTATCCAGTCAAAGAGAACGTTAAAGTGAAGTGTTGTACTTGTAAAGTGCTGACTCGTCAACCGTTAGTAAGTTTTGTTTCCTTATAAAGTGTCGAGAGCGTGTTTCGGTTCAGAGGACGTAAGAACTCGTTGGAGCGACAATTTGCTAGTCTCAGTTCTTACGAATCGCGCCGCGATAGTTTTAACTACACGCCAATTTTTATCACGCACTACCCTCAAAATAGATTGATAGACCATAGCGACAGATCGTATAAGCGGCAGTGTTTTGCGTAGAACTCGTGGCAGACCTCATTCTTGTAGATCAGTGATTTTCAAACTGTAGGTCGCGACCCCAGGGAGTCCCAAAGTTTTGTTTGGTGGTCACGGTCGCAAGCCAAGTAAAAGTGAAAAGCGAGGATTACTAGTCTTGCTTGTACTAGAAGAAGGCTACGCCTGTTAATTCTTCAATATTTTCAAAATCTTGGTTCTATTTTTGTCACGCAAATAGTGTGATGTGAAACATATTCGACTTAGACGTTTAGGTTTAAAAATAGATCACAAGAGTACATTACGCCCGTCCGCTCACCGCATTGTTACGGCCCAAGGGGGTAGCCACAATTATTTTTACTTAATAATTGGTCGCGTGTTCAAAAAGATTGAAAAACGCTGTGACTCGTGTGACTGTGCTTTTGATCGAATTCATACGAGATAACAAGTTATTGAACGTAGTTACCGATTATCAATTGGTGAATGTCTGTTGCATTCAAATAACGAAAGCCAGTTATTTTCATACAATACGGTTGAACAAACCCCTGATTGCAAACAATGTTTAAGTTTTAAAGCGGCAACACTCTTTAGTCGAAGCTACATAATTTCTATACACCGCCTTTGATAGAAGAGTTCATGATTTAAATATATGCCAAAGTGGAGTGTGTCCAACACATGGATAACCGGGATGATCGAAAATACCTTGGGCGTATAGATACTTGCTTGCGTAGCGATGCAAAGTCGTGGTTAAATGACTGGGTGATAAATGATAGTTCTTGGAGTAATTTCAAGCAAGAGTTTAGATCTTTTTCCTCATAAAATTCATTTTATGTATAAAGTGTGTGAGGGAGGATATGTGTACTAGCTTAAATAAAAAGCAGGTTCATGCGAAATACGCCTTAAATTATTGCTACGTCTCGATTTAGTTAAATGACTATCTGAGAAATTGAAAACTACCTACCTGTTGAAGTTTTTACTCTGGCGGGTTTGACATTGCTTTTTCGGGTGGGTAAGTCTGTAGTTACCAGGGGCGATTGATTGTACATGGTCAGGTACGGCCGAGCCCAGGGAAAGTGAATACTCTCGTTCGATCACCGGAACCTACTAACGTTACCGGTCCTGTAGTTTCTGGGGCTTGCAAGCTATTGTCGCTGTTACATTGCAGGCCATGCCTCGTAAGACAGCAAGCATATCAAGGTTGCTGAGGAAGGGTAAACCTATTTTGTGTGGCGCTGAGCAGTATGCTGCTCGCGACTACCCACATACATAAACTGCTTGACTAACGAACCGGTTTTAGCAATATTTGTTACCAGTGTCCCATGTAACTTCATACACATGCCAGTACTATTGGAGTTGTGTGAGTTGGGTGACTTCAGCCGCACTGGTCAACTTTCAAGGTTGAGCAACCCTTGAAGGGGTTGGTCCGTGGATGGGTGACTGAATTATTACATACCGAGACTTTTCCGTGCCTCGGATTGGACCTGTTTCAGGATAGTGCAGACTAGATGTGCAGTCGCTGCGTGTGAGGTGCTGGTGCTTGCCTGCATCCGCTGTGTCATGCGCAGTGGCCCGCGTCGTGGTGCGCGGTGGCGCGCTGCGTGAAGCGCTATGTTATGCGCTGCGTGAAGCGCTATGCTGCGCGCTGTGTGATGCGCATGGTGTGCGCTCCGTGGTGCGCGCTGGCCATTCATGGTGCGCTGAGTGTGCGCTCCGTGGTGCGCAATGAGGCGCTGGGTGTGCGCTCCGTGGTGCGCAGTGAGGCGCTTCATGGTGCGCATGGAATGCACTATATGGTATGCTGTGCTGCGCTGCATGGTGCGCTGGGTGTGCGCTTAATGGCGTGCGCTGCGTGGTGCGCATGGTTTGCGCTCCGTGGAGAGATGCTGACTTGATGCCTGTGTCTTCATGACGCATTGCTCAGTACCGCGGGCATATGAGAGACATGCGGACTCTATGCCTCTGTCTTTATGACGTGGTTGGTAAGTGACGACGAGCCTTCGTGGGGCCTCTGTCGTGGTTACATTGATGAGCATGCTAACGTTTGGGCCTCTGCTCTGTTTTGCGGTCATGGTGGAGATATGCAGAACTTTTGGGCCTCTGTCTCAATGACGCAATGTGTCACGAATTCATAGTAAGCATAACCTTTGGGCCTCTACTATCTATTCGTGAAAACGACAAGCGAACGTTTGGGCCTCTGTCGATAACAATGTATTGCGAGTGATGGAAATCCGGATTCTATCATTAGCTATGCACTGAATGTCTTGGGTTTGAAGCTGTTTCAACTTTAAAAATCACTATTGATGGTCCTTGTTGCTGGCGCTTGAGTGCACGCTTGCGCCTGGAACACTGGACAAATTCGTGAATCCTTACTTATGAAACTACTTCAGGCTGAATAAGCTTCAAACCATAGTGGTCATGTTATTTAATTACTCATGTACTCTGTATTTTCAGATAATGATGACGGTCAAAATAATGATGATGGCCAGGTTGTGACAGATGGATCTGATCGGAATGAAGTTGCGGTCGAGGACGTCACGCTATCAGGAACGGCCGTGTTAGATATTCCCCTTCCAACCTACCCGCAACGAGTGGAAGTGTATAAAAATGCATGGCGCGCTGTCAACGGGCTCTTCTTCGTTTGGCTCCGGACGCGACTGACGTATTTTAGAGTCGTTATAATTTTATTCAAAGATCGTGTTTATAATGTTGTAGAAGTAGGAACGTACTTGTTATTGTAAAACGTTTTTAAGCAATAAAACTTTCTTGGTTGATGAGTCATTTATTTTCATTTAAATAATAACCGCTTCTGGTCCTTAAGAATAGTTTATATTATTATTTGCATTGTATTTTATTTTATTTTTTTATTTTTATGTATTTTTTCTCCTACTACTCTCACACACAGTGTCTACTTCTGGAAGAGATTTCATTAGACCTATTTTTCTGTTTCCTTCTTCTTGTCTGTTTGTTATTTGTGTGTACCTACATACATTGTTAAATAAATAATGTATATATTACACTACTGCAAATTTCAAATACAATAAATATCAATCAAATTCCTATAAATAACAAAGTATCAGAGTCTTTTTGAAAATAACAAATACATAATTTTAAGTTATTTTTTATAAACTAACGGTAAATGCAATAAATACAACGTTGATACATACATTTACATTATATTATTATTATTTTTTTTTATTTATTTATACATACATTTTACATCGACATACGGCTCCAGTAAATAAACCGGCCAAGTGCGATTTGGCCTCGCACACGAACGGTTCCGTGCCTTAAACCGAAAAAATAACGTTTCTTGTAAAACGGCCCAATTTTATTTTTGATTTTTTTTATTATAGCAGCAATAGACATTCAAACTCTATAAAAATGTCAACTGTCTACATTTACAGTTCATGAGATACAGCCCGTTGATAGATAGACGGATGGTCGAACATTGGAGTCATAATAATAGGTTTCCGTTGGTTGCCCTTCGGGTACGGAGCCCTTTAAAGAAAATACTCTGTACTGTAAGTACAACGAAAAAGTATTGCATTTTTTTTCATTCAAACTACACAGTCTTACTCCCAGGGAAAAGCTTCCCCAAAACCCTTCCAGTTTTGTTTTTATCGCAAACGAAAAAAATCATTAGAATATAAGGAAGAAAGGAACAGCACACCAACAAGTCAGAATAAATTTGTTACTCGTCGGGAATTCAGGCGTAATGTTGTTGAGTTGTACAATGCCAGCCCTAGACTTGAAGTGGAGTGAATTTTGTTTCAGCTTAAAGTGCAACTTTGTATTTGGGGTTAGGTTTATTTTTAACATGATATCAGTTTTACCCGTCTGCCTTGAAGCCTAAACAGTTCGATGGATTTAAAAAAAATGAGGTACTGGTATCATTAGATTGGTCTTGACCGTCGAATTGAAATAGGTCCTTTTTTTTTAGGGGCCTTTTTTTTGAGAATCGGAAGATATAACTAAAAATAAATTTAACACTTAAGTCTCTAGGGGCACACCAGTGTGCCAGTGCAAAAATACCGTTTTCCTTGAGAAAAATGGGAGAATAGGGCGGCTCTCGAACAGTTAAAGAACAACAAGGCACCTGGTGATAACGGAGTAACGACAGAGTTCCTTAAAGCGGTCGGGACTCCAGTCCTGAGAGAGCTAGCGAATCTCTTCAACTCCGTCATCCAAGAAGGTACAACGCCTGAGACGTGGAGCGGAGGTGTGGTGGTTCTGTTCTTCAAAAAAGGTGACAAATCCTTGCTGAAGAACTATAGACCCATCTCACTTCTGAGCCACGTCTACAAGCTGTTCTTGAGGGTCATCACGAACCGTCTGGCCAGGAGATTTGACGAGTTCCAGCCACCAGAACAAGCTGGTTTTCGAAAAGGCTTCAGCACCGTGGACCACAGCCATACTGTTCGACAAATTATACAGAAGACCGAGGAGTACAACCAGCCGCTGTGTATGGCATTTGTGGACGACGAGAAAGCCTTCGACTCCATCGAAATATGGGCAGTTCTGGACTCTCTGCAACGATGTCGAATCGACTGACGTTACATAGAAGTGTTGAGATGACTGTATGACGCTGCCACGATGACTGTTCAGATCCAAGATCAGAAAACCAACCATATCCAACTACTCAGAGGGGTGAGACAGGGGGATGTGATATCCCCGAAACTGTTCACCAACGCGCTGAAGGACGTCTTCAAGACGCTGGATTGGACTGGACAGGGTATCAACGTGAACGGCGAGTACATCTCACACCTTCGCTTTGCCGAATACGTTGTCATAATGGCAGAGACAGCAGAACAGTTAAGCCTGATGCTGCACAGCCTAAATGGAGCCTCGCGCCGGGTTGGCCTCGGGATGAATTTGGACAAGATGAAAGTCAAGTACAATTCACATGTCGCACCGAGTCCAATCCACATCAAAGGGTCGCTTCTCGAAGTTGTGAAGGAGTATGTCTACCTAGGGCAAGTAATCCAGCTCGGTAGACACAACTTTGAGAAAGAAGTTGACAGAAGGATCCGGCTGTTCACCAACGCGCTGAAGGACGTCTTCAAGACGCTGGATTAGACTAGACAGGGTATCAACGTGAACGGCGAGTACATCTCACACCTTCGCTTTGCCGATTACGTTGTCATAGTGGCAGAGACAGCGGAACAGTTAAGCCTGATGCTGCACAGCCTAAATGGAGCCTCGCGCCGGGTTGGCCTCGGGATGAATTTGGACAAGATGAAAGTCATGTACAATTCACATGTCGCATCGAGTCCAATCCACATCAAAGGGTCGCTTCTCGAAGTTGTGAAGGAGTATGTCTACCTAGGGCAAGTAATCCAGCTCGGTAGACACAACTTTGAGAAAGAAGTTGACAGAAGGATCCGGTTGGGTTGGGCAGCGTTTGGAAAACTTCGTCAGGTCTTCTCGTCCCCTATCCTATATATATATATATATATATGTTTGACGACTAAGGTTTTCAACCAGTGCGTCCTGCCCGTTATGACATACGGTGCCGAAACGTGGACACTGACGGTCGGGCTGGTCCATAAATTCAAGGTCGCTCAGCGCGCTATGGAGCGGGCTATGTTAGGAGTTTCTTTGAAGGATAAAATCAAGACTGAGTTGTGCGGAAAAGAACCGGAGTAACCGACGTAGCTTGCAGAATAAGCAAACTGAAGTGGCAGTGGGCTGGTCATGTTTGTCAAAGGACCGATGGCCGATGGAGCAAACGAGCCCTGGAGTGGAGACCGCATATCGTCAAGTGTAGTGTGGGACGCCCACCAGCTAGATGGACCGACGACCTTAAGAAGGTGGCTGGGATAGACTGGATGCGGAAGGCGGAGGACAGGGTGTTGTGTCCAGCAGTGGACTGCGATAGGCTGAGTTGATGGATTGTTTGATAAGAAATACTACTATCCTATCTTATCAATTGTATGTGAAAGTAGATATGGACTCTAGATAAATCAATCACGCCTAAGCGGTAGACTAGATTTTGAAGAAAGGAACACACTACAGGTCAACCATGATCAGAATTCTGAAATATGACTTACGAAAAGTCGTGTAGAAAGCATCGAGTAGAAAGTCGTCGAAAGTCGGACTATCAGCGAAGCCTTTAGCAAAAGCAAGTGTTAATTTGGTTAATATCAAATTAAAATATCAAGTTAAAATATGGTTGACTTCAGAAGTATAATATACACACGCACATAACGTTTTGCGAACACATTTATTGTGCGTACAGCTTAGGAGTGGAATTACCTGCCAGAGTCTGTGTTTTCTGATAGCTACAACCTGGGAGTCGAGTTATGTCGAGAGTAAATAGGTTACGTCTTAGCAAGCGTGCTCTATCTTCAACCACATCATCGCTTACCTTCAGGTGAGATAGTGGTCAAACGCGAGCCTATAATTAATTATAAAAATAAACATGGAATTGAAATTAACTCTTCTAGTTTTAGTTTATGCCATGTTCATCTTACTTTCCTATTAATATTACAAATGCGAAAGTTTCGATGGATGAAAGGATGTTTGTTCCTCAATACCACCAGAACTGCTGAAAGGATGTGGATGAAATTTGCAACAGATATAGGTTATAGTCAGGAATAGTACATAGGCTTAATCTATAATGTGGTAAGTACTAATTCCACGCGTGCGAACCCGCTGGCAGAAGCTAGTATTTTATAACAGTGTTAGCTTTGACTCTTCAAAAGTGCCTGTAGATAAATGGTTTAATTAAAATAATTGTTTCTAGTTTAAGTTTGAAAGTTTAGACTGGACGCGGCAAGCATCCTTAAGGCAATCAAATGCTAAAGTTTATCAACCACGCATTAACATAACTGACTGTAGAGGTTCAAATTTAAGTACCTTCTCTTAAAATAAGATTACAACTTTACTCCTCCACTTCTGACCATAAACTTAAGCATAAAATGTTGACTCAAAAAGTGATAGGGATTTTATGTAGATAGGTACTTACTCTAGTCAAAGGTTCTTCGAAAAAAACGTATATGGCTGTGCCTGCTCGACTATGACAAGGCACTGTTGCTTGCAGATATATGTAATAAAAAGTTTATTATACTTCATTTTTCACAGTGTTACAACTAGGCTATATTTTCACAATATAAAAGAATTAAACATCGGTAGCCGAACTAGGCAAAAGCCTGAATTACAGCTCTCAGTGCCAATCCCTTCAAATGTTAAATATGAATGCTAGCCATCGAGCAGAATTGTTATTTTAAATATTATTTAAAAAAAACTTTTTGACAAAAAAAAAATAACCGACTTCCAAAAACAAAGTACACTAAAAATTAAAAAATAACTATTATTCGGAAGTCGGTGTTTGTATTTTATTTCTTCGTTTTTTGACACCGACTTCCAAAATAAAGTTATATTTTAATTTTTAGTGTTTTTTTTTTGGAAGTCAGTTGTTTTTTTTTTTTTTTGTTAAAAAGTTTTTTATTTTTCACTTTTAGCTATGGGGTTTTTAGTTCAGGTATACACCTGGAATGGAACGTGGAATTTAAACTTACTTGTAATTGGAGAAAACCAAAACGTCATCTATTTATGCGTATTTTTCGTTTTTGTTAAGTTTTTCAATAAAAAGCAATTTCGATAAAATTTATATGGGACCACCTCGGGAGTATATTCTTTCGGATAAAAAATTAATTTTGAAAATCAGTCCAAAACTGACAGAAAAATCGGTGGACATACATTAAAAAAACACATATAGTCGAACATAGAACCTCCTCCTTTTCTGAAGTCGGTTAAAAAGTAAGTCACAAAATCATTAAAGCAAAATTATAAAACCATTAATATGAAACAATAAAACGTGGAATTATTATCTAAAACTAATAGCATGATGACAATTATTCTATCAATAAATGTCTAGATGCATGTGTCAGTTAAGATAAATACATAAGCCGGCTTACGATCAGGTGAGATAGTGGTCAAACACGAGCGTATAAGTGTTAGAAAAAAACAAACACAAGCTTAGACTATGAAAGGTTATAGACAGAATGTCAAAATCCAGCAATCTAAAGTACCAGAACCAGAAGCCGGCTTGTATTTGTAGACGTGAAATAAGCTCACATAGACAAAATGAGAAGTCGATACGTCATCGTTACGTTCGTCAAGGTCACTCACACATTTTAAAGAGCCTGCTTCATTTAATGTCGAATGACGTTCCATTTATAACGTTTCATAGTCTAAGAATACAAGATTATTAAAGGTTCGTATTTAAGTAAAGGTTCGTAACCGCATTGGGCCTGCGTGGTGGGTTACGGCCCGGACCCTCTCGCAGAGAGGGTCAGTGGGGACATTAAAAGGCTGATGATGATGATGAAGTTACCGTATCTTTACAAACATATTAGTAAATAATTTATAATAGATTGATTGATTGATTTTTTATTGTAAATACGCATCATTATTCGAGAATTTATAATTTATCCATGTCGAGCCGTCAGATTATGAGATAGCCACAAATGAAACTCAAAGTTGAAAAGTATCTGTTCAATACATTTTTATGTTCGTGATTTTCTTTTTCACATGTTGTTTGTACCGCAATGAAACGTTTCATATTCATGAGTAGTTTTCATGCCCTGAACGATAACCAATAAATGAGAAGTCACCCTGTACCATTTTTTTTCCAGTCAGCAAACACCACTGCTCCGGATATTGCTTGCAGAGTATTTACTTAGTTTATTTAGATTGCTGTTGTTGATTTTCACATAATTTTGGTAATCAAACAGAATTTTGTTTATGAAAAAAATAGGATGCAGTTCGAGCAATTAAACTTTATTTATCAATTCGAGAGTACATTACTAAAAATTCTTTGATTGGATGGAAAACACGTACGAGTGAAAGTTATAAAAAATCTCGTTTTTGGATTCCGTACCCGAAGGATCCAAACGGTTCCCTATTGCTGTAACTCACGTGTCTGTCTCTCCGTCTGTCTTTCTGTCTGTCTGTCTGTCCGTCGTCTGTCACACAGGTTTTATTGACAAACTGTTGGAGCTACAGTCTTCACATTTTCACAGTATAAGCATCTTGTTGACCCAAAGCCATACAAATAGGCAAAAATACATTCGGTACGGAACCCTAATTGTCTGAAGTCCAACACGCACTTGGCCGGTATTTAACTCTCAAACATAGTTTAGTTTCTGAATTAATTTAAAACTTAACTGTTCCTTTGTTGATATGTTTGTAAATGGTTATAGTTACGTGAAAGTGAGCAGTGGTGGCCCAGTGGTATTGGCCGCGACTTTCAAGTTGTAGGGCTTGAGTTCAAACCCAGGCAGGCGTTTTACTTTGTGTAAGTTATTTCATCACCACTGCTCTCAAAACGGTGATGGAAAACATCGTGAGGTAACCAGCACGTAATAGAACCAAAAATTCGAAGACATGTGACATCCACCAATCAGCATCGGGTCCGTTAGCGTCAGCTATCAGATACTTTTAATAAAGAAAAAGGCACGGTTTCTGTAGGACAAGCTGTAGCGAACCGCGGAAAAATGCTTGTATCAAACCGTCTTAATTCGTATTAATTAATTTAATTCTAATTCGTTTTTTTTATTTTTATGGTTATCAGGTGAGGTAGTGGTCAAACGCGTGCCTATCACGCGTATGACCACTACCTCACCTGATGGTAAACGATGATGTGGTCAAAGATGGAGCACGCTTGCCTAGAGGTAACCTATTCACTCTTGACCTACAGTAACACATTCACTCAGGCCTCCTCTCTGCAAGAGGCAGAAGGCTGTAATCCACAACGCGGGTCCAGTGCGGATTGCTAAATATCAAATGTCTTCAAATTTTTGGTTATAGGACTTGTCGGTTTCCTCATGACGTTTTCCTTCACCGTTTTGACAGCAAAAATTATTAAATAATTTACACAAAGTTAAGTGCCTGACTGGGTTCAAACCCACAACGTACAACTTGTAAGTCGCGGCTATTAATATGCCACTTCTTTCTTTTTTTTTTGGTGTTGGAAATTATCCAATGACTTCTCCCGCTCCACCCAGACTTTTACTGACTAAAACCCACTCCTATTCCTTCAATTGCCTCTGTACCTAGGGCCGCGGTATCTCTATTTCGAATTTATCCACAACCCGAGCCACTTCTGCTCTACTGATTCGTAAAACTTATTCAAGTAATTTTTAAGCAACAAAAATAATGAAAGCTTTTATTTTTTTCTTATTTATAAAAATGTTAAAAAGGACTCATAACAAGAAATCCTAATTAAGAGTAGCCTCTAAGAATTTCATCAGGACCAATAAATTAAAGCAATCACGTGATTAAAATTGACAGAAATAATTACATTGAGCACGTTTTAATTTTCATTAAAAAACTCAAACATAATCTCGTTAAGAAATTATTTTTGCGCCGAAGGACGAAACGCCACCAGTTTTATACTTCATCGACTTTTTCTGAATATCGTTGGATAGGGATGCGACATATAATTATCTATCAAATTATTTTATCGATAGTTGCAAGTGATGAGAAACCTTTAGAAGATTTACTCAGATTTATGACTTTAGGCCGTTGTAATAAGATTTTCTGTGATGAAATGATTTATAGCAGCTTGAGGCTACTTTCAAAATATGCTCGGTCAGTGGTATTAAACTCACACTTAGAGAAAAGTAGACACGTCATGTAGTATTATAAACTTCGAGCCTGGATCACTGTATTTGATCTTGTTACACGAAAAGACTGAACTAGATAAGATGTAGCCGATATTCTAACAAAAACGCAAACATTTCCAGCTCCAAAAGTCATACAATTTCGAACTTCAATTTTCATCTTTTTAATCGACACATTACCGTACACCACTAATCGTTGTAAAATGGAACCAGCTTCATAAATTCAAGAGACATACACTCACACTTCCCCATGTATTTTGGCTGCGGAGTAACATAATTACATTGACAAATGTGGAGTGTGCCGCCGTTGGTCGCAATGACAAGTGGCTGGTATTTTTCATGTGACAGCATCTTGTGGCTGGACCACGTTATCTGGCCGGGAGGTGATTAGAGTTGAATTTATGGGAAACAGGTTTTTTGGGCCATTATTGTAGGGCAGGTGTTTGTCTATACCATTCTAATATAAAAGAACAATTTCTCTTTTTGTTTACCCGGGCCTGCGGACGGCGAGTACTGGGTAACTCGCCGCCCGATCAGCACCAGGCCCGAGAGTCGACGGCGCGTAGTGTTCCACGCGCGCCTCAAAGAGTTGTCAGCAAAGAGAAGGGGCCCGTCATGACCGATGCCTGCCCGGGGGTTGAGGATAAATTCGAAAGAGTTACCTCGCCCCTGGGCACTCAAGACAGGGAGGAACAGGGGTGGGGTTTTAGTCAGTAAGAGTCTGACACGCCCTTCTGCTCCACCCTAGAGCGGAAGAAGTCATAGGATGATTTCCCAACCCTAAAAAAAAAAAAAAAAAACCTGTCGAATTTCTTCACGCATTTGATAGCCCTATTTTTGAGGATATTAACGTTGAAATCAAGCAAATAAGGCTGGAAGCGCAGAAATTATTGAAAGCGAGAGAACAGTATTTCAGATTTGAATATTTGAAACGTTCAGTTCGGGTACGTAGAGCGTAACGTATTAAGTTACCAGTCGTCCAAACGAACCGAACTTGGCTAACTAGATAAAATTTAATTAACAGTAACTAGCAGTATCACGTAGTACGTGGCTATGCTAATATTCTCCGTAAAAGGGCACTATTATTCGCGTTTGTGGCTCAAAGACGCGAGGTACGCCACGATATATTAGGGTACAGTTTTTGTGCAAAGTAATTAATGGACCCGCATAATTATTGCCTACTGTGATTTCAAAGTACTTTTAAGTATACTATGTAGAACATTAAGTTCTAACGAACCTGTGCTAAAGTGATAAGGACTGATTTACATCATCTACTATGGTAATATACTTGGTCTTAGATGGTTTGGGGTAACTTATTATTTAAAGGGAATCTTTTAGATAGATACCGTGAATATACACGGTATCTTATGTAACTTATGGCAAACAGGGTAAAGACTGTATCGATAAAATGGAAAACTATTACTAAAAGACTCTTGCGACGCCAAAACATGTGATGACCGTTACGCACTGAGTAGCTCTGCGTAGCTTTGCGTAGCGCTGCGTAGCTCCTGCGTAGCGCAGCGTAGCTCTGCGTATCTATGCGTATCTCTGCGTGTATCTACGTCGCACTGAGCTATCTATTTATACCCGTACTTTAAGAATATAGCATAATAAGCCTATCTATAATTTTTCCACTGCTGAGAAACAGGCCTCCTCTCTGTGAGAGGGTGTGGACCGTAATCGACTAGGCGGGTCCAAAGTGGGTTGGTGGATGTAACACGTCTTCGAAATTCTGGTTCTAGGATACGCCGGCTTACCCGGGCCTGCGGACGGCGAGCAGTAGGTAGCTCGCCGTCCGATCAGCACCAGGCCCGAGAGTCGACGGCGCGTAGTGTTCCACGCGCGCCTCAAAGAGATTAGTGTCAGCCACCACTGACGGGGCCCATCGTGGCCGGTGCCTGCATGCCTATGGGTAGCAAATAAATTCTGAAAATGAGTTACCGCACCCCTGAGCACTCAGGCAGGGAAGGAACAGGGGTGGGTTTTAGTCAGTAAGAGTCTGACACTCCCTCCCGCTCCACCCAGAGCGGGAGAAGTCATTGGATGATTTACCTAACCCCCCACAAAAAAAAGAAGAATATATAAAGCCGGCTTCTCTACGATGTTTTCCTTCACCCACCCCTGTTCCTTCAGTTGCCTGTTCCAAGGGCGACAGTAACTCTTTTTCGAATTTATACGCGAACCTGCCTGGGTTCGGACCCACGGTCTACAAACTTGTAAGTCACGGCCTTTAACACTGGGCCACCACTGCCCTCTACTTTAAGATTACAGCAATGTTTGTTATTGAGTTGATACAACCTAGCCTAGGCTGCCTCTCTCACTGAAAGCAGTTGAATTATACCAGTTTTAAACATGGACAGTCTGCCTATTTCACCAGTGCTTATAAAAGCAAGTTTCTTTCCCCAACAAGTCCATGTTACAAGAAAGTAACAATAAAAATAAAAAATCCTATGATCCCAAAACTTTATCAAGTGAACTGGCCATCGCAATATCTGGTTATTTGCTCTCGAAAGTATTTTCCTGCTTCAAAATAGCCCTTTAGTTATCTTTAACAGCTTAAACGTGTAACTGTCAAGTTAAAGGAACATATACATGTCCAAGCAAGTCGTCCGGAAAACGCAAATAAATTCTAGCTCTAAAGTAACCTTTACACTTCATTAACTTCTGTTCGATGCTCGAGGAAGCATAACAACGTTTTTGTTCTTTTTGAAGTTTCTTAGCTTGGATATTTATAATCTTTTGTAAGATTAGTTTTATGAGTATCTTGTCTTGAAGTTATTATATTGGAGGAAAAAAAAATTGTTAGTTCATCATCATTAACAATTGATCCGAAGGACGTCCACTGCTGGGCTAAGGCCTCCGCCAAATTTTGCCACAACAACCGGTCCTGTGCGTCTAGCATCCATCGATTTATCGCGATCCTCACCAGGTTATCAGTACACCTTGTGGGAGGCCTCCCAACGCAGCGTCTTCCGGTACGCAGTCGCCACTCCAGAAACTTTCAGCCCCATCGAAGATCTGTCCTGTGAGCAATGTGGCCTGCCCACTGCCACTTTTATGTCCACTATCAGTTTGGCGATTCTTCGGGCTATTTCGGTAACCTTGGCTCTCTTGTGGTTTACTAGGTAAAACTAATGATAGATTCGATTGATGAGATCTAGGTATCTCTTCAATCGATTCATCTTATTTCTTTTCATAATGATCAACCACGCTTGCTTGCATCCACCACGCTTGCTCGCATGCTTAACCAAAAACTCCATCTGAAAATAATTCAATGCTTTTCAATCTCGATTCGTGTTCTGCCACTGAAAATATTGCAAAAATATTGCAAAAACCATTTCTAATCTCAACCCTAACATTAGAGCAGAATTAGGTGGCATCAGTGTTAAAGCATTAAAATGCATAAAAAATACAATAGCGAACCACCTGAGCAAACAACTGAGTGATGGCAATTTTCCTGATACCGTGAAAAAGTAACTCCCATTCACAAATCTCCACCGAAGTCACAGTACACTGTCTACTCCGTAGTGTTTTTACGAAGTATCGGCCGAATGTTCGGACATATTTGTGTGAACTGTTAAAGTGAATCTGCCATACCTAAAATTGTAGCTCTTCTCTGAGAGCTTTTTCATCCAAAAACATACGTAATGCAATTTCGCTACAATTTTAGGTATGGCACATTCACTTTAACACTTCACACAAATATGTCCGAACATGCGGCTGATACTTCTTAAAAACATTTCGGAGTAAAACCCCTTTTTTTTTTGGGGGGTTGGGAAATCATCCAATGACTTCTTCCGCTCTAGGGTGGAGCGGAAGGGCGTGTCAGACTCTTACTGTTTAAAACCCACCCTTGTTCCTCCCTGCCCTGAATGCCCAGGGGCGAGGTAACTCTTTCGAATTTATCCTCAAACCCTAGGCAGGCATCGGCCATGACGGGCCCCTTTATGTATGCTGACAACTCTTTGAGGCGCGCGTGGAACACTACGCGCCGTCGACTCTCGGGCCTGGTGCTGATCGGACGGCGAGCTACCCATTACTCGCCGTCCGCAAGCCCGGGGAGTAAAGAGACAATTCAGGGGGATTTGTCAAAAGCATGAGGGAAAAAATCTTACAGCCGATTAGATAAACAATTAACTTACAACTTTCTTTCAGACCATACGGGTTTCGGGTACGAGTTTGTGGGTTTGTGTTTGGTTTCTTTATTGACCTTGAAAAAGCGTTTGACTCCGTTAGTGTTGCATTGTTTCTTTAAAAAAGCTAGACACAATCAATATTACCGGCAGTTACTAAAATATGTTAAAATCCTTCCTAAAAACAGATTAACGAGAGCTAGATCGAATGGATAATAATTTTATCAAAGTGACGCTTTATCTATAACAGCTCTCGCGCCCGGTTCAGGCCATGGTACGGAGCGAGAGGGAATGGAAGCCTCGCCTTCTTCTGCGAAGCAGAAATGCTCGCAAAGGAGGAGACGGAACGGGTGAGGGAAACTCAAAAGAGTCGCCCTCACGCCCCCAGCAGCAGCCGACGCAGAAGACGCCCTGGGCGTCGGGGGTCGTGAGACGATCTCCGGCGACCGTAGGCGCGGGCCTGCGGATGGCGAGTAGTAGGTAGGTCACCGTCCGATCAGGACCAGGCCCGAGAGTCCACGGTCCGTAGTGTCAGCAATACCTGACAGGGCCCGTGCCTACCCAGGGGTCGCGGATAAATTCGGAACAGAGTAACCGCGCCCCTGGGCACTCAGGCAACTGAAGGAACAGGTGGGTTTTAGTAAGTAAAATTCTGACACGCCCTCCCGCTCGACCCAGAGCGGGAGAAGTCATTGGATGATTTCCCAAACCCACAAAAAAAATATGTTGCAGGGCATGCCAAAAAATAGACATACACATAGAAACTCTCCAAAAGCTATACCCTCCTTCTGGGGCAGTTGGTTTAAAAACACATATTTTTATTCACAATATTATGACATATTAATCGATTGTAAAATTAACCGACGAAAAAGAACTAAAAAGCAAAAAATAAATAAACCATTTAAGTCCTGAGTAATGAGCTTATTTACCTACATAAAATATCAAATTTTATATAAACTAATTTTGAGTCGGCGCCAAACAACAATCTGATTATTAAATATCTAAATTTTATAAGTACTTACAAATGAAGAGGGCTGTAAGTAGATAATTAATCATTTTATTAATTGGCGCCGACTCAAAACTAGTTTATATAAAATTTGATATTTTATGTAGGTAAATAAGCTCATTACTCAGGACTTAAAAGGTTTATTTATTTTTTGCTTTTTAGTTATTTTTCGTCGGTTAATTTTTTTGTTAAAAAGTTTTTTATTTCATGATTTTTTGTGGCTCGCATCATCTTTTAACACTCTGAGGCTAATTTCTAATTCTTCATCATTCCTCTTGCCATTGAGCTGATGATATAACAATCCTTCCATGAAGTTCCCAGGATATTGACCAGTTGAGGTTACCTCCAATATTGTAAAGACGTCTTTTCGTCAAAGCATATTAAGTGGTATTTGTCAGTAAAACCAGTTTTTATATCTGACTTCTATTGTTTAGGAAAGGTATGGTTTCCATCATCAGCTCAGTTTCATGATGTGATGGTTCCTAAATACAAATACCTGATTCAGTTATGAAAAGTAAACAGAAACAATATTCGTGCCCAATTTTCGAGGTTCTCTCTCAATTTTTTCAGGATCCCGTGAGCAAATCCTGATATCCTTGAAATGGGACAATCCTTGAGGTATACCCTATCTAAGAAAAGAAGAGTCATCAAAATCGGTTCATAAATAACGGAGTGAGGGCCGAACATACATACAGAAACGCTAAACGTGCCCACAAATTTCGAGGTTTTCTCTCAATTTTATCTGGATTCCATTGTCAGATCCTGATTTCCTTGACATGGGACCACTCCTGAGTTATACCCTATCTAACAAAAAAAGAATAATCAAAATCGGTTCATAAATGACGGAGTGAGGGCTGAACACACATACAGAAACGCTAAACGTGCCCACAATTTTCGAGGTTTTCTCTCAATTTTGTCAGGATTCCATTATCAGATCCTGATTTCCTTGACATGGGACCACCCTTGAGGTGTAATCTATCTAACAAAAAAAGAATAATCAAAATCGGTTCATAAATGACGGAGTGAGGGCTGAACATACACAAAAAAAAAAAAACATATATACGGTCGAATTGAGAACCTCCTCCTTTTTTTTCGTCGGTTAAAAAGCAGATTAAACATCATAACTGATCAAGAACAGCAACAAGCTCTATCTAGCAAATTAAGACAGACGTCATTTTAGTCGTGGTTCTAAATATTAAATAACAAACAGATTAACTCAACGATCACAATTTTACCCACTCGTAATTGCCTAAACAATCGTTACACCATCATATAATAACTCCATTTAATCCCTTATAAACGATATCGCACCGCTATCGTCACCGCCAGCTCACAATTAACATCCAAATATCCTTCGGAAATTTCCCAAAGTCTCGTTCGCGCGACACTTTCGCGGTAATAAAATCACGAGCTGTCTACAATGAAACTCTGGTACTTAAAAAAGTAACAAAGTTTAAACCGTAGCGACACCGGTTGCGAAAGAACGTGAGATGCAACATAAAACCGTCACGTTTTAAAACCGGAACGGACCAGTGGATACGCTCCTTTAAAGGGAATTTTGAAGTTTTCGGACGTAATAAAATCGGACCGCTAATCTGTTTGAGTCGTGATGTGGGGCTACGCAGCGGTGCTACGTGCTACGCGCTACGTTCTACGCGCTACGAGTACGTGCTACGCAGTTTGTTAACAGCGACAATGATAAATGTTTGTTTTTTGTCTCTTCTGACCTTCAGTCAAACTTTATGTTAATAATTCTTGGTATACAAGCTGGGTTCCCCACATTCCATCAGAAAAAAAAAATCAAGGTCTATAAACTGTTTTTACTGTTCTTATTATTTGGGGTCGGGTCTCCTCACTATTCTGGATGCTGTTATAGGGAGCGTACAGGAACTATAAATGGCGCCACATAAATGTCAATGTCAAGTATTTCTACAGTACATGTTGCGGATTTCACTCAATAGATGGCAGTCTACATATATGACATGAAAATGTCAATGACAAGTTTTTAAAGGGTAAAAGTTTCGAATTTACTCCACTAGATGGCACAGACTACGCCGTGCACGTTCCCTATTCTGTATGTTTAAACTGGGTTTTCGACTCTGTCAATAGGGCTAACTTGACATCTCTCTCAATTTTGGGCCACCAGGTCCTCTCAAGCCTCTGCCTTTTTTATTTCCTAGCAGGCTGTGCAGTGTCTATTGTAAATTTAAGATTTTCATAAAGTAAGTACGCAGATTTTCTCTTAACCAGTGTGTTTTATAGCCGTTGTCACAATATTACTATTGTGACAAAAACATTTAACCGTAGTTGAAGAGCAGCTGCAGCTTTTTCACTTAATGTTTTGTCACTTATCTAAACTGCCAACACTACTTTCACCTACAAAAACTAGAAAACCCTCCATTTACCCACTAGACTACAGACTGTATCCTCCTAAATCTTCTGAACAAAAAGTCTATTTTAAACACTACACCCACATCGGAAAAAAGGTCATTTCTAAAGCATACCTAATAATTTACGAACAAATGCTGCGGACGTTTGGTCAGCAAGAAACAATAGAATTGTAAAGGAATAAGGGTTAGGACCACAGAGCATGGAATCACTGCGTCGTCAGCGACTGAGTAAATAAAGTCTTTTTATTTACTCACTACCTTCCAACAGCGACTTTGCCTGTTAATACTTCCCACTATTATAACTTATCCTACTTATATTATAAATGCGAAAATGTGTATGTTTGTAAGTTTGTATGTTTGTGTCTCAATCACACAAAAACGGCTGAAGGGATTTGAATAAAATTATGCACACAGATAGATTATAACCTTGATTAAAACATAGACTATTTTTTACTATGCGGGCGAAGCCGCTGGCTGAAGCTAGTAGTATATATGTTATTCTGGTTCGTTTGTAAAATATTAAACTTTAAAGTGATAATTTTTGTTAAAGTCATGTGGGGCACAAGCTCCTCTCTAGCTTCAAAACTCTGGAAAAAACCACGATGGCAGTATTATATATACTGCTATCGTGATTTTTTTGTAAAACTATCACGTTGCCGTGATAGTTTTTTTAGCTCTGTTAGTTTAGGAGTAAAAGTCGCGCAACTTATAAAATGTAGGTACCTACTTGGAAAATTTCGTACGACCCATAGAAAAGAATTACTTAAATGAAGTTGTAAACGGATCGTAAACGTGTAAAATTAAGGAAAAAAAATCATAACACACATACATCACGTCACTAACGTAAAGTAAATGACGCCTCAAAAATAAGCGATTGGGTGTTCCAAACATTGAAAGCTTCAGAACAATGAAATTGGATTTTATAACTCCTTCTTCAGTTATCATTGTCATATCTGGGCCCGTTTTAATCATTATTGGCTGTTACACCGTAAACTCAATTAATATGTGGGTACACAGTAATTAATATGAAGCCCCTTTCTAAGTCCGCCCTTTATAACACTACTCATAGAATACTACGAATATGGAAACCTACCCGGCGTGTGATCCAACACGCATGTGGCCAGTTTTATTCATACTATTCCTTACACAATTCATCCACACATTATATAATTATAAATCTTTACGACATCTACATTATTTTGATTCCTCCTCATCAGTTTGTATAGATGGCTGTGGCCTCTGAGTGTACCTGTCTAAACCTCTCAGTGTTCTGTGGTAAGGACACACTATCTCTTGACCACGCTCCGCCGGGTTCACACGACGGGAAATTAGGGCTCAAACCCATTAACTGGTTGATGATGGTGTTAATGAGATTGTCCATTGAAAGTGGTCGGTTTTGGACGTATGCAGTTAGTTTGTATGGGATAGCTCGAATGGACGCGTAAATAGTGGCTGGGATAGAGCAATTTTGGTTTAGATTGGTAGTCTCTGTGATTAGGTAGCTCGTTTATCTATTATGTGGTTTTCGGTAAAGTGGATATGAATCCTTATGTTCAAATGCAAAGTGATTTTGTGTGTTTGTGTTTTTCCTGATAGCTGCAACCTGGGAGTCTTTAAGTCAAGAGTGAATAGGTTACTTCAAGGCAAGCGTGCTCCATCTTCGACCACATCATCGCTTACCATCAGGTGAGATAGTGGTCAAACGCGTGCCTATCAACCATAAAAAAGCACAGCTGTATAAGCAGCCTTTATAATGTTCCACAAAACCAAAAAAATCGAAGATATAGAATAGAATAGAATAGAATAGAATAGAATAGAATAGAATAGAATAGAATAGAATAGAATAGAATAGAATAGAATAGAATAGAATAGAATAGAATAGAATAGAATAGAATAGAATAGAATAGAATAGAATAGAATAGAATAGAATAGAATAGAATAGAATAGAATAGAATAGAATAGAATAGAATAGAATAGAATAGAATAGAATAGAATAGAATAGAATAGAATGGAATAGAATAAAATAGAATAGAATAGAATAAACATTTATTCGACACAGACACAACACAACAGCAACAAACAAAAGGTAAAGAAAATAACAGTAGGTACACAGAGATACAATAAAATTGTGCTGAGCGTGCCCATACCAAAAGGGTTACCATCTCAGCATTTGCTGGGCGTTGGACACCCAGCGCTGGTTTTCAGTTGGCACCCCGCAGTGACGCACGGACGAGGGTAAAAAAAATAATAACTGAATTAAATATCAATGTTTATGTATTAGGTAATATTGTAATTTAAATACGTAAATAAATAGTGTAAAGTAATAAGAAAATATTAAATAATATATATGTGCCATGCTGGTTACAAATTATAATTTTCTACTCTATCACGCGATATGTGACATCCACAAGCCCACATTGGGCCTGCGTGGTGGATTATGGCCCACACCCTCTCATAGAGAGGAGGTCAGCGCCCCAGGAGTGGGGACATTAAAAAGCTGATGAGGATAATGATGATGAATGTTTCCACTTCTGAGATTCAAGCCTCCTCTCTAGGGGAAGGATTGGGCTATTATCCGCCACGCGAGCCTAGTGCGAGACTGGAGGTTCCCAAAGATACATTTATTTTATGTAAGCCTGAGCAGTTTATAAAATCTATGTTCTTAGTTACCCGTTTCTGATCAGCTTTATTACTTCAAAAAGCGTTCACGAGATTTTAAAAGAAATACTCACTGACATAGATCTTAATCAGCCGTGTAAGAACCGAAGTTTAACACCGTCCTCAGCCTAAGAACAGATAATTACAGCTTCCCTATCCTATTTGTACCCAAGACTTCATTAGTATTCTACGCACCTCCCTTGCTCAGATAAACTAGACTCTATAAATTAGAGAACAAATCGAATTCATCGAGACTTTGGATTGTATCGATCCATTTGATTTATTACTGGACGAGGTAGTCACGTCCCTATAAAAAGGCCCGGCAGTCCCTGAAAAACAAACGGGCCTCTTCCCGAAACCATTAATCTGATCATGCTTTTGGAAAATAAAGTTGCGCGAAATGGACCGTCTATTCCGCGTATTTATCATGGACATGGATTTTGTGGACGTGTTGGTCTCTTGAATTTCAGGACATTTCAGGAGTTTGATTTTTCGGGTTTCGTACCCGAGGGGTCCAAACAAAGCCTTATTGCTGTCACTCATGTGTCCGTCTGTCCGTTCGACTGTCGTTCCGTCGTCTGTCACACAGGTTTTACAGTCAAACGGTTGGAGATACAGTCTTCAAATTTTCACAGTATAAGCATCTATTTAACCCAAAGCTATAAAAATTGTCACAAAATGTTTTGAAATGTTTTAAGGGGGGCTCTCATATAGCTAAAAGAGGGAATCTCTACTGATTAAATCCCTGAAACACTAATACAAAATGCACCGCTTTGCAGTTAGAAGCCCAGACAGAGTCGAAGAGTGGTTTCCTGTCGCACTTGGTTTCGTCGCCGACCGGCTAGACAAATCTTGAATAATCCGTCGATTTAATGCTTGAAATTACACAAATAAACACTGCACTATAAGTTCACAATGTCTCACAGACGCAGGCCTATTTATTTCCTGCCCAGGGGTTGTGGATAAATTCGAAACAGAGTTACCGCGCTCCTGGGCACTCAGGGCAGGGTAGGAACAGGGGTAAGTTTTAGTCAGTAAGAGTCTGACACGCCCTCCCGCTCCATCCAGAGCGGGAGATGTCATTGAATGATTTCCAAAACCCCCCAAAAAAAAAGGCCCATTTATTTCAGAGGTATTCATCAGAAAAAGAATTTTCAAAGCGAAACGCGATTACTTAATGTAGGTATTGCTTAATGGCGGTCAGCGGAAACTGGTTTATGCCGCCAACGCCCTCTGGCGAGCACATTCGATACCACACGGCTCTCTGCGTCATTAATACCCTTTAGTAAGACTGGTTGTCAAACTGCCGGACTTTCCGAGGCACGGAGGAGTCTGGGTATGAAAAGATGGTCACATCAATGGACCAACCAGGGCAAGCGTAGCTTAACCTGATGGATCGACCCGCGCAGCTGTTATTACTTTAGCCACGAGCTCCTTAAACTTCATACGGTAAGTCCCTCGGTACGGTATGACCCCTAATTTTTTTTTGGTATGCGACGATCTTCTTGTGGTTTGAGTTATGTTAAAAAAAAAAAAAAAAAAAAAAACAGTAAGATTGAATAATACAACAAAAACTTTTGCTCCCTTTCAATTTTGTGACATAGGGCCGATTTCACCAATGAAACTAATCGCGATTAATTAAACTAAACTCAGTTTAAGCGTTTAATCGAGACTAGTTTTTTAAGCTTATCTTAGTTTAAATTATAACGCCTAGTTTTCGGTGAAACGCAAAATGAAGCTCTAATCTCGATTAAACGCATAAACTGAGTTTAGTTTAAACTAATCGCAATTAGTTTAATTGGTGAAATCGGCCCTTACGTGTATTTTAACCTGGGTTTAAAGTTTGAAAAGTCGATACACTAGTGTATTTACCAGGTTTTTTTTAACGAATTACGATCCGCTCTTTCTCACTGAGAGAAGGAATGCATTCTACCAATAGGAACATTAAAAACTGACAACGGAAAGAATTGTAATATCAACCAAATTTTGACCACGAACTCAGAGAATTCACCTTCCCACTTACGCGGCATCCTACTTTATACAGCAAGTCAACAGCCAGACACGAAGTAACACATTCCACAGCTCGTCGGCAGGGTTGTCACTAACACACAATAGATCACGCCGTCATGTCGGCAGCTTGGCACACGCGGCAGCCACTTTGTATTGTGCGACACTTCAAGTGGCCCTCCCACTCTACTTCTGTTACTTCAGATACAAACTATGTAGATATCGTCTAGGAACTTCGTATTCCCGATATTACACGCGTTTTCGTTATAATTTTCTTTCACATTAAACCGTCAAACGGGGTGAACGGGTAGATATATAAAACTTTGAAGGCGTTTTTCAAGTTTTTCATTTCAAGGTACCCCAATTTCTTCATTAATTTAATAAAAAAATCAGTGCTTTACTAGAAACCAAAGAAGAAGAAGTGAAAGTCCCATTCAAAGTTTTGATTTTGTTCACCGCTGCGTTTATAGTCACCCTATTTGTAGGTAGTTTAAAAATATATTCTTCCAGTATTTATTCAAATAAACGTAACTACCTATAGACCGTCATGATAGTTGTTAGACCTGGATGAGTGAAGTACTGGTCCGTTAGACGGTGCCTGGGTGGAGGCTAATGTCCATCGGTTCACGTATTTCGGTTGAAAGGAGACTCAACAGAGTCGCCCTCACGCCCCAAGCAGCAGCCGCCGCAGGAGACGCCCTGGGCGTCGGGGATCACAAGCAGATCTCCAGCCACCGTAGGCGCGGGCCTGCGGATGGCGAGTAGAAGGTAGCTCGTGGTTCGATCAGCACCAGGCCCGAGAGTCCACGGCGAGTAGTGTTTCACGCGCGCCCTTAAGAAATGTCATGACCAGACGGGGCCTGTTAGGGCCGATGCCTGCCTAGGGTCGTGTATAAATTCGAAATAGAGTTCCCGCGGCCCTTGGCACTCTGGAAACTGAAGGAACAGGGGTGGGTTTCAGTCAGTCAGTAAAAGTCTGACATCCCGCTCCACCCAGAGCGGGAGAAGTCATTGGATGATTTCCCAACCCCATATAAAGAAGAGGGCAGTCGGAAAAAACATATCAAGTAAGTTAAAAACACCCACTAAATCCCTTAATTCGCTCAAAGTAATTAGACAAAATTCAGAGCTACTTCAAATAAATCTCCGACTAAATTAATAGGACTAAATGAAATCAGGTTTGCTTCAAAATATCCGCCCCAAATGCGAATTGTTAATTGTATCAATTACAATTTATTAAAGGTCTAATCAATCTGAGAACATTCGTCTGTTCGTAAAAGGCCTTTTATTAATAAATCTTGTGACTTAACACTTTTACAAAAAAATACCAAATTAAAGAAAATCCTTCTATGTTTCTAGTTTTGTTTCTTCGTTATGTGACACCGACTTCTGAAATTAAAGTAATTTTTTTGCAATTTTTGTGTTTTTTTTTTTGAAGACGGTTATCTTTTTATTTGAACGGGAAAAATATATCTACGTCACTTTTTATTTGTTATTGAACTAAATAGTAAAGTTATGCCCGAATTGATAGCCCCAAAACATGGAATTTGAACATAATTAGTGAAATTAGAGTGTTTCAACTGTACAAATCTGTATTCCACTCCGGAACGCATCAGCGTGATGTTATGTTATCAAGTGGTGTAAACAATAAACAGACATGCGATTGCAGCAATTCCAGAAGGTTTGGTATCAATTATTATAATTATTGAAGAGTTCCAATGTCTATCACCGAATTTCTTCATCAGATCTTCACCAAATTCGAATGGGACTACCTGGGAAGTATATTCTTTCAAACAAAAAAAGAATTTTCCAAATCGGTTCAGCCGTCTTCGAGGAATCGGGGAACATACATAAAAATAAAAAAAGATTCCGATGAATTTGAGAACCTCGTCCTTTTTTGAAGTCAGTTAAAAAATCCAACTTCGATATTCATTATTTTTAACAGTAAAGTTATTAACTAATTATTGTGCAAGTCTATGATTTCAGTAGTTTTCAGCCTTATTTATAAAACTTGTTAACTAAATGCTTACTTTTATTACTGACTAGGTGCGCCCCACGGTTTCACCCTCGTAGACCGGGATAAAAAGTAGCCTATATGTTAATCCATAGTATAAGCTATCTACATACCAAATTTCATCCAAATCGGTCTAGCCGTTTGAGCGTGAAGAAGTAACAAACATACAAACACACACGGTCACAAACTTTCGCTCTTTATAATGTTACTGTGATTTGCGGATTCTAAATTCAAGATGGCATATATACGTCTTATCCATCACATTCAGCTGTACCTTTAAAGGATACTAGCACTTCACCCATTACTTCGTACGCGTGGATTTCAAAAATGTATAGCCACACAACACTCACAAATAACGTGGCTATCTATTGGTAAAAGAATTTTCAAAATCAAAATCGGTTCGGTAGATCCAGAGATCCCTACAACCTCACAAACTCACAAACTTTACCTCTTTATAATTTTAGTATAGATAACCTCCTTCAAATGATTTACCACCCACCTTCTTATGGGAAGAAAATTTTGAATGAAGAACCTGCTAAATAATGTTTAAACTTGCACACGCTTTTTTTTTAAATAAGGAAAAGAAATTTTATTTTGAAAAAGTAATGTAACAGATCTCAGAATCGGCTATAATTGATTTTTATTAAAATTCTCTTTCATACATCACAATTAGCTTATGTACAGTTAATGCAAAAAACACCTCGCAGTCACACGTCCTGTTTGATGACTTTTCAGAAACCCAAAGTAACGTGCTTTTGAACCTGACAGTACAATCGTGCAGTAAAGTGCGCCATTTGAGCTCAAAAGCCATGGCACTCATAGCTCTCTATCGGCGTCGAACAGTGGGGGGTTTAACGCAATTTACCGGTTTAATCCGGATCACGTACCGCCCGCCAGCGCATTGTTCACGACTGTACGAAGAAATGCAGATATTTCACCCTAGGTGTGCGAATTATTACGTATTTGGAATACTGTCGCTTTTGTGTACGATTGTACTGTGAGTAATTCAATTTGCACAGTTTTTTTTTCCTTGAAATTAAATTGGTGACGATAAAATTAAATATGGCGGAACAGTAATTAAATTTTGTGTCTTTGTTCTTTTAATTTGATGTACTTTCCGGGATTAGGGACGCAAGTTATTTGTATAGGATGGCAACATTTTTACGCACGTATTTTAATATACATAGAAAGGTGTAATTTGATTAGGTTTCCAATTAATATGTAACGTTTAAAATTAGAAACTTAATTAACCCTACTGACCCTTAAAGCCTCTTTAAAACCAAAATAAATTAATAACAACAACAAATTAAATTACCCTGATCTACATATTTTATTGGAAACAAGAAAATATTACAAGCCAGTCCCTGTTAGTGGCTTCGCCCGCGTAAAGCCCTTCTCACTGTCCAGTGGCGCCCTCATTGAATAAACAATCGTAGCATAGCACAGAAAATAAATATTAAAAAATCCAACTTCACGTTTGTTAAAAAGAGGATAAAGCATTTTTACGTTGTTAAAACAGGTCTCAAAATGTTTCGTATCCAAAGTAGTAGGCAAAAGTACCAAAAACGGTTCCCTACTACTTTGGATACGAAACATTTCGAGAACTGTTTTAATAACGTAAAAATGCTTTATCCTCTTTGTAACAAACGTGAAGTTGGATTTTTTAATATTTATTTTCTATGCTATGCTACGATTTTTTATTCAATGAGGGCGCCACTGGACCGTTAGGAGACCCTTAAAGTTGCAAAATTATCCCAAAAGAACATAGTCCCGGTATAAAAAATACCCTATGTCCATGACGTGGTCCGTTCAACCGTTGGAACGTGGAGAGGTAATAGACAGACAGATAGACAGATGGTCGTTTTTCATCTATTATCCTTAACATAAAAATTGCATATTTTAATTTGAATTTGTTACAACAGTTTGAAAAACTTTTACATTTTCCGATTTACATCCCAAAAGTGACGTCCATATTCCTAATTAATTTATTTACGTTATATTTTCATGTTTGGGTCACAGATATACCTACATGCGTGTACCAAATTTCAGCTAAATCAGTCCAGTAGATTCGGAGCAAACGGACTGTGATAGACGGACAGACAGACACACGAGTAATCCTATAAGGGTTCCGTTTTTCATTCGGACTTTCGGAACCCTAAAAACAGTGTTTAGTGTAGGTACCTACATTTAGTTTTTTTTTTGTTTTCAGTAATAATTTATTAGGAATCAGTTTTTTCCTACTGCTGGGGAAAGATCTCTCAGAGGTGGAAAGGGAATCTCGTTGTAGGCAAATAAGATAAAGTATTTTGTCCAGCTCATCCCGCCATTTTCTTCTAGGCCTTTTTAATTATTTATTTTTGGTTTTCGGGAGGAAACCTTCAAAAAGCGCCTGTTTTTTGGAGTTTTGAGGTAAAGAGCGATTCTCACCTCAGTAAATGCACATGGAAGGGCCTCGTTATCTTAAAAAGAAAACTCCAAAACCACCTCTGTGCAAGGCCTGTAAGGACACATTCCAGAGTCTCCTTTTGGCTCTGCCGCTATTTTGCTACAGATTTTATAAAATAGAAAAAACATCAAGTAATCTTATTACAGAGTAATATCGTTTCGATCTTTTCCTATCTAATGGGAATATCCATTAACACAAAGCTTTAATAACAAAACAATGCTTCATTTTACTAACCCTTATTCATAACTCATCCTTGACATTTACTGTTATTAACATAGTAACAAATCTCGAACCACCAATAAAATAGTTCGAATAATCATAAAGTGCGGTAACTCACTTCAAAACACCGCTGTAAAATCAGGCCAAACTTGCCTACTTAATATTCAAGGAAAGTCAGATGTTTTTGAAAGTTTTCATAGAAAATACGTAATGGCCGCAGAAATTAGTAAGCGGACATAGTGAATGTATGTAACAGTAGAAGAAGTTTTCATGATTGCGGAATTTGCACACACAATTCCTATAGTGTAATAATTCCGCAACTATTTACAGGCTGTAAGGAACAAGAAACCGCAAACGCGAAAAGGTTCCGCCTAATGCCACTAACAAAATTATGATAGTCTTACCTAAACTCGGCGCCGGTCGAGCGCGCCGCGCCGCCCGCAGGTATTAGGTATTAGGCCGGTGACTTGAATGAACTCTAGCGAAGCAGCTGTACGACCGTATTTTATTTACATTGCTTTTTTTACTGTAGTAAGCGATTTTATTTTTAATTAAAACTCTCATTGGGTTGGATTGTAATAACGATTTTGAACAGTCTAAAGAAAAAAAAAACTGCCAAAAAAATATTAAAAATTGAGAGATACGATGATGAAAAATTCCAACGCTAGTGGGTCCAAAATCATGTACTGAATCACTGGTATACTTATGTGCGTTTATGTGCCTTACACGGTGTATATATATTTTCCGTGTAACAAAATTGATTCAACTATCCATATTTGAATCAATTTCGTTATCAATAAATAACCTCATTCTCTCGATCTCTGCAATCTAATTCCAAAATCGAAAATAGGAAAAAAAAATTGAATCAAATCAAAATTAAGTAAGATAGACACCTTTAAAATCTGATGAAAGGGAAATCTGTTAAGTAACAGAAAAAGGATGCACACATTGAAGTATGACGTGACCGCCATTAGATAACGCGCATAGAAAAGAGACAGCGAGAAGTCCCTACCACGCGCCCACTCTTCCTCATACCAATATTTGAAATGCTAGTTGCTGCTTCATCTGAAAACAAATTTTAATGCTGTTTTCATAAAAAGGTATATTTTTAGTGTTATTTATTGTTTCATATAAATAATTGTGATTTGGAGGAATGCGGAACCAGGTGTTAAGTCCCGTAAACCTCCATTGAAAAGGAGGTATCCTCCGACCAGACGGGTGTTGTGTCTGGTCTGAGCAACTGCCCGATGGTCAATTTCTGCTCAAACTCTGTTTGCGCTATGCAGGATTTGCAAATTTTAGATCGTAAGTGGCATCATAGAGGTAACTACAGTACAAAAATTATCACAGGAGATAAAACATTTGACGCTATGAGCGATGGTAAGGCTGTACAAGGTTAGTACAATTCCAATACATAAGCTGGCCTATTATTCTATTGTAAAGAACTATGATAAAGAAGGTCAAGAATCTTGACCTTCTTTATCATAGTTCTTTAGGTATAGTATGCCACAAGTTACGTTAATCTTGACTCAAGAGTAACGTAACTTGTGGCATACTATTCCTACGCTCAAACCTGTGCCAAAGCTTGTTCTAAACTCCCCCTTATAGACACGTGATATTATTATGTATCAATCGCCAACATCTTCCATCCACCTCAGCCCCGAGCAGCTTTGTAAACAGAACCAAGCCTGTAGGTATAAAAAAACGACCAAAGCCTAAAATAATCAAAATACGGCTAGCAAAATCCTATTTTGAAGTGATAAGTTCTTTTGCTGCGTTGAGCGATTTTTGGTAAGAGTAACTCATGGGTTTGCGTTTCCGACATGCTAGTGACGTGTTGCGCCAGACTAGCGACGCGCAGCGGCCTGTGTACATACATGTATCATGTGTCTTTTGGACTTCTTTTGAATCGGTGAATTCTTGTGACTTTGCGTCACCGACATGCTGTATTTTTAACCGACTTTCGAAAAAGGAGGAGGTTCTATGTTCGACTGTATGTGTTTTTTTTTTTTATGTATGTCCGCGCATTTCTCCGTCAGTTGTGGACCGATTTTCAAAATTCTTCTTTTATCCGAAAGAATACACTCCCGAAGTGGTCCCATATAAATTTTATTGAAATCGCTTTAGCGCTTTTTGAGAAACTGAACAAAAACGAAAAATACGCATATCTTGATGACGTTTTTGTGTTCTCCAAATGTTTAAATTCCACGTTCCATGTTATTGGGGTTTGTAGTTCTGGGGTATAACAACTAAAAAGCGAAAAATGAAAAACTTTTTTACAAAAAAAACAACCGACTTCCAAAAAAAAAATACACTAAAAATTTAAAAATAACTTTAATTTCGGAAGTCGGTGTCAAATGTCGAAGAAATAAAATACAAACACCGACTTCCGAAATTAAAGTTATATTTAAATTATTTTTTTTTGGAAGTTGGTTGTTTTTTTTGTAAAAAAGTTTTTTAAAAGTTTAATTTGTGTATCTTACGCATTGTTAAAATTGTGTATTACATAATCCTTTGATTATACAATAGATAATCATTATCCTAAAGTTTCCACTTCTATCGTAACATTGTAGCACCTGGGACTGGGACCAATGACCGCGCGACGCCGCCGCGCGCGCTTATTCATACAACTACCTTCATGTTGTCGACGCGCGGTGGTTATAATAAAACTACCCGCTCATTTGTGATGGGCCAGTATTATTGTTTTATTCTGTTACCCTATAATATGAAAACGACATGTACCTATATAAATTACCAGCTCCTAAAAATATAAGCCATTCAATCCGAATAATTCTTTTACTTGCGTACCCGGCGAAATGTGTGGAGAAACGTTAATACACACAAGCACACACTTTAGTGACGTCATAACAAACGCAACGAAAAAGATGCAAGCAGTTCGCCATAATACCGATCGCCGCGCAATGTTTATACACGACGACCTACATGTATGTACACATGTATTCTTACGTACCGATGCCTACCGCCGACCGCTGACGCCGACCTACGATGGTCCGTACCGTGTCTATAAAAGACAAAACAAGGTGTATACAGTAATAATCAACGATCGTCAAGTAAACATCAGCATAGATCGACTAAAGCCTGCATTTCTGCCTAACACCGAAGAAACAGCATGTAGCTCAGGTGACAAATCGTCATACGTCACACGATCCGGCCGCACCTCAAGACCCACCGTACGCTTCTCCCTGTAAGAACATACGACAGCTAATATATAGTAGTCTACGCGTCCGGCCCAGACGGAGCATCGCCGCGCACTACCACTTAGTCAGAAAAGTGAAAGGCACACAGCGCGAACACTGCGCCCACGCGTCTCCATGCAAACTGACGTCACCGACTCACCGCAGCTCAAAGCGCTCGCTGACGCCGTACGCAAGACACCGTCTGTCCCTACATTCGCATTATACGGGCACTCGCTGGGGAGGACCTATGTAGCACCTGGGATCAATGACCGCGCGACGCCGCCGCGCGCGCTTATTCATACAACTACCTTCATGTTGTCGACGCGCGGTGGTTATTATAAAACTACCCGCTCATTTGTGGTGAGCCAGTATTATTGTTTTAGTCTGTTACCCTATAATATGAAAACGAAATGTACCTATATAAATACCAGCTCCTAAAAATATAAGCCATTCAATCCGAATAATTCTTTTACTTGCGTACCTCCTGATAACTGGTAAACATCTTTCCTCTCGCTTTTCTGCAATGTGTGGGAGTAATTTCGTGAAATGCTACGGAAGTGTGTAACAGGAAGCTGGGGAAGCACGCGCTATTTGATATGACCAATGAGCACGCGCGGTGTAGAGTTGTCCGGCAGATGGTAGAGCGCACGCACGATAAGGCTGCGCTCGGTCGAAATCGGATGTAAACATTTTAATTTAATTTTTCAGGATACAATTTTAATATTGCGTATTACCAAGGTGAGATGATGTCAAATGGAATCATATGCGACTACTGTAAAGCTCGCTCGTTTTTTTTTTTGAGTCCGAAAACTGTGAATTCGTTACTCCTCAATATGCCTTCAGAACTCAGCTCAAACCAAGAGATGATAATTCACAAAAACTAGTTAGTTACGCTACTGTTCATCGCACTGTATTTCAGCCCACTTACTTCTTTATCGAGTTTCTGCCGCAGGATGTAATCGGTTTAACCCCCTCAAAATAAAGTAGAAAATTACAGAAGATCGGCTCTAAACAACAAGCCAAAACCGGCGCAGACACGCATACCTACATCATACATCATCATTTCAGCCGAAAGACGTCCACTGCTGGACAGAGGCTTCCCCCAAGTGTCGCCATAACGATCGGTGCTGTGCGTCTCACAACCATCAGCTACCCCGCGACCCTCACCTAGTCATCGGTCCACCGAGGCCTTCTATAACGCTGAGTCTTCCGGTACGCGATCACCTCTCCAGAACTTCTCGGCCCCATCGACCAAGCGCCGGGCCCTGATTCAACCCACGTACCGCGTCACGCTCGCTACGGGTCTGGCAGACCAACCGACCTTCACCACACCTGGCGTCTGCAGCGTGGCACACCGCTGAGTTCTTCGTCCACCAGGCTGAGCCAGGAGAGTACTGCGCTACTCCCAAGGGAATTTTAAGAATGTTAGTGACCATAGACTTACCCACCCCCGTTTCTCTGTATTCCATTTTTTTAATTATATTTTTATGTTGACGAGTTTACGTCGAGTGGTTTTATTTTCTCCACCATGTAACCCTGCCCATCACAGAGGATCCACGGGGGTTTAAAGTATGGTCATGGTTTTCCTAGGTCAACCGTATGTACGGAGATCTCTATCAAATGCCTCTCGCAAGTACGCTTGCACTCGCCGTACGTGAAGTGAGTCTATATTTGCGTGTGTTTTTGCTTGTGATGCTCGTGGTGGAGTGTTTGAAGACCTCCCACAAGATGCGCTGATGACCTGGTGAGAGTTATGGGTAGCCGATGGAAGCGAGACGCACAGGACTGGTCGTTGTGGCGACACTTGGGAGAGGCCTATGACCAGCAGTGGATGTCTTTCATCTTCGGCGATGATGATGATTGCTCTTAGTACGAAGCCGACCTTCTGTGTCCTTGTGTCTCTTTAGTGCCCTCATTGCGGACGGTACAAGCAAGCGACAAAACTTTAAGTCATTTGCTTCATTGCAGGCGGAATTTGCAAATTAAATTATGTTGTTAGCGTATTTTTGTCAGGCGACGTTGTTATCTTGACTTTTGACAGGTCCTGTCTGAAGCTTGGTTTAAGTGTTGCTTTGAGTAGATGGTTTTAGGTCACATTAATATTGTAAGCGTTAAGTCGCCTGTCTAACATCGTAAACTAGAGCTCATTTCGTGAACATGGTAAGCAGTATGTAAAAATAAATTATGAAACATGGAACTTGAGCTAAATTGGACCAGAAAAAGCATTATTTTTGTTTTCGGAGGGACGCGGACGTTCTGTTCAATGTTAACTTTGGACCTTGAATCAGCACTCGGCCCGGCTGACGCGCGGCCCATTTAAAATAATGATTTGGTGTTAAGAAAAGTAGTATATTAGCTGTAACATATTGTTAATAAATCAGATTTAAATTTTATATTCTTATCTCATTACCCCTCACTGTGGCCAAGACACCTTTAGTCATCTCTGATCAGTCTCGTGAGTCTGCGGGACTGGCAGTGAGTATAGCCTTCCCGAACCTGGAATTCCTATTCACTATTCGTCTGAAACCTTAGGTTTTTATATTTATTTACCACATACTAAGTATATGATAGGTTAGGGCCGGCTGATAGGTCTTAGGGTCCTAGGGACTGTTAGGCTGGTAGGTCTGAGTAGGTCCTTTAACTTGTCGTATATTTTCATGTACAATCACACCTTTAACACTACTGCGGCCGTACGTGACGCGTGTTAGGGTGGGCGTACACCTTAAAAAAAAACAGGGTATGTGGGATTTATACATCACTAAAATCACCCCTATGATCGCATGACCTCTTGGAAGACCACCCCGCAACCCTGTTCGGGCATATCTCTGGGGAGACTGTTAAATGATTGCTAGGTCTTTCCTAGAGTGGCGGTGGTAGCGGAGTCCTACGGTCTCAGGATCACTAGCTGGAACAAAACAATCTACCTTGTTCTCAAGAGAAAGTGATTCTATCATCGATAACGACATCACATTTCCGTAGCGCATGTCAAACGAATATATGCATATATTTTTGACTCGAGCAATCATTGTCACTAATTTATGTATGTATTTCTGACTCGAGCAATCATTGTCACTAATATATGCATGTATTTTTGACTCGAGCAATCATTGTCACTAATGGAACGTCACTTTATCTGGGTCCTCAGGCCAATCGACTAATTAAGACAAAGAAGTCAATCAATCTACCTAGCCTTTTCCCATCTATCTTTGGGTCGGCTTCTAGTCTAACCGGATGCAGTTAAATATCAGTATTTTACATGAAGCGACTGCCTATTTGACCTCCATAATCCAATTACTGGGTAATACGATACCCCTTGTTAAGATTGGTTGTTAGACCTACGAGTTTCTGACGACCCGTACCGACTGTCAAAAAGCCACGATTGGCAGCCGGAACCAACGGCTTCACGTGCTTTCTGAGGCATGGAGGAGTCTCGGTATGTAAAGATGGTCACCCGTCCGTGGACCAACCCCGGTAAACGTAGCTTAACCTGATAGATCGACCCGAGCGGCTGTTATTACTTTAGTCAAGAGCTCCTCCAGACAGAGAAGACATACTCGTAAATACAACCAACAATTAAAAAGTGAAAGGCACGTCTGATTCTCAAAACGAATGAAACATTTCAAGAAAAGCTGCATCTATTGTACAATATTTCAGTTGCAATAAATCCGGTAACATATCAATGTATTTAACGAACAATTTATCCAATTTTATGGCGAATAAATTTTTAACGAACAGTAATGCAGCCATTTGCTGCACTGTTTTGTTTTGCTAGTCACACTTCTTAGGAGCAGCGGATACTGAACTAAATAGATTAAACGCATCAAATATTTTTTTATGTGTAATGTTGTGAATTGGGACCAACCAAGGCTGTTCCGTGTATCGTGACCATCCATTGCCATCACTTGCCAAGATAGTCACAGACACACACCCTGTCCTTAATGTTTGTGCACTATAGGTTGGAGTGCCATAACAATTATATTAAAATACATAAATAATTCTTTGACAGTTTGACAGTATGCAGATTCATTGTTGTTTATAGCTCCCAACAACGTATCCTTTTTCAATCGGTGATTTTGACTGTCTTTGGTACTTTTAGTTCTAAGCCACACTTGCTTCGTATTCAAAAGGAAACCACAAAAACTTACCCAGAGCACGGGGTCTCATCTCGAACAAAGAAAATTTAGTTCAAATAAATATCAACAGATGGCGTAACATGCATCGATTTCTTATTGAAGTCTAAGTAACACTAATATTTTGAACAAAAATATGGTAAAAACTGTATTTTCTTATTTAATAAACTACCGAAAGCATAAAATTGTGGAATAATTGGCTCTTAATTCAAATTTAGATGTTTGTTGGAACGAATCCTTAGGCATTTATATTTCTTGTACCAATAGATGGCGCTGTTTGAAGTTTCAGAGTCTATCCATTCGCCTCATTAAAATTTATATAGTGACACATTTTGAAACAGTAAAACTGTTATGAAGTACCAACAATACTGTAAAGTAAATTCTCAATGAGTGAGAAAATATTGGTAAGACTTTATGTGAATTCATTCAATTTGCAAGACGTCGCTGCTAACACCATCTAGCGAGGTGTAGAGGACGGGCCCGAACGAAGAACAAAAGTTGCTTGTACAAGTCGAAAACCCGTAGTTACGGCGGTACCGTTTCTTTGTATGGGATGAGGCATCGGTACGCTAGTATTATATTATTTATGCCTAGGGGTAGCGGATAAATTCTGAAAATGAGTTACCGCACCCCTGGGCACTCAGGCAGGGAAGGAACAGGGGTGGGTTTTAGTCAGTAAGAGTCTGACACGCCCTCCCGCTCCACCCAGAGCGGGAAAAGTCATTGGATGATTTCCCACCCCCCCCCCAAAAAAAAAAGCAAAAACTGCATACTCTAGTTTTTGCTACTTTTAGTATATTTCCTTCGATTGTAATTTCTGTTTCACTTTATTTCTCCTAGAGAGGAGACCTGAGTCGTAGCAGTGGGCACATTATAAAGACTAATTATGCTGTTAAGTATTTCTTTTCATCATAGCCTTTCAATGTGCCCACTGCTGGGGCACAGGCCTTCTCTCTCTGTGAGAGGGTTTGGGCCGTAATACAACATTAATGCGAATTGGTGGATGTCACATGTCTTCGAATTTTCGGTTTTACGACATGCTGGTTTCCTCATGATGTTTTCCTTCACCGTTTTGAGAACAGTGATGATGAAATAATTTACACATAGTAAAGCGCCTGCCTTTTTTTTGTGTTGAAAATCATCCTTTAACTTCTCCCGCCGGAGCGGAAGGGCGTGCTACTAAGGTATTAAGTAAACATTACTATATTGTGAGAGACTGGTGCCTAAGCCAGGCTAGAAGCCTCCAGAATGTTTCAGGTCACCAGGTCTCCACCCTGAGTAACAGTGTCTAGACGTACTATAGCAAAAAACAAACACCCAACATTTTCCATTGCGCGATTTCCCAATGTTCCACTACCCCAAACCGAATCGCATCCGCTGCACTCTATACGTTTCCCTTAAACCGGTATCATTAGTGGTGCCCAGGTTGGAATGCACCTCTCGCCCACCGAGAACTTACTTTGGCCGGTCGCCAAACACTACTATCAGTTTTTACCAGTTTATCTCGTTACGAACTCGCTTTGCACTCCATATTTTTGTTACGGTGGAATTGGTAGTTATTTGCTAGTAGTTTCGGTTTGTTGAAGTAAAACTTATTTTCGCACGCTGAACTTGAGGAGTAAGCTGGTTAATGCGTGACGAGAGCGTTACGAAAAGTGTGATCAGGCGAGGCAAACGAAAGTTGAGAGGGCGCACGCTTGACTTGGGGAGTAGCTGATGAATGCATGACGAGAGCGTTACGAAAAGTGTGATCGGGAGAGGCGAACGGAAGTTGAGAGGGCGCACGCTTGACTTGGGGAGTAAGCTGGCGAATGCATGACGAGAGCGTAACGAAAAGTGTGATCGGGCGAAGCGAACGGAAGTTGAAAGGGCGCACGCTTAACTTGGGGAGTAAGCTAATGAAAGCGTGACGGGGGCGTTACGAAAAGCGTGAACGGGGCAAGGCGATCGGAAGAGATGGAGCTAAATAAGTTTTACTTCAGTCGTGTGTGGTCTAAAGCACACTCGTTTTTTTTTCTGTTTATATGTAACTGCAATGTAAATAAGCTCTATACGGAAAACAACACAGGCTTGGTTTATCTAACTACCTGCACCCTTTTTTTTTTGGGAGAGTATGAAATCATCCAATAACTTTGCCCGCTCTAGGTAGAGCGGGATTGCGTGTCAGACTTTTACTGACTAAAACCCACCCTTGTTCCTTCAGTTGCCTAGCCAAGGGCCGCGGTAACTCTATTTGGTCTCGGACTGGTTGCAAAATTTGGATTATAATTTTACTGAAAGTCTGCTAAATTCAAATTAAATTGGTACGATATAAGTTTTTAACTTACGCCCAAACCCTCACACGTACACATCGGCACACTAGACCTGACACTCAACACTACACAGTGACATCACACAGACACTTACATCACACACTCTCTTAGACACACACATACACACAGATACAGGCGCTCTGATTATCTTTTTGTTTCTTTTTCTATTTCTACCCTCAGAATTATAACTTTTAAGTTTTGTATCTTTAAATCTCCTTAGATTGAAGTTTTGCAATTTTATTGACCAAAACTATCTGTTCTTCCGTGGGGTGGGGACCTGGTGATTTGTAATACGGGCATTTCATGCCCAACTCAGACACCAGCTCCTCACATTGCTAAGTAAACTAATAATAATAACTATGTTAAACCTAGAATAAGCTTGTCATTGTGAGGAGAAATAAAGAATTTTATTATTATTATTTATTATTATCCTCGACCCCAGGCAGGCATCGGCCCTAGCAGACACCGTCAGTTGCTGCTGACATATCTTTGAGGCGCGCGTGGAACAATACGTGCCGTCGACTCAGGCCAGCCCTCCCTAGCCATATTACTTTTCTATTACCGTTTACGCTAACGCTTAGTACAAAATGTAAGGTAATAACATTACCTGCGATAAGTATCGTGACACTTATCTACGCAGGTAATGTCATTGTCATACATTTTGTACTAAACTTTAGCGACTATTACACCCTGCTTTTCTAATTACTACAACTGATATTTTTGAGAAAATTCCTTTCTTAGATAAATATCTTTTATTGAAACCAACAACTTTCCAACAAACTGCTATTCAGGAAGAATAGTAGGATATTGTATTCTTCTGAAGCGGAGTCACCAGCGTACGAAAATTCACAAAATTTTATAGATTTAAAAGATGCAGGAGAATGTTTTCCCATTGTAGTAAAATAATACAGGCTACTAGATAAACAAAATCTATCGTATCAAAAAACTTTTATACAAAAAAAACAACCGACTTCCAAAAAAAAATACACTAAAAATTTAACTTTAATTTCGGAAGTCGGTGTTTGTATTTTACTTCTTCGTTATTTGACACCGACTTCCGAAATTAAAGTATTTTTTTAATTTTTAGTGTATTTTTTTTTTGGAAGTCGGTTGTTTTTTTTTTTGTAAAAAAGTTTTTTATTTTTCACTTTTTAGTTGCTATACCCCAGAACTAAAAACCCCAATAACATAGAACGTGGAATTTAAACATTTGGAGTACACCAAAACGTCATCGAGGTAAACGTATTTTTCGTTTTTGTTCAGTTTCTCAAAAAGCGGTCAAGTAATTTCGATAAAATTTAAATGGGACCACCTCGGGAGTATATTCTTTCGGATAAAGTAAGAATTTTGAAAATCGGTCCACAACTGACGGAGAAATCGGCGGACATACATAAAAAAAAAATATATACATACAGTCGAACATAGAACCTCCTCCTTTTTCGAAAGTCGGTTAAAAAGACTAACAATTAAGCACATTTGCTTAATTGTTAGTCTTTTGATCTCCAAAAGACGAATAATCTACACCAACTCGAATCCAACTTAATTCCTATAGTAAGAACTAAAGAGATCACGAATTCTCGCCAGTTAATTGTGGTGGACAAAGTTGGCGAGCCAACATCCAGTGCAGGCTTGCCTTCGAGCTTGTGTCTCGCTTGCCAAGAATCGTCGAACATGCGACACACTTTCAAAAACTATGCTAAAAATCTGGCTGTAATAAAGGTTGCTAACTAACTGATATATTTGCAATTGGGTGGTGTTTCGATAGATTCTTGGTTTGTTATGTTGGTACTGTGACGATTGTAGTCACAGCCTAATATTAGCGGGTCTGTACCGGCCTTCAACTGACTGGTGAGAATGTTCGAGAGTTATTGGAGAGCCGTTTGAATTTAGAAGGTGTAGGCAAGACATTTGTTTTAGGGTTCAGTTCAGCTGGCCCGGCCGAAGTAGGCACACATATTATTATTATAATTAATATAGTGACTCTGAGTACCCTATCCTTCTTTCTTTATAACACTGTACACCGTAATCAGTCATTCTCCAACACCACACTCTCGCGTTGCCAGCGAGTGTGACATAACTCGAGCTTTGAAGAACGTCCCAGGATCCCTGCAGGCCGTACTGGTGCCTTGGGGTCCTACAGTACCTTGTTAACGGCCGAGATTATAACTATTCCGTTTTTATGGTTTCGTATCCGAAGAGTACAAAAGGAAAAGGAACCCTATTGCTGTCACGTGTCCATCTGTCTGTCCGTCGTCTGTCACACAGATTTTACAGCCAAACGGTTGGAGCTACAGTATTCAAATTTTCACAGTATATGCATCCTATTGACCCAAAGCCATAGAAATAGTCAACAATACATTTGGTACAGAACCCTAAATATACGAAATCCGACACGCACTTGGCCAGTTTTTCTTTCCGTATCGATTACTGATTCAATCAATCCAGCTCAAAGACAATGGGCGGTGCAGGTATATTGGGATACCCGGGCTTGCAGATGGCGAGTAGTGGGTAGCTCGCCATCCGATCAGCACCAGGCCCGAGAGTCGACGGCGCGTAGTTTTCCACGCGCGCCTCAAAGAGTTGTCAGCAATCATGACGGAGCCCGTCATCGCGATGGTGGATAAATTTGAACCGGAGTTCACGCGCCCCTGGGCACTTAGGGCAGGGATGGAACAGGGGTGGGTTTTAGTCAGTAAGAGTCTGACACGCCCTCCCGCTCCACTTAGAGTGGCAGAAGTCATACGATGATTTCCCAACACAAGGTTCAGGTCAGGTGGGGTTCAAGGTTTCAGGTTTTTCACATCTGATATTGCTGATAATATTATAATGGCCATACATTTTTAACTGTTGTCATTAGCACATGACACACAGAATCTTATAATACTTATGTGAGGTCTTCAACAAGCTTCTACTTACCATTTGATCATACCAAAACCATTTCTGTTCGAAGGATCTCTAAGAGCACACACATTTTGTATAAGTTACTAAGTAAAACCTTGTAATTTATACAGTTTTTTAAACACATAATCTGAAGACTTTCTTATTTGAGTACCTACTCTTTGAACTCTTAAAAATCATGATCACTGATAGTAAAACAAAAGACTCAGACAAAGCGACATACTTAGTCTGAGCCCTTCTTTTTAATAAAATATGAAAAGTAACTGGGTATTCAAAAAAGAACAGAATTCTTTCATCTTCGAAAATAAGAAAAACTAGCCTGAGGCGACAGGTGGAAGCTAGTCTAATATAAACCCCGAATATTTCAGGAATATCATATGTAACATGTTCACTTTGGTAAGGAACATATTGGACAATTCGTTTGTATTGGAAATCTTCAGAATCATGATGATCGTTGTTGTGTAATACCTACAGACTTACAGATTTTTAATACAGAAGAAACTAGATTTTTTTTTTTCAGAACGGGTCGCAATCTTGGCTGTAATACTAGGTAGTGAAGGGTGGGTGACTTAGAATTTGACATTAATAACTTGGACGGTAATAACTTAAAACAGGGTGTGATGAAAATGCGTAGTCATATTTTAGAAACTGACTTAAGGCTCAGTATAAATATGGACAGTACGGAAACTACGTACAAACGCTCGAAACGGCACACTCACATAGACGCACGCATCTACGCTAGCCCTAAGCGATAGACGTTGATATGTTGTTTTAACGATTATTATTGTTGACTCTATTTGTTTTAATTTAATTTATTATCTTATTTTATTTAATGAATGGAAATGATGACCAATTGTTTTTGTCCTATATTATATCATGACAGTTCCTTATTTAAATAGCAAAGGATGTACACCTGATAAACATGTAAAAATGAGTACCTATTTTTGTTTTAAGCACAGTGGTTTGTTTTGTTATTGTGACACTGTAGCCCTTAAAACTATTGAATTATTGCTGTGCCCTAGCAGGGTTCATGTATGAAACCTATATACTTGTAACAACTTTTAAACTACATGAATGCAATAAATGATGATTATGATTATGATTATGACGCAGTGCACGTAGTTGCGGCTGCCGTGTCGAGACGAGTGGTCGCGTTATCGCCTGAGCCACGGACTGTTTTCAAATGCCACGAGCGTATTACGCAGTGTACTGTTGTATGAACTCGGCTTCTTCAAATCCAGGGCTTTCGTTTTTTAAAGTCCCTGCTGATCTTGAAAGGTACCTAATAATGATTTAATTATGAAAAATAAAGACTTTTTTTTTAAATGTTAATGGTTTTTCATTTAGATCACACGCATTTTCAGGTTGAAACGCGGTAAGGTGCGCTGCCGCAGGGTTAACTAGCTATCGGCCGAGCGCCACGCATTTTGACTTCAATTTAACACCCTCGAAAACCATGAAAATTTTTGCGTGACGTGAAAAAGAAAAAAAAAGGGTACGGGCCTTTGTGGGATATCTTAATGTTTTTCAAATTGCGCGGCAACATTGAAGCATCTTCCATAGATTTTTTTTCCAAACATTAAACAGTGACAACCCTAGCTCTCTAATGGAGTGTAGGTAATTATCTCAACAAATAGGCTTAGTTTCCATACTGTCCATATTTATACTGTGCTTAAGGCGCTATTAACTGTCAGTGACCTTGAGTAACCACTCCCGCACGTGAGCCACTTGAGCTCAGCACAGAACACGCAAGCTAACCAGCTTACACGCACATAACGCGTCGTACGTCCACCCTGTAATAGGACTCGCCCATCAAGGAGCGCTGTGCGAAACTAGACGCATTATTAATTTACAACAAGTATTATACTAAGACACGTATACTAAAATATAAATAATTAAATGTACTTTAAAATAATGATAGTTTCATAAAAATACACTTTATAGTATTTGCGTGATTCTCAATATTTTATCCGCGTTAGACATAACTTTACAAATTAATAACACTATGTTATAAAAATATAATTTAGAAAGAAAGAAAGAAGAAAGAAAAAAGTTTATTTTGTGCTTCGCACAGAAAAACACAATTATTTTACAAAATACCATCAAAACAATATTAATACATAAAAAAAACCACATAATCAAAACATATAAAGAAAAAACAAAAGGTAAGACCTGTGCGAGGCCAAAAAAGCACCTATCTCAGCATATGCTGCGACATTTATAAAATAAATATCACAGCGCTGGTATTCTGATAGGGCCTGTGAAGCCACGGATACACTCACGGAATACATACATAAAAACTATATAATGAAATATTTTTGAATATTTCAAATATTCACATATCAAATTACGACGGAAATAGTCTAAAGTAACACATATTCTTTTCAAAGGAATAGATTTAGGCGTTTAGACGAGATGTTCAATTAAAAACCATTAGAAGTCGTCTAACTGCGCCTTAAATAACTTGGACGTTAATAACTTTACACAAGGTGTAATGAAAATGCGTAGTCACAATTTAGATATTGCTTCTGTCCAACTTTCTTGACCCAAAATAAAAATCGTACATTCCATACAAAGTTATTGTTATCAAAGCTAATAAAAATTAGTATGGGAGGTCCAATTTTTTCTTAACCTCATTAGCCGACACATCATCATCATTCTCCTGCCCTTATCCCAATTTATTTGGGGTCGGCGCAACATGTCTTTTTCTTCCATACTCCTCTATTAGTCGTCATCTCTGTAGTCACCCCTTTTTTACCCATATCCTCTTTCACACAGTCCAACCATCGTTTCTTTGGCCTTCCCCTACTCTTATAGCCATCCACATCCATACACAAGACTTTCCTCACGACATTTTCTTCATTCCTCCGCATCACATGCCCATACCACGACAACCGATTTCCACACAACTTTTCAGTCAGCGGTGCCACTTTCAGACTTCCTCTTATATACTCATTCCTAATTCTATCCATGCGCGTAACACCACACATCGCTCTTAGCATTCTCATCTCAGCTACATGCAATTGCTTTTCATTCATCCCTTTTGTGGCCCAACATTCTGAACCATACAAGACAGCAGGTCTGACCATTGTTTTATAAATCTTCCCCTTAAGTTTTAGGGGAATGCGGGAGTCACAGATAGTCCCGGTGACCTGCCGCCATTTCATCCATCCAGTGTTAATTCTGTGCTTAACAGTCCGATCTATTTCGCCATCGCTTTGCACGAGTGAACCGAGATACCGAAAATCGGAGCAGACTGGGAGAAGCGCGCCATCTAGCACTACAGCTTCAGAACTGGAGAGACCGCCGAAATCGCAGAACATGTATTCAGTTTTGGTTCTGCTGATTTTCAAGCCAACTTTCTCCAGCTTCTGTTGCCATTTCTCCAATCTGCTCTGGATCTCAGGTCCATCTTCACCGACCAGAACAATGTCGTCGGCAAACAGCATGCACCAGGGTGCCTCTTCCTGTATTTCCGACGTAAGAGCGTCCATAATCAAAAGGAAGAGGTAAGGACTTAAAGCCGACCCTTGATGCAAGCCTACAGCCACACTGAACTTATCGGTGTTGCCAGCAGCCGACCGGACGTAGGTACTAGATTGTCTGTACATAGCACGAATCAACTCAACATACTTCCCAGGCAAACCTTTCTCTTTCAAGGCCCACCACAACACATCCCAAGGTACCCTATCATACGCTTTCTCAAGATCAATGAACACCATGTGCAAGTTCTTGTGCACACGTCTGTACTTCTCGCACAATTGACGGAGAGCGAAGGTGGCGTCCATTGTCCCTCGACCTGGCATAAACCCAAACTGGTTCGGGGTAATCTCACTCTCCTCTCGCAATCTTTTCTCTATCACTTTCTCCCATACTTTCATAGTATGTGACATGAGCTTTATCCCTCGATAGTTGTTGCAGTCCTGTACATCCCCTTTATTCTTGAAGATGGGCACTAGCGAACTATTGCACCATTCTTGTGGGATCACTTCTTCATACAACAACTTATTGAAGAATAAAGTCAGCCACATACATCCATCCTCTTTTAAACACTTCCATACTTCCACTGGTATATCATCAGGGCCCATGGCCTTTCCATTTTTCATACATTGAACTGCCTTTCTTACTTCATCCATGCTAATTTCTCTCACCAAACCCATATTTACTTGTACCTCTTTGAGCACACCACTCCATTCATTCTCTTCGTTCATCAACTTTTCAAAATAAACCTTCCATCGCTCTTTTATTTCGTCATCTTTCGACAAGACTTTACCGAGTTCATCCTTCATACATTTTATATGCATTATATCCCTCGTTCTCCTTTCTCTTAATTTTGTAATCCGGTAGAGCTCCTTCTGGCCTCTGGGGCTGTCCAGTAAATCATATAATTTTTCCTGTGCCTTAGCCCTGGAAACTGCAACCGCCTTTTTTGCCTTCCTCTTCCATTCTTTATAAATTTTCTTTTTCTCTTCTTTCAAATTATCATTTCCGGTTTCTACATTCTGCCATACTTTAAACGAAATTTTCTTTTCTTTTAGCATCTTTTGCACATCTTCATTCCACCACCATGTATCCTTTTCTATCATGCCTTTACCTTGCGATTCTCCAAACACATCTTTTGCTACACATCTTGGGCTACCCTGGCGCTTTTACCTTAACCGATGGCGGACCGAGGTTGATCGCTGTAGACATAATCTGGCCAAATGGGATATCCTTGACCCATCCCAAACTCATTGCCAGTGTGGAGCACCTTCAGAGGACGTGTCACCTCCTTCCCAGCCCAGCATGCACAACCACCTGCATCTTGGATGATTTAAACGAAGCCAATGACAAAGCTATTCAGGTGGCTACATACTGGCCGGTAAAACTTGAGTCAGAATCGACACTAAAAGAAGAAAAAAAAAACTGAAACAAGTTCCGAGATATAGATCATTTTATAGACGGTTCTAAGCTTAGGCCCTGCTACAAAACATTACAAAATAATTAATTAACCGTGTATAATTATAGCAAACACATCAATCAACCCGGGTGACCCTCGGTCCGACAATAGACGAATAAACAAGCAATTTACGCCCAAAACCGGCACGTCTTAATCACGGCAAAGACCGCAATAGCCCGTGCAAGGAATTCAATTAGTTGACACGTTGGACCAGCGCCGCTAATGGAATCGACCCTTATAACGGCCAGGGCTGCCCTATGTGTGTTCCTAACTATGGGCAATGCAGAAGGTAATGAAAAAGACGGGCGGTTGCATAAAGTGGTTATTGAAAGCAAAGTATTTGGTGTAATAGAACCTAAGAAGCTTAAATGAGTGATAGATTAATCAAACGCGTCAGTCCTAAAAAGAGATGGTGGGATGAGTTGGAGTCCTTCTCAAGAGACTGGGCCAATATTGGTTTCCAGAAGACAGGAAAAACTGGAAAGAGGGAAGTGAGGCCTTTGCTCTGCAGTAGGACAGCACAGGCTCATAATAATAATTATTATTATATATTATTTTTGATAAAATTCATTTTATTTTGAACTGCGATGTGTCAAATTAGAATAAATAATCATTATTTGAACAAATTATTAGTAATAAAATAAATTACGGTACAATGATCGCTGATCATTATTGTTATTGTTATTATCGAATAATGACTGTTATTATCCAATAATTATTGCTATTATGGAATTGCTATTGTTATTACTGAATGGATAATTTAAATATGAAATTAAAATATGGTATTATGTAGATTTGGTTTAGATATTAGGAAATGTTCTAGATTTAGTTTGATAATTTGTATAATTTGGGATTAAATGGCTTTATAATTATTATTATTTGTACACAACTGAGAAGGCCTTTGAAAGCAGTATGTACCAAACCCTTAAAACAGCAAAATACCGCATTACTTGTAGAAGCTTTGTGAATGGTTGCTACGAGTATCCTCAGCAGTAAGTGACGATGGAAATAAATCACCGTTTTTTGCGTTTTTACCTTTTTCAAATAAAAGCTACAATATTCTTTTTCCAAAACATTTGCCTGCTGTATTTCAACAGAATCAGCCATGATTCGTTTATGATCCAATTGAGATATTTTGTTTAAAGGCACAAATCATCAAAGCCAAACTGAACATTCACCACTCGATACACGTATCCAAGTGGGTGTCAAACTGTGTCCAACCAGTTACGTAAGCCAATGTGTAAGGCGCCTGAAACTCGATCACAAGGTGGTTTGAATATCTTCATGCCTTCATGTCAAGGCCTACTAATATTATGAATGTGAATGTTTGTGAGGATGTATGGATGTTTGTTACCTACTTTTTCACGCAAGAAATACTGAACGGATTTTGATAAAACTTTACTTCAGAATGTTGATGAAAGACAAAAGAAAAGTATTTAATATGTGTATTTTACCATGCTTGCTATATGGTTGTCAAACCTGGGTATTGACAGAACAACTGGTAAACAAAATGAAAGTTTGTCAAAACGGAATTGAGAGAAGTACAATAGGTGTTAAAAGAAAAGACAGAAAAATTAAAAACATTAAAAGTAAAACTAAATTCAAGAATGCCTACCTAACATACAAACAACTAAAGTGGCGATGGACAGGACATATGACAAGAGAGAAGAAGGAAAAATGGACAAGACTAATAACAGAATGGTACCCTCTAGACTGCAAAAGGAACAGAGGAAGACAAACTAAGAGATGGGAAGATGATATCAGGAAAATAGCGGGTCCAACATGGACTCGAACGGCAAGGGATAGATTTGAATGGCGATCTAGAGGAGGCCTTTGTCGGAAGACCAGTTGAGGAGTAAATACCGTTTGCCGAAGTATAGATAGTATAATAATTAGTAAATTTTGATATTAGTAACATAGTAGTAAAGTTCTTAGGCATATTTACAAAACTTATGTTATAACTAAGATCAACAATAAATTATTTTTATTTTATTTTGTTTTTTTATACATCAGAATAACACATCACACTAATATTATAAAGGCAAAAGTTTGTGAGTGTGTATGTTTGTTACTTCTTCACGCTCAAATGGCTGGACTGATTTGAATGAATTTTGGTATGTAGATAGCTTATGACTGGATTAACACATAGGCTACTTTTTATCCTGGCGCAGCTAGTAGACTATAATCTAGAATGCGGTGAAGTAACTTACTAATACCACGCGGGTGAAACTGCAGTTAGAAGGTAGTCATACCAATATTATAAATGTGACTGTAAGTTTGTTTGTTACGCTTTCAAGCGAAAACTACTTAACCGATCATCATGAAACTTTGTATACATTTTCTTGGAGGTATTAAAAGTAACATAGGATACTTTTTTTGAAAAAAAAAAATTGCGAAAGATACATAAAGGCGGGTGTAACTGCGGGCACAGATAATAATAAATACGAAAGTTGAATGGATGTTTGTTACTCAATCACGCCGGAACAGCTGAACAGAATAGAATAGAATAGAATACTCTTTATTATGTATGTGGGAATTAACGACATTGTGTAGATCAACCTTTGATGTCAAGATGTTTACTAGATATTTACTGTGTATATTCCTATGAATCTGGTATGTAGGGAAAGGGTTTATCAAGAAGAAAAACACAGAAAGACAAGACCAGGTATTTATTTCAAATAGGCTTGTCAATAATCGAAAATCTAGTTGCCCGTTCGTAAAACTAGGTCTTCATGGAGAAGAACGGCAAGAAACTCCATGGGAACTCTCATATAATATTTTATTGACATATGGGAGAGAAATCATCAATATAATAAAAGCAATGCATAAATTAGATCAGTTACTGACCAAAGTGGATTAATAACCATGAATAACTTTAGTAAATATTAGCAATATAATATTATTGCATCTTATAACAGTACATCAACAGTGAAAATCATCAGTATTAAAGTAATAAAAGATGATCACATTTTATCATAACAATTCATAGCAATGAAGCAATAAAAATATATTTAAATCAAAACATACCAAGCCATTCCGAAGAGTCTTTCTTGCCAAGTCCAAAGTCAAACGATTTCTGCCCGGTCGAGCGTCTTGTACCCTCTTTTATAATGCGGCTCGCTTGTCAGTGGCAGGGAGCGAATAGTCGTACGATATAATTTAATTGTTAAACTGAGGGTACTACAAAAAAAATACACTACTATCTTTAAATAATACTAGAAAATAGACATTTCTCCCACACGGCCATTCTGACGAACAGCCGGTATAAAGGCTCGTGAACAATAATTCAATAATATGGTTTTTAGATGTAATGTTAAATTATAACATAATGAATGGCATAATTTCTTAGACTTAATCATCTAACAAAAATGATCATCACAAGATGACATCACTTTATACATATTGCCTCGGTAAAAAGCCTTGTATTAGGCGCGGCATAAAAAAAAAACTGTGATAACATTGCCTCGGTAAAAAGCCTTACATAAAGGCACGGCGGAAATCACTATATACATATTGCCTCGGTAAAAAGCCTTGTATAAGGCGCGGCATAAAAAAACTGTGATAACATTGCCTCGGTAAAAAGCCTTACATAAAGGCACGGCGGAAATCACTATATACATATTGCCTCGGTAAAAAGCCTTGTATAAGGCACGGCAAAAATAAAAAACTGTGATAGCATTGCCTCGGTAAAAAGCCTTATAAGGTGGCACGGCGGAAATCACATTACAAACATTGCCTCGGTAAAAAACCTTTCGTGAAGGCGCGGCATAAACAAAATGGCCTCGGTAAACAATCCTTCAAGGATACGGCCAAAATAGTATACTCATTGCCAAGCACTCACCCAACACCTGGCCAGAATGTTACGGGTGCGTACAAGCCAAAAAGCTACTAATTTCTAGAATCTATTGATTCTGTTAGTTTATATCTGGAGATACAAGTCTCCAATTATTACAACGCATGGACCCTTAAAATAACTGTCGAGATTTTTTTTTTAAGTGGGTCAGTCTTTACTTTGGACAAGTTAAGTTTTTTACCCGCACGCGATCGTCTATGTGACGTTTCGCTAGTTCTCGACAAGTATTAAGGTCCAAGCGTTCAAGGTCATCATAAAAAGGGCAGAAATGGCTGGAGGCGATCAACTGCAACCCATAAGAAGCTGAAAGGGAGTTTATCCATTGGTTTTATCTTTGCAATTGATGACAATGAAGTTCGATTTCCCAACGGCATCCTTGCAGCTTCTTTGGGTGGAATTATCAACTACCGTGAAACAGTCAGTGAGGACCTTCACCAGCCTTTTGACATGGTCAATTGCACGACAGACATCAGTTGCGATAAAATGTAAAAAGTTTATAGACCAATTTTGGTAAAACATCCGCAATTATTATCATCTACATGACGCCGCTTGATCACATTATTATTTTGGTTCCAAAAATAAAGACAACATTTTTCAGACAGTTATCGGTGGCATGTGCAGTAAGGTATGTCACAGGTTTTAACAGGCAATACTTTAAAAGCAAGCATCAATGAAAACTACGGCATGTGGTTTTTTTTTTTATTATTATTTTGAAAAAGTACAAGAACTTTATCAATGAGATGGGCAAATTGAGGAGACCTAGATTGACTCTCGTTGATTTTACAAGTGAGGTAATATTTGACTTACCTACTTATGATCATTTTTAGAAATGCTTTTTTTTCAACCCACGTGATTAATGAAGGTACAACTGAATTAATTGCCATCTAGGTATAAGATCGTGAGACGAACAAAGATTTCTTTGTTTTGTCATAACGTACAGTTAGTTATTAAGAATCTCGTAATCAGAAGCTAAAGTTTTATCTATTGCAGCATTTTAAATTAAATCTTTATTATTATTTTTTTTTTTTTATCAAGTATTTTGCTGTTCAGTTTCTACCATTGAGACTTAAAACATTACTTATGTTGAGAATTGTAGGGTTTCTACTGAGAAAATATAAGTGAAGGTCAGACATTGAAAGGACTAGTTGTTTGAGGAAAAATAGGTACAAATATTCTAAAATATCCCGCAAGGCCGCAAAATTGGCGAACCTGTTTGACTGAGGGACAGGAGACTAGGAATAACTGTACCATTTTTTTTTTGTTTTGAGAAATTATATTTTTTTTTGTATTTAAGCAAAGCCAGCCCTTGCAAAGAATTAAGAACTATTCTCAAGTTATCCATACTTTCAGGCACAGATTTAGAGAAAACATGAATAGATCAATACGAATATATCAACCTATATGTTCAGCGCCGCATTAATGGCACTAAAAATACTGATACGCAAAAACTCGTACTGCCCATCAGGCGCAACAAATGCTGTCTATTCAGCAGGGGAGTCAGGAGATAAAAGCATTTGCTGAAACGCAACGCCAAAGAACTTGGCATTAACGAGTTTACCGATGTGGTCATTAATCAGAAAGAGGGTAGGGTCTGTAACAGAGTTAAGGTGTTCTGTAATAACACTAATACAAGCCTGTCGGGATGATACTACCACGAATGATTCCCTTTTTTTTTTAATCTTGTGTAATTTTATTAGTTCTGTATTTAATTTTGTTACAGAATTCCCTAATGTAAAAAGGGTATTGATAAGGTTTCAACTTAATGATCTAATACAAGATCTAGCTCAAAACTCAAGTTGTGATGTAGTAGATAAGTATATTATTTTCTACCTCTGTGAGTACTTATAAGACGTATTAATACATCAAATATACTCAGTATTTACTCGGCATCTGAGATGTTTCATTCTCCTTAAAGTCCCGTCCTTATAAAGTCATCGATGCAAATCTAACTATTATAGTAGAACAAAACGTATTTTCTGCAATTCTAAGTAACATTCAAGTTTTGAAAGGTATTTTGCCACTGGCGGAATCCCAAACACTGTCACGTGTTAATGAGCACTTTAATTGCACCATTGCCCATGAGACAAATAAAGTCGCAACCATCTGTTTTTCCAATCGTGTGAACAGTTCTCAGCAACCATTAAAGGATTCACCAATCTTTCAGATTTCGGTTGAGAATGTAAACGTTTGAAACAATTTTTACACACACCACACGAGTTTAAGGGATTACACCAGTTTGCACGGCATCAGTTTGGTAATTTTGCCTATAGGTCTTATCAGATTAACCTAGTAGCAGTATTTTGAATCCTTACTAGTACGATAGTCCCTTTGCAAATGATCCACCTTAAAGCACTTTATACAACGCATGAACTTATTGTCTCGGAAGTTACATTTGGTCTTTTTAGCAGGAAAATTGTGATCAGCGAAATCATGGTCTGGATGTCTACGTTTATAGTAATTTAATTTTTATATCTATTGGCAACATCGTAAGTGTCAGCCGTGCAACATACGAAAGTCCAACACACCTGATATCACAGCGTCCACCAAATGCAGTTCGGTCACCTCGACACCAACAGCCTTTTTCACCAGCTCCCATGGCCGGATACATATTCGGTCAAGTTGCTTGCCTTGTCACTCATATACTCCATGAAAGCAGTAAGGTTTCCATAATATCGAGTTCCATCTGAAAATGTTTGAATGAGATTAGACTTCATGTTTTCACAGTTAGTCAGCGTGGTATAGTTGCGACGTGCACAATTGGCAAAACGCCTTTTAAGTTTCTCCTAAAAAGGTTAAGGCGCAGTTATAGACTTCCAATAGTTTTTAATGGAACGTCACGTCCAAACGACTAGTTTTATTTCTTTGAAAAACAATATATGTTACTCTAGACAATTTCTGTCGCAATTTGTTATGTAAATATTATAAATTATATTTTTACAAGACAATGGTGCGGATTCTGTTTTGCACGAACCAAACTCAATTTAGGCTATTCCTATCTTTCTTTCTCTCTTTTTCTAATAAAACAAGAAAGAGATGAACGTAAATTAGAGCTGTCAAATTAAGTTGAACTAATATTTCCATACAAATTAAGGGTACACATAAAAACATGTCGATTAAAAACACGATGAAGCGCGAGGCGTAAACTAGTGTGACATCTTCTCGCACTACTTTTTAGTAAAAGACAGCAATTCTCCAATTTTAGTTTAGTTATTGAACAAGAGAATCGGCACCAGTGTTATTAATTTGTAAAGTCACGTCGAATGCGGATAAAAATTGAGAATCACGCAAAAACTATAAAGTGTGCTTTTATGCAACTTTCACCATTTTGAACATCATTTAATTGTTTATATTTTAATATACGTGTTTTAGAACAATACCTGTTTTTTATGAACAATAAATAAATAATGAGTCTAAATTTCGGACAGTGCTCCTTGAAGGGCTAGTCTTAATTACTGGGTGGACGTACGACGCGCTATGTGAGCTCAGCACAGAACACGCAATCTAACCACTCAAGGTCATTGGCAGTTAACAGTGCCATACACGCTCTCTAAGCCGATATTCTGACTTCAAATCGTCAACATGACGTATATGTGCGATCATAGGGATCAAAAGGTGGTAAATATACAAGTACACTTCGTGCACGTGGTAAGGGATATATTATTTGTGCATCGTAGCAGTACTTGCATCCTGAATAAATATATAAAAATAAATATACTCATCTTTTCTTTCATCGTAGCTTCCATACAATCAAGCGACTGCCCTGATTGCCTGGTCCCGGAGTGGTCGAGCATGAAGATCTGCTCCGACTAGTGCTGGGGCCAGGTCGGGTAACCAGGTTCTCTTGCAGCAGCTGCCATTTGACCAGTGTGCCAAGGATCGCAGATATCAGTACTTCGTTAGAGGCATCAGAGGTTTCAGGTAACTTGGCAGCAGCGGTTTGCTCGTAGTTTGTCATCTTAACTGAAACTCGAGCAAAGTGGAAAATGTGTTAATAATATGGGCACTCGATCCAACTTCTGATGTGGGAATTAACGACATTGTGTAGATCAACCTTTGATGTCAAGATGTTTACTAGATATTTACTGTGTATATTCCTATGAATCTGGTATGTAGGGAAAGGGTTTATCAAGAAGAAAAACACAGAAAGACAAGACCAGGTATTTATTTCAAATAGGCTTGTCAATAATCGAAAATCTAGTTGCCCGTTCGTAAAACTAGGTCTTCATGGAGAAGAACGGCAAGAAACTCCATGGGAACTCTCATATAATATTTTATTGACATATGGGAGAGAAATCATCAATATAATAAAAGCAATGCATAAATTAGATCAGTTACTGACCAAAGTGGATTAATAACCATGAATAACTTTAGTAAATATTAGCAATATAATATTATTGCATCTTATAACAGTACATCAACAGTGAAAATCATCAGTATTAAAGTAATAAAAGATGATCACATTTTATCATAACAATTCATAGCAATGAAGCAATAAAAATATATTTAAATCAAAACATACCAAGCCATTCCGAAGAGTCTTTCTTGCCAAGTCCAAAGTCAAACGATTTCTGCCCGGTCGAGCGTCTTGTACCCTCTTTTATAATGCGGCTCGCTTGTCAGTGGCAGGGAGCGAATAGTCGTACGATATAATTTAATTGTTAAACTGAGGGTACTACAAAAAAAATACACTACTATCTTTAAATAATACTAGAAAATAGACATTTCTCCCACATGTACACCATATAAATTACAATACAAATATGAGGAAAACATTACATAGGGTGACGAAATTGATGAAATTTGACACAGAGATAGATTATACTCTGGAATAGTATATAGGCTATAATTTATAATAGGGATACTAATTACACGCGGGCGAAGCGGTTGGCAGAAGTCGGTCCTCTATATTAATGAGATATAGATCTGTCTATCAAGGTGCTGATTTTAGGAAGGAGAATATGTATTTATGCAGCTATGGAAATAAGAGGGGCAAATCGTCAATTTTCGTAAATAAATTTAACCTCTGAGCCCCGGAAACTCACCGATGAGTTTCACAAAAAAAAAAAAATTTAAGTGTAAAAAAAAATAAAAAATAATCGGCTGTCAACCCGGGTTGTCGTCGAGATTCAATTGGACAACCCGGGTTTTGCCGCTGGGCCTTTTAAAAATTAAAAAAAAAATACATTTTAATATTTTAAAAGTTTTACTTTTTAATTTCCCGATTTGCATCCCAAAATTCATGATGTCCCCCATATTCCAATTTTTTTTATTTACGTTACACATCCGTGTTTTGTTCACAGAATATCATGTTTAAAAAAATCTACTCAATCAGTCTAGTTGATTCGGAGCAAATTGGCTCTGACAGACGGACATACCGACGAACACACGAGCTATCCGTTAGGGGTTCCGTTTTTAACCGACTTCAAAAAACGGGGTTCTGTATTCGACCCGTATGTATGTTTGTATGTATGTATATTTTGATGGGGTTTTCGTTATTCAAATGCATATTTTTCAAGGAAGGTTAATTATCGTTCCTTTTGATGTCCCATAACACTAGGGTATTAATGAGACCATGTCAAAAAATCAATTGGCATAATCATAATTATTGTACATTAGGATCTGATGAAGATCTTCGGAGCTCAACAAACTCAAGTCAAACAAAGTTGAGTCCCAGTGCTGTCCACCGCAGCAAGACAGTCGAAATTATCTTAGTTAATGCACAAAATGTAATTGTAACTCAAACACCTTGCAGCAATAATATTATATTGTAAATAATAAAACTTTTTTACAAAAAAAAAAACAACCGACTTCCAAAAAAGAAAATAACACTACAAATTTAAAAAATATTTTAATTTCGGAAGTCGGTGTCAAATAACGAAGAAATAAAATACAAACACCGACTTCTGTTCCGTTGTTAAACCCCAGAACTAAAAACCACAATAACATGGAACGTGGAATTTAAACATACGTAATTGGAGGAAACCATAACGTCATCTATGTATACATATTTTTCGTTTTTGTTCAGTTTTTCAAAAGCGCTGAAGCAATTCCGATAAAATTTATATGGGACCACCTCGGGAGTAAGTATATTCTTCCGGTTAAAAAAATGAATTTTGAAAATCGGTCCACAACTGACAGAGAAATCGGTGCACATACATAAAAAAAAACATACGTACAGTCGAACATAGAACCTCCTTCTTTTTTGAAGTCGGTTAAAAAAGTCAGATATGTTTCTAGCGCGCGCATTGTGAAGACTCGAAAACGTCCTAGTTGGGACGTTTTGTCACAATCATGCCTCGATCAAACAATTGAAGCGCAACTGTTCAAATGATAGCTATCTCTTTCACTCACATGTTTATTTTATCTTTTGCACTATTCATTAGCGCAACTTGTCAACATTCAACGCGAACAGATTTTAAACGTAGATTACTATGAACGTAACATATCTTGTGTGTAATAAATATCATTGCCTTGCAGTTTGTTCTATCAACAACTAAACCAGTGTAGCAGAGATAGCATTAGATTAGTTATTTTTCTTGAAAATAGAACCATTTAACATGGCACGGTAGTAGGAACACAATTTTATTTTTTAAAGGACTCTCAGTTACCTAGTTAACTTGCTGCAAAATATATCTTTAGAGTTCTTTCTTAGTTGTACTGCAAATTTATTGTATGACCATCTTTTTATTTACACGCGAGAGTTCGTGTCAGACTTTTACTGACTAAAAGACACCCTTGTTCATCCAGTTACCTGTGCCAAAGGCCGCGGTAACTATCTTTCGATTTTTTTTTCAATTTGTATGAACATCTAAAATCATGTTTTCCTGGCGGTTGGTATCAATTAAGGATAATCTTTTCAAGAACTGTGAACAATTTTTTTTTTATATACACGGGTTTGACCACTATCTCGCCTGATGTTAAGCGATGATGCGGTCGAAGATGGAGCACGCTTGCCTAGAAGTAACCTATTCACTCTTGACTTAAAGACTCCCAGGTTGTAGCTATCAGGAAACACAGACTCCGTTAGCGAATTCCACTCCCTAGCTGTACGCACAATGAATGTGTTCTCAAAACGTTTTGTGCGTGTGGATGGGATGTTCACCATGTACCGGTGGCACATCGCCGTACATCTTGTGTTCCGATGATGGAACGGGCTTGGCGGAGCTTGGCTTGGACATGCATCTGCTTTTTATTTATTTATACCTACTTACTTACATTTTTTTTTCTTTCCTTTTTTTTTTGTTTTTTCCTTGTTTTTTTTTCTTGTTACTAACATAGAAATATAAGATCTACTAACACTATCGGAAAGGGTTAAGTTAGCAAAATCATATTGTTGTGTATGTCGTTAATTTGTGGCAAATAAATTCTTTTTCTTTCTTTCTCTGTAACCGACAGAAAACCGACAGGCTAACAACTCAGCGTCTATGCTCAAGACTTTGGAGCTTGAACTCGACGAGCCTATCATTGCCGATGATCCTCTTGGCTCGTTTCTCAATTGTCTCAAGGGCATCAAACTGGTATCTGGCAGATCCGTCCCAAAGATGCGAGCATTACTCCATACACGTTTTTATTCCATACAAAGTTACAGTAAACAGCTGATTTTTCTTTTCGGTTTTACTCTTAAACGTTGTTTTTTGCATATATCGTATGGTAAAAAATGACTTTGTATTTACTTTAACTTTTCCCGCCGACTGATCGACACTTTGCGTGACCAGAGGGCTGACTCGTTCTTTGCCCAAAGAATTAGCGGCTTCGTTGCAACTCATCCTTATTCCCAACTCGCCCGGTCAGTATATAACTACCTACATGTATAGCTAGAAGGCTCAAAAGTACTGATGGTAAGAAAAGTGCTTGTATGATTTGTATTTATTTGTATTCAGTCATCACAAATCACAGTTTTTACAATAATTTACCCTCTCTGCTAAAAAAATCACAGTCTGTATACAAAATAGTTTAAACTATAGCTTAAGAAATCACAGTTTGTACAATAATTAAAACTCTCTACTAAAAAACAGTATGTATATAAAAAAATACACTATCGTCTACGAAATCGCAGTTTTTACAATAATTAAAGCTTTCTGTTAAAATATCAGTCTGTTTATAAAATAATTTAAACTGCTAAAAATCAGTATGTGTATAATATAATTTAACCTATCGCTTAAGAAAAAAGATCATGAGCAAAATTTATACGTGATACATAAGTACGAGTATCTATTCTCTACATCGTAGCACTTTTCCGACAAAATGTACCCTTGCAGCTTATAGGCACATAAAAAAGCGGGCGAGTTGGGACTAGGGATGAGTTGTAATTAAGCCGTATTAGGGCTGAATTAGCATCGCCATTCAACGTAACAATGCAGCAGTCATCTGAGCACGTTTCCGGATGACAACGACGTGGAGGAGTATTTCGATGCCTGATTGTAGTTTGTTTCTGTACCTACAAGTATATACGTAGTTAGGTTAAAGGTTTTTATTTATATTTTCAGTTTATATACCTAGCATTTCGCCCGCAACTTCGTTCGCGTGGATTATATTTTAGAATAAAGCCCATAATAAACATAATTTAAAGCCTATATCACCCACAAAATTAAATAATGTAGCTTTCTACTGATCAAAGAATTTTCAAAATCGTTTCAGTAGTTCCAGAGATTACAGATTAAACAAGTTTGTAAGTTTGTTTGTAGGAACAAACAAACTTACAAACTTGTTTATAATATTATACAGGGTGTAACTGAAAGGTGTGGTCATATTTTAAGAACTGCATCTGCCTATCGATATGAACAACTTTCTTCAAGAAATCTGAGGAAATTCTCAAAAAAAAAAATATCTCCCATACCAATATTGATCAGCTGATGATAACTTTATTTGAAAAGTCCCTTTTTTTTGGGCATTTTCTATTTTTTCTTAGAGAAAGTTGTTCATTACCAGACCGGTTCTTAGAATATGACCACACCTTTCCGTCACACCCTGTATATAATATAAGTTTAATATAAATTATTAAAGATTTTAATTAATTAAAAATTTTATAAAAATGTAAATATTAAATAACAATATCCTTTAACATTGTTAAAATACTTAACTAAAATCACAGTTTCCGCCAATTTATGACCGCTGTTTACTCGATCAAACAAACAATATTGTTGAGGAAACCATGGATAAAACCACAAACAGACTAAATTCTAACATCAAACAACACAAACTATTGAATTAATGTTGGATAACATTTACACTTGCGTAGCTTTGATTTGAAGAGGTGTTTCAAATTTCGTTTAGAGTCCATCGGTATTGTATGGTAAATGCTTAGACCTGCTGCAATTTTAATGCCTCGTTGGTCTCTGGTCGCAAACGCGACTGCCGAGCGTGAGGTTCTGGGTACGCACTTTTTACCCGAGTCGGGCAAAAAGTGCTGTTGTGTTTTTCCAATAAGAACTACTCTCTAAGAGATTTTTTTTTGTGTTTCGGAATTTGGTGGTGTGACTTATAGTTTTGACGGCATGCATTTTGACCGTAAGATCTAATCAAATGGATCTACATTGGTGAACATTTTTCAACGAGAATCTTTTGGCCCCACTTTACACTTTTTTAGGGTTCCGTATCCGAAGGGTCCAAACGGAGCCCTATTGCTGTCACTCACGTGTCCGTCTGCCCGTCGTCTGTCACAAAATTTTGTTTTGAAGAATTTTTTAACTTCCTGTTGACCTATGAACTTGAAATTTAGTGATAATATTAATTATTACGTATATTTTTACTAACAAATACCAAGATATTGATTTCCCTCATATGGTACGGAACCCTAAATGTGCGAAGTCCGGGACACACCTGGACGGTTTTGTTTTTGGGTGGGAGTTCTAATAACTTCTATCGCTCTGGGTAGAGCGAATGGGCGCGTCAGACTCTTACTGACTAAACCCCACCATTGTTCCTTCATTTTCCTGTGCCAGTGTCGCGGTGGCTCATTAAAACACACCCGCGACCCAGGCAGAGCCCCGCTCTATCCTACACTATCTATTGTTTTAAACAGCAAGTCACAACCTTGATATCACTGACAGTAAATGACAAATTACACTTCGGGCCGTAAATTAGACGCATGTCGCTTCAGGGTGACAAAGTTTGCGTTAATGATCTAAGATACGAAACCGCATTGTTTTGTTGTACAAGTGTTGCTAATACGCGTTATAGTTATTTATGTCATATAGTTATTCATACTCTTATTATGTTTACGCGACTGTGGTATATTTTTTTAAAGGTAAGTATCAGAAAATTGGCAGACGGTGAATTTATCAAATGGATTCGTTTATCAATAGTTAATTTATTGTTTTATTCGTATAATTAAATTATTCTTGACGACCGGGAAAACTTTAAACAGACTCCGCACTCAGGTCGGCCGCAGCAAAGACTATCTCCACAGGTGGGGTTCTCAGACGGTTGCGATCTTCAGTGAGTGTGCAGTGTCTCTCCGCAGACCATGTCCCACCTTCCATCTTGCCCCTCATGCCGTTACCTGTTCACGCATTGATCTGATAACAGCGTCAGTGGACGGCGTTACCGTGGCTGAATGCTGGATCAAGCAAGCTATTTAAGTAAGTATGCCATCGACACGCTAAGAAGAAGAAATTAATACGTAACATTGTAAAATACAAGATTTTTTATCATATTGCATACAAGCTTCTGCTAGCGGCTTCGCCCGCATGGTAAAAAGTAGCCTATGTTTTAATCGAGGTTATAAACTATCTGTGTGCAAAATTTCATTCAAATCCCTTCAGCCGTTTTTTTTTGTGATTAAAACACAAACATTCAAACTTTCGCATTTATAATATTAGTAGGATATTTAAAAATAATGTGTTTATGGTTTGCATGAAAAAAAGAGGTTTTCTATTTTATCAGAAAATTGAAAGTTCGTGACGTAAAACTGTGGCTCAAGAAGCCTAACATTTCCCGAAGAGTTTAGTTAGAAATTTAAAGTCAAGAAAAAATTAAAAAATTAAAGAAAAAAAAGATCGCTTTTAAGCGATAAGACCGCCCATTATGAAATGGTTCCTTCATTTGCTTTCCTGTAACTTATCTATACATAGATCCAATAATATGATAGCAGTATGCACCAAGAGGATAAAGCAGTGTGTGTTACGTCACGGGCGGCATATTGAACCCTGAGCGTAACAAGGGACTCAAGAGTTAACTACCAAGCTCACAATTTAGAACCCATTGATATTAGTGTTTTAATACGTAGTGCGTTAAATACCTCCTTTGTGCCAAATGGCCTTAGCTTTAGCTTTGTTCTGTCTCCCGCTTGATTAGGAGGGAAGTGGAAATTATTTGTTTCTTACTCTACCGCTGTTCTTTTCTGATTAATTTCGTTGCGGGACCCAAGACAGTTTAATCGTTTCTCTGGGACTCGTCGAGCTTCATTGCCTTGGCTTTTTTCTGGTGGTCGCCACTGTTGATTCTGTCTACAGAAGTTACAGAGGTTTGGGAATAGTGTGGCGGCTTTGTCCCGAGCAAAGCGAGGGAGTTATGTATAGTCCTGAGTGAAACGAGTTCAAGCTGCCCAAAACGAAGACAGGCTTTATTCCAGAGGAGCATGCTCTATTTTTCACACTTCCAGTGAGACAATAAAAACTAGAGCTCCATAAATTAAGTATATATTTTGTAATTAATAAAAATGAAAACTTAATACTGATATTGGACACATTAGTCCAGTTATGGAAGGATAGAGTAACATATTTGTTCGGTACATTTACGGAAGTTGTGGTGGAGTTAATTTCAATACCGTACTCAAAGGTATAGAAACTTGTGTTTCTCTTTTGTTTTAAATTCTTTGAAATCCCTCCTTCTTTTTTGAGTTCTGCTTATGGTAGCCAGTTCGATTTTCGAACAAACCTCTTTATAATACCAGGTATTTTTCTACCTAGTTTTCCACGAGTTTCCACACGAATTTGACGTTCCAAATTCAAATCACTTTACTCCCTTGAGAGTTTCATACAACTTTACCTCCCTAAAGAGGTAACGCTTTACTTTACGTTGAGATTGCATGATAATAATTATGTAATAGGACATTGTCGAGCAAGGGGTGTATAAAGAGTATTACATACCTATTTAGTAACGTTCTGGTAAGAACCAGCTAGACCGAGTGTTTGTGAAATCACAGGCACATGAGATATCTCAATTTTAGCGAGATTAACGCAATGAAATATCGTCAAACCCCCTAAACAGACTTCAAAATCTTCTAAGGTACACAACCTCTAAAGTATCAAAACGCAGTAGCTACAATTTAATTAAGAGAGTCCTCCACCAGTTGTGTAAATAAGAAGTACGAACTTGAAAGGCCACGACGAAATTCCCGTCATCCTTCCCAACATCCCTCCAGCATATTTACAATACGCAGCCACTGCGGATGACTCTCATTATTTCGAAAATCTAATCTCTTTGCCCCTAATCTGCTTAAAACTGCCGTTACACCAACGTACGTAGCGATGGATGTATTATATCAACCAATAGATCGTTAGATTTTCATAGCTTAGATTAGCTTAACTCTGGCGGAAAAGGATTTATACGAGTGCTTTTACGTGCCGCGTAAAGTGATTTTTTATAGCACATCTTACACGTTCCGCTACAAAGTAAAGGTGCTATGCTCAGGTAGAAATACTCATGAACACATTTCATCATCAGCTTTTTGATCCTCAGGGTGTGAGCCATAATCCACCACGCGGGCCCAATGCGGGTTGGTGGATGTCACATGTCTTCGAATTTTTGGTTCTAGGATACGCCGGTTTCCTCACACACATTTAGGTTACTTTATTTCGTAGTATTCGGATGGCTACAATAATACCTTTACATCATTAGTAACAAGATACTTTACATACTTACTAATTTTAGTTAATATAAAGGGCACATTGCTCGCAAAACAGACGGTCGATAGGGCTGAAAAGATCTGGAGTGGCGACCGCGTACTGGAAGACGCAGCGTTGGAAATCAAAGTGGCAAAGTGGATCGATGACCTGGTGAAGGTCGCGGGGAGCCGATGGATGCGAAACGCACAGGATCGGTCCCTATGGTGACACTTGGGGAGGCCTTGGTCCAGCTGTGGATGTCTTTCGGCTGAATTGATGATGATTATGAAACTACAATGATAAATAGACCACCCTACAATAAATACACAACGACAGCAAACTAGGTGATCAGCCTTCGCACTACTTGCCTTAATATAGCGGAGCAAATATTTATTTATTTTTGGTGGTAGTAGTAGTAGTAGTGGTAGTAGTAGTAGTAGTAGTAGTGGTAGTAGTAGTAGTAGTAGTAGTAGTAGTGGTAGTAGTGGTAGTAGTAGTAGTAGTAGTAGTAGTAGTATTAGTAGTAGTAGTAGTAGTATTAGTAGTAGTAGTAGTAGGCGTAGGATTAGTAGTATTAGTAGTAGTATTTTGAAACTACAATGACAAATGACCACCCTACAATAAATACACAACTTAAGCAAACTAGGTGAGTACTTCGCACAAATTGCCTTATTATAGCGGCAGAAATATTTAACGCTACAGCCTTCAGAAAGCTTTTACTAAGCTGGTGGTAGTAGTGGTAGTGGTAGTAGTAGTAGTAGAGGTAGTAGTATTATGAAACTACAATGACAAATAGACCTACAATAAATACACAACGACAGCATACTAGGTGATCGTCAGCCTTGGCACTAATTTCCTTAATATAGCTGAGGAAATATCTAACGCTACAGCTTTCCGAATGCTTCTACTAAGCTGATGGTTAAGCGGTAAAGCACAAAGCTTTACTGCTATCTCGCACGTTGTGGAAAGGCAGCCTAAAGGGGTGAGGTGGTAAGTAAGTTTGCTCGATAAGGGGCTGCTCTAAAAGCTACTTAAATCGCGATTAACAAATTTGCACGCGCACCCCTATCTCAGAGGCTGGCATTACCGAACGATTAGTGACAACACTGGTGTCTACGTCATCTGTTTTAAGGGTGAGAACCTGTCGGCTTTGTGTGCAGAGTGACGTTAAATTCCTTGTCTGTGATCTTTTTAAGATGAGGAAGCGAGTGTAAAAAAGATTTACCTTAATAAAGATTACCCTCTCTCTTGAACAGTCGGGTCAAAATAACCATTAATCATCCTTTTAATTTAGACGGTAAACTGAATACATAGAACTGTGACACAGTGATTACATTTTAATTTCAGTTCTTTTGTTTAATAACATCCAATGTTCGTCCCACTGCAGGGCAAAGCCCTTTTCTCATGCAGAGAAGGCACGAACATTAATCACCTCATCACCATCATTTTAACCGAAAGACGTCCACTGCTGGACATAGGCCTCCCCCATGTGTCACCACAACGACCGGTCCTGTGCGTTTTCCATCCATCAGTTTCCCACGACCCTAAACAGGTTTTTGGTCTACCTTTTGGGAGGCAAGGAGGTAGCGGTCGCCACTCCACAACCTTTTGGCCCCACCGACCATCTATTCTGCGAGCAATATGCCCTGCATGATTTCCCACCCCCAAAAAAAAAAAAAAAGCCCTACCATGACGTCTTAAAACCATCATCTTTTCGGTGAGAGAAAGGGATAGTGCTATTCGTCCTGTATAACGACGTCTCTCTCTCTCACCGAAAAAATGATGATTTTAAGACGTCATCGTAGGGCTGTTAACCACCTACTAATCACCTTTTGAGCGATAATATCCATTACTAGCTGCTGCCTGCGGCCCGCGAAAAACTTGAAATTTTTCATACAAACTTCCACCCCCTTTTTCACTCCTTTACATTGAGAGTTTCCTAAAATCCTTTCTGAGACGACGTCTCCAACTCATAATCTACTTCTGTGCCAAATTACATTTTCGTAGATCCAGTAGTTTTTGAGATTTCGTAATTAATCAGTGATTGATTGAATGAGTCTGACCTTTCGCTTTTATATAACATAAATAGATTATAACTTTTTTTTTTTTTAAGCTCTTGCTTATCTGGCGGAGAGCACATAGGCGGTAAACAATTAAAAATCTATTGTGTCTGCTAACTAGACGCACGACGGTTAAACCCTTTTCTACCCCAATATGGGCTCAAAATATTGCCAAATCACATACACAACCTAACTCCCCAAGTATATCCCAACAAAAATCCTCACACTCATCCAAAAGGAAATTCGTTGTCACACATAAAAATGCGTAAAATATCGTAAAGGTCCTGTCATATACAAAACCAGACATCGCAGAATATTGAGCTAAGGGTACTTGCAGACAAGATGTGAGTCGTAGCGTCGTACGCAGAGATAAGTTATGTTCTCGTCTGTGCTAGTGCTTGAATAGATGGATATAAGCTTATATCCTGCATTTTAGTTTATAGGTCTTAGTGGTTTTTATTTTGTTGTATTTGAGTGTGCTTCTTTTGTTTTCAGGACTGTGTCGTGCAATGAAAACTTGCCAAGTGCGAGTTGTACTCGCGCGAAAAGAGTTCCGAACGAATCATATTTTATCGGAACTTGTTTTTATCGAAACTATTTAACTTTTTATTAAGTATACGAGTAAGTTAAGAACTATGTTCTGTTTTTTATTTTACTCAGTGCGGAGATAATGGTCAACTTTCATCAATTTTCTAAAAGTAGATTAGGAGCAAATTGGCTGTGATATACGGACAGACAGACACACGAGTGATACTATGAGAGAAAATTGGCCTACTAGTATTTTTGGTCTTAATCAAACCAAAAACCTGGTTGTAAATGATATTCTTAGCTTTAAAAATGAGATCCACGCTAACTATATTCTGAGAATTCAAAGCAGTCCACAATTAATATACAGACACATAACTACATATAAATAGATGTCAAACATTAACGTTAATTCTACGATCACACTTGTTCAACGTATCATCAGCTCAATGATAATAGCGTCATATCATAACCGAAAACCGATCACAAACAATAGTTTGTTAATTCGGGGGCGCACTGCAATACGAGTAACTGCGGTGCAAATTACACATAGTTGGAGCGATGTCCCAACTATTCCAATAGCGGGCGAATCAAATTCATGTGACGTCACTATACGTGGATATGAGCAGTAATCTAAAGTGACAGTTGTCAAGCTTGTATGTATATTATGTCACCGGATTTTTTTTTGTTTTGGCTTCGCACGGTTTGTGTATTTAGCCAGTGTCAAGTTAAGAAAGTATTTAGTTTTAGATACGGAATACTGTCACTTTTATCCCATTAGAATGCAGATTTAACACATTCTAATGTTTTTGCTGTATTTGGCAGCAAATCGAGTCGAGTCAGCCTTCTCGGCAAGCTTCGCTGAGGCAGTCAATACTACGACAAAATTCTCAGTTTTATTTTACCGTGATCGCGCCTATTTCTATGATTCCACATATTGTCCAGTTGAGTATACACTTGAGACACCAAACTACACCAATTTAATATCACAATATCCACTACGAATCAATTTGCGAATAAAAAACAGCCTCTTGGAAATTTACTGGAAAAAGTCCCGCCAAAAAGCCCACCGGATAATTGCTAACACCGTAAGATTGTAATAAATTTTGCAGGAGAGTAAACTCTCGACATTTTTTTTTTCATCTAAATTCGATAATTTATAATGTACCTATCGGAATCTATTTCAAAATAAAAAGTTTACAAATCAACAGAATTTTTAGGGTTCCGTTCCCGAAGGGTCCAAACGGAGCCCTATTGATGTCACTCACGTGTCCGTTTGTCCGTCTGTTAGTCTGTCAATCTGTCTAACTGTCCGTCGTCTGTCACAAAATTTTCTTCTTAAGAGGCCTCTTACAGTCCACTAGCGCCGCCAATCGAAAAAATGTCATAACTCGTAAATAGAATCAAAAATACAAAATATGTTCTATTATTAGTGTGGAAATGGCAATAACGTAATTGTATAACACCTTATCAACACTTGAAATATAGCTGTTTAGCTAAATCGTGCATTCAAAACATAAACGGCCGTTTTTGTTACAAATGCACGATTTAGCTAAACAGCTATATTTCAAGTGTTGACAATGTGTTATAAAATTACGTTATTGCCTTTTCTACACTAATAATAGACCACATTTTGTATTTTTGATTCTATTTACGAGTTATGACATTTTTTCGATTGGCGGCGCTAGTGGACTGTAAAAGGCCCCTTAAGAATTTTTAAACTTCCCATTGACTTGAAATTTTGTGAAAATGTTTATTATTACAAATACCAAATACCAAAGTAATGATTTCATATGGTACGGAACCCTAAATGTCCGAAGTCCGAAAGGCATTTGGCCAGTTTTTTTATAAACTAACGGTGACATATAAAATGCCTGCAATATTATGCCTGTAGAAGTGCAGATACGGAGGCGATAGTTTATATTTGATTAGCTTTTACTTGCGGCTCCGCTATCATGGCCTATCCAGCAGGAACTGTTCATTTTTCCGAGAGTAAAAGTAGTACTATTTGTGTAAATACAAATCAGTACTGAGAAAAAAAAAACAACCGAATTCCAAAAAAGAAAATACATAAAGAGTTTAAAAGTAACTTTAATTTCGGAAGTCGGTGTTTATATTTTATTTCTTCGTTATTTGACACCGACTTCCGAAATTAAAGTTATTTTTAAATTCTTTGTGTATTTTCTTTTTTGGAATTCGGTTGTTTTTTTTTGTAAAAATGTTTTTTATTTTTCACTTTTTAGTTGTTATACCCCAGAACTAACCCCAAAACCCCAATAACATGGAACGTACCATGAAACCAAAACGTCATCTAGGTTTTCCTTTTTTTTCGTTTTTTTTTCAGTTTTTCAAATTGTTATAAAATTTATATGGAACCATCTCGGGAGTATATTCTTTCAGATAAAAAAAGAATTTTGAAAATCGGTCCACAAATGACAGAGAAATATATATAAAAAAAAGAATACAGTCGAACATAGAACCTCCTCCTTTTTCGAAGTCGATTAAAAAGCTAGCTCTGAAAAGTTATCTATTATAAAATCGAGATTTGTTCTGCTGAAAAACTCAAAAGTTAATACGAAGGTATACTTCTGAGTCTACCTGCATTACAAAGTAAGTATTATTGCCACAAATGGTATCCACAGCCACACCACATTAATACAATCGCCAGGTTAAGTTATTAACTGAAATTGTGCTAACGATGCAATTAATTCTATCTGGTAATCGCTTTTGTTCACTCTAAGTTTTACAGTATTTAAGGTAAATCAAAGGTAAAAAACTTTGACGGCTTAATGGATGAAGAGAGAGAAAAACCAAAGACAAGATAAGATGGATTGTGTGAGGAATGACGTTAAAGACAAGGGATGATAGCGTGGCGGCATGGTGGCGGCTGACGAATTTAGTTTAATCACAGATTTATTGCCACCAGCTGCATCAGACGGCTTGAAAAGTGAGTTGTTGTTTTTAGTTGAACTTTTTCCAATGGTATCCCACAGGACCATGTCCCAAAATAATACGATTACACTTACCTTTTGACACCCGCCACTTTGAGTGTCTATGACACTTCGACTGTCAAGGCCAATTTAATAATACCTCACTTGTGAAAATTCATCAATCACTTTTCCTTTTATTTTTTTATTGTTGATAGGCACGCGTTTGACCACTAACTCACCTGATGGTTAGCGATGATGTGGTCGAAGATGGAGCACGCTTGCCTAGAAGTAACCGATTGACTTGAACGGCGACGTTTGATGTAACATGCTGGCCTGGTTTGCACGTTGTACAAGTGAGGTAAATATTACACTCTTTAGAGCGTATTGCCAATCGATGTACACGTGCGCATTATAGGTCGGCTATACAAAAAGCTCGTACAATGCTCTGCGAGTTCAATATAATAACGCCTTCAGAGTTATGTTGGGGTTACCGCGCTTTTGCAGTGCATCGGGAATGTTCGCGGAGTATGGCGTGCCTGATTCTTATGCTATTATGCGGACACGAATAGCATCCCTAATGCGGCGAGTGCGCGATAGCTCCAACAGTTTGGTGGCTATCGTGGCCAGCAGATTGGTCAGTCCAATGATGTGGCACTGGATGACCACTCATCGTGCATCATTTTCTTACATAAAATGAGAGATACATTATGTGTGTGTGTGTGTGTGTATCCTTTTGTGTGTGTCTTTTTGTTATGTGTATGCATGCGTGTGTAAGTAAAATTGTAATATTTAAATATGGACTAGTCAGAAATTTTGATTTGATTTTGATTTGTTTTAAAGACTCCCAGGTTGTAGCTATCAGGAAACACACACTCCGGTAGGGAACAGACTACAGGGCGTGCCAAAGAAATGGACATACAGATATATATGTATCTACGTATGTTTATATCTTTGGCTCGACGTGTAGCATATACATACGTACATACAACTTTCGAAAAACTCGTAGCGGAGCAAGCGGATAAAAAAACCACCGGCGAAGTGCGTGTCGCACTTCGCACATGTAGGGTTCCGTACCATATAAAAGAAATCAATATTTTGGTATTTGTTAGTAAAATATACCTACGTAATAATAAAAATTATCACCAAATTTCAAGTTCATATGTCAATGGGAAGTTAAAAAATTCTCCAGAACAAAATTTTGTGACAAACGGACACGTGAGTGACAGCAATAGAGCTCCATTTGGACCCTTCGGGTATGGAACCCTAAAAAAAAAACGATACCCTTCAGGGGTAGTTGGGTAAAAAGAAAACGTGTTTGGGGTAACACGTTCTCAACATAACATGGGACAAAGGCAGGAAGGTGATGATGATGATGTATTATTTCCTCATCATTATGAGCGAACAAAATATAGGCGGCAGCGACCTCTTGCGCCCGGCCCTGGTTCAGGCCATGGTACGGGGCGAGAAGGAATGGGAAGCAGTCTCCTTCTTCTGCGAAGCAGTAATGCTCGCGAAGGATAAGGCGGAACGGGTGAGGGAGGCTCAACGAAGCGGCCCTCACGCCCCCAGCTGCAGCCGCCGCAGGAGACGCCCTGGGCGTAGGACGTCGCGAGATGATCTCCAGCCACCGTAGACCCGGGCCTGTGGGTAGCTCGCCGTCCGATCAGCACCAAGCCCGTGAGTGGACGGCGAAAAGTGTTCCACGCGCGCCTCAAAGAAATGATTGTCAGCCACCACTGACGGGGCCCATCATGGCCGGTGCCTGCATGCCCAGGGGTAGCGGATAAATTTGTAACATGTTACCGCTCCCCGGGCACTCAGGCCAGGAAGCAACAGGGGTGGGTTTTAGTCAGTAAGAGTCTGACACGCCCTCTCGCTCTACCCAGAGCGGGAGATGTCATTGGATGATTTCCAACCCCAAAAAAAAAGGAGCGAACAATATATTGTTTTCACCAATGCAAAAAAAAAACAATTCATATTTCACTGAGTGACTTCGTTAAAAACATCATCTATCATGTTTCTCGAAATTGCTTCCAAGTCACCTCTATGACTGAGTGAGTAACAGTGCCAATTTCCCAGTTACCAAAACACTTTGAACGATATTGTCTCGAAAACCCCAAACGCGAGCAATAAATAAACCGCGAAGATAAAATGTCTGCCGTAAAAATACAAACGAAACAGGTTATGAACCAAATTGTGGGGAAACGTGAGAATTAATCTCCCTACCTCATCTCCGCTTGTTGACAGCCAAGCTTAATCTATTCCTCTGCAGATAATCCAGCTTAAATGTAATTTATCTTTTTATTAAAAAAATATCTTCAAAGGTCGTTGGGGCAATTATTGTTAATTCTTAGGTACGTTGATAAAGAAATGAGGCAAACAAGTAGGTAGGTGATCTGTCAGAGTCAGAAAAGCGATAATAAATATGAATAGTTTCATCTCCAGAGGCGCTTTCTGTGAACCAAGGTAGCTGGAAACAGTGGTTTCTATGAAAAAAGTTCACGGCAAGAAGTGCTATCTATGAAGAGGGATCTCTGTGTACAGTGCTTCCTATGTACCGAGATGTCTACAAACAATGTTTTCTATCAACAAAGTTTTCGGTGAGACGTGCTGTCTAGGAATACAGATTTCTATTAGCTGTGCTTTCTGTATGTAGTCGTATCGTACAAGCGTGTTTGTATCTTAGGTTCCACACTCGCTTTTAACAGATATTAATTTTGATAAATATGAACTTCAAAAACAAATCGTTTAGTTTAGTTTATTTATTAATAATTATCAAAAATTACATGTCAGGTTTGTAAAAAACAAAAATAAAATAAAAACACAAGTCAATACGAATACATTATAAAGAGCATCAAAAACAAATCATAATAAATTAAAACAATAATAAAAATAATTATAATTACGGAATAGATACAAAAATATAAAAATAATTGCAACAATTAGGTACCCAGAACCATTCTTTTAGGTCATATAATGCCTGGTCGGTTAGCCAGCTTTTAAGCTTCGCTTTGAACGCATTGTCAGACGTCGCGCTTAAAATGTTATCCGGTAGCCGGTTATATACCGATGGACCCATAACATGAATTAACTTTCCAGATTTAGATAGGGTGTGTGGGTAGCCAGCTAATTTGTTTCTACCACGAGTATTATATAGTAGCCATGTCTATCTCCGCGTTTATTATATTCGTTTAAATGTTGCCTAACGTATACCGCCGCCTGTAATATCACCATAGCGGGAACAGTTAATATTTTTAACGCTTTAAAAAGTGGTCTCGCGGTGGCATCCCATTGTGGTCGCGTAATGGCTCTCACGGCACGCTTCTGCATCCTGAAGGCTCGCTCCCAATCGGCAGCTCTGCCCCAGAACTCAACGCCATACTGAAGAACCGAGTGTACTTTACAAGGATTCCCTTTTAAAAAGTTAGACTACGCACGCAAAATCCGTGACAAGTAATGGAAAAGATACAAGCCCACAGATATTTTAAAATAGAAAAGACGAAAGAACTGAATTTTCAGTTCTGACAAGTCACGAGACCAATTCTCTTATTCTAAAACCTCAGTTTTGAAATAACTCTATTAAATATTCAGCAAAGTAACTTTCTTCTGGAACATCCCAGCATTTGTTATGCCAAAACCACAAAAAGTAATAAAAACAAATTGACCTTAGAAAATCAAAATTATTATTTTTATTCAACCACAAAGTTTCCTCGGCTGAATTCTAAAATTCTTCCTTTGTATAAACATCTGGAAAGGAACGTTATCTTGTAACTAGCCCCTAGGGAGAAATTGTAACTCCACAGTTTAGTTCAAAACTCTAGTCAAACATCTTGACCTTAACCTTTTTGAGAAAGTTTTTCTCTCTACAAATATACTGTGAATATAATTTTGAATGTTTTTTTTTTTTGGTTCTTTTACGAAGTGCTAGTTTCTTGAACTTGAGAAACTTTTAGAACGCAATACAGTATTTCGGGGTTCATTAAGAATTAATTTAGGTTTACTTAACAATTAAAACAAAGGATGTCTTATTATTTTTGTATTACAATCTCTCGTCACAGCCTATCATTTTTTTTTAAATTATTTAATAATTCATTTAAAGGCCTTCTCGCGGTCCAGTGGCGCCCTCATTGAATAAAAAATCGTAGCTTATCACAGAAAATAAATATTAAAAAATCAAACTTCACGTTTGTTACAAAGAGGATAAAGAATTTTTACGTTGTTAAAACAGGTCTCAATATGTTTCGTATCCAAAGTAGTAGGCAAAAGTGCCGAAAACAGCCGTTTCTGACACTTTTGCCTACTACTTTGGATACGAAACATATTGAGACCTGTTTTAACAACGTAAAAATTCTTTATCCTCTTTGTAACAAACGTGAAGTTGGATTTTTTAATATTTATTTTCTGTGCTATGCTACGATTTTTTATTCAATGAGGGTGCCACTGGACCGCGAGAGGGGCCTTAAACAAACAAGACAATTGAAACAGAAAAATTGGTATAAAGGCGATGCTTATTTCTAGTGAACTCTGCCAACATACCTGCGAAAGGAGAGTTGGAAAAAAAGAGAAGTAGTAGAAGACACCGGGTGTAAGAGTAGAAGTAGAATCGGTAGTGTGGGGAGGGGATTTAAGGCACAGTTATTTGACTTATAATGATTTTTATTTGAACATCACGTCTCAACGACTAGTCTTTTTTCTTTAAAAAAATATATGTTACTCTTGACATTTTTTTTCGTAATTTGATATGTGAATATTTGAAATTATATTTTTATAACATAGTGTAATTAATTTGTAAAGTTATGTCGAACACGAATAAAAAATTGAGAATTACGCAAAAACTATAAAGCGTATTTTTATGAAATCTTCACCATTTTAAATATAATTTAATTATTTAACTTTTAGTATACGTGTTTTAGTATAATATTTGTTTTTTTATGTATAATAAATTAATAACACGTCTAATTTCGGACAGCTCTCCTTGATGGGCTTGTCCTATTACTGGTTGGACGTACGACGCGTTATGTGAGCTCAGCACAGAACATGAAAGCTAACCACTCAAGGTCGCTGACAGTTAATAGCGCCTTATGGAGATTCCTGAGATGCCACCTGCAAGGCCTGGCGCAGTAGAAGGGCAAGATTTGGAAAAGCGTTCCCGCAGATAGGAGGGTGTTTTACGGTGGTGAAGGATGATAAATAGCAGACACAATATACGAGAGTTCCTGAGAAATCGAATAGGTAGCCACGTAACTTGCGAAAGCTGGAAAAATGGTTGAACACAAAACGAATACAAATATTTTTCTCTCTCTCTTTAATCTCCTCAGTAGCATCCAAAACACAGGAGTCGGCGTAGTCTATGATGAGCTGAATGAGTGTTAGGGTAAGGGAGATTTTGGTGTTCAAGGGCAAAAAGCTCTAGAGGCACTTCAGCGAGTGGAATGTGTAGTGCACTTTGTGACTAACTTCAGTGACATAGGCGGTCCACGATAAGTAGGAGTCCAGGATCACCCTCAGGTTCTTAGCTGTCTTTGTGTATTCAATCAGAACTCCATTCAGATAGAGTGGAGACAGCGACGCAACATCAAGCCGGTTCCGTATAAAAATGAAATAATGATCTCTGGCGGAGGGATCCGCCTAAGATTTTCTGGGGTTTATTTCCAGCCCTAAGGACTCACGGTGATTCACGGAGGTTTACGACGGACACGGCAGCTTTAACATCTTCCCTAAGAAAATGGTGGTAGAGCTGCAGGTCGTCGGCATAGAGATCGAAGTAAAAGGAGATGACTCTGGTAACAGAACTAATAAAAAACTTATCTATGCTTTGCTGTAATTTACATATTTTGAATTTAATTTACGACACTGATACATAAACCTTTTTTTTCTCGACGATCAGAGTCTTCTTGCAGACTCTGACGGGTAGTGACTACCATTGAACTATATGTACGCTTCGTTAGCGTCAATCAAAATTCACACGGGTCCGTTCTCAACACATTTAGAGTCGAAGGCCCTATTCTATACAACGCTTATAGTATGCCCCTGAAAACAACAATTCAGTCCACTTTTATCATGTTAAACCATAATTTGCTCATTATCAGACCAATTCCCGATAATAACTGAAAAAAACAAGAAAACGAAAAACAAAAATAACCATCCGTCAGTTACGACCACGGACACATGATTACTGTCTGAAACAGATAGCTTACACGCCACTGACATATCTCTGCCACCCAAACAAAAAGGGGCGTATCTGCTCTTTTATGCAAAATTGAGATATATATGCATCTAAATCAGAAAAACACGGCAAATAAAGTAATACTTTTTTTATTTATCTACGAATTTTCGTGCTCGAGTTACAGTTGGATAAAAAACCTAGTTTCGAATAACACAAAAGTTAAACATTTCAGGGACGTACTATGACGTGTTAATGCCATCACGATTCCGTTGTGAGAAAGCGATGGTGCTATTTTTACTGTAGCTCCGTCTTCTTCTTGCACTAAAGCAATGATGGCTTTCTGTCTCAAAGTAAGGCCTCTGATCTTTTTAACACGCTTTTATTAGTCTGGTATGTATCTATGTAACGAAATCTTTGAACGTGATTTTCACCCACTCAATGTCACAATCCGATGTTTTAGACGTCGGATTGAATTGAAACGTCGCACACTTATCAAGGACCGATGACAATACAATAATTAAATAAGTTTGTCCAATGAGAACTAAAACGTAGAAAATAAATAATAGTTTAAAAAAAACGAAAAAGACACGCTTTTGTAACTAGAAGAAATAAAACGTTTTTTTTTCGATAAAATGATTTTTTTCTAAATCACTCTATTTTTATTGTACATGAGGAAAATTATTATCTTATTTTTAGTTCGGCTTGTTACAAAACCGTTTTTTTTTTACTTTTGTTTTTATGTATTTTCTCAGTTTTGTGTTTTGGTCAGGTACGCCCATTTTTGCTTATTGTAGCAGAACTGGTCGCGTCCGATCGGACGGCCGGTCGTCCCGGACAAGGGTCGGACACCAGGCAGACGGACAGTTGTGTCTGGTGATCCGGACACTCTTATTGACAAGTGTACCAATGTTTTGTTTCTGAATATATTCGGTGATAAGGTTTTTGTAGTGATCTCGTATTGCTAACTGGTAGTTTTGTTAGGTTATTAACAATTTTTGTTTAAGAACCTGTGCAGGTTCTTAAAAAAATTCGTATGGCTACTCCACTGAACGTATAGAAAACAATCCATACTACAGAACTCTGTCTGTCTATCTGTCTGTGACATCTTCACGATTTTACGGTGAACGGGTTTGTGTGAAACTTGGCACACGGGTAGATCATGTCCTGCAGGCTTAGCATGACAATTCTACAAAGAATAGACAAAGTTATTTTTATCTAACTTGACATCTTTTCTGCCCGAGCATCATGTTGTCGACTGAAGAATTGAAACATTTCTTCTCTTCAGTTTTAACATTGTATGCTTAGAACGGTAGAAATCTTTCTATAATCTGTCATTTTGTTTATTCTTCCGTCGACAAAACCCGTTTCTATGGTGGTCATGCTACGCGTGCAGGAAGAATACAACGGATACTTTTTACCCGGAATGATGTTCTCTTGGGATAATTTTCGACTTTCACGCGGGCGAAACCGCTAGCAGATGCCAGTTTATAATAAGTTCCTACAGCTCACTATATCTTGCACCTTGTTTTTGCTATGGGGAGAAACCTTTGATAGGCGCCTGACTTTTGGGGAATAAAGCAGAGAGTGTGAAAATCTTAACTCAATAAAATCACTCCGGTGATCACCATCAACACATGGAACGGGGCCCCGTTGCCCCTGAAAAGAACCCACTCCGGAACCCCCTCTGTGCAAAGCCTGTTAAGGCAACTCCTTGAAAAGACTGTAAAGCTAGCCCTTTTTTTCGTGGGGGTGTGAAATCGTCCAATGACTTCTCCCGCTCTGGGTGGAGCGGGAGGGCGTTCCAGACTTTTACTGACTAAAACCCACCCCTGTTCCTTCCTTGCCTGAGTGCACAGGGGTGGCGTAACTCTGTTTCGATTTATCCACGACCCCTTGGCATGCATGCATCGGCCATAACGGGTCCCGTCAATTGTTGCTAACATCTCTTTGAGGCGCGCGTGGAAGACTACGCGCCGTCGACTCTCGGGCCTGGTGCTGATCGGACGGCGAGCTACCCATTAGGTACTTGCCGTCCGCAGGCCCGCGCCTATGCCTACGCCTACGGTGGCCGGAGATCTTTTCAAAACCCCCGGTGCCCAGGGCGTCTCCTGCGGTGGAGTGGCGTTACAGCGTAGCGGGTGAGGGAGACTCCACGGAGTCTCCCTCACCCGCTACGCTGTAAAAGTAGCCCTGAGGCTCGCTGTGCACAGCCGCAAGTAAACACAGTGCCGCTGTCTTCCCTGGAATCACTCGGCGGGCGGGAGTCCTAACTCTGAGCACCCGTGATTCCAAAATCCCGCCTGCATTAAGGGGTGCATGGGTTTCGGCCTATCTGGCGTAGAAGCGGCCTCCCCGACACCTTCGCTTCGATCGTAATCGGCCTTCTCACGATTCCGCTGAGCGTCCTCTTGGACCTTTTTTTTTAGCACCAGTACTAGTTGAGACAAAATGGCTCTTTAATTTAATTAACTTAATATGTACGTTTGATAAACAAACCAAAAAAACTATAATCATAGTCCTTAGACCATTCTAACCTAATAAAATTAAAGCACAGAAATTAAAACTGTCAGAAGCAAAAGCAACATCAATTGGGTGCGGTCCACACAATGTTAAATTATGTCATTTATCGTAAACCACAGCGTAAAAATATCATTACGTTGTGGACCGCATAAAACAGTTCTGTTGCGTTTTCGCCCTTAGTGAAACCAATTGTGTACATAGCTCGGTCGCAAGCCTCAGCAACAGTCAACAACATACGTCTAGGGAACAATGGGAAATTTTAAATTGGACGTGTTGGGTGAAAGGGGAAGTAATCGTAATTTTGGGGAAATATCAAAACAACACAATATTGTACCTTTGGGACATTTTTGGGACAACACCACTTTGATGTGGATTTCGGTTCAAATTTTTACAACAAGTGGTATAATACCGAAAATCTTTTTTTTTTGTCAGTACGATTGCAGAGGGAATTTGTGCGGGTTTATTTTGTTTCATCATTGCCGTCAAACCTTATCACTTCATACATAGTAAATGGAATGCCTCCCACATGATGAAGGCTGGATGCAGGTCATCGGGACCTGGCGAGGGTCACGGGAATTCGATGGATGCAAGACGCACAGGACTGGTCGTTTTGGCGACACTGGGACAAAAAACGATCACAGCTGGACAAAGGCCTGCCCGCCTTTGTCCAGCTGTGAACGTTTTTTGTCTGAAATGATGCTAATGATGAAATCGTAAACTTATTCTTGTATCATAATTTTCCCTAGATTTCCACTATAGGATAATACCTAAAAAAAATCTAATGAATCCGTCAAATAGATTACCAAAAAATATTGAATACGTATTTTTTCTTTTGCCACTCTTTCTTTCTTTTGATGACACGGTGTGCAACACTTTTTACCACAAAGTGACGTTACAATCCCGCACTTCTAAACTTTGATGCGTTTTATCTTTGTAATTTTTTATTGGTCTGTTATAGCAAAAAATAAGTGTATATTTTTTGATAATCTTACTTACGAACTAAATAGAATTATTTTCATAACCAGGAATCTAACTACTATTGAAATAAAGAAGGTTATAATTTATAATGGAAATTATATTTTCATAAACTTTGATCTGCAAAGTTTGTTTGTTAATTATATAAAGACTATCAGATACTGGTGTAGAGACAATGTGGAAATAATATAGTACTTAAGTAGTAAATCTAAACTACATATTTAGTAGTCAAAGCTGTCTAGTAGGTAAATAAATGTGATTCCATTCACAGAGACTAAGCCAACTTGACAACCATTAATGGATCCATTAAATCTGAACCGAGGCTTATATCTATCTTAAGCTTATTCCAGGTATTAGCAACTAAAACGGGCTTATTATACACCTTATCCCCGAGTTCGCTTATCACTATAATGTTCCAGATAATAAGATTTCGCGGAACTCAGCGTAATGTAACGACTCGCAGAGCGCTTAATGTTCGTTTTGATAAAAACGAGATTAAAGAGGAACTCAAATGGTACCTGGCGCGCCCGAGCGATAGGCGTTTCTGTTCAAATATTGTACACACTGCTGAAAAGAATGGAAAACTGATTATGAAAAACCGGCCAAGTGCGAGTCGGACACGCGCACGAAGGGTTCCGTACCATTCTCTATAAAAACGGCAAAAAAAATCATTTCCATTGTATGGGACCCCACTTAAACACTTTTTTATTCTATTTTTTAGTATTTTGTTGTTATAGCGGCAACAGAAACACATCATCTGTGAAAATTTCAACTGTCTAACTATCACGGTTCATGAGATACAGCCTGGTGACAGATGGACAGTGGAGTCTTCAGGGTCTACTAACGGTCCAGTGGTAAAGTAGTAGGCAAAAGTGTCAGAAACGGCCGTTTTTGGTACTTTTGCCTACTACTTTGGATACGAAACATTCTAAGACCTGTTTTAACAACCTAAAAATGCTTTATCCTCTTTGTAACAAACGTAAAGTTGGATTTTTTAATATTTATTTTCTGTGCTATGCTACGATTTTTTATTCAATGAGGGCGCCACTGGACCGTTAGTAGGGCCTTAATAATAGGGTCCCTTTTTACTATTTGGTACGGAACCCTAAAAATGTGAAAGGTATATATATAAATCTGCCTTTTTTTGCTGTTGGGGGGAGAACCTACAAAAGACGCCTGGACTTTTGGGGAACAAAGACCAGGGAGTGTCCCTAATAGCATTTAGTGTAGGGCCAACAATAAAATGATAGCATTTATTGTTGGCCCAACCAAATGCCAACAATAAATGCTATTAGGGGTGGGATTCTTACCTCACTAAAACCATCCTGGTTTGATCACCGGGATGGTTTAAGTAAAGTAAGAGGTAACGGGACCCCTTCCATGTGCTGATGGTGATCCAACAGCACATGGAAGGGGTCCCGCTCTTAAAGACCACTCCGGAACCCCCTCTGTGCAGCGACTGTTAGGGCTCATCGCTGAGGAGACTGTAAAGGGGTCTCCCCTTAGCCTCGCTGTGCACGTCAGCAAGTGATCAGTGTGCTACCGTCATTCCTTGAATCACTCAGTGGGTGGACAGAGTCCGCACTTTGAACGCCCGCGACCCCGGAGTCCCGCAGGTTGTTTCGTCGTTTTAGGAGACGAGTCGGTTGCTCCCTCGATGCCTCCTTCTCCGAACTGGAGCAGTCTATCTGTCTAGCCTTTTCCCAATTATATTGGGTGGTGTTGTTGGATTGGTGTTGTTGGTTGGTTGTTGTTGTTTGTGGTTGTTGGTTGTTTTTGTTGTTGTTGGTTGGTTTCGTTGTTGGGTTATTGGGTTGGTCGGCTGTTGTTGTTCTTTCTACAAATTAATGTATTGTCTTGTCTTGTCGGTTCCCAGTCAAACGGGACCGGCAATTGGATAACAGCATTTTTTGGAGCGACTGCCTATCTGATCTCCACAACCCAGTAGCTGGGTAACACGATACGCCTTGGCAAGATTGGTGTCAGATTTGACGCAGTGGTGATGAAATAATTTACACAAAGTAAAGCGTCTGCCTGGGAACCCTAGACTTGCAACGTGTCAGTCGCGGCCATTACCACTGGGCCACCACTCTCGGACACATAAACATACCTAAGCAATTTAAAAATTATGCAGGGATCCTTGAAGATAAATCGAAAGCTTTCCTCAAAATTCAAACAATGTGTCAGCCATTACTTTGGCAAAAGTGTGTCAATGAAAGGACGCAGCCTGCCCTTTGTTCAAACACACAACGTTTGCTAATATCAACACGCTTTTATTCGCAAAAATATTCAATTTTAGCATGAAAGAGGATTCCTCTTATTGTGAGAAATGAGGAATCCTCGCGAAGAATTTTAAAGGTTAGTATTATCTACAAGTACCAATGTATCAACGCTCGTTATAATATTTTAGACGTATGGGATGAATGAATGATAAATTTGAATGAAGATTTTGGGTTGTTTTGTATTGTGTTCATTGGGTTTAGGTATACGTTGTTTTGTGATACGATTACAAATCTATTGTTTTGAAAGTTATTTTTGGCCAACTATGTTCCCTATGGATTCATTTAATTTACTGAATATTTCAAACATAACTGGGTTGTCGCGGTCAGATGGAGAGGCTTTGTGTAAAATTAAGCAGCATTTGCTTAGTTCGAAGACAACCACAAAAAGTGGGGAAAATAAGTTAGCCTAGAACTTATTCTTCTACTAAGCGTATCTATACCAATCTATGATTGGCCTTAAACTTATTTACTTAGGATGAAAAATTTGTAAAATCATTTCTACAGATATTCAATTTAGCTCCCACTTGTTTAAAAAAACATCGTGTACCTGCGTAGCTACACAGTCTGCTACGTTGGTAGCGTTACCAACGTAACAGAGTGAACATTCATTCGTTCATTCATTTATTAACATGTCAGCTAATGACACATTCGCCGCCAAGCGAGCGCAGAGAGATGTTATCAAATCAGCGTGGAACATTCCAGAATAATAATAATTGTCGGCAGCCCGTTACAGGCATTAACGCCGAATAAAATTGTTCGTAAATGTGAAATGTCTGTGTCTGATGCCACACTTGCCACGTTGATGTTGGTTTCTAGTACCTTTAGGAAATGTGACTAAATGTTGAAAAGTTTGTACATTACATACCAAGACTTCTCCGTGTCTTGGGAAATACGTTAAAATACTGATCTTTCTGTCATTTGTAGATCTTTGACAGTCGTTAGGGGTAGACGAAAGCAAGAAATTCGAACACCAGTCATGGTTTTTTTTTTTTTTTCGGGGTGGGAAATCATCTTATGAGTTCTTCCGCTCTAGGGTGGAGCGGAAGGGCGTGTCAAACTCTTACTGACTAAAACCCACCCCTGTTCCTCCCTGCCCTACGCGCCCGGGGGCGAGGTAACTCTTTCGAATTTATCCTCAACCCCCGGGCAGGCACTGGCCGTGGCAGGCCCCGTCCTTTGCTGACAACTCTTTGAGGCGCGCGTGGAACACTACGCGCCGTCGACTCTCGGGCCTGGTGCTGATCGGACGGCGAGTTACCCACTACTCGCCGTCCGCAGGCCCGGGTCTACGGTGGCCGGAGATCGTCTCGCAGCCCCTGGCGTCTCCTGCGGCGGCTGCTGCTGAGGGCGCTAGGGCGACTCTGCCGTTGTTGAGTCTCCCTAACGTGTGCCGCCTCCCTCTTTGCGAGCATTACTGCTTCGCAGAAGGAGGAGACGGCCCCCCACTCCCTCTCGCTCCGTACCATGGCCTGAACCAGGGCACGGCGCGAGAGGTCGCTGCCGCCTATCGCATCCACGAGGACACGGCGGTGTTCTGCCCAAGCGGGGCAAACCTCCGCCGTATGCTCCACCGTGTCCTCTGAGCCAACCTCGCAGTGGAAACACGCAGGGGTCACCTCCGCCTTGATCCGACACAGGTACCTCCCGAAACAGCCATGTCCGGTGAGGACCTGCGTCAGGAACACCAGTCATGCTAAAGGGTAAAAATTTTAACACCACTCTTGCTAAAGGGTAAAAATTCTACCACCAGTCTTGCTAAAGGGTACAATTTCTAACACCAGTCTTGCTAAAGGGTACAAATTCTAACACCAGTCTTGCTAAAGGGTACAAATTCTAACACCAGTCTTGCTAAAGGGTACAAATTCTACCACCAGTCTTGCTAAAGGGTACAAATTCTAACACCAGTCTTGCTAAAGGATACACATTCTAACACCAGTCTTGCTAAAGGATACACATTCTAACACCAGTCTTGCTAAAGGGTACACATTCTAACACCAGTCTTTCTAAAGGGTACAAATTCTAACACCAGTCTTGCTAAAGGGTACACATTCTAACACCAGTCTTTCTAAAGGGTACAAATTCTAACACCAGTCTTGCTAAAGGATACACATTCTAACACCAGTCTTGCTAAAGGGTACACATTCTAACACCAGTCTTGCTAAAGGGTACACATTCTAAAACCAGTCTTGCTAAAGGGTACAAATTCTAACACCAATCTTGCTAAAGGGTACAAATTCTAACACCAGTCTTGCTAAAGGGTACAATTTCTAACACCAGTCTTGCTAAAGGGTACAAATTCTAACACCAGTCTTGCTAAAGGGTACAAATTCTAACACCAGTCTTGCTAAAGGGTACTATTTCTAACACCAGTCTTGCTAAAGGGTACAAATTCTAACACCAGTCTTTCTAAAGGGTACAAATTCTAACACCAGTCTTGCTAAAGGGTACAAATTCTAACACCAATCTTGCTAAAGGGTACAAATTCTAATACCAGTCTTGCTAAAGGGTACAATTTCTAACACCAGTCTTGCTAAAGGGTACAAATTCTAACACCAGTCTTGCTAAAGGGTACAAATTCTAACACCAGTCTTGCTAAAGGGTACAAATTCTAACACCAATCTTGCTAAAGGGTACAAATTCTAACACCAGTCTTGCTAAAGGGTACAATTTCTAACACCAGTCTTGCTAAAGGGTACAAATTCTAACACCAGTCTTGCTAAAGGGTACACATTCTAACACCAGTATTGCTAAAGGGTACAAATGGGTAGTCATATTTTAGATACTGCTTCTAGGAAATGGACAACTAGGAACGGTTCTTCAAAGAAGTCATAGTAAATTCCCAAAATAAAAATTATTTTCGTATATAAACTTTTCATCAGCTGATCAAAATTAGTTACGCAGCGACCTACGTGGGTGATTCAATGAGAACACGATCGCGAAGCGAGGCGGTGCAAATGGAACAAACAATGAGGCGTCGCCCTAATACAAAGCAAATACTCGATCATCGCACGTTCGCGCGAATTTTAGTTGTACGAATCCACGATCAGACATACTGATGTCAAATAGATGTCCTAAATAGCATGGTTCTCGCAGAGCGGGGTGAGGGGTAGGGCAGGACCCGACCTGCCAGCGCCCACGCGTGGTCTTTCACATATTTCCCGAAAGTAAAAACTGGGCGTCCCCGATGTCCATAGTTAGCGCCGATGCCAAGCAAACTGCGAGGTGGGGTCCATGACCGCTCGCGTCGTCACTTATTCGCGTTCTATTAGGTCACCTATTTTTTAACATCGCGAGAATGTGCGATGGTCGCATCGCCATCTCGCGTAGTCGCGTTGAATTAGGACGACGCCTGATGACTCTATCGCGGCGTCCTACGTGACCAACCGCACGTAAGTGCGGTGCGAAGCGAAACGAACGCGATCAGTTAGTTAATATTTTCGCGCGAACTCTTGCAGTGTGGTGGCTTGTTTTAAATAAATTAAAATAAATAAAAATAAATAAAAGCTAAAAATGGTACAAGTAGAAATTTTTATTAATGCTATTCAAGAACGGGGCTATACTATAGGATAAAAGGAGTAAAAGTCACAATAGCTTATCATCATACCGCGAACAGGAAGAATTAGTCTAAGAAGTCAGCAATATTGTTTAAAAAACATTGGTTGAGCCCGTAATTTTTAGAATTTCTTCGAATTTTCTTGAAAAAAAATGTTTTTTTCGATGGGCAGATGCAGTTCTTAAAATATGACCACACCTTTCTGTTACACCCTGTATATATTTTTGTCTCATTAATACAAGAGTTAAGAGTGAGCGTCCTCCTTGTTTTTACTCTTTACATTCCTCAATTAAATCAATAGTACACTTGCATACATAACACCCTCGCAGTCAGCGAGTGAGACAGCTCCCCAAAGCTACAGCAGCGACTCTGGAGTCCTGCAGGCTCTACAATACTGTGTTCCCCAGTTACTGGGTAGTAGAGATCAGATAGAGGGTCGCTCCATGTTAAATATTGGAACTCAGCTACATCCGGTTAGACTGCAAGCTGACGAAAGTAGTTGGGGAAAAAAGGCTAGCCAAATTGTTTTTCTTTTTCAGGAACGTAGCATGTAGCGTTCTGAAGTTTCCGCCGACGCATCCATCTATATATTATTATATAAAGAAAGATACTGACTTACTGTGACTAACTGATCGATCATCGCACAGCTGAAACCGCTGGGTCTAGAACCATGAAATTTTGCACAAATGTTCCTGAAATGACGTAGGTGTCCACTAAAAACGGATTTTTGGAAATTCACCCCCTAAGGGGTCAAAGTGAGGGTTGAGTGGGTAACTCGCCATCTGATTAGCACCAGGCCAAAGAGTCGACGGCGCGTAGTGTTCCACGCACGCCTTAAAGAGTAGTCAGCAATACATGACGAGGCCCGTCATGGCTGATGCCTGCCCAGGGGTTAGTAAGTAGAGGATAAATTCGTAAGAGTTACCTCGCCCCTGGGCATTCAGGGCAGGGAAGGGACAGGGGTGGGTTTTAGCCAGTAAGGGTCTGAACGCCCTCCCGCTCCACCCTAGAGTCATCATTGGATGATTTCCCACCCTACAAAAAAAGGGGTTAAAACGAGGTTTGAAAGTTTGTGTGAAGTAATAATTCCACGCGGGCAAAACTATGTAGTTTGAGATAAAGGTGTATTTCATATATCTAAGTACTTATGATGACCGCAGGATTTAGTCACGAGACCCTAATAGTCGGTACCTGAATTCACCATAAGTACAGTTCTCGGCAAACATCTTGGCCGCCCTGAAGTTGAATTTCCAATGCGCAAGGCGCAGCGCGAGTATGAGATTTACTACTGCGCAGCCATTGTAGCGAACTTCAGAGCGGCCAAGAAGTTTGGCGAGAACTGTATCTTACTGAAATCTAGGCCGGGAACACCAACAGACAGTCAGATGTTACGTTTTATAATAAACGAGTTGTCCCGGCAGAACGTTGTCTTCACCAATTTTCTGAGTTCATACGAAATCTCGTAGAAAAATAACCGGCCAAGTGCAAATCGGACCCGCGCATGAAGGGTTCCGTACCATCGTATAAGATAGAAGAAGGGTTCCGTACCCGTCAAGCACCACATTAGCAGACACAATTAAAAACCTATTTTCCTGACCTGAGGGGCCTGACCGATTAAGAAAGCCAAAAAAATTACGTTTCTAGTACGGTAAAAATAAAAATACTTAATTTTTTTTTTTTTTAAATTAAAAGGGACTCCCCTTTAATTTTTAAATTTATTTTTATTTTTATGATTTGTTGTTATAGCGGCAACAGAAATACACATTCTGTGAAAATTTCAACTGTCTACATAATTACGGATCATGAGATTCAGCCCGCCGACAGACGGACGGACCGACAGCGGAGGCTTAGTAATCGGGTCCCGTTGATTACCCTTCAGCTACGGCACCGTAAAAAAGGCTTTAAGTTTTTCCCAGATTCCAGATCACTTGAGACGAGGATTAAACGAAACTTCAATATTTTTGTGGCAGACTACTTAGGTACCTACAGTAAAAAAATATTGCAAAACTACGAGAAGAAAATTTTAATTAAAAGAAGGAATGATTTAAGAGTTCGTGCTAAGGGTCACAAGGGCCTCTTTCTCGAGAGTGCCTGTTTTTAGTCTGAGTCAGGGAAAAATTCTTGACTTTGAAAGAACCTTGAGTTATTGTATTTTATTAAATGAAATATTTGTTTGTTGTTTGCGGTTCGTCCTGACAGGGATTAGAAAAACTATTTGTAAGAAAAATAAAAACAACTTATTCAAAAACTTAGTACTTACTTATTATGTTTTGACCGCCTAAAAATGACTTTAAAACTAATCCTACTTAAAATTATAAATGCGAAAGTTTTTATAGATGAATGGATGGATAAAACAATTTTTTTTTTACTTTTTTGGCCAACCCTCCTCTCTGGTGTTAAGTTCTGCATTCATATGGATTGATAGATATTTTTTTTTTATTTATTTTTTATTAGTGATCAAAATATTTATAACAAAGTATTACATATATATGCTAAAAACCACAGAAGCCTTTGATGGCTTATGTGTATATATTTTTTACTCAATCACGTTACGGCTGAGCAGAATCGGATGAAATTTGGCACAGAGATAGATTATAGTCTGGAATAGCACATATTCTATCATTTATAATGGGAGAAGTTCTAATACCACGCGGGAGAAGTCGCTGGCAGGAGATAACAATATAACAAAAAGGAATTTTTTTTGTTCATCTGTAGGAAGTAATGTCTAAAGTAGGTACTGTTCCAATTTCTGAACAGCTTTCACTGATGGAGACCTCTGGCTTCAATTAAATAATTATGTATTTATTTAATAAAACAAACTAAACAAACCAAACAACGGGTGGCTAAAGTAATAACAGTCGCACGGGTCGATCCATCAGGTTAAGCTACGCATGCTGGGGTTGGTCCGTGGATGGGTGACCATTTTTACATGCCGAGACTCCTCCGTGCCTCGGAAAGCATGTTAAGCCGTTGGTCCCGGCTGTCAATCGTGGACCTTTGAAAGTTGTTACGGGTCGTCAGAAGCCCGAAAGTCTGACAACCAGTCTTACCAAGAGGTATCGTATTACCCAGTTACTAAGTTGTGGTGGTCAGATAGGCAGTCGCTCCATGTAAAATACTGTGTTATATATATGCTATTCAGCTGCATCCGGTTAGACTGGAAGCCGACCCCAAGATAGTTGGGAAAAGGCTAGGCAGGTTGATTGATTGAGAACCAAACTATCTGAAAAACTTTCTTGCACTGTAAACGCGTACTCTTGTAAGCATAGTTCTACAATATTGCTCCTGAAATGCCCTGACGTTCATGCTTTGAGCGCTACCACCATTGTTATCTTAGCTTGCCTCACCTCTTATAAAAAAATCGCAAACACATTCACAAAATACACTAAACATTCTTTGAAACAATGTCACCGTACTTGTGGGTTCGTTTGAAGAGAAAAACCAACAGAAGGTAATATACCATAGATCAAAGAATTCGTACATAGAATAGATTATATAAGGTTACTGCTAGCTCGATATATTCCCAGCAGCACGTGATAGTGTAACCTATTTTCAACAACTAAGCACCCGAGGAAGCCAGCCATTAACCAAGGTTTGTAGAAAATCCAAGTTTTCAATTAGTAATTTAAAAAAAAATCTGTCAACAACAAAGAAACTAAAGTGGTCCTAGGCCAAAAAAGCTTGGTAACCACAGGTCGAGAAGCTAAATACTCTCTCCACTATGTGTACTCGCTCAGCTAATACAGGGTAGCAGCACGAAGGCTACGGACACGTAGTCAGCGGGCGCGGGGCGGCGGTGCGCGACTGTGCTACGCGTTATTAAGGCGCAGTTTCACGACTTTTAATGGTTTTTAATTGAACATCAAGTCTAATCGAATAGTCTTATTTCTTTGAAAAAAATATATGTTATTCTTGATCATTTCCGTCGTAATTTGATCTGAGAATATTTGAAATTATATATTTATAACATTGTGTAATTATTTTTGTAAAATTATGTCTAACAATTGTAGCGAAATGGCCTAACGTATGTTTTTGGTGGAAGAAGCTCTCAGTAAAGAGCTACAGTTTTAGGTATGGCACATTCACTTTAACACTTCACACAAATATGTCCGAACATTCGGCCGATATTTCGTAAAAACACTTCGGAGTAGCTCCCTTTTTTTGTGGGGTAGGAAATCATCCAATGACATCTCCCGCTCTGGGTGGAGCGGGAGGGCGTGTCAGACTATTACCTACTAAAACCCACCCCTGTTCTTTCCCTGCCCTGAGTGCCCAGGGGCACGGTAACTCTGTTTCGAATTTATCCACAACCCCTGGGCAGGCATCGGCCAGGACGGGCACCGTCATGATTGCTGACAACTCTTTGAGGGGCGCGTGGAACAATACGCGCCGTCGACTCTCGGGCCTGGTGCTGATCGGACGGTGAGCTACCCATTACTCGGCGTCCGCAGGCCCGGGTCTGCGGTGGCCGGAGATCGTCTCGCGGCGCTGGAAGCCCCAGGCGTCTCCTGCGGCGGCTGTTGCTGAGGGCTTTAGGGTGACTCTGTTGTTGAGCCTCCCTCACCTATCCCGCCTCCACCTTCGCGAGCATTACTGCTTATCAGAAGGAGTAGACTGCTTCCCATACCATGGAACCTCTCGCTCCGTACCATGGCCTGTACCAGGGCCGGGCGCGAGAGGTTGCCGCCGCCTATCGCATCTACAAGGACACGGCGGTGCTCCGCCCAAGTGGGGCAGATCTCCACCGTATGCTCCACCGTGTTCTCTGGGCGCTCTGCGAAGTGGTAACACCCGGGTTTTTCCTGCCGCCCTATGCGAAACAGGAACCTCCACTACGGAGTTGTACATTTTGTTGAATTCAAAATAGTGGTACTGAGTGATTATTTACATATTAGATGTAGAAGTGAAGTTGATAAATTATTATAATGACTAAAACTAAATTTAAATACTTACTAAAAAAAGATTTTGTCGTTTGCTCGAACAAAATATCTAAACAGCGAGTAACAAAGACAATTATTTCTCATAACACAACACCACGCCGGCCCCGCTTTAGCGCCGCGCAATCTGCCCGCTGGCTCCGGGTCTCCGTTGCCGCATCGCTCCCCACGCCGCCGCCACCACCGCCCCGCCGCCGCCCGCTGACTTCGTGTCCGCGGCCGTAGGGTTGAACGTTTAGCAGTTTCGCATCTGAACTTTCCTAATCTATGGTAGTACCTACCTAAACAAACACTGGTATGAACAAAATGTGTTTGTTCTCAACGACTCCACATTTATAGTGAGTATAAATTATACACCTTGTATGAACGTAAGAAAGGTTAACTGAGCCCAACATAATGGGGTATGTAGTTGACTTTATATACATACCTACACTGGCGATCCACTCCGGCTTCGCACGTGCGCAAAATGACCTGAATAACAATACTCAAAAAGAGCCTGTGTCACTCAGGAATAATGTAACTTTCTACTAGTGAAAGAATTTTTTAAATCAGTTCAGTAGTTCCAGAGATTACTTCCTACAAAAAAAATTACAAACTTTTCCGCTTAATAATATTAGTGTAGTAGATTATATTAATCACGCCGACAAACTGGTACAATTAAATCTTAAATTTTTTAGGGTTCCGTACCCGAAGGGTCCAAACGGAGCCCTATTGCTGTCACTCACGTGTCCAGACGGACACGTGAGTGACGTCCGTCTGTCTGTACGTCGTCTGTCAAACAGGTTTTTCAGCCAAACGGGTGCAATATTTCCGGATTTTCCTTGCGCTTTACCGTGTTTGTGTTTTTAGTCGACATGTCTTTACGTGTTCCCTTAATTTGTATGGAAATATTAGTTCAACTAAATTTGACAGCTCTAATTTACTTCAGTCTCTTTTTTGTTTTATTACAGAGAAAAAGACAGCAATAGCCTAAATTAAGTTTAGTTTGTACAAACCAGAACCGGCACCACTGTCTATCTTTTACCAACTATTTTGGGGTCAGCTTCCTGTCTTACTGATGCACCTGAGAAATACTATTTTACATGAAACGACTGCTTATTTGACCTTTAAAACCCAGTATCTGAGTAAAATGATACCTGTCTACCCGCATTAAGGGTCTACTACCGGCCAAGTGGCGCCCTCATTGAATAAAAAATCGTAGCATAGCACATAAAATAAATACAAAAGTGTCAGAAACGGCCGTTTCTGACACATTTGCCTACTACTTTGGATACGAAACATTCTGAGATCTGTTTTAACAACGTAAAAATACTTTATCCTCTTTGTAACAAACGTGACGTCGCAAAATGTCACCGTGAAAACGAATGTCCTATTAGCGAAACGTTCTATTCGCAAAATTTCCCATTCTGAAAAGCTCCCATTCGCATAAACTCGTATATTTTGCGTCAAATCTCAATGTCCGATACTAACCTGATATCAGATGACGACCGATTGGCGTAGTTGGCAGTGACCCTGCCTTTGAAACCAACGGTTGCAGGTTCGAATCTCGTTAGAGGAATATCTGTCACGGACGACCGGGAAGCGAACCCGAAAAGTTATGTATAAAGGACACTCTAAACTCATTTAACCAATTTACTATTGAAACGGCACTTTAGCTGCACTAAGTGCTTTAGACTAAGCACACATTACAAACTTTTATATCTTCTATGTTTACAAGTTCTCTAACAAGTGACTTCAAGTTGACTATCAGCATCTACTGCACCATTTTACAAACTAAACGTATTAACCGTACAGATTGTATACACTGAAACACTATTCATACATTTAACCGTGGTGGAAAATCTTAACATCGTGATTTAGGATTTGCTCTTCTAACAACGCCATCTATCGGCATAAAAGTAAATAATGTTAGCCCAAACGTACCTCCTCTAAGTCTTCCTCGCTCTCCTTAAAAATTAACATGAAACAATGAGTTCTTTAAATTCAGCCCCCATTTTACAAAAACATCAGTCACTTCAGTGTTCTCAAAGCATCTCATAACATCACGTCCTTGAATAAAACCTAGACTTGATAGATACCCTCTCAAAACCTAAGTCCTCCATATTTTTATAAGAAACCCGTCCCTACTTCATCTCCATTTCATATATCGATGGTCATTTTGTATTTAAGTCACCATGTTACTTAGAACCTCGAAAATGTTTCTTTCTGATTGAATTATGAAGACCGAGAGGGTCAGTGTAAGCTAGCCAGTACTAGGTTTAGGCTTAAGGCTAACTTCGGACAGTCATATGACATAATATCTTGCTCTTTTGTTAGAAAATCGCGTCCATTTCTCAAGGGGATAGGGCCACGTAGAGTATAAATGCAGTGCACGATTTTACGACAACATTTGTTGACCGATATTATTCTCATTGTGAAATGGAAGATGCTCTTGTGAACAAAATGTCAGCCATTTTCTTTTCAGTATTTGCTTTTTTTAACACACGTTTATTAGCTTTGTAAAAATGTAATGTAATGTATATCTTATTTATGTAACGGAATCTTTGAACGAGATTTTAACCCACTTTTAAACGTCGGATTGAATTGAAACTTAGCACACTTTTCAAAGACCAATGGAAACACAATAATTTAATAAGTTTGTCCGATTAGAACTAAAAAGTATAAAATAAATTATAGTTTAAAAAAACTAAAAAATACGCTTCCGTTACTAGCCGAATTAAAAGATAGAAAATAATTTTCTCGTTCAATTTTATCGTAAAAAAAAGAAAATACACTAAAAATTAAAAAATTACTTTAATTTAGGCAGACGGTGTTTGTATTTTATTTCTGCGTTGTTTGACATGGACTGCCGAAATTATAATTTTTTTTTAGTGTATTTGTTTTTTTGGAACTCGGTTGTTTTTTTTTTTTTGTAAAAAAGTTTTTTTTATTTTTCACCGTTTAGTTGTTATACCCCAGAACTAAAAACCCCAATAACATGGAACGTGGAATTTAAACATACTCGTATCTACTCGTAATTGAAGAAAACCTCATTTATGTATAAGTACGTATTTATCGTTTTTGTTCAGTTTAGCAAAAAGCGCTGAAGCAATTTCGATAAAAATTATGAGAGACCACCTCGGGAGTATATTCTTTCGGATAAAAAAAGATTCTGAAAATCGGTCCACAACTGATAAAGAAATCAGTGGACATTTCAGTTTTTCAAAAAGTGCTGAAGCAATTTCGATAAAATTTATATGAGACCACCTCGGGAGTATATTTTTTTTGGATAAAAAAGAATTTTGAAAATCGGCCCACAACTGACAGAAAAATCGGTGGACATACATGAAAAAAACATACATAATAGTCAAACACAGAACCTCCTCCTTTTTCGAAGTCGGTTAAAAAGCGTGGGGTGCTAGATGTCAATTGTCGTAAATATTTTTTTGACAGGTATAGGTAAAAGTCAAGTCATTAAGCACGTATTTCTGGAGCATGTAACCACTTATAAGATTTTTGCATGAATACACAAATGTTTGGTTCTTCTTCCGAGATTAGTACCTACACAAAGCTAACGAAAGTTCGGTCCAGTAAGTACTGAACACATAACTATTCTACCTCGTTCATGAGTAGGAAAAACTTTAATTTAAAACATCCAACAAGCCTTTTAACAAAGTAAACAAATTAAAAACGAACACTTACCGTAATCAGCATCACAATATTCAATTTCCGAACTTTGCCGAGTGCCAACGAGTTGCAAACATGCATTTTACTAAGGAATTAAACGAGCTGCCGAGAAGCATAGACGGTCTGACGGTGCCAATGGGCTATTCACTCCAATGTATTTCGAAGGAGAATTTCAAAAACTGCTTTCTTATCTAAATTGAATATTCGTAACACCTGTGCTTATTGCCCATTGCTCTGTATATTCCTGCATGACAACTATGGCCCCTACTTTTGTGAAGAAAGAAGATTCTGGATTTGTTCGAGTTTTCGTTTGAGAGCGCTCTCGGTTTTTCGGATTATTGCCACTTATCGGATCGACAGTACTAGAATAAATAAAGAATAAGAATAAAAAGCATTAAAACCTTTGTTTGGTTTTCAAAATAAGAGGTTTAGACATTGGCCCTAAAACTAGGCAGCGTCTGTATCTTGGGGGTCGGATCTGTGTTAGTACAGCTAAACTTCCTTGAATAGGTGTGCAGTTGCCACCCTTTAGAGTTTGATTAAAAACAAAAACATCCTATATACTGTAGCAAATGTATACACTGCCTAAGTCCGCGTGTTACCGGCCTTCAGCTGGCAGTTGAGAATATTGAGGAGTGGTTCGAATATAGAAGGAGTACGTCATAACGTTTGTTTTATGAGTTAGTTCTGCCGGCCCGTTGAAAGAAGGCACATGTATTTTTTTTTTATTGTTGATAGACACGCGTTTGACCACTATCTCACCTGACGGTAAGCGATGATGTGGTCGAAGATGGAACACGCTTGCCTAGAAGTAACCTATTCACTCTTGACTTAAAGACTCCCAGGTTGTAGCTATCAGGAAACACAGACTCCGGTAGGAAATTCCACTCCCTAGCCGTACGCACAATGAATGTGTTCTTAAAACGCTTTGTGCGTATGGATGGGATGTCCACCATGAACCGGTGGCACTTCGCTGGACGTCTTGTGGTCTGTTGATGAAACGGGTCAAATTATGCAATTCCGATTATGTATTACTTATCTTAGTAACAATATAAAAGTCTATGCTATCCCTCTTTCTTTCCTCACATGCTTTCCTACATGTAAGCCAGTCACTCTTACACACCACACTCTCGCAAGCAGCGAGTAAGATAGCTCCCCTAGCTATAGAGCACCTCTGGAGCCCCGCGGGCTTCACAATTCCTATCCATTATGACTGTCTTCAATTGAAACTGTACGTTTTAAACGTGGTAAACATTACACTTCATCTGAGGAAGGTGGGTGACATTATTAATCATGGGCCACCTTCCCCAGAAAGTGACCATTAACATTTTCGAGAGTAGGTATGTATGTGTGTTTGTATGTCTATTTCTTTGGTCGCTCTGTAGCCTGAACGGCTAGATGGATGTCAACAAATGAGGCATCATTAAATTTGGCTTGAATGCCAAAGTGACAACGAGAAAAAAGATGGCGGGCGCCACTGGCCAATAGGTTAGTGACGTCGTATTTTTTTTCGAAATGGTCATGTAGGGTATCAAAATAAAAGGCGAGACATGATTCCAAAAATATGATTCACTAAAATGTAGGAAATAAAAATATTTACTTCTATCGAAAAACCCAACTGCAAACAGCGGTTTTTTGTTTTTTTATGTACCCCAGATATCAGGTTTAATGAAACTGTGAGAGACTTTCTCCCTGAAACTTCTAGTACAGCCTCCCAGTCTGAAAACTATCAGGGACAATCAAACGACTGAATTCTTTCCACGTAGCCGTGTGCCGTGTTATCGCTTCTTATATGTCTACATGTGTGATAGCTATTGTTACAAAAGATGCCTCCAGCAATATCAAAGGTTACTGGGTCAAATTGACCTTTTTATGTCTAAAGTATTTTTTGCTGAAATTTTTTGCAATAGTTTGACTAAAACGATGTTTTTTGCGTGTTTTGTCTGCATTATGAATATGTAACTTTTATTTTGCAACTACTTTTGATTTTCTTAAAAAGTTTGTTATACATAGTCAGGCAAAAATTCATTATAAATTAAATTGAAAACGAAAAATAATACATGCTTGCCTCAGCTTTGATGTTAATTGAAATGAAGCCGGACAATAATATTAATATTTATGTAATATTGTAAAAATAATCGCTGTCAACATTTTAAAACGTCCAACCTATCCCTAGATTTATAGCTTTATTCATCTGTTATCGGAAAAGATATTTAAATATCATTATAATATTCCACAACGTTCCCTTCAAATCCTTACAGAATTGATTCTAATCAAACAAAATTATTCTCGCTTCATACTTTATTTATTAAATTTAGTACCACCCAGATATCAGTAGTATCTAGATCAGGGATGGCGAACCTTTGGAACGCGTGCCATAATAATTCGGGAACGCCAGTATAAGATATTTAACATCTAGGTAATTTGAAAGAAAGTAATCACAATACCTTTCTCTTTTATTTAAATAAACATTCAACTGTAAACACGAATTTCAGGTTGCAAATTAAAAGTTAATAGCATCTAGTTTTATGTTTTGTCTTAATGGACAAAAATCGCAAAGTCAAAATTCTTTGGCGGCACCGTGATTACACGGTGCCGCCGAAAAAAATAAATAAAAAAAAAATAAAAAAAAAAATGTAAAAAAAAATAAAAAATCAAACAAAAAAAAAAAAAGCAAAAATTATGTGGCCATTAGGCCACATAATTTTTTTTAAATGTTATAATGGCACGTTTTCTAGTAGGTAAAGGTTGGCTCCGTAACCGCACGCCGGATACGGAAGCCATCGAGGCGGAGCTGTACGAGGGGTACAGAGCTGCGAGGACCGCCCTCCAAGCGGAGATCATCCGGGCCAAGGCAATGGCCCACGAGGAGTCGCCGGGGACTCTGAACAGAGATCCATGGGGGCGCCCGTACAAAGCGGTGCGGGAGAAACTCCGCCCATGGGCGCCCCCACTGACGCAGAGCCTCCAGCCGCAGATCGTGGAGGGCGTGGTGAGCACTCTGTTCCCCTCGCGAGGGAAACATACTCCCCCGCCTATGGCTCCGCCTCCTGCGGTGCCTGACGCGGACCAAGACGACGACGACGACGGCGTTGCTTCCGAGGTGACCGAGGTAGAGCTGTGAGCGGCGGTGCGTAGGCTGAATGCCAAAAGCACCGCCCCAGGACCCGATGGCTTTCATGGGAAAGCCTGGGTCCTGGCCTTGCAGGAGGCTCTCGGGCCTCGACTCAGAAGGCTTCTAAACGCATGTTTGGAGAGGGTTCAGTTTCCACGTCGTTGGAAGACGGGGAAGCTGGTCTTGATCAAGAAGCCGGGGCACCCCGCGGACTCTCCGTCCGCTTACCGGCCCATTGTGCTGCTCGACGAGGTGGGCAAACTCTTCGAAAGAGTAATTGCAGACCGCCTCGTCGGGCAGATGATGCGGGTGGGGCCGGATCTGGCGGAGACCTAGTACAGCTTCCGCAGGGGGCGCTCCACGGTGGACGCCATCATGCGCGTACTGGGAATGCAGTGGCCTTGGGTAGGGTCGTCTTGGCGGTCTCTCTGGACATCGCCAATGCCTTTAACACCCTGCCCTGGAGTTGCATAGTGGTGGCACTCCGGTATCACCGGGTGCGCCCTACCTCCATCGCGTGGTCGAGGCGTATTTGACGGACAGGGCCGTCATCTACCCTGGTCACCAGGGAGAATGGAACCAGCGAGAGATGTCGTGCGTTGTTCCACAAGAATCGGTCCTAGGGCCGCCTCTGTGGAACATCGGGTACGACTGGGTGCTGCGCGCCGATCTCCCCATTGGCGTCAGCGTATTCTGCTACGCTGATGACACGCTAGTCCTGGCGCAGGGGTGGTCACACTAAGCGGCGGTGCACAAGTCCAAGGCCATGTGTTTTCATGGTCCTCGGAACGTTCCCAGATTACGGTAGGAGGGGTTAACATTGGCGTCAAGGGGACGATGAAGTACCTGAGACTCGTCCTCGACAGCCGGTGGAACTTCGTGGAGCACTTCCGACGTTTGGCTCCCAGACTGGACAAGGTCGGGGCCGCTTTGAGGCGGCTTCTGCCCAATCTGGGGGGGCCAAACGCCTTCTGCCGGAGGCTCTTCGCGGGGATCGTGCGGTCCATGGCCCTTTACGGGGCACCGGTGTGGGCGCGTTCATTGAGGCAGCGATTAGCTTGCCAGATGAACGCGTTCCAAAGGGTCATGGCGATCCGTATGATCAGAGGATACCGCATGGTCTCCCGTGAGACTGCGAGCCTCCTTGCCGGACTGTCACCATGGGATCTCGGGTCAAAATCCTCGCGCACCTATATGAGTGGCGCGAGGAGGTGAAACGCCGGGATGAAACTCCGCTGCCGCGACACCTCGCGGCTCGGCGGACAGAGCTCCGGAAGGATCTCATGGCGACATGGAGAGAGCGACTGTCGCAACCCAGCACTGGGCGCGCCACCATTGCGGTGTTAGTGCCCCTCTTTGAGGAGTGGCTGGATAGACGCCACGGCGTCCTCACCTTCCGCCTGATGCAGGTCCTCACCGGACACGGAAGTTTCAGGAGGTTCCTGTGCAGGATAAGGCAGAGGGAAACGCCCGGATGTCCCCACTGTGAGGATCGCCCAGAGGACACGGCGGAGCACACGGTGGACATCTGCCCCGCTTGGGTGGAGCCCCGCAGTGTCCTCGTGCAGATGATCGGTGGCAGCGACCTCTCGCGTCCGGCCCTGGTCCAGGCCATGGTACGGAGAGAGAGGGAATGGGAAGTAGTCTCCTCCTCCTGCGAAGCAGTAATGCTCGGGAGAGGCTGCAATGACAGCCTCGCTCTAACGCCCTGAGTAGCAGCTGCCGCAGGAGACGCCAGGGGCTTCCGGCGCCGCGAGACGATCTCCGGCCACCGTAGACCCGGGCCTGCGGACGGCGAGTAATGGGTAGCTCGCCGTCCGATCAGTACCAGGCCCGTGAGTCGACGGCGCGTAGTGTTCCACGCGTGCCTCAAAGAGTTATTAGCAAACAGGACGGGGCCTGTCATGGCCGATGCCTGCCCGGAGGTTGAGGAAAAATTCGAAAGAGTTACCTCGCCCCTGGGCATTCAGGGCAGTGAGGAACAGGGGTGGGTTTTAGTCAGTAAGAGTCTGACACGCCCTCCTGCTCCACCGAGAGCGGGCGAAGTCATTGGATGATTTCCCACCCCCCAAAAAAAAAAAAAAAGTTGGTAAAGGTTCGCCATCCCTGATCTAGATATTTGATTCAGGGTTTATTTATAAAATGGCAGGTTAAATTTCTTATTTTGTTTATGATTATAAACGATTTCTAATGACCCGAAATCGCATAAAATTCTGCTGTTTTAAATTAACATAAATGTATGCAACAACTGATATTTTCTTTTTGTTTCTGGAAACTTGAGCCTAGTTTCTGGTACTAAACTAATGCAACAAATTGATAAACGCGTGTTAGTTGATGTGATTGGTTGAATTAATTTTCAACAGCGAATATGCGAGGTAAAACAACGCTTGCCAAGGTCGGTCAGAGGATGGGTGATCATTTCCGCGCCTCGGAAAGCACGTTAAGCCGTTGATCCCGGCTGGCATTTGTAGATCTCTGACTGTCGTTACGGATTTTCAAAAGCCAGAAAGTCTCCAGTCTTGCCAAGGGGCCAGACCCAGTTTCTGGGTTGTGAAGTTCAGATAGGCAGGCGCTCCATATAAAATACTGATATTTGACTACATTTGGTTTGACAGGAAGCCAACCCCCATAAAGTTTAGAAAATACTCGCATTTAATTTGTGACGCGTCGAAACGGTTTTTGTACCAAAAACCAACAGCTAGAATATATCATCATCTTCCTGCCCTTATCTCATGTTACTTGGGGTCGGCGCAACACGTTTTTTCCTTCCATTGTGTCCTGTTAGCCGTCACGCTATCACTAACTCCCTTTTCTTTTATATCACTCCTCACACAATCCATCCATCTTTTCTTTGGTCGGCCTCTCCCACTCCATCCATCCACATTACCACATATTACCACAACAGCTAGAATATATAAACCAGCATTTAATCCATTTTAACCCATCAATAATTCACTTGAGCACGTACAGAATTTGTCTAATACATCGTTTACTGGTTTAAATTTATTGATCTCATCGTGTATTCATCTCGTAAACACCTTAATATTATTTATGTTGTGAACAACACAATTTTGCATTCATATTATGGCTGTTAATTTAATTTATAGCTTATATGACGGACTCTGCAATCTATTTAGAAGTGTTACATTTGTATAGAATGTACTACTAATCAGTTGGCATACACATGTACACCCACATACACCATACAGTAGAATGACACAGTCCACTTGAGATAAGTCTTTTGTTGATCATTGTAAACCTTGACCGTAAACTGCCTCTTAAAATACAGGTTTAACCTTGTTTAAGAGGAAGAGTATAATTCTCGTACAGAACCTGCAACATAAACTAAAATATATTTTTAACCCAAACATCAAACTGTATTTCAAACTCTGTATGTTTTTTGGATAAATAAAGATTATTATTACTATTAGCATACGTTGTGTTTTACGGATGACCTGGTGAAGGTCGCGGAAATTCGCTGGATGCGGGACACACGAGACCGGTCGTTGTAGTGATACTTGGGGAGGCCTATGTCCAGCAGCTGAAATGATGATGCTGCTTCGGCTCGCTTGTGAGTCTCGGTATCTGTTTTACAGTAAGCAACCCCTTTCTTTTCTTGACCTGCCTTTTAATGCATTTAAAACTAAAGTCAAATCCATCATTGGTGCCGATTCTCTTAATAATAACTAAACTAAAATTAGAGAATCGCTGTCTTTTACTAAAAGGCAGTGCGAGAAAAGGACGGCTATAACTATGAACTAAGTTAGAGATGTCAAACTAGTTTACGCCTTGCGCATCACCGTGTTTTTAATCGACATGTTTTTACGTGTACACTTAATTTGTTTGGAAATATTAGTTCAACTAAATTTGACAGCTCTAATTTACGTCCCTTTCTTGTTTTATTAGAGAGAAAAAGATAGGAATAGCTTAAATTAAGTTTAGTTCGTACAAAACAGAATCCGCACCAATGTCTATTTAAATGATAAGAATAGTTGGTCGCTGTGTTGAACGAAAGAGAAATGTTACACTGGATGTTCTTTCCCCATAGTTAGCTTATGACAGGTTATATGGGTTCATATACCTAATAAATGTTTACTTATTGACTTGATGGCCCTGATATCACACATGTGGCTTCGAATCACAGCGCTATCGACAGATACTGCCGTTACGGTAGGAATTGGAGGTTTATTTAATTTGGTTTTGTTTTATGGTTTATGCTTGAGTTTTTGATGGATAATGGAGTGTGCTGGGTACAAGTGACGGATAATTAAATTTTATGATTGTATTTTGAACGATATGTCTTTATTTTTTCTGTTTGACATTTATTACATACTATATGTTAAAGTTGCTGCATACAATTAAATAGATTCAAGTTCTTCAAATTCAAACTTAACAGACAGATGTGTTGCTGGAGAGTTTGTTGCTCCACTTCTTCTTGACAGCTATAACACTAGGAAGTGGCGACGGGGTGTCGTTTTTGGGGAACTGTCTTTATGTAGAACTTTGATGTTCAAAAAGTGCTGGCTGAGCCATTCCTTTTGCTTTTGATTTTGATGATAATGATTCTGAAATATGTTCAATGGAGAATGATATAAATAAATAAGTGAATAAAATTAAAAATAAAACCTTTTATTTCATCCAGAAAATACTAGTTTGCGAAGTTAATTAGTTTTGTTAGTATCAAAAGAACTAGAAGTTTATTATTTAATAATTAGTAGTTACAGTTTTATAAAAAGATTTTCAGATACGTTAATATTATAGTGAAATTATTCTGTAAGAACCCCTCTGCAGGTAAAGGCCTCCTCAAAATTGAGCCAGTTTTCTCTGGAATGCGCTGTTTGTATCCAGTTTGGACCTGCTGTGCGTTCAATTTCATCATCCCATCTATTGCTATGTAGAATGATATACTTATATGATCATAATAACATCCAACTATCCTACTAGGTAATATTATTAATGCGAATGTTTGGATGGATAAATGTTTTTACTCAATCACGCTAGAACGGCTGAACGGTTCTGGATGAAATTTGGCACAGAGACAGATTATAATCTGGAATGGCACATAGGCTATAATTTATAGTGGGGGAAGTGAACGTGGGAGAAGTTACTGGCGCTAGAACTATAATATACAGGATGTAACGAAAAGGTGTGGTCATATTTTCAGAACTGCATCTGCCCATCGATATGAAAAACTTTCTTCAAGAAAACCTAAGGAAATTCTCAAAAAATGGTTATACCTCCCAAACAAATATTGATCAGCTGATGTTAACTTTGTATGGAAAGTCCAATATTTTTTTTGGGATTTTTCTGTTTTTTCTTAGAGAAAATATAAAAGAAGAAAGAAGAGACCTTCACTCGAGGTCTTCAAGAAGAAAATTAAAGAGCACTTCCTTTCACATTGACATAATATTGATATATATTGGTATTTTTTTAGTATACATATATATTCAGATAATTATACTTATTTATGTAAGCTTATGTTGTACACTAGATCCTACCCTCAAATGTGATCTCTCTCTATCACTCAAAGGTTTGCTGGGAGAAATCTCAACATTGAGTTAAGCTCGCCTTTGTACATTAACTATTTAATCACTGTGTACTATGTTAGTTGTTTGGTGTACAATAAAGAATTAAAGAAAGAAAAGTTATTTAATTTGCACAGATTACAAACGCATATTAATTTACAAAACCCTAGTATACAAGCAAAAATAAAATTAAACTAATTGACTAATGTCTAATGATCTCGTTTCTGGTGGCACCACTACGCGCCATAGACGAAACGTAGGTCTATGACGCCTCAATCAATGACAATGACATTAGGAGATCACCCCAGCGAACAAATCGGGACGTATATTACCTAACACAAACGTAAAGACAAGGAATATTACATAAATGAAACTGTGCGTCGTATCCATACAAAAATTGTAATTGCTCATCGAAAATACTGTGGCTTCGGATGGACCGAAAATCAACAGCGCTGGTAGTCTGCAAAGACCAAGAGTGACATGTTGACGCTATGGCATGGTGTCACACTTTTCCGTTACAGCCTTTATACCTAGTAGGAATAAATCCAGTCTCCATCTGCGGCAAAACTGCAAACGAGAAGCCAAGTTCTGAAAGCTGAAAAACTAAATAAAGTATAACAGTAACTTGTGCACACAGATTCTTGAGACAGGCGTTATTTTTTAATTTTGCTCAAGCTTAATTAGTACGGAGATTTATTTGCTAAGCGTGGTAGGGATTGCTTACAAGAAATTGTGTTCTAAATTATTGTAACTTCCTTTGTAAATCGGTACATGGCGGACAGCCCACCCATACGCACAACCCGTTTTGGGAACACATCCATTGTGTGTACAGCTAAAGAGTGGAATTCCCTCCTGGAGTCTGTGTTTCCTGATAGCTACAACCTTTTTAAGTCAAGAGTAAGCGGGTGCCTATCAATGATAAAAAACCAGCCAAGTGCGAGTCGGACTCACGCACGAAGGGTTCCGTACCAGTATCTATAAAAACGGCAAAAAAATCATGTCTGTTGTATAACCCTGAGCCCGGCGCCCTACTTAAATATATTTTTATTCTGTTTTTTTAGTATTTGTTTTTATAGCTGCCACAGAAATTCATCATCTGTGAAAATTTGTACATCACATAAACGTAAATATCACAACTGTCTAACTATCACGCTTCATGAGATACAGCCTGGTGACAGACGGACAGACAGACAGACGGACGGACAGCGGAGTCTTAGTAATAGGGTCCCGTTTTACCCTTTGGGAACGGAACCCTAAAAAGTAAACCTTTCCTCAAAACTGTTTACCAAAAATAGTAGTCTTATAAAAAGCGAGTGTTTAGTCTGATTTTTTTTTTTATGCACGGTTATCCAGTGCCAACTTTTTTTCAATATAAATAATAGGCTCGCGTTTGACCACTATCCCACCTGATGGTAAGCGATGATGTGGTCGAAGATGAAGCACAGATGCAGTTTAAATAGTATGTAGTTTTATAATTATACAGAATACTGTCATTTTTTTTCCATTAGAATGCAGATGTAATCTAATGTTTTAGCAGTATTTGGCCGCAAATGTGTCGAGTCAGCCTTCTCGGCAAACTTCGCTGAGGTAGTCAATACTAAGACAAAATTCTCAGCTTTATTTTATCGAGATCGCGCCTGTTTCAATGATTCCACATATTTTCCACTTGCGTAGACACTTGAGACACAAAATTACACCAATTTTACTTCACAATATCCACTAGGAATTTATTAGCGAATACTTAATACAGCCACTGATCTTCACTCGAATATTGATTTTTTCAATCTTAGGGAAATAACAATTTACTTTATAACCTGACTGCCTCTGAAGGAATGTAATGTTTTTTGAGAGTATATAGGTATTGTATGTTTGTGAGCTCAATAAAAGAATAAATAATTCATATAATTCTTTTAACTAAAAAACTTTTTTACAAAAAAAAAACAACCGACTTCCAAAAAAAAAATACTTACACTAAAAATTAAAAAATCACTTTAATTTCGGAAGTCGGTGTTTGTATTTTACTTCTTCGTTATTAGACACCGACTTCCGAAATTAAAGTTATTTTTTCATTTTTAGTGTATTTTTTTTTTGGAAGTCGGTTGTTTTTATTTGTAAAACAGTTTTTTATTTTTAACTTTTTAGTTGTTATACCCCAGAACTAAAAACCCCATTAACATGGAACGTGGAATTTAAACATTTGGAGAACACCAAAACGTCATCGAGGTATACGTATTTTTCGTTTTTGTTCAGTTTCTCAAAAAGCGCTAAAGCAATTTCGATAAAATTTATATAGAACCACCTCGGAAGTATATTCTTTCGGATAAAAGAAGAATTTTGAAATTCGGTCCACAACTGACGGATAAACAGGCGGACATACATAAAAAAAAAACACACATACAGTCGAACATAGAACCTCCTCCTTTTTCGAAAGTCGGTTAAAAAGAGTTATGAATATGAATGTGGATGGATGTAGAGGGAGAGGGAGGCCAAAAAAAGGATGGATGGATTGTGTGAGCAGTGATATGAAAGAAAATGGAGTTAGTGATAGTGTGACGGCTGACAGGACAGAATGGAAGAAAAAAACGTGTTGCGCCGACCCCAAGTAACATGGGATAAGGGCAGGAAGGTGATGATGATGTTTGTGAGGTCGTGGCTAAATTAATAACAGCCGCACGGGTCGACCCATCAGGTTAAGCTACGCTTGCCCGGCGTTGGTCGCTTTTTTTTTTTTTTTTACATACCGAGACACCTATGTGCCTCGGAAAGCACGTTAAGCCGTTGGTCCCAGCTGTCAATCGTGGATCTTTGACAGTCATTACGGGTCGACAGAAGCCCGAAAGTCTGTCATCCAGTCTTACCAAGGGTTGTCGTATTACCCAGTAACTGGGTTGTGGAGGTCAGATTGAGAGTCGCTCCATTTAAAATACTGGTATCCAGCTGCATCCGGTTAGTTAATTGGAAGCCGACCCCAAGATAGTTGGGAAAAGACTAGGCAGATTGATTGATGCTTGTATAATTTGTAGGTCTATTTTTTTGGTACACCCTATAGCCTAAATAGCTGAATGTATTTCATCTAATGCATTACATTAGGTTTGACTACCAAAAAGACCTAGGCTATTTAACTAAGAAAACTGTTTTACAAAAAAATACAACCGACTTTTAAAAAAAAATATCCTTAAAATTGAAAAATAATTTTAATTTCGGAAGTCACACCGTCTTCCGAAATTAAAATTATTTTTCAATTTGTATTTTACTCGTATTTTTAAATTTTAAGTGTATTTTCTTTTTTGGAAGTCGGTTTTACTTTTTACAAAAAGTTTTTTATTCTTCACTTCCCAGAACTAAAACTAAATATTAAAGTTACGTCCAAATTGATAACCCAAATAACATGGAACATGGAATTTTAACATACTCGTAATTGGAGGAGACCAAAACGTCATCTACGTATACACATTTTTTGTTTATGTTGATTTATTCAAAAAGTGCTAAAGCAATTTTGATAAAATTTATATGGGACCATCTCTGAAGTATACTCTTTCAGATAAAAATAAGAATTTTGAAAATTGGTCCACAACTGACAGAGAAATTGGTGGACGTAAATAAAAAAAATTAAAAACGTACGTACAGTCGAACATAGAACCTTCTCCTTTTTGCGAAGTCGGTTAAAAATCAAAATGGCGGCCACCATTACGTTAGTGTGGTCGTATTTTTTTGCGACACGATCTGGGATATTAAAATAAAGAGCCCGAAATTTATTGTTTCGGTACTATTTTTAAAACAATTTACTTAAAATTAATTAATCTTAAAATAAAACAATAAATTTCCTTGAATTTACAAAGTACCCACATCACGTTAGACTAAGTTCTTTCTGTTTTCATGACCTAAAACGATTTTCTGTACTTGTGTACTTTGTTCTAAGTTCTAGGGCTTTAGAAAAGGGGCTGTTTGTTTTATCAAAGCGAGTTCTTATAAGTACTCTTAAGACATAAACCAAGTTGGTACGTAATTAATTTAAATTTTATATTATTGGGTATTTTACAGCGTTAACTGCCTTAAAATGATATAGGTACTAGCGACTCGCCCTGGCTCTGCACGGGTAGAGATTATATACACAAAAAATTTTCGTTAATCGCTCTTTCTAATAGTGAAAACTACATTAATATCTGTTGCGTGGTTTAGGACTCAGCGGAGAAATAGACAAATGCGGAAAGTGACTTTTTATTATTTATACTATGTAAAGATGTAGAGAAGTAAATAATAAACTCTTAAATTTTTCAGAGACTGACTAGCCGTTTGCCCGATAATACATTTCCAACGACAAAAATTACTAACCAGCAGACATAACATCGGTGGAGCATACGGTGGAGGTCTGCCCCGCTTGGGCGGAGCACCGCCGTGTCCTCGTGGATACGATAGGTGGCGGCGAACTCTCGCGCCCGGCCCTGGTTCAGGCCATGGTATGGAGCGAGAGGGAATGGGAGGCAGTCTCCGCCTTCTGCGAAGCAGTAATGCTCGTGAAGGCGGAGGCGGGACGCGTGAGGGAAGCTCAACGGAGTGGCCCTCACGGCCCCGGCCGCTACCACCGCAGGAGAGGTACTGGGCGTACTGGGCGTAGGACGTCGCGATACGAATTCTGGCCACCGTAGACCCGGGCCTGCGGACGGCGAGCAGTGGGTAGCTCGCAATCCGATCAGCACCAGGCCCAGGAGTCGACGGCGCGTAGTGTTCCACGCGCGCCTCAATGTTGTCAGCCACCACTGACGGGGCCCATCGTGGCCGGTGCCTGCATGCCTTGAGGTAGCGGATAAATTCTGAAAATGAGTTACCGCACCCCTGGGCACTCAGGCAAGGAAGGAACAGGGGTGGGTTTTAGTCAGTAAGAGTCTGACACGCCCTCCCGCTCCACCCAGAGCGGTAGAAGTCATTGGATGATTTCCCACCCCCCCCCAAAATTGATTTTGTTAAACTTTGGATTGCTTTTGTCGAAATAAACTGAAGGTACATGATGGTTTGACATAGTATTACCTAAATATAAGCTTTCCGAGCGCCATCTTAATTGTTCAGATAAAAGGAGAATGGGTGTTTTGAACCCAGAGCTGTATCAAGTTGTGGCAAGTGTTATTTGAAAGGTCATAGCTTCATTTTATTGTACGGCACTAACAGTCAGATATGTGCCGGGATTCTTTTTCCTGTACATGTTAAATATCAAAATCTTTTTAAATGACCTAGGCGTCTACTTGATACAGCACTCCGTACGGAGTCCATACAAAAATTTACATTGTCCTTTTTCTGATTATTAAAAAATCTGCCCTTAACCTAATGAGGGAATTCTTTTTTCAAGAAAAATCCCGATTCTTGCGAGATTTAGGTACAATAAGGCACCACGGATGAAAGGAAATCGAGTAGGTACGCAATTATTTCTAATTTTAGTCTATTTGTGCGATGAAGTTATTACATTAGAAAGGAAATATTTTCAGGTTTCTCAGAACATTTTATTCGCCAATTGAACATTAACCTTGGGCTAATAAATAATATTGGAATAACGATATTAGATACTTATATGGTTCAATGATGTAATTCCGTAGGTAACATTCGAATATTGGTATTTCGACATACGACTAGTTAATCTGTATATTATATAAAATTCAAAGTCCTGACTAATTGATATAATCAACGCACAGCCTAAACCGCTAGCGGTTTAGGCTGTGCGTTGATTATATACACAATCTCCAAATTTCATGTCTCTAGGACTAGTCCTAGTGACATGAAATTTGGAGGGTGTGTTCTTTGTAAAGAGTAGGTTTCTACTAAGAAAGGTTTTTCTTAATTCAACCCTTAAGAGGATGAAAAAGATGTTGAAAGATTATAACGGGGGAAGGACTCGCGCACGCTAAGCCGCTGGCAGAAGATAGTTTTATATAATATAATTATTATTTCTCTGTAAGAAATGGTTTTGCATACAAATTTTTCCTTACCTATATTGTTCTATATCACCGAAGCGGGTTGGTCTTGAATGTGTGCGTAGGTTCACGTACACTTTATTTCCTGTGTGCGTAAGCTTGGTGCACTCGTTGTCATAGACAATAGCTTATGCACATAGAAACAATGATGTGTTGACAACATCACATTGACATCCAAAAGCAACCTGCCTTCATGAAAAAGAGTATCTATACCAGTGATGGGCAACCGTTTAATGTAGATCCGGAAAATGTCTCTGCAGGATTGCAGTTGGAAGTTATTGAAATGCAGTGCAGCACTAATTTAAAACAACTGTTCTTAAATTCCACATAACTAAAAGCTATATTCCCAAAGATGATTGCTCACGCCCAGAAAATTATGGCGATGGTTGCGTCATCGTATGTGTGCGGACAGACTTGTTGCGACCCTGAAATTGCGGAAAAACTCAATCAGAAACCGACTTACTGATGAACACCTTTTCGCGCTGAAAGTTACTTCGGCAAATCAAAAGCAATTTCATATGTCTCACACGCCTACCATGGCAGGGCCTTCGAATAAAAGTTAAATGGTAATTTTTAACATTTGTGCAAGTGTGTGATGCTGTAATGTTTTTATATGATTAAAAGTTTCAACACAAAATGCATTTTTCTTATAATTCTGGCCCTCCTCTGAAATTTCTTAAACTTTCTGGCCCTCCATCAAGACAGTTTACCCACTACTGATCTATACAATTATGTGGATATTACAAATGATATAATATATAAAAAAGAGGTAAATATTGCACTAGCGTGCGCAAATTGTTGCAGATAAATTCAGACAATTGTTGCAATTTGATTTAGTTGGCTAACAGCAGCGAGCAAAGAAAAGCGTGTCCATGGCGTGACAATAAGATATCTATGATGTCAAGTTGTGTGTGTTAAGAGTGATGTGAAAACTATGGTTCCAAGATAAATAAGAGTGAAGGAATCCATAATTACTATACACCTATAAGGACATGCTTTGTATGAACGTAGCGTATCTTTCCTTTATAATATCATTGGATATCTGTGCAGGAGGTGATCATTCGTCGTGTTGAGGATGTGATGATGAAAAGACTTGATGATGGATACTTTGGTTTTAATTATCGTTTTACAATTTTGACTTATAATATAGACGTACTCGTTCGCCGTTAGTTTTTGGATTGAACCGTTGAACCGTTTTTTAAATTAAATCGGGTTGGGGCCCACGGTGCGTCCCCTCCCGCGCGCGCGCGGCTACGTCGTCCTCGCCCGTGATGTTGTCGCTGGCTTTGTCCGCTAGATGGCGCTGGTTGTCCGTAAACATGCCCCCGGCCTTGGAAGCTCCTGGTTCCAAAGAAGCAGATGTCATTGTGTTGTCGTCGTCAGGAAGCGGGAGTGGGCATATCTTTGAGAAGGAGCGCTTGATTATGCCCGTCGCCGTTCTTATGCTTGCAACGCGAGCTATGTCATCCTTCCCCGGAAATGTCTGTAGAACTCGGCCTAGACGCCACTTAAGAGGAGGCAGGTTGTCTTCCTTCACGAGCACAAGGGTGTCTGGAACAATAGTGTCTCTGCTGGTCTGCCATTTCGTTCTTTTCTGGAGTTCAGAAACATATTCCTTGGACCATCTACTCCAAAAGTTCTGGCGCATCTGCTCAACACGGTCGTAGCGACGGAGACGCTGCGGAGCCGTTGCGGTAAAATCTTGACTGACGGGTGCGTTGAGTGGTCGGCCAATCAGGAAATGAGCAGGTGTTAGCGGAAGAAGGTCGGAGGCATCGGATGACAAAGGAAACATGGGTCGGGAGTTGAGGACAGCCTCGATTTGTGCCAATACAGTACTTAATTCCTCGTAAGTCAAGTGTGCATTACCTACGACACGAATTAAATGAAATTTACAGGACTTGATGCCTGCCTCCCACAAACCACCAAAATGAGGCGAATAAGGCGGAATAAATGTAAATTTAATTAAGTTATTAGCAGTATAATCCCGAATATCACTCTCTTTATCTACTAAAAATTTTGCAAATTCTTTTAGCGCCCCTACAAATGTTGTACCGTTGTCTGAGTAGATTTGCAAAGGTTTACCTCGTCTGGAAATGAAGCGCTTTAGTGCTAACAAGTATGCTTCAGTTGTGAGGTTAGTAACCAGCTCTAGGTGTACAGCACGCGTTGCAAAACACACAAACAAACAGATATAGCATTTTATTAACTTTGCCCCCCTTCCTGAACGGTTCAACATGAACAATGGTCCTCCGTAGTCGACGCCGCAATACATGAAAGGGTACCCGGGTTGCAATCTTTCGGGTGGTAAATTACCCATCTGAATATTTAGAGGTTTAGCTTTCATGCGAACACATTTTACACAGGTATGCACTACATGTTTAGCCAAGTTCCGCCCTCTAAGTGGCCACCAAGTTTCTCTCATAGTTGCTAGTAACAATTGGGGCCCCGCGTGTAATAATTCCTTGTGTTTATACTCAAATAAAAGACGGGTGAATCTATGTCGTCCGCATAACAACACAGGATGCTTTTTGTCATATGGAAATGATTCGGAGTTTTCTAATCTACCTCCTACTCGGATTATATTGTGCTCATCTAAAATTATGTTCAAATTAGAAATATTACGAGGGAATTTTGAAGGTTGTTTTTTTATTAAACTTTCATAAATTATTGGAAAAGATGCTTGTTGTGCGATACGCGTTAAAATTATTGTTGAAGTATTCAATTCATCAACCGACAGATTATCTACGAGGCGCTGTGATTTTATTTTATGTCGGCTATTATTCGTAAAGCGTAGAATATAGGCCATAACTCGTATCATACGGTTGAAATTAGAAAAGTTTTCGAAATGAAAGAACATTGGTTTTGTTTGATTCACTAATGCGGATTTTGTGGGTTTTAATTCTGGTAATTCATCATAGTTAATATTATAATTGTTATTGTGCTTACCATCCATTCCCTGAACGTGTAAGAATGGCGGTCCTTTCCACCACAGATCAGCTGATGTTAACATATCCAATTGCAAGCCGCGCGATAGCAAATCAGCTGGGTTCTGTTTACCACTAACATGAAACCACGCTTTATCACCCGTTAGTTCGTTAACTTCTACTACACGGTTTTGTACGAACGGTTTCAGCTGGTTCGGTGGCATCTTAAGCCATCCTAACACTACGGTAGAATCTGACCAGAAATACACATTATTAAACGTCAATCGTAACGAACCAATTATCTTTTTGTAAAGTCTAGCACCTACTACCGCACCGCATAATTCTAAGCGCGGAATGGAAACCGGTTTTACCGGTGCCACTTTACTCTTCGCACATAACAAACGCGCTGTTACAATTGTATCTGTATAACTACGTAAATACGCACATGCACCGTACGCGTCTTGTGACGCATCACAAAAAATGTGTAGTTCAACTGTGTGCGCGTTATCTCCTATTACGTAACGAGGTATGCGTAAATGTTGTAAACAATTTAATTGACGGATGAAATTCTGCCAATCTAATAAAATCGGCTTAGGCACTGAGTCATCCCATCCTATCTTAGCTAACCATAATCTCTGAAGTATGATTTTTGCAATCACTATCACAGGGGTGAGTAGACCTAAAGGATCATATATTTGAGCTATAGTGGAAAGAATACTGCGCTTACTAGCATCGGTAATGTTGTGTTCACAATGAGTAGTAAAATGCAATTCATCTGAAATGTTAAACCATCCCAATCCTAAAGTTTTTGTGTGACACGATTCTCCTAGCGATAATTCTTTAAAACTAGACTCAATTTGGGTTGGGGAAGGCGTTGCATTAAAGATCCACTTCCTCAGCGGAAAACAAGCCGATTCTAGGACTTTAGAGACACTACTACATATCTCTAATAATTTTTGATAATCTTGATTTCCCGTAATTAAATCGTCGACATAAAAATCGTCACTAATGATTTGCGCTATGACGTCATCATCGCATTCCATTGCGAGTTGCTTAAGGCACCGTATACTCAAATAAGGCGCGGATGCCGTCCCGTAGGTGACGGTATTTAGCTGATATATGCCAAGGGGATCAGACGGCTTCTCCCTCCAAAGAATTAATTGTAATCGTCTTTGATCTGATTGCACTAATATCTGGCGATACATCTTTTCGATGTCGGCACATGCGACAAATTTAAATTGCCGAAAACGTAGTAGAATAGCAAATATGTCATTCTGTAAGGTCGGACCGATAAGCTGTATGTCATTTAAAGACTTCCCGGACGCGGACTTGGCACTTGCATCGAACACGACCCTAAGTTTTGTAGTCGAACTATGTTCTCTGTAGACCCCGTGATGTGGTAAGAAATAGTACGGCGGCGAAAATTCAGTTATACGGCTCATGTGTCCTAGACTTAAATATTCTTTCATAAAATTGCAATACATCTGTTTATAACTAGGCGTGCTCCGGTTCAACTTACGTTCGAGTACTAAAAACCTGTTTTCGGCCATCGTAAATGTGTCGCGCAGCTCGTCAGCTGATTCTTTTAAAGGAATGCGCACGGAAAAGCGACCTTTATCGTCACGTAAAGTGGTGTCTTTAAATAAATTTTCGCATGCGAGTTCTTCTTTTGTGAAATTTGGTTTATTACAAATAATTTCTTCAAGTTCCCAAAAACGTTTAAGTTCCACATCTAATGCTTGCGTGAAATTACATTGCGTTCGAGTGGTTTTTAAATTAATTTGGTTTTGAACTGAACCTGAGATAATCCAACCAAGCTTTGTGTTCTGCAAATAAGGACCTTTAGGCAAACGTATTAGACCCTCAGTTAGCAGATCCCAGAACTTGTCGGCACCTATTAATAGATTAATTTCATCACTCGAATGAAAGTCAGGATCAGCCAGCTGTATGTTGTTGGGAATTTCTATATTATGATTAATGCCCAGTGATGGCAATTGTGCGGTGATTTGATACAAAACTAAGCAATTAATGTGTGTATTGTATGAGCTTGTTTTGGATCGTATATTTACATTACATAATTGTGTGGATTGTGTCACGGTGTTCCCTACACCGATGACTTGAATAGTGGACTGTATCGTTGGAATGTTAAGGGTTTTGCAAAGTTTTTCGGAAATAAAACAGTGCTGGCTTCCGTTATCCAGAAGAACGCGGGTAGTGTGATAATTATTTTTGGAATCCGCAATCTCTACTAGTGCAGTCGATAATAATACTTGATCATTAAAATAGCGCGTATCAATATTATTGACTTTGTTAGGCGTGTGAGACGTGTGAGATGCAGTGATTCCGTTAGTGGACTTTGGAACCACTATTTGTGCTGTGTGTGAAACAGTAGACGATTCGTTAGCGTCAACGAACTCACTGTGTATTAATGAATTATGCTTTTTGTTGCAGTGCCTGCACGGCCCAAACCAACAATCAGTTATTGCGTGGCCGTCACGTAAACAGTTACGGCAAAGATTCTTGTCTTCGATAAACTTCAACTTATCTTTGGGTGATAAAATAAGAAACTCATCGCACGCATACAGAGGATGATTAGAGCTGCACATAGTGCACTTATATCGCGGCGACTTTGTGTGATTAGCCGACTTCTTGCCATGTTTTTGAGTCGAAACATGACTATGTGTTTTTATTGACGGCGAACTTTTCGTGTGATTGTTCTGAGTACTTTCTATTTGTTTACCATGAGAAGGTTTTACCGTTTCTAAAAAATCTGCGCGATCCTTAAGAAAGTTCATTAAGTCAGACAACGACGTTTTTTTATTGGGAGACGTATTTGTGAGGGTACCTTTGAAAAGTTCCCATTCGCGCTCGGTCGACGAGTCTAATTTTGTTACGATAATATAAATAATTAACGTATCCCATGTGTCAGTGGGTTCGTCTAACGTTTTTAATGCGCGAAGATTACGCCAAATAGTATCCATTAGTTTACGTACTTGAGAAGCTGACTCTTTATTTATTGCCTGAACAGTAAATAACGCTTTAACGTGATTATGAATAAGCAAACGACTGTTGTTGTATCTATTTTCCAATAAATCCCAAGCAACGATGTAATTTTGTGCGGAAAATTCCAAAGCTTTGATAACCTGTAGTGCATTACCTGATAGAACGGATCGCAAATAGTGAAATTTCTGAATATTATCGAGAGTATTACTATTATGCACGAGTGATAAAAATGTATCTCGGAACTCAAGCCATTGATCATAAGAACCGTCGAAGTTCGGTAAAGTAATTGTAGGTAGTTTGATACCTTGTGTGTGTGTTTTACAATTACTGTTATCGCTTTGAACTATCGAATTATCTTTAAGAATACACTTAGACTTGGCCACAATAGCATAATATTGATTTTCAAAGCACTCCCTTTCTTGCAACTCTTTATCTATCTGACTACCTGCAACGTACGAGTCTATTTCATCTTGGGTGCTACAAAACTGATCAAACAACTGTTCCACCTTTTGCAAGCGCTCTTTTAATTCGGTTTTCTGAATTTCCGTTGGATTGGAACCGTCTAATGATTGAACGAATTTTGAAAACAATGTAAATTTGCCTTTCAAAGAACCGCGTTTTTTCACTAAATCACGAATAATATCATCAATACTTTCTGTGTCTGCAAGCGAATGCCTCTTTTTCGTCATTGTGGTGGTTGCGAGAAACAAAATCAAGTACTTACGGTTTTATTACACCGATGTATGCTCTGACCGCGACGTAGGTAGATACACACTTACTACGAACACTGGAATTTAGACAAATAAGAGAATATTAGCACAAACTCAGCACGGAATCGGGAAGGAAAATCTTGAATGACCTGACCATTAACTGCAGATGGTGAATCTTCTCTCGAATCTTCTCTCCGTTGCTCGAATTTCGTAGAAGTTGTAGGTCCGCTTCACTCCAGCTCGCTTTGATTTTTCCGGCTCGTAGGATCAAATTATGTGCAGGAGGTGATCATTCGTCGTGTTGAGGATGTGATGATGAAAAGACTTGATGATGGATACTTTGGTTTTAATTATCGTTTTACAATTTTGACTTATAATATAGACGTACTCGTTCGCCGTTAGTTTTTGGATTGAACCGTTGAACCGTTTTTTAAATTAAATCGGGTTGGGGCCCACGGTGCGTCCCCTCCCGCGCGCGCGCGGCTACGTCGTCCTCGCCCGTGATGTTGTCGCTGGCTTTGTCCGCTAGATGGCGCTGGTTGTCCGTAAACAATATCACTATCACAACATATTATAAAACAAAGTCCCTCGTCGCGTCTGTTTGACGGTGTGTTCGCGATAAACTCAAAAACTACTGAACGGATTTTCATGGACCAATAGACAGAGTGATTCATGAGGAAGTACGAAGTTGTGGCGGGTAACGTTGCTAGTTACAAAATAAAATGCTTTTTTTTACTTTCTGTGGGGCCGCATAGTTAAGGTTGGCACCTTAACTATGCGGGCGCCGGCGAAATTCAAATTTTCTTTAAGGAGACCCGACAATAGGTTTTTAATTGTGATGGCTAATGAGGCGCTTGACGGGTTAAAATCATCAATACAACTCTTTCAGTTAGAATTGATGTCAAATTGAAGTATTTCATGAAATCGTGACATTTGGCATCAATTCTAACTGAGAGAGTTGTATTGGTGGTTTTAATGATTACAGTTCTCTAAATACATAATTACTTGCTACGGCCGCGAATCAAATTTTGAGACACTGTCCTACAAATTGCAAAAAACATAAGATTTTTTTTTAAACTACGCTACGGATTTTGACTCGGTATGAAAATCGTTTAAAAAATAGGTTTAAGTACCTACACACAAACTGATAATAATGTAAAAACGCGTATGAAAACGACTCATTGGACTCAAAAAATTCATCCACACCGCCGTCAATGGGAAAAGTGTCCAGAACGCTGGCAGCATTGCCACGTTGAACCAAAAGAAAAGCCCAGCTCTCTGGTTACGTGAAGAGTCGACAAGCTGTTTGCTGATATCCCGAAAAACTCGATAAGCACTTGGACCCCGTGGCCCTAGTATTTCAACCCTAAACGTCTCAAACATTTAACTTCCGATAATGTCAAAAAAATATTGCACTACACCTGCAGCATCTCTAGGGAGACTCAACAGAGACCGAGTCGCCCTAGCGCCCCCAGCAGCAGCCGTCGCAGGAGACGCCAGGGGCTGCGAGACGATCTCCGGCCACCGTAGACCCGGGCCTGCGGACGGCGAGTAGCGGGTAACTCGCCGTCCGATCAGCACCAGGCCCGAGAGTCGACGGCGCGTAGTGTTCCACGCGCGCCGAACGAGAGATGTCAGCAAATCATGATGGGGCCCGTCATGACTGATGCCTGCCCAGGGCCTGTGGATAAATTCGAAAGAGTTACCTCGCCCCCGGGCGCGTAGGGCAGGGAGGAACAGGGGTGGGTTTTAGTCAGTAAGAGTCTGACACGCCCTTCAGCTCCCAGAGCGGAAAGAGTCATAAGATGATTTCCCACCCCCCAAAAAAAAAAAAAAACAAACACCTGCAGCATCTGCCCCGGCACAGCCCGCCGTGCTGAGATGATGGGATGGCGCAAGGGTGTTGACACATGTCGCATCCCAGACCAAAGGCATACCTAACTTCCGAGGCATTATGGTCATTCACGTTTAAGTAAATCTTTAACATCTATTTATATAAAAATGAATCCCTATTTCCCTTGGTGCCCCGCGTGAACGGCTTTTTTTGTGTGTTTCCGAATTTTTTGTTGTGTTTGTTATCGTCAGGAGAAGGTTCTTATGAAAGAAAAAATTAAGATAGGTGCGCAGAAAATTGGAAAATTTCAGAAAACTTAACGACTATTTAATCTTCACGAGTTTGACAGTTCGCGCGTCAGGACAACGTCTGTCGGGTCAGCTAGTACCTAATAATGAAATGTGGTTTCTTAACCGCCTGATCCAGAAAGAAGGTAACGTTTTTCGAGAGTATGTTGGTATGTATCTACCTATATACATGATATGTCTATTTCTTTGGCACACCATGTAGCCTAAACGGCAGGATGGGTTTTAACAAATAAGGTAGGTATTATCAGATTGGTCTTGACAACCAAAGTGACGAAGGCCATATGAATTTAGAAAAAAAAAAACAAACATAAGGCGGCCTTTTTACGTAAGTGCGGTCATTTCTTTTTTATTTATTTATTTAACAATTAATGTACACACACAAAAAAACAGACAAGAAGAAGGAAACAGAGAAATATGTACAAAGGTTATGCTTATTTCTAAAGAAATCTCTTACAGCATACCTGCGAAAGGAGAGATGGAAAAAAAGAGTAGTAGACACCGTGTGTAATAGTGCTAGGACGCATACAATGTAAAGATATAAAACTAACTAAATAATATTATATATATATGTATATATAGATAGGTACCAATACATATAAACTTAATAATAATACATACTTATATGCAACTATGATGAAATGGAAAGATAGTGTTCCTTTACTCTCCTTTTTAAAACTGCAAGAGTTTGGCAGTCCCTAATGTCAGGCGGCAGAGAGTTCCACAACCGTACTGCGTGCACAGTGAAGGAGTAGGAGTAGAAGTCGGTTGTGTGGGGAGTTTCCAAGCAGTCTGATGCAGTTGGTGGCAGTTATTTTAGTTCAATTATTGATTTCATGAAACCAACGGCATCAGACTGCTTGAAAAAGTGACTTGCTTGGAAATCTGTTTTTATTTCTTCATTTTAGTGAGTTATATGTTTGGAATCGCCTCTCCTTTATTTTGATACCCCACTTAATAGAGTTCGTCAATTTTCATTTTTTGCTTTTCCACAATTTGGCGTCTGGTTGTCGCCATATTGTATTTTGATTACTGTCATGTCTTTATTAGCACTCGCAAGATTAAGATGAATCAATTGACTTAAGAGTTATCAACATCGGCCCACGCGTTTAGTCTCTAAAGCGCCGTATAGGAACAAACATACATACATACATGCATACATGGGTCGCGCAGTTGGGTACAAACCATATCAAAACCCGTAGTGTGGTTTAGAAGTAATAATCGGAGAAACAGACCGACGCAATCAGAGGACATTGGTGACGATTCTGTTTGCACAAACTAAACTTAATTTAGGCTATTGCTATCTTTTTCTCTCTAATAAAAACCGATTTCCAAAAAAGTGCAAAATAACTTTAATTTCGGAAGTCGGTGTTTCTGGTTTTGCGTCTTCGTTTTTTGACACCAACTTCCAAAATTAAAGTTACTTTGCACTTTTTTTGGAAGTCAGTTTTAATTTTTGTAAAAAAGTTTTTTATTTTTTCAGTTTCTCGTTGGGGTTCCCCTTTAGATTGTGTTAACAATTCATAGACATACGATCGCAGCAATCGCGGTTGATTTGCTGTCAATTTTTGAAGAGTTCAGTTGTCTGTCTCCGAAACCCTTCATCAGATCTATATGAAATTTAAATACGACCATTTCGGAATAAACCCCTTTCGAAAAAAAAAGAATTTTGCAAATCCGTCAATATATGACGGAGTTATGCCCGAACATACATAAAAAAAATACAAACATCCGAATTCATAACCTCCTTCTTATTGAAGTCGGTTAAAAACAAGAAAGTGACAGACGTAAATTAGAGCTGTCAAATTTAGGTGACCTAATATTTCCATACAAATTAAGGGTTTTTTTTTTTGGGGGGTTGGGAAATCATCTTATGACTTCTTCCGCTCTAGGGTGGAGCGGAAGGGCGTGTCAGACTCTTACTGACTAAAACCCACCCCTGTTCCTCCCTGCCCTACATGCCCAGGGGCGAGGTAACTCTTTCGAATTTATCCACAACCCCCGGGCAGGATACAAATTAAGGGTACACGTAAAAATATGTCGACTAAAACACGGTAAAGCGAAAGTCGTAAACCCATTTGCTATCTCTAACTTAGATCATAGCTATAGCTTCTTAAATAGTTCTTTGCTCGCACTTCCTTTTAGTAAAAGATAGCGATTCTCTAATTTTAATTTAGTTATTGAATTAGAGAATATATTATTTAGAGATGGAGAAAACAAACCATTTTCTGTAACTAATCAATCAGCAGCTTGACAACCGCAATCGAAAATCAAAAGAAAAATAATCCTTGAAAAAATAGAGCTTAGTCTCGTTCTCGGCACAGCCCAGTATTTCGGCAGTTCCCCAATGCTGGCGAGGTATTGATCAAACTTATCCGGTGATAATCTTAGGCCCGTCCGAAACACGACCTTCTATTCTTTCTCTAGGGTTCCGTAGTAATTAATGGCTTTCACTCGCCTAGAATATTGAATTATCATCTTTGTTTTTTTTTTTGGGAATGCTGGCTGTTTTTAATTTTGTGTTGAAACTGGCTGGAAATTGAACTAGACTGTTTTAATTTGTGAGATTGAATACTTACTAAGAAGTTTTTATCTGAATGCGGTGCAACTAATCAAATAATATGGTTTCTTTACCGCCTGATCCAGAAGAAGGGTAATTTTTTTCGAGAGTATGTATGTATGTACCTATATAGGCACATATGTCTATTTCTTTGGTACGCCTTGTAGCCTAAACCGCAGGATGGATTTTAACAAATGAGGTAGCATTACATTGGTCTTGACAACCAAAGTGACAAAGGCCATATGAATTTTGAAAAAAAAAACAAACGTATGGCGGCCTTTTTACGCAAATGCGGTCATTTTTTTTGTGTCATTGGCATGTGTAATACATATGCATATATTATGTATATTTTTTTAATACTAAGTTAAACTAGGAGGTAAGTACCTATGTGCTTCATTATTGTTTTTGCTCAAGGAATTTATTATGAGACCACCAATGCTAATATACGCAAGATTATGTTACGTTCATAGTAACTGACGTTTAAAATCTGTTCACGTTGCACCCTTCTTGACAAGTTGCGCTAATAAATAGTACAAAAGATAGAATAAGCATGTAAGTGTAGAGAAAGCAATCATTTGAACAAATGCGCTTCAATAGTTTTGTCGAGGCATAGTTTATGAAAAAACGTCTCAACGTTTTCGAGTTTTCACGGTGTGCGCGCTAGAAACATAACTGACTCATTTTTACATAATATCATTGGAGACCACTTTAAGAATAAAGCCAACTTTAAGAAAATTCTTAAAAAGTAGAGACTTAACAGGGACACTTCATTCAGACGAGAAGTCCCTATGAAGTATTATCATTTCCTAGTAGGTTAACGCTAGTAGTAAAAACTATACTTCTAAAGAAGAATCCATAAATATTCCTCTTCAAAATGGCTAACTGATTGTTAGAAGCAGTCATATTCAGTTACCCACGTCCGCTGGAGTCGCATAAGTTATTCAGAGCACGACTGTAACTTGGAGGTACGAGGATATCAGGACTTATATACTTCATATTCGTAATTGCTTACAAATTCCCACGTAAATACGTACCTTAGTATCTTGGAAAAGGTTTTTATGATAGTATTTTTTTAATTTGTTTAATTACTATTTTGCATTTTAAGGGCTTATATTCACAGTTCAACAACTTTGTTTTTTGTCAAAAAGCAATTTCAGTAATCGTCTATAAGACTTCCAAGTCTAAAAAATAATTTTCTGACGTCAAAGAAATTTAATTTAGGTAGGTCGCCCACGGCACAGATAATATAATACTAGCGTACAGATGCCTCATCCCATATAAAGAAACGTTACCGCCGTAACTACGGGTTTTCGACTTGCACAAGCCACTTTTGTTCTTCGTTCGGGCCCATGCTGTACACCTCGCTAGATGGTGTCAGCAGCGACGGCTTGCAAGTTGAATGAGTTTACTTATAGTCTTACCAATATTTTCTCACACGTTGAGGAATTACTTTGTAGTATTTTTGGCACTTCATAACAATTTTACTGTTTCAAAATGTGTCACTATACAAATTTGAAAGAGGCGAATGAATAAACTCTAATACTGCAAACAGCGCCATCTATTGGTACAAGAAATATAAATGCCTGAGAATTCGTTCCTATAAATATCTAAATTTGAATTAGGAGCCAATCGTTCCACAATTTTGTGCTTAGGGTAGGATGGTTTAAATAAAAAAATACAGTTTTGACGTGACAACGTCGAATAAATCGATGAACGCCGGCTGCATGCACGAAAAAGTGTCCCGTTACGCTCATTGTACGCATGCGCCGCATCTATATTTCATCAATGTTTTTTTATGACGTTGTCACGTTAAACTATCGTCCGTAAACCAACTTTACAGATTACCAATTTTTAAACAGATTTTTTTTTTCAAAATATTAATGTTACCTAAACTTCAAAGAAATCGATGCATATTACACCATCTATTGAAATTTTTTTGAACTAAATTTTCTTTGTTCAAGATGAGACCCCGTGCCCACGGCGACTTTTTGCAGCAATTCAGTCGCAATGCTGGTCCGTCCTTCGCCCACGTTACCAGGATTCTGCAATGCTACTGTTGCGATACAGACGCGATGTATCATCGATGCATGAGTGCACAGTTACTACGTGTGAACGTCTGTTGATGCTGTTGTTTGCATAGATGCAGTACCTACTATCGCGCGTTTGTATTGAATCAACATCGATATAGTCGCGCGTTAGCATCGATGCAATCGCGCGTTGTAAATGTCACGCAGTTATACGACTTTTAATTGTTTTTAATTGAACATCACGTCTAAACGACTAGTCTTATTTCTTTGAAAAAAATATATGTTACTCTAGATAATTTTCGTCGTAATTTGATCTGAGAATATTTGAAATTATATTTTTATAACATAGTGTAATTAATTTGTAAAGTTATGTCTAACACGGATAAAAGATTGAGAATCACGCAAAAACTATAAAGCGTATTTTTATGAAACCTTCGCCATTTTAATAATCATTTAATTATTTATAATTTAGTGTAAATGTTTTAGTTTAATACTTGTTTTATGTGTAATAAATTAATAATGCGTCTAATTTCGGACAGCGCTCCTTGATGGGCGAGTTCTATTACTGGGTCGACGTACGACGTGTTACGTGAGTTCAGCACAGAACACGTAATCTAACCACTCAAGGTCATTGGCAGTTAATAGCGCCTTAATCGATGCAAAAAGTCATCGTGAATGACCTAAGGGAGGTCGCAGACGCCATAAAGTATCCATTTACAGGTTAATAGGACATCAAATGAGTTATTTTTTATGTGTAACATCTTTGCTCTCGCTTTCCAGCAAACTGTAGGAGTGATTTCATGAAATGGGACGGAAGTGTGTAACAGGAAGCCGGGTAAGCGCGCGCTATTTGATTTGACTAATGAGCGGGCGTGGTGTTAAAGTTGGCTGTCAAATGGTAGAGCGGGTGCACTAAACATTTTAATTTAGCTTAGATCGCTCGTTTTTTAAATTTATTTATTAATTATTTATGCAGCACAAACGTACAAAGGTGGACTTAATGCCTTTGGCATTCTTTAACCGTAAACCAAGGGTGGTTGAGAGATAACATAGCAGGTGCATAAAATAAGAAAGTATTATTAATTCATGTTACGGGCCGATCGGGCCTTACGGTCACTGACGGGAAGGGAAAATGAGAACGAAAGAATATTTATATAGTTAAAACAAGCTGCGCCCCGCGGTTTCACACGCGTAGAGTGAAATAAAAATCTACATATCGCTATCTACATATCGATTTTCATCCAAATTGGTCCTGCCGTTTGAGCGTGAAGAAGTAACAAACATACAAACACACACACTCACAAACTTTCGCCTTTATAATATTAGTGTGATCAAAATACATAATTATATTTGACATAATAAGTACCTGGTCATAAATATAAATAGGTATGTTTATTTTTTAATTATTCTTAACCAAACTGGTTAACATTTCATCATTCCTCTCCGTAACGATGAATAATTATATTGCTTTATGTTCTATCCAGGTTTTACCATTTATCCGTATGTATAACTTTCTGTCACCATTGAATAGTTTTACCTCCTCCAATAACATTGTAGTCAACTCAACTATACGGAACCCAACCTTTTTTCTTTCCCTAAAATTGGTGAGGCGGGTTTTCTTTCAGTTCGCTCCCTTCAGATGATGGATAGGGGCTTTGTCTTTACAAATTGAGATCTCGTTGAGCCCGGCTTTGCTCACAGAAAACACGTATAAATATCGCTACTTTAGGGAAATATCTACATAATACAGGCGTTTTATTAAAATTATGATTGACGCCCTTTTGGATTACGTGGTTGTTTCTATTTGCCTGTCTTAGATGGATTTTATTTACTGAATAAAGGTGGTTTTTTTTTCTGTTATGGTTAGGATTTATTTAGTATCTACTTTAAGTTCAATGTGAGGCGTTTTTTTCTTTTATTCATCATCATAGTCTCGGTCTTCTTCTTTTTGTTCGGTGGTACATTATATATATATAATGTATAACGGGTGTAAAAAGACAGTTTCCGAAGCCGAAAGCCACATATTCGACCCATTATTTAGATCATTTTTTCCACTAGACCATACCTGGGTATCCACTGGTTCTGGAGATATTCAAGGTCAAAGTCGCAATTTTTTTTTTTTACTTTTGTGAGTCTTACGCTTTGACTCATGGTTTACGCTATAATGTGAAGGAAAGTCAATTCATGTTGTTTTCTAAAGATGGTTTAGGGCCTGAAACTGTACCACCCGTGATGTTGACTGATGTTACCCTTGACAGAGTTAATAGATTTAAATACCTGGGTTAGGTGGTCAGCGCTGATCTTAAGGATGACGCTAACATAAAAGGGAACGCAGGGCGTTGACGGTGAGGGCGAATATGTTGGTCAGAAGATTTGCGACTTGCTCAACGCAAGTTAAGAATACACTGTTTAAGGCATACTGCCAAAACTTTTATGGCAGCAGTTTATGGACAACATATTCGCGAAAAACCCTCAACACCTTGCGTGTCTAACATAATAACGCCTTCAGAATGCTATTGCGGCTGCCACGTTTTTGCAGTGCATCTGGGATGTTTATGGAGGCTCGGACAGATGGGTTTGCAGCCATTTTGCGTAAAAACGTCGCCTCCCTATCGAGCAGGTAATGGCATTCTGGCGGTTATTGTTGACAAGTTTGACTGCCCTATTCTGAGACATCAAATTGCAATACTGACGGAATAGGGTTTGGAAATGTAATTTATAATTGACAGTATTATATTATATTATATTATTTTATTTTTGGAATTTTAATTTAAGACTTTATTGAATTATTATTGTATTTTTAAATTTTAATTAATGACATGATTGTATTTTTTTAAGCTATTGCATAGCTTCTATCGCGGGCCTTGAGCGTGGAGACCGAATCCAGAAATTCCGTAACGAAAATAACCTAACACCCCCCACTCCGACCGGCACAGCGGTGATACTTTTTAGTTTTGCCATCTATTGATGAATAGTGATGACGATGACGATGACGATGATAATGATATTTAACTTGTTAAGCCAAAGAAGTGTAACTTCTTACGTGCGTGTAAAAAGTGTAATTTGAATTAATATCAAAGAAAAAAAAACAAAGGATAAAAAATACTGCTTATGAAAATAAATAAATAATTATAATTGCATAAGTTGATAAAAAATAATTATATAGCTTTACCGCGGCAGTCTCCGAGTGCCACACGTCTTTTTTTATTTGAATTTGTGTTTTGAGTTTACTAACACTTAGATAAGTTTTTTACTAACCATTGGGCCAATGTTGTCTTTAATTAAATAAATTATTATTATTAATAAACTTTTTTCTTAACAAACATTACCTGAATATTTGAAAAAAAAAACGAAATTTCGAAATTACGCATTTGCAGTTACAAAAACGCAATGAATAACAAACTTATCTGACAAGTACCTACGTGGCTTAGAGCGAAGGGCCAGGGTTTAACTCCACTTTCCTGGGTTTGCGTTACATTGCGCGCAATAATTTTTTTTTTTTTTTTTCATACCTAAAAATAAAAGTCGTTTCTCAGCAATAATTTTTGCGCAAAACTACTTTGCTAGACGGACAGTATGCGTATTTAGTGGCTCTGTGTCTTTTTGCACCCTGTGCAATCATACTCTTTGTGCCCAGGAGGTAGCCACGTTTATTGCTTCTCTGGAAGCTTTATTTAGGTCTTCCAGGGTACAGGTGAATGGACATTTTCGGCACTCCAGTAAATGGGTCATAGTCTGAGTAGGAGCACCGCACTCGAACTGGGTATTTGAGGGATCAATTATCCCCCATTTAGCCAAATTATACTTGCAACGGCCTACTTGGGTACGCTATCGATTCAGCGCTTTCCAAATAGACCACTGTAAATCACGACCGGGAGGCAGGTGCTCCTTGGGCTCAAGAAAGTCACGTGGTAGTGGGCACCGCTCTTGCCACCGCTTACTCCTCTCCTTAGGTGTGCTGTCCTGGATTGCTTGTGTTGTTCTCATAAATTTCTTGCGACTTTTTAATCTACCCGTAGTTGTCGAGTGGTCAGAGAGTGGATGCCGGGAATCGGGAATTGTCTCGGTGAAGACTTCCTTACTTAGATTGTAAACTTTAATTTTAAAATTGTAGTATAAGTAACAATGATTTAATTATACTCACATTATTTTTTGGTTTGATTGCTTTGTTTTCTCGGCTGTATACCAGGGAATAGGGACCCGCGTACCTACTTAGAGGAGACGCTCGTGCGTATGAAGTCCGTCAACCGTGATAAACGAGTTTCTGGTTTCACTCGGAATAACAGACTATTGCTATTGTTCTATTTAACAAAAACTTTTTATTATTCCTACCTGGCTGTTACGAAAATAAAAATAATAAAATATTTATTGCTGAAAATTGAGAACAACAAAGTTTCGAAAATCGAACATACAATTTCATAAACGCATCATTAGAAAACAATAAAAGTAAATTCAAAAATGGAACAAAAGTCAAAAGGTGTATTCGTCCACATTTCAATGTTATTCACTGTACACTCGATACACCACATTTGCGCAGGATGAAAAGCGTATTATCTTTGCCCGGGCTAGAAAAATAAATGTAAGGTTATAATCGAGTGACGTTTCGGCAAACGAGTACGAGATTACTGTTTTATGGCAGCTTATAAAGCCAATGTTGTCACAATTTGTATGTGAGATTGAGTAATTATATAAGATTCTTTTGTTTCGGGACGTACGAGTATCTGTTTAAGATTCACCATTGTGTTGAACCGCCGGAGAACACGGTGGAGCATGCGGTGGAGATCTGCCCCGCTTGGGTGGAGCGCCGCTGTGTCCTCGTGGAGGCGATCGGCGGTAGTGACCTCTCGCGTTCGGCCCTGGTTTAGGCCATGGTACGGAGCGAGAGGGTATGGGAAGCAGTCACCTACTTCTGCGAAGCAGTTATACTCGCGAAGAAGGATGCGAGATGCGTGAGGAAGAGGCAATCGTCGCGCCCTCATGCCCCCAAAAGTGTCAGAAACGGCCGTTTTTGGTACTATTGCCTACTACTTTGGATACGAAACATTCTGAGACCCGTTTTAACAACGTAAAAATGCTTTATCCTCTTTGTAACAAACGTGAAGTTGGATTTTTTTATATTTATTTTCTGTGCTACGATTTTTTATTCAATGAGAGCGCCACTGGACCGTTAGTAGACCCTTAAAATATAAAACTACACAAATTTCACATCACAATATCCACTAGGTAAATAAACGAATAATTAAAACAGCCACTGAACTGCACTCGAGAAAATCCCGCCAAAAACTCCTAAAACATATTATGTTCATGGATGATGTTACCTAATCAAGAATTTGAAAATCAATAAAGGGCATAGACAATGAAATAGAACCCGCCCCCGCCTTCTCCAGAAATAAACATGCGGACACAAGCCAATCTAAAGTCTAATGTTAGTTAGTTAGCAAAATCATATTGTTGTGTATGTCGTTAATTTGTGGCAAATAGATTCTTTTTCTTTCTTTCTTTCTAATGAAGTAATACGTACAGATCTACGACTAAAAAAAATTGACTTTTTCATAGTTAAATATTTTTTTATAGTTTCAAGTTCCATAGTTAAAACGCTTTTTGAAGCTTATTACCAATTCTACACGTACAGCCTGTGGACCAACTATACTGAGAAGGCTACCAGCACCCTACGGGTTCAATATAATAACGGGTTCAGGATGTTGATGGGGCTCCCCCGTTTCTGCAGTGCATCAGGTATGTTTGCAGACACACACGTTGATGGCTTCTATGCCATCGTCAGACAGAAATCTGCCTCTTTGCTCTGCAGAGTATGGGGGAGCTCCAACTCCATCCTAAAGACTATTGCGGGGAGGTACGAGTCTCCTTTATTAGGTGATGTTATTTGAAGATGTAGTATTTCGAACAACTGCCTTGTTTCCAAATAGATTGAAGTTTAATAACATAGGTCTAGGTTATCTTTCTTTTCTGTTTACTAACCCCTATGATGTTGCTTATCCGAAATAAAGATTATTTCATTTTATTTTATTTATAGTGCTCAATAGTCGAACAGTGCGCAAAACCCATTCAGAATAATTTATCATAGGTAAAATCAACATAGCAATTTTAGAACCCACACCTAAAAATCCGTGTCAAACAAACGTCAATTTTTATCTCGCACCAGATTTAAAAGTCAACCAAACTCTTTGTTTTATTTGGGCTAACCATTGTTAAAATCAAAATACAGATATACAGCGGTTGGCCATCCGTTTATTTCACAGCATTTTGCAGTACATTCGGCTCAAACCTCCTCGGTACGTAAAACTTTTTGATACGTGAAATCTAGAATATGGCCGTGACACCCGACGCGATAAAACCTGTTTTTTTTTTTGTTTTGTCTATGCGCATAGCACATGCATCGTTACGCGAGACATATGAAACCGGCAATCGGTATTTTATATCAGTTTTGTACAGGAAAATATTTTCTAGTTGCTTCGGAAGCTTTTCCTATGAGTGTAAAGTTGCATTTTCCTGTTTTATTTGTTTGTCTGTTTGTTGTTAGATTTTTTTTTATTGTTGGCTGTATACCTTTTTTTTGTGGGATAAGAAATCATCCGATGACTTTTCCCGCTCTGGGTGAAGCGGAAGGGCGTGTCAGACTCTTACTGACTAAAACCCACCCCTGTTCCTTAGTGCCCGGGGGCGAGGTAACTCTGTTTCGAATTTATCCTCAACCCCCGGGCAGGCATCGGCCATGACGGGCCTCGTCTCTTTTGCTGACAACTCTTTGAGGCGCGCGTGGAACACTACGCGCCCTCGACTCTCGCGCCTGTTGCTGATCGGACGGCGAGCTACCCATTACTCACCGTCCGCAGGCCCGGGTTGGCTGAATACCTACGGATGAAAATTACAGTGCACGCATCGATTGTTCTTGTTTAGTGTGTTCTTTTTTACCTACAATGAAAATAATTTTAAATGCTATTTATTTATCTTCTAAACTGAAGGATTATGTTTGTTAAAGGTTTTATTTTTCCTACCGTAGAAGCGGGTTGTAATTGGGTAGGAGTCCTTTTTTTTTTTTTTTTTTTTTGTTGCCGAGGTGGAAAATCCTCATGGATGTCCTTCGCCCGGGGCGGGCGAAGGGGTCTGTCAGACTCTTACTGACTAAAAACCACCCCGGTGTTCCGTCCCACACTTGGACTGGGGATCGTGAGAGCTAGTACGACTTCCATGATCCCCGGCTGGTGCCGGCCCGCCTATGCGGGCCACCCCTACTACCCCAACCTGAACCCCCCAACCCAACCCCCCCCAACCTCCCCCCAACCCCCCCCAACCCCCAACCCCAACCCCCCCCAACTGCTTTTAGGTTAGCAATGTAGTCTATTTCGTACTAATGTGGAAAAGTGCGGCAGCCAGCCCCCGTCACATTTTTTTTTATTTTTTCATCCAATGCAATAACTTCTCCCGCTCTGGGTCGAGCGGTAGGGCGTGTCAGACTCTTACTGACTAAAACCAACCCATGTTCCTTCAGTTGCTTGTGCCAGGGCTACGGTAACCCTCTTCCGAATCTATCCGCTACCCAACCAGGTGACACGCTATAGCCTTCACTGGTCGCCCGGCAGCCCTCCACCAAGCATTAAAAACAATCGGCGAGCCATTTTTCTCACAATAACTTGTTTTAAATATTATATTTATCAACTTTCTCTAATTATTTTCGAGATGTGTTGAAGAAAACTTTTTTACAAAAAAATGAAACCGACTTCCAAAATAAGTGCAAAATAACTTTCATTTCGGAAGTCGGTGTTTCTGGTTTTGTGTCTTCGTTTTTTGACACCGACTTCCGAAATTCGAGGTAGGTTCTATTTTTTTGTAATTTTTTATTTTTACTTTTTAGTTGTGGTACCCCATTAAACTGTGTTAACAATTTATAGACATATGATCGCAGCAATCGCGGTTGATTTGCTGTCAATTTTTGAAGAGTTCCTTTGTCTCTCTGCGAAACCCATCATCAGATCTATATGAAATTTAAATGGCACCATTTTGGAACAAACCTTTTTCGAACAAAAAAAGAATTTTGCAAATCCGTCAATATAATATGAGTTATGCCCGAACATACATAAAAAAAAAAACAAATACAAACATCCGAATTAATAACCTCCTTCTTTTTGAAGTCGGTTAAGAAGTCGGTTAAAAAACGTCGTTAATACACGTGGGTAAAATTTTAAAGTTTCAAATTCTGAAATTACAGACTCAATTACGAAAGCCACGCGCTGCATATCTTAGCACGTGTCATAGTCGTAGTGTTTGAGTCACCATAGAACGCACAGAAACACGGGTGGGCTTAAGTCAGTAAGAGTCTGACACGGAGAACGGGAGAAGTTATTTGAAGATTTACCAGCCTCAATAAACCAGCTAAATGCGTGTCAGAGTTCGCACATAGGTTACGCATCAAAATATATTTTTGACCATTTTTATGGCTTTGGGTCAACAAGATGCTTATACTGTGAAAATTTGAAGACTAGCTCTAACCGTTTGGCTGTAAAACCTGTGTGTTAACGACGGACAGACAGACAGACGAAAATACGGACATGTGAGTGACAGCAATAATAAGGGTGCGTATCCACTGAAGCGGAGCTGTGCAGAACGGAGCGGAAACGTGCAGGAATCATCCAATCACAGACAAGACGAGTGACGCGATGAGGATTTCAACCATTGTGATTGGTCGATTCCTGCACGTCTCCGCTCCTCTCCGCTCAGCTCCGCTTCAGTGGAAACGCACCCTAATAATAATAATGCCGGTAGCTTGGACCCTGTGCCCGATACCGGTGGGATACTATTTTTATATTTTTAAATAAAAAACATTTAAAAATTTAAAGAACCTGTCCATAAAAATAAATAAATGGAATAATAAAAAAACTCTTTTACAAAAAAATAGAACCGACTTCCAAGAAAAGTGCAAAATAACTTTAATTTCGGAAGTCGGTGTTCCTGTTTTGTGTCTTCGTTTTTTGACACCGACTTCCGAAATTAAAGTTATTTTGCACTTTTCTTGGAAGTCGGTTCTATTTTTTTGTAAAAAAGTTTTTTATTTTTCACTTTTTAGTTGTGGTTCCCCATTAAACTGTGTTAACAATTCATAGACATACGATAACAGCAATCGCGGTTGATTTGCTGTCAACTATTGAAGAGTTCCCTTGTCTGTCTCCGAAACCCATCAACAGATCTTTTTGAAATTTAAATGGGACCATTTCGGAATAAACCCCTTTCGAACAAAAAAAGAATTTTGCAAATCGGTCAATATATGACGGAGTTATGCCCGAACATACATAAAAAAAAAAAAAAAAAAAAAAAAAATACAAACATCCGAATTGATAACCTCCTCCTTTTTCGAAGTCGGTTAATAATAAACCCGTCCAGCCCCTCATTAGCAGACACAATTAAAAACCTGGGGCCTGACGGATTATTTTTCTCACCACAATATTACATTAAACATATTACATGGTATCAGAGTCAGACAACTTTTTAATATTGTGAGAGACTGTTGGCTAAACTAAGCTCAAAAAAAAAAGGCCTGCATTTCAGGACACCAAGTCTCCGCCCTTTTACAAAAAGATATATTTTATATTGTTATACAGTACTTGTAAACTGACAACAAAGATAAAACATCAACTTTTTAAGTAGATTTTTGGCTCGAGTGGAAATTTTAGCCATAAACTTTTGTTAGTATTTTTTTTTTTTTTGTTTGTGGTGTGTGTTACGGTGTGTGTATGTGTGGAGTGGTGTTGGTCCGTGCGAGCGACGTGTGGGTGTGTGTATGTATGTATGTGTGTTAGGCGCTTTATTGGGTGTGCGTGACTGTATGATAGTGTTATGAATTAATATGTAACTTTGTTTTGATAGAAGTACGAGACTTACACTATTTAAAATTTTAACTATAAGACTTTACTAAAATTGTAAGTAGGTTTGTAATGTTAAAATTGTAATAGGGCTCCTTTTGGACCCTTCGGGTACGGATCCCTAAAAATAAAGGCTATTTTTACCCCGAAAGTACCACCACAGTTTTTGTACGGTCCATGGGGACGAAGACTCAGGAAAAAGCTTGTGATAAGTTAAATGAAACATTTTTCTATTACGGTGCTCTCTCACTTATCAGGGCCAGTTTATCAATGTCAATTAATTCTCCTCCTCGCATATCAGCACGAGCAACATAACACTAGGTCATGTCCTAGTAACATAATTATCACGCCTGCATTTCACGAAGGATCAGGCAGAACTGTGACTATGGCCAATTATGTTTGAGTCGTATGTACAATAGAATCAAACTATATTGTACACCAAAACAATCACATTGTTATTTATGCACGTGCTTATATCTTTGGGTACACTGGCGGTCTTATCGCTGACAGCGATATCTACCAGACAACCTTGGGATGGACTGAAAGAAGAAGAAACGCAGTTATACGACTTTCAATGGTTTTTAATTGAACACCACGTCAAAACAACTAGTCTTATTTCTTTGAAAAACATATATGTTTTTTTTTTTTTTTGTTTGTGGTGTGTGTTACGGTGTGTGTATGTGTGGAGTGGTGTTGGTCCGTGCGAGCGACGTGTGGGTGTGTGTATGTATGTATGTGTGTTAGGCGCTTTATTGGGTGTGCGTGACTGTATGATAGTGTTATGAATTAATATGTAACTTTGTTTTGATAGAAGTACGAGACTTACACTATTTAAAATTTTAACTATAAGACTTTACTAAAATTGTAAGTAGGTTTGTAATGTTAAAATTGTAATAGGGCTCCTTTTGGACCCTTCGGGTACGGATCCCTAAAAATAAAGGCTATTTTTACCCCGAAAGTACCACCACAGTTTTTGTACGGTCCATGGGGACGAAGACTCAGGAAAAAGCTTGTGATAAGTTAAATGAAACATTTTTCTATTACGGTGCTCTCTCACTTATCAGGGCCAGTTTATCAATGTCAATTAATTCTCCTCCTCGCATATCAGCACGAGCAACATAACACTAGGTCATGTCCTAGTAACATAATTATCACGCCTGCATTTCACGAAGGATCAGGCAGAACTGTGACTATGGCCAATTATGTTTGAGTCGTATGTACAATAGAATCAAACTATATTGTACACCAAAACAATCACATTGTTATTTATGCACGTGCTTATATCTTTGGGTACACTGGCGGTCTTATCGCTGACAGCGATATCTACCAGACAACCTTGGGATGGACTGAAAGAAGAAGAAACGCAGTTATACGACTTTCAATGGTTTTTAATTGAACACCACGTCAAAACAACTAGTCTTATTTCTTTGAAAAACATATATGTTACTCTAAACAGTTTTCGTCGTAATTTGATCTTGTCGTGAATTTTTGAAATTATATTTTTATATCATAGTGTCATTAATTTGTAGAGTTATGTCTGACGCAGATAAAAATTATGAATCATGCTAAAACTTTAAAGCGTATTATTAGGAAACCTTCACCATTTTAAAGATAATTTAATTATTTATAATTTAGTCTAAGTGTTTTAGTTTAATGCCTGTTATTTTTTATGTAATAAATTAATAATGCGTCTAATTTCGGAGAGCGCTCCTCGATGGGCTAGTCCTATTATTAGGTAAACGTACCTACGACGCGTTACGTGAGTTCAGTACAGAACACGCAAGCTAACCACTCAAGGTCATTGGCAGTTAATAGCGCCTTAAAATCTAAAAGAAAGGAAAAAAAACGAAATCAAAATTTATCAAGCCGCATTTTTGGGTCCGCGTGGTAGATTATGGCCCACACTCTCAAAATTTAACATTAAAAAAAATACTATAATCTAAATATATAAAAATGAACCCCTATTTTCACATCTGCCGCATGTCGTAGGAGCAGTGGGCAAAGATTACCACACAGTGGATCCCGAACGCAAAGAAACGACAACGCGGCAGGCCCAGAAAGAGATGGCGGGATGAGTTTTTTTTTTTTTTTGTGGGGTGGCAAATCATCCAATGACTTCTCCCGCTCTGAGCGGAGCGGGAGGGCGTGTCAGACTCTTACTGACTAAAACCCACCCCTGTTCCTCCCTGCCCTGAATGCCCAGGGGCGGGGTAACTCTTTCGAATGGGATGAGTTGGATTTCTTCTCAAAGGACTGGCCCAAACTTGCAGAAAAATAATAATAATAATAAAACATTTTCCTAGCTCACGGCATCACGTGTGAACGGTTGGACCGATTTCGTTAATTCTTCTAATCGCGAAATAATATGCAACTACTACTAACTTAGATAGAAAATGTGGGTGTACCCTGATATACTGAAAAATCTACCCTGTGGAATAGCAGTGGCGAGAAGACACTTCAGGTTTATCAGCTCCAAGCTCTATAACAACATAAATAAGACCTTAAATATTTACCATTTACCCGGTGGTCTTTTGAGAAGGAAGTTGACTGAGTGGTTAAATTCATTGTCATATGACGCAACTGAAAAAATTGTGGAAACTTAACTAGCTCTAACACTGACACACGTAAACCCTCACTCATACACACATACATCCCCCACACTCCACACAAGCACACCATAACACTCACTTACACACACCCTCCCATGCACTCTCACTCCCACCCATACACAAACTCTCACACACACACACACTCCCACACACCCCCTTTTTTCTACTATAGTTTACCCAAATGTAATAGTTTAAGTCTGGAACAATTGTTTTCTTGTTTAAATGGGCGTTGATAGCTGCGACACAGTTATAAACTTTTGTAGCTATCTTCGTTTTCTCTGTGATTGAGCCAACTGTCTATGTTCCAAATAAAACTTTTTATTTTATTATTATTTATTATTATTACTGAATACATCTGCGTAACTCTTTCGAGCGTACATGCGTGATGTTATTTTCTGTGATTGCCTAAACAATGCATACTTATGCGATAGCAGCAATCGCGGTTGATTTGCTGTCATTTTTTTAAGAGTTCCGTTGTCTGTCTCCGAAATTCATTATCAGATCTGTATGACATTTAAATATAACCATTTTTTGCAAATCCGTCTATCTAAGACGGAGTTATGCACGAACATACATTAAACATATTTATTATATTATAAACATCCGAATTGATAACCTCCTCCTTTTTGAAGTTTGTTAAAATATAATAACACCTATCCTATCCAATAACAGGTATCTTGACCGGGAGTCGAACCCAAATCCTCATACTCAGCTCTTGCGAGCACTAGAACAACGACTACGTCAATCTGTCTTTACCCAAAAATCTTGAGCTCGGCTTTCAGTCGAACCAGATGCAGCTGAATACCTGAATTTTATCTGACCTCCACGACCCAGTAACTAGGTAACACGATACCCCTTGGCAACAGGTACTGTTGTCAGTTTTTCTGGGTTCTGACTATCCGCAATGACTGTAAAGATCTACAAATGACAGCTGGTACCAACGGCTTCATGTGCTTTCCGAGTAATAGAAAATCTGGGTATGTTAAGATGGTCTCCCATCCACTGACCAACCTGAGCAAGCGTACCTTAACTATTATTACTTCACCACGAACTCCTCTCCAGACCAACTTCTTCTTTGTCTTTGCCATTTTCCCGTTAAACAGGATCGGCTATTTTAATCATAAGGTGCCAGTTTGTGCGGTCATTAGTATCGTCCACTGTTAGGGACCTATTTGTCATGTCCTTTTGGACAGTCGTTAACCATGTCGCTAAGGGGTTTTCTCTTTGTTCGTCGCCGACAAAGAGAAAAACCAAGCACTTCTTTACTACGTAATCGTCAGACCGGCATCACGTGTCCGTACTATCTCAGTCTTGTTTCCACCATTTTATCCGCTATGGACACAATCTTCAGGCTTCCCCTAATACATATTAAGGTTATTCCAGAATTTGTTTTTCAGTCTAACTCGAAAGACCACCGCAACGTTGGCATTTCGGCAGTGTGAAGTTTCCTTCTTTGCAGACCAACGATTAACTCATCATTATCATCATCAGCCTTTTAATGTTCCTACTGCTGGGGCACAGGCCTCCTGTCTATGAGAGGGTGTCGGCCATAATCCACAACGCGGGCCCAACGCGGATTGATGGATGGCACATGTCTTCAATTTTTTGGGTTTAGGACGACTAACTAAATAACTATAATTGAATTTTACAGTTCGGAAAGCAATTACCATCTGGCATAACAACAGAAAAGAAATCTTCTTGATTTATTTCCCGATTTAACTTCCGCAAAATTGTCGTAAAACTCCCGAAGTGGAACCAATAACGCCAGAAGCTGGCAATCTTCCCAAACATTCCATAAGAAACCCATCGGCTTCCTAATTTAAAGGAATATCCTTTGGATGTGAGTAATAGACAAGGATGTGCTTGTGCATTCGTGTAAGTACCTTATCTCTTCGAGTTATTGTATATTTTCCTTTTATGCTATTTACATCAAAAAACGTGACGTCAGCTAATATTAAATTCTTATTCGGGACTTACCGTGTACTTTCATATACGGTCTTTGCTATTATTTGGGGTCGGCTCTTTTGTATATTAGCCGTCAGACGTGACTGTGCTGGGTCGTTGTTTGCAACAACCAGGTTGGTATGCTCAGGACTTATCTGGTAGTCTTTGCAGTGGTTTGAGTAGGTACTTTCGAATGCATATAATAATACTTTTTTAATTATCAAATCTGGAAAAACTTTAAATTGCTGTGTGACCTATTTTCCTGCTTGTGATTAGATAACTATGAAAATATCAGAAATCTATATAATTTTTGAAGTAAAATAGCAAATCAAATCGACAAAGTATTTGACTCAAATTCCCACATTATTGCTTGTCTTTTTAACCGACTTCAAAAACGGAGGAGGTTCTATGTTCGATTGTTTTCACTAAAAAATAAAAAAAATACTTTAATATCAGAAGTCGGTGTTTGCATTTTATTTCTTAGTTTGTTGACACCGACTTCCGAAATTAAAGTTATTTTTTAATTTTAGTGTATTTTCTTTTTGAAAGTCGGTTGTTTTTTTTGTAAAAAAGTTTTTTATTTTTCACTTTTTAGTTGTTATACCCCAGAACTAAAAACCCCAGTAACATGGAACGTGGAATTTAAACATACTCGTAATTAGAGAAAACCAAAACGTCATCGAGGTATACGTATTTTTTGTTTTTGTTCAGTCTTTCAAAAAGCGCTGAAGCAATTTCGACAAAATTTATATAACCACCTCGAAAGTATATTATTTTGGACAAAAAAAGAATTTTGAAAATCGGTCCACAAAACAAAAAAAAAAAAAAAAAAAAAAACTGACGGAGAAATCGGTAAACATACATGAAATAAAAATAAAAAATAAAACTGTCGTACATAGAACCTCCTCCTTTTTTGAAATCAATTAAAAATCCCGCCAAAAACTCTCCACACATGCCTTAGAATTTGTTTTTATACATTCGTAAGTACTTACTCACTCTCACGTGACTTTCAATTTCCTAACTAAAAATGTATAACAATCGTCGATCGTGATAATCAAATTATACTCACTTAAAGTCCCCATCTGACACCAATTCAAACTTCTTGAACATAACTCAAGCTTCTTCAAAACATGATTTGTACAGAACTCAATTTTATACACATCCAACTTACCAAGAAGGTTTTAAACATAATTTTACTCGTATACTCGAGTGAAGTTTTGCGTCGTCAAGTTTAGAGGTATTAACAACTCTGTTACTTACTTTGTTTGGCCTAAAGTAGCCTCGGTTCTAGGGATCGTGTGTAAGTATGATATAAAGAGAATATTAAGTTTTAGGTGCGTGGGTGATTTTGTAAGTAATTGTCTACCGGCTCTGAGATCTTGGACTATTATTGATGAGTCTGATTTTAATAATGATAAAATAAGACTCGCCTATCAAGGAGCGCTGTCAAAATCAGACGCATTATTAATTTATTACACATAAAACAACAGGTATTAAACTAAAACACTGAGACTAAATTATAAATAATTAAATGATCTTTAAAATGGTGAAGGTTTCATAAAAATACGCTTTATAGTTTTTTAGTGATTCTCATTTTTTATCCGCGTTAGACATAACGTTAATTAAAGCGTTAAAGTTTTATATCTTTACATTGTATGTGTCCTAGCACTATTACACACGGTGTCTACTTCTCTTTTTTTTCCATCTCTCCGTTCGCAGGTATGCTGTAAGAGATTTCTATAGAAATAAGCATAACCTTTGTACATATTTCTTTGTTTCCTTTTTCTTGTCTGTTTTTTTATGAGTGTACATTAATTGTTAAAAATAAATAAATAAATAACTTTACAAATTAATTACACTATTCTCAGATCAAATTACGACGAAAATTGTTTATTGTAACATATATTTTTTTCAAAGAAATAAAACTAGTCGTTTAGACGTGACGTTAAATTAAAAACCATTAAAAGTCGTATAATTGCACCTTAAGGCTTCGCAATGATTGCCTGAGGAAAGAGTTTCCATGGAGTTCTTTCCACGATCATCTCCATAAAAATCTACGTTCTGGAACGTGCTGATATCTTCAACTTTCTGACTAACTGACCTACTCTTGATGTGAAGTACTCTATGAGTGCAGTTGTGGCCTAGTGAGTGCAGTGCCACCACTGCACTCACTAGGCCACAACTGCACTCATAGAGTACTTCACACGCCGAGTGATATCGGGCGCGACTAACAATTTGTAGGTCGTGAGTTGCAACCCAGGCAGGCGGTTTAATTTGCGTAAATTATTTCATCACCACTGCTCTCAAAACGGTGAAGGAAAACATCGTGAGGAATCCGGCATTTCCTAAAATCAAAAATTCTATAAGACGTCGGATGGCGCGTACGACGTATAGGAATGTAGGGGCAGATTCTGGAACACGAGAGAGGGTTTTGGTTGGCGGACTGGCTGGTTCGGAGAGGTGATGGCCCGTGCATGGTGAGCAGATGGAGATGATGGTGTAGGGTTACTGAGCTGAAGTTCGAGACTGATAGAGTTTAATATACTTTGTAAGTGATTTGTAGCTTTATTCTCTTCAGGGAGCCATTTGGTAAGTGTTAACTAAAATTGGTATTGGTCGTCGGTTCGTTGAGCTCCTTAAAGTTCTGAGTTGAGCTTCACGATAACTGACAAATGCTTGCACTGTCTGGACAGATCCACTCGAATTTGCGTGTTGCTTTCCTCAAAAGCTCATCCCAGACATAAACGCACATGGTTCTCATATGATTTGACCAGTACATATTGTATGGATTAGAACACTTTAAAAGAGATTTTGACCTCTGGATTCTTCTGCTTCTTCTGCTTTTTCTCATGGTTATCAGCTAGGAAACACCGGCGTCATCTAGCTAAATCTGACAAAAAAAATGTTGACGTGTAAAAGTGTTGTTAAAACCTACTTACAAAAATAAAATCATTTATCATTTATAGGGAACATTTCATCTACAAAAAAGCAGTGTTCTCGAGAAAAATAACAATAATTGTCGTTCGACGGTCACTACTGCTTTAGGCCGCTAGATGGCGCTACGTATCTTTCAAATCATTTGAATCATTTACGTGTTTTCCCATGGAATAAAAAAAAGACGTGTGGCACTCGGAGACTGCCGCGGTAAAGCTATTGCATAGCATTTTTTATCAACTTATGCAATTATTATTATTTATTTATTTTATTTATGCAGTATTTTTTTTCCTTTTTTTTTCTTTGATATTAATTCAAGTTACACTTTTTACACGCACGTAAGAAGTTACACTTCTTTGGCGTAACAAGATAAATATCATCATCATCATCATCATCATCATCATCATCATCATCATCATCATGATCATCATCATCATCATCATCATCATCATCACTATTCATCGATAGATGGCAAAACTAAAAAGTATCACCGCTGTGCCGGTCGGAGTGGGGGGTGTTAGGTTATTTTCGTTACGGAATTTCTGGATTCGGTCTCCACGCTCAAGGCCCGCGATAGAAGCTATGCAATAGCTTAAAAACCCAAACAGTAAAAAAATCTCACTTCAATTTATCCACATGCCCATCACAGGTTTGATAAAAAAATTATGTTATATAACTTCAAACATTGTATGACACCTAACACAAACTAAAACGATGGAAACACTACAACATTTAAATGTTATTAACCGACTTCCAAAAAGGAGGAGGTTCTCAATTCGTCTGTATGTTCTTTTTTTTTTTTTTTGTATGTATGTTACCCGATTTCTCCGTCAGTTGTGAACCAATTTGCAAAATTCTTTTTTCATCTGAAAGAATATACTCCCGAGGTGGTCCCATATAAATTTTATCGAAATTGCTTCAGCGCTTTTTGAGAAACTGAACAAAAACGGAAAATACGTTTTGGTGTTCTCCAAAGGTTTAAATTCCACGTTCCATTATATTGGGGTTTTTAGTTCTGGGGTATAACAACTAAAAAGTGAAAAATAAAAAACTTTTTTACAAAAAAAACAACCGACTTCAAAAAAAAAAATACACTAAATATTTATAAATAACTTTAATTTCGGAAGTCGGTGTCAAATAACGAAGAAGTAAAAATACAAACACCGACTTCCGAAATTAAAGTTATTTATAAATATTTAGTGTATTTTTTTTTTGAAGTCGGTTTTTTTTTCCATTAAAACGTTCTAGTTAGGCACGTCGGAAACGAGACGCGTAAAAACGTGATAAAATTGAAAAACCAAAACACTACAAACCTTTGACACAAATACATACAGAAAACTAAACCCTATACCTTTGTAATAAGAGTTGTGATATTAATATTTGAGTGAAAGCTATAAGTTGGTGTCTTGGTGACGTACAAAAGTAAACCCATCCAAACAGCGACTTCTGCCTTTGACAAGCAGTTTGTATAACAAGTGAAACGTAGATTTACGGGGATTCTAACTTTTCTATTAAAAAACTAATACAAAACAAACGGGATGAAATATATATCTTGTTGTTAACATGGTTAAAAACGTTCACACCTATTGTGTGTTCTTTGCTTAGCGGTGGATAGAGTTCAAAATTTTTATTCCAAAATTCAGCTACGTGAACTTTATCCTACTAATATTATAAATGTGAAAGTTTGTGAGTGTGTATGTTTGTTACTTCTTCAAACTCAAACGGCTAGACCGATTTCAATTAAATTCGGTATGTAGATAGCTTATAGCCTAGATTAACCTATAGGTTACCTTTTATTCCGGCCTAGGCGGGTTAAACCGCGGGGCGCAGCTAGTGGTTCATAATTATTAAATAAAGATTTTTATTTATTTATCATCCTTACAACTATCATTGCAGGCCTTACCCTAATACGACAGTGTAAATTATCAACATAAAAATAACTTATCTAACAACAACAAAGAGCAATAAAGAATATAACTTTTTAACTTACCTAGCTCATTTAACAAAACTTGCGAATTCACTCAAAGAGCACAAAAAAATATCCAGGCTCTTATGGACTTTGTTCACGGATTGCTCGAGTGATGAGTGCTTTTGCCTGTAGACTGGTTTTGGGCACGGGTACGTTTTAGCAGTTGCGGGCGTCTAAGTTCTAGTTGATGGAGCACTCCCTGGTTTTGTGCTACGCCATGCAGTAGCTTCACTACATACGCAGCAAGACTGAACCCGGCGAACCCTGAGCTCATTATACCCCACCATACCCAGTACAAATAGTGTGGGGTCTAAGAACGGGTAGAACGGATACTCCCCAAACAGTTTTAAATATAAGGCCTTGTAAACTTGTTCTGTAGCTAGATACTAGCGAACCGCCCCAGCTTTGTACCCGTACAAATTATACACCTAAATCTTCCTCATGAATTACTCTTTTTTAACCGACATTCGAAAAAGGAGGAGGTTCTATGTTCGACTGTTTTTTTTTTTTATGTATGTCCGCCGCTTTCGCCGTCAGTTGTGGACCGATTTGCAAAATTCTTGTTTTTAGCCGAAAGAATATACTCCGGAGGGGGACCACCCATATAAATTTTATCGATAGTTAAATACGCACAATCGGGATTTAATATTGTCTCGGACTGGTTGCACGTTAAATGCGGCATAAACACACTATCTCACTTTTACAATCACCCACAGGACAGAACCAAACTCGACACTACCGCATTCGATTGTAGCCCACTCCTGTCCCAAGCCATACAACAGCGCCTGCTCATGCATACATCTCCAGAAAGGCAACTCGGTAAAATACCTTGGCGTAATAGTGGACACTGGCCTGCATTTCCATGAGCACATATACAGGGTGTAAGGTACATGAACGCACATACGTGTACTACTGATTCAGTACATGATTCTGGACCCTCTAGCGTTGGAATTTTTGTCGGCTTTTTCCTAATTTTTGAAAAATAATATTTTTTTTTTCACTTTAAACTGTATAAAATCGTTATACCTATCTACCCCAAAGACATTTTAAATGAAAAAATTTAATTAATTATTTTTTCAATTAAAAAAAAAAAAAATTCACTTTAAACTGTATAAAATCGTTATACCTATTTATCCCAAAGACATTTTAAATTAAAAAAAATAATTAATTATTTTTTCATTTAAAATGTCTTTGGGATAAATAGGTATAACGATTTTATACAGTTTAAAGTGAAAAAAAAAATATTTTATTTTCAAAAATTAGGAAAAGGCCGACGAAAAATTCCAACGCTACCCCGTCCAGAATCATGTACTGAATCACTAGTACGCGTATGTGCGTTCATGTACCTTACACCCTGTATACACTTAGTGGTAGGATGCGCAAGTTGATCTACGTCTTTAAGACCCTGAGACATGTGGCTGATGATAGGTTAAGGAGATCCGTGTACTTTGCCCTAGCTCAGTCCCTACTTAACTACTGCATCACGTCCTGGGGTGGTGCTCCGAAAACCATTCTTTTCGAATTAGAGGGAGAGCGCAAAGAGCAATATTAACACTCTCCCTGCCGACAATATATAAAGCTTTTGAAGTTCAGGAGGCCATGGAGGTCGCCGGCGGGACCCAAATTTGTTGATTGTGAACGCCGTGAGTCAAAAGTTAAAATTATTACAAGAGGCCGTGGGAGCCGCCGGCGGGTCAAAAAAAAAATCTTTTAAGACGCCGTGGGATCCGCCCTGACCTCCCGAATTCAAATAATTTTTACAACTATTGGCGTGCTGTTATGGAAAATGTGAAACTTCTCATGCGTGTACACGGCATGGCCTGCTGGACAAAATTTTTTGGGGGTCGCCGGCGGTTCCCATGGCAGGGAGAGTGTTAAAGGTGTCCTTTTTCCTGCCGTTCAGATATCCCACCAATCTTCTGTATAAAAAGTTCTGACGGTACGCTAGATATTTGTCCGGCAGACCATCCTGATGCAGCATGGTCTTCTGAACTACAATCCCTCTTTGTCTTGTAGCAAAAGGCGCCACAATCCCGTAGGCAGAAGTCAATTAAAACTTACCACCATGCACTCCAGGCACTACTTCTGCCACCTCGATCCATTTCTGTATAATAAAATTAACAAAATCTTGGCGATATACAAACTTCAAACGACCGAATACAAGGCGAAACTAACCTTCTGGCTACAGGAGTTAAGCTACGACAACGTAATTATATCGATGTAAAATGTATAAAAATATTTGTATTGTGGCGAGAAAATAAACTATTGACTTACTTACTCTGTGTATTGGTAAACACACACAGAAAGGAGGCCTGTTTCCCAACAGTAGGCACATTAAAAAAAAGGCTGATGATGATGATTGGTAAAAACCGCATGAAAATCCGTTCAATAGTTTTTGAGTTTATCGTGAACAGACGGACAGACATATAGACGCGGCAGTGATAGTGATTTGACCGTTATTGACGTTTCATTTTGAAGAATTGGTTGTCGTATCGTTGTCGCACCACGCTTGTCTGCGGGAGTTTTGAAACCAACGTAGTTATGTCGTCACATATAGTAGCAGGGGACGATGAAGTATCTGGGACTCGTATTCGACAGCCGGTGGAACTTCGTCGAGCACTTCCGACGTTTGGTTCCCAGACTGGACAAGGCCGGGGCCGCTTTGAGGCGGCTCCTGCCCAATCTGGGGGGGCCAAACGCCTCCTACCGGAGGCTCTATGCGGGGATCGTGTGATCCATGACCCTTTACGGGGCACCGGTGTGGGCGCGTTCATTAAGGCAGCGATCAGCTTGCCAGATGAACGCGTCCCAAAGGGTCATGGCGATCCGTATGAGCAAAGTATACCGCACGGTCTCCCGTGAGAGGCGGCAACGACAGCGTCGCCCTAACGCCCTCAGCAGCAGCCGCCGCAGGAGACGCCAGGGGCTTCCGGCGCCGCGAGAAGACCTCCGGCCACCGTAGACCCGGGCCTGCGGACGGCGAGTAGTGGGTAACTCACCGCCCGATCAGCACCAGGCCCGAGAGTCGACGGCGCGCCTCAAAGAGTTGTCAGCAAACACGACGGGGCCCGTCATGGCCGATGCCTGCACGGGGGTTGAGGATAAATTCGAAAGAGTTACCTCGCCCCTGGGCATTCAGGGCAAGGAGGAACAGGGGTGGGTTTTAGTCAGTAAGAGTCTGACACGCCCTTCCGCTCCACCCTAGAGCGGAAGAAGTCATTGGATGATTTCCCACCCCCCCAAAAAAAAAAAGCACAGATAGTAGCAGCCATGTTGTTTTGTCATTCCTTCAACGAGACACTCAAAGAACTGCAACACAGTTACAGTAACAATTTAATTATGTTTTTTTTTGTTCTTACAAGCTTTTATTTAACTTGCAATGTTCTTTGTACGTAAGTAGTCCGCTTCAGCAAACCATTTTTACGCGACTGCCCAAAAAAAGGAGTGTCATGTTTCCAGGGTTCATATAGGGGGTGGAGTGACATGTTTGTGAATTTCTTTATTCCACCATAACTTCGTTAGAAATAAGAAGCGTTGCGGTATCCCGGGTAACATAGGCTGGTGAAAATTTAAAAAAATATAATAGGAGCCATGGTTCATGAAAAAAAAAACGTTTTTTTTTTTTCATAATAATTTGACTACGTCTATTATCATCGTCTAGAGCTTGCTTAGTGCATAACAAAAACATAGAACACTACTAAATATACATTCGTTCACTAATACCATAACAAAATAGTTCGTTTTAGTATTAGTAGTATTGCGTATTATTTTTTCATTAAATTTTTTATATGATTCACATTTTGACAAGGCAAAAAAAACTTTTTAACAAATTTAACCGACGAAAAAGTACTAAAAAGCAAAAAATAAATAAACATTTTAAGTCTTGAGTAGGTATTGAGCTGATTAACATAAAATATCAAATTTTATATAAACTAATTTTGAGTCGGCGCCAAACAACAATCTAATTATTAAATTAAATATCTAAATTGTATATGTACGTAGAAATGAAGAAGGCTCTAAGGCGCCGACTCAAAATTAGTTTCCTCCTTTATTTTCGTCGGTTAAAAAGGCGTGTTTTTAATTATTTTAAAGTAAATAGCTTGTTCGACTACTTGTTGTTTTCCGATAGAGCTGAAATATAGCACACTTTTGTAAGTCCGGTGACAATGCAATATGATGATATCATCCAGCTGATCTGGTGATAGTGCCGTGATGTAGGGACTGGAACGCCCAGGTGGAAAATGGTTGGACAGTTGAATTTGGATTATTATAATTTGTTATCATGAATACTTTTCATTACACATGATAACAAGGATCTAAAGCTTTTTTTTTTTTTAGTTTTAATTTATTCATCTTGCTTTTTGATAGGCCGTAATGGTATTGCACTCTCAGGACATATAACTACACCAATCACTCTCTCACTCACAGTCTCTGTACCCTACCTTGGGGAGAAACTGTTAACGTCATTAGATCATCGACATATGTAACATTATAGATCTCATACGCAAACCTCTTGCTTTGTCTGTCCTATATCATCACACAATATTGATCCACTACGTCTTGATTGAGGAGCAAAGTAGTCACATTTCATTCCACCCCGTAGGGTATACCTTGAGGGGTAAACAGACTCAAATTTCCGTTACACAAGCTACCTGCCTGTGTTCGATATCACTGCTAGATTTACTAAAAGGCTCTTTACTCATGCTTTTACTTATATTTTCAGGGTTCCGAATGTCCGTATGAAAAAACAGAACTCTTATAGGATCACTCGTGTATCTGTTTGTCTATCCGTCTGTCACAGTCAATTTGTTCCGAATTTAATGGACCAGTTGAGTTGAAATTTGGTACACACATGAATATTTGTGACCCAAATACGGACGTTTAACGTAATTAAATGAATATGGAATATGAAGGTCACTTTTGGGATGCAAATCTGGAAAACAGTTTTTAAACAGTAACGTGCGACAAATCAAATGAAGGGGATTTGATCGTCTCAAATATGTTTTTGCTTATATAATTATATAATAAATAGTTTTCAAGTTAGTTTAGAAAATAGATGAAAATTAACTATTCCTAACTCTTTTTGCAAAACTACTGTGTCTGGAACTTTAAAAAAAAAATACAGAATATAAGTTCTTTACGTAATCTTTCATTAGAAGTCGTATGATTTTTAACAACATCTTAAAATATTATTTGTTCGGAACCCTTTGTGCGCAAGTCTTACTCACACTTGACCCGTTTTTTTAGGTGAGAAGTAGTTTCCAATGTTGTGGCATGGGAAGGAAACTAAAAGGTGATCTAATTCTAGCTTCCTAAGTTTCATTGAAAAAAAAAATACAAAATGTCATATTATTCAAGTTAGTTTTAATTAATTTCGCATTTATAATATTAAGTTACGATACATTAATACAAGATTCTTTATAGTATACAAACTTATAAAATACTGAACTAAACAAAAACTCCTAACTAAATAAAACTGAAAATGTGGCGTCAAAAAATTCCTCCGCATCGCTGTCTTTTGGAAGTGTGCCCAAAAGGCTGGCGGCATTGCCACGTTTTAGTTAGCACCATTTAGTGCCGTATGGTGTCGGACGTAAAGGAATGGCACCATCCCATCACTTCCCGTGGGTGTCGTAAGAGGCGACTAAGGGACTCACCGGAGAATGGGCAGCAGCATTCTCCGTGCATTATGAGAACTACACTGCGATCGCCAACCCGCCTGCCAAGCGTGGCGATTACGGGAATTTTATGATTTTTTGTGGCTCGCATCATCTTTTAACACTCTGAGGCTAATTTCTAATCCTTCATCATTCCTCTTGCCACTGAGCTGATGATGTAACCATCCTTCCATGAAGTTCCCAGGATATTGACCAGTTGAGGTTACCTCCAATATTGTAAACACGTCTTTTCTTCAAAGCATATTAAGTGGTATTTGTCAATAAAACCAGTTTTTATATCTAACTTCTATTGTTTAGGAAAGGTATGGTTTCCATCATCAGCTCAGTTTAATGATGTGATGATTCCTAAATGCAAATACCTGATTAAGTTATGAAAAGTAAACTGAAACAATATTCGTGCCGAATTTTCGAGGTTCTCCCACAATTTTATCAGGATCCCATGAGCAGATCCTGATTTCCTTGACATGGGGCTACCCTTGAGGTATACCCTATCTAACAAAAAAAGAATGATCAAAATTGGTTCATAACTAACGGAGTGAGGGCTGAGCATACAAGCAGAAATACTATTCATGCCCACAAATTTCGAGGGTTTCTCGCCATTTTATCAGGATTCCATCATTAGATCCTGACTTCCTTGACATGGGACTACTCTTAAAGTATACCCTATCTAACAAAAAAAGAATTATCAAAATTGGTTCATAACTAACGGAGTGAGGGCTGAACATACAAGCAGAAATACTATTCATGCCCACAAATTTCGAGGGTTTCTCGCAATTTTATCAGGATTCCATCATTAGATCCTTACTTCCTTGACATGGGACTACTCTTGAAGTATACCCTATCTAACAAAAAAAGAATTATCAAAATCGGTTCATAACTAACGGAGTGAGGGCTGAACATACAAGCAGAAACACTGTTCATGCCCACAATGTTCGAAGATTTCTCGCAATTTTATCAATATTACATCATCAGATCCTGACTTCCTTGACATGGGACCACTCTTGAGGTGTACCCTATCCAAAAAAAAAAGAATTATCAAAATGGGTTCATAAATAACGGAGTGAGGGCTGAACATACACAAAATAAAAGAAAAAAAAGATATATACGGTCGAATTGAGAACCTCCTCCTTTTTTTTGTCGGTTAAAAAGATGGACCCTAGTGCCCGGCAGCCTGCCTACTCTTGACTCCGGTAGCGGTCAAGGCCATGGCAAGGCAAGGGGTGCGAAGAATCTCCGAAGTGAATCCGGCTACCCCAACAAACACCGACGACTGGACCTGGCAACATTTAACTCAAGAACACTTCGGACTGACGAGAAGATCACCGAACTTGAGGAAGAATTGAGCAGGTTGCGATGGAGTATTGTAGGATTATCTGAAGTCCGTAGAGAGGGGTAGGGCTCGATAATCCATGAATCCGGTAACCTGCTCTATTTCCGGGAGGGTGACCAGCAGTCCCAGGGTGGTGTCGGGTTTATCGTCCACAGGTCCCTCGTGAACAATGTGGTGAAGATCGAGAGTGTGTCGACCCGGGTGGCGTACCTCATACTCAGAATATCGTCAAGATATTCATTGAAGGTCGTACAGGTTTACGACGACGAAGTTGAGGCCATGTATAAGGATATATCTAGAGCCATGCATGGTCACAAAACTCACTTCACCGTGGTCATGGGGGACATCAACGCAAAACTGGGCAAACGAGACGGTGACGAGCTGCGACTGGGGCAATTTGGTGTAACTAAAAATGAGATTGACTACATCATGTCGACGAAGAAGCAAATATTCAATGATGTCTCTGTGATCAACGCGGTGAAAACTGGAAATGATCACCGCATGGTAAGAGGCACATTGAATCTAAATATCAAGCTGGAAAGATCTCGACTGATGAAGTCTACGCTCCGTCCAGCACAGATCCAGATCCAAAACCTCGAAAGCTTTCAGCTCGAACTTCAAAATCGTTTCGAGTGCTTATTGAGCTTCGTGGACAAATACAGTGATGGGTTCGTGGAAACTGTCAATACGGTCTAAGTTCTAAGTTCTTCAAAACTCGCCGTACCGATAAGAACAGGAAGCTTACTGATCCTACTTTCAAGTTCATGAAGGAGAGGCGGGAGATGATTCTGCAGTCTTCAGACGATGCGTGTAAATTACGGCAGCTCAATAGACGGATCTCCAAGTCCTTAAAAAGCGACCTCCGTCGCTCACAATGCGCCTCATCAGAAGGCTTACGGTCACCCAAAGGGCAAAGGAGAGGGCAATGCTCGGAGTTCAGAAATGATGATATCCGCAAGAGAACTAAGGTTACCGACATAGCCCGAAGAATCGCCAAACTGAAGTGGCAGTGGGCAGGGCACATTGCTCGCAGAACAGATGGTCGATGGGGCCGAAAAGTTCTGGAATGGCGACCGCGTACTGGAAGACGCAGCGTTGGAAGGCCTCCCACAAGGTGGACCGATGACCTGGTGAGAGTCGCGGGTAGCCGATGGATGCGAGACGCACAGGACCGATCATTGTGGCGACACTTGGGCCTATGTGCAGCAGTGGACGTCTTTCGGCTGAAATGACGATTGCCACGTTGTATGGCAATGCTTAACCTCTGGCCGAGGAAAACGCCAGCCCTTGGGTCACGCGAAGTGTCAACAAGGCGTTTAGATACAAAAAAAAAAAATATACAAAAAAAAAATATTTATTTCTGTACCAACTAGTATATACATTAGTTTATGATTGGAGCCTCCTTTTAAGCATGATGATGCCTGTGTTAGGAGACTCCGCTCCTCCATAGATTTGGCTGTTTGTACAACTTACAAAATTGTTATTATTTATTTTTAGTTTCTTAAGTTACACTTTTTCGTTAAGCTAGACTACTTTAAATATATATATATATATATAGATTTTGCTTTTATTTTTTTCTTGAACGGGTTGATGCGTGCTTTATTGCCATTTACATAAAGTATAATAAATTCAAACACGCTTGCTCGCTCGTGAATTGAACAGAATGAATACATTAATGTGGGTGTTTTGGGTGAGCGGAGTGTGTGAGGAGTGTCGAGTGTGTGTGTTGTGTGATGTTTGTGGTGAGAGTGAGGTGTGTGGAGTGTGTGAGATATGTGGGGTGTGAGAGGTGTGTGGGTGCTGTGAATGTGTGTAAGGGGAGAATGTACGTGTGGGTGTGGCGTTGCAAATATAACTAATTTCCACTTAATGTAATAATGATTCAATATCTGCATACGTGCGTGATTTTAACCATTCTATTAGCATTTTTTTACCTTTATGAAGATGTTTAGTGTATATGTATATGTCTTTGTTTATTTTATTATATAACTGTGCTGATTGCTTATTATATTGAGTTGCAGCAAAACTAGTTTTAGATTGTGGGACTTGCGCAATAATATCCTTTCTTCTTTTTAATATTATATTTTTATCATAGGTAAGTGTCTTATGCTTTTTTAAGATCGTGGCACAGATATATAATTTCCTAACAGACAGCAGGCCACTGATCTCATAAAGACTTTCCGTAGGGAATCTCCGTTTCTTAAAATACATTATTTTTATCAGACCTCTTTGCGCTCGTTCTACGTCTATAAATTTTGATTTCGCTGCCCCACCCCAAACAGCTATACAGTAGACTATCACAGATTGTGCAAGGGCTATGTAGATTTCATTTAGAAGATTTCTCTTAGCACCCACTTTTGTAGCTATACTTGCAGGGACCGCGTATCTCAATGATTTAAATATCCATCCCAATTTTCGTATTCTACCAGTAACGTGTTCGAGGTGGGAGTACCAATTTAAATGTTGGTCAATTATGACACCTAAATATTTTGTTTGTGTTACTTTATTAATTATAGGACATGTGCAGGCATCATACATGGCTCTTTTACAAGAATGTATTTTGATATTTAAATCTTGATCTGGTTGTGTGCGATTTCTGATTGTAAAACATATATAATTGGTTTTGGTTGCGTTTAAAGTAAGGAGATTTTCATTAAGCCAATTAGAAATTTTAGCCATACCTATTTCAGCTTTGAGCTTTACTTCGGACCAGTTATTCCCATAAAAGACAATGGCAGTATCATCGGCGTAAGAGAAGATTTTTGCGTTATCTACTTTTAAGTTACATAAGTCATTAATGTACAATAGGAAAAGTGTTGGACCTAATACGCTTCCTTGAGGTACGCCGAATGATACCTCCACGTCATCACTGATGTATGTTCCTATCTTAACCCTCTGTTGTCTGTTCGATAAATAATCTTTAAAAAACCTAAGAGAGGTTCCCCTTATTCCAATTCTTTCTAGCTTGAACAAAAGGGTTGGAACAGAAAAGGTGTCAAAGGCTTTTTTTAGATCAAGGAATAATGCCAAACATTTTTTCCCTGAATCAACATAGTCAGTTACCAGCGAGCTGAGCGCAGTAACTGCATCCTCAGTTGATATTCCCTGTCTAAAACCAAATTGTGAAGATGATAATATTTGAAATTGTTTTAGATAATGTAAGAGTCTTATATTCATTATTTTTTCTAAAACCTTGGATAAGCCTGGTAAGACAGAAATAGGTCTGTAGTTATTGAGATCGTCGCTGTTCCCTCCCTTATGAACCGGTGTAATAACTGATTGCTTCAGTAGTGTCGGAAAGATACCTTTTTCAAAACAAAGATTTACCAGATGAGTAATGATAGGAACAATTTCCTTGCTTACATATTTTAGAAATTTAGTTGGAATATTATCCCATCCCGGAGCACTGTCGGATTTCAAACTCATCAGAACACTTTCTACTTCCTTGGGGTCAGTGTCAAAGAGCACAAAAGAATTAATTTGTGTAGGTGGAATGTTAGATCGACCAGAAGTTTTATTAATCGGAATTTGCTGAGCTAATTGTTTTCCAATATTAGCAAAATAGTTATTAACAGAGTTCACTGATGCAGTTGGAGAGGGCAAGATATTTAATAGTTCAGTGCTTTGTTTTTTGGGTTTATTTGAGTAGGTGATTGACTTTATATTTTTCCATAATAATTTCGTACTTGTAACAGATTTAGCAAGTAATTCTCTTTCGTATTTTCTTTTCAATTTTTTTATGAGATTATTACAGTAATTTCTGTACCGACTGTAGGTTATTTTTAAAATGTTATTATACGGATCTGATCGATAGCTTTTTTGTAATTTATTACGATTTTTAATACATTTTAATAATCCTGGGGTGATCCACGGCTTAATTATACGTTTGCTGCTAGGGATACATTTCGTGTTAGTGTTATATTTAATAGAATCAGTCAGTTTTTGAATGAGTTTATCTGTTAGCAAATTCGGGTCGTCACAAAAAAGCAAGTCTGCAATATTTTTTTCCTGTAAATATTTTAGTGCATTTTCAAAGTTTATGGTCGTGGTGATTTTACTAATGGATTCCTTACTTTTAATTTTGGAAAGTGATAAAAATGTAGTATAGTGATCGGTAATTGTAGTTTTTAGGACAGCAATTGAAGCTGATGTCTTCTTTTTATGAATCCTCAACATGAAGTGGTCTAAACAGTTCTGTTCTCTAGTTGGTAATGTATGACCAGGTAAAATACCATACGTCGACAACATGTTGAGATAATTCACTCGGTTTTTCTTATCATGAGACATTTCTACATCTTTCGATCTTATGTTGATATTTATGTCTCCCGCTATTTTATATTATGTTTCTTTGTGTTGGTAACGTTTCTTAGTGTTGACTGAGTGAATCCATAAAACTATCAAGATTGGTGTTGCATGGAGACCGATATATACACAGAACAGTGTTATCTAGTATGTCTAATTGTAGGCAAGTCGCCTGGTCTAGCTGGATTTCTTGTAGTTTAGATTTTAACGTTTTTTTAACGAATACTGCTACTCCATCATTTTGATTTATCTGCCGTGTTGATACAAAGGACTGATAATTGGTGAGTTGAGGTATATGTTTGTTCTTATTTAATCTACATTCCGTTAATATTATCACATCTGTTTCGAATTTAAAAGTAGACAACATAACGACGAAGTCATCAAAGTTGCAGTATATACTTCTTATGTTCTGAGAAATAATAGTGAAATCATTTTTTTTTACGTAAATATGATCAGAAATATTTGAAGAATCACATTCAACTGTCCTTGAAATTTCAATGTTGTCTATGTCATTAACTGTTTGCAATGTGTGACTCATAAATGATACCAGATAATAAAGAGGTCATCACAAGGCAGACGTAAATACCACAGAGATATGTGTACATAATAGAGGTAAACCATGAGAGAAAGTAACCAGCTAATTTTTTTTTTTTTTTTTTTAAAACGTTGCCCCACACTAGGAATTACTCCTGTATCGTGGGTGCGTTCACAAACATGTATACTCACATACACAAGACACCCAGACCCGGAACAACTATCTGTAGGTCATACAAATATTTGTTCCGTGCGGGGATCGAACCCGCGACACGCAGCGCAGCAGCCGAACGCTCAACCACTGCGCCAACCGTGTCGTCTATTTGTCAATTATGTTAATAAAAGTAAATGTTTTTTTAGGGAATAATAATTTGGTAAGTTTATATGTAATAATTAGTTCTTTTGTATAATTGATATATTTATGAAACTTGACCAATATTTTAGTGTATATTTTCAAATTCATATGTGCTATGTGAAAATTAGATGCACGCTTGATAAATTGTTTTAGTGTCATGGTGTAGATATGAAGCTTATGTTTTGTTTGTTTGTGTGAGTTTGTACTATTGAAAAGTATGTTTATTTCGTATAGACTGAATGTATGTGAGTGTATGGTGAGCTTAGAGTGTTTGTGTAGATTAGGATTACAAAAAGTTTTTAAATACATAGAAAAAATATTAGATAAGTACCTTATTGCTACGTAGATAATACTATGGTAGGATGGCAAGAGACAACGCGTGATAAATGGTGCATGACTAGAAACGTATTCCGCAGACAGTCATTTCTTCATTATAAGTTGATGTATTTGTTCTTCACTTCTTATAGTTATGATTGGCGCTTGGTCATCCTTCCTTATATATACTTTGCCATAAGCTGTCCAGCAATATTTATACTCTCCAGTTTTTATTAGATCTCTGGCAAGGAAATACAAACGAGATCCCTTAGCCGTTAGATGCTCAGACAAAAAAACAGGGGTGTCTTCTTGGGTCTTAAACCCTAGATGTTTGCAACATAGCTTGGACTTATGTTTTTTATTGAATAACTTTACCTTTTTTAGCATCTCATTTTTTATAAGAGTGGATCCAGTTTCTACGACAATAGGAGTATTTTGGATGTCGTTTTTTCCCCGCACTCTATAAATGTCCTTTATATCAGATTTAGTTAGGGAACAGTCTATACCTTTGGAAAGGGTCATAATTAAGCCAATAAGTTCCTCTTTAGTTTCTCCCGCTAATTTCGGCACATTTTTTATCACAAAGTTGGCCTTACGGCTTCCTGTTTCCATTTCTTCTACTTTATTCTCCAAAAGCGTAATATATTTTCTGTCTTCTTTCAACTGCCCTTCTAACAGAGATATTTTGTTTTCCAAGTCTTGATTTTGTGACATAAGGTGTGTGACTGTATTTTCTATGTTAAGATTAGTTTGCTGTATCTCTTTTAAAGTTGAGGTGACTTGTTGCATCTGCTGAGTAAACATAAAAGCCAACATTTCCTTCATTTCTTTTTTAAAGTCATCCAACTGTTCACCAATGAATAAGTCCTCCCGGCTCCTCTTAGGCCTCTGGGACACAAAATTAGGAGGGGTTATATTTTCATCCGTTGCCATTCGGTCAATCTCCGTCTCTGAGGCAGATTTATTCATCAGCGAGGTCATCCTGTTAATTGGAATTTCGTGTAATAAAGATTCAATACAAGTCCGTGCGATTACAAAAATGTTCAATTACCAAATGCGCAAGCGGCGTAGCCGATCTCTTGTAAGCCCCTGTGTGAGGTATCTCGTAGCAGATAAGCATCGGCCGTCGTAGCACTGTAGCAACGTAGCACTCAAAACGGAACCGTAGCAGCGTTCGTGACGTAGAATGGTTACTCACAGGCAATAGACTAATTTCACGCGATGACGCACACGTTGACTCGGCGCAGTGGCTACGAACTCGATGCGGCGCGTCGCGGCCCAGGTTCAAATCTCACCGGTTGATTGCGAAACTTTTCGAAGTCTCAAAGTGATGGTTTATAATCCAGCCTTAGCAATCTCTTCGATGGCGCGCTCGTCGACCGTACAGTGCGAGAGAGATTTCCGACACAATCCAATATGGCCGCCGCACCCAATGGACGCTCCCGCAAGATAGACAAGGAGGGCCCGAGTCCAGGTGTGGAGTCGCTCGGTTTAAAGAAATAAATAAAACAAAAATTTAAATTCAAGGAACGGTCACACTACTAAAAAACACGTCCGCACCGAACCGCCGCCAAAAGGAAGAGGATAGATAGATAGATAGATCTTTAAATACTAAATGAGCACTTGGACCCGGAACAAGGGTTTCAACCCCAAAAGGCTGAAAATGTAGCTACCGACGAGGTTGTTATATTTCCGCCGCTTGAGGTTCTCCGCAGTCGCAGCGGCAGCACCGGCATAGCACGATGAACTAGAAAGATGAGATGTCGCAAGAGTATCGACACATGTAGCGTCCCACAATTAAGGCCTATCCAACTTTCACGGAAATAACGACATCCTGTCCGGTCTTTTACCATCGTCGCGAGCCAGACCATGTGGTTCTAATACAGCCGGAATGCCAGCAGTGACAAGAGCTCGTCGGATGATGTCGTTGATATTCGCGTGCCGCGCTATGCGACCCGCGCTTCGGCTGCATGACAAGCCGTGGTTTGCAAGGCTGTTGACAACTTCCCCACAGTGGCAGCGATGAGGAGAACAATAGGGAGCGCCTTGACGTAGGGCAACAGCGAGGCGAAAAGTAGTATCGTCGAGCATGGTGCCTGTGTTCGACGACGGCAGTGCGTGAAGTCAGAGTCCCGACTCCCACTCTTCCACAGCCAGCAGGTGCGCACGCTCCGCAGTAGTAGCAGATGAAGCAATTAGGTTTTCCTGAACTACTCTGCAGAGCGGCTCATCCCACCGTCTCTGGGAAGATGGGTAGTCAGGCGAATTTGTGTTCGGACATGCAAGTCTCCAGGCAGCCATAGCCTCGGTGAAGCACGCACATCAAATTCAATCAGCGAGGAAGCTAAGATATTCCTGATTAATTTCTCAGTGCCGTAAACCGAGAGTATGAAAGCCGGTAAACTAATACTAGTAATTTTGCGGACGCCGAGACCTCCCATACGGTTGGGAGAAGTAGCCTGAGCCCAGGCTCGGTCGTCCATGGCCACATTTAAAATTGACGTAAGAGTATGTCGAATAATTTGGTCAATTTTTGCCAAAAGATGAGGGTGTTTCCATAAATGGGAAGCGCGAAGGAAATATGTTCATTTAGGGCTGAAACAGCAGTAACGAATCAAAGTGATGGCTGAATGCATGTTAACTTGGAGTAATCTTTCCGAAATGTCATTGAAATTTTTTATTTATGGCTCGACAAAATCGGGAAAGGAATTCTCGAAAATTAGTTTATATAACAATTTAGTATCATTCATTTGTTATGTAAGATGATGTCAGACCAAACACGATCTATCATTTTGAAGCAGCTGATTCCCTCAACGTTTTTGACGACTTTTTCGTCGATTTAGAGAACTATCTCGCTTCAATTACTACAGTTTTAGGTGCTCCAACAGTGCAAGTTTGTTGGTTTAGAAGTATCTCTTAAGAACAATCCGAAATAACAAAAAACATAGACGATAAAGAGCATGAAAATGTGCAGCAAAATGATTGAATTGACCGTAATTTTCCCGGAAAAATCGACACGAATTGTTGTTTCTGTATAAACAAATGAACAGTTAACGCTTTGAGCGGCAGTTTTAGGATCAAGCGATTCATATCGTAAATGCATAGTTTCAAGCTAACATTTGACGTATTTAACACGCCTCATTATTGATCACTGTCTAAACTACAGTGGATCAAATATTTTTTCACATTCGAATCGGATCACCCTATATAAAAAACTTTTATACAAAAAAAACAACCGACTCCCAAAAAAAAAAAAAAATGTAAAAACTTGAGAGGTGTCAAGGGACACCCGGATGGAACGAAGTTCCTTTCGATTAATTAGTGAAGGAATTGTAATATAATATTATTTTTTTTAATTTATAATATTTTTTTTATTATTAACTACGCACACACGCACGCACGTAAGAAGTTATACTTCATCATCTCATCTCATCTCATCGCAGCTCAGCTCAGCTCAGCTCAGATCAGCTAAGCTCAGCTCAGCTCAGCTCAGATCAGCTAAGCTCAGCTCAGCTCAGCTCAGCTCAGCTCAGCTCAACTCAACTCTTTTAGCAATATCTGGCTTGCTTTCTATAAGAGAGAGAGAGACAGACAGAGAAACATGCGACGCCGCACAGCTTACAATAGCTTACTATAGCAATAATGCTTGATCTGCTTGCAAACTTTGTACCTACCCACCAAAAATAGGGTGACGTCACGGACGTTGAGTTGGCCGGTACTACTTGCTGTGGTTTATGGTGTTTTAAATAAAATAACCCATTTACTTAGAACAATTATAATTCAGAAAGTTTCTACATATAATAAAAGAGGACACGAAACGTTATCCAGTGCGCAAGTGCAGTGTATAAATAGCAATTATTGTGTAAACATAAATCAGTACAATTGTGACATAAATCTACCCTTTACATTAAAAATATTCAAACACTTTAGTGAATATACTTAAAATCTAGTCGTAAAGTGCCGTCAAGAGTGTGTTTTAACTCTGTTTGCCTAGGTGTCGTTGTATGGTGTTCGCAGACCATTCAAGCCCCATTAATCAAACCATAACTCGTGTGTTTAAAACAGCGCCATCTATTGACACCACACGGAACGACTTGGCGAGATCGATAGTAAGGTGAAACTTACGAACGAACCACACCATGCCTGCAGCGAAGTGCGGTGGTTGCGCCAAATTCTTGTCGCCGATAGAGGCCGCTAAATGCAGCCAGTGCTATGCCTTTTATCATCGCGCTTGCGTCGCCTTGCCTAGTACGGGTACTATTACACCCACCTGGCGCTGCCCTGAGTGCGGAAAAAATCTGGTCAGGGATAACAAGACGGAGACGCCAGTTCGGGGCAGGGTGGAACCTGCCCAGGAAGAGGGGCATAGTGGCTCGGAGGAGCTCATGAACAGTCCATCGCGTGGCACTGCGTTGAACGCCACTAATAATTACTCCACCGACTTAGCAGACGAGTTGCGGTTATTTAAAGAGGAGCTGCGTGCCGAGTTTCGACAGATGCATCAGGAATTCCAACAATTTCGCACGGAAATGGCTCAACTAATAAGGACCTCTGATGAGCGGATGGATAGCCTAGAAGTGCGAGTAGGCGCCCTTGAACAGAAACTGGAGCGAAAAGTACAGCCAGACGGGGATCCCTTAGAAAAAACCATCGCTGAACTGAAATGCCAATTGAACGAACGTGATCAGGAACTCCTGCTCAACGACATTGAAATAACCGGGATACCGGAGTGCAAGGACGAGAGCGCCCTACACCTAGTTGGCGTTCTTGCCATAAAGCTTGGCGTCGCTGTTGATGAGAGGGACGTGGTTCATGCTGAGCGAGTCGGATCAACGCGTCGTAATCGAGTGGAGACCTCTGACGGCGCCATCTCTGCTGACCCCACTTCGCAGAGACCGCGGTGTATATCCGTAAGATTCGCAAGGCGCGCCACGCGCGATTCACTACTGCGCGCGGCCCGGGTTCGCCGCGGCTTAAGTACAGGTGATCTTGATATCACTGGGCCGCCGCATCGTGTTTATGTCAACGAACGTTTAACTCGTACAAACCGCCAGTTATTTTATCATGCTCGTCAGGCAGCGAGTGAGAACAAATGGAAGAACGTATGGACAAGGGAAGGGAGAATCTTAGCTCGCAGAGAAGATCACCAAAAATCTGAACGAATTAGGTGTGAAGAAGATATCAGTAGGATTTTTGGGTAATGGTCGGTTTGTACCACATCCGAATGCGTTCCGTAAACTTGTTGCATTTACCTATTGCTTATATGGATGTTAATAGTTTGATATCTTTTTTATTTTGTTTTGCACTTATAGGATTTTTTTATACTGTTTATGATAACAATTTGATCTCTTTATTATTTAGTTTTGCACGTATAGGATTTTTTTATAGTTTATTCTATATATTAGGTGAGGTTACAGGGCGGTGTGTGTTTCCTGTGGTACCGGATAGGAATCTATTTTGCTCTCAACGACATTGGTCAACACTAAGCAAGAAATACTTTATGAGTGTTAATTGTTTTGGTCAACTGTGGACAGTTATGCTATTTTATCAGTTGATGTTAGCTTGCAGCAGGTTTTTGGTATTTTCATGCACAGATTACTTCCATTTTAAAACATGTAATTATGCAGATATTATTTACAAATACATGGCTGATATTTACACTTCTATTACACGTATTCATAGACACAATTCGATGATTAAATTATTAAATTATTATTATATAGCTTTTAAATTATTATTTGCAAAGACTTGTAATGCACAACTATTGTTTGCACTGGCTATTATACAGTTTTTAATTACAATTATCTACTTAAAATTTATATTTATTATAAATCTATTATTTTTAATTTTTAATCTTTACAATGTTATTTTTTGTTTGCATTTTTTTGCTTTATTTATTGGTGCGAATTTCAATTATTTGTTATTTACAACACTTATTTACAATATTTCGAAAGAATTACTTACACGTTACAATTTTATTTTATGTTCCTTGACAAATGCGAAAACTTCAACACTTTACGTCTACGACAATGCTTCTCTGTTTTGTTGTGTATTTAATTACATTAAATATGCTTGAAAAATATCTTAAGGTTGGTTTGTTAAACGCAGGCTCCCTTGGCACTGACCACGATAATTTTATAGCAGCCGTAGAAGGGCATTCTTTCGATATATTGGCAGTTAACGAGACTTGGCTACGGTCGGGCGAAGAGGGGCGAGCGCCCGTTGTACCAGGGTACCGCCTGCGCCACACGCCACGACCGCTGTTCGTACATGAGGGATGGGGGGGTGGTGTGGGTTTTTATCTAAAACGCGGCCTGACCGCTCGTACCTGCTCCATCCCGATTGATCCTAGATACGACACCATAGAACAAATGTGGATTACCCTTACATTAAATGGAAATAAAATTGCTATAGGCACAGCGTATCGCCCCCCACGCTTCAACTTGGACCTCTTTCTCGACGCCATGACCGACTCCATTAGCTCCTTAGTAAACTGTGATCACTACGTACTGCTCGGCGATTTCAATGTTAACTTACTGAATGCTAATGGGGAAACTAAGAAAGTATGTGAGTTCTTGAATAGTCTGAGCTTAAAACAACTGGTAAGTTCGCCCACCCATTTCACAGACCATAGCGGAACATTGATCGACCTTGTCTGTTCGAACCTCAACCACAAGAAAATATCTGTTGAGCCCTATGGCTCAATAAATGGTCACTCAATTGTTGTGTGCGAATTTAATATTAGGCGTAGTAAATATAAGCCCCACACAGTTATGTATAGACCCATTAAGCAAATAAAAACAGAAGTATTAGATAGTGATTTATCGCGCATAAACTGGGAAAATATTTGTGGCATGCATAATGTGAATGACATGGTTGAAGAATTAAATAGAACCATTTTAACAATTTACGATGTGCACGCACCGGTCAAGAAATGTTTAATTAAGGAACCATCGTACCCCTGGATTACAGATACAATTAAATTGATGATGCACTTGCGGAATGACGCTCTGACCAAGTACCGTAAAACGAAATCCGAGTCGAAAAAGGCATACTACAAGCAGTTGAAATCTCTGGTGTTAATTTCCATATTTAGAGAGAAAGTTGCATATTTCAAATTCAACATAAATAACCAAATTAAATATCCGAAAAAATTATGGCAAAATTTAAAAAGCACAGTATTACCAAAAAAACAAATTGATGACCTTCCTACTCACTTCAGAGATCCAAACCGAATCAATGATTACTTTATGAGTGTTCCTGGTAACCCTGTCTGCAATATATCGCAGCGCACTTTCTTTGAGTCACATCGTTATGGTGATGAAGGCTTTGCATTTGCATTACAACCAGTAACTGCTGATCAGATTCTGCGATACTTCCGCCAGTTAAAATCTAACGCTGAAGGCTGTGATAGGGTGACCCTAAATATGCTCTTGCTTACACTCCCACATACACTAAAAGTCATCACTGACATTGTGAACAGTTCAATTGTCTCAGCAACCTTCCCTGACACCTGGAAAATTGCTATCGTTAGGCCATTGCCTAAAAAAACAAATCCAACTGATTTAAAAGACCTAAGACCTATTAGTATTCTGCCTTGCCTTTCTAAAATTGCTGAAAAGGCGGTATGCCAGCAGCTGTCAAAATATCTAGAAGACAAACACATTCTACCTGAGTTACAGTCAGGCTTTCGCAAACAGCGTGGTACTTGTACAGCTCTCTTGGACGTGACAGATAACATTCTGTCAGCACAAGATAAGGGCCTATGCACACTACTTGTCCTACTTGATTTTTCGCGAGCCTTTGACTGCATAAATATAGATCTGTTTCTATCAAAACTTAACTACTATGGATTTGACCAAAATACGATACACTGGTTCCAAAGCTATCTCACCAACCGACGTCAGCGTGTGGAGATACGACTGAGCAATGGCTCATCTCTTGTTTCGTCACTGACTTCTGTTTACAGAGGAGTCCCGCAAGGGTCAATACTGGGCCCCATCATCTTTATTTTGTATTGTGCGGATATCATAAGCTCCCTGAAGCGCTGTAGTTACCATATTTATGCTGATGACGTACAAGTCTATATTTCCTTTAAGCCAAGTGACTATGACATTGCGATAAAGGATCTAAACGATGATCTTGACAGGATAGCATGTCGGGCTGAAAGTAACGGTTTGGTACTTAACCCCACTAAAACCAAATACATGCTGTTTGGAACCAAGAACCAAATCGATGCAGTGCCGGCATCACTCAACGTTACCCTATTGGGTGAGTCGGTCCGTCGAGTCAGTGAGGCACGTAATCTGGGTCTGAACATGGATGCAGAGTTGAGATACGAATCGCACGTGTCAGAGTCAGTGCGCACTTGTTTTTATCGGCTTAAGGTCCTCTATAAAATAAGGCCTTATCTTTCAGAGGAGCTGCGAATCCAGCTGGCTGAGTCTCTAGTGCTGTCTAATCTGAACTATGCGGATGTAGTTATTGGCCCTCGACTACTGGCAAGAACTGATCGACTAATTCAGAGAGTGCAAAACGCCTGCGCTCGATTCTGCTTTTCAATCCCACCAAGAAGTCATGTGACGCCTTTCTTAAATAAACACTCAGTCCTCAAGATGAAGTCGCGTCGTAAGTTGCATTTGGCATGCCTACTTTTTGGGGTTATAAAGCACAAGCAGCCGACCTATCTATACAATAAACTGAGCTGGATCGCTAGTAGAAGAGAATGTGCAAGAAGACAGTGCTCACAGCAACTCTTCACTCACTCGCACAACTCAGCGGCTTTCAGGGGAAGTTTTAGATACGCCGCATCCAAATGTTGGAACAATATTCCCCCACCGATAAGGAATCTTAAATGCCTTGTAACCTTCAGAGTTCGTCTGCGGCAGTTTCTTATCGCCTCGCAGAAAAAACTTGGGATGACTATTTCGAATACGTCGGTTATATAACTGGTTGTCACATTTTTCCCGAGCCAATCTATTTAGCGTATCTCGTGGTCAAACCTGCGAACAAAGAGTAGGTACAGGAACTTTGTAATTGAACAACTTGGGAATCATTTCTTAGATTTAATTAAAATACACATACATAAATATGTTATTTACGTACTTATATTTATTTATTGTAAACGTATTTAATTATACTGTACTAATTGTTGCAACTCTATTGTAATTAAAAAGTTGCGGGTATACTTACAATAAATACTCCTTGCATAATAATGTCACAACACCAACATAATTGTCACGTCTGCTCAGCGTCCGCATGTCACTGCAGGGATTCAGCAGAATATCAGCGTCAGGTATATTTGCCTGACACGTGCTGAGCTGGACTCCCATTTGGTGCAACCTTGAGACGCACACCGCACTGTGTACATTCGTTATTATTTGAAATGTTCCAAGTGTCACTTTTATTTCTATATGTATGTTTTCCTTTTTTGTTTATTGGCACTTTGTTTTTATATACGTAAGTTTAAATAATTTTATTGTGATTTTGTGTGTCTTTTGTGTGCACTGAATAAATGTTTTATCTATCTATCTATCTATCTAAAAATAAGTAAATAATAAATAAAGTTTTTATTAGATTGTTTTTCCAACACAATCTTTTTGGATGGACAGCCTCATTAGTGTCGTGACAACTTTTCGTAAGAATTTTTTCCGTCTAGCCCCCTTTCACAACGCGCGATAAGGAACTTCGTTCCAAAAACTTGAGAGGTGTCAAGGGACACCCGGATGGAACGAAGTTCCTTTCAATTATATATACAGGGTGTAACGGAAAGGTGTGGTCATATTTTAGGAACCAGTTCTGCCCATTGAAATGAACAACTTTCTCTAAGAAATAACTGAAAATTTCCATAAAAAATGGACTTTCCTTAAAAAGTTATCATCAACTGATCAATATTTGTAAGGGAGGTAAAATTTTTTTGAGAATTTCCTCAGGTTTTCTTGAAGAAAGTTGTTCATTTCGGTGGGCAAATGCATTTCTTAAAATATAACCACACCCTTCCGTTACACCCTGTATATATATATATATATATACAGGGTGATATATATATATACAGGGATATATATATATATATATACATATATATACGTATTCATATATATACATATAACCCTCCCCCCCCTTTCGCAACGCGCGATAAGGTACTTCGTTCCAAAAATACACTAAAAATTAAAAAATAACTTTAATTTTGGAAGTCGGTATTTGTATTTTATTTCTGTGTTATGCCACCGACTTCCGAAATTAAAGTAATTTTTTAAGTATTAGTGTATTTTTTTTTTTGGAAGTCGGTTGTTTTTTTTGTATGAAAGGTTTTTATTTTTCACTTTTTAGTTTTTATACCCCAGAACTAAAAACCTCAACAACATGGAACGTGGGATTTAAAGAGAACACCAAAACGTCATCTAGGTATACGTATTTTTCGTTTTTGTTCAGTTTTTCAAAAAGCGTTCAAACATTTCGAAAAAAAATTTATGGGACCACCTCGGGAGTATATTCCATCGGATAAAAAAAGAATTTTGAAAATCGGTCTTCAATTGACAGAGAAATCGGTGAACATAAATAAAAAAAAAACATACATACAGTAGAACATAGAACCTCCTCTCCTTTTTTTTTTATTTTTCGGAAGTCGATTAAAAAATACTTCAACATACGTGAAGCAGACACTGTAGTTAAAAGGTATTGTTTCGATTTGAAAATAAATAGCTTGAATAAAAGTGATGTAGATCAATTCAATAATCGCTTTGCTTAAAACCTAGAACGATTATGGCAAATATTATAACTGTATCAACATTCGTGTATGATTTGACCACCATTTTGAATTTCGTCTTCCTCAAACTCAAGAACCCAATTAGAAAGAAAGCTGTAATTCCCACAAAAATCAACTCATATTCCTTCAAGAGTCCACTCCACGATCAAACATGTAATGAATTTTATTCAAGAGCTAATTAATCAAGATCCTTGGACGAGGACCTTTGATCAATACCCCTTAATTTATGAAGTCCTGGTACACATTAATTTGTTCGGTACCAAGTTGCTCGGTCCGATAAATGAGACCGAATCAAAATTTCTCTCACGGAAGGTTCTGGGCGGAGTTTCGACTTCCAAGACCTGATTAAGAAGGCTTGTATGCTTTGAGAACTTGTGAAATTAATCTATTTATTTTACAGATGAAGTTGGGATTAAAAGTAGATGTAGGTAGGTTGTCGCGATTTTTAGACTTTGTTACGAGCAATTCATTAATGTGTGGGCTGCTCGTACAAGCAAATAGGTGGCAAGCATAAAGTTGGGAGGTCGAACCTTCTTAAAAATCTTGGCTAACAGGAAACATTGTTACCATACTATAAGGTACCTTGTTACAGGAAATTTGGTTTCTCCGCGAATATATAAATGATATTGTTATAAAGCAAAAAAAAGCACAGGAAAACGACAAAAACACAAAAAAAGGGAAGTCGACAAATGCTGTTTCTCCGTATGAACACTTTCATAGCAGAACAAAAGTACTCGTACTATGTTTGCCCTACAACTTCACAGCTGATCTACCGAATACTTTCGTATTTTTTGGCGGAAAAGTAGCTTGACTCCTGTACTGATAACACTACTATGGGCCTTATTTATATAAAAAAACAGCCAGGTGCGTGTTGTACTTCACACATCTAGGGTTCCGTACCAAATGCATTTTTGACCATTTGTATGGCTTGGGTCAACAAGATGTTTATACTATGAAAATTTGAAGACCACTGTGTGCTCCAACCGTTTGGCTGTAAAACCTGTGTGACAGACGACGGACAGACAAACAGACAGACAGATGGATAGATGGACAGACCGACAGAGGGACCGACGGACACGTGAGTGGCAGCAATAGGGCTCCGATTGGACCCTTCGGGTACGGAACCCTAACACGGCTGACCCAGCAAGTTGTTCTGCGATTTAAAAATGAAGGCTGTGGGGTTTTTTTTTTTTTTTTGGCGGGGTGGGGGGGGGAAATCATCTTATGACTCTTTCCGCTCTGGGGTGGAGCGGAAGGGCGTGTCAGACTCTTACTGACTAAAACCCACCCCTGTTCCTCCCTGCCCTACGCGCCCGGGGGCGAGGTAACTCTTTCGAATTTATCCTCCACCCCCGGGCAGTTATCCTCCACCCCCGGGCAGGCATGCCTAGGGGGGGTAGCGGATAAATTCTGAAAATGAGTTACCGCACCCCTGGGCACTCAGGCAGGGAAGGAACAGGGCCACCCCTGTTCCTTCCCTGCCTGAGTTTTAGTCACTAAGAGTCTGACACGCCCTCCCGTTCTAACCAGAGTGAGCGAATGCGAAGGGCGAAGGAAAACATCGTGAAGAAACTGGCATGTCCTAGAATCAAAAAATCGAAGACATGTGACATCCACCAACCCGTTTTAGGCCCGCGTGGTGGATTACGGCCCACACCCTCTCATAGACCTGTGCTTCTGCAGTGGGGACATTAAAAGGCTGATGTTGATGATGTAATTTAAACAGAGCCGACAGACCTTGCATGGCACACTTATTCGTGGATGCACTATATAAATAATAAAATATGGACTCTTTCAAAGAATATACCTATGTTGTTTTAATGAGATGGATTTTAAATAGGTTTGAGGAGCTCGTGACTAAAGTAAAAACAGTCGCACGGGTCGATCCATCAGGCTAAGCTACGCTTGCCGGGGTTGGTCCATCGTGGATCTTTGACAGTTGTTACGGGTCGTCAGAAGCCCGAAATTAAGTCTGACAACCAGTCTTACCAAGGGGTATCTTATTACCCAGTAACTAGGAAAATAGTGGTGTTCAGCTGCATCTGGTTAGATTGGAAGCCGACCCCAAAATGGTAGGGAAATGCGCAGGAGTGGATAAATTCGAAACAGAGTTAACGCGCCCCTGGGCACTCAGGAAACTGTACGAACAGGGGTGGGTTTTTGTCAGTAAAAATCTGACACGCGATAAAATATGTCTGATGGCTTTGGGATTTTGAACTATAAAGAGAGTGAATGATAATGTGACGGATTACAACGAAGAATGGAACAAGAAAACATGTTGTCCGACCCAAAGTAACATGAGATAAGGACAGAAAAATGCTGCTGATGGTAGTCTGATATTCAAACTGATCTACGCGTCAGTACCGTTATAAACTTTCAAAACACGGAAGTTCCGGCAGTTTATCTAAAAACATAATTAACTTTAATAAACGTAAGGTTTTAATTAAACCAGATTAAGATTTATGGTTGTTCGTATTACGTAGTCAGTATAAAAATGTAATTTCTTTTCCGAAGTTATCCTTTTTAATTTTGTTTCAAGTTAGGAAGCGAGGCAACTAATTCGAATTAATAAGTGCATTATATTACTTTATTATCTTTACCGAGTATACGGTTTTCGTGGATTGGTCTGTGTTGAGAAAGGTATTTAATCTGTTTACAGGTTGTAAGGGAAACGCTTCCAAAAACGGAGACAGGTGATAAGGCTAGGGATTTTCGTTGCGATACGATCAAAAAATCTGGAAAAAACAATACTTAATTTATTGAGCATTTTGCGTACACTACGCTGTGAGAAGGTTAAATGAAACGTTTATTTACAATAAAGACACTCTTTTTCTTTTAAATTTTAGTATGCAATGTAATATTCCTAAAATATCAGCTGACGCTCACGCATTCCTCGTGTTAAAAGTGCGTGCGCGTTCGCTGACAGCCGCGCGGCCAACGACCCCACATCCACACGACATAGAAGTAAAGCGAAAGATCCCACCCCCCAAAAAAAAAAAAAAAAAAAAAAAAAAAAAAAAAAAAAAAAAAAAAAAAAAAAAAAAAAAAACCCCTAGGCATGCAGGCACCGGCCACGATGGGCCTCGTCAGTGGTGGCTGACACTCATCTCTTTGAGGCACGCGTGGAACACTACGCGCCGTCGACTCACGTTCCTGGTGCTGATCGTACGGCGAGCTAACCACTGCTCACCGTTCACAGGCCCGGGTCTACAGTGGCCGGAGATCCTCTCGCGACGTCTGCCTGGGTTTGAACTCACGACCACACTTGTAAGTCGCGGTCGTTACCACTGAGCGACCACTGCTCTCATTTTGTTTAAACTGCTCTGTATAAATTACATAATTACTTATTATTGTATCAGAGAAAATCGGAAAATATTTTCTCAATCGGAAATCAAAAGCCTCTTTGATCCTGATTACTCAAAGAGTACAATTATAAAAGTAATAATAACAGCCTTGGAATAAAAGGTTTTTATAATTAACTTACGTATTCATAAAATATTCTTTGTAATAAGCATAACTGCTTATTTATTATTAAGATGTAATTAAAATAAATAATACCAGCTCTGAGATAAAAGCTTTATTTAATAATTCTAATTAACTGGAATCGTGTTAAGGTATGGTACTCCTCGCACAAATGGTTTACAAACCAAAGTTATTTCAGTTCTTAACATTCTGTCGTATAAAATATAATTATTGATAAAATTTGAAGCTTAAAAAAAAACAAAAAACACTTAAAATTGAAAAACTACTTTAATTTCGGAAGTCGATGTTGGCATTTTATTTCTTCGTTAACTGACACCGACTTCCGAAGTTATATACAGGGTGTAAAAAGACACATCACATAGCCGTCAACTACGGTCACTGTACATCAAACAAAGTAGCTTTGTCCAAAAATTATTTCTGGGAAACGACTTCTATTTTTAGGTGTGAAAAAGAATAATTTTTTTATTGCGCGCAATGTAACGTGAACCCAGGCAAGTGGATTTAGGCCCCGCCCCTTTGCTCTAAGCCGCGTAGGTACTTGTCGGATACGTTTGGTATTCATTGCGTTTATGTTACTGCAATTGCGTGATTTCGAAAAAAAAAACGAAAATTCAGGTAAGTAATGTTTGTTTGGAAAAAAGTTTAGTAATAACACTTGGAATTCATTTTCGTAAAAAAGTAAAAAAAAAAAATGCAACTTTGACCTTCAATATCTCCAGAACCAATGGATTTCCAGGTATGGTCTAATGGAAAAAAATGATCCAAATAATGGGTAGAATATGTGGCTTTATTTTTCTTCTTTTTTTTTTTTTTTCTTTTTTTAACCGTCTTCCAAAAAGAGGAGGTTCTCAATTCGTCTGTGTTTTTTTTTTGTTTCTATGTTACCCGATTTCTCCGTCAGTTGTGAATCAATTTTCAAAATTCTTTTTTCATCTGAAAGAATATACTCCCGAGGTGGTCTCATATAAATTTTATCGAAATTGCTTCAGCGCTTTTTGAGAAACTGAACAAAAACGTAAAATACGTGTACCTCGATGACGTTTTGGTGAGATTCTCCAAATGTTTAAATTCCACGTTCCATTATATTGGGGTTTTTAGTTCTGGGGTATAACAACTAAAAAGTGAAAAATAAAAAACTTTTTACAAGAAAACAACCGACTTCCAAAAAAAAAATATACTAAAAATTTATAAATAACTTTAATTTCGGAAGTCGGTGTTTGTATTTTTACTTCTTCGTTATTTGACACCGACTTCCACTTCAACATGTAGTTAGAAATTTTAGAACCTTATGGAATTAAAACTAGTCATTTTATCATACAACATTGGCTTACACCTGGATTTTTTTAGCTAGAATCTATTGGTTGCAACAGATTTTAGCTTTTAACGCTCTAAACTGTTTTAAATTCCTCGCCTAAATTTTTTTCCACCTCTCAATTTTATTTAAAGCATCAAATTAAATCAACAATTACTGTGATTTTATTTAAATAACTTTGTTGGCTGAAGGAAAAAAAGAGTTACCAGAAATTTTCGGCTTTTTGTGGCAATGCTATAGGCATCCATCAAAATTATTGTATAAAGACAACATTTTGGAATCTGCAGTTAGATGCCAACAAGGTGACCCTCTCGGGCCAGTCATTTTCAGCTTGGCTATTCACCCAATAATTCAACAACTAAATTCAAAATTTAACCTGTGGTATTTAGATGATGGAACACTAGGAGGTGACGTAGACACCGTTTTAGAAGATTTAAAATTCCTAAAGAACCAGTTTCAGTCCATTGGCCTTGACCTTAACTACTCCAAATGTGAAATATTTCTTTGTGACAATACCGATAGACAATCGACCATACAGAAATTCAGTGCAATAGCTCCAGAGATCAAAATTTTAGAGAAAAGTTCATTACACCTCCTAGGTTCTCCAATAGACAGTTTTTCTTCATTCATCGACGACAAAATTAAACGTTTTAACGATATTTCAGATAGACTTTCCAAAATTAATTTACATTCGGCGGTCACCCTCATCAGGTATTGCTGTTTCGGAACAAATTTCATATATTTTCTTCGCTCTTCCCTTTTATGGAAGCAGCCACATCCCTTGGACAAAATCGATCAAATTATTCGTTCCACTCTTACGTCCATCTTAAATGTGGCCCTGGATGACCGAGCATGGCTGCAAGCCACGCTACCCATTCGCTTTGGTGGGCTCGTCATCCGCAAAATTTCTAGTGTAAGCTTACCGGCGTTCCTGTCTTCGGTCCACAGCACTCGACAGTTAACCACACGAATTTTAACCCCATCGCTGGTTAACTGTGAGGTGCCGAGCTTGACTGATGTTGTGAACGCCTGGAAAGCGGCTTGCCGAACACGGCGTTGCCCGAGAACCCATCTTCCCAGAGACAGTGGGATGAGCCGCTCTGCAGGTTGGTACGGAATAATCTCATTAATACGTCCACCAATACTGCTGAGCGTGCCCGCCTACTGGCTGTGTGTGAATGGGAGTCGGGCCTTTGGCTACAGGCACTACCGTCACCCAACATTGGTACCATGCTGAGTGACGCCACTTTCCGGATCGCTATATGTTTACGTCTGGGTGCTCCGAGTGGAGCTCCACATCGTTGTCAATGCGGTGAAGCAGTCGAAAACACTCTAACCGTACAAAAAATAGCTTTATTTAAACCTAAGAAAGATTTGTGTGACATCTGTAACGGATACAAGATGGGAAACATTACCAAAGAAACTTATGAAGAACATGTAAATAAAAAGAACGAAGCAAGAATAGAAAAAGAAAATGTCAGTGAAAAAAAAGAATTCGTATTTACTGCAGATCTCCAAGCAGTACTCTTAGCACCGCGATCCTACGTTTCATCAAACTACAACAAGACGAAGCTATGTGTGCACAACTGGTGTATTTATGACATGAAAGCTAGCGACGGGTACTGTTTCCTATGGAACGAGTCCGAAGGTAAGCAACCATACTCACAAAATTCTTTATTGATAAAATAATCCCAAAAATGGGAGATAATAATAGAAGTATAACATTGTATACGGATGGGTGTACGTATCAAAACAGAAACGTCACTTTAAGTAACGGTCTCCTCAACTTGGCCATGCTGCATAATGTAACCATTGAGCAAAAATATTTAGAACTAGGCCACACCCAAATGGAGGTTGACAGTATGCACGCGATGATTGAAAAAAAACTAAAAAATCAAGTTATAAACTTTCCAGCTGAGTACATTTCTATTTGCAAGAATGCAAAAAAATCAAAACCTTATACTGTTGAATACTTAAGCTATTCTTATTTCAAGAATTTTAAAAATTTGCAATTTTACAACTCCATAAGGCCAGGAAAGATGAAGGGAGACCCGAAGGTACATAAACTACTATTAAATTTGTTATTAAGACTAATATACTGGATGGTACTTTAAATAATATTTCTATGTTTCAGGTTACCGACATAAGAGCTCTTAAGTATACATCCCCTGGAGAAATATTTTATAAACTTAAATTCACCGAAGAATACCAATTACTCAGTCAACGCAGGAATGGTCGGATTAACAACATTCCTTTTCATAATTTACCCTACTTATACAACGAACGCAGGAAAATTACAAAAAAAAAGTTCTTAGATTTACAGCAACTAAAGAACTCAATGCCAAGAGATTACCAAAATTATTATGACAACCTTCCTCATGAAGCCTAAAATATTATACCTACCTATCTTTGACATTCTTTGATTATATCATTAAATATTTGATAATTATTACATTAAGTAATTACCTTTTCTGATTAAAATTTAAACAAAAAACTATCTTTTTTTTATAATAAACCTTTATAGAGCTATGCAGCCAACTCCAGTATCTCATAGTTTTACAGGAAAGGAAAAACAGATAACTCCTAAAACGCTGTAGTTTTGTAAAGAAATTTTTTAAAAAATCAGACAGTATAAAAAATAAGAATTTAGGTTAATATCTACCAACGGGATTTTAGATTTCTTTATAAGTAGTCTACAAAAAATATTATAGAGTTTTAAGTGTCTCCTGAAAAATTTGCTCATAAGGAGTTAGCTGGTTTGCCAATTAAGGTATCGATATATATCTTTTAAGTTATTTCTATTGAATATATTCAAAATAACTCAAGTTTATTATACAGTGTTAATCATTTTTCAGTGTTAACCCGATAGCCATGGATGGAGGGTAATTTATTTTTGAATTCTTCTTTATATTTTTCGGTGTATTTTTTTATAATAAATATCGGGTGTAAAAAGACAGTTTCCGAAGCCGAAAGCCACATCATCATCATCAGCATCAGCCTTTTAATGTCCCCACAGCTGGGCACAGGCCTCCTAAAAAAAAAAAGAAAAAAAACTTTTTACAAAAAAAACAACCGACTTCCAAAACAAAAATACACTAAGAATTATAAAAAAATACACCGAAAAATATAAAGAAGAATTCAAAAATAAATTAGCCTCCTTATGGCTATCGGGTTAACACTGAAAAATGATTAACACTGTATAATAAACTTGAGTTATTTTGAATTTATTCAATAGAAATAACTTAAAAGATATATATATACAAACTAACAATAATACCTAACATGTACACATGCGTATGAAAAACAACTCACTGGGCATCAAAAAATTCATCCACATCACTGTCAATGGAAAAAGTGCCCAGAACGCTAGCAGCATTGCCACGTTGAATAGCAATACTGATTCGTTGGCCAAAGAAAAGCCCAGCCCTCTGGTCACGTGAAGAGTCGACTAACAGCTTGCTGATATGCCGGAAAACTCGATGAGCACTCGGACCCCATGGCCCTAGTGTTTCAACCCCAAACGGCTCAAACATGTAACTCCCAATAAAGTTGTTATATTTGCGCCGTTTGAGGATTTCTGCACCTGCAGCAGCCGCCCCAGCACAGCCTGCCGTGCTAAGAAGATGGGATGGCGCAAGGGTATCGACACATGTTGCATCCCACAACAAAGGCCTACTCAACGTCCAAGGCATTATGGTCATTCCGTCTGGCCTCTTCCCATCGTCACGTGCCAAGCCATTGGGTTCTAAAACAGCTGGCACCCCGGCGGTGACAAGAGCCCGACGGATGATGTCATTAATGCTGGCGTAACGTGCTATCCGACCAGCACTCCTACCGCAGGATAGGCCATGGTGTCCGAGGCGGTCGACTGCTTCACCGCATTGACAACAATGTGGAGCTCCACTCGGAGCACCCAGACGCAAGCATGTAGCGATCCGGAAAGTGGCGTCACTCAGCATGGTACCAATGTTGGGTGACGGTAGTGCCTGTAGCCAAAGGCCCGACTCCCATTCACACACACCCAGTAGGCGGGCACGCTCAGCAGTATTGGTGGACGTATTAATGAGATTATTCCGTACCAACCTGCAGAGCGGCTCATCCCACTGTCTCTGGGAAGATGGGTTCTCGGGCAACGCCGTGTTCGGCAAGCCGCTTTCCAGGCGTTCACAGCATCAGTCAAGCTCGGCACCTCACAGTTAACCAGCGATGGGGTTAAAATTCGTGTGGTTAACTGTCGAGTGCTGTGGACCGAAGACAGGAACGCCGGTAAGCTTACACTAGAAATTTTGCGGATGCCGAGCCCACCAAAGCGAATGGGTAGCGCGGCTTGCAGCCATGCTCGGTCATCCAGGGCCACATTTAAGATGGACGTAAGAGTGGAACGAATAATTTTATCGATTTTGTCCAAGAGATGTGGCTGCTTCCATAAAAGGGAAGAGCGAAGAAAATATATGAAATTTGGTCCGAAACAGCAATACCTGATGAGGGTGACCGCCGAATGTAAATTAATTTTGGAAAGTCTATCTGAAATATCGTTAAAACGTTTAATTTTGTCGTCGATGAATGAAGAAAAACTGTCTATTGGAGAACCTAGGAGGTGTAATGAACTTTTCTCTAAAATTTTGATCTCTGGAGCTATTGCACTGAATTTCTGTATGGTCGATTGTCTATCGGTATTGTCACAAAGAAATATTTCACATTTGGAGTAGTTAAGGTCAAGGCCAATGGACTGAAACTGGTTCTTTAGGAATTTTAAATCTTCTAAAACGGTGTCTACGTCACCTCCTAGTGTTCCATCATCTAAATACCACAGGTTACATTTTGAATTTAGTTGTTGAATTATTGGGTGCATAGCCAAGCTGAAAATGACTGGCCCGAGAGGGTCACCTTGTTGGCATCTAACTGCAGATTCCAAAACGTTGTCTTTATATAATAATTTTGATGGATGCCTATAGCATTGCCACAAAAAGCCGAAAATTTCTGGTAACTCTTTTTTTCCTTCAGCCAACAAAGTTATTTAAATAAACTCACAGTAATTGTTGATTTAATTTGATGCTTTAAATAAAATTGGGAGGTGTAAAAAAATTTAGGCGAGGAATTTAGAACAGTTTAGAGCGTTAAAAGCTAAAATCTGTTGCAACCAATAGATTCTAGCTAAAAAAATCCAGGTGTAAGCCAATGTTGTATGATAAAATGACTAGTTTTAATTCCATAAGGTTCTAAAAGTTACTAACTACATGTAGGTCACTATGTTATTTTAAACACTAAAAAAAATTAATATTTTCAAAAAACTTGACTGTAAAAAAATGGCTGAAAAAGTGACTTGTTTGGAACTGTTTAGTTATTTGTACAGTAGTGTTTTTTGAAAATATTAAAATTTTTGTTTTCAAAATTTTAGTGAGTTATATTTTTGGAATCGCCTCCTCGAACCCTTTATTTTGATACCCCACTTAATACAGATTGTCGACTTTAATTTTTTACTTTTTCACAATATGGCGTCTGATTGACGCCATATTGTATTTTGATTACTGTCATGTCTTTAGTAGCACTCACAAAATTAAGACGAATCAATTGGCGTAACAATTATCAAAATCGGCTCACGCGTTTGGTCTCTAAAGTGCCACAAAGAAACAAACGTACATATAAAGCATGTAACAAAAACATACATACTATAAAAGTTGTCAAAAAAATGTAACTCATAAAAATCAAAAGTTATAAATTTTTTATTTTTATAAAATATGCGAAAGTTAACACTAAATATGGCAAATTTTCATAAGTTGACAACACTCCACCGGCCAGCGAAATCTTTTCATTTTTATCTACGAGTATTTTTATATCAAACGATACCGCCCTGAACTAGCCGCGCTGTAGGCACTCTGTCTCGCTCAGGTGGCATCTTTCAAACGAAACAGTAGGTGAACTTTGTCGAGCGCTCAGTGTTGCTTTTGATAATTTTTTATTTTTTTGTAAATTAATTATTTTTATTGGGGAAAAATAATTATCTCGTATGCATTAAATGATTACGTTTATGTGTACGCAGTACGATACCAAGTAATACCCTTCAGGATCGGACCGGGTTTTTGTTACATGCTGTATACTAATCATTTATTTTGCTCTTACCCCAATTTATTTTGGCTACATGTCTATGTTCAAACTTCTCTTTTAGTCTTTTCTGAGTAGTCTGTAACCCTTGTATTAGCTATTGTATCTTCTATTGTGTAGCACATCTCGATCACGCTTTTTTAGACGAGCAGGCTGGTTACAAAATTAAAATCTTAAAATCGGGAACTACTAGAAAAAAAAACTCTTTAACAAAAAAATTAACCGACGAAAAAGAACTAAAAAGCAAAAAATAAATAAACCTTTTAAAGTCTTGAGTAATGAGCATATTTACCTACATAAAATATCAAATTTTATATAAACTAATTTTGAGTCGGCGCCAAACAACAATCTGATTATTAAATATCTAAATTTTATAAGTACTTACAAATGAAGAAGGCTGTAAGTAGGTAATTAATCATTTTAATAATTGGCGCCGACTTAAAATTAGTTTATATAAAATTTGATATTTTATGTAGGTAAATATGCTCATTACTCAAGACTTTAAAAGGTTTATTTATTTTTTGCTTTTTAGTTCTTTTTCGTCGGTTAATTTTTTTGTTAAAAAGTTTTTATTTTATGATTTTTTGTGGCTCGCATCATCTTTTAACACTCTGAGGCTAATTTCTAATCCTCCATAATTCCTCTGGCCACTGAGCTGATGATGTAACCATTCTTCCATGAAGTTTCCAGGATATTGACTAGTTGAGGTTACCTCCAATATTGTAAAGACGTCTTTTCTTCAAAGCATATTATGTGGTATTTGTCACTAAAACCAGTTTTATATCTAACTTATATTGTGTAGGAATGGTATGGTTTCCATCATCAGCTCAGTTTCAGGATGTGATGATTCCTAAATGCAAATACCTGATTAAGTTATGAAAAGTAAACAGAAACAATATTCGTGCCCAATTTTTGAGGTTCTCTCTCAATTTTTTCAGGATCCCATGATCAGATCCTGATGTCCTTGACATGGAACCACCCTTGAGATATACCCTATCTAACAAAAAAAGAATAATCAAAATGGGTTCATAAATAACGGAGTGAGGGCCGAACATACATACAGAAACGCTAAACGTGCCCACAATTTTCGAGGTTTTCTCTCAATTTTATCAGGTTTCCACTGTCAGAGCCTGACTGCCTTGACATGGGACCACCCTTGAGGTATACCGTATCTAACAAAAAAAGAATAATCAAAATCGGTTCATAAATAACGGAGTGAGGGCCGAACATACATACAGAAACGCTAAACGTGCCCAACATTTTCGAGGTTTTCTCTCAATTTTATCAGGTTTCCACTGTCAGAGCCTGACTTCCTTGACATGGGACCACCCTTGAGGTATACCCTATCTAACTAAAAAAGAATAATCAAAATCGGTTCATAAATGACGGAGTGAGGGCTGAACATACACAAAAAAAAAAAAAAAAAATATACGGTCGAATTGAGAACCTCCTCCTTTTTTTCGTCGGTTAATAACAATAAGGTTTGGAAAAAAATTACCTTCTTGAGTAAAAATCATGGTACAATAACGACGCAAGATGTCGCCTAAGCGAGACAGAGTGCCTACAGCGCGGCTAGTGCAGGGCGATATCGTTTAAAAAAAATAGGTAAAACTGAAAAGATTTCGCTGGCCGGTGGAGTGTTGTCAACTTATGAAAATTTGCCATAATTATTTAGTGTTAGATTTCGCATATTTTACAAAAATAAAAAATCTATAACTTTTGGTTTTTAAGAGTTACATTTTTTTACAACTTTTTCTAGTACGTATGTTAAACCAGGAATACGCCTTTATTAGATCGGACAGGGTTTTTGTGACATGCTGTATAAAACACACTAAATAACATGATTAAACTGCAACATAATAATGAGATAGTTGACAGCCAACGTGAATATAATTGGCAGCATGTACATCCCAGCACGAATCTTGCTCGACAGTCTTATCTCTATTGGTTTCTTCTTTATCAGACGTATGAAGTCCTTCATCAATTTTGCTTCAGCTTCACCTATACCAAAGATCACTTGTTTTACCTACAATTTTACAGATTTTTTTTATTACAACATACATATTAAGTAATTTATTAGATTAGTTATGTAAATTTAATAAATAACTTAATAGGATAAACAGGTCAAAATAAAATATATACAAGCGGCATAAAACAGGGAGGAGTATAGCTCATTGGGTATCGAAAAATTCGTCCACATCGCTGTCAATGGGAAAAGTGCCCAGAACGCTGGCAGCATTGCCACGTTGAATGGAAATGCTGAGTCTTTGGCAGAAGAAAAGACCAACCCTCTGGTCACGTGAAGAGTTGACTAAATGTTTGCTGATGTTACGGAAAACTCGATGAGCACTTGGACCCCATGACCCCAGTGTTTCAACCCGAAACGGCTCAAACAATATATAATCCCAAGAAGGAAATATTTGCGCCGTGATTTGAGGTTTTCTGCACCTATAGTAGCCGCCCCAGTACAGCCCACCGTGCTAAGAAGAGTTACGTTAGTTAAGGCGCTATTAGCTGCCAACGACCTTGAGTGGTTAGCTTGCGTGTTTTGCGCTGAGCTCACGTAACGCGTCGTATGTCCACCCAGTAATAGGACTCGCCCATCAAGGAGCGCTGTCCGAAATTAGACGCATTATTAATTTATTACACATAAAACAACAAGTATTAAACTAAAACACTGAGACTAAATTATAAATAATTAACTGATCTTTAAAAATCGTGAAGGTTTCATAACAATACGCTTTATAGTTTTTGCGTGATTCTCAATTTTTTATCCGTGTTAGACATAACTTTACAAATTAATTACACTATGTTATAAAAATATGATTTCAAATATTCTGAGTTAAAATTACGACGAAAATTGTCTAGAATCACATATATTTTTTTCAAAGAAATAAGACAAGTCGTTTAAACGTGATGTTTAATTAAAAATCATTAAAACTCGTATAAATGCGCCTTAAAGTTACCTACATGTGTGCCTTAGTCAAAATTTCGGGAATGTTTGTAAGAAAAAATCTTACCAATGATCATTTTATTGTAAAATCCAACCATTACTCGGTGTAATTTCGCTCCTTGGTTTTCAGTCAATTGTGCAGCTACTAGTGGCATAACCATCACCGTCATATAGCTAAATATAACTACTATAATTCTGGTACCTTCATCAGTGAACCGCCCCTGTTATAAAAAAAAATACCATAAAAAATAATCATCAAACTCTAATATTGTACTTAACTTGAGAACAAAATAATCGTACGCACTTACCTTAGAAAGACACATGTAACATACTTCGTACACTACCAAAATGTACTGTGATATTGACATGACCAGCAAATAGAAGTACTGAAACATGTAATACTAATGTCATTCTTAAAAAAAAATACTTCTATACAACTAATAAAAATATAATAGGTATAAATTTTCCAAATATAACCTGGCCACCAAAGCAAAGCGTCACTTTTTCGCAACATTTGACTAATTCTCGATATAGTTCAACCCATTCTTGAACCTGCTCCTTTGTGATATGACATTGCTCATTCAAACTATTATTAGTGCCTACCCTCTCCCGAACGGCTGATATCAACGAATTGAGGCGTTTGACCAAAATAACCACTATCATAATAACAACATACAACATGAGTTGCTGAAATAGTACAGTCATTTTTATTACTGCTTGTGATAACAATATGGGAACCAATATTATTATTGGATCTGTCGGTAAGTACGATAATAAAGCTATTGTAGATCTGTATGCAGAAAACAAAAAAGATAATAAAATAAAAGAAATACTGGTGTAGACTATTTTCCTGATTGAATTAATAATTGTTGAATCATCTTTGAAACAATCAACTGAATGGAACTCATAGACTTTACTGATGCTTCTTAAATATGACATGAAGTCGCGGCTATAATAGATGCCGGTCACAACCGATGACACATAGTTCACATGAGTTAAAACACTAAAAGAAACATAGATTAGTTTCATCTGATTAATATCATTTCTTCTTATCAACAAATATATTTGATATATTACGGATATTGAGCAAAACGACATCTGGAGCAATATTTGAAATTTCGTGATTATTTTTTTCCTATTATTCTGGCTACTATAAATTCTATTCAAGCCTAAGAAATTCTCCAGGAACAACAAATTATTCAACAACTTGAATGATGACATTTTCGTTCGTAATGTTGCTAATGTAATGTTGTCATAAAGTTGCGTTTCTTGGTAACGAGAAAATACCTAAATTAATTTGATTAGACGGAAGCGGAACATTTTGATATTTAATTTCAGTAATCCGTCATTACAATAATAGTATGTTCTAACGTAATTGATTACAATTGCAACATATTCGTTATTATAGTAAAATAATGACATTTCACATTTGCTTCATAGTATTGATCTTGTGTGTAGACCAGGTCATGGAAAGGTGGCGACTGTACCGCTGGAGTCTATATAAAGATGCGAGGAGATCTGATGAGCCGTTTCACCAGTTTGAAATATAGTTCTTGGAACTGGAGATCCTTGAATCGGAAGTAAAAGGCGCTCTGACAAAGCTAAAGACTAATAAATCAGCTGGAAGAGACAGTATTTTCACTGAAGAGCTGAAAAATCTTGGTGACAGAGGTGTAAAGCTTTTACTGGATCTGTGTAGTCAGCTCTGAAAAATGGGTAGATGGCCGCACGACTGGACACAAGCACTTCACAAGAAAGGTTCAACAAAGAATTGCGGGACCTATCGGTCAGTGGCACTCATATCCCATGCTAGGAAGATAATGATGTACGTAGTTAACGGAAGGCTCTAATTATACTGGTACCTTAAATGGCAAATTCCAAGTGAGCAGGCTGGTTTTGTCAAGGGTTGAGGCACAAGAGAGTCAATTGTCAATATGAGGCAAATGATAGAGAAGAGTTGAGAATCGAATGTTCCTGGGCGTTATTGACTACTCCAAGGCGTTTGATTGTGTAAGGTGGGACTGGCTGTGAAGAATCCTAAAGGAAATTGGAGTACCTTCGCACTTCAAAGTATTGATCATCAACTTATACGCGGAGGGAGAGTCGATGGTCAGGGTCAATTATGCGGTGTCACAACCTTTTAAGCCAGAGATGTATTCTGTACCTTCTTCTCTTCAACATCTACATATAGTAAATAAGAGCCCTAGAAGAGTGGGAGGGAGGTATCGCGGTCGGTGGCATTGAGATCAGCATTCTCCGTTATGCAGATGACATCACATTTTTTGCATCTTAAGAGCACAAACTTGCTGAAATGTTTTCTAGGATAAAATGTGAAAGTGGCGGATGGTAGGACTGTCGATCAAAAGTCCAAGACTAAAGTTGACCATCGACCAAACTGGACTAATCTTATGCACGGGAGACCTCGCAAAGTTTGTGTACCTGGGCTCCATGATCAGCGATCAGGGAGGCTGCGACAGGGAAATTCGATCGCATACAAGATGGCCAAAACGGCTATGACCAAAATGTCGAGGATATGGTAAAACAGAAGTATCTCGTTAGAACGATGGTATTCTCGATATGTCTGTATGGTTCCGAATCCTAGGCAATTCACACGGTGAATCTAAAAGAGATTGAGGCTTTTGAAATTAGGTGTTCGAGAACGATGTTTCTCATACCATGGACAGCAAAACGCACTAATAAGTCCATTCTGAACCGGCTAAACACAAAAAACGAGACGCGCCACGATTTGCCACCAACGAGTTCTAAGTTACTTTGGTCATATCGCACGGAGACAACCAGATAACTTAGAAAAACTATCTGGGGTGGGAAAAGTAGACGGAAAAAGACCACGAAGGTATTCATCGACCCGTTGGTCAGACCAGATCAAGAAATAACAGGACTTACTGTGACCACTTCCCTGAGAAGAGCCGAAGACAAAGTGGTCTGGAGTAAATCTGTGAAATTTTTACATGACGGGACGATCCCTTCAGCAATGAAGAACACAAATGAGAAGAGAGATTGATCTTGTCATATTACCACTGAAAACCATAACTTTTGTTTCTCATACTTTAACTGGTACATTTGGGCACGCCGCAATTGTGGCGGTAAGGTTCCTCTTTGAGGAGTGGCTGGAGAGGCGCCACGGCTTCCGCACCTTCCGCTTGACGCCGGTCCTTACCGGACACGGAAGTTTCAGGAGGTTCCTGTATAGGATAAGGCGGAGGGATACGCCCAGGTGTTACCACTGTGAGGATCGCCTAGAGGACACGGTGGAGCATACGGTGGAGATAGGCCCCGCTTGGGTGGAGCCCCGCCGTTTCTTCGTGGAGGCGATCGACGGCAGCGACCTGTCGCGCCCGGCCCCGATCCAGGCCATTGTACTGAGCGAGAGGGATTGGGAAGCACTCTCCTCCTTCTGCGAAGCAGTAATGCTCGCGAAGGAGAAGGCGGAACAGAGCTGGTGAGAGAGGCTCAACAGACTCGCCCTCACGCCCCCAGCAGTAGCCGCCCCAGGAGACGCTCTAGGCGTCGGAGGTCACGAGACTATCTCCGGCCACTGTGGACGCGGGCCTGCGGACGGCGAGTAGTGGGTAACTCGCCGTCAGATCTGAATCAAGCCCGAGACTCGACGGCGCGTAGTGTTCCACGCGCGCCTCAAAGTTTTGTCAGCAATGCATGACAGGGCCCGTCATGACCAATGCCTGTCCATGGGTCGTGGATAAATTCGAAACAGAGTTACCGCGCCCCTGGGCACTCAGGGCAGGGAAGGAACAGGGGTGGGTTTGAGTCAGTAAAAGTCACTGCACCCACAGCGGGAGAAGTCTTACAATGATTTACCAATCTCAAAAAAAAAAACTGGTGCATTGCAATCAACTAGCTCTTTTTTAAGCAAATTTATAGGGTTTTTTTTTTAATCGATCTATTGCGACAATTGCCGTTGATAACTTTGATTTTCAATCATTACAGCTCTCCTCACAAGTCACACCATCTATGAACTGTAAACTGCAATCACAAATGCATTTATTTATTTCATTTACGAAACTAAATAACATGATTAAACTGCAACATGACAATGAGATAGTTGACAACCAACGTGAATACAATTGGCAAAATGTACATCCCAGCACGAATCTTGGTCGAAAAATTTATCTCTAATGGTTTCTTCTTTATCAGACGTATGAAGTCTTTTACTAATTTTGCTTCAGCTTCGTCTGAACCTAAAACCAAAATCATTCGTTTTACCTACACGATTTGAATATTATGATTTTTTATCAGAAAAAGTCTTACCAAGGATCATTTTATTGTAAAGTCGAACCAATACACGGTGTAATTTCGCTCCTTGGTTTCTCGTCGATTGTGCAGCAACTACTGGCATTACCAACACCACCATATAACTCAATAGAACAACTATAATTTGGATACCGTCGTTGGCGAACCACGTCACCTATAAAAAACAATACCTTCAACAAATATTCATCAAACTCTCATTGTATTTTACTTGCGAATCAACAAATGGTACGCACTTACCTTCGAAAGGTACATGTAAAATACTTGGTACGCCACCAAAACGTATTGTAATATTGACATGACCAGCGAATAGAAATACTGAAACATGTAATTGGAATGTCCTTCTTACAGTACAAAATCTATACATATAATAAATCTGTAGAAAAGTCATTTTTGTACATTGAAGAAATTGAAACAAAAAATAGCCAGCGTGTGAAAAGATAAGTAACAGAACCCATTTCCATCATTTTTGAAATTTTTGTCTGTTTGTCTGTTTGTCTGTTTGTCTGTTTGTTTGTGCGCACATCACGTAAAATCTACGAATTCAATGCTGACAATGTTTATATACAAAAATTATACGCAACTTGAGGATTAACTTAGTTTTTGTTTCATCGAAATCGGTTCACTCTATCAAAAGATATGATTAATTTAGTGAGTTCAAGAAGTAAAATATTACGTTACGCAATTAAGTATAGTACTTGCAACGACATCTTAAGACTAAAAATAGAACTAATGTTGATAGTTGAAATCTAAATCCGATAGATGGCGTTGTGCAAATGACGTCATTTTCTGAATCGCGGTGTTAAGATTTTCCGCGCGAGGATGACGTCCACCGTGTTTACTAGGCAAATTGGGTTTCGTTAGGTGTCTTAAAAGTTCTTGCGTGTGTCGTAAAAGTTCTTTGGTTGCTTGGTTTATCGATTTTCTAAATTGGTCGAAAAAAAAGTATTTGCTTATCTTATTGGTTTCGTTTGGTCAACTTTGGTCATTGGTTTGAAGTACGAAGTAAAGATTGTATTTGATTTACTTCGTAGTTTGAATCCAATAGTGCCAATCGTTATACAGTAAGTTAGTGTTGCCAATTCGTTGAGTCACGACCACGAACAGACGATACGTTGTCACACTAGACTGTTCGACGCACCGATCTTTTAAGTTTGTAGGCTATTCAGTCATAAGTGTTGTTAGTTTTGTTTATTGCTTTAATTTTCCTTGAAAATGCCTCAAAGAAAAAAAACTAACCTTTCGCTGCGTAGCCGAAATGCGAAAAGGATGAGACTTTGTAGGTCTCAGGAATCGGAAGAAGATCGTGAAGCACGGTTATCTGCTAACCGAGAGCACATCGCTCTTTCACGTGAATCGGAAACGTTCACCGAAAGGGAGTCACGTTTAAGTTCACAAAGAACACGGACCGCGACTTTGCGGTCTCAAGAGAGTATCCAGGAACGCGAAGACCGGCTGTCTGCTGATCGGGAGCGCCACTCTCTCTCACGTGAGTCAGAGACATTCACAGAAAGGGAGTCGCGCTTAAGTTCGCAAAGAACTCGGACCGCGACTTTGCGTTCTCAAGAGAATATCCAGGAACGCGAAGTTCGGCTGTCTGCTGATCGGGAGCGCCAGTCTCTCTCACGCGAGTCAGAGACTTTCACAGAAAGGGAGTCGCGCTTAAGTTCGCAAAGAACTCGGACCGCGACTTTGCGTTCTCAAGAGAATATCCAGGAACGCGAAGTTCGGCTGTCTGCTGATCGGGAGCGCCAGTCTCTCTCACGCGAGTCAGAGACTTTCACAGAAAGGGAGTCGCGCTTAAGTTCGCAAAGAACTCGGACCGCGACTTTGCGTTCTCAAGAGAGTATCGAGGAACGCCAAGCACGTCTGTCATCTGACCGAGAGCGACACGCTCTCTCGCGCGAGTCTGAATCTCTCTCCCAAAGAGAAGAACGATTACAAATAGCTAGACATAACTATGTAGGTGTACAAAGAAACAATGAAAGTTATCTTGCATCTGAAAGGGAAAGAATAGATGAACTAAGACGAGCAGAAACAGCAGAACAACGTCAATCTCGCCTAGAAATAGAACGAGCTCGATACCATATGAATAGAGAAACAAATAGCGGAGCTGATGAGTCCATGGAAAATGACGATGCAAATATTTTATTACCTTGGGACAATAGGGAAAAATCAGGGTTCACATATTCGTCTAGAATTAATTATGCTGGCTTTACTTTCGTGGGTGACATGAGAGAAATTTGTAATTTTTGTCATGCTTTGAAATGGAGGAAAGAGACAGATGGAATGTGCTGCTCAAATGGAAAAATTGTTCTTCCAAATTTCCAAGATCCACCACACTTACTTAAAAGTCTCCTGAATGGCGATCATCCCCAGTCGAACCGTTTTTTGGATAATATTCGTTTATATAACAGTGCTTTCCAAATGACTTCCTTTGGGGCAAAACAAATAACGGAAGGACCGTTCATGCCAACCTTCAAAGTACAAGGTCAAGTTTATCACCTTATTGGATCTTTGCTGCCAGAAAATGAACCCAAATTTCTCCAAATTTATTTTGTATCCGATTACACGCAACAGCTCAATGTTAGAAATCACAATTTTCCCCAGCTCAATGCTGAGCTTTTGGGTCAACTTCAAGAATTGCTGCATCACGTTAACCAGTACGTTCGTGAATTCAAAGCTGCATTGGAGTCAATTCCACAAGGCAGCAATGATTTCAAAATTGTTATAAGTGCCGATAGACGTCCTGTGGGTGAACACCGTGGAAGACACAATGCACCCGTCGCAGATGAAGTTGCAGTTGTTTTAGTCGACCAGGAGTGTGAGAGACGTGATATCGTGTTGCGTACACGCGACGATCGCCTTCAACGCATTTTGGAAACCCACCGAGCTTACGACGCCCTGCAATATCCACTAATTTATTGTCATGGTGAAGATGGGTACAATTTTGGGCTGTACCAAGTGAACCCTACTACGAGAGTCACTAATTATCAAAAAAAAATATCTGCTCAACAATACTATTCCTACCTTTTACAAATAAGGCAAAACAGTTTCGTATATTTGCAACGATTTCGTGGTTTGTTCAGCCAATTTATTGTGGACATGTACGCAAAAATAGAAACTGAACGTTTAGTGTATATTCGCACTAACCAGCGACGGTTACGCGCTGAAGAATACGTGCACTTGCGGGACGCCATGCAATCAGATAATAACGTCGAAAACTTGGGTCGATTGGTTATTTTGCCATCCAGTTTCACAGGCGGTCCGCGGTATATGCACGAACGAACGCAAGATGCTTTTTGTTACGTCCGTAAATACGGCCGGCCGGACCTTTTTATAACATTTACAACAAATCCAAAGTGGACGGAGATTTGCCAGGCACTTCTCACAGGACAGGCGTCATACGACAGACATGACATTATTGCTAGGATTTTTCATTTAAAACTCAAAGTCTTGATTAATCTACTTACAAAGGAGAAAGTTTTCGGTTCAACTCTTTGTTTTATGTATAGCGTCGAGTGGCAAAAGCGTGGTTTACCCCACGCGCACATTCTTCTGTGGCTGGAAGAAAAAATTCGTCCCGATGCTATAGACAGTGTCATAAGTGCAGAATTTCCGGACTATAATGCAGATCCGATTTTGCATGACATAGTAAAAACACATATGGTTCACGGGCCATGTGGCCTCTTAAACAGGGAATCACCGTGCATGAAAGATGGTCAATGCTCAAAAAAATACCCCAGAGCACTGAAAGAACTAACTATGGCTGGGGAAAATGGGTATCCGCAATACCGGCGAAGATCACCGTCACAAGGTGGTTTCACAGCTACTGTCAGATTCCGTGGACAAGAAATAATTCTAAATAATAGTTGGGTGGTACCGTATTCTCCAGTTTTTTCAAACGCTTTTCAAGCACACATTAATGTTGAAATTTGTAATAGCGTCGAATCTATAAAATATATATGTAAATATGTTAATAAAGGTAGTGATCAAGCCATGATAGCACTAAGAAATAACAACCAATTTGATGAAGTGACAAGGTATCAATCTGGCCGATACATAAGCTCTTCGGAGGCAGTTTGGCGCATTTTGAGTTTCCCTATTCATGAAAGGTATCCGCCAGTCATCCATCTTGACGTGCACCTGGAAGGCGGGCAGCGAGTTTACTTTCAGCCAGAAAATGTGGCAGAAAGAATGAACAACCCAAGACAAACCACCTTGCTCGCATTCTTTCGCCTTTGCGAAAGAGACAATTTCGCTAAGTCTCTGTTGTACAATGAAGTGCCACATTATTATACTTATAACAAGCAGCAAGGTGTTTTTAATCGCAGGAGACGTGGAACTGCTGTAGAAGGCGAGTCCGGCATTTTTAAAGAACACGTGATTGGAAGAGTATACACGGTGCACCCAAATAATGCAGAGTGTTATTATTTACGCCTTCTTCTTCACACAGTGCGAGGACCTACTTCTTTTGCTGAGCTCCGCAAAGTGGACGATATAGAATATCCCACATTTCAAGCTGCTTGCCGCGCACGGCATTTATTAGATGGCGATCAGCATTGGGATGATGCTTTAGCGGAAGCATGCGTCAGTGATAGTCCACATCGTTTGCGCCATTTATTTGCCATTTTGTTGACATTTTGTGGCCTATCGGACGCTGGGCAGTTGTGGCAAAAATATAAAGACGCGTTTGCCGAAGATTTTTTGAGACAGCAAAATATAAATAGTGAAACTTCTGACCAAGTACGTGAAAGCTGCCATAATAGGGCTTTGCTGGCTATACAAGATATAGTTACAAGTATAGGAGGGAACCCCCTCAGTCAATACGGCTTGCCGACACCGACAGTTGGTGGGGAACGAATTAATAGGGAGTATACATCTGAAATAAATTACAACCCCGAAGAGTTAGCAGAAATATTGCGAAATGGCTGTTCAAATTTGACGACAGAACAACGTCAAATCTTTGATAGAGTATGCTGTAGTGTAGAACATTCATTAGGAGAAATGCTGTTTTTAGATGCACCTGGTGGAACAGGTAAAACTTTCCTCACTAAAGTTATCTTGGCTCAAATAAGGAGCCAAAACAAAATTGCCCTTGCCGTCGCTTCCTCAGGAATAGCTGCCACTTTATTACCAGGAGGAAAAACTGCACATACAACATTTAAAATACCAATCGACTTGGACCGCACAGAAAACCCTGTTTGCAACGTGTCTCGCAATAGTGATAAAGCAAGGGTTTTACGCGATTGCGCCCTTATCGTTTGGGACGAGTGTACGATGGCAAATCGTAAAGCTGTGGAAGCTGTAGATAGAACGTTGCGAGATATAAGACAAAATGACCGACCGATGGGAGGCTTAACGGTGCTATTCTGTGGAGACTTCAGGCAGACACTCCCTATAATACCCAGAGGAACGAGGGCCGATGAAATAGGTGCCTGTTTAAAGAGCTCTATTTTATGGCGTAGTGTCATATTAACTAATTTGAGCTTTAATATGCGAGCATATTTGGGAGGTGACGCAAACGCGCAGGTTTTCTCAAATTTACTACTTCAAATTGGTAACGGCACATACCCGACTCAAGAAGGAGGTAAAGTAACTTTAGTCGAAAGCCTGTGTTCTTCTGTTGCCTCACAGCAGGAACTCATTTCCTCTGTATACGGAGATCCATCAGAGATCTCGAACCATGACGCTGCTTGGCTATGCCAACGAGCTATTTTGGCACCTCGTAACGACCAAGCAGCAGCAATAAATTCTCAAATATTGGTACATGTTTCTGGAGAAAGTAGGGAATATTTATCTATTAACACGGTTTTAGAAGAAGGAGATGCCACCCACTATCCAGTAGAGTTTTTAGACTCTCTAAATACACCAGGTCTTCCAGCACACAAAATTTATTTAAAAGTCGGAGTACCAATCATTCTACTCAGAAATTTAAGCCCACCAAAACTATGCAATGGAACTCGGTTGAGAGTAACAAATCTCCAACGAAATGTCATCGAAGCCGAAATCTTAACAGGTTGCGGCTCCGGTGATGTTGTTTTCATTCCCAGGATACCCATTATCCCCAATAATTTTCCGTTTACTTTCAAACGTGTGCAATTTCCTGTAAGCCTCTGTTACGCTATGACTAATAATAAAGCCCAAGGCCAGACGTTATCCGTTGCGGGTGTAGACCTTACTTTTGATTGTTTTTCACACGGCCAACTCTATGTTTCTCTATCACGTGTTAGCAACCCAAACAACCTTTTTGTATATGCTCCGGGTAATTCCACCGCTAACATAGTATATAGAGAAGCATTAACGTAATCAACTATACCAAAGTCAGGACTCTTATCTAAATCATCAAAAAGGTGATATACTCTTATCTAAACGACGTTGTTTTGTTCTCGACAACCACGCGAACGAAGTCGCGGGCACAGCTAGTACTTTAATAATATTAATAATTTCCCAAATCAATCAATTCAAATTTATATGTTTTTAATCCATTACCTGGCGTCCAAAGCAAAGCGTCACTTTTTCGCAGGAGTTCACTAAATCCCGATACAGTTCAACCCATTCTTGAATCTGCTCCCTTGTGATAACATATTGTTCATTCGAACTACTATCATTACTCCCTACTCTCTCCTGAACAGCTGATATCAACGAATTGAGGCATTTGATCAAAATAACGACTATCATAATAACAACATACAACATGAAATGCTGAAATACTACAGAAATTCTTATTATTACTTGTGATAACAATACGGGAACCAACTTTATTACTGGAGTTGTTGGTAAAAACGTTAAAAAGGAGTCCGTAGATCTGTATGCAGAAAACAAAAAAGTAAATAAAACAAAAGAAATCCTGGTGTAGACTATTTTTTTCATTGAATTAAGTAATGTTGAATCATCATTAAAACATTTAAATGAATGGAATTTATAGACACTACTGATGCTTTTTAAATATGACAGGAAGTCGCGGCTATAACAGACGCCTGTCACGACAGATAATACAAAGTTCATGTAAGTTAAGAAACTAAAAGAAGCAAAAATTAATTTCATCTGATTAATATCGTTTCTTCCTAACAATAAATATATTTGATATATTACTGATATTGTGTGCAATATAGTCTGGACGAATATATGGAATTTAATGAAAAGTTTGTTCCTGTTTTTCTGGCTACTATAACTTCTATATATTCCGAAGATATTCTCCAGGAACATCAAATTATTCAAACACTTGAATGATGACATTCTTGTTTGTAATGTTGCGTGCCTTGGTAACGATAAAGTCCCTAAAGAAATTTGAATAAGCTTAAGCAAAACATTTTGGTATTGCTTTTATCCGTCATTACAGTAATGGAAAGTACTTACGTAATTGAGTGACTCTCAGTTTATATATACAACATATTCGTTAAGTAAAGTTAAATGATGACATTTCCCATTTACTTCATAGTATTGATCTTGTTGTATTACTACAGAAAACCTTTGATTCGGTTCGATTGTCATAACTTTTATCTTTCGTTCTTTTACTGGTACTTTGCAATCAATTAACTCCTTTTATCTTTCGTTCATTTACTGGTACTTTGCAATCAATTAACTCCTTTTATCATCATTATAGTGTTTTTTTTTTGGCGGGGACGGAAATCATGCTATGACATCTCCCGCTCTGGGTGGAGCGACACGGTGTGTCAGACTCTTACTGACTAAAACCCACCCCTGTTCCTTCCCTGTCTGAGTGCCCAGCGGAGCGGTAACTCTATTAAGAATTTATTCGCTACCCGTAGGCATGCAGGCACCGGCCACGATGGGCCCCGTCAGTGGTGGCTGACAATCATCTTTTTGAGGTACGCGTGGAACACTACGCGCCGTCGACTCACGGGCCTGGTGCTGATCGGACGGCGAGCTACCCACTGCTCGCCGTCCGCAGGCCCGGGTCTGCGGTGGCCGGAGATCGTCTCTCGACGTCCTACGCCCAATGCTTCTCCTGCGGCGGTAGCGGCCGCGGATGTGAGGGCCACTCCGGTGAGCTTCCCTCACCCTTCCCGCCTCCGCCTGCGCGAGCATTACTGCTTCCCAGAAGGAAGAGACGGCTTTCCATTACCTCTCGCCCCGTACCATGGCCTGATCCAGGGCCGGGGGCGAGAGCTCGCTACCACCTATCGCATCCACGAGGACACGGCGGTGCTACGCCCAAGTGGGGCAGACCTCCACAATATGCTCCTCTTGTCCTCTGGTCGATCCGCGCAGTTGTAGCACCCGAGCGTTTCCTCCCGCCTTATCCGAAACAGGAACCCCCTAAAACAACCGTATCCGGTGAGAACCTGCGTGAGGCGGAAGGTGAGGACGCTGTGACTCCTCTCCAGCCACTCCTCAAAGAGAGGGGCGGCGTGAACTTAGCAGATCATTTTACAGCAGAGCATGAAACAATGTGAGTTCTATTCGCATGCAGCATAGTTCTGGAGTTCCTGATACTTTTAGGAAATAGTTCTGTTGTTTTTCCCGGCAAAAAGTTGATTGAAAATATGATCTGCTAACTTCCGGTAGCAGATCATTTTTTCCAAAACCAATATTAAAAATGTGTTTTGGATGCACAAGAGCTAGTTCTATAGTTCCTGATATATATTAGAAATAGTTCTGTCAATTAAAGCTCAAAAAAACACCAAACATGTTGAAGTAAGATACCGCGAATAAAATAAAATAAATCTTACAACTCACGTCAAAACCATAAAACGACAGTTTGTTCTAATTATTCTAACCAAAATCAGTAGCTTAGAACTCTAATTAACTGAAAAGTTAAATGAACACAACGAACCACTCTTAAGTATCAACAGATTATGGTTGAAAACTGAGATTATTAGATATCACGTAAATTTTAAGAATTAATAATAAAAAAAATCGTAAGACATGTTTAAAATCATGAAGGACCGAAACTTCTTCGGTTTCTGATACAAAAATAAAATTTCTATTTAAAAATATGCATATCAAGCCTAAAACATCCACTTAAATATCAGCAGAGCGTGCTCGAAAATTTAGATTAACAGAATTCCTAACAATTTTCAATGTTTAGTTTAAAAAATCATAAGAAATAAAAGAAAGTAGGTAGGACTGAGAACTCCTCGTTTTCAGATACACCTAATCACTACATAGTATAAAACAAAGTCGCTTTCTCTGTCCCTATATCCCTATGTATGCTTAAATCTTTAAAACTACGCAACGGATTTTGATGCGGTTTTTTTTAATAGATAGAGTGATTGAAGAGGAAGGTTTATATGTATAATTTGTACCCGAGCGAAGCTGGGGCGGGTCGCTAGTTGAATTATAATAAAAAACTAGCATAACTAGCCTAGAACTCTTATTCAAGTAGTAGCAGAGCATGGTCGAATATTTAGAATAGCAGAATTACTAACAGTTTTCAATGTTTAAATTAAAAAGATCATAAGGAATAAAAAAAGTAGGTAGTACTGAGAACTCCTCATTTTCAGATACACGTAATTAAATAATAATAAAAACTAGCATTACTAGCCTAGAACTCCCACTCAAGTATCAGTAGAGCATGCATGAATACTAAGATTATCAGAATTCTAACAATTTTCAATGTTTAGTTTTAAAAAATCATAAGAAATGTCAAAAAGTAGGTATGACCAAGACCTCCTCGTTTTCTGATACATCTTGTACTAGACTAATAAAAAACTTGCATAACTTGCCTAGAACCCCCACGCAAGTATCAGCAGAGCATGGTCGAATATTTAGATTGGCAGAATTCCTAACAATTTTCTATGATCTCTTCAAAAATTCATAAGAAATGTTAGAAAGTTGGTAAGAGCTGACACTCCTCTTTTTCTGATACATATTATAAAAAACTAAATTTAAATTAGCATAACTAGCCTCGAACTCCCACTCAAGTATCTGCAAAGCATGCATGAATACTAAGATTAGCTGAATTCTAACAATTTTCAATGTTTAGTTTAAAAAAATCATAAGAAATGTTTATTAAGTAGGTAGGACCAAGAACTCCTCGTTTTCTGATACATCTAATATTAGACTAAAAAAAACTAGCATAACTAGCCTAGAACTCTCATTCAAGTAGTAGCAGAGCATGGTGGAATATTTAGAATAGCAGAATTCCTAACAATTTTCAATGTTTAGATTTAAAAAATCATAAGAAATAAAAAAAGTAGGCAGGACTGAGAACTTCTCGTTTTCAGTTACACGTAATAAAATTTTAATAAAAAACTAGTATTACTAGCCTAGAACTGCCACTCAAGTATCAGCAGAGCATGCATGAATACTACGATTAGCTGAATTCTAACAATTTTCAATGTTTAGTTTAAAAAAATCATAAGAAATTGTAACGTAGTGGCGTTACAATCTTGATTGAAACATATACATACGGAAAAATCCAGAGACCAAAAGCCACAAAGCAAGCATAGACAATTTTAGTTGACTGACAACACTATTGTCTTTGGTTTCTGTGACATCTGTCAATGACGGCGTAGATATAAAAACCCGATACACGCCAGGTGGTTCCTTTTTGAATCTTAATCCAGCTGTTGGCGTTAGACTCACCATCACCTTGTTCTGTCGAACACCCTTGAGCCGTGAAGCGATCGCCAAGTCCTAGCAGCTGTAGTTTGCATTGGCAAATATTTGCCAACTTATTACGCAATTTCAACCCCTGTAATTGGGTGAGTGTTTGAACAGCATACAGGTAGCTTTGTGCATTCTGTGTTCCTAAACTTGTGTATAAATTCTTTCCAGAACATGTCTTCCTTAATTTCATTTCCTAGCATTTTATAATCAAGGCTCATAACCTACAAAAGATCTGTCGCACATTGTAATCACGCCTTCCGCGTGATTAGCTTTACTATGCACATACATATAGCCTTAGCTATGTACATGCTGACTTGCGCGTGGCTGCTGCTGCTCTTGAATGTGTATGTTTTCATGCTTTTCCACCTCACCTTTGTAAACTCCGTCTGATTTTGACAACCACACTTGTTAGCGCACGTACAGCCGCTTTGCTCATGCCAAGGTGTCAAAATCAGCGGAGAAGCTTATCTTCCACCTCTGACACGCTGGACATTGTTCCCAGGGTCCTAGATCCGGATTACCAGCTCCAGTTTTCCTGACCCGGCTTCCCAAATTCCAAAAATGGAGGGAGAGGATTTGGAGCCCTGCACTCTGGCCACGCACCTGCATCGTCCTCCATCGCGGCCATCCTGCCGCAGTGCCTCGTGGCGCGGCCACTAGGCCACTCATCACGGCGGCCCGCTCCACGCCGGGTGCATATTTACCCGCGTGGCCTCAGCAGGCCGTCTCCGAGCCGGCTAGACCACCTGCCGGCCGGCCCATCCTGGCTCCTGTCGACCCTGCGAGCCGGCGCTGCCACCTGTCGGCAAACACCTCCGGGGCAAACGCAACGTGGCTTCCCCGAGACACCAAGGCTGAGCCAGGGCAGTAGCGTGCTATCTCCCAGGGAATACTGAATCATGTGACTGCAGACCTTCCCACACCCTTTCTCTATTTCAAATTATATATTTTTAACGTTGACCGACTTACGTGTTGTTATTTACCATCCCACGTAGGCTCCTTACGTCACACTGGCGCCCAAAAACGTGGTTTTGTAGTCACATTTTTTCATTGTTCCCTGGTGGATATTTTTTTTTTATTTAATTGTGTGTGTTGTCCAATTGTAAAACGTTTTTTTTTTCTCATGGTTGACAGCAACTAATGTGTACTCACGGCTATTAAGATAATATCGTAGTAGTAGAGCTATTAGTGAACGGCTCGCCCCGGGGAAGTACTACCACCAATCTTATTTCTATCGGTTAGCAGCTAGCGGTGTGCCGGTAGAAGAGATTGGGTGCCGGGTATAAATTACAGGCACAACCAGACTAAACATCTAGTCTTGGAAGACAAATTCTAGCAACTTCTATAATCTTTGCTCATAAATTGTCAACCTACCTTCTTTTTATTTTTTTTTTAATTTTCAATGTTACCTTCAAATTTAAAATCAAACTATAAATAACTTAACTTTTCATAACTATTTAATTATTTACTGTAACAATCATATTCATATAGAACAAACTTTTAGTATTTCAGTAACATATATCCTGTACAATAACCTAGAATACTACAAGATCATAACAAACATATTTTTGTATAGAACTTAGTATGGTTATCATTAAAAGTACAGTCAACAACAAATTTTGCTTGAAACACTTGAATGTTCAAACAAAATTAAAATTTTAAACTTAGTTTTTTATTTTTAAATGATATTCTCAATAACTATTAACTTAATATTCAAGTTTGAACACTTAGGTTTAAAACAATTTTTTTTTTTTTGAAAAAAAAAAAAAAAATATTTTACAACAGTTTCTCACAAGAGAAAACTAACCTATAGAAGATATTTAGCCAGTGTACACACTAGTTGTACAAGTTACTTTTTTTAAACAAAATTAAATTTTTTGAAAAAAAATTTTTTTTTTCTCAGTAACTCGCTTGAGAATTTAACTTTTAGTGGTTACTTAGCCTGTGTACACACTAGTTGCACCAGTTGCTTAACAAATCATTTGACTTATATTACATTTTTCTTTTAAAACAAATCATAACTTTAGGAATTCAACCATAGCGTTCAATAGTTAGAAATTTTTGTAACAGACGGAGTACTTCACATTACTTTTGTATTGCTGTTTCAACACTCACCATTTTGCATAATATTACCACATAACACAATTGATTAAACTTGTTTCCATATTATGTTAAACACATTACAGTTTGATCAATAATCCAATGAAATTTTTGTCCGCTCAATAATCAGCGACATAATTTTATTTTTAGTGGTTCTGAAATTGGTCTCGTAACTCGTTGTGGGTTCGATTTGTGATTCCGTTTATATTAAGGCCCTACCTTTTCTACAATGTTTTTTGCTTTGAACCAAGTTTTTTTTTTCCGTATATACAACTATGGGTCCTTTTTATCCATAGTTTTTATTTATTTTACTATCTGAGCGGTTTGCAACTCATTAAATAAGCCATTGCAGGGGCGGTATAGTTACTCCTTAATCAAAACCTAAACTAGAAAAAACTTTACTTCTTGATTTTATTTATCTATTTGAGCGGGTTGCAACTCAGTAAAATAAGCCTCTGCAGGAGCGGGCGGAGACTCCTTAAACAAGCCTTAATCCAAAACAATATTTTATTTATTTCTTTAGTAACTTTGATATAATTATATATTGGTTCTTAGTAATAAACATTCACTGACTAAGTCTGATTTACGCGAGTATTTAGTCAAATAAGGACGATCTACTCTTACATACTTGCTAGGAAGCGGACTCACTTCTTTAATAAGTGGTCTGCTGGTATGATAGGTTTATGAAAGGATGAAATGAGCTAATGATGAATGAATGAAGATGAATAAAAGGGTCGTATTTCAGATGGTGGCTAGTGCAACACCATAAGGATTTTTACCCAGGTAAAAATCCTACCTTTTTTGGGGGGTACTGTAACGTAGTGGCGTTACAATCTTGATTGAAACATATACATACGGAAAAATCCAGAGACCAAAAGCCACAAAGCAAGCATAGACAATTTTAGTTGACTGACAACACTATTGTCTTTGGTTTCTGTGACATCTGTCAATGACGGCGTAGATATAAAAACCCGATACACGCCAGGTGGTTCCTTTTTGAATCTTAATCCAGCTGTTGGCGTTAGACTCACCATCACCTTGTTCTGTCGAACACCCTTGAGCTGTGAAGCGATCGCCAAGGCCTAGCAGCTGTAGTTTGCATTGGCAAATATTTGCCAACTTATTACGCAATTTCAACCCCTGTAATTGGGTGAGTGTTTGAACAGCATACAGGTAGCTTTGTGCATTCTGTGTTCCTAAACTTGTGTATAAATTCTTTCCAGAACATGTCTTCCTTAATTTCATTTCCTAGCATTTTATAATCAAGGCTCATAACCTACAAAAGATCTGTCGCACATTGTAATCACGCCTTCCGCGTGATTAGCTTTACTATGCACATACATATAGCCTTAGCTATGTACATGCTGACTTGCGCGTGGCTGCTGCTGCTCTTGAATGTGTATGTTTTCATGCTTTTCCACCTCACCTTTGTAAACTCCGTCTGATTTTGACAACCACACTTGTTAGCGCACGTACAGCCGCTTTGCTCATGCCAAGGTGTCAAAATCAGCGGAGAAGCTTATCTTCCACCTCTGACACGCTGGACATTGTTCCCAGGGTCCTAGATCCGGATTACCAGCTCCAGTTTTCCTGACCCGGCTTCCCAAATTCCAAAAATGGAGGGAGAGGACTTGGAGCCCTGCACTCTGGGCACGCACCTGCATCGTCCTCCATCGCGGCCATCCTGCCGCAGTGCCTCGTGGCGCGGCCACCAGGCCACTCATCACGGCGGCCCGCTCCACGCCGGGTGCATATTTACCCGCGTGGCCTCAGCAGGCCGTCTCCGAGCCGGCTAGACCACCTGCCGGCCGGCCCATCCTGGCTCCTGTCGACCCTGCGAGCCGGCGCTGCCACCTGTCGGCCAACACCTCCGGGGCAAACGCAACGTGGCTTCCCCGAGACACCAAGGCTGAGCTAGGGCAGTAGCGTGCTATCTCCCAGGGAATACTGAATCATGTGACTGCAGACCTTCCCACACCCTTTCTCTATTTCAAATTATATATTTTTAACGTTGACCGACTTACGTGTTGTTATTTACCATCCCACGTAGGCTCCTTACGTCACAAAATGTCAAAAAGTAGGTAGGACCAAGAACTCGTCGTTTTCTGATACATCTTGTACTAGACTAATAAAAAACTTGCATAACTTGCCTAGAACCTCCACGCAAGTATCAGCAGAGCATGGTCGAATATTTAGATTAGAAGAATTCCTAACAATTTTCTATGATCACTTCAAAAATTCATAAGAAATGTTAGAATGTACTAGCATAACTAGCCTCGAACACCCACTCAAGTATCAGCAGAGCATGCATGAATACTAAGATTAGCTGAATTCTAACAATTTTCAATGTTTAGTTTAAAAAAATCATAAGAAATATTAAAAAGTAGGTAGTAGGACCAAGATCTTTTCGTTTTCTGATACATCTAATATCAGACTAATACAAAAATAGCATTGCTAGCCTAGAACTCTCATTAAAGTAGTAGCAGAGCATGGTCGAATATTTAGATTAGCAGAATTCCTAACAATTTACTATGATCTCTTAAAAAATCATAAGAAATGTTAGAACAAATTAAAAGTAAAAATATTATTTTTTAAAGCAAGCTTTAGGCCCTCGTCCTCATGTGTAATATAAAGTACCTACTCATGTATAACAAAACATAATAGCCCAAATTCAACTGTCCCACCATTTGCCATCAGGGATTTCTGTCCCTAAATTCCGGCGCCATCATCAGATCAGCTCAATGGTATCATAATATTGCATTGTCACCGATTTACATCAGTATGCCAGATTTCAGCTTTATCGGAAACCAACAAATGGTCGAAAAATAGTTTGCAGCGAAATTTTGAAACGGATAACTAACATACGGACATTCTGCCCATAAATTCGAAAGAGTTACCTCGCCCCTGGGCATTCAGGGCAGGGAGGACAAATAATAAAATACAAATAAACTTTTTTTTTTCTTTTTTACAGTACTATTTTGGGCTATATTTGATATAACTGTATTAGTTTATCTGTTAACCCTTCACGTCTTAACCATATTCTAGAATAAGACAAGGTACGAGTATATTTGATTGGGCGGAACACCGCCGTATCCTCGTGGATGCGATAGGTGGCGGCGACCTCTCGCGCCCTGCCCTGGTTCAGGCCATGGTACGGAGCGAGAGAGAATGGGAGGCAGTCTCCGCCTTCTGCGAAGCAGTAATGCTCGTGAAGGTGGAGACGGGACGCGTGAGGGAAGTTCAACGGAGTGGCCCTCGCGGCCCCGGCCGCTACCACCGCAGGAGAGGTACTGGGCGTACTAGGCGTAAGACGTCGCGAGACGATGTCCGGCCACCGTAGACCCGGGCCTGCGGACGGCAGACAGTGGGTAGCTTGCCGTCCGATCAGCACCAGGCCCGTGAGTCGACGGCGCGTAGTGTTCCACGCGCGCCTCAAAGAGATGTAGTCAGCCACCACTGACGGGGCCCATCGTGGCCGGTGCCTGCATGCCTAGGGGTAGCGGATAAATTCTGAAAATGAGTTACCGCACCCCTGGGCACTCAGGCAAGGAAGGAACAGGGGTGGGTTTTTGTCAGTAAGAGTCTGACACGCCCTCCCGCTCCACCCAGAGCGGGCGAAGTCATTGGATGATTTCCCACCTCACAAAAAAAAAGGTATATTTGATTGCGGAAGTATGTTTACTCCCTTTGGAAAAAAAACCGACTTTTATCCGGGCGAAGCGACTAGCAGGAGCTAATATTTTTTTAAGGTGTAAACGTTTACACGTAAATCCCCACTTAAAGAGGAGGAGTAAGGGAAGAATAACAACATCTTGACAGCCTCAGTCAACCTCACCTGCACGCCGTTGGAGTTTGTACACACAAGCAACCAGTGAAAACAGCCCTTTCATCTGTCATGGTGTTGCTTGCTAGAAAATTCATGAGACAATGGCGACCAAGCTATGGCAATATAACCACTTTGCAGCTTGGAAAACCAGGTTGAAGAGGTGTTAGCAGCCATGAGGCCCAAATAGCCCTTAGAACGACTGATACAGAACTGCATTATCTTCCAAATACATTCACTGTAAGTGGCTATAAATAGATAACGATCGCTATGCAAACCGCTTATCATTCGAAGCCGTGATGCAGTCGAGGCGCACGGTGTTAAGTTGGCTACCGCCATGGGGTAGTAGGAAACCAGGCTCTCCATTGAAAACCACTACTGGATTCTCCATCAACCTTCGGCATACGATAGGGACTATTCTAAGTACACACACACCGCTCGACGTCTTGCTGTGCAACAGAGAGCGCGCGAAGTGTAGTTCATAGTTTCATAAAGTGTAACATCAAATACCTACTGACATCTTTATCGAAAGAGGCAGCCCTGGCAATTCACAAACACCACGCGCCGGCGCGCTGCTACAAAGCAAAACTCACTTCACGCTTGTAAGGTTAGGTACATTTTCGTTCGCAGCGTCTAGCGAGTCGTAGGTATAGGCTATTAAAGCAGGTAGGTAGCGAACTTTTTGTATGGAGTGATTCATATGGTAATATGTGCCCTAGCGGTTTAGAAAGCCATAGACAGAGAGCTTCCAAGAATTTCGTTTTGACCATCAATCTGTTAAAAATTTGTCTCAGACTAATTTTAGAAAAAGTGGATTAAGAAGTTCCAACAACCTTGCCAAGGGTTATCGTGGTACCTTGTTACAAGGTTGTGAAGGTCTGAAAGGCCGTCGTTCCATGTAAAATACTGGTACTCAGCAGTATCCGATTAGACTGGAAGTTGATCCCATCATCATCTTAAGCCTTTTTATGTCCCCACTGCTGGGGCACAGGCCTCCGCTCTGTGACAGGGTGTGAGCCGTAATCCATAACACGGCTTCGTGCGGGTTGGTGAATGTCACATGTCTGAACTAATATCATTACTTCCTACCCTTTGCTGAACGGCATATTAACAAATTGTGTAATGTGAAGAGATAACAAATAGACAGACAGATGGACGGGCAGAGTTACTATCGAATTTATAACATAAGTATGGACATAAACCTAATTATAGTCTAAAGTCTAAACTAATATCGTTAAAAGAAAAAACATAATAGTAGTAGCTTATCTGATTAAAAAAATATATTTTACTGCTACAAAACTATATAATAATAATAATTTATTTATTTCTTACCACAAATTACAGAGATAGTAATTAAATAGTCTACAGACACAATTTTATAATTAATTTGTGGAAGACTGGTGCCTAAACTAAGTTTTTTGCAAAACCTGTATGTCAGGTCACCAGGCCCCCAAAACAAAGTTTTACATTATTATTGTCGTACTGGAGACGATCTGATTCACGTATAATATTCAAAAATATAAAAAAATAAACATCTCATAATCATATTTCAATATTGATCATAAAACTTGATTTACAAAAATAAAAATAGAGATTCTTCGTGAAATAAAGTAATTTATTATAATACATGCAAGGGAGAATGTATGTGAATATGTGTGGTGTGTGGGGTGAGTGTGTGTGGTGTGGGGTAATTGTGTGTGCGTTGCAAAGGGAACATTATGCTAGGATATGGTTTTGAATAGATCTTCAATTTAGGTATAATCTAAGGAGATAAGCCAGTTAGTTATTTTTCTTTTAAAAGTTGTTTTGTTTAGGGTATGAATTGAGAGTACATCATTCAGTCTGTTGTATAGAAATGGGCCAAGAAAAGAAAAGAAATTACGGGCAAATTTGGTTTTTACTGACTTATGTTGGCATACATTCCTTCTTCTGTTTCTCATGTCGGAATGCTGATGGTTATTTGTAAAAGGAATAAGGGAACGTTGTTTCAAAGCAACATGGAGAATGAAAAGCTGCCGAATTGAGAGGACTTTAGAGGACTTATAGACTTCTACCGTGGGATGACGGAAAGGAAGGAATAGTGAAAGAAAGAAAGAAAAGAAAGAAAATACGTTTATTTACGGTAAACATGACGCAAAAAACAGAGAAACACAAAAAGAAAAAGAAAAACTGGGGGAAAAAATGCGTCACATCCACGCAAAACGGCCATCGCTCAGCTTAAGTGCTATGACCCTATGCAAGACAGAGCCCCAGTGCAACTTTAAGTACTGCCCTTTGAGCCCTTTCAAGTGGTAAGAGGTTTGCTTTAAATGTTCCACCCCATGAAGTGATGCAATATGTCAGGAGCGATTGGCACAACGCACAATAAACAGCCAGTAGTTGCTTTGAGTTAAGTATAGAGCGAAGATTTTTAACCACAAAGATAAATTTCCTTATTCTGTTAGTGAGACAAATTATATGTGCGGCAAAGTTTAATTTAGAATCTAAGGTGACCCCCAAGTACTTAACATTGTCGACCTTCTGCAATATGGAACAAGAACAATCAGTATTTTGAGGGGATGAACAGGTGTGAGCGAGAATGGAGAATGGTTGGAGAGATGACTGCGGAGTGTTCCTTAAAGTAAAGGCTATATACTTGGTTTTATCGGAATTTAAGGTGAGTATGTTAGATCTCAGCCAACCATTTACAGTATTGAAACCGACTTGAGCGCATTTATATACCTCTTCCCATGAATCTGCACTGAAAAGAAGCACAGTGTCATCCGCAAAGGTAATAATGCGTCCATTTTGAAGAGAGAGATTGCAGAGGTCGTTGATATACACCAGAAATAATGTTGGCCCAAGGATGCTTCCCTGAGGAACTCCAAAAGCTACAGGAAGAGTGTCACTAAAGTGATTATCAATTTTTACAAACTGCGTGCGATTAGTTAGATAATCTTTGAAAAGTGACAACTGTGTTCCGCGTATGCCCAGGTTTTCCAGCTTACGTAGCAAGATTGGAACCGACACTGTATCAAAGGCTTTAGCTAGGTCTAAAAAGATGGCTAAGGATTTATTTTTATCATCCATGTTAGAAACAATAAAGTTTGTCAGCTCATGCACCGCCATGGCCGTCGATTTCTCTGCACGAAAACCGAACTGAAACTGGGACAGCAGGTTATTTGATTCTAGATATTTCACTAACCTGTTGTTCAATAGCCGTTCCAGAATTTTTGATAAGGCAGGCAAAATTGCTATTGATCTATAATTATTAACACAGTGTCGGTAATATAACTATGTGGGATCAAATGGTGAAATAAAATGTTCCTTTGGGTGAAAACTTCTATATTTTCGGTAAAACTCGAGAAAATTTGTAAAAAACTTAATAAATGCTTAGTAACACGTCTGTCCTCGTCTATCGTCCTATGCACCACACTGCACCACACGCCATCTTACTTTTTACTCCCTCTATCCCTTTCATGCATAGACAACTTTCACTCGTACCTCTGCGTATGGTCCATTCCACTCAAAATTCATTCCTCAACTATGTAATTGTACAAAGAAGGTTTTATTGTTGATAAAGTTCATTTCCACGTGGATGACAATGGCGAGAAGGAGTTAGTATGATAGACGCTGTTTGATGCAGAATTTTTACAGTATGTTCCATTAAATACCAAGCATTTTTCACCAGCACATCATTTCTAGAGCAACTCCTTTTTTCATTTCCATTTCTCGTAGTGCCCATATCTCAGTCTCGAAAAGCAAATATTCTGTACACTTGTATTTCCCATATTTCTGTACGCAGGGCCCGCGAGTACGAGCCTGGTTTTACTGGCTTTAGTTAAGTTGCGATTCCTCCATACTTACTTCAACTTGTCCACTGCCCCTCTAGCCATCGCCATATGCCATTACACCTTCTCCACGCAGCTCTGTAGGTGTAAATGCTTCCGTTTGCGGATCTTCAGATACCGACCGACAAACCACTAATATCTGCTCCAAAACGTCTTCAATGGCGTATTGGACAGCGTATTGGACGTATTGGACAGCAACGATTTAGTTATGAGCAAAATTTTATTATCCAGGTCTTTGGATTCATATTTACCTGCCTGGGCTTCTATCTCCTCGACAAGATCACAATACCTATCTGCGTCATATACGCGTAGATTGGCATTGTGGACGTGTCTGCGTTGCTTCTGGATCTAGATCTGAGTTCATTCAGAACTTTTGCACTGGCTGTTTTCATCCTTCGACGTTCCTCAACCAGCGCAAAGGCGCCATTCATCATCCAATGTTGCTTTTCGTATCATGTTACAATTAGTGTTTTAGATCCTGAGACCGCCAGCTGTGTAAAAGACTTTGCTCTGTTCCAAAGTTTTTCAGCTAGTTCGCTATCAATATCTTTCTACTGCTCTATCGGGATAGATAGACCAGTAGGAAGATATTGATGGCCCAATTGTTTTCCAATAGTGACTTGAATTTCGAAACATTTGTGGGAAATGGAACGTAAGTGGAAGTAAGGGAGAGAGTGCTGTGTGTGAGTGAGAGAGCGATAGACGAGGGAAGGGAGAAAGGAGTGGAAGGACGCCATGTCGGGAGAACTTACGATAAAAAGACGTTGTGCTAAGACAAAATAAAAGACGATTAATTATTTAAGACTGCGATATTCTATTGCAAGAAACCTGTATCCCACAATTTTGGGGGCTTGTCCGGAATACAGGATAGAAGACGCGACGACGACGATCGAAGACGAGTCGGAAGTTTTTCACGCTGCACGTGGTTGGGTGCGCGGGAGCAAGACGGCGGCTACGAAAAAACGTATAGTTACGATGAAGACTGACGACATAAAGATGCCGAAGACTACTGAAGACGTGTCACCGAGGGATGTACAGTATGCTGAAGACTTTATAAGCAATTTTTCGGGTCAAGACCATACCTACCCAGTGAGCCGTTGGGTTCAAGATATCGAAGATAATACGGAAATATTCGAATGGACACCGCTCCAACAGCTTGTGATCGCGCGTAGATCATTGACGGGAACGGCGGAGCTATGGCTAAGAAGCGTAAGGTCGTTTAAATCGTGGGCCGATTTGAAACATGCCATCAGCAAAAAGTTGCCCGACGCAATTGATCAGAAGACGATTCATGAAAAGATGAGTGCAGGTAAGAAAAAACTGATGAAAGCTGCATGGATTAAGTGCTAATTAGATGATTTCCCACCCCCAAAAAAAAAAAATCCCGATTACGTTGCGATCAAGTACATTGTAGACGGTATCCAAGACCCAGAAACTAATAAAATATTATTGTACGGTGTTACGAGCTACAGTGAACTGAAGGAGAAGCTGAAAATTTATGAAACCGGCGCGACGTGACACGCAACGTAATCAAGGGGGTAATGGCAATAATCGGAATCCAAAGAAGAATTCAAGCAGTGAGTTACGGTGCTGTAATTGCTATCTGTTACGTTCAACCTTAATTTTCGAGGGTTCTTGCAGCCGTCAATTTAAGTTTGAACTTTGAGATCAGAAGCTGGTTGTCTGATCCACAGTCAGCGACATCCCAGTGCATGGACATTTGTTACAGATGACCTCCATCATGATCGAACTAGGATGTAAACTATCTGGTTGCGGTAATTTCCGTCGGGTAATGTCCGTAGTGTTCCACGCACGCCTCACAGAGATGTCAGCAAAATCTGACGGGGTCCGCTAGGACCAATGCCTGTCTGGGTCGCGAATAAATAAAAAAACAGGCAAAGTGCGAGTCGGACACGAAGGTTTCCGTACTATAAACTGAAAAAAAACACGTTTCTAGAATGTCTTTTTTTTGGGTTCTTTTTTGGGCTATATCTCATGATCCGTAGACAGTTGAAATAATTAACACAGCGTGAATTTCTATAGCCGCCATTAAATATTAAGTTTATACAAATGTATGATTTAAAAAAAAAACTTTTTTACAAAAAAAAACAACCGAATTCTGAAAAAGAAAGACATAAAAATTAAAAAATAACTTTAATTTCGGAAGTCGTGTTTGTATTTCTATAACAACAAATAATAAAAATACCCCGGGTCATACTACCTACGTCTGTGTTTCCAAATGCATACAACCCTAATCTCTTCAAAGTTAGAGTGACCAGGCTTCTTCTAGGTAAGCTCGCTCCATCGTCGACTTCGTCTCTGTCACCTCTGACCTAGACTAGAGTCAAGAGCAGACCCACATAAAATAAATTAAAAATAAAATAAAATAAGGGGGGCTGGGGAGCCCCTCTTATTATTTGTTGTTTTAACGGCAACAGAAATATACATTCTGTTAAAATTTTAACTGTGTACCTATTACGGATCATGAGATACGGCCAACTGGCTGAAGGACGGACAGCGGAGGCATAGTAATGGGGTCCCGTTGGTTCCCCTTCGGGTACGGAACCCTAAAAAAAGGTGTATAGTCTGCGTGGGTGGTGTTAATAAGCTTATTTGTAATGAATACCAGTTTTAAATGAAAATTTTATGAGCCCGTCACCTCCGTCGTTTCCGACACATTTGGTAATCTACTGGGCATCTACTTAAATTTTGACGTAATTGTCGCCCAGAATGACAAGCAGCTCTCTGTTGGGTATTCTGGCTGATTCCAACTCAGAGTAGAATCTCTGTACCACCTCGTTACTTGCAGTGCTCTATATACCTGTATAAGGTTCAGATTCACTATTGACGCTTTCAGCTTGATGCTAATTATCTGATTGCTTACTGGCTCATAACCTATGACGATATTCCTATGCATTTTGTTTTTTTTGGGGTGGTGGGAAAGTGTCCAATTATCCCACTCTTGGTGGAGCGAAAGGGCGTGTCAGACTTTTACTGACTAAAACCCTTAGATTCCTTCATTTGCCTATGCCAAGGTTCGTGGTGACTCTCTTTCGCATTAATACACGACCCGACCGGCATCGGCCTCGGCGGGCCCCGTCAGTGGTTGCTGACATCTCTTTGAGGCGCGCGTGGAACACTACGCACCGTCGACTCTCGGGCCTGGTCCTTATTGGACGGCGAGATACCTATTAAATGCCGTCCGTAAGCCCGCCCCTGCACCCAGGGCGTCTCCTGCGGCAGCTGCCGGGGGCGTGAAGGCGTCTCCGTTGAGTCTCCCTCACGCGTTCCACCTCCGTCTTCGCGAGCATTACTGCTTCGCAGAAGGAAGTGGTTCCCATTCCCTCTCACTCCGCACCATGGCCTGGATCTGAGCCTGGCGTGAGAGGTCACTGCCGCCGATCACCTCCACGAGGACACGGCGGTGCTGCACCCAAGCGGGGCAGACCTCCACCGTGTCCTCTGAGCGATTCACACAGTGGTGACACCCGAGCGTTTCCTCTTGCATGATATTCCGATCCTGAACGAGAATTAAAAAGGCTGTATTTCTTTTAAAAATAAACGGCACTGTTGACACAAATGTGAAGTTCTCGTTGTTTTTACCCGAGGTATGGTGGACATCCCATCCATACGCACAAAGCGTTTTGAGAAAACATTCATTGTGCGTACAGCTAGGGAGTGGAATTCCCTACCGGAGTCTGTGTTTCCTGATAGCTACAACCTGGGAGTCTTTAAGTCAAGAGTGAATAGGTTACTTCTAGGCAAGCGTGCTCCATCTTCGACCACATCATCGCTTACCATCAGGTGAGTTGGTGGTCAAACGCGTGCCTATCAATAATAATAATAAAAAAAAGCTATTATTAGATTGGTCTTGACAGCCGAAACGATATGGGCTATAATAATCATTGATTATCATTCCCCTGCCCTTATTCCAATTTATTTGGGGTTGGCGCGACATGACTATAACATCAATAAAAAAAACAAAAACAAAATGGCGACCGCCATTAAGTACCTAAGTGTAGTCGTATTTTTTTGTGACCAGGTCATGTGGGGTATCAAAATAAAGAGCTTGAGGAGATAATTCCAAAAATATGACACTAAAATTTAGGAAATAAAAAAATTGAAAATATCAAAAAACCCGACTGATAAAAAACAACAAAAAAAAATTCAAACAAGTCACTTTTCACGCAGTCTGATTAAGTTGGTAGCATAAAATCTGTGATTGAACTAAAATATATTCCACCAACTGCATCAGACTGCTTGAAAAATTACTTGGTTGGAATTTTTTTCTTGTTTTTTCCGACATATCTCATCTTCGCATCTTCCAAAAAAAAGGATGGTGAGTTTTCCGGGACTAAGGAGGTAGTGCACATTCCATGCCCCTATTGCCTGAGCTTGGCGGAGATTTTAGAGAGGCTTGATGAAGATTCCAATAGATGGATTTCCATGGAGCCTGGTTTCTAGTTGGAAACCAGGCTCCCCATGGTCGATAGCCACCTGCACAACGTGCGCCCTGAATGCAGGGCAGCACCGAATGTTAAGCAGTTGGCATGGCGATCGCTATTTATTTATATATGTGAATGTATTTGGAAGATAATTCAGTGATTTCATTCATGCCTTCTGTATCGGTCATTCAAGGGGATATTTGGGCCCTAAGGCTGCTAACATCTATTCCTCCTCCTGGTTGTCCAAGCAGGAGAGTGGTTACATCGCCGCAGCTCGATCGCCTTTGCCTAAGGGCGTGCAGGTGAGGTTGATTGGGGCTGACAAGATGTTATTGTCATTCGCCCCTTACTCCCCTACCCCCCACTTATGTCCACACGTTTACAACTTTATAAAATACCCGCGCAAAAGCCTTCGGCCGCGTTAGAGTTTTTTAATAAAGGAAATATACTGCCGCAATTAAATGTAACTTATGTCCTATTCCAGGACATGGTCTATGGCCCGCTTGTTCGACGTACTTGGCCTTGTAGGACCCGTTGTGCTGTACGCGAAGGTATTAATTAAGGAACTTTGGTTAGCTAAAGTAGGATGGGATGAGGTTCCTCCGGAATCCATCACTAATAGGTTTTCCATATTTACACGCTTAGGCAACTCCATTAGATGGTCCTTCGAGCCGGATGCAGGACATTGTTACGGCCAAACACTTGGAGAGAATGCTGGCCCAAAATTGCTTCTTGCTTGCGGGACGCCATTTTGGGGCACTAATAAAGTTATGTGCCTACTGTAATGACTTGTACTTAATTTGTACTGAATTTTACTGATGCCTATCCAGGCTCGAAAGGACCATCTAATGGAGTTGCCCAAGCGTGTAAATATGGAAAACCTATGTAACGTCCACTACGTTACACACGGGTAGACCATGTCCGTTACAATCTCACTTATAATTAAACATAAAGAAAAAACAACAATAACCAAAAGCCACTAAGTCAATTTAAGAAAAACATAAACAACATTAGTTAGCTGGCAACATTCGTTGTCTGTGGATTCGTTGTCATCTGTCAATGACGACGAACATATAAAAGGCCGGAAAGGCGGAACTCAGCCTTTTTCTTATCGGGCTACTGGCGAAGATTCGCGTTCTTTTGTTCTATAGAACACCTTTAAGACTTCACCCGTGAGCTTAGCCAACTCAGGCAGCAGCCGATTACAATGGCAAGTACTTGCCAACCATACGTAAATTGTATGAAAACTAACCTCGACCTTGAGTAAGTGCTGAGACAGCATATACGAGTAATTAGCTTTGTTGCAATTTGTGTTCTTAATTCGAATAAAAATTATTTCCAGAACATGTTGTAAAGTAAATATTTCTTCCACCGGCTAGCGTCAGAGATACTTTTGGCCTGAGACCCTGTTACCTATCTTCGGGTTTTGTACATGAGGTATGCATGCAGTAAATAAGAGTCCTTAGATTTGGTCTTCACATATATCACGTTTATTTATTGCACTTCAATACACTATATAGCACTCCGTTCTCAGAAAATTGTATGTTCAACTTACAATTTATGTCGAAACACTTTTACCACATCTTTCGAAGATTAGGGGTCCAGTTCAGAGGTCCTCAAACGGCATCTACGCCGTGGTCATCTAATCTTGGGCATTTCTGGACACGTGGGTGCTTGTGTACGGAACCATCCTATGAACCGACCATTTTATTGTTTTTGCCTAGTAATTAATTAAATCTAACGTAGGAACCCTGCCAACAAATAGAAAGATTTGATCAGACTCCTGAATGCCACGCGCTTAAGACTTAGCATCAGCACCGAAAAGAAACCCAAAAAGACTACTTACATCGTCCTACATCCGAATGCTTAATGCATTTGAACTTAACTCTGGTTCCAGCTACCTTTCGAGACATCATTAAATGTTTTTAAGAACTTATCCAATAAATAAAGTTTAAAGTGGCAGACTCGCTCCAGATCAACTTGGAAAAAGAAAGACGTCATACGTCAATCTGTCATCTGTCAACTCGCAAAATAACGCTTCATTCCACGAATCTAAATTTATTCTATTTTTAGGTGTTACAATACACCTTACCCCGGTTAAAAAAAAATTTTTTACTCAAATAAATTTTTTTTTTTTAAAGACTACAATGCCATGTACATTTAGAATCTCACCAAAACCCTCGGCAGAAGCTGAGGCATCTCGAACCAAATCCGAATCAAGATTCCCCTCAGACACAAAGATTAAATTACTACTATATAAGTAAGTACCAATTCAATTTAAGTTTTCAATTAAGTATTAAGTACCAAATAAAAATCAAGAAACAGGATGAGAAGGTATGCATAACCCCCAATACTCCTTAACAAAAGTCTGTATGTAGGTATGCACACATTTAAATAAAGTTTTAAGTTTAATCTATCACACAATTACTTATTTTAAATCTAAGTATTTGTGATATACAATTACTAATAAGTTTAGTATAATTAAATAATCAATACTCCTTAACACAGAGTATTGTTATTCCAAAGGATCTATAAATTTTATATCTAAATAACTATGATACTAGATGTATCAAGTATTCACAAGTAATTATTTCAAAACTAATAAAAAATAAGTATTAAGTTTTGACAACATTAATCTCTTATTCTAGTAATTGAGATTCAATGTGTAAGTATAAAGTTTTATTTCATTACCCTCAATCTCCAATCCTAGTAAGTAACAGTAATACCATAACAACAAGTTCCTAAAGAAAGTAATATCGCATCACAAATCTAAGTGATTGTGATTTATCAATGTATTGAATTTAACTTTGTAGTTAAGTAATTTACAAAAGTCATATTCTATATATTTGAAATTCAAAAGCATTACCTAAGGATAATTTAATTAAACAGGATTATCAGAAACTGTTTAATCAAATTTCATAAGTATTGGCTTGGGAGCAATTCAAGCATGAACCCCAAGCCAAAAACTAAAAGTGAATTGAGGACTATTTGCCCATCTAAACGAATTTGGGTATGCAATACCAGACACATTTATCGTGTATCTTTTAATGGACAGACTTACGAGCATCCTAGCCAACCGTTAACAAAATAAACGAATTGGGGTTCAACTATCCATCTAAACAAATTCGGATATTCAATATACCAGATACATTTATCATGTATCTTTTAGTGAACAAACTATAAGATGTCCTATAATCAATTCCAAAAGTTAATTATAAATATAATAAATAAAAGTTAAATTTAGTTATCTAAGAGTGAATTGAGGACTATTTGCCCACCTAAACAAATTTGGGTATTCAATATACCAGACACACTTATCGTGTATCTTTTAGTGGACAGACTTACGAATATCCTAGCCAATTGTTAACAAAATAAACGAATTGGGGTTCAACTATCCATCTAAACAAATTTGGATATTCAATATACCAGATACATTTATCATGTATCTTTCAGTGAACAAACCATAGGATGTCCTATAACCAATTCAATATGTGAATTAAACATATAATTCCATAAGTGAATCCATTTAAAAGGATTCAATGAATAAAAGTTAAATTGAGTTTTATTTAATTAAGTTGGGCGCCTGTGGGATCATTAATAAATAAATTTGAGTAAATATCCCACAATTATAGAAGTTGGTATCACTAGTTACTAAGAGAATTGAGAAGTTTTTATACTAATAAAGTAATTAAGTAAATTTTAAAGTTTTAATAACTCCGGTGAAGTATTATAGTCATCCGAGAAATTCTCATTAAATATTGAGACCAAGTTAAAATTCGTTTGACTATTTCACTATCAATCCACAGTCAACTATCCAAGTAAACGGTACAAGTCAGAAATTGGTCAGCAATTGGTTCCGAACACAAGCGTATCTCATCGGCCACCGTAGGTGCCAGATAGTCCTCTTACTTAAAACTGCCACACAGACCACGATACCGCTTGCAGATCTCATCTCAGGATACACTTGGATTGACTGAAACATTACAATAATTTAATTCATGTACAAATTCCTACCTAAGAAGGTAATCAATCTATAATTTATACATCCTGAACAAAAGAAATCTTAAGTTTCTATACTTAAGTTAAATTAACAAGTCAATAGTATATAATAATAAGTGTAAAAAAAATTACCATGAGTTATAACAATAGTGATCAATAAAAATTATAGTTTAAGTTTCACTAAGTGAACATAAGAAGCTAATATTAGACACTCATAGGTGCATCTAATATAAATGAGTTGTTACAATCATAAAATTCAAGAATACATTACAAAGGATGAGGCTCAACAGACCATGTGCTGATAACCTCAAATTAAGTACCTTCACAATAATATCAGGTATTGAACAACTCCAATAATTAAGTTAATCACTATTTTAAGTTTAACCCTTAATTAATAAGGCATAAGACAGGCAACCTAAAATTTTGCCATGTGCTTATAAAGTCAGTGAAATAATTGTCACAGCAATTTAATTAACATTTAACATGTTTACAAATTAAGTTAAACACTATTTAAGTTTTAACTAATAAACAAAGGCTTAAAATTGGAAACTATAATATAAATTTTCAACAATGTGCCTTTTAACCAGAATTGTGTCAAAATACTTGACCTAAAAGAATTAACTAAAGATTATTAATCAATCTTAATCATATTACTACAAACAAACCTCATGCCCCACGTTGGGCGCCATTGTAAAGTAAATATTTCTTCCACCGGCTAGCGTTAGAGATACTTTTGGCCTGAGACCCTGTTACCTATCTTCGGGTTTTGTACATGAGGTATGCATGCAGTAAATAAGAGTCCTTAGATTTGGTCTTCACATATATCACGTTTATTTATTGCACTTCAATACACTATATAGCACTCCGTTCTCAGAAAATTGTATGTTCAACTTACAATTTATGTCGAAACACTTTTACCACATCTTTCGAAGATTAGGGGTCCAGTTCAGAGGTCCTCAAACGGCATCTACGCCGTGGTCATCTAATCTTGGGCATTTCTGGACACGTGGGTGCTTGTGTACGGAACCATCCTATGATCCGACCATTTTATTGTTTTTGCCTAGTAATTAATTAAATCTAACGTAGGAACCCTGCCAACAAATAGAAAGATTTGATCAGACTCCTGAATGCCACGCGCTTAAGACTTAGCATCAGCACCGAAAAGAAACCCAAAAAGACTACTTACATCGTCCTACATCCGAATGCTTAATGCATTTGAACTTAACTCTGGTTCCAGCTACCTTTCGAGACATCATTAAATGTTTTTAAGAACTTATCCAATAAATAAAGTTTAAAGTGGCAGACTCGCTCCAGATCAACTTGGAAAAAGAAAGACGTCATACGTCAATCTGTCATCTGTCAACTCGCAAAATAACGCTTCATTCCACGAATCTAAATTTATTCTATTTTTAGGTGTTACAATGTTCTTCGTACGTCTTGCATTTTTCTTTTCTTTTCTATTGTAAAATCAAGGTTATAACCTACAATAAAGCTGTTGTTCTGTCGTATCCACGCCTTCCGAGTGGTTAACTTTCTAAAGCCTATGCTACGCGCATCTTAACTTGTGTGTGCCCTACTGCTACACTCAAATGCATGTCATCATGCTTTTCACCTGACCGCTGTAAACTCCGTCTGATTGTGACAACCACACCGCCTTGTCAGCGCACGTGGCTGTACGTGCGCTAACTTATTAGCGCACGTACAGCCACGTGCGCTATTAACTAGCGCTTTGCTTATGCCTGATTAACACAATCAGCGGAGAAGATCATAGGCCATATTAGGACACGCTGGACATTATTTTCCAGGGTCCCAGGTCCGGAATCCCAGATCCAGAAACCCAAATTTGGCGGGAAGATTTGGAGTCCTACGCTCTGAACACGCACCTACATTGTCCTCTATCCCAGCCATCCTGGTGCAGAACCTCGTGCCGTCACCACCAGGCAACTCGCTACATCTCGGTGCGTACTACGCCGGGTATTTGTGGCTTCTGTAATCGATCATTACCGAGATTAATGACTATCATAATTTTGTTACTGACATTAGGTGTAACCTTTTCGCAAAGTTTGCGGTATCTTGTTCCTTACAGCCTGTATATTTTTCTTTTGTTGACCAAGGTACGTGTTGTCATTTTCTTCCCACGTAGCCTCCTTACGTCAGACATGTGGCTATTTCCATCTCAATCCATTTAACCTGTAAAACCCCGAAACTCACCGGTGAGTCGGACCAAAAAAAAAAAAAATTAAAGAGAATAATAAAATAAAAAATCGGCTGTCAACCCGGGTTGTCCTCGGGGTTTAATTTGACAACCCGGATTTTGCCATGGGGCTTCACAGAACCGTTAAGACGTGAAAAGGTAACAAACAGACAGATAGAAGCTGTAGCGACATCTATGACGCCGCACACGAACTAAAAATAGCAAGAATTCTACATCGCGCAAGCAGAGTTCTCCGCGCGATTTGAACATATACAACAGTCCGAAATCAACCATTGGGCAGTTGCCCGGACCAGACACAACACCCGTCTGGTCGGAGGATCCTCCCTTTTCAATGGAGGTTGTGGAACTTTACACCCTGTTCCACGTACCTCCAAAAAGCAAATAACAGTCTAAAATAATTTAGTATAAAAGAAAAATCGTTTATTTGTAATTATTTTACCTGATTACAAAAAAAAAATCACAGAGAGAAAACTATAAAACCAATTACGAGTTTGTATAAGATGTTTGCTCTCACAGGCACGTCCTATGGAGGAGAGGAGGCCTGTGCCCCAGCAGTGGGGACATTTAAAAGGCTGATGATGATGATGATGATAGGATCTTTTACAGAAAGTTAGAGTTTATTTTCACGTGGATGGCAATGGTGGGCAGAAGTTAGTATGATGAACTAAATAAGATGATTAAACTGCAACATAACAATAAGATAGTTGACAGCTAACGTGAATACAATTGGCAGCATGTACATCCCAGCATGAATCTTGCTCGACAGCTTTATCTCTAATGGATTCTTCTTTAACAGACGTATGAAATCCTTCATCAATTTTGCTTCAGCTTCGCCTGAACCTAAAACAAAAATCGCATGTTTTACCTGCACAAGTGCATTAATCTGAATATTGGGAATGTTTCCCAGAAAAAAGTTTTACCAGTTATCATTTTATTGTAAAGTCGAACCAACACTCGGTGTAACTTTGTTCCATGGTTTGTCGTCAATTGCCCAGCTACTAGTGGCATCACCGTCACTACCAGGTAACTAAATACAACAACTGTAATTTTGATAACGTCGCCTGCGAACCCCGTCTGTTATAAAAAAAGATCAACAAATACTCATCAAACTCTCATTTCCCTTAACTTGAGAACGAACAAGTCGCACGCACTTACATTAGAAAGATACATGTAAAATATGTGGTACGCCACCATTGTGTACTGTGATATTGACATGACCAGCGAATAGAAATACTGAAACATTTAATTTTATTAACATCCTTAAAAATAAACAAGTTATATCAATAAGTTATTATTTTTTTACAGCAATTCACTAATTCCCGATATAGTTCAATCCATTCTTGAATCTGCTCCCTTGTGACATCACATTGCTCATCCGAACTACTGTTATTACTCCCTACTCTCTCTTGAACGGCCGATATCAACGAATTGAGGTGTTTGATCAAAAGAACCACTATCATAATAACAACATACAACATGACTTGCTGAAATATTACAGCCATTTTTATTACTGCTTGTGGTAAAAATACGGGAACCAACATTATTATTGGATCTGATGGTAAGTAAGTTATTAAAGATATTGTAGACCTGTATACAGAAAACAAAATCGCAAAGAAAAGAAAATAAACACTGGTGTAGACTATTTTCTTGATTGAGTTAATTAATGTTGAAACATCTTTACAACATTCAAAGGTGAAGAATTCATAGACACTACTGATGCTTTTTAAATATGACATGAAGTCGTGGCTATAACAGATGCCGGCCACGACAGATGATACAAAGTTCATATAGTTTAAAACACTAAATGAAATATAAATTAATTGCATTTGATCGATATTATTTCTTCTTAAGATCAAATATAATAAATATATGATGGATATTGTGTGCAACATAGTCTGGACGAATATTTGACATTTTATGATTTTTTTTTTCCTGTCCATCTGGCTACTATAAATTCTATATATGCCGATGACATTCTCCAGAAACAACAAATTATTAAACCACTTGAATGATGACATTTTCGTTTGTAATGTTGCGTGTCTTGGTAACGATAAAGAGCCTAAATGAACATGAATAGCCGGAAGTGGAACATTTTTATAGTTAATTTTGATAGTATGTCATTAGAATAAAATTATAACATTAGATAAAATGATGACATTTATTTTCACATTTGCCTCATATTATTAATCTTTTCATATTACTACCGAAAACCTTTTCATTGTTACAAATCTTTCGAAATTTTACTGGTAGGTACATTGGAAACAACTAGCACAAAAGTTGGAGGGTTAAGTTTTCCATCCATCTATTGCAACTTCTGCCGTTGATGACCTTGTTTTTCCAAAATATCAGTACCTTTTTGTAAGCCCTAGCTTTTTCAAAAGCCCTAGGCAGGGAGCTTCCAAGAAAGCGTTTTAACCCTCAGTAAACGGATCAATGGAAACGGAAATGGATTAAGAGCTTCCAACAATCTTGCCTAGGTTGTGGAGGTCTGATAGGCATTTATTCCATGTAAAATACTGGTACTCAGCAGTATCCGATTAGACTGAACGTCGACCCCATCATATTTGGTAAAATTTGAAGTCAAGGGCAAAGTGCTAGTCCGAACTAATATTATTACTTCCTACGCTTTGCTGATCGGCAGATATCAACAAGTCAAGCATTTTAACAATTTGTGTGACGTAAAGAAGTAAAACAGACAGACATATAGACGGACAGAGCTACTTTCGAATTTATAACATAAGTTTGGATATCTACCTCATATAGCATAGAGTAATAAAACTCTGGAATGTACGAGTACTTCCCTTTGACATCAAAAAAGCTGAGATCAAATTTTCCTTTAGGGTTCTCTTCGTAATTATTGTATTTTGAGTTTTTGTTGTTGTAACTTCTTATAGTGGCCATAATATTTATTAGTGTATTAAATATGTATTTATTATTAATCAGTTTAATAATCTCGAATAGAACCATTATTTTTTTTTATTTTTTTGGTGTTTTACATCTACCACAAATTAGTCTCTTTAACCCAAAGGTTAACTGATAGAGAATGCCTTGTTGCATTAACTCCGCCTATAATATATACCACTATTGTACATGAAAATTTAAATAAATAAATAAACGAATATTGTTAAAAAGAAAGAAAGTTTATTAGTAGCAGTAGCATATCTGATTATAAAAACTTTTTTACAAAAAAAAAACAACAGATTTTCAAAAAAAATACACTAAAAATTAAAAAAATAACTTTTATTTTGGAAGTCGGTGTTTTTAATTTACTTCTTCGTTATTTGACACCGACTGCCGAAATAAAAGTTATTTTTTAATTTTTAGTGTATTTTTTTTGAGTCTGTTGTTTTTTTTGTAAAAAAATTTTTTGTTTTTCACTTTTTAGTTGTTATAACCCCACAACTAAAAACCCCAATAACACGGAACGTGGAATTTAAACATTTGGAGTACACCAAAACGTCATCGAGGTAAACGTATTTTTCGTTTTTGTTCAGTTTCTCAAAAAGCGCTTAAGCAATTTCGATGAAATTTGATATAAAGATGATTTGATAAAAAGATGAAAATCGGTCTACAACTGACGGAGAAAAGGGTGGACATACATAAAAAAAAAACATACAGTCGAACATAGAACCTCCTCCTTTTTCGAAAGTCGGTTAAAATATATTTCACTGCCACTAGCCTATATATATTTCTAGGTTGCCTGGAAGAGATAGCAGAATACGATAAGGTCGCCCATTGTATTTGTTTAGTTTTAAGTTTTTCTCTATTTAATGTATCATGGTGAATAATAAAGAATATAATAAATAAATAAAAACTATGTAACTAATTATATATAGGATGTTTTATAGTAGGTAAATTTAATTTCCACGTGGACGACAATGGCGAGCAGTAGTTAGTATAATTAATTAATTTATATCATTTACGAAACTAAATAATATGATTAAACTGCAGCATAACAATGAGATAGTTGACAGCCAATGTTATCACTATTGGCAACATGTACATCCCAGCATGAATCTTGGTCGAAAGATTTATCTCTAATTGATTCTGCTTTAACAGACGTATGAAATCCTTTATCAATTTTGCTTCACCTTCGCCTGAACCTTAAACAATAGATCACTTGTTTTACACGAATGCCCGAACATGCCACAAAGGCCCGTCAGGCCCCGGACTAGCAGACACAATTAAAAACCTATTGTCGCGTCTCCGATTGGAGACGCGCGGGGCCTGACGGATTAATCTTAATTTTAGGAATGGTTGCCAGAAAAAGTCTTACCAATGATCATTTTATTGTAAAGTCGAACCAAAACTTGGTGTAACTTCACTCCTTGGTTTCTTGTTAATTGTGCAGCAAATAGTGGCATAATTATTACTGTAATGTAACTAAACAGAAGAACTATAATTCTGGTACCGTCGCTGGAAAACTCCGCCTGTTATAAAAAAGAATAACATTCTAAAAATAAATTCATCAAACTTTACTCGCATATTTTTGTAGAACAATCAAATTGTAACGTACTTACCATAGAAAGATACATGTATAGTACTTGGTAAGCCACCAAAACATACTGCAATACTGATATGAATAAGGAATAGTAATACTGAAACGTAATTATCATATTATTTTTAAAAACAAAATATTTCACTATTTAAATATTTCATAATACTAATCTGAAACCTGGCGTCCAAAGCAAAGTGTCACTTTTTCACAGCAGTTCACTAATTCCCGATACAATTCCACCCATTCCTGAATCTGCTCCCTTGTGACACCACATTGCTCATCCGAACTACTGTCATTACTCCCAACTCTCTCTTGAACAGCTGATATCAACGAATTGAGGCATTTGATCAAAAGAACCACTACCATAATAACAATATACAACATGAGATGCTGAAATACTACCGTCATTCGTATTACTACTTGTGATAACAATACGGGAACCAACATTATTATTGGATCTGTTGGTAAGTACGTTATTAAAGCTTCCGTAGATCTGTACACGGAAAACAAAAAAGTAAATGAAATAAAAAAAATGCTAGTGTAAAATATTTTCTTGATTGAATTGATCAATGTTGAATCATCTTTAAAATATCCAACGAAAAAATCATAGACACTGCTGATGCTTCTTAAATATGACATGAAGTCATGGCTGTAACAGATTGCGGTCCCAACGGATGATATAAAGTTTATATACGTAGAAACACTAAAAGAGGTAAAAATTAATTTCATTTGATCAATATCATTTCTGCCTAACAACCAATATATTTGACATAATACGGATATTGTGTTCAATATAGTCTGGACGAATATTTGAAATATAATAAAATATTTTCTCCTGTTCTCATGGCTACTATAAATTCTATAAATGCCGAAGAAATTCTCCAGGACCAAATAATTATTCAACCATTTGAATGCAGACATTGTTGGTTGTTATACGACCCGCAAGGTGTTGGTGTCAACTAAACAGTAATTTAATGAATTTGATTAGAGTTTGTCATTACAAAAATAGTAAGTACTAACATAATTTGATTGAATGTCAGTTTTTGAACGCAACATATTCGTTTATTATGGAAAAATTATGATGACGTTTTAAATTTCCTTTGTAGTATTAAACAAAACTACAGAAAACCATTTGGATGTCATAACTTTTAGCTTTCGTACCTTTGCCCAGCAGTGGGACAGTACGGGCTGGTAATAATAAACTTTTAGAGATACATTACGATCAGTGAGCTCTTTTTACCAGTACTTTTCCTTAAATCCATTGCGACCATTGCCGTGGACAGCAACATGACAGCTTTCCTAAAAGTGACTGACGATGATGATAGAAATGGATGACACTAAACTTTTGTGTAAATCATCTTCTCTAACGCTTCTAATACCGTCAGTCATGAAGTCCTTTTGTAAATTGGTCTATCACGAGGTACTGCAATGGTTTTCCTCCTATCTTTAAGGGCGTCAGCAGTCAGTTTATACTGGAGACTCTTTTTCAAGTTGGTGTGACCTTGCAACTGGCGTTGTTTGGTCTCAGTTCTTGGTTGTAAAATGAAACTAGTGGACTGTATAAAATATAGGTATATTAACGCAAACTATGCAAAGCAAAAATATTCGGTTATGACGTAATTTATAAAACAATGACCACTCGCTAAAGATCTTGATGTAAAGTGAAAGAGTGACGCGCGCGCTGCCGGGGTCAGTCCGCTCTGGCTCGCTGTCGCCCCCGCCGTCCCGCGCGTCTTCCGCACCCCGCGCTCGCCTCCCGCGGTACCGTTCCGCGCGTGGACAGGCGTCTCTCAAGGCGGTATTTTATCTCCTCTTTTGTTTTCAATTTTCTGTGTCTTGGAAGTGTGACCATTTAAATCATATTGTAGTTGCATTACATCCTTGCTGACAGTTGGACATAGGCCTCTTTCAAACGTTGCTACATCGACTGGTCCTGAGCTCCTATACATATAGCGGATTCCCTCGTTCCTCATCAGGTGAAACACATTTAGTTTTGATACCAAACTAATAATCTTATCTTAACCAATATTAAAAAGAAGAGTTAGTATCAAACATTAATGTATATCGTTTTCGAAACTAAATAAGATGATTATACTGTAGCATGACAATGACACAGTTGACAGCCAAAGAGAGTGTTACTGGTAGCAAGTGCACCCCAACAGGAAGTTTGGACAATAACTTGATCTCTAGTGGATACTTCTTTATTAGACGAATGAAGTCCTTTAACAGTTTCAATAAGGCTTCATCTGAATCTAAAACAAAATATATATATATAAATATTATATATCTATTTGTTGTTATTGTTACCATAGTTTCATGAAGATTAATAACATAGAATTATTATTTAGTACTTTAGTTAGATTATCAAAAAATATTGAAGACGTTTTTTTTTTGCTTTTTCAAAATCAATTAAAGTTCAAGAGTGGGGGTTTGTTACGTTACTTCAAGGTGACGTAAAGGCATGACGTCACGTGAAATTTTAACGCACTGTATCTTCTTTATTTTTTGATTACGTTACAATGTATTTTTTGAGCACGGGATAATTAATGTGCGTTATTCCTACGTCGCTGTTTTCGCGTAGGTTAATATTGTCCACAGTAGTCATTAGTGGAAGCTTATAATTGGCAACTTTTTCCACATTTTTACATTAATTAGCTGTAAGTTTACTTAAAATTAATCATCATCATCTTCCTGCCCTTATCCCATGTTACTTGGGGTCGGCGCAACACGTTTTTTTCTTCCATTATGTCCTGTCAGCCGCCACGCTATCACTTTCTCTCTAATTAACTCCCTTTTCTTTCATGTCACTCCTCACACAATCTATTCATATTTTCTTTTCTTTTCCTTGTATAATTAAATATTTTTTGGTAATCTAACTGACAAAAGTCATCATCATTCTCCTGCCCTTATCCCAATTTATTTGGGGTCGGCGCAACATGTCTTTTTCTTCCATACTCCTCTATTAGTCGTCATCTCTGTAGTCACCCCCTTTTTATCCATATCCTCTTTCACACAGTCCAAATATCGTTTCTTTGGCCTTCCCCTACTCTTATAGCCATCCACATCCATACACAAGACTTTCCTCACGACATTTTCTTCATTCCTCCGCATCACATGCCCATACCACGACAACCGATTTCCACACAACTTTTCAGTCAGCGGTGCCACTTTCAGACTTCCTCTTATATACTCATTCCTAATTCTATCCATGCGCGTAACACCACACATCACTCTTAGCATTCTCATCTCAGCGACATGCAATTGCTTTTCATTCATCCCTTTTGTGGCCCAACATTCTGAACCATACAAGACAGTAGGTCTGACCACTGTTTTATAAATCTTTCTCTTAGGTTTTAGAGGAATGCGGGAGTCACAGATAGTCCCGGTGACCTGCCGCCATTTCATCCATCCAGTGTTAATTCTGTGCTTAACAGTCCGATCTATTTTGCCATCGCTTTGCACGAGTGAACCGAGATACCGAAAATCGGAGCAGACTGGGAGAAGCGCGCCATCTAGCACTACAGCTTCAGAACTGGAGAGACCGCCGAAATCGCAGAACAAGTATTCAGTTTTGGTTCTGCTGATTTTCAAGCCAACTTTCTCCAGCTTCTGTTGCCATTTCTCCAATCTGCTCTAAAATCAAAATCAAAATCAAAAGTCATTTATTCAAACTAGGCTGAGAACCAGCACTTTTTGAACGTCAAAGTTCTATATAAAGACAGTCCCCCAAAAAACGCCCGCCCGTCACCACTTCCTAGTGTTTTAGCTGTGAAGAAGAAGTGGCCAACAAACTCCCCAGCAACACATCTGTCTGTTAAGTTTTAAGAACTTGAATCTATATAATTCTAAGCAACAATCTTAACATTATGTAATCTCTGTAATATCTGGATCTCAGGTCCATCTTTACCGACCAGAACAATGTCGTCGGCAAACAGCATGCACCAGGGTGCCTCTTCCTGTATTTCCGACGTAAGAGCGTCCATAATCAACAGGAAGAGGTAAGGACTTAAAGCTGACCCTTGATGCAAGCCTACAGCCACACTGAACTTATCGGTGTTGCCAGCAGCCGACCGGACGTAGGTACTAGATTGTCTGTACATAGCACGAATCAACTCAACATACTTCCCAGGCAAACCTTTCTCTTTCAAGGCCCACCACAACACATCCCGAGGTACCCTATCATACGCTTTCTCAAGATCAATGAACACCATGTGCAAGTTCTTGTGCACACGTCTGTACTTCTCGCACAATTGACGGAGAGCGAAGGTGGCGTCCATTGTCCCTCGACCTGGCATAAACCCAAACTGGTTCGGGGTAATCTCACTCTCCTCTCGCAATCTTTTCTCTATCACTTTCTCCCATACTTTCATAGTATGTGACATGAGCTTTATCCCTCGATAGTTGTTGCAGTCCTGTACATCCCCTTTATTCTTGAAGATGGGCACTAGCGAACTATAGCACCATTCTTGTGGGATCACTTCTTCATACAACAACTTATTGAAGAATAAAGTCAGCCACATACATCCATCCTCTTTTAGACACTTCCATACTTCCACTGGTATATGATCAGGGCCTATAGCCTTTCCATTTTTCATACATTGAACTGCCTTTCTTACTTCATCCATGCTAATTTCTCTCACCAAACCCATATTTACTTGTACCTCTTTGAGCACACCACTCCATTCATTCTCTTCGTTCATCAACTTTTCAAAATAAACCTTCCATCGCTCTTTTATTTCGTCATCTTTCGACAAGACTTTACCGAGTTCATCCTTCATACATTTTATATGCATTATATCCCTCGTTCTCCTTTCTCTTAATTTTGTAATCCGGTAGAGCTCCTTCTGGCCTCTAGGGCTGTCCAGTAAATCATATAACTTTTCCTGCGCCTTAGCCCTGGAAACTACAACCGCCTTTTTTGCCTTCCTCTTCCATTCTTTATAAATTTTCTTTTTCTCTTCTTTCAAATTATCATTTCCGGTTTCTACATTCTGCCATACTTTAAACGAAATTTTCTTTTCTTTTAGCATCTTTTGCACATCTTCATTCCACCACCATGTATCCTTTTCTATCATGCCTTTACCTTGCGATTCTCCAAACACATCTTTTGCTACTCGCCTTATACAATCCGCCATCTCTTTCCAACATTCATCCACAGATTTTCCTTCCATATCCTTCATTTCTATCATTTTATCTACCACTTGACTCTTAAACATACTTGCACACTCCTCATTTTCTATCATACGCCATCTGATTTTGGGTGGGGGCCGTTCTTTGTTCCTACTGGACCAGACACTGACTGTTACGTCCATCAATATGAGCCTGTGTTGAGAGACTAAGCCTTCGCCTGGCAACACTTTACAGTTTTTGACTGTTTTGAGACTGTTTCGTCTCACCAAGAAAAAGTCAATTTGGGTTGCGTGCTGGCCACTTTTGTAAGTGATCAGGTGTTCGTCTTTCTTTTTGAACCAGGTGTTAGTTATTGCCAGGTCAAAAGCCGAAGCAGCTTGCAGCAATGTCTCGCCATCAGTATTACGGTCTCCGTACCCCCAACCACCATGCACTCTCTCATAACCGTACTTCAGACTTCCTACATGCCCATTAAAATCACCCCCCACAAACACCTCTTCACTCTCCTGTACATTCATCATCACACAATCGAAGTCCTTCCAAAACTTTTCTTTTACACTATCCTCACATCCTGATTGGGGTGCATACGCACTAATAACATTTACTATCATACTCTCCACAACCACTTTAATAGCTATCACTCTATCACTTTCTCTTTTAACATCCACCACACATTCTTTTAACCCACTATCCAAAACTATGCCCACACCATTCTTTTTGCCATCACTTCCACAGTATTAACATATATCCTTCTCCTAATTCTCTTGCTTTTGCACCCTTCCATTTCGTTTCTTGCAAACACGCTATATTTATCCGTCGCCTTTTTAAAACATCTGCTAACTCTCTTCCTTTTCCAGTCATAGTACCTATATTCCAGCTCGCACACCTCAATCTTAATTCTCTCACTCTCCGAGCTTGCGTCTTACGTCGCACCCGCCCGTCCTGGTGCGACAACCCTTGTCCATTTCCCACAAGAGCCGGGTGCTGCCCCTGCGCGTCGCCTGTGGGGTACGCCCTAGCCCTATCGCACATCATATTTTTCCAGACCATGTTGCAAAAAGGTTTTGGCAATAGTTTTATAGCCGGCCGCCTGCCTGACGCCAACCCTCCTTTGGAATGCTGTTGTTGGTGGTTTACCCGCCACCGCGCGGGTGGCCCAAGGTGCTTTAGTAGTATGCACTAGGGCTCAAGCTCCCTTAGTCGCCTCTTACGACACCCACGGGAAGTGATGGGATGGTACTATTCTTTTCCGTCCGACACCATACGGTAATCTAACTGACAAAAGTATTTTTTTTAAATAAACCGAATTACTGGTGGTTACACGACATTTTTGTTTTATTAATATTAGGTCCCCCCACCTATGAAATCAGTGTTATGTAGGAAGATTTTGAAAAAAGTTGCATTTTTCGTACTGATATTTTCTTAATTTATTTAACAATTAGGAACACCATAAAACTTTTATGCATTAATGTTTAAGATGACGACTAATAGAGGAGTATGGAAGAAAAAGCATGTTGCGCCGACCCCAAATAAATTAGGATAAGGGCAGGAGAATGATGATGCAATAATGTTTAAAAACTAAGATAACGTATGCCACATAGACTAAGCAACAAAAATAAGTTTTGGCTAAGTTAAAACAAATAATAGTGGTAATTTCTGCTAACAGAAAGAGGAGTAATTTTTATGGTATTTTTTTTGTTTACAAAACTTTAAGTAATAAGGTTTTTTTTCTATTGGAAATTGTCTATGACGGTCATTATTCGATATTATATCAAACAATTGATGAATATTTTAATTATTTATGAATTGTGTCGAGGTTCTCTATTTTTGAGAAAAAACGCCAATTTCAAAGGATCCAATATTTAAATAACACAATATTATTTATAGTCTTACCAATGATCATTGTATTGTAAAGTCGAACCAACACCCGGTAGAACTTCACTCTTTGGTTCGTCACCATTTGTCCAGCAACTAATGGCATCATCATCACTGATATGTAACTTAATATGATTATTCCAATTCTTGCACAGTTAAAATTGTCTCTAAACTGCAATTTAGAAAAAAGCAGTAAGTACTAACTTAATCTCCTGTATGAAACAACTTGTAACAATTTAACTGGCACATTATTTTTAAACATTATAATAAATAATTTTTTTTTACGAGTTAGTGATAGTTATTTTTACGGCCAACTTTGCAATTTTTAGTTTTGCGGCTGATATCAACATAATCAAGCCTTTTGAAAAATGAATCACTATCATACTTACAACAAACAACATTAAGTGCTGAAATACTACAGTAAATTTTATAATAGCTTGTGATACCAAAAGAGGAACCAAAATCGGTTGTGATGGTACGAACTGTATCAAAGATTGCGATGTTTTACAGACAGCTATGGTGAAAAAAATAACGTTGAAAATAATACCAACGCAGAATACTTTCTTTAAATCAGTAATGAGCTCCTTCTCGTTCTTAAAGTATTCATAGATAACTCTGATGCTTATAGAATATGACATGAAGTCGCGGCTGAAACATATGCCAGTCACGACGGATGACACAGAGTTTACACACACACAAAATTAATTTTCGTGTCTTTTGGTGCTTTAGGTTGTGTAACCTAAAGCACCAAAAGACACGAAAATTAATTTTATTTGACTATAGTTTTCTTTTCCAAACAACAAAATATGCTTCATATACTACTAATATAGTATGCAACATAGTCTGAAATAATATTTGGAGTAGAATAAAATATTTCATCATATTCTTCTGGCTACAATAATTTCTATAAATGCCTAAAAGATTCTCTACTAACAGTAAATTATTCAACCACTTTAATGGAGACATTTTTGTTTGCAATGCTGTGTTTCGATGACGACGAAAATGAAACAGTTAATTGTTGACATTAATAAAAAATACTATTATTTTCGTTCAGTAAACGAGTAGTTCATAATTTATTCAAGTATTATATCTCCAATATGTATTTGATGTCACTGCTCAGTCGTTATATATATGTTCAAAATATGCCTTACTACTCTCCGCGGCTTCGTCCCGCGTAACCTATTTTCTGAATAACAAAGTTTGTGGGATTTATTAGTGTAAGCATGTACTTTCATCCCTGCTAGCTTGGACCGACAGCCATTTTTTTTGCATACATGTCATGTAGATCATTTTTTAAAAACTACTCCTAAAAAAACTAAACAAACAATGCCATTTGACTACAGGGAGCGTGCAGGAACTATAGATGGCGCCACATAAATGTCAATTTCTAATATTTATACAGTACAAGTTGCAGATTTCACTCACTAGATGGCAGTCTACGTTGCGCGTGCTGCATGTGTGCATGATACGTGTGTGTATTATGTAATATTATATGGCACAGAAATGTCAATGACAAGTTTTAAAGGGTAAAAGTTTCGAATTTACTCCATTAGATGGCACAGACTACGCCGTGCACGTTCCCTATTATAATAACTAATTAGGTATTAAAATACTCTTTAATTATTTAAAAAGATTATGTGAAACAAACATAAAAAAAAACAGACAAGTGCCCCTTTAATTATTAATTTATTATTGTTGTTATAGTGGCAACAGAAATACACATTCTGTCAGAAATTGCAACTGTCTACCTATTACGGCTGACAGACGGACGGACGGACGGACAGTAGAGGCTTAGTAATATGGTCCTGTTTGTTACCCTTCGGGTACAGAACCCTAAAAATAGTACTTGGACTTTAATTATGTACGTAATTTTAGAACCTTATAACGGTAAATTGACCGTCGTCGTCCCAAGCTAGCTGGTGTGCGTACGTTCAAAGTAAATACTAACACAACTCAATCCCACAAACTTTATGAATCAGAAAATAAGTAATGTCCACCGACTCTCGGATCTTACTCAATAGAGACGTCCACTGGTAGGCATAAGCTTCCCCCAAGCATCGCCACATCAACCGTACCTGGGCTCCTCACATCTAGTGTAACTCGACTAGATGTAGTTTAGATTCACAATTGGGCCCAGTAAGTGGCGCTGTAATCGGATTCTAGGATTTATTTTTTGACGACTGAGCCAACGTTCGGGCAGAACAACGTCTGTTGAGTCCAGTTGTGTGTTATACTACCAAATATAAGTAACTACCTGGCGCCCAAAGCAAAGCGACAATTTTTTAACAGCAGTTTGCTAGATCCCGATACAGTTCAACCCATTTTTGAATCGTTACCCTTGTGATATCACATTGCTCATCCGGGTAATATCACAACTTCCTTCTCTCTCCTGAACTGCTGAAATAAATGATGTCAAACTTTCTAACAAATTAACCACGAAAATAACAACAAACAACATTAGGAGCTCAAATATTACAGTACATTTTATTATTGCTTGTGATACCAAAATAGGAACAAGATGTAGTATTGGATGTTATGGTAAGAATATTATTAAAGATTGTGTGGTTCTGAAGACAACAGCGTCGATAAAAATAATTTTGACAACTATCCCGATCCCAGAGTATTTTCTTTAGAGAATATATTAATTGCTGATCGTCCTTGAATCATACAGAGACACGACTAACGCTTGTATAATATAAGATGAAGTTACGGCTGAAACATAAGCTGATCACAATATATGCCAAAGAGTTTACACAAGCTATAGCAGCAGAAGATGCAAACATTAGCTCTAGTTCACTATAGCCTTCTGTTGCCAATATCGAATGTGCTTCATATATTACGAGTAAAGTATGTAGCAATATCTGGACGATTATTTGTAATTTTATCAAATATTTTGTAGTGTTCGTCTGGGTACAATATTTCTTGTATATCTCTAAGATATTCTCCACAAACAGTAAATGATTCAGCCACTTCAATTGAGACATTTTTTTATAACCTTTGTGTCTCAGTAGCAACGACAATAATGAACAATTCATTTAATTATTTATTTATTTATAAAAGGTAGCTTCACAGCTGACAGTAAGTAAACATAAATTGTATAATTCTATACAATACGCCAATAATTATACAATTTACAGTAAAGTACACAGATAAAACAATAAGAATAGCAGAGAGTGACACGAAGTAAGTATGTAAAGTGTGTGCGTGTATGTATTTGTACGGTGTGAGTGGCTGCGAATGTGTGTGATGATGTTTGTATGACTAACTGGCACTACAGGCGTAACTTGGCGTCTCGCGTTTGGTCTAAGATAAGAATGTTTGGAGGTAAGTGGAACAGGATGTAAAGTCCCGCAAACCTCCGTTGAAAAGGGAGGATCCTCCGACCAGACGGATGTTGTGTCTGGTCCGGGCAACTGCCCGATGGTTGATTTCAGACTGTTGTATATGTTCAAATCGCGCGGAGAACTCTGCTTGCGCGATGTAGGATTTGCTGTTTTTAGTTCGTTTGTAGCGTTGTCACGGTACGGAGGGCGTGTCTCGTTGCGGGACCGGAGTGGTGGTGTGACACGTAGAGGAGGTCGTAGGGTAGGAGGACCGTAGATGAGGAGTTCAATAAATAATAACACGACGAGTTAACACATTTACAACAGTGGGCTTTAATATAATATTAAGAACACAAACACTGTGACTAGTAATTAAATTGTATTAATGCAAAATTCTAGGAAACTGGTAACTGACACTTCAGGAGTCAAAAAATAACAATGAGGAGCTTCTACTAGCTCGGCTGCCGAATTTGAACTGATTTTTAATATTAAAACAGAGACATGACAGAGAAAACTAAGTAATTTTGAATTTGAATTTAAAAAAAGGTAGCAAAGAACGTAATTTTGGAATAGAGGTCAAAAAGTAAACAAGGCTTTAACACTGCCTTGTTACAATACCCGGCTGCCCCGGAAAGAAAAATCGAGCAGCAGGTGAGCGATTTTTCGTTAACAATAAAATAATATAATAAAATATATATATATCTAAAAATATCTTAAATAGGACGGTTATGAGTGAGGTGAAAATTTAGAAGGCGAGGGTGTTATATACAATGAGTATTTACAAAAGGAACAATCTACCACATCCATATTACCTTCCATAATACCTTCCATACTTCGTTCATTCAAAGTTATGTTCGCATATAGGTAAGTGCAGAACATAACGCAAAGTCAAAAAGAGTTTATCCTATTATTAGGCATAACTCGTTAGATTGCCCTTCAATAGTGTAGGCTTATTTTATCAGTCACCAACCGCTGATGTTAAATTATATGATGATAAGAAGCTATGATACAAGTTTAATTACCTGCTGTAACAAGTAGTAAATAAGGCGAAGAAGCCTTCGTGCTATGCACGTTAAGTAATTATTAAGGGAATAACCTTAATTATAATATACCTATGGTATATATTTAACGGACCTAAGGCTTATTTAAAGAGTAGCTAGCCGCTCTAAATAATGAAGTGGCAAAAATATTACCATAAGTAGTGTGATTATGGCTTATTTAAGGAGTAATCACCCGCTCCGAAAGATTCTTATGGTTTAAAGCCATAGAATAAAGTAATGATCAAGAGGTAGACCATGATCGGTAATGATTTAGGCTTATTTAGGGAGTAATCACCCGCTCCATAGAATTCTTGAACTAAATAACCACCGATGTAGCAATCGTGGTGAATGTAATTGAAAGGGGTATTAATGGGTTAATGACGTAAACAATAGGTATAAACCTAATAGGTTTAGAAAAAAATAAAATTATCAAAAGAAATAATAATATAAAAGAGTTCCAATTCTGTATTGTACGGAGGTTGCGTAGAGAAAATTAAAAAGAAAGATTTGTTATTTTGTCAAAATGTGTCTGACGTTTGAAATATTTTTTTGCAGACAGATTTGATTAAAATAATTATTTAGTTAAATAATCAGTAGCAGGTTTAAATAGTTATGTAATTCATCTTTATGCATACTGTTTAAGGTGCAAAGTGAGAATACGTGAAAACACCATAGTAATGCATGCCTACGGAGTTTTTCAGAGGTTGAGGAGGAAAGAGGGAAATCGATACGTCAAAGCTATAACTCATAGAAGCTTTGATTTATAATAAATATAACGGATTCATCATGGTTTTTAATTGTTAACGGGTTGGTACGTTTATAATAACTATGTAATATGATTAAATAAATTTGAAAGTGAAGTGTACCGTTTTTTATTTAAATAGTAATTTGTGTTGTGCGTGTGTAGTAGCCAACTTTGACTATACAGTGACCCCTAGCATGTCGGCAGGATGCCCTAGAAGAGTCACCTTCTAATCAATAGTTGGTATGTAGGATACGCTGAGGATATTCTCCAACAGCACTCCCGTTAGTCAGTACTGGTCACAAACACAAGTGTCTCCGAGGAGTTTAGCACAAGTGAATGCTACCAGCTTATGAGGGTTCAGATGTGAACCTTGGGTAATGTTACTGTCTGTAGGATGGGGTGGTTATGTTTTGTTTTGAGTTTTGTAAGTAAGTATTGCACCATGTACTGATTGGATATGTGTGTTGTAAAATAATAATAAAATAGTATGTCGGGTAAAATCTTGATAAGTAGTATGCAATTTGGAACCTGTAAGAAATGTTAATAAATTAAAATGCTTTATTTTTATTGGAATGATGGAATTGATGTAGTCAAAAGGGGCCGCAAATTTTTTGGGAAGTCAAGTTCCTTTTGGAATTTTGAGAAATAAAATAAATAACAATATTTAAAACAATAATTAACACAAAACAACACTATTATAAAAATTGAAAAAAAAATCTTTTAGATGGGATGGGCTTCACTCGACAGACGGGGTCGAGACTTATCCAGAACAGCTTCACGACCAGAGCTTATCCTGCTGATGCTGATGGCTCCGCGATGATGAGCTGGGTTCACGATGAGGTGGCTGCTGGACTCTGGTATGGGAGGGGCTGGGTTCGATCACGTTGAGGCGGCTGCTGGGGTCTTGAGATGGGATGGGCTGGGTTCGATCACGTTGAGGGCGCCTGTGTCACGGTACGGAGGGCGTGTCTCGTTGCGGGACCGGAGTGGTGGTGTGACACGTAGAGGAGGTCGTAGGGTAGGAGGACCGTAGATGAGGAGTTCAATAAATAATAACACGACGAGTTAACACATTTACAACAGTGGGCTTTAATATAATATTAAGAACACAAACACTGTGACTAGTAATTAAATTGTATTAATGCAAAATTCTAGGAAACTGGTAACTGACACTTCAGGAGTCAAAAAATAACAATGAGGAGCTTCTACTAGCTCGGCTGCAGAATTTGAACTAATTTTTAATATAAAAACAGAGACATGACAGAGAAAACTAAGTAATTTTGAATTTGAATTTAAAAAAAGGTAGCAAAGAACGTAATTTTGGAATAGAGGTCAAAAAGTAAACAAGGCTTTAACACTGCCTTGTTACAGCGTTATAGATGATCTCTTTTATAAGACGGTTTCGAGTGTCATATATGTCGCTACATCACTCTCGATGGTTCTTTGATGTGTCGTCCATACATTTTTGTGATACTTACCGGGCCAGTGGAAGGTTGGTTCCAGTGAGTCGAAACCGGAAGCCACATAGTTCGCGGTGTGTCGGAATTGTCTGCGGTTAAGATAATCCAGTGAGTCGAGATGATGTCCCAGTGAGTCGGGACGATATCCCAGTGAGTCGGAGCGATGCTGCAGGCTCCAGTGAGTCGGAGCGGTTCTGTGCGATGTTGTGGCTCGACTGCAGTCGTCGACCAGGAGAGAATCTTCGACCGGTCGGAAGTGCAGTTTGCTGTGCCAACATCGCTGATGAGGTTGAGGGTGATGACCAGGAATGCGCGTTCGCTGCACACTGGTGGTCAGGATATCCGTAGAAGTCGGTGGTACTGGCTAGCTGTATGACTCGTTGCTGAAGAGCTTGGAGGAAGTGATGATGGTGACGTCACGCTGGAGTAGCTGCACGAAGGCTGCGCTGACGTTCATGCTCGAGGGTCACCAGTTTGGAAGTAATGGAACATGGTGTAAAGTCTCGCAAACCTCCATTGAAAAGGGAATATCTGCTGTGTCTGGTCCGGCCAACTGCCCGATGGTTGATTTCGGACTGTTGTATATCGTCGTATCCTACGAATAGGGGCGTAACTGCATAATAGCTACTTTTCAGGAGACACTTTTTTGTGTTTATTTAAATAAATTACGACCAAATATGTATTGGTGATTTCATATAATGTGTATTGGTATCTTAAGGTTCTGCTAAGATTATTTTCAATTTATTTTTATTATATTTTATACGCATTTTGTCCCTTAAATCCTTATTCTCTGTTGTGTTAATGCGAAGTAGGGCTGGACTTAAGCAATAAGTTACATTATGCCTTTTATCTGCGGAAACGTCGAGGCCCCAATCGCCTTTACATCATTTTTATAGTATTCTGTTGGTGGTATTTATTTTTGTGACATAGAAATTTATGTATATTAACTATTTTACCATTACTGGGAACATGTGAATGTAGTAAAAGCAAGTAATTATAGAATTACAACATATTATTCGAAACTAAATCTGATTTTTATTAATCTATTTGCTTTGGTAAATATTTAAGCATGCCAAGTGAATCGACATTAACAAGAAAAAGTGTTTTCATACAAAAAAAAAATATATGTATAGGATAAAGATACACATATTTTTTATTCAAGTACAAATAATAAAATGTCTAAAAAACAAAATAAAAGGATAGTTCTTATACCTCCATAAACCAAACAATTGTATTTTTTTAAATGATACGATTAAGTAAATGTTTGGAAACAAACCTTTAATTTTTAAAAATCAGAGCTTAATATTAAGCGATACGTAATCATAATCACAATCAGTCCTTAAAATCAAATTTAACGTAATGAAAATCAGCCTTTAAAATAAAATTGCACATTATCACAATCATAACTTAAAATCAAATAACACAACCGAAATCAGTCAAATTCACATTCAGTCGTCTTCTTCGTCAGTACTCTCAGAAATATTGGCATTACCAGCCTGCTCATGAGGCAATGTTATAAAAACTGTGTGGTATTCCTCTGGAATAATTTTAGCTTCACACATTGACAACAGGTCTTTATATTTATCATAATTTATTTTTAATGAAATTCCATTTACTGGCGTGACTTCCGACACCTTTTTTTTCCCTCTAGTACCCTTTCTTACTGTAGTGATTTTTTTTTGTAATCCTCATCCAGTTCATATTCATATTTTAGAACGTTTATCCTTACTGACTTGCACTTCTTTAATTTTATTCCATACAACTTTTACACCTTCATCATTCTTTCATCTTGCTGCCCTTATCCCATGTTACTTGGGGTCGGCGCAACACGTTTTTTCTTCCATTCTGTCCTGTCAGCCGTCACACTATCACTAACTCCCTTTTCTTTCATATCACTCCTCACACAATCCATCCATCTTTCCTTTGGCCTCCCTCTCCCTCTCCATTAATTCACATTTATATTCATAACTCTTTTAGTTACATGTCTTTCATCCCCCCTCTTCACATGACCATACCAAGACAAGCGGTTCCCTTTCAACTTTCTGTGACTGGCGCCACTTTTAAACTACCTCCAATGTATTAATATCACACATCCATCTCAACATTCTCATCTCCGCCACATGCAATCTTATTTCATCCGTCTTTTTCACAGCCCAACATTCTGACCCATACAGTACGACAGGTCTAATCACGGACTTATAGATTTTCCCTTTAACTTAAGGAGCATCCGTCTGTCGCAAGTTGTTCCAGTGACCTGTCGCCATTTCATCCATCCTGAGTTGTTCCTGTGCGTAACTACTCGGTCTATATCGCCATCCCCCTGAACAAGCGATCCGAGGTAGTAAAAGTTGGAGTAGATCGGTATAGGCGTTCCGTTGAGAACTACAGGCTTGAGAGACCGTCGAAATCGCAGAACAGATTCTGTTTTGGTTCTGCTCAATTTCAGGCTCACACTCTTCAGTGTTTGCCACCACGTCTCCGATCTGCTCTGGACCTCTAAGCCACTTTCGGCCACCAGCACAATGTCATCAGCAAACAGCATACACCAGGGAGCCTCTTCCTGGATGTCCGACGTCGGAGCGTCCATCATCAACAGGAAGAGGTAAGGGCTGAGGGCCGACCCCTGGTGCAAACCGACCGCTACACTGAAACTGTCAGTGGTGCCCACAGCAGACCGGACTTGGGTACTGCATCGAATGTACATCGCTCGGATCAACTGCACATACTTCCCAGGCACACCTTTCTCCTTAAGGGCCCACCACAAAACTCGAGACACCCGGTCATATGCCTTTTCGAGGTCAATGAACACCATGTGCAAGTTTTTATGCACAGCTCTGTATTTTTCGCACAGCTGGCGGATAGCGAAAATGGCATCCGTTGTACCCCCTATGGATATTGCTTGTCCGAAATAAAGTTTTTTTTTTTTTTTGTTTGTTTCCCGACCAGGCATAAAACCGAACTAGTTTTGTGAGATTTCACTCTCTTCTCTCAGCCGCTTTTCAATAACTTTTTCCCATGCTTTCATACTATGTGACATTAGCTTTATTCCTCTATTGTTGTTGCACTCCAGCACATCACCTTAACCCCTCTTTGAGGAGTGGCTGGAGAAGTGCCACGGCGTCCTCACCGGACACGAAAGTTTCGGGAGGTTCCTGTGTAGGATCAGGTGGAGGGAAACGCCCGGGTGTCCCCACTCTGAGGATCGCCCAGAGGACACGGTCGAGCATACGGTGGAGATCTGCCTCGCTTGGGCGGAGCCCCGCCGTGTCTTCGTGGAGGCGATCGGCGGCAGCGACCTCTCGCCCCCGGCCCTGATCCAGGCCATGGTACGGAGCGAGAGGGAATGGGAAGCAGTCTACTCCTTCTGCGAAGCAGTAATGCTCGCGAAAGAGAAGACGGAACGGGTGAGGGAGGCTCAACAACAGAGTCGACCTCACGCCCTCAGCAGCAGCCGTTGCAACCATTCATCACACATTCATTAATTTCATAATCGAATAAATTTGCATGTATTCTTATTAACATTAAATAACCATAACATATAAAACAGAATTCTTCTAAAACTATAGGATAAAGGTAAAATAATATAATAAGCATAATTGTAATTTTTGTGCGGAATGCTATATAATGCTAATAGTGCGGCCACAAATGCTTTTGTATCAATTTTCAAGCAATAGAAAAAAAACCTAAGTGCACTTAAGCCTCAAACCAGAAAAAGCATGAAATTATGTATTCAGTGTTTAAATTAGTACAGCAGGGTTAAATCATGTGATCGTAAAAATATTGTTCTTAAAATAACAATATGGACATGTCAAATGCATCAAAGAAAGAATAAAAGACAAAAACATAATTTGAACGTAGAAGAAAGACACAAACGTAATTAGGGCTTCGTCTCTTCTATAGATACGCAATTTATCCATTCCATAGAATACGGCCACAATCACCACGAGGGTTTTTTTCTATGTACCCAATATTGAAAATTGAATAAGTAACTAGAATGACTCAATTAAGTATAAACTCGTTGATATTATGTTATTTGAACGAAATCAATACAATACAATTTAATAAAACATAATTTCAACCTTAAAATCCCTTGAGCTATAAAATATTTTGATTTACTTAATCTTTGTCTGTTATATTTCATCCACAACACATCTACCTTTCCAACCAATTCCACCAACTTTCGTCTTCGGCGTTTTATTATAAAATACTATGACTAAACTAGTAGTATAGGCCTAGGGTAGGTAATGTTATTTATTTAAAATTCAGTTAACGCTCGCCACAGCTAACAATCTCTGCGTTCCGCCGACTAGTGGCCGATCGGCGTTAGCACGCTCTACCCGCGCCCGCGCACCCCCACTTCTCGCGAAAAAAGAGGACGCGACGGCGATTGTGGCTTTCTTCTTCGTTGAAAACGTAGTCCTTACAATTGTGGCTTTTTAGAATACCTAATTATTTGATAACTTGAACTGTTTTTAATTATTTTGTTGAACTGGTTATATGTGGTATGATGAGCAGAATTGAATTATGCAATAAAAAATAAAAGCCCCTATGTTCGTTAGGGCACTATTCGTAGGATACGACGATATGTTCAAATCGCGCGGAGAACTCTGCTTGCGCGATGTAAGATATTCTGTTTTTAGTTCGTTTGTAGCGTCATAGATGTCGCTACAGACGATCTCTTTTATTAGACGGTTTCGAGATTTGTCATTATATAATGTTGGTAGTCGCAAGAAAGGTGACATCTTCATATAATTAGTGGAAGCCGAAGGAACAGCTAACAGATTGGTATGTCAAGTACGTCTGAGTGGGACGTTAAAGTTAACTTTGCTGAGCAATTGTGGGCAGTCAAATTTATTAAGTATGTCGTATAATAATACCATGTCATATAACTGTCGTCTCTCTTCCAGAGTATTGTTGTCAGAAAGCAAAAAAAGCTGTTATTTTAGTCCCCTTAGTGAATAAGTAGTTCATTATTTATATTATATCTTTATATCTATACTGTCACCGTTAATAGTCTGTTAAACGTTCAACATATAGTTAAAGAAATTACCCAAAATTAACCGGTGACCAAGTTTTCACTCTAACATCCTTTACAAAACCAATCTCCTCGCAAACCTGTGTGAAGTTTCGCCAATTGCCAATATTTGCGTGTACGCTAAGGCACATAGGCCCATTGTAATTGAGTTTGTCAAGTACGTTCAGTACCTGATCTAATTTGAGTAATGGTTGTTACTTCAGGTGCTTCACCAAAGGACGTAGTCATGTTAAACATTCTCAAAGTATTCTAAAAAAATTTTGGTTCAGTTCTTCCATACTGGGTGAAATAGAAAAATAGAATGATGGTTTAGTTCTTCCATACTGGGTGAAATAGAAACATATAGAATGAACCAGTTGCTGATAAGCAGGAGATAAATTCTATCTTTTTCTATCCTGCGCAAGTCGTAAAAGTCGGTTATGGGAACTTTTACTTTAACATATTTAAGTAAACAGTCCCTTATGCCCAAAGGGCATGCGAACTGCAACAGTATGCAAATAGTTTAAGTTGGACAACTGACGAAAGAATAGATCGTCTATTTAGGGTGGCGTGACCCAAGGATTGCCTTTTACCTTGGACAGAGGATAAGCATTCCCATAGAACGTGACAATACCGCCAGTCTTTTGGGCACATTATCAGTCGACAGCGATGCGATGAAATTTTTCGACGCTATAAATGATTTTTAACATTCATTTGTTAATTTTCATTAGTTTTTAATTTTTTATTTATGTGTATTTACATATTACATGGTTATAATTAGTTAAGTATCTTTTTGTTTCATGTAGTTAAATGTAAATAATTTCGAAATAATTATACTTGGTTTAAGGTGGTAGCGGAACAGCATTATCCGAATGCCAACGGTAGCACTCATGGACCGTCTAACCCCTTCGATAAATATGATGTTGAAGAAGAAGAACAATTATTGTCCCCAAAAACCAGGTGGTTCCAGGGGTAATACTGCTAATTACGGTGGGCAGGCTCGTCCTGGGGTCCTGCGGACGGCAAGCAGTGGGTAGCTCGCCGTCCGATCAGCACCAGGCCCGTAAGTTGACGGCGAGTAGTGTTCCACGCGCGCCTCAAAGAGATGGTTGTCAATCACCACATACAAAATCTCATTGTAATTTATAACTCAAAATGTATTTTTGTTTTAAGTACCTATTCAAATAAGATATTTTTGTTGTAACAATTATTCCGCACTCTAATTAGACTTAGTGTCAGTTAAGTGTATTACCTCTAGTAGGTAAACAGAATTGTGTGATATGCGTTTCTTAAGTCAGTACTAAGACATTTGTGCCTTCATAAAATACTGACTACTACGATGTTTTTTTCTAAAGGATGTGTAATTATTAAAAATCTGCCAAATGTTTGTAAAGGTAAGTTTAGCCTAAGAACTAGATACATAATTAGAATAAGATATAATTGTCTGCAGTGTGAAACTTTCATGTAAATAAAGACTTTTAAAAGTCAAAATCAAACAAATCAATCACCACAGGCCCAGGGGTCCCCACCGAGTGTTTCCACGTTGCCGTCGTGGTGGGGCTTGTGGGTCTCCATGATCCTGGGGACTTCCGGCATGAGTGACTCACTTGTGCCGGAGGGCTCCAGGAGAGAGACCTGGCTAAGAGGAACACACCGGGGGTCGCGTCCATTGTCAGTCGATCATCGTCGACTACCAGTGGATGCGACTGCCACCCAATCCTAAGCTTGGAGGCGTGGCTATGGGATGCGTACTGGAGGGATGTCCGGATGCTAGCGCCTCACAAGAGGGCCGCGCCGTTGGGAGGCTTGAGCAAGCTGTTCGAGCCTCCTAACGGTGTGGAACTTGGGGGAATCTTCGTCGCTGCTCTCCGGTACGCATCTGTTCATTAGATGCGACAAAACTGGGGGGGGCCCGTAAGGGCAGAGTGAGTGAGTGAGGAGTGAATGAGAGAGAGTGATTGAGTGAGTGTGAGAGAGGGGAAAAGATAGGGCGGTCGAGTTAGGGGAGATAGGGACTATACCCTTAAAAGGAAAATACAATGAAAAAAAGACAGAAAGAAATCTCAATTACCCATGGCGATAACCACTTCTTAGGTGGCGAACCCGCTGCGCTCCCTATGGGAGCGTCTCGTCCCCATTCGTATACTGGGAGGGGGGCACTTAGGTCTTCCGCATGCCGGCAACGGCATCAAGAGCCGAGGAGGCTCCCGATCATCTCCTTCATTTGAGGAGATGATCAATTTTAGCTTTAAGACGCCCGACAAACCGCGGTCGGGCGAAGAAAGCCAAACCCAAGTCAGCAAGGAGTTGGGGTGTGGTGCGGCGTCGGCTACCGACGCAGCACCACTCTCCACCGCTCTGGGCTCTGGGAGTCCGGAGTGCGAGGAGGGGAGGGCTTCCGGAGGAGCCGTGAGTCAGTGCTCGCGGTTTTTCCGGAACCAAAAGCGCTCCAAGTCAGGGGATGGCGGGGAGTCATCCTCTGATGTAGAGGTGATGGCCCCGCCTCCCAAGATACCCACCGGTCGGAGGGGAGGGGGAGCGGTCAGGAGGCCTAACAAGGCTATCAAGGCCGGCAGGAGAGCCGCGAGGCTCGCCGCGGATGGGCGCCATCCCGCTGCGGCGGGGCTCCGGGTCTCCATGTCGGGATCTTCGGGCGGAGAGCCAAACGCCGTCAGCTCCAACTCGGAGCGAGCGGCCAGGCTTGCGGGGGTCGTGGAGGCTGCCATCAAGGATGTGGTCCAAAAAAGGCTTCCTTCATCCAGGTGCAGGGCCACATCCGCGGCCACGGCCTCCATAGTGGCGGCTGCGGAGGCGAGTTTCGGCGGGCCTCCGTCTGCATTGGACGAGACATCCAAATTGCGGGCGGAGGTCGGCCGCATGACCGCCACTACGGAGCTTCTCGTGAAGGAGAACGAGAAGCTCCGGGCAGACCTGGCCGAGCTCTGAAGAGCTGGCCTCCGGAGGGACGCGCAGGAGGAGCTCCAGCACGGGCCTTGGGCCAGCGGCAACCGGGCTCGTTTGCCGCCGTCGCGGCTGCTGTGCCCGAGCAGGGTTCGGCGGGACGGGCCGAAAGCGGGTCTGTGCTGAGACCCGCGGGGTCAGCCCCGTCCATGGCGTCAAAGGCGCCGCCCAAGCTGGGTGGAGCAGCTGCACGGGCGGCGAAAGCCCCAAAGGGCCCAGCACAGGTGGCGAGACGGCCGCTGCAGCCTGTCCCGACTCCCCAACCTCCTACGGCCGAGGCTGCCGAATGGCAAGTGGCCGGGAAGAAAAGGAAGGCGGGCAGGACTGCAAGGGCGGCCAAACGGAGGCGGCAGAAAGAGCGAGCCGCCGCTGCTAGGTTCCGCGTCCCAAAGTAAGCAGCTGTAGTGATAACACTACAGCCGGAGGCGGTAAAGAGGGGCGTGACCTACCACGCCGTGCTCGCTAAGACGAAGGCGGCGGTGAGCGTCGATGAGGTGGGGTGCGCCAACGGCGTCCGGATGAAGGTCACCAAAACCGGAGCCCGGATGCTGGAGGTCCCCGGTGCCTCCAGTGGCCCAGCCGCTGACGCCCTGGCCGAAAGTATCAGGGCGTTGCTGGTGGACGAGGCCCTGGTTTCCAGTGTTTAGGGCAGTGGTTGAGCGTTTGGCTGCCGCGCTGCGAATCGTGGGTTCGTTTCCCGCACATAACTAATATTTGTATAGCCTACAGATACTTGTTTCTGGTTTGGGTGTCTCGTGCATGTGAGTTTACATGTTGTCTGGAACGCACCCAAGATGCAGGAATAATTCCTAGCGATGGGTAAGCTTTTATAAAAAGTATTAGATGGAGATGATATATATGTAGCTGCAACACCAAACTGTATCCCCCGATTTTTTAATTGTTGTGTTTTTTGGATTATGTTTTTTGTAGCTACTTATTTACTACATAAAGGTTGTTTCAATTTAGAAAAAGTGCGCTCACCACAAACACAGGCTGAGTAAGCACCACTCTTATTCTTTTAGTTTTTCAAGTAGTAAATAAATAAATAAAAAATAGGCAGTCATGGGGACTGCCGACAGAAGTGAAAACTGTGTGCTACGCTTTGTAGCACTAGTAGCAGTGTCGGTGTCGCGCGAGTTCAATAGTTATTTCCCATCTCAAAAATGTCCAACGTGTCTAAAGAAGTTTTCACTTCAAAAATGTTCAGGCGAGGATCAGTCAGAAGGCAATCAATATCGGAGTCCTGTATTCGAGCAGAGGTCTTATAAATCCCGAGAACCACGGAAAAACACTTTCACTTGCGCAAAAATACGAAAAGTGAATGAACAGTTAATGACATGACTTGATAATTGACAGATGTTGACTGTCATTTGCCGTTTACTAGTGCAATCCGTGATGCAATCGATCTTTTCCATTATTTGTTTTAATGATTTTTTTATGATGCTTACGTTAAAAATCAATTAGATACCAGATTTTTTTTATTTTACATTGATTTTGATACCTAAAAAAACAATTATACTAAAACAATGGAGTATTATTTTATATTTGTAACAGTACCGATTTCCACTCAATCAATCATATATTTTTAGGGTACGCTCTATTGACATAATGCCAGCGGTTGTGAAGTTAGTGACGTATAATGAAAAAAGTGTTGTGACGATTTACAAAAATGTTAAAAACAAAAAATATAAATCTACTTATTTTCTACATTTGGCCATTGTTGTCGAGGCTAAGATTTAAATGGGTTAATTACGAAAAATAGACTACTATTTTGGTATATATCTGATTCGTGTAACAGGCCCAAAAACGGGGTTCTCCTTTAGGGTTCCGTACAAAATGAGGGAATTATCAAAGAAAAAATCTGAATTATCAATATAATGGTATTTGTTAGTAAATTATACGTAATAATTAACATTATCATCAAATTTCAAGTTCATACGTCAATGGAAGTTAAAAAAATCTTCGGAGCAAAATTTTGAGACAGACGACGGACAGGCAGACAGACGGACACGAGAATGATAGCAATAGCTCGGCCGCGTAAATCCATTGAGTACGGAACCTTAAAAATGGAAGAACAAAATGCTAGAATTTATTTCATAATCAGACTGAATTTGTGGCCTTAAAATTTAAAATTTCAGGCGCTAAAACATTATGCATAATCCAAGTACCTAATCTCACCTTTTTTTTGTGGGGGTGGCAAATCATCCAATGACTTCTCCCGCTCTGGGTGGAGCGGCAGGGCCTGTCAGACTTTTGCTGAAACCCACCCCTGTTCCTTCAGTTGCCTGAGTGCCCAGAGGCAATGTCATCTCACCCTGACGTTGAAATATAAAAACGGGCATACGTGTTTTTTTGAGTTTGAGTTTATAATTCACCTAAAATGGTCATCCAATATTATTCATTCGTACAACTGTCTGAAAAAAAATCCACGAAATAACATCTCTTTAAATATAAAACACAGACCTTCATACAAACAAAGTTTATTTCAAACCGTAAAAAATCTCGTTTACATTTTCTACGAGTATTATAAGCATAAATAACTCTTATAAATAAATATCAAGGGAAAAATTCAAGTTCAATGAAGCTTAAAAATATGGCTTTCGTTTCATAGCGCGATTTTTTTCCAGTTTTCCTCCCTTTGAGAGAGCCCTTAAAGTGTAGAACGAGGAAGTAATACAAATTAAAACATGCAGGACAATATTGGTGGCCAATAATGGTAGAATAGACATGTTTACATTGGATAACTGGATAGAAATTAAGTAGGTTTCTTGAATATAAGACAAAAAGGTACTTACATGATAAACTATTTTATTTTTGTAAATAGGTTTTAACAATACTTTTACATTTCTTTTTTTATTCGATTTTAGCTAAATGAGGCCGGTGTTTCCTAGCTGACTACCCTGAGAAGAAACACTGAAACAAACTCAGAGGTCAAAGTCTCTTTTAAAGTGTTCAAATCCATACATTATGTTGTGGTCAAATTATAGGAGAACCATGTACATTTATGTCTAGGATGAGCTTTTGAGGAAAGCAACACGCAGATTTGAGTGGACCTGTCCAGACAGCGCAAGCATTGTCAGTTATCGTGAAGCTCAACTCAGAACTTTGAGGAGCTCAACAAACCGACGAACATATATGTACCAAAGTAAGGACATTTGGGTAGGCTCAACCTACTTGTTTTGGTTTGTTTTATAAAAGTATTTTTTTATAATAAAAAACATTTACCATTTTCAGAGTCGTATCGGAGTAGCGTGAAATCGCTTTTTTGCTTTTTCCAAAAAACCACTATTTTATATCTGCCCAATTATATAGGTATATAATGTTTGCATAGTTATTCAATTTGCCACGTGCCCGAAAATAGAGCGGTCGAATAAAACGTGACGAGTCGGCCAACACTGGTTTTATGAATTCGATTACACTGGGTAACTTAATCTATGTTCGCGTAACTAGTGGTTTGTTACTGATTGCTACAGGTTCCACGTGATTGGCCAGATGAGAGAAGATTTTTGAGATTGATTGCTAGGTTAGACGTAGATTTTTAGGGAGAAATGTAGGTTAGATTTAAGGATTATTAGAAATGTGTCATAAACCTTATAAAAAGAATATTAATATAAACCATAAACCTTATTAAAGAAACGAATCAATGCAGTTATTTGAAAATGTTACATACAAAATCTTTATAAAGTCACTTATACAAATTTAAATTGAATGTTATCCTGGTACAACAAGTGTATTCAATGAAATATATCTAAAGACGGCAAGGTGAAATTAAAAAAATATATTTAAATACGGTCAAATTGAGAACCTTCTCCTTTTTTTTCGTCGGTTAAAATATTGAATTTAAATTATGTGATTGATTTGAAGCATCACTATGATATAGTTTACAACCAATGTTAATAAAACTGGCAACATATACATCCCAGCAGAGATGTTCGACAATAACTTAATCTCCAATGGCTTCTTCTTTACCAAACGTATGAAGTCTTTTAAAATTTTCGCTTCTACTTCTCCTGAATCTGAAACAAACTGACGAAGTTCTAAGAAAAATTTCTCCGTTTTGAAAACTGACTAGAACCCCTATAGAGGGACTGCTCTGAGCAGTCAGTGCCAACACTGCCAACACAACACAACAGCTTGAAGTGGTCACTGTCGGGCGATTTGGAGTCTCAATACAAAATTGACATTCGCAGTACACGGACCGTTCAAGCAACTAAAAATGCAGTTTTGAGGTTTGACGTACTACCAGTAGCAAAGAGCTGCTCTACCTGCCGTACACGGACCACAAGGCCCTATTACCGGCCAAGTGACGCCCTCATTGAATAAAAAATCGTAGCATAGCATAGAATATAAATATTAGAGAATCCAGCGTCACGTTTGTTACAAAGAGGATAAAGTATTTTTACGTTGTTAAAACAGGACTCAAAATGTTTCGTATCCAAAGCTGTAGTAAGCAAAAGTGTCAAAAACGGCCGTTTTTGGTACTTTTAAACTACGATTTTTTATTCAATGAGGGCGCCACTTGGCGGGTAGTAGAACCGCTGCTTCCTCTCTCCGCGCCCCGCGGCATTGGAGCAGTCGTGTTGTGGACAAACACAACTGCACAAGGGCTGCTCAAAGTAGTCGGGTCAAAGTCGAATTCAACCGCAACACGATTTCTCTCTTGCATTTGGTCTTAACTGCTCTAAACAGTCCGTCTATGGAGAGCCTAATATAAATAGCCTTACCAATAATCATCGTATTGTAAAGTCGAACCAACACCCGGTGGAGCTTCACTCCTTGATTCCTCGCCATTTGTCCGCCAATTATTGGCGTTATTATCAGGAATATGTAAGTTATTGCCATGATTGCTATCCTGGTATAGTCATGGGGGTCCCCAACCTGAAGTTTATAAACAACTTAATGGAGTTCCAGACATTTCTGTCGTCAGTTCGTATTTAAATATTTTTTTCCAAGGTAGAAATTGAGTTCAACATAAAATCAGGTTATATCCCTTGCAAAATCCCATTCACGGATCTAATTCATACTAAGGGTAACTTCGGCTAATAATTATAAAAATATTATAAATATAACCTTGCGCTATTTGGAAGAAACTTCATTTTATTCCGTAGACAAAATGACAACTGACTTTAGTGAAATCAGCCCTTAGTCGTTCTTATAAAAAAAAAACTAAAAATAAACAATACAAACACTTACATTGAAGAAATTCGTGTAAAAAACTTCATAAATCAGCAAAACATAGTTTGATAATGTCATGACTAGCGAAAAGAAAAACTGAAACATAAATTTTGTCATTTTTACAAAGCAAAATAAGCTAATTAATAAATTAACTCAAAATTGCTCCGCCCAATTTAGCCGAAATGCCATTACAAATACGTACCTGGCGTCCAAAGCTAAGCGTTACTTTAGTCGTTATATATTTTTTATCTTTGATGCTCTGTGGTCTGTTTTTAGTAATAGTAGTTTAGTGTTTTTGTGGTGTGTCTTTACAAATTCTTTACTAAATATCTATGGTCACAATACTTTAATTTTTTAGATACTTTCCGAGATCTGGCTAATGGTCTGTGAGGACTGAAGGACCGCAATTTAGAGGCTGTAGTTTTTAATATATTTGACTACAAATTCCCAGATTTGTTCTACAATTGTTTTAAGTCTACTATTAAATCCTACGATTTTTATTTTGCGAAATACCAGTGTGGTCCCTCAGTTCACACACACATAAAAACTTTTGTTTTTGATGTGAAACATCTATTGGCGCGGCTTGGCAGTAAAACCGACTCGAACGTTGAGACGATAAACGGGATGACGCCGTCGTGCCACGAAGCCCGCACTACGCTACCGCTCTCGACTCCCTCCCCCTAGAAATATCTATGCGAAAAAAGTAAAATAACAGTAACCATCAACAACAATACCAATAACAACAACCAGGAACAACAACAATACTACCAACAACAACCACCACAACCAACAGCAACATTAACAACCAACAATAACAACCAACAACAAACACAAACACAACAACAACCAACAACAACAATACCAATACCAATAACAACAACCAGCAACAACAACTACCACAATTAACAATAACAACCAACCACAACTAACAACAACAACAACCAACAAAAACAACAACAACTACCGACAACAACAATACTACCAACAACAACCACCACAACAAACAACAACAACTAACAACAACAAACAACAGCAACTAACAACAAACACAACAACAACCAACAACAACAATACCAATACCAATAACAACAACCAGCAAGAATAACTACCACAACTAACAACAACAACTACAACTAACAACAACAACCAACAACAACAACCACAACCAACAACAACAACCACTACTAACAACAACCACAACTAACAACAACAACCAACAAAACATCAACAACCACCGACAACAACAATACTACCAACAACAACCACCACAACCAACAACAACATTAACAACAAACAACAACCCCAAACAACAACAACTAACAACTTAGCCGAAATGCCATTACAAATACGTACCTGGCGTCCAAAGCTAAGCGTTACTTTTTCACAGCAATTTGCCAAGTCTCGATATAGTTCCACCCAACTATGAATCTGCTTCCTTGTGATATCACTACTCTCTACTCTCTCTGCTGATATCGACGAAATCAGACATTTAAACAAAGCGACCACTATCATAATAACATAAAACAACATGATGTTTTGGAATACTATAGTGTATCTAACCATAGTTTTTGTTACTATCATAAAAGGTGTAGTGGACTGTATGATTGTTTATTTGACGATGTGGTAAAATAAAACTTCTTCGTGGTGTTGCTCCTGTTTTATTGTTACGTCTCGTAGGTGTTGCTTGCTGGAGAGCTGGAGGCCGAATGTGTCGAAGCCGGCTACCCAGCCCTCCTTTATGCCCGCGCACAACAGCGCAGGTAGTCCGGGACGCGATAGGGCCGACCGGCCAATGCGCGCCGCTGCGATCTGCCGCGTCATGCTCGCGCTTGACCGTCGGACGCCAGACACACACACTTACAAAATAATGTGGGGCCGCTGATTGGCCAGCGGTTATTGTGGGAGGTGGCTTAGTTTTAGAAAGTCCAACATCTGGCCTCCAGATGTGGACTATAGCATGGTATTTCCTGCCAACTAACCAAGTTTTAATACTAAATGAATTTATACAATGTTATAATATCTTATCCTACTTACTTATAACATGCATTTAACTAGTGTTGACATAGATCGGTCCCTACATTTGATCTACGTCCTTAACCTAGACTAAAATAGCACAAAAATACCATTCTAGCTGCTGTATAAATTACATTTATATTCCTACCTATGATGCTATATAATTTGTTACCCTGGCTGATGTACACAAAGCTACTGAAATTTCTTAATCTACGTTAAATTAACATGCAGCTATGTGGGAAATCTACTTTAATCTGTTTCCTAATACATGCACCTTATGTCATACGAAAATTGCCGTGAAGCTTGTCTAGTTTTGCGCGATCGGCGCCATGATTCCTAAACTACATGTGGCAAGATTCGTATGACATACACTCTGTTAACAAATGACAACACATACATAAGCCACCATATAGTTTGATCCTAAGTCTGCCATGAGACCTAATCAACATACAAGATACAGCGTTCCTGACGACTGTCTTACTTATAAATCACCATAGGGCTTAACCATGATTGAAGCCACTATGCGACCTATTTTACATACAGTTTACATGGAGTTTCCTATTTTAAACTACCACTGTATAATCCATATTATGTAACTACATAGCCTAATCAGTATGTTACATTCTTCTTACTTCAATTACCACGCGGGACGCTATTTGCGCATGATTTCGCCCTACTTATTAATTCACCGCGTGGCTGAGATTCATAATCATACTTACTAATAATCTAGTCTACTATTTATTGACTATCATCATACAACAATTCATGAGACACACTTTAACGTGGAATCCCAAGATGCCCTAGTCTACACGAATTGTTCTTTGTCTGAGAATAGCCGCCGCGTCCCTCCAGAGGGCGCTGCGGTCGGCGTCCGGGTTCGGTGACGTCATAGGGCGCACGAAGCTTTAGTATGACGTTACCTTACCTTAACGTAGACCACTGGACTTAAAACTACTTTTTACACTTAAATAGCCCTATTTTGTACTATAAACTACACATATTCTGATAGTACAACCCTAGAGCTATCCTACAAAAATGAAAAAACCCTTATAAGTCCATAATTATTTCTAAACATTAACACGTATTTACCATAGTTTAGTGTCACTGTTCACACACATCACACATAGTTCGGGGCATGCTCTGCGTCGTTTACAGCTCTCCCCCCGGCGCAGCTTGCGTAGCCTCTTTCTTCATCACGACGACGAGCTTGCTAACTGGCCGGCGGAAGACGCCGGTCCTGGTCCGCACCTCGACGACCCTGATGCCGCCGTCCGGTCCTGGATGTGTTCGCTCGACGACTCCCATCGGCCACGTGTTTCTGGGCAGCGTGCTGTCGACGATGAGGACCACGTCTCCCACTTGCAGTGGGCGCGCGTCGTTCTTCGGCTCGCCTCGGGGTACCAGGGTAGGGAGGTACTCCCGAAGCCAGCGCCTCCAGAAGTGGTCAGCGAGCGCCATGCTAGCTCGCCATACCCGTCGATCAGCCTCGTCGCATGGCCCAGTTGATGGCAGGCCAGTGGATGACCCCAACAGGAAGTGGTTGGGTGTGAGTGCCTCTGGGTCCGCAGGATTGACACTCACGTGTGTTAGTGGGCGTGCGTTCACAGAGAACTCCGCCTCGGTCAGCAGCGTCTGTAGAACCTCCTCTGCCGGCGCCCTCTCGCGTAGGGTAGCGCCGAGTGCCGCCTTGACGGAGCGCACCATACGCTCCCACGCGCCGCCTTGGTTTGGCGCGCCGGGTGGTATGAAGCGCCACTCCATTCGGTGTAGCAGCCCCTCGTCTTGCAGAGCTGGCAGCCACTCCTCGTAGGCGGCGCGGAGCTCTTGATCTGCCCCGCGGAAGTTCGTCCCGTTGTCGGAGTACATGAGCCGCGGCCACCCTCTGCGCGCGGCCATCCTTCTCAGCGCCATGATGGCTGAGTCTGTTGACAGCGACGCGGCAAGCTCCAGGTGTACGGCCCGGGAGGTGAGACACGTGAACAATGCGCCCCACCTCTTCTCTCGACGACGCCCCACCTTGACCATCATGGGCCCGAAATAGTCCACCCCGCAATTAGTGAACGGGCGATGGAACGGGTCAAGGCGAGCGTGTGGCAGGTCACCCGTCGCCGGCGTCTGCGGCGCCGCCCGCCGTCGCCGGCAGAGGGCGCAGCTCTTCTCCACAGCGCGTACCGTGGGTCGTAGGTGAATGACCCAGTACCGCTGCCGCAGGTCGTTGGTCACGCGCTCGCGATTTGCGTGGCCCGCAGCGCAGTGTTCCCGCATTACTAATAGTTTTGTAATGCGGTGGCGGCCGTCCAGTATAACTGGCCGCTTGGTTTCGATCGGCGCGGAGGCGGCCTCGATTCGGCCTCTCACGCGCAGGACGCCATCCTCCAGTACCGGGTCTAACCGGTATAGTCGGCTCGATCTCGGGAGCGGGCGCGCAGACTTTATCCGCGCAATCTCGTCGCGGAACCTCTCCGCCTGCGCCCGTCGGATCAGCTCGACCTCAGCGCGCTCGACGTGTCGGTGTTCCAGCCGCGTTGCTCGGCGTCGGCAGATGTCCGTAAAGGCCAGCACCCTCACTGCACTCCTCACCAGGGTCTCGTACTTGGAGAAGCGGGCTGGGTCAGGTAGCCAGCTGTCTCTCCCCGATTCCTCAGCTATGTGCAGGACCTTCTCGTCTGTCTTATTGACAATGTCGATGGCCCGTTGGTCGGTCGCCTTGATTCTCGGCCTCTCCTGTGTGCCGAGCGCGTCGATCTCAACGTGGGCCTTGACTACGTCGTGCAGTTCCTCGCTGTTTATACCCGTCGTTCGTTGTGGCTCGTATACATGCAGCACGCTTCCTTCTTCGGTGATGGCTCTGCGTGGTACGGTTCCGTGCACCACCCATCCCAGCTGTGTTCTAGATGCAGCCGGCTCGTTCGGACCACCGATACGGAGCTCACGGGACACAATGCACTCCCAGTGGTCCGTCCCCACTAGGAGCCCCGGGCGCGCTTGGTTATAGCACACCTCTTCTTGTGTCAGGTCCCGCAAGTGATCGTAGTCCAGCAGGGTGTCGGGAATGGACTGTTTGCGGAGTCGAAGCCCCTTCACGGTCCTTGCTTTGACCGTGTACGCCTCGTCACTCCTCCATCTTCTCACGGTCAGGGTCACCCGCTGGCTTCTCTGGGACTGCGTTGTATTTATCCCGCTCAAGTCGAGTAGTTCCGCAGGTCCCGTAGCCCCGACGCTTGCCGCCAGCTCTTCGTCCACGAGGGTGATGGTTGCGCCCTCATCTAGGAACGCGTGGGTCTTCACCTCCCCCCGTGGTCCGGAAATGATGACAGGGCACACCTTAAGCAGCACTGTTTTTGGTCCGGTAGCAGGCCTTGTTGCTACCGACAGAACTGCTTCTTCCCTTGGTGGCTCTTCGGTTCCCGCGGCTTCGGGCTTGCTCGCCTCTGGCTTCACGTCCATGTGCAGGGACGAATGGTGGGGGCGGCGACACTCGTTTACGCCGCACAGCTTCGCCTTGCACGTTAAGCGCCGATGCCGCCTCTGGGCGCACTTGTAACAAATGCCCTTTTCACGAACTAGACGCCATCGTTGTTCCACCGACAGCGCCTTATATTTGGGGCATGCGATCAGTAAGTGATCCTGATCGCATATGGGGCACATATCCTTGTTGGCTTCCGTGTCTTGTGCGGCAGCGTACACGGTTGCCATCTTCTTCATGTGCACATTAGGTCGCATCTCCTTCTTTGTACTGGAGGCGCACGTAGTCGGGGCGTACGAATGACGTAACGCCCTGTCTGCTTCCCGCATCAGAAAGCGGGAAAGGACGACGATCTTGGGGTCAGTTGTCTGCTCGTGGTCACAGGCATAGTCACACCATCTTGATCTTAGGTGCGGGCTCAATTTGTCCAGCACCTCTCTTGCCAGCTGCGGGTTGCGCAGATATCCCTCCATGTCCATTGTTTGGAGCACGCAGATTATATTTTGAAGATCGATCGCGAAGATGTTCAACTCCGTAGCGGACGATCCTGGTTTTGGGAGCCGTTTCAAGTCATCAAGGGCCTTATCAATGATGGCTTCCGGCCTCCCAAAGCGCTGCTCCAGAGTTTTCAAAATAACCTCCGGGTCCGTGGCCGTGTGTAGTAGAGCGGCCACTGCATCTCGTGCTCCTCCCCTCAGGCAGCTCCTCAAACGCTGGATGTTTTCAGGTGCCGATATTCCATACATCTGCGTCGAGTCCCGCACTGCTGCATGGAATGAAAGCCACTCGTTGGTTGCGCCGGAGAAAATAGGCAGCTCGATATATCGCGGTCTTGGTCTTGTCATTTTATCCAAGGTAGCAGCCAGCTGGTCAATGCTGCTCTTTGTAGGTTTCGGCGATCTCCCTCGAGCTGTGTAAGGCTGGAGCTGCTTCGCCTCATCCTGCTTAGGCCCTTCCTCCCCCCGTGAAGTGAGTGGGTTTTTGGTGAGCCAGTTGTCCACTCTATGCAGGGATTCTTCACGAGGGAGGGCGTCAGCTAGCTGCTCGTCGTACACGCTCTCTTCGTCGTTGATGGCCGACGCCTCCACTGCTAACCTCCTCTTCACTAGGTCCGCTTCGATTTCGAGCTCCTTTCGCTTTAAGTCCGCTTCTATTGCAAACTCCTTCTGTTTTAAGTCCGCTTCCATTGCGAACTCCTTCTTTTTTAATGCGGCCAACTTTTCAGCTGCTTCTAGCTCCACCATACGTAAACGCGTTGCGGCACTCGTGGTAGATCTGTTTGACCTTACAGACCTGGCAACTGACCTTGTTGACCTCGCAGGTGACCTCGTTCTCACGTGTTCACTGCCCATTATCGTTAGCCCAGATGGGCCAGCCGTAATGGCGTCCGCTTCTCTTGAAAATGGCGACGCCGGCGGCTCTAATGACACCCTTTGTAGGCGCTCCCTTTCTATACGCGCTGCTTCTTGTAGCTGGGCTCGTCGCTGCTCTTCCACCTCGGCAGCATCACACTTGCTTCTAGTGATCACCATTTTGGGTTATAATCAATAACACCAAAGATCTCCTTCTTGACACGCCTTGACTTCGCAGATTCCCCCTTGTTGTGCTTCACTTCTTCTAGGGCCAGCACGGTTAGCTGAGCCCTCTTTTAAATGAAGCCGGTGAACCCGTGCGCGTTGTCCTCTTCTTGGCGAGATCTCAAAAGATCGTTTAGATGTTGTGCGTTGATAATCAAACACGTGCCCGAAATTAACACGTGCTCGAAGATAACACGTGCCCGAAAATAACACGTGCCCAAAATAACACGTGCTCAAAATAACACGTGCTCAAATAACACGAGCTAGTCAGGTCGTAACAGGCTTCAAACTGTTCGGCTCACTTCGTTGACAAGTCGGCTCCGCACGCTCGTTGCTTTGTTCCTTTTCTTTCTTGAATCCCGGACGACCAGGCTTGATACTGTTCTTGAATCCGTTTTTCTATATTGATAGCGGACGAACAGGCTTGATACTGATCTTGATTCCGTTTTTCTTTGTTGATACCGGACGAACAGGCTTGATACTGATCTTGGATCCGGCTCGAAGGACCAGCAGTTGTAGTGGACTGTATGATTGTTTATTTGACGATGTGGTAAAATAAAACTTCTTCGTGGTGTTGCTCCTGTTTTATTGTTACGTCTCGTAGGTGTTGCTTGCTGGAGAGCTGGAGGCCGAATGTGTCGAAGCCGGCTACCCAGCCCTCCTTTATGCCCGCGCACAACAGCGCAGGTAGTCCGGGACGCGATAGGGCCGACCGGCCAATGCGCGCCGCTGCGATCTGCCGCGTCATGCTCGCGCTTGACCGTCGGACGCCAGACACACACACTTACAAAATAATGTGGGGCCGCTGATTGGCCAGCGGTTATTGTGGGAGGTGGCTTAGTTTTAGAAAGTCCAACATCTGGCCTCCAGATGTGGACTATAGCATGGTATTTCCTGCCAACTAACCAAGTTTTAATACTAAATGAATTTATACAATGTTATAATATCTTATCCTACTTACTTATAACATGCATTTAACTAGTGTTGACATAGATCGGTCCCTACATTTGATCTACGTCCTTAACCTAGACTAAAATAGCACAAAAATACCATTCTAGCTGCTGTATAAATTACATTTATATTCCTACCTATGATGCTATATAATTTGTTACCCTGGCTGATGTACACAAAGCTACTGAAATTTCTTAATCTACGTTAAATTAACATGCAGCTATGTGGGAAATCTACTTTAATCTGTTTCCTAATACATGCACCTTATGTCATACGAAAATTGCCGTGAAGCTTGTCTAGTTTTGCGCGATCGGCGCCATGATTCCTAAACTACATGTGGCAAGATTCGTATGACATACACTCTGTTAACAAATGACAACACATACATAAGCCACCATATAGTTTGATCCTAAGTCTGCCATGAGACCTAATCAACATACAAGATACAGCGTTCCTGACGACTGTCTTACTTATAAATCACCATAGGGCTTAACCATGATTGAAGCCACTATGCGACCTATTTTACATACAGTTTACATGGAGTTTCCTATTTTAAACTACCACTGTATAATCCATATTATGTAACTACATAGCCTAATCAGTATGTTACATTCTTCTTACTTCAATTACCACGCGGGACGCTATTTGCGCATGATTTCGCCCTACTTATTAATTCACCGCGTGGCTGAGATTCATAATCATACTTACTAATAATCTAGTCTACTATTTATTGACTATCATCATACAACAATTCATGAGACACACTTTAACGTGGAATCCCAAGATGCCCTAGTCTACACGAATTGTTCTTTGTCTGAGAATAGCCGCCGCGTCCCTCCAGAGGGCGCTGCGGTCGGCGTCCGGGTTCGGTGACGTCATAGGGCGCACGAAGCTTTAGTATGACGTTACCTTACCTTAACGTAGACCACTGGACTTAAAACTACTTTTTACACTTAAATAGCCCTATTTTGTACTATAAACTACACATATTCTGATAGTACAACCCTAGAGCTATCCTACAAAAATGAAAAAACCCTTATAAGTCCATAATTATTTCTAAACATTAACACGTATTTACCATAGTTTAGTGTCACTGTTCACACACATCACACATAGTTCGGGGCATGCTCTGCGTCGTTTACAAAAGGACTCATAACAGCTGTTAACGGGATGGACTGTGTGATTTGTACAATAGCTTCAGTGGATCGGAAAACAGTATACGCTAAAGAAAATGAAATAAAGCACAAGCTGAACCAAAAAGTTTTCCATTGATAATTGATTAATTTCTTGTCATTTTCGAACCATTTATGTAGATGACTGATGCTTCTGTAATATGACATGAAGTCGTTGCTGTAACAAATGCCGATCACGACAGATGACAAAGAGTTTATGTAAGAAGAAATAGCAAAAGCACCGAAAATTAAATTTATTTGATAATCCACTCCTAGCAACAAGTATACCTCATAAATTGAGAATAAACCTTGCAACATAGTCTGAATAAGTATTTGTAACATAATAAAACGCTTCTTGATCTGCGTCTGGCAAGAAAAGTTCCTGTATATGCCTAAAAATTTCTCCATTAAGAACAAAATATTCAGCCATTTTAATGAGGACATTTTTTCGTAATGCTGTTTCTACAATGACTAAAATAAAGTATAGTATAAATATACCTCGTTGTAGAGTAGTAGTGTCTATTAGTAATTTAGATAATCGACTGTCAATCATTTGTATGACATTAAAGAATTATACGAACAATTGCTTTTCAAGGATAGCGGGCACTTACCGTCAGAGCTTAGAAGGTTTACAATAGCCAGCAGTTGCCAGCTGAGGCGAGCTGGTAACCTCCATGTTTGCTCCAAAACATGTAATAGTTATTTATTTATAGTTTTAAGTTGGTTTTTACAAACGAGTAGACGAATGTAAGCCTGAGACGAAGTCGAGGGCTTACCATAGTCACGAGTTTGTAAATACCAATCCGCACGTGTATCATACGTTTTTCAACACATTTGCGAGAAAACAGTACCTACAATAGGTAATGAAAAAAACTTATGTGCGTGTGAACTAACGGACCACACTGGTATTTCGCAAAAACAAATCGTAGGATTTTGTAGTAGACTTAAAACAATTGTAGAACAAATCTGGGAATTTATTGTCAAATACATTAAAAACTACAGTCCCTAAAGTGCGGTCCCTCAGTCCTCACAAACCATTAGCCAGATCTCGGAAAGTATCTGAAAAATTAAGGTATTGTGACTACAGATATTTAGTATAGAATTTGTAAAGATATTTACTAAAAACATACCACAGAGCATCAAAGATAAATAAATATATAACGACTAAACTGTGGTCCCTCTATCCACTCAAGAAAGATAAATATTTTAGTGAATATTACCGAATCTAATAAATAAAATCTTTCTTAATGAAAATGTATTTCTCTAATGGCAGCATATACCGAGCGGTCCACATTGCAGAAAACCTCCCAGGCTTATAATTTTTTCAGAAGGTAGTTGGTTACCCGTGTCTGTATTTGACCGAACAGTATAAAGAAACTGTAAAGTAATTGTGGATTTATAATAACAATTTCATACAAACCTAACTGTACTCACGCCAAAAGTGATAAGTAACCAAGCACGCACACTACAAAACTATATCGCTACTATTAAAACGATTAATTACGTACAGCTCACAATGACAGCCACGCACACATCGCATTCGTAGAGTGAGTGTGCTAACGTCTTCTAAATGATAGTATAACATAATTTCACGTCCAAAACTAAAGCGTTTGTAGCCCAACGAATAAGCCATATACTACTGAATAACATTCCAATCTCAGAAATTATTAAACTTTTTGCGATTTAAAATTTAGGGTTATTATATACATATGTATGTCATTTGACGTTAAGGTTTGTTTAGAGATAGTTTAGCATTGCATTGTATGATATATTTTTTTTCTCCTTACACGCGGCGTCTACTTCACTTTTTTCCAGTTCTCCTTTTGCAGGTGTGCTGGGAGAGATTGCATTAGAAATAAGCATCACCCTTGTACCTTGTACCATTATATTTATTTTTGTCAGCTTGTTATATGTGTGTAAATGAATTTTTAAATAAATAAGTTTTTTTTTTTTTATGTTTGATAGGCTCGCGCTTGACCACTATCTCACCTGATGGTAAGCGATGATGTGGTCGAAGATGGAGCACGCTTGCCTAGAAGTAACCTATTCACTCTTGACTTAAAGACTCCCAGTATATATATAAGTATATATATATTTATAAGTATACAAATATGTATTAGTACTTAATACAAACAGCCACACGGGTCGATCTTCAAGTTTAAGTAACGCTTGTGAGGTTTGTCCGTGTATGGGTCCTTGCCCATATATGTAATAATAATAATAATTTTTATTGTTCCAAAAACAGTGTTACAGATTGTTTTTCCACCAGTTAGCGATAAGCAAAAACTATGCAATACAGCAGGTACTTAATTTTAGTGGAAAAGATCATCTGTATCCCGTACTAGTTAAAAAACTGTATCACTGGAGACAGGGCCTTCCGTTTAAAATGAGTCAGCGCATTGATAGCCGATGTTTATTCTGCCTAGGGGTTGAGGATAAATTCGAAAGAGTTACCTCGCCCCTGGGCATTCAGGGCAGGGAGGAACAGGGGTGGGTTTTAGTCAGTAAGAGTCTGACACGCCCTCCCGCTCCACCCAGAACGGGAGAAGTCATTGTATGATTTCCCACATCAAAAAAATAATAATAATAATCACGATGTTTGTTGGAAAAAGCTATTGAGTAATAAAAGGATACATGAAAAAGTAGGAGCAAGTATGTATTTAAAAGGATGTAATAAAAAACAAAAAAGAAAAAAAAAAGGTGTGAGTGTGTTGTGTAGGTGTGTTGTGACGTGTGTGGTGTGTGTAAGTTGGTGCAGTAATAGTGTGTGTATACGTACGAGTGTACAGATTTCACTGTAGAACTAGATCGGTTGTACAAGAAGACTTTCAGTATCACTATATGAAAGTTGTAACAGCCAATCACGCAGCAGCAATTTGCACTTTGAGAATGAATGCTCGTAAATGTTGAGTTGTTTGTTCGCTTTGTTATAAAAACGAGGACCGAGGATATAGAAATGTCGACTAGCAAAAGTGGTCCTATGGCGTATGATGGGACATACATGGCTTTTGCGTCGTTTCTCACATGATAAATAAATGATAAATGATTTTATTATTGTAGGTAGGTTTTAACAACACTTTTACACGTCAACATTTTTTTGTCAGTTTTAGCTACATCAAGGAAAACCGTGGAGCACACCTTCCTATTCTCTAGTGTTCTCTCAATCGTATTAGTAATTCTGTGTACTTGGTCGAGCGTGGAGTGTTGTTCTCTAAATCCGAATTGATAATCGGGAATTAGATTTTCAGATTCAATAAGAGGTTTCAATCTCTTTAGAAATAATTTCTTAAATAGTTTGGACAGCACAGGTAACAGTGAGATTGGTCTGTATGATGTTATTAAATTAGGTGGCTTCCCAGGCTTGGCTATCATGATGACTTCAGCTACTTTCCACATGTCAGGAACGTGTTTTAACCGAAATGCAGCATTAAGAGGCGTGGTAAGCTTAACTATGGCTTTACGTGAAAGATTTTGTAAAACTTCTCCTGTAATTAAGTCGTAACCAGGTGATTTTCTACGATTAAAGTTCTCGCTTCTCTAGACACTTCTTTCGGGGTAACCAACTTAATATCTAAACTGTTCTGTACACCCTGAATTAACCTCGCATTGTGAGTCTGGGCTTCATTTGGTTGGAATATTTGTTCTAAATGCTCAGCGAATCGATTTCTTAATTGTATAGTTTCTTAGCAGTTTAAGTTATATTTAAATTTCTAATTATTTTAGCCAAGAGGCTAGATCGTAATGTAAAAAAAGTATTACCTATTGTGATACTTTATACAAGAAAAAAAAAAAAGTTGTAGCTAGATGAGGCCGGTGGCGAGAACCCTCTATACCTTGGAGAGTTCCTTAAGCCATTGGCTGTGGCTTTCATTTATAGATCTTTGGCAGAGGTTAAGGGTAATCAGAAGCCTGAAAACCTGACAACCTGTCTTACCGAAGGATACTGTGATACCTGATAGTTACTGAAATGTGGAGGTCTCAAAGACAGTGTTCTGACCTCCACAACTCATTAGCACTACAAAAAAAAATCAATACTCTTACCAATAATCATAGTATAGTAAAGTTGTACCAACACACGGCGGAACTTCACTCCTTGGTTCTTCGCCATCTGACCAGCAACTAATGGCATCATCATGACTACTATGAAACTTAAGAGAATAATCGCAACTTTCGTGTTCTCAGAGGTGTTGCCTATCGCCCAGAGGACACGGTGGAGCAAGCGGTCTGCCCCGCTTGGGCGGAGCACCGCCGTGACCTCGTGGATGCGATAGGTGGCGGCGACCTCTTGCACCCGGCCCTGGTTCAGGCCATGGTACGTGTGATGTAGGTAATTCTATATTTTATATTCATAGCAATAAGTGGGTATGTACAACTTTGCATGTGTGAGTCAGTCTCTCAATAAAGCTGTTACGCGATTGACGTGGTTTTACTGCCGCCGATTCCCCGGGGTTCCCAGTGTCCGGAGATCCTTCAGTGGCGACGATTAAGTGATTACACGCGTGTAAATTTTATATTGCGACCAGAAAACTCTAACGCTGCAAGAACGCTGTTTTATAAATACAATTTCAATTTATTTGGATGACTGTGACTGCAGGACTTTCTTTCTGCCGTTTATGATTGCTTTTCTTATTTTAAATCTGTTACTATGACAAAACTCGTTAAAGAAAGTAAACTAATTAAATTGAATAGCACTACTTATTATGAGGGGATGGCCATCATCCCTCCTATTAACATAAGAGAGAACCTGGATCACCTCCTCCGGTTCATCTTAGGAAAAGTTTCGCTCAGCTTCCTTTAGAAAACTTGCCAAAGTGACCTTCATTTCGCAACCTTCATTTTCGAATACATTATCGAAACTGTGATCAAATTGGATGCAATTTTTACTCGATTGCAATTTGACATCGTGATCACTTTGCGATTCTAATATAATCATATTCGTATTTTGGTTCTCTGACACTATTCAATCTGCCTAGCCTTTTCCCAACTATCTCGGGGTCGGCTTCCAGTCTAACCGGATGCAGCTGACTATCAGTATTTTACATGGAGTGATTGCCTATCTGACCTCCACAACCCAGTAACTGGGTAATACGATACCCCTTGGTAAGACTGTTTGTCAGACTTTCGGGCTACTGACGACCCGTAACGACTGTCAAAGATCCACGATTGACAGCCGGGACTAACGGCTGAACGTGCTTTCCGAGGCACGGAGGAGTCTCGGTATGTAAAGATGGTCACCCATCCATGGACCAACCCCGGCAAGCGTAGCTTAACCTGATGGACCGACCCGTGCGACTGTTATTACTTTAGACACGAGCTCCTCCTCTGAAACACAATGAATAGATTGATTGGAATTGCTTGGAATTGGAAAGCTGCTTCTATGTTTTCGTCCATAAAATTTATTTCCGTCTCCTCATCAATTCGGTTGCTCTCTCCACAGCTCTGCTCATCATCGACTGTCAATCTCTCCCTTTTATAAAATATGAATTAATAAAACCACTTTTTAAAATAGATGAACTTGGTGGGGCTGTGGCTGCATCAATGATGACCTTGAAAATATCAACAAGTGGGCAAAATCCTTTGGACTCTTACTAAACCCAAATAAATCTCAAGCGCTCATTATTGGTGGCAAATACATGCTCAACCTATTAGATCACTGGTCGCTCCCACCAGTAGTGTACGATTCAGTGCCCATATTATACTCCAAAAGCGCTAAAAACCTGGGCGTCCACATGGACTCTAAACTCTCTTGGGAGGTACATATTGCTGATGTGAGTAGGAGGGTCTTCTACTCCTTTCAGTCTCTTAAACGTCTCCAAAAAATCTTACCATTTCGCACTAAGGTTTCTCTTGCTCAATCTCTCCTACTACCGCTCATAGACTATGCGGATGTCTGTTTCCTAGATGCTACGGAGGTACTTTTAAACAAACTTGAACGACTGCAAAATTTGTGCATCCGCTTTATTTTTGGCCTCCGCAAATACGACCATGTGTCGGAGTTTCGGACTAGATTAGGGTGGCTGCCAATTCGGCGTCGGCGAGATACCCATATCCTATCCCTTCTTTATACTATTCTGCACAATCCTATTTCTCCTCAATACCTTCGTGAACGCTTTGAGTACCTCGTTCCGAGAGGTAAACTCTGTCGCACCACCTCCTCTCTTCTCCTTTGTACTCCGCGTCACACTTCCAGCCGCTATAATGGCTCCTTTTCAGTGACTGCAGTGCGTCTCTGGAACTCTCTTCCACACTCCCTACGCGACAGCCCTTCTCTGAATGCCTTAAAGAGGAAAATAAAAGAGTACTTCCTTTCTCAATGACATATTATTACGGTATATATTGGTGTATATTTGTATATATTAGTATATAGTATTTTGTATGTATTTTATGTATAGGGCTTATTTATATAAGTTTATATTGTACACAATCTTACCCTCGAATGTGACCTCACTCTATCACTCAAAGGTTTGCTGGGAGAAAACTCAACTTTGGGTTAAGCTCGCCTTTGTACATGAACTGTGTAATGGCTTTATTTTATGTTAAGATTTGGTGTACAATAAAGAATTAAGTTAACCACTTAGCTTTTCTTTTATTTTTGTACGCGGCACACGCCACCATAATGTCGGGGACTGAAATCTGTGTACCTTTATATGTGGGGGCGGGGTTCCCTCTATCTGGCAGAATCATGATGCTTCGATATTTATTTGGCATAACACATTTGGCATAACCTTCTTAAAACGAAAATGTTAAGGCATAAAAATGATTAAATATAATTATTGTTTGGCCGAATGTTTGTATGTTTTAACGCTCACCACAGCAAGCCGAAGCTGCTGTAGTGAGCGTTAAAACCATCTGCGACGATTTGCTCGCGTGGGACCGCCAGAGCCTCACAGCGCCGAAGCCGTGACAGAAATCATGCCTGCTGCATTTTGCATGCTGTTCGCTGCATGTTTGCTGCATGCATGGTGTACGCTTGTTTGCATGCTGCATGCTTGCTGCGTGCATGGCGTATGCTTGTTTGCATGATGTATGTATGGTGTATGCTTTTTTGCATGCTTCTTATTACTATGGTAAGAAATAAAAAATTATTCAAACTTTGAATTTTCTGTATTGTGATAGATAAGTCTTTCAATAAATATGGATATGATATGTATGCCAAAAGATGATTCTAGCTGCAAATTTTCTTGAGATATGATATTTCTGCCTTTTAATGACTGCCGATATGAAATGTATGCCAAAAGACGATTCTGACTGTGAACTTTCTACGATATGATGGTTCAACTTTTTAATTATAAAAGAAAATATATGAAATTTATGCCTAAAGATGATTCTGACTTACAAAGTTATGAGTTTTGAATATATGATAAATGAGTGTTTGCTAAACGATTTTCTGCGAAATGAAGTTTATGCTATCCGCTGTTATGCAAAATAATATTATGTACATACCTTAGACTATGAAAGGATAAAGACGAAGCGTGATTGAACATTTACATGAAGCTCGATCGTGAGAATGTGTGTGTGACTTTGACAGCGATGGAATGTTGCCAGATATTTTTTTTTACCCTGAAAAGCAAGCTTGATTATGCGTGTTATTGGATCTATTACTGACTGCAATATTATTGATTAATACTTTATCAAATTGAACGATCTACTTAGGAAGGGCACATACACCACAACACGACACAACGAGACAACTCTAATAATAATAACAGTTCTTCTTCCCTAGTCGTTGGAAATACTTTTCAGTAGTATATTTTGTTCTAGTACCTACCTACCGAATAAGCCTTAAAACGACGTTGACCGAGAGTTGATTTTTGATACACCCAGATAACATAAATTGAGAATAAAGTTGAAGAAACCGGATCTTCACTTAAAAAATAATGTAAACGTAATGAAAGTGTTTATTGTTACTGCGTCTCTTTGTGTACATAAATGATTAAATAAATAAATAATAAAATTTTACAGCAAAAAATCAGACACCTCAAAAACAGAATCTTGTCCCCTATAAAAATCATTAATAACTTAAAAATGCAATATTTCGTTGACACGGATTTATATCATTAACCCAAGACATGATTACACATAATAAATTTATTTAACAATTTTAATCGAAAACAGGCAAAAAGAGATTGATTAAATATACTTAAGAAATTTTGTCTAACTCTCAACTATTACTAGAAAAAAAATAAAATAGAAATCATTTATTCGACACAGACACAACACAACAGCAACAAACAAAAGGAAAAAAGAAGTACACAAAGAAACAATAAAATTGTGCTGAGCGTGCCCATACCGAAAGGGTTACCATCTCAGCATTTGCCAACTGCTTTGTTTTTTTTACTCGCCAAAGGCTTATGAATACGATAGACATACGAGTACATTCGAAACATGTCTAACACCCATTCATTTTTCGTCGTAAGTCTCTTGGAAATCTAAAAAAGCAAATAAGCATAGCAGCTAATACCATCCACACTAATTTGGAAATTTACCCCTTAATTCTTTATTGTACACCAAAAATTTCACATAGTATTTAGTGGTTACACAATGCATGTACAAAGGCGAGCTTAACTCAATGTTGAGTTTTCTCCCAGCAAACCTTTGAGTGATAGAGAGAGATCACATTTGAGGGTAGGATCCAGTGCACAAAACATATAAACCTACATAAATAATTCCAAATGTATATATCTACATACTAATAAATACCAATATATACTAATATTATGTTAATTTGAAAGGAAGTGCTCTTTGATCTTCTTCTTGAAGACATCTAGAGAAGGACTGTCGCGTTGTGAGTGTGGGAGAGAGTTCCAGAGACGCACTGCAGTAACAGAAAAGGAGCCATTATAGCGGCTGGAAGTGTGACGTGGAGTACGAAGGAGAAGAGAATTGACAGTGCGACATAGTTTACCCCTCAAGATGAAGTACTCAAACCGTTCACGAAGGTATTGAGGAGAAAAATAATTGTGCAGGATAGTATAGAGAAGAGATAGGGTATGGGTATCTCGCCGACGTCGAATCGTCAGCCACCTCAATTTGGTCCGAAACTCCGACACATGGTCGTATTTGCGGAGGCCAAAAATGAAGCGGATGCACAAGTTCTGCAGTCGCTCGAGTTTATTTAGGAGTACCTCCGTAGCATCTAGAAAACAGACATCCACATAGTCGATTAGCGGTAGGAGAAGAGATTGACCAAGAGTGACCTTAGTGTGAAATGGTAAGAATTTTTGGAGACGTTTAAGAGACTGAAAAGAGTAGAAGACCCTCTTACTAACATCTGCAATATGTACTTCCCAAGAGAGGTTAGTGTCCATATGGGCGCCTAGATTTTTAGCGCTTTTCGAGTATAATATGGGCACCGAATCATACACTATCGGCGGGAGAGACTGGTGATCTAAAAGGCTGAGCATGTGTCTGCCACCAATAATGAGCGCTTGCGACTTAGTTGGGTTCAGTAAGAGTCCAAAGGATTTAGCCCACCTGTTGATATTCCCTTTATCATCTCATAATTTATTACCATGCAATACTGATGCCTAACGTCACCCAATAAAGTACCGATGGCATATTTTATAATCAAGCAAATACGATTAAAATTCATTACTGACTTGTGAGAAGTGATTCCATTAGCCTTCTTATAAGTTGTGGTGTTATTTTTACGCTTGTTACGATGCCATGATGCTGGCTCAGCACACTTGCAAACAAGCGCGAAGCATCAAATTCCATGAGTAGCGCTTCCCACGGTAACGACGATTCCCTTGGCTTTTTCCATCCTAACATCGGTGGGAACGGACACTCGCGCTAATCGCGTACCTATAGTTTTATCTACTTTTATTTTACATTTTGATAATTTTTAAGAACCTTTTTTTGAGAACTTTTGTAAACATTAATTAAACTTTTTACTATATGAAACAGACTTTATTCTAAAAGTTTCCCGACACGCCCCTACACACGTATTTGGCGCAGTCGGAAGTCGTCAAGGACTTTAAAAGTGTTGTCGTTGTGTGAATCACCCAAAAATCGGGCATCGCCGCGTCGACCGTCCAGGCGAAGAACCTTTGGAGGCCAGTCGGGAAAGCTGCTGTTGCGGACATCGAGACTTCCAAAAATCGATGGATCGACGCTCGCCAGCAATAGTACAAATGTAAGTGAATTACATACATTCTTAATAATTGTATGCTATATTTTTTACGCAGTGTACTATAATTTTTCAAGATTTTTCACCCACGTAGTAATAGGGACCTTAGTCCTAGTAGGCGAGCTCAACTTCGGATAACCCGAAGTGACGCCAATCGTAACCTTGAACTTTTAAGCGACTTAGATTTAGAAACTATGACTGAACAAAACCATAGTTCACAACCATCTTTGAGTCAGACGAGTCAGATGGCTTCGTCAGACTTAACTGATAAGATTTATAAATCTCTTAGATTAGTTCCAGAGTTTAATGGTAACCCTAATGTTTTGACCAGATTTTTAAATTTATGCGACGAGTTAGTACTCACTTATGTCAGTACGGAACCAGGAAGTAGACTCTCGAATTTGGCTCTGATTAATGGAATTTTAAACAAGATAACTGGTACTGCTGCACGTACTTTGTCAACTAATGGAATTCCTAGTGATTGGCAGGGCATAAGAACCACGTTAATTAATAGCTTTTCAGATCACAGGGACGAAACTTCGTTATATACCGATCTATCTCTTTTAGTTCAAGGCAATGATATTATGCAAGTATACTACGAAAAAGTTCAACATTTGTTGTGTACTATAATAACGTATATCGAGTTGCATGAATCTGTAGGAACCACTGTGGAAGCAAAAAGAACTCTTTATAAAAACTTAGCTTTGCAGACATTCTTGAGAGGTTTAGATGAACCGCTAGGTTCTAGGGTAAGGTGCATGCGACCTTCATCTCTCGAAAGTGCCCTTGAATTTGCCCAAGAGGAAGTAAATGTTCTCTATTTACAAAAAAGAAATAAATCACTACCCGCGAAGAAAAATCTATATAATTTTTACGAACAAGCACCTAATACTTCTAACACACTAGCGCAGAAAATCCCGTTCTAGATATTCCGATATCAGATGAACCTTTAAATAAATTTAAGAGACAACTGGTAATCAAAATAATAAGCGGTAATTCTAAAACTAGACCATTAATAACCGAACCTTTTCAGTCTATGCAAAGAACTTCAGTAGAAATTAGCGAACATAATTTGCAAACTAATGTTATAAACATCATAAAATCTCACATTGATCCAAAAATCCGTACCTACTGCTATTCTAGTAAGCCCCATCGAAAAAATGCTCGATATAATACCAATCTTGCAACAAACTTTTGAAAGTTCATCTGTGAACTTAGTAATTCTAGTTAAACATGAGGTAACCAATGTTAATGACCTTTCGAACCAATTAGATATAATAAAGAAATATCATGAAGGCCAGACTAATCATCGTGGAATTACGGAAACCTATCTTTCATTATCAGAACGTTATTTTTGGCCTAAAATGAAAACCGAAATTACAAAATTTATTAACGAATGTAGCATATGCAGATGCGCAAAATATGACCGCAACCTAATACGCCCACAGTTCAGAATTGTTTCTCCACCAACTAAACCGTTTGAATTAGCACACGCGGATCTTCTAACTGTTGACCATGACAAATATTTAACTATTATAGACTCATTTTCTAAGTACGCGCAAGCCTATCTTTTACCCGATTGTACCTCACCCAATATATTAAAAGCATTTTTACACTTTAGTACTCATCACGGTTTCCCTTTAAATCTAACAACCGATCAAGGCACCGAATTTAGCAATCAAGTCATATCAGAATTTCTCCGTTTGCATAATATAAAACATCATATGACTAGTGCATATGCATCTAATGAGAATGGTTTAATTGAACGTTTCCATAATACGCTTTTAGAACACTTACGGTTACTAAAAATGCAGCACAAAAATGAACCCAATCGAAATCTTATACCGTACGCATTAATTGCTTATAATAATTCCATCCATAGTCTAACCAAGTGTAGGCCATTTGATGTTATTTCTGGTCACTTCGACCCTCGAAATCCTATCAGTTTAAATATGACGGACCGATATCTTCAAACTTACATTCAAGAACATCGTGGTCAAATGGAAACAGTTTATAAAATTATTCATGATTCTGCATTATCCAGTCGCGAAGACATAATGACTCGACGTAATGTCGATAGGGAACCAGTTTTAGATTGTGAACAAAATCAAATAGTTCACATACGTAATCCAATGGCAAGTAGGCAAAAATTGGCACCTCGTTTTACTCAGGACAAGGTCGTTAAAAATTTACCTATACATATTTACACCGCAAAAAGTCGTGGCCCGGTAGCAAAATCTAGGTTGAAAAGACCACCGAAAAAATGATAGTTTTCGTATCATTGTTTCCTAACCTTCAAGAAATCGAGTCACATGTGAACGTCATAAAATCCCAACTTACAGATACCTACTACTTTTAAACTATCCCATACATACAGCTCTCTCTTTAAATATTAAACTAGGCACCTATATGCAAAGTTAGATAAAGTTTTAATGCAATTAGATACCTTAAGGCCATCTAAAACTAAAAGAGGTCTGATTAATCCTTTAGGCACAATTATCAAAAGTATTTCTGGTAATTTGGACAATGAAGACGCCTTGAAATTTGAAAATGCATTACGAACCTTGAATAAAAATGATAAAATTTTGTCGCAATCATTGAACAAGCAATTACCTTATATAAAGAGATGACGATACAGCAGAATCAAATTATCCGGAATATTTCATTAAATCAAGTTAAATTGGAAAGAGCTCTTACTTTTGTCATGAATATGACTAATGATAATGAGCGAATCATTCACTACGTTCATCTTGTACAACTTTTTGCAATATTAAGCGAAAATGTTCAAGAACTTTTGAGCGAAATTGACAGAATAGAAAATATATTGGCATTTGGTAGAAATAAATCAGTTCATCATTCAATACTTTCTGTTAAAGATGTAAGAAATATCATAAACCAATTAAAACGCACTTATAGATCTGATCAAATAATTGACGTCGACATCAGAGATTATTACGAAATTCTTAGCCTAGCTTCATACTTTACAGAGTCGACAGTTGTAATAGTCCTAAAGTTTCCTATTACGTTTAGCATAGAATATCAGTTATATGAATTATGTCCCGTTCCAAATAAGGACAGCCTAATTATAGTACCAACTGCACCTTATATAGCATCCAATTCTCAGGAATATGTGTATATGGAGGCTGAATGCCCGAAGGTCAGTTCCTGGCACATATGCGAGCAGAAAATCGTCCACCGGATCTCGTCAAGGTCAGACTGTATTCAAAAATTTATACAATCTCAGGAGATAGATGGAACGTGCAAACCCACGCCTATCTCTCTGACTAAGGAGGCTCTGATTGAGTTGGATAGCTATCACTACATCATTACGTTCCCCAATAGTACGAAAGTTCAACTATCCTGCGGTAAAGAGCGATTTGAAATGTTACAGGCAGTTTTATGGTCAACGTCCCTCAAGGCTGCAAGATTAAAACCCCCGAACTTAGTATAATAAACCTAGACAATAAATTAGTCGGAAAACCATTAGATCTCATGGCTCTACCACATTATGAAACACCAGTAAAGACACGGAGTTTCACTCTAAAGACTACAGATTTAACCAGCCTTCGGAAAATACAGAACCAAATCACTTCACAAGATGAAATTAAAGTCGAAACACTGGACACTATCGGAATCTACCATACGACAATTCCATTCTACATACTTATATTGTTTGGTACATGTGCACTGAGCATCATCTATGTCATTCGTCGCCGTCGAGCTGGGAGAATTAACATTACCACACAAACTAACACCGAATTAACGGAAGATGAAAGAAGAGCCGCAACTTTTGGCGTCAAGGTCACCAAATAGTTGCTTGTCTGGCAGGGGAGGTGTTACGATGCCATGATGCTGGCTCAGCACACTTGCAAACAAGCGCGAAGCATCAAATTCCATGAGTAGCGCTTCCCACGGTAACGACGATTCCCTTGGCTTTTTCCATCCTAACATCGGTGGGAACGGACACTCGCGCTAATCGCGTACCTATAGTTTTATCTACTTTTATTTTACATTTTGATAATTTTTAAGAACCTTTTTTTGAGAACTTTTGTAAACATTAATTAAACTTTTTACTATATGAAACAGACTTTATTCTAAAAGTTTCCCGACACGCCCCTACACACGTATTTCGCTGTTTAAAGTTTGTTTTTACGACAGTGAAAACACAGTGACATTTCTAGCGGTCTGAGTGACACTGAACGTAACGATGACGTATCGGCTTCTTATTTTGTCTATGTGAGCTTATTTCGCGTGTACAGATACAAACCAGCTTCTCACTCTGGTACTTCAGATTGGAGGATTTGACACTTCGTCTTTAATGTCATTTCACATTGTAAAATTACTAAGATACTGTAGCATCGATCCTTCTTGGTTTCGACAGACTGGTCGATTTGTTATACTTGTGAAGGATCATTTGAATGTAGAATGGGTTTAAAAGTAAAGAAAATATTGTTTGGTATAAGTTAAGTAGGTATAATATGTCATGAGCTGTAATGGAATTAAGTCGATTCAAAATATAATTTATTATGATGTGATTGTTTTAATGAAAACACCAGGTAAAAAATAAGCACGGGTCTAACTTTTATAGCAGAATTTTTTATGTAACTTTTGTATTTAATTTTTTTATGTATGTACCTTAGACTTGGAAAGGTTAGTAAAATTATACAATTAAATGACATGGTTAAACTGCAGTATGACAATAACATAGTTGGCAGCCAGCGTCAGCATAACTGGCAGCATGTACATCCCTGCACGAATCTTGGTCGTTAGCTTGATCTCTATTGGTTTTTTCTTTATTAAACGAATGAAGTCCTTTATCAATTTCGCTTCGGCTTCACCGGAACCTAAAACAATAAGGTCAGTGTTTTTAACCTTCCATATTAGTGCCTAAAATCGGTAGTGTGCACACTTATGCCAATAACTGAATAGATTTACGTACCAATTGTCGAATGAACAATACAAACAAATTAATATTTGAATAAATATTTTATTGCAACATATTCTCACCAGTGATCATCGTATTGTAAAGTCGAACCAACACCCGGTGGAACTTCACTCCTTGGGTCCTCGCCATTTGACCAGCAACTAACGGCATCATCATGACTACTACGTAACTTATCAGAATAATCGCAATCATCTTGTTCTCATACTCGTAAGCATCGCGTACCTGCAATTAATCGAATAAATAAAAACCTTTCTCATGTTTCATATAAGGCAGGCTATTAGGGAAAGAAAATAATAAGATATACACTTACTTCCAACAACTTTAAGCCAATTTGATACGTCGACAAAATGTACTGAGCTATTGACAATATCAGCGAAAAGAAAAACTGAAACAAGTATCAAACAGTATACTGCATGTTCACACACTTATCTGGTCACACATAAAAATTACGAGGCCGTACACGAAATTTTGCCGATTTCGCTGATTTACGTGATTTTACAGTTAAAATAATGTATTTCAAAAAGTTTTAATGCAGAACATGAAAGATCATTTCAATTATGAAAAGAAAAGAGATAAAAATAAATAAAAAAACTAGCTCATACATTAGAGCTAGTTTTTTTTTTTTTTTTATCTCGTTTATTCATCTTTCTTACTTATTAAATACATTTTTAAATATTTCTTAAAAAAATATATATAAAAAACATTTAAGAACAGTAGCCCACCGGTATCGGGAACAGGGTTCAAGCTACCGGCGGTCAGGGCTCCAGAGAGAGAGAAACCGCCTAACAATGCAAGCCGTGTCCAGAAGTACAGCTTTCTGAATCAAGCCCTTGATCCAGCCGCCTAACGAGAGCCTCCTGAGATGTTGGTCGAGGCTCGTGGCTATTAAGCCATTGGCTGACACGACTATCGGTACAATGATCGCTGAGTCCACATCCCACATATTGACAACCTCGCGAGCCAAATCAATGTACTTGATTTGTTTAGCTTTCTCGGCTTTCACGGAGGCCAAAGAAGCGCTCCCTCAACGATTGCTTCGTGTCAGTGGCATTCATACCCAATGCTTCCGACATACCCAAATACTTATAGGTTTCGTTTGGAGAGAGGGATCTCATGTTTATGGAATCCGAGACTTGAGTTCCCACGGATTCCACAATCTCCCCTCGCTTTACATGCATGACTGCACATTTGCCCACACCAAACTCCATTCTGATGCCACTACTGAAGGTTTCAGTTACCTTCAGTAGCTCCATCAGTTGCAGATTACTGGGAGCAAAAAGTTTCAAGACATCCATGTAAAGGAGGTGAGATATAACCTGACAACCTCTCTTCAACCGATAGCCTAACCCTGAATTCTCCAGGAGTGTGCTTAGAGGATTCAAGGCCAGACAAAACCAAAGCGGCCTCAAACTATCACCCTGGAACATGCCTCGCTCGATCCTTATCGGTTCGCTATTCCTCTGGATTTGTCGACATCCTGGATAGCGAAGGGCCGTCCTCTATTGACCCATTCATGATATCAGGAAGGTGCGTAGTGTTGCATCAACTTTATACAATTCCAGCACCCTCATGAGCAATGTATGAGGAACTGAGTCATAGGCCTTCTTATAGTCTATCCAACATGTCGACAGATCCTTTCGGGAACGCCGAACCGGTTGGCTAATGGTTATATCAAATTGGAGAAGCTCCATAGTACCGCGGGACCCATTCCTACATCCATTTTGAGAGGTTGACATAATACAGTTACTATCTATATGTGTGTAGCGACATCTATGACGCCGCACACGAACTAAAAATAGCAAGAATTCTACATCACGCAAGCAGAGTTCTCCGCGCAATTTGAACATATACAACAGTCCGAAATCAACCATTGGGCAGTTGCCCGGACCAGACACAACACCCGTCTGGTCGGAGGATCCTCCCTTTTCAATGGAGGTTGTGGAACTTTACACCCTGTTCCACGTACCTCCACACTGGTGACCCTCGACTATGAACGTCAGCGCAGCCTTCGTGCAGCTACTTCAGCGTGACGTCATCATCATCGCTTCCTTCAAGCTCTTGAGCAACGAGTCATACAGCCAGCCAGTACCAACGGCTTCTACGGGTATCCTGACCACCAGCATGCAGCGGATGCGCATTCCCGGTCAGCATCCTCAGCCTCTTTCATCACCATCAACCTCATCACCGATCTTGGCGCAGCAAACAGCACCTTCGGCCGGTCGAAGAACCTCTCCTGATCGACGCCAGCAGTCAAGCCACTACGTCGCACAGCACCGCTCCGACCCAGTGGAGCCTGCAGCATCATCCCGGCTCACTGGGACATCATCACCCCGACTCACTGGGGCATCATCCCGACTCACTGGGATAGCAACACCCCGACTCACTGGGGCATCACCGCAGACAGTTCCGACTCACCGTGAACTATGCGGCTCTTCCGATTCCGACTCACTGGAACCAACCTTCCACTGGCCCGGCAAGCATCACAAGATGTATGGACGACTCATCAAGAACCATCGATCTCCGATCTCCGGAGGGGAGTGATGTAGCGACATCTATGACGCCGCACACGAACTAAAAATAGCAAGAATTCTACATCGCGCAAGCAGAGTTCTCCGCGCGATTTGAACATATACAACAGTCCGAAATCAACCATTGGGCAGTTGCCCGGACCAGACACAACACCCGTCTGGTCGGAGGATCCTCCCTTTTCAATGGAGGTTGTGGAACTTTACACCCTGTTCCGCATACCTCCACATGTGTGTTCTCAAAATGGATGTATAAACCGTCGGTAAGCACGTGATCGGTCTATAATTTTTAGGTTCTGCAGTACTGCCTGTTTTATGAAGCAGGTGGGTTATTCCTGTTGTAAGGAACTCGGGTAGCGAACCAGACTCCAAGGCTGCCTGGTATTGAGATGCCAAGCGAGCGTGCGACCTTTGTAGCCACTTTATCCAAAAATTGTGCAGCCCGTCCGGCTCTGGAGATATCCAATTAACCAACGGACGGACTGCACGGGCTACATCAAGGGGGCTGATAGTGATTGCCCCCATTTCTGATATTGGATCGCACGCTCGCTCAATCTCCCGAGTCCAGTCATCTTCGGTATGACAGACAGGCACCGACCAGATGCTGCGCCAGAACGAGTATATGGCGTTATAATCCGGCAGGTGCGTATTAGTCACACCTTGTTCCGGTCACTCCCAAGTCCTATATACCCACCTTTCATTACTCCGGAATGTGCGATTCTGCGTGTATCGCTCCACCCGCCGTTTATACCTACGGATGCGGTTTGCCCATGCATACACCTTCTGCCTCAGGAAGTCAATGGGCGAATGTCGATGACATTGTGACACGGGACATATAATCTCGGGAGCTGACATCAGTCCCTGAAAAAACCCGTCTCACAAAGCGCATCACTCTTGGACGAGTGTTGCCCTCCCTGAAGCAGATTAGTTTGTCGACGAGTGCTCTGGCCCCACCAACACGACACTCAATCCTACGCTGCCAGATCGGCACGGCTGATATCGGTCTTGTAGCTCGTCATTAGGGAATTTGCCGTGATCTACACGACATGCCGCTACAGCCGCGCAGTACATTATCTAGTGTGTGTCGGTGAGGTCAGGACAACTGCGAATCTAGAGCAGCTACCAGCGCCTTATTCCTATTATGCAAGGGCAAACGAGGCAAGCGTGGTCTAAGTTCGGGTGGCATGTTGCGATATTCCCGAATAGCACACTCCAAACCTCCACTCCTCAATTCGTCATTGCACTGGGTACTTACGTTTGTAACCATGTCACAACACTCCTCGTCAGCGAGGCTGGGAGTATGGTTGGATGGTGGTACCACCACTGGTACCACAGTCTGCAACGGAGGGGCAATGACATGGCTACCCATTTCAATTCGGATGCGATCAAGTACAGTATCATCCAACATATGATTACGCTGGATGACCCGCACCTGATCCGACAGTCGTCTGACCGAAACGTTGACGGCTGGCTCAAGTACCTGAAACAACGAGAGCATCCGAACACGGTACGCGGTCGGGTTGTTACCTCCCTCTGTAGCCCCATAGTATGAGCGCATAACATTATTGTCGATGGATTGTGTCCATCGCATGCGCTTCACACTTCCGCTGGGAGCCGGGACCCTATCAGAGGCCGGTGGGCCTCGAGCTCCTAAGCTGCTCGGCGGCCAGCGTCCTCCCCGTCGACGCGCTGGTGGTGGTGTCGTCGGCGGCGAGAAGAATTCGTCGCCAGACCTCGACGCAACTGCCGCGGTCGGTGTTACAGCGCTCATGGAGGGCCTGGATTCCGGCGGCAGCGAGGCGGAGCTGAGCGACGAGGCCGGAGGTGGTGGGTGTGCTCTCCGCGCTGCAGCTCTCGTCAATATTTTTCTCTTCTCACTGGTCCATTTATTCGTCCGTTTTTTAGTATTCATATATTGTAGGTACTATTGCAGTTTTTGTATGGTCTTGCAGGCGTTTTTGGATGTTTAGAATAAGTTATTTTGTTGATGAAATCAATGCATATTTTATGCAGAGACAAATTTAGCTGTCAGTTCGAAGCCAAACTTTCGTGTACGGCCTCTTAAAAGATTCCTGGGTGAAATGTTGAACTTTATATATATGTACCTGGCGTCCAAAGCATATCATTACTTTTTCACAACAGTTAGCAAAATCTCGATAAAGCTCAACCCATTCTTGAATCTGTTGACTTGTGATATCATATTGCACATCTGAACTTATATCACAACTCTTTACTCTCTCCTGAACTGATGATATCAACGAAGTCAAGCATTTGAGAAAATTAATCAATATCATAATAACGACAAAAAATACTAGGTATTCAAATACAATTGTAATTTTTATAAACGCGAATGATACCAGAAGAGGAACTATAATTATTGAAGATTCTGGTGAATGGTATTGTTTTAGGAGTTCCATAAATCTGTAGAAATGAATCATAATAGAAAATAAAACGAAAGTTACGCAGAACCAGAATATGTTCTTTAAAGAATCAATAACTTTTGCATAATCTTTAAACCATTCAGAGACACGACTGATGCTTTTATGAAATGACATGAAGTCGCGGCTGTAACAGATACCAGTCACGATTGATGACACATAGTTTACATAAGCTGCAGCAGAAAAACTAGAAAAAATAATTTTAAATTGATAATATTCATCTCCATCAAATAACTTATGTTCCGCAAGAACTGTGACTATGGCGTGCAATAATGATTGGATGACTATTTGTGAAATAATAAAGCATTTTTTTATCTTCTTTTGGCTATAATAATTTCTGTATATGCCTAATAGATTCTCCATGCGCAGTAAATTGTTCAACCACTTTATCGGAGACATTTTGTTTGCTATGTTGTGTCAACCACAATATTTTATAAACAGTAGCAAAACCTTGGTAGCTTTTAATAACTAGTAGTGGACAATTTCCTTCCGCAATTCCATAATTAATTGACGATCAGTCACTTGATAACACAACATTATTAAAATTTATTCTACAGCACACATCACTTCAATTATTACAGCTGTGCTTAGCTCAGAAATATTACAGAAAACCTTGTTTGGCTCCGGTTCGATCCCCATTTTTAGGGTTCCGTACCCGAAGGGTCCAAACGGAGCCCTATTGTTGTCACTCACGTGTCCGTCTGTCCATATTCCGTCTCTGTCTCTCTCCGTCTCTCTGTTCACAAAATTTTGTTACGAAGAATTTTTTACATGTCTGCTGGAGCATGAACTGACGACTTCTATCCTATTAGGAGGAAAAATGTCGCATCCTTAACAAGCAAAATGAGGGCTAGCAGCAACAGTAGTATAAATTATAATTATGTGTACTTAATTAATCCTAACCCATAGTTGATAAGTTTTGTTTGTTTTACTAACCAGGGACCAATGTTGTCAAATTAAATAAAATATATTATTATTATTTATGAAGTTTAATGAAATAAACTTAAATCCACTCATGTATTGACACATAATAAAATTATACACATCTTTCAAAGTATTGTTATGAAATACACTATCCAGCTTAGGGTTAAATGATATGGTTAAATTGCAACATTATAATGAGATAGTTGACAGCTATTGATAGTATAACTGGCAGCATGTACATCCCAGCAGGAACCTTGGACAGTAACTTGATCTGTATTGGATTCTTCTTTATCAGGCGAATGAAGTCCTTAATCATCTTCCCTTCAGCTTCACCTGAATCTGAAAAAAATACCATACGTACCATAGCGGTACAGACGAGTATTTTGGTCTCTCAAATTAATAGAAATAGTAAATAATAATAATAATTTATTTCTCAATATTTAACATTAAAAAAAAAGTTTACACGACAATAAAAGGCTTAACCTCTTAGGCTCCGCGGACAAACCCAGGTTGTCGAATTGAAGCCCGACGACAACCCGGGCTGTCAGTCGATTTTTTATTTATTTTTTCACTTATTTAAATTTTTTTTTCAAACTCACAGGTGAATTTCGGAGCCTTAAAGGAGATATACAATAATTAAAACCCCTGACTTCTAAACTAGGTTTATGTACCTGTATATTAGAAGCCAGTGAATCTTTGAAATTTCGAGTGCAGTATATGCCTCTTACGTTACACCTAGATAGGACACGAGTAGGTACCAACGTACAATAATCTATCATGTCAAGTTCAAGAGAAACAAAAAAATACATTAAGAAAAAATAAAATAAAAATAACAATTACAAATAAAAAAAATAAAAAAAATCAGAATAATAGTATTAAACATAACCAAACGAAAAGTATTACCGATATGCATTGTATTGTAAAGTCGAACCAATACCCGCTGGAACTTCACTCCTTGGTTCTTCGCTTTTTGTCCTGCAAATAGTGGCATCATCATAACTGAGACGTAACCAATAAGAACAATTCCAGCTCTAGTGTACTCTTCGGCGTTTCCAATCTGTAATTTAATACTCACATTTAAGACATTCTTGTAAAAAATATAGTACGACATCAAAATGTAGTGTAGTATTGATAATATTATCGAAAAGAAAAACTGAAACATAAAAATACCATTAGCATTTAAGAGGGCAATACACACACAGGGTGTAACGAATAGCGGATAAATTCTTAACAGAGTTACCGCACCCCTGGGCACTCAGGCAGGGAAGGAACAGGGGTGGGTTTTAGTCAGTAAGAGTGAGACACGCCCTCCCACTCCACCCAGAGCGGGAGATGTCATTGGATGACTTCCCACCATGCCAAAAAAAAAAGGTGTAACGAAAATGATTGTTCATATTAAATTTAAAATTTAAACTACTGCTTTTTCCCATAGAATGAACAACTTTCTTCGAGAAAGTCAAATCCGAAAATAAAATTGGACCTCCCATACTAATTTTGATCAGCTGATTGTAACTTTGTGCGGAAAGTCTAATTTTTTTTTTGGAAATTCACTATAACTTCCTTGAAGAAGAGTCCACTGGGAGAAGCAATGTCTGGTGAAATTGAATCTTCTAAATCATCATCTGCATAGCCTTTCGCCAACTATCTTGTGGTTTGCTTCCAGTCTATCCGGATGCAGCTGAATACCAGTATTTTACATGGAGCGACTGCCTATCTGACATCGACAACCCAGTTACTGGGTAATACGATACCCCTTGGTAAGACTGGTTGTCAGACTTTAGGGCTTCTGACGACCCGTAACGACTTTCAAAGATCCACGATTGACAGCCGGGACCAACGGCTTACCGTGCTTTCCGAAGGACAGAGTAGTCTCGGTACCTATGTAAAGATGGTCACCTATCCATAGGACCAACCCTGGCAAGCGTAGCTTAACCTGATGGAGCGAACCATGCGGGTGTTATTATTTTAGCCATGAGCTCCTCTTTTTTGTTTTAATTGAATCTTCTAAATAGGAACATATACCTGGCGTCCGAAGCAAAACATCACTTTATCGCAGCAGTTAGCCAAATCCAGATAAAGGTCAACCCAACCTTGAATCTGCTCTCTTGTGATGTAAACTTGGTCATCTGAACTAAGATCACATCTCCTAACCCTCTCCTGAGCGGCTAATATCAACGAAGTCAAGCATTTATACAAAAAAACTACTATCGTGACAACACAATACAACATTAGGTACTGAAATAATATGGTTATCCTTGTCATTGTTTGTGATAGCAAAATTGGAACCAAAATTGACGGCCTCAACTCTGAGAACTTGAGATAAGTGTCCACAGAACGGAAGACAGAAAACGCAAAAGAATATATAATGACACCAATGCTTAACCGGTATGTTTTCTTTAGTGAGTTCATGAGTTTCTTATCATCTTTAAAGTATTCAAAGACATGACTGATGCCTTTATAATATGACATGAAGTCCCGGCTGTAACAGACTCCGGCTATGACGCATGTCAACGAGGATAAATAAGCTGAAGCAGAGAACCCAGCAAATAGTAAATTAATTTGATTCTCATGAACCTCTCCCAACAACAAATATAATGTATACACAGCAATTATAGTATGGAACAGAGCCTGGGCGGATATTAGGAAGATAATAAAACATTTCGTAGTCTTGTTTTGTTTACAATAATTCCTGTATATCCCCAAGAAATTCTCCATGAGCACTAAATTGTTGAAAAACTTTGTTGGAGACATTTTTAGTTTCCTATGTTGTACGCCTCGGTGACGACGTTAAAGTAGTACTTTTAATGGAAAGAAGCAAAATATTTCGTTTCTTGTAATTTCCTGGCGAGTAGTTTCTTATTTAAATAATTACCTTGGCTGTCCTTTACATGACACGACTTTCTTAAATTAATTATCTAGACGATGTTGTCAATGTGATATGTCCTTGTCATACACAGATATTGGTGAAATTAATTAAAACAGCTGTTCTTGTTGTTCAAGTTTTAGGTTCCTTTTATCTTTTCATTCTTTTTAGCGGCGCCTTTGATCAACGAGCTTTTTCCTTCCAGTTGCACGTAATTTATTTTGTTCCGATTTTACAAATACACAAACTGACTAAAATAAAAACCCGAAAGCAAAAAACAACTAAAGACAAGTTCATTTTTTTTAACAAAATAATATGTTGTTGTTCTTGCAGACGGGTTTTTTGATTTTTCTTTTTATTTCTTATTTATTTGTGAGTTATATTTTTGAAATCGCCTCCTAAAGCCCGAGCCCTTTATTTTGACATCCCACATGATCATTTCACAAAAAACCGGTCAAGTGCGTGTCGCAACTTCGCACATTTAGGGTACGGAACCCTAATGAGCGAATGATCAAAGAAAAAATCTGATTTATCAATATATTGATATTTCATATGTCAATGGGAAGTTAAAAAAATCTTCGGCACAAAATTTTGTGACAGACGACGGACAGACGGACACGTGAGTGACAGCAATAGGGCTCCGTTTAGCCCCTTGGGGTACGGAACCCTAAAAAACGATCGCACTTACCTAATGACGGCCGCCAATTTCTTTTTTTTTTTTTTCAAATTCATACTTCATTTAAGTCACTTCGGCAGTCAAAAACAATTGTACGATACCTTATTTGTTTAAATCTATCCAACCGTTTAGGCTACAGGACGTGTCAAAGACATTTATTCATACATACACATATATATTATACACTTACATATATAAAAACATACTCTCTAAAAAGATTATCCTCCCTAAGGGACAGTTTGGTAGGTAAAAATCTGAAAGAAATGTATCTGGGTACGATCAGACACTGGTAGAAGAACCTACTACTACGAAATAAAGACGCTGTCAATGTCAAATTGTTACAATAGACGTGTGGTAGACTCATTGGGCAGACTACACCATTAGGTCTAATTTTTGGGATTCACCATAATGAATTTTCATATTATATATAACAAGGCATCACTACTCAGATCACTCGTACTAAGGTGCCTCCGGTACAATTTCTCATTGTTGGTAGGAAAAGTGGTTCAACTTCAATTAAACACAACACTTGACTGAAACTCATGGGTTTTATTTCATTGAAACCATGTACAGACACTTGTGGAACTGCATAAGAGCTGATCAGTCATCTGAAGCTAACAAACTAAAACCAAATAATATGTGGCCTGCCAGTTCTAAGGCATTGTTCTCTCAGAGAAGAACTAACAGACAAGAAACTCTGGAGACATTTTTTTTCAATACTTGTCGAGAAACACAATCTATTACGATTCTTTTTTCTTTTTAGTCTACACATAACTACTTCAAGTGCATACTCACTAGTCCCGCACACAGCACACACGCGTCCAATTAAAGTGGGTGGAAACACCCCATATTCCAATACAGAATTTCATTACTTATTTAAGAAAACTTACAAACAATACCAAAACACTTATTAATTAATTATGTAATCAATAAACAATAGCTATTAATTACTAATGCTGAAACATTTCTTATAACTTAAGTTAAATTAGTAGCTTCATTACTTCTTCCAACATTTCTCGGCAATTTAAGTAATTTAAACAAACAAAGGTTTTCATTAGAACTTGTTGTGTAGTCATATGAGTTTATAGTTCGGGATATAATACTGAAACCAATTTAGCTTTCATTTTAATTTATAGCATTCTGGTATTGATCATTTTAAATCTCCCTCAAACCACGCCATCTTTGGTAATGAAAGACATAGACAAAACTATATAGCAATTGTTAAAATTACCAATAATCCAGAAGCTATTAAATAAATGTTTCCTTGTTTTTTATTTAACCCTTAGTTTTAATTAAAACATTGCAAATAGTTTAATAATCGATTTTCGTAACTTCGTAGCTATCTATTGATTCCATTAAGACGCCAATAGCCATCGCTGAATTAAAATAGGAACTAACACCTAGTGTCATAGTTGAAGATGTATCCCATTTTTTTTTTTTTTTTGGGGGGTGGGAAATCATCCTATGACTTCTTCCGCTCTAGGGTGGAGCGGAAGGGTGTGTCAGACTCTTACTGACTAAAACCCACCCCTGTTCCTCCCTGCCTCGAGTGCCCGGGGGCGAGGTAACTCTTTCGAATTTATCCTCCACCCCCGGGCAGGCAAGATGTATCCCATAGAGGGCAGAATTAACTAAACTAACTTTAAATCTTAAATATTAGTTAAAGTAATTAGTAATGATTGTTATCTTAGCAGCCAGACGCTCTCGCGGCGACATAATTATATTTATACACACTTTTTTTTTTTTTTTTTTTCGTGGGGTGGGAAATCATCCAATGACTTCACCTGCTCTGGGTGGAGCGGGAGGGCGTGTTAGACTCTTACGAAAACCCACCCCTGTTCCTTCCTGCCCTTAGTGTCCGGGGGCGAGGTAACTCTGTTTCGAATTTATCCTCAACCCCCGAGCAGGCATCACCCATGACGGGCCCCGTCCTAATTGCTGACCTCTTTGAGGCACCCGTGCAACACTACGCGCCGTCGACTCTCGGGCCTGGTGCTGATCGGACGGCGAGCTACCCATTACTCGCCGTCCGCAGGCCATACACACTGAGTTGACATTTCTCATCTAACTTTCCCGTCCCAAATCTGCTGGAAGATTTTTTTTATTTAAGATGGGTTTGCTCTTGACTCTAGTCTAGGTCAGAGGTGACAGAGACAGAGTCGACGATGGAGCGAGCTTACCCAGAAAAAGCCTGTTCACTCTAACTTTGAAGATATTAGGGTTGTATGCGTTTGGAGACAAAGCAGGTAGAGAGTTCCACTCCTTTGCTGTGCGCATTATGAAAGACATTTGGAAACGCTTAGTGCGAATTTGTGGAATAGCAACAAGGTAGGGATGGTAACTTGCTGTGCGTTTAAAAGTCGTAGTCGGTAGAAAGGGGCCGGTGGGATGAGGTCGTGGAGTTCTTGGGCATACTCTCCGAAGTACATTTTGTAGAAGACGGACAAGCAGGCAACCTTGCGGCGATGAGTTAAGCTGTGAAGCTTAGCATCCACCAGTTTTACGTCACCAATGAACCTCTTTTTATTTTGCCTTTCCCTTTTTTCACCTTTGTGTTCTTCTATCTGTATTTGTTCTTTTCTCTTTTAAGTGTTTTGTGTGTACATAAAAAATAATTAATGACTATGTCAATTTCATTCACTTTTTTTTTGACTATCGTCATCGCTGTGAGAATTTCACTTCGTCTAAACCCCAAAATATACCAAAAATAATATTCCTTTCCAAACATGACTAAAGCCTTAGACAGCTTCTATTCCATAAATTCGTCCTACGTAAACGGATTCTGAGAAAAACGCCAAAAACAGAATCCTGCTTTATATTCCATACATTTATATTATTGTGTTTTACATCTGAGATACGTCCATGCGGCTTAGAAACCGATACCGTTTCGTATTAGGGGCTTACAGCACCTTGAACGATTAATACCGTTTGTGTATGCTTCAGACAGTTCCAATTCCAAAAGGCATAGAGAAATGGACTGAGCGTTCAGAGTTTGGCCATGCGGCCAGTAGTTCTATCTCTAGAATTATAACGGTTCACGTCACAGGACACGTGCAGGTGAGTAGTGGTGGCCCAGTGGTATTAGCCGCGACTTATAAGTTGTAAGTCGTGAGTTCAAACCCAGGCAGGCGCTTTACTTTGTGTAAATTATTTCATCACCACTGCTCTCAAAACGGTGAAGGAAAACATCGTGAGGAAACCGGCATGTCCTGGAACCAAAAATTCGAAGACATGTGACATCCACCCATCCGCATTGGGCCCGCGTGGTGGATTACGGCCCACACCCTCTCACAGAGAGGAGGCCTGTGCCCCAGCAGGGGGGACATTAAAAGGCTGAGATGATGATGTCGTCACAGGCAATCATAGTGTTGTAAGAATGGGACCGGTAGTATTAGCTGCATACGACCTGCGAGTTCCCATAGTAAGTGGCCTGTGGGTAACAGAGTTGGGGAGTCTGTTACCTGAACAGATAAAGGCCCGAGAAGGCGGCGCGCTATGTACCGCGTGCACCTCTCTAGATTAATTACGGCATACGCGGCTAACAGGTGACGGGGTCCACATGAATTCATGCGGACCAATACTTACCTAGCCGGGGGAGGGTGTTGAAATGCGCAAGCACTCTAGCGCCCCAGCCAAAGGTAGCTGCAGAACATCGTGTGGTTTTAGACAGTTAGAGTCTGACAGACCCCTGCTGCACCCATCCCGGGCTGAGGACATCAATGAGCATTTCTACACGATAAAAAAAAACCGGCCAAGTGCGAGAAGGAATCGCACACGAAGGGTTCCGTACCATAAACTGGAAAAAAAACACGTTTCTAGAAACGTGTTCTTTTTTTGGGTTTCTTTGGGCTGCTCATGAGCCGTAATAGGTAGACAGTTGAAATTTTCACACAGCGTGTATTTCTCCCTAGGGAGCTCCTTTTAATTTTTTATTTATTTTTATTATTTGTTGTTATAGCAGCAACAGAAATACACAGTCAGTGAAAATTTCAACTGTGTAGCCCGCTGACAGATGAGCGGACAGCGAAGGCATATTAACCTGTCAACCCCCACCCGCTATCTAAAAAAATATAGCACCAAACGCCCGAGCCTCTTATCGCAGTTTGACATGTTTACGACCCGAGTCACAAAAAACAATATGCTGAGGTTTCTATTGAAGCGAGGCACTTAAAGTAAACTTTTTTGGGTTGTTGAATAAACAGACCTTATAATAACATGTAAACAATACTTGTAATTTGAGAGTTGAATTCTAATCAAATGCTGTTATCAACGATTTGTCGGGAATAGTATCTGTTCACGTGTTAAGTTGGCAGTTGATAAAACCACTGTATCAATTTACTCGCAATTTTGCATGTTACACTATGATTAAACAAGTAATCTAAGAATAGTGTTTTTTTTGTAGAGTCCGATATCTTATTTTCCTATTATTTACACTCAAACTTCATTTTACGAAATCAAAAAAATATAACGGCTTTTTAAAATCGAGTTTCTGCGTTTGCGTTGCGTTTTTTGTTGCCTTTTTTTTTAATACTATGTAATAACCACCTAAGAATAAATACATACCCTCAAACCTTGAATAACACCGAAAAAGTCACATCATTCACGCTCACAATAACAATGTCAACAAAACCGGGTGACCTTGACAAGGAATGTTATTACGTAATATTTCTTCAAAACATTTATCTAAAACGATATTATAACGACGTAATAATATATAAACAATGAATATATAAACTCAAAATATCACATAAATAAACACAAAACTATTTAAAACACACAATTAAACAAATTTTCGTTCGCCATTGACGAACGTAAACATGCAACTAAAAACTTCTTTTTTAATTTTTGAAACTGTATTTATCTATGGAAAGGTTTGTCAAAGTACGATACTATCACTCCCCGAGCATGTGAACCATGCCACAGGATATAAGATCTTTATTTATTTAATAATAGAGGTTTAAGCCACGTAATCTGGAACGGCATACGGGCATGCCGTCGGGCGTTAACGGAGGTTTACGAGTACATACACGGCATACGGGCATGCCGTCGGGCGTTCACAGGCAGGGTCCCGTTGGTTATCCTTCGGGTACGAAACCCTAAAAAGAAATTAGCCGCACAATCACTTTGTCTCTTTCTATTGGGTAGATGAGTAAAAAGATCTATTTGGTTCGTCAGTTAGTTTACTAAAAACTATTGGACACGTGTTTTTTTTTGTCACATAAATAAAAAATGAGAATGATACAGTCCGTTGAAATTTCACGTGACATCTATGTAAAAAATGAACCTCTTTCTACTTACTAGTGACGTAACAAGTCCCCACTGCCGAACTTAAATGCGTTTAATCTTTGTAATTTTTTGTTGATTTGATAAAGCAAAAAGTGCGTGTTAAATATTTTTTTAAAAATCTAACATACGAACTAAATAGAATTAATATTTTTGTACCCAAGAATCAACCCTACTGTGACTGTATTGATCAGTTCATTTACCTATGTCTGTTTCCAATTTACGAAATCGACAGTAGTTATGGTTATGTTAAAACATTACTGATGTGTTCTATTGAATGTGATCGTTTTTAGCCCGACACGAGGGGGAATTTTAATTGTCAATAATTTCAGAGCTAAGTATTATTTGTTTGCAAAGGAATGTAATGTTATGCTAGTACCTAGTCAAATAAGAGCAGCTTCAGATTATGTTTTAAAAAAATGTATGAAAAAATTACAAGGTTTTACTTTGTAATTAATCCACAATGAGCGTGCTCTTAAAGAGCCTTCGAACAGAAATGGTTTTGGTATGACCATGTGGTAAGTGGAAGCTTGATGCAGACCTCACACAAGTGTTATAAGATTCTGTATGTCATGTGCTAATGACAACAGTTTAATTTTAATGTATTTCCATGATAATATGATCAACAATATTAAATGCGTAATAATGATATTTGTATCAACACACTTTAATAATTTCTTTATTATTTTTTTGGAGGGTGGGAAGTCATGTTGTGGGCTCAGCTCGCCCCTAAGATCTTACCCCTTTCGATTAAAATGTTCTCACTCACCACGTTTTTTATTATTTTGGAGTATCTACTCGCCCCTTGCGGCATTTGCTTTAAAATTGAACCAAAAAAGGTATGGTTGGACAAAAAAAATCACACATTATAAATAACGCCATGTTTGATTACTTTAATAACTCTATCTATAATCCCTTCGGGATATTCCTCAAAACGCACCAACGATGAAACATAGAGAAGAGCATGAAAGATTTGTAATAAATAAATGATATTTATTACAAAAGTGGCCAGCACGCGACCCAAATTGACTTTTTCTTGGTGAGACGAAACAGTCTCAAAACAGTCAAAAACTGTAAAGTGTTGCCAGGTGAAGGCTTAGTCTCTCAACACAGGCTCATATTGATAATAATAATAATAATAATAATCACACATCACCATCATAATCGCTCATATTGATGGACGTAACAGTCAGTGTCTCGTCCAGTAGGAACAAAGAACGGCCCCCACCCAAAATCAGATGGCGTATGATAGAAAATGAGGAGTGTGCAAGTATGTTTAAGAGTCAAGTGGTAGATAAAATGATAGAAATGAAGGATATGGAAGGAAAATCTGTGGATGAATGTTGGAAAGAGATGGCGGATTGTATAAGGCGAGTAGCAAAAGATGTGTTTGGAGAATCGCAAGGTAAAGGCATGATAGAAAAGGATACATGGTGGTGGAATGAAGATGTGCAAAAGATGCTAAAAGAAAAGAAAATTTCGTTTAAAGTATGGCAGAATGTAAAAACCGGAAATGATAATTTGAAAGAAGAGAAAAAGAAAATTTATAAAGAATGGAAGAGGAAGGCAGAAAAGGCGGTTGCAGTTTCCAGGGCTAAGGCGCAGGAAAAGTTATATGATTTACTGGACAGCCCTAGAGGCCAGAAGGAGCTCTACCGGATTACAAAATTAAGAGAAAGGAGAACGAGGGATATAATGCATATAAAATGTATGAAAGATGAACTCGGTAAAGTTTTGTCGAAAGATGACGAAATAAAAGAGCGATGGAAGGTTTATTTTGAAAAGTTGATGAACGAAGAGAATGAATGGAGTGGTGTGCTCAAAGAGATACAAGTAAATATGGGTTTGGTCAGAGAAATTAGCATGGATGAAGTAAGAAAGGCAGTTCAATGTATGAAAAATGGAAAGGCCATGGGCCCTGATGACATACCAGTGGAAGTATGGAAGTGTTTAAAAGAGGATGGATGTATGTGGCTGACTTTATTCTTCAATAAGTTGTTGTATGAAGAAGTGATCCCACAAGAATGGTGCAATAGTTCGCTAGTGCCCATCTTCACTATCACTACATAGTATAAAACAAAGTCGCCTTTTCTGTCCCTATATCCCTATGTGCGCTTAAATCTTTAAAACTACGCAACGGATTTTGATGCGGTTTTTTCCAATAGATAAAGTGATTCAAGAGGAAGGTTTATATGTATAATACATGCATCATATACTAAGGCAAAATTGCTAATTTTAGAGGTTTCTAACGTGATGTCGTAAATTAACCTATTTTTTTGGGCTTATTTAGCAATTTAGCAAAAACGCTGCCTAAACCCTACGAGTTAGATCAAATTAATGTACTACAGTATTGTACACCATAAAAAGGTCTACAAAAAAGTCCGCGATGGTATATGTTTATATTTTAGGGATAACCCACATTAACCATTTTTATTGTTTACTTTTTACGTGAAAATGGCTTATTTACGAAGCTATTTTAAGCAATACGGCATTAATCCTTATCGAATTAAGTACCTTAAATACAGTGTGCAATTAATATAGATCAATATGGCTCCTTACAGCATGTAAATTAAACAAATATTTTCGGAGATATTACAAATTTAAAATTTTCGTTTGCGGCGGGCGGTACCGGTCGGACGGGGCAGTGCGGGGAGGCATGCCTATAAATAGCGCGTCGGAGGCCGCGGTTCTCCCTGTCCTGGCTGGAGGCTTTAATAATTTAGAGCCTTCACAGGCAAGCTCGGTTAAGCAGACGACAGCCTCCTAGGCTGACCTGCAAGACGTCACTCAAAAAAAAAAAAAAAAAAAAAAAAAAAAAAAAAAAAAAAAAAAAAAAAAAAAAAAAAAAAAAAAACGCGGTTCTCCCTGTAGCACTTTGAATTTAGCAGCAATCGGACGCGTTTATTATCGGAGCTCTCTAGCGAGGAAAATAACAGTACTTGATAAAAACGTGCTTTTCAGCGCGACAACGTATCAGTTAATAATTATAAGTTACGATAAATAATAATCAATTAATTTAATAATAAGGAAATTATTTTCAAAAATCTTAAGTAAGTTCAGAAAAAAAACTTAATAGAATATAGCTATCTTTTGTTCTTGATGATTGTAGATTATCTTTTGTTTTTAGTCACACGCATGGCAAATTATTTTTTAGGTGTTTTTAATTTAATTAAAATCGTATTTTAAGTTGATTTCATTAAAATCGTAGTTTAAGCTATTTCAGTAAAAAAAAAGAAAAGAATAGAATAAATATCTTTTGTTTTTTATGATTGTTGATTATCATTTGTGTCTAAATGGTAAGTATTTAGATGTTTTTTTACTGCGGCACATAGGTACCAATAATATGGCAATTTGTTCATAGGTAGGTAATCATACATAAGTCTAGAACTGAGTCAACTTTGTTCAGAAATTATAAAGTCATGTCTGGAAGACGTCGTCGTTCGAACATAGGTCGTAGTTCAGTGAATGCTAGAAGAGTACGTTCACAAAGAGATGAAGAATCGTCAACAGAACGTGAAGCTCGACTCAGTCAGCTTAGGGATAGATATAGAGCTGAGAGAGAGAGAGAATCTTCAATAGAGCGTGAGGTTCGCCGCAGCCGGGATCGAGATAGGCATTTGGTTCAGAGAGATAGAGAATCGTCAGTAGAGCGTGAGGCTCGACTCAGTCAGCTTAGGGATAGATATAGAGCTGATAGAGAGAGAGAATCTTCAGTAGAGCGTGAGGTTCGCCGCAGTCGAGATAGGGATAGACATCGAATACAGAGAGCCAGAGAATCATCAGCACGAGTTACTAATTCATGGGTAAATAAAGAAAATTCTGCCATGAATTACGATCCTTCGATTTCTTACAAGGACGATCGTATAGTATCAATAGGTACTATGTCAGTAGTATGTGAATATTGCTTGGCATTGAAATTCAAGGACGAATCAAAAGGCATGTGTTGCTTACAAGGAAAAGTCAAATTAGAAGAAATTCTCCCTCCACCTGAACTACTTCACTCTCTTCTTACGGGTGATCATCAGAAATCCAAACAATTCATGCGCAATATACGCCGTTATAATAACGCATTTCAAATGACCTCTTTTAAGAGTAAGCAAGTCGTTGAGCGTGGGTTCATGCCTACATTTAAAATTCAAGGGCAAGTGTACCACTTAGCTGGGTGCTTGCTACCACTTCGACCCGATGATCACAAATTTCTGCAAATATATTTTATTGCAGATCCAGACACACAAGCATCTACGCGGTGTTCAAGTGTTGCACAACCAATTGATAGAGATTTAATTAGATCTCTGCAAGATATGTTACATTCTCATAATTACTTTATACAGTCTTTCAAAACTGCGATTGAGAGTATTCCAGCAGATACTCCTGACTTTAATGTCGTAATCCATGCAAATAAAGTTCCTGTTGGAGAACACAGAGGAAGATATAACGCGCCTTCTACGAGTGAGGTAGCAGTGGTGATAGCTGGACAGCAATTTGACAAAAGAGATATTGTATTGCATATTCGTGATGATAATTTGCAAAAAATTTCAGAGTTACACAGATCTTATGACAGCTTACAATATCCTTTGATGCTATGTCGTGGAGAAAATGGTTATGCCATTAATATTTCTCAAGTTGATCCAATCGGTGGAACACCTCTGCGTAAAACAGTGTCATGTATGAACTACTATTGCTACCGTATAATGACAAGACGTAACAATTTCAACACTTTGCTTAGATATGGAATGTTAACAAACCAATACTTGGTCGATCAATATGCGAAAATTGAATCTGAGAGATTGGCCTACATCCGTAATAATCAAACTAAATTGAGAGCCGAAAATTACGTTCATCTTCAGGATGCGTTACAGGCGAATGAACATGTCAACGGCATTGGTCAGTTAGTTATACTACCTTCATCATTCACAGGTGGACCTCGATATTTACACGAAAAATCGCAAGACGCCATGACTTACGTCAGAAATTACGGCAAACCTGATTTATTTATAACTGCAACATGTAACCCAAATTGGCCGGAAATTAAAGAAAATATTAACACTAATTTAAGTCCACAAGACAGATATGATATAGTTAACAGAGTCTTCCATTTAAAAGTACAGAAACTCCTGCACCTCATTAACAAGTCTCATATATTCGGTCCCCCGCGCTGTCATATGTACACAATAGAATGGCAAAAACGTGGGTTGCCACATGTGCACCTGCTGGTGTGGTTAGTGAACAAAATTAGACCAAACCAAATTGACAAGGTCATTTCAGCTGAGTTGCCGGATAAAGATGAAGATCCTATCCTGTACGAAATCGTAAAGAAAAATATGGTACACGGCCCTTGCGGGACTTTAAATCCGAATTCTCCATGTATGCGAGATTCTAAATGCAGCAAAAAATTTCCGAAGTCATTCCAAACTTAAACAATCACTAGCGATGACGGATATCCCATATATCGTCGACGATCGCCAGAACAAGGCGGGAAAAGTGCTACCGTCCGAAACCGTGATATGGATAACCGATGGATCGTTCCCTATAATCGGCTCCTTTTGAAAATTTTTGATGCCCACATCAACGTAGAGTTGTGCAATTCGATAAAGTCAATCCAATATGTTACTAAGTACATTAATAAAGGTAGTGATCAAGCCACTTTCAGCATACAATCACCAAATGAAGTGGAAAAATATCAGTCTGGACGTTACATCTGCAGCTCTGAAGCTGTATGGAGGATATTATCATTCGAAGTACACGACCGGGCTCCCACAATTGTCCACCTTGCAGTTCATTTAGAAAATGGACAAAGAGTATATTTCATGGAGAACAATATACAAGAAGTTGTTAATAATCCGCGGGATACAACATTGACAGCATTTTTCAAGTTATGTGCTCAAGATGATTTCGCGAAAACACTGACATATGACAGAGTTCCAAGTTACTATACATGGAACCAGAGTTCTAAAACTTTTCAACGGCGAAAACAAGGTACTGCGGTTGATGGTTTCCCCGGAGTAAAAAAAACGGATGCTCTTGGCAGAGTCTACACAATTCATCCCAACAACAGTGAATGCTTTTTATCTGAGAATGTTACTGCATATTGTAAAAGGCCCGACAACCTTTGCACGCCTAAGAACTGTACAAGGTGTTGTTTACAATACTTATCAAGCAGCATGCAAAACTATGCAGGGGCTCTTGGAAGATGATTCTCACTGGGAAAATACATTATCAGAAGCAGCTGTTTGTAGTTCAGCTACATCATTAAGATATTTATTTGCTGTCATAGTAGCGTTTTGTCAAGTAACTGATTCTGTTAATCTATGGAATAAATTTCAAGAAAACATGGCCAGTGATATTCTGAATCGACGACGGCGAGAGTTAAACTCAGATGATATACAATATGATCAACACATATTTGACCAAGCATTATTTGAATGGAATAAAGTACTGCAATTACTTTCGGGTAAATCGATCAAGGATTTTGGGCTGCCGATGCCAGCTAATACTACTAACTCAGATTTAACTAACAGTGCCGAATACACAAGAGAAATATCATACGATCAAACAGCCACGATTAAACATCGATCAGAAAAAAGTATTCACTGCATTACTATCAACAATTGATAACAATGAAGGGAAATTGTTTTTCCTTGATGCCCCAGGAGGTACAGGAAAAACATTTTTAATCAATCTGCTTTTAAAAAAAGTGAGATCTACCGGAAAAATTGCGTTAGCTGTTGCGTCATCCGGCATTGCCGCTACGCTTTTAGAAGGAGGTCGAACCGCACACTCTACATTCAAGCTCCCGCTGAAAATCGCCACCGATGACAATATCAGCGTCTGTAGTGTTTCTAAACAGAGCAATACAGGAAAATTGATGCGTGACTGCTCATTAATAGTCTGGGACGAAGCTACCATGTCAAACAAGTCGTCTGTGGAAGCACTGGATAGGACAATGCGCGATTTGTGCAACAAAAATTTACCTATGGGTGGATGTACAATTCTGTTTTCAGGAGATTTTCGACAAGTCCTACCAGTTGTGACTCGAGGAACACGTGCTGACGAAATAAATGCTTCCCTAAAAAGATCAAACCTTTGGCCACATGTCAATAAATTAGAGCTTAAAACTAATATGAGGGTTTCGTCATCTTCACGTGAGAACAGGCTATTTCCAGAGATGCTGCTAAAAGTTGGCAATGGAGAATTAACACAAAGTGAGGGAAGGATTAACCTTGAAAACCTTTGTGTTTTGATAGACAACATCCAAGAGTTAGTCAACAAAGTCTATCCTGACATTGATGACATAAGTTACAAGACAATATCTTGGTTTAAAGAAAGAGCGATTCTGTCACCAACTAATGAACAAGTAGATAAGGTAAATAACTTGATTCTTTCAAAGATTGATGCGCCGACGAAAATATACTACTCGGTGGATACTGTTCTCGATTTGGAAGAAGCTGTTCATTATCCTACAGAGTTTCTAAACTCTTTGAACCCGTCTGGACTCCCTCCTCACAAAATGGTGTTGAAAGTAGGTTGTCCTGTTATTTTATTAAGAAACCTGAATCCACCTAAACTTTGCAATGGCACGCGTTTGCTGATAAAATCACTGAAAACTTTCATAATAGAGTGCACAATACTCACAGGATGTGGTACCGGAGAAGATGTATTGATTCCCCGAATCCCTCTGATACCATCGGATTTACCCTTCCAATTTAAACGTTTACAGTTTCCGGTAAAGACATCTTTTGCAATGACCATTAATAAATCGCAAGGTCAAACCTTCAACGTTGCAGGCTTAGATTTGAGCGTTGACTGTTTTTCACATGGCCAACTGTATGTCGCTCTTTCAAGAGTAACCTCAAGAGAAAACATGTTTGTATTGTCTAATGACAAGAAAGCTGTGAACGTCGTGTATAAAGACATCCTGTAATATATTAATTGTTGTAAAAATAAAATAAATACCTAGGTAAAAATGTAAAAAGTAAATAAGTAAAAATGTGTAATGTAATAAAAATTGTATGAATTTAGATATTCCAAAGATAGCAGGAAATCTTCATAGTAAGTATAGGGAAAGAGGAATTGTTTTACTCCAAATTTAATGCGTGCAGGCCAAGGGCAGTAATGAATTAATCAAAAATACTGGATCGATTTTAATCATGTTTTCATTGAGTGACATAGGCATATATATTTTATGCCCGTGCAAAGTCGGAGCGGGCCGCTATGTTTTTATATACAACGTTCATAGTTTTTCTGTAGTGTATTTAATTTAGTATCAGCATTGCACCCGTGCGAAGCCGGGGCGGGTCGCTAGTCAAGAATAAAGGGGATGTACAGGACTGCAACAACTATCGAGGGATAAAGCTCATGTCACATACTATGAAAGTATGGGAGAAAGTGATAGAGAAAAGATTGCGAGAGGAAAGTGAGATTACCCCGAACCAGTTTGGGTTTATGCCAGGTCGAGGGACAATGGACGCCACCTTCGCTCTCCGTCAATTGTGCGAGAAGTACAGACGTGTACACAAGAACTTGCACATGGTGTTCATTGATCTTGAGAAAGCGTATGATAGGGTACCTCGGGATGTGTTGTGGTGGGCCTTGAAAGAGAAAGGTTTGCCTGGGAAGTATGTTGAGTTGATTCGTGCTATGTACAGAAAATCTAGTACCTACATCCGGTCGGCTGCTGGCAACACCGATAAGTTCAGTGTGGCTGTAGGCTTGCATCAAGGGTCGGCTTTAAGTCCTTACCTCTTCCTGTTGATTATGGACGCTCTTACGTCGGAAATACAGGAAGAGGCACCCTAGTGCATGCTGTTTGCCGACGACATTGTTCTGGTCGGTGAAGATGGACCTGAGATCCAGAGCAGATTGGAGAAATGGCAACAGAAGCTGGAGAAAGTTGGCTTGAAAATCAGCAGAACCAAAACTGAATACATGTTCTGCGATTTCGGCGGTCTCTCCAGTTCTGAAGCTGTAGTGCTAGATGGCGCGCTTCTCCCAGTTTGCTCCGATTTTCGGTATCTCGGTTCACTCGTGCAAAGCGATGGCGCAATAGATCGGACTGTTAAGCACAGAATTAGCACTGGATGGATGAAATGGCGGCAGGTCACCGGGACTATCTGTGACTCCCGCATTCCCCTAAAACTTAAGGGGAAGATTTATAAAACAATGGTCAGACCTGCTGTCTTGTATGGTTCAGAATGTTGGGCCACAAAAGGGATGAATGAAAAGCAATTGCATGTAGCTGAGATGAGAATGCTAAGAGCGATGTGTGGTGTTACGCGCATGGATAGAATTAGGAATGAGTATATAAAAGGAAGTCTGAAAGTGGCACCGCTGACTGAAAAGTTGTGTGGAAATCGGTTGTCGTGATGCGGAGGAATGAAGAAAATGTCGTGAGGAAAGTCTTGTGTATGGATGTGGATGGCTATAAGAGTAGGGGAAGGCCAAAGAAACGATGGTTGGACTGTGTGAAAGAGGATATGGGTAAAAAAGGGGTGACTACAGAGATGACGACTAATAGAGGAGTATGGAAGAAAAAGACATGTTGCGCCGACCCCAAATAAATTGGGATAAAGGCAGGAGAATGATGAGACGTTTTAAAATTCAACTGTCCTAATTGTTTATTTATTAAAACTACCAGGAAAGCAGAAATTAACTGGATCTAGGTGCAACATACTACTTAGCTCAATAAGGGTAACAATACAGGTTTTGAAATTGAACCATTTGTTGTTTTGAAAAGTACCAGAACGGGTGACAGAAATGAACAGAAAATAGACACCTAAACGATCTCCCTAAGTTGTGCACCGACGATTAAACACAAAGAGGAATACAAAGTATTCACTATATATCGTTACCAGTCTTAGTCCTAGTTCCAGTTCATTCCTCCTTTCCTGATAGTTCTAATAACTAACAATTAGGGCAGTTAAATTTTTAAACGTCTATATTTAAAAACTCGAGTGCTGACAGTACTTTTAACTTACTAACAATCGGGGGCGATTTGGGGTATCTAATATACAAGGAGGCGAGTAAATAGACTTAGGCAATTAGGGGCAAGATCCAAGGGGCGAGCCGAGCCCAAACCGAAATCATCAATTGACTTCTCTCGCTCTGGGTGGGGCAGGAGAACGTGCCAGACTCTTACTGACTAAAACCCACCCTTATTTCCTCAGTTGCCTGTGCCAAGGGCCGCGGTAACTCTCTTTCGAATTTATCCGCGACCCACACTGTAATTACTTTAAGTTTACTTTTTTTTGGTGGGGGTATGTATTCATCCAATAACTTCTCCTACTCTGGGTAGAGCGGGAGGGCGTTGTCGGTATATTCATATATTTAGTAATGATTACATGAGGGTACTTGTAAATAGGTGATGGAGGAGAACCAATAAACCAGTCTTGATCTAAACGTCTTGTTTGATTGTCGAATCCTTTCCGCATCTACTCAACATGGCGCTGCCGGTTTAAAATTATGAACATTAAACAAGAAACAAAAGAGTAAGATTTCGCGAGTGAGTACGGTTACCGCATATCCGTGAATCTGCCAACGCACTTTGCATTATGGAGTCAGTTTTATCGCCACCACCACGCCGTTTAATTTTAACAACGCAGTAAATAATGTGACTACTGGAAACTTATATATGGTTGGTGGGTTTCAGGTGACTCGGTAAGTTCTAGGTCCTAGAGCTTACCTAGGGCTTGTTTAGCTAATAGAGTCCAGGAGCTAACCACTGAACCGACCATCCGGGAGCAAAGAACATGAGTCTAACGTCCTGCGCGCGCACGGAAGGTTTCCCGATCAAGCGCCCCGCGGAGGTTCCAAATGAAAGCTTAATATCTAGTAAACTACCTACTGAAGCTATACACAAATAAAAATACGTGTATGTAGCTGAAACTATAGAGAATCGACATATGTGAAAACTAAAGTACGATAACGTGTTCTAAAAACTTTTTTTTTTTATTAGAAATTTAAAAAAAAAGAATGAGAAAAAAAAGAAAAAGAAAGAGAGAAAGAGTATTCTATTCTATTATTTTTTTTTCCATTTTTTTACAATGACATTTGACAGACGACATTTGAACTATTTACTGTAATTTTAACTCTGCCTACGTACGGGGTGCCCAGGAACAAAAAACGTGGACTTTAATACAGTGCCATCTTTTTTTCAAATTCATAACAAATTACAGAAGAACCTTGTAATTAACAGGGTGTAAAAATGGGCGGTTTTATTATAATGCCCGCTAGTAAGTACTTACACGAGTGCGAAACCCCTAGCAGAAGATAGTACCTACTCAATATCTATTTATTATTTCGAGTTTCATTACCATTGAAGTACCGACCCTTTTTTTTGGGGGGTGGGAAATCATCCTATGACTCTGGGTGGAACGGGAGGGCGTGTCAGACTTTTACTGACTAAAACCCACCCCTGTGCCTTCCCTGCCTTGAGTGCCCAGGGGCGCGGTAACTCTGTTTCGAATTTATCTACGAACCCTGAGCAGGAAGTAGGTACTGTGGCGATTGTAGACACAGCCTAAACTCAGCAGGTCTGCACCGCCCTTTAGCTGGCAGTTAAGAATATTGAGTAGTCGTTCGAGTATATACTAAAAGCATAGGTTTGAAGTCAGACTTGAGTTTTGCCCTTGCAGTGGGGACACATGTAAATCCTTTAAAAATCAATATAGAGTCTATCGCGCCCTCATCTCTTTTCTTATCCACCTGTAGCCAGTTACTCTTTTATAACCCGCACTCTCGCGTTGCCCGCGAGTGAGACCTCTTCCCTGAAACTACTAGAACGTCCCAGAATCCCTGCAGGCCGTACTGGTGCCTTGGGGTCCTACAGTACCAACCCCTAAAGGGCCATTATAAAACAAACTAATTGTTTTCCACAATACTCACCACAAGTAATTCAGCTCTTTTGTCGAATACAAATTCAAATGATGCTGTAACTACGGCTACTGTCAATAACTCCATAGTGATTTCCAATCAGACCGATAATTAACGATGTATTCACAACATGTCCGCAATACATTTGACTAATTAAACAGTTTTGCTTTTGGCTCGAAATTAAATTACCTTACCGTAAACTCGCCACATTATTTCTCATCAATGCGACTCCTGAAAGCCGGCATCAACAATGGTGAGCTTTTTAGTCCCATAGAAACGATTCTACCGTCTTGGGTCCAGCAGAGAAATAAGAAATTAAATCCACACAAGTGCGAATTTGAAATTCCTAGGGGCAATAGAAATACATCATCAGCTTTTTTAATGCGTCTATTTTGTACGGCGTTTATGTGTCGGATCATATTCCGTTATTAATAGAGTGTAACATTAATCTAGTTAAACAAAAACCAAAAACGGCCGTTTCTGACACTTTTCCCTACTACTTTGGATACGAAACATTTTGAGACCTGTTTTAACAACGTAAAAATTCTTTATCCTCTTTGTAACAAACGTGAAGTTGGATTTTTTAATATTTAATTTCTGTGCTATGCTACGATTTTTTATTCAATGAGGGCGCCACTGGACCGCGAGAAGGGCCTTAAGTTTTATACCAAACCGATTTTATATTCTTGAGAAACGATTTGAATCATATCTAAATTTTATGTTTGGCCCAATATTCAGTGACGGCAATTGCATTCGAGCAGAGTGGTAGCCCAGTGGTAACAGCCGCGACTTACAAGTACGGTCGTGAGTTCAAACCCAGGCAGGATCTCTACTTTGTGTAAATTATTTTTATTACACCACTGCTCAAAACGATGAAGGAAAACATCGTGAGGAAACCGGCATGTCCAAGAACCAAAAATTCGAAGACATGTAACATCCACTAACCCGCATTGGGCCCGCGTGGTGGATTACGGCCCACACCCTCTCACAGAGAGGAGGCTTGTGCCTCAGGCATTTAAAGGCTGATGATGAATTGCATTTGCTGACACAGCCGTAAGGTCCTCACATGTACCTACAGGTAGCAAGATGAGAGATATGCCATGGTCTGCAGAGAAACGCCGCATAAACACCGAAGATCGGATTTTATCCTCACTATTTGAATAGGATTTAAGTCATACTTGACCTTACTATGTCCGAAAGATAAAACCTTAGGTTATTCAAGCAAAATCAACCATTCCTCCCAACTACCACCACCAGGTGAGATAGTGGGCAAACGCGAGCCTATCAAACATAAAAAAAAAAAAAAACTTGAGTAAAACGACCCTCAAAATTGATCGTTTCCAACAAAACCGCTTCATTTCTCAATACTTTCCAACATATTCGCTCACTTGCTTCAAGTTAGCGATACAATCACAACAGACTAAGTAAAAGTTCTGAAGTGTATCGCGATTTATGAATATTGGGACGCCGCGACCGCAACATTCCTCTGTCCATTTTTAGTTTGTCCGGGCAGTCAACCACGAAATCAAGGGTTTTAGATCCGGCAAACCACATTTGCAACCCAACAAACGAATAATCAACCTTACCGCGGCAAAAATAGAAGCGAAGTTTGGAAAATTTAAGAGTAAGAGGATGTTGTAAAACGGATTTTTCTTATAAATTATGATACAAACTAGAAGTCTGTTAAATAACGCTTCGGGAAAAATCTTTATTATATCTTTCGTGGTTGCTTGTTCGGGGGCTTTCCTTGACTGATTTTATAATACTAAGCTTGAGGGGAATACAAAATATATAGACTTTTAAAGAGCGCTCTTTGATGCTGTTTTATGTTTCATAATTTTGCGATGGTTTCCATCTATTAGGGATCCGTACCCGAAGGGTAACCAACGGGACCCTGTTACTAAGCATCAGCTGTCCATCCGTCCGTATGTCTGTCAGCGGGCTGTATATGATCCGTAATAGATAAATAGTTGAAATTTTCACAGAATGTGTATTTTTGTTGCCGCCATGGCAAAAAATAAATTAAAAATTAAAGGGTCTCCCCTACTAGAAACGTGTGTTTTTTAGGCTGTTTTGCTCGATCTTAATAATGGCAACAAGTAGACGGGTATAGTCTGATACGATGGTACGGAACCCTTCATGCACGAGTCCGGCTCGCACTTGGTCGGTTTTAATTATACAGCAGACCATGGCTTCAATCAATTTCATTTTATAAAGAGTCTTAAAAGTATTAAAGTATTAGGTTATGTCCTACTGTGCAAAGACCACTATGTTTATTTGGTCCGATTGCATTTCCGAACGCAGCCTTGGCTGTCACACCCTTTCTTTTGATACTCTATGACTTTTTTACTGGGATTCTCGCCACAGTGTGCTTTTGGGTTATACGTGTGTCCGAATTTTGGCTGTTTTATATATGATATTGTGTTTATTGTGACTTGTTATTGTGTTTGTTGTGTCTATTGTGACTTGCCATTGTGTTTGTTTGTGTGTTGTCTCGTTATTACCTGCTATCAGGTTAGTTGTTTGTTTTTTTCTTTTTTATCTCGCGGCTTTGGCCGCCATTATCCTTAAACAATATGAACATGGATAGAAATAAGCCTCCAGACCCTCCTGATGATATCCCTACTACCCCCTTATCCGGTTTTTCTCCGTCTAACCTAACTCCCTCTCTCAATTCATTAAGCCAGTTTGCAGATGTAGACTGTAATCTGGAGTCCCAAATCCTTCCTCAAACTAATATGCGTAAACGACCCGGCAATGAAGAGGATGTATCCAATCGCCCTACCAAACAACCAAGAACTCATATAGGCCGTGTTAGGTTTGAAAAGTTAATACTGAAGCAGTTGCTAACATATTTTAATGTAAATAGCCTCCTTCATAATGATCAATATGGCTTTACAAAAGGTCGATCGACTACAGATGCGGGTGTTGCTCTCCTAAAACACATATTCAACGCATGGGAGAACTCGCAAAATGCTATCGGAGTTTTCTGTGACCTCTCCAAAGCTTTTGATTGCGTACACCATGACACGCTTTTGCGTAAGCTGCGTCATTATGGTCTCCAAAACGAAGCTCTAAATGTAATTGATTCATATTTATGTAATAGGTTCCAATGTGTAGATATCAATGGTGTTAAGTCTTCCGGGCTACCAGTTCATTTAGGTGTGCCTCAAGGCTCGATATTGGGACCATTCTTGTTTTTGGTGTATATTAATGATTTACCATATTTTTTAAAGGGTATCTGTGACGTAGTACTGTTTGCAGATGATACCTCTCTTATCTTTAAAGTAGATAGGAATAGAAATGATTTTGATAACGTAGATAGCGCTCTCTCAATGGTTACGGATTGGTTTACGACAAATAACTTGGTTCTTAATGCTAAGAAAACTAAATGTATAAAGTTTGCCTTACCTAATGTTATAAATCTAGGACCTAATGTCATCTTAAATAAAGAAGTGCTTGAAACTGTGGACTCGGCAGTTTTTTTGGGTATAACTGTTGATTCCAAACTTCAATGGGGCACACATATATCAGGCCTATCAGGAAGGCTCAGTTCTGCCGCCTACGCCGTCAGAAAAGTTAGACAATATACTGACGTTGACACAGCACGGTTAGTCTATTTTAGTTATTTCCATAGTGTTATGTCTTATGGTATTCTTTTGTGGGGTAAAGCTGCGGACATACAAAATATATTTGTTTTACAAAAACGTGCTGTACGAGCAATCTATAGGTTAAGGTCAAGAGTTTCTTTACGAGAAATTTTCAAAGAGATTGGAATTCTCACGGTGGCATCTCAATTCATTTTTGCAAACATATTATACATTAGACAAAATATACATTTGTACAAAAAGACCAGTGATATCCACAATTTTAACACCAGAAATAAGTATAAACTTCATGTTCCTTCCCACCGTGTTCGTAGGGTTCATGGTTCGTTTGAGGGTCTCGGTATCGAATTTTACAATAAGCTACCCCGTTCTTTTCTTGACTTGCCTTTTAATGCATTTAAAACTAAAATTAAATCTAGTCTCTGTTCGAAAGCATACTATTCCATCAACGACTACTTAGAAGATAATAATAGTTGGTCGCTGTGTTGAACGCAAGACAATGTTACACTTGATGTTCTTTCTCCATATTTAGCTTATGGTTATAACAGATTATATGAGTTCATATAATAATTGTCTACCAAATTTAGTGTGATGGCCCTAGTTCATCACTTGTGGCTTCGAATCACAGCCCTTTGATAGTTTCAATCTTTGTTCTTGTAAGCAGGCACACCAGTTATGTATGGAGGCTTCTTTAATTTGGTTTAGTGTTTATGCTTGAGTTGGTTTTTAATGGCATGATTGAGTGTGCTAGCTGGCAAGTGGCGGATTATTTTATTTAATTTTATGATTATATTTTAGACGGCATATATTTATTTTTCTGTTTTACATAATGTTAAGATTGTTGCTTAGAATTATATAGATTCAAGTTCTTAAAACTTAACAGACAGATGTGTTGCTGGGGAGTTTGTTGGCCACTTCTTCTTCACAGCTAAAACACTAGGAAGTGGTGACGGGCGGGCGTTTTTTGGGGGACTGTCTTTATGTAGAACTTTGACGTTCAAAAAGTGCTGGTTCTCAGCCTAGTTTGAATAAATGACTTTTGATTTTGATTTTTTTTGATTTAGGTATTCAGCTACAGATAGAGGCCCTTTTATCGTCCATGTTTCCCGTCAGGAAGCTCAACCTAATTCTGGAACCACCCTACACCCAGTTACGTTTGGGCGCTTTTTGGCAAATCAGAACATATCCAATATTACTGCAGTCAAACGAGTTGGTAGAAATCGCGTATCGGTTGAGTTTGCATCCCCTCAGGATGCAAACGCTTTCATCTCAAATAATAATTTAGGGTCAAATTTGTATGAGGCTATAATTCCATCTTATAATATAACCCGAATGGGGGTTGCAAGTGGCATTCCTACTGATTTTTCAGAAGAGGAAGTCTTGACGTTTTTAAAAGTTCCTGTAGGCTGTGGTCCAATTATAAAAGTTAGGCGGTTGAACAGGAAGGTTAATAAAGATGGTCTAACTGAATACAGGCCCACAGAGACTTGTGTCATCACATTTGATGGCCAAGTTTTACCAAAACGAATTTTCTGTTTTTATACCTCTTTAACCGTTGAACAATATATCTTCCCCACTATTCAATGCCGCAAGTGTTGCCGATTTGGCCATGTAGAATCTCTCTGTCGTTCCAAACCCCGTTGCAGCAAGTGTGGCAATGACCACCCCGGTGATGGTTGTAGCATTGCTGAGAGCGAAGCATTCTGTGTGTTGTGCTCTGGTGGCCACTTTGCAAATAGCAGGGCCTGCCCGGAGTATAGCAGACAGAAAACTATAAAAACTATCATGGCTGAGAAAGTAATCTCTTATTCAGAAGCAAGTAAAACTGTTCCCATTTCTTCTCGTAGCTATGCTGACATTGCTAAGTCACAGACTCAGTCATATCGCAAAACCGTGTTTCTTAAGCCTAAGACCCATACTTCCCTGTCCCCCTCTTATGATAGAACTGCTCAACAGGAGCTCACTAGCACCCCTCAATCTTCCCAGCCTAATGGCTGTGCTTTCAATAGCCAATTAATAGAATCTCCTGTAAGTCTGTCTTCAATAATTGAACTTCTTAGCAAACTTCTGTTATCTTTAATGTCTTCAACCGAAAAATCACATTTACCGTCCAACGTTGCTTCATCACTTATTAACTTTCTTTCATCCTATAATAATGGCTAGAACTGTGTTCCTTCAATGGAATGTGAGGAGCGTGTGGTTTAAGAAGCACGAGCTCACATTCCTTCTGAATAAATTCAAACCTCTAGCTTGTTCCCTGTCTGAGACTTGGCTAGATCCGAGTCTTAGTTTCCGTGTACTTCCTTCAATACCCTCAGATGCAACCGATCTGACGGCTATGGCGGGTCGGCTCTCTGCGTGAACAATCGGGTCCCACTTGTGGCAGTATCGTTACCTCCTCTAGGTGATGAGATTAACATAGTGGCTAGTAGAGTAGAGGGAATAACCATCCTGTCTATTTATATTGCTCACCCTCATCGAAGCTTTCTTCCGATCATTAAAGATACATTGAAAAATATAGAAGGCCCCGCTCTTGTTATGGGGGACTTTAACTGCCATCACTTTAGGTGGGGCTCTGAACGATGCGACTCTTTTGGGTTAGGTTTAGTTGAAGTCTTAGATGATCTTAATCTGTGTATTTTAAACAACGATTGTTCAACGCGTAGATCTCTTCCTGGTCAGCATAAGAGCTGTGTTGATCTCACCTTTTGCACAATGGATATCGCAGCGGCATGTCATTGGGAATGTACCAGCTTGTCACATGGCAGTGACCACTATCCAATTATAATATCTTTGGCCGAAAAAACATATCTGGAAAAAGCGAACCCTCCTCTCTTGAGGTATAATTTGTCTAAACCGGATTGGCTAAATTATTCCTCAATATTGGAGGACAAAATTGATTCTCTTCCAAATTTAGTTTCCTGTGATTTTGATTCTCTTGGTGGTCCACTACATGTGTCAAGTTGCTATGATAACCTCATTTCTGCCATAACAGCTAGTGCGGACTCATGCTTTCCTGTTAAAAACTCAACACGTGGGAAGATTCCCCCTCCACCCTGGTGGGATCAGGAATGCACAACAGCCATAAGGGAAAGAAATGATGCTGAAAAGGTGTACAATGAGGCTATGGTCAGTGATAACCTAATAGCATTCAATAGGGCTCTTGCTAAATCTAAAAGATTGCTGCGAAGAAAGAAACGTGCAGGATGGGCTGACTTTTGCGGTTCCCTGTCCCCCTCCACTCCTTTATCAGTTGTATGGAGGAAGATTAACCGTTTTAGATCTGGTTGCTCGCCTTCAATTTCCTCTCCCATCCCCCGAGAGATTGCTGAACAGTTCTTTGATAAAGTGGCTCCTCCATATGTACCATCGATAACAGAACATAATCAGCCATCTCTCATTTCTTCAGAAGACCCATTTGATGCACCATTTACTATGCAGGAGCTTGACTCAGTCTTAAAACATGTTCATGACTCTGCCCCCGGTATAGACGGTATTGTCTATTCCTTTATGTCACATGCAGGGCAAAAAACAAAAAAATATTTTTTAGACATTTTAAATTTCTGTTACACTAATGGCTGGGTCCCCGAACAGTGGAAAACCCAAATCATCATACCTATTTTAAAACCTGGTAAGCACGCTGATGACCCAAACAGCTTCAGACCAATCGCATTGTCATCAGCCCTAGCAAAAATTTTAGAACACCTCATAAAGAACCGACTAGAATTCATAGTAGAATCCCGAGACTTACTACCTAGGTCTCAATTCGGGTTTAGAAAGGGACTTAGTACCATGGATAGCGTTGGGATTCTGGTCTCAGATATACGTTCTGCATTTTCAAAAAAAGAATCCGTAGTCGCTGCCTTTTTAGACATTTCCTCTGCTTATGATAATGTCCTTCTTCCCATTCTCAGGCAAAAATTGCAACAGCTGAGAATCCCGGAGTTAATGATAAAATGCATATGTAGTTTGCTTATGTCTAGATCTTTGGTTTTGAGAGTCCCAGGTGAAGAATTTGACGTGAGGACGTCATGGAAGGGCTTACCACAAGGCTCTGTCCTTAGTCCCTTACTGTATAATTTATATACAGCTGACATCGGTTCTTGCCTCAATGACGATTGTCAGATTCTTCAATATGCTGACGACTTGGCTTTATATGTCACAAACAACTCGATTAGCGACGCTGCATCATCTCTTTGCGTATCCCTGGACTCTCTAAACCAATGGCTAAACGTCCACGGTTTGAGTTTGTCTGCCCCCAAAAGTGCTGTAGTCGTCTTTTCCAACAGGAAGCAGATCCCACAAATTTCAGTGGGCATCCAAGGGCATTGTATACCGGTTTCTTCAAAAGTAAAATTTTTATGCGTCATTTTAGATTCCAAATTGAGCGGCTTACATCACCTAAAGTATTTGGTTAATAGATGTGAGAGAGCTATCCCAGTACTAAAAGTGCTCGCTGGTGTCTGGTGGGGTTCACATCCCTACACCATGAAACTGGTATACAATGCCGTAATCCGGAGCGTCCTGGACTACGGTTCTTTTCTTCTAATTCCCTGCAACAAAGGTGCTTTGGCTAAATTGGATAGAATTCAGGCTAAGTGTTTACGGATCGTATCAGGCTGTATGAAGTCCTCACCAATTAATGCCTTACAAGTAGAGTGCGCAGAACCACCGTTGGCCCTGAGAAGGCAGTACCTAGCATCGAGATTTTGGGCTAGAGTCATTACCAAATCCTCTCATCCTCTTGTTCAAATAATTGACGACTTGGAGGTTGCATGCCGAAGTTCCAATTATTGGAACCATAAAGAAGTCCCTTTGGTCATAGAAGCTTTCCGTGTTAATAAAAACTTAGATTCCCCCATTGTTCAGTTTCCGAAACTTCCTATTTTCAGTTTTGACTATGAAATTATATGCTATAAACCTGATATTTTCTACAATATTGGGATATCAAAAAGGTCCCCTTCAGCGGACTCTATTTTCAATGCGGCGGTTGGTGAGTGGTGTGGCGAGTTGCCGCCACTCTGCAAGTTGGGTGGGGTTGGTATCACGTCGCGTGTGTGTCTCGCTTTAATTTGTCAGACAGACGTGAGTGGCCGGCTTTAAGCGAGCTATAGACAATTTAAAATGCAACAATCGACGTCACGTCAGTTTGACGTCAGTGTGTGTGTGTGTCTAACGCCGCGAGGCACAGCGCGCATCTCACCGCAGACTAAATTAATGTCTTAAAATAATATCTAGCTAAAATCCCGAGTAAATCCCGTAAACGTTGGGGATCCTCCGGGAATAATAAATAACCCATATTTACCGCGTCCGTTAACTACTGAACAAGAATAATCAGGAGTGTTGGTGTGAAGAGAACGAGTGGCCACTCGACAAGTCGACGTGCAACCATCGAGAACAGCCTGGAAAGTCAGGTACCACTTGTTTTACAAATTGTGAGTAGGGCCACATTCGCCGACTGCTGCCGACCACTCCTAACTTGAAGTTATACAGACAAATATAGGCAATTTTGGGCCAGCATTCCCTCCAAGTGCTTGGTCGTACTTACTGTTCTACATCCGCAGAGACCCACGGCTATTTACACGCTTGGGCAACTCCATTAGATGGTCCTTTCGAGCCTGGATAGGCATCAGTAAAATTCAGTACAAATTAAGTACAAGTCATTACGGTAGGCACATAACTTTATTAGTGCCCCAAAATGGCGTCCCGCAAGCAAGAAGCTAAATTGGCTCAGCTTACCGCTAAAAAACAAATGATTTTCGAGCGAGTTAATCGCATATATAATGATTCCAAAAACATCTCGAACTTTGATTCACGTTCAAATGAGACATTCTTAGCGCAGTCAGAAACAATTACTGAGCAATATAACAAATTTGAGGAAATAGTAGAACAAATGAATGAATTGCAATTCGAGATTGACCAAACCGCACCAGACTATTCGAGTCTATATTCTATTGAAGACTTATATTCTAATATTAAATATAAACGTAATCTCATACTTTCGAAAAACGAAACATCGGAACACAAAGTGGGTACTCGGATAAAATTACCGCCCATAGATTTGCCAACGTTCGATGGTAAAGCGGAAAATTGGCCCATATTTTATGAAATGTTTCGAAGTAATGTTCATTTAAATACCGATCTGGTTGACTCGCAGCGTGTCCAGTACTTGATCAGTAAGTTGACTCATGATGCCTTGAAGGTGACCGCGGGCATTGTTCCTACAGGTGATACATACAACGTTATGTGGAACAGTCTCGTTAAAAGGTATCAAGATAAGCGTAGTTTAGGGATTCATTATCTCAATAATATACTGGATATTAAACAATGCGCCGGAAATGCCGCGAGCCTCAATACTTTTGTGGAACGATATTCAGCGTCCGTCGCAGCCTTGAAGCAGTTAGACATTCCAGACTTACTGGATTTTGTTTTATTACACTGTGGTTTAAGAAAGGTTGACGCGCAAACTGTCTTACAGTTTGAATCACGTGTGAGTGAAAAAGAATTACCTTCCTATGCGGAGTTTATAACATTCATGCAAGAATATGTTAAGGTACTACAACGCTCATACGGTAATAATTTACAGACGGAACCGCGCGCTAAGTCTAGTTCAGTTAATCATCAAACAAAAAATAATACCGCTAAGTCATTCGTATCGCGTAATGAACCGGTTTCGAATGGCAAATGTACGCTTTGCGATAAGGATGACGTACGACATCAGCTGTTCTATTGCCCGCTGTTTAAAAATATTAGAACACCGCTTTCACGTTTTGAATTTATTAAAGCTAAACGTGGCTGTATAAACTGTTTAAGTCTATCCCATTCTTTGGTTAAATGTAGGTCACGTAACGTTTGTAAAATTTGTAAGAAGAACCACCATTCTCTCTTACATTTCCGAGAAAAACATGAGGCATTATCGCCCGAGCCGCAAGCGCCTACTAAGGATACATCTGTTTCGCTCACTACAGCTGTTAAAACTGGGTCAACCATTTTGCTAGCGACCGCGCAGTTATATGCATACTATAGCGACATCAGAGATAAGGAGGTGGTTCGGTGCCTACTAGATAACGGATCGCAAAATAATTTAATTACTGTGGACTGTTGTAAACGTTTGAACTTACCCATAATTAAATTACGCAATTCATTTTTACAAGGTGTTGGAATGTCATCGAAACCAATACACGGTTTTATTCATCTCAACATAGAATCTCGGTTTGACCCTCATACGAAGTTTTCGATACAAGCGTTAGTTGTTGATTGTATTACAGATAGACTTCCCGCGAAATTAATTAGATTACATAACAATGATAACATGTCATACTTAAATAGCTTACCGCTCGCCGACTCGCTCTGGAATGTTCCGAGCGGAATAGATCTTGTGCTTGGAGCACAATTGTTCCCCTTTATTTACCTGGGAGACAGGGTCGAAACAGGTACCCGCGCACCCCCTGCTGTACTGACTAGCTTCGGTTATGTACTTATGGGTGATATTGATTGTTGTAGTAGTGATGTGACACACATTACATCTTCGTTTACCGCGCAGGCCGACATTGAGGTCGGGTCAAGTTTGCATAAGTTTGAGCTAGAGGAAATTTCACCCGCCGCCACCGCCGCGCCGCGCCGCGCCGCGCCGCGCCGCGCCGCGTTCCGTTATTGGTCCGCACGAATTAGAGAGTGAAAATAATTTTAATTCTTCAGTCTTATTTGAAGACGGCAGATACTTTGTCGATCTGCCTTTTGCGCGCTCACCCGGCGGGCTAGGTAGCTCGCACGGCTACGCCCCTAGGCGCTTGCTTGCGCTCGAGCGTAAGTTAATGACCCTACGCGAGAATTATAATAAAACTGTCGCGGATTATATAACTCACTCGAGGTTGTCGCTCAATGACATTTTGCATGTCGGACCTAATTTGCAAGCAGACTTGTTTTTGTTATTACTTGATTTTCGTACATTCCCTGTCGCGATGACAGCGGATATAAAACAAATGTTCTTACGTATCGGTGTAAGAGAGCACCACCGCAAATATTTACGAATCTTGTATCGTTTTAGCAAAGGTGAGCCTATTCGCACCTTTCATTTTAACCGCGTTCCCTTCGGACTAAAACCTAGTCCTTATTTAGCGATGCGCACGCTGCGTAACTTGGCGTGTGAGCAAAGCGACCGCTTTCCTGAGGCTTCTAAATTGGTAGAAACTGAGTTTTACATGGACGACTACGTCTACTCTGTTTCGGACGAACAGACAGCTATGCGTCTATCCCGCGATTTAATTGATTTAATGAAGGTAGGTTCCTTTGACTTAGTCAAATGGGCTACCAATTCACCCGCTTTATTAGAGATTCTCCCAGAGTCTCACCGCTTACCAGTTAATTTTTCTGGCATGGATAATGATGTCCATAATTTCAAAATCCTTGGATTAACCTGGGAACCCACTGATGATCATTTTTCTTTGACAACAATCGCCGTGGATGATAAATGCACGAAGCGCGCGATTCTATCGCTAGTTGCCCGCTTGTTCGACGTACTGGGCCTTGTAGGACCCGTTGCGCTGTACGCGAAGGTATTAATCAAGGAACTTTGGTTAGCTAAAGTAGGATGGGATGAGGTTCCACCGGAATCTATCACAAATCGGTTTGCCGCTTTTACGCGCGATTTTCCTTCACTCTCTTCTCTAAAGGTTCCTCGCCACATTGGCGTCTTTAGAGAAGCTGTAGTGAACATCGTAGCCTTTTGCGACGCCAGCTTTACTGGTTATGGCTGTTGTATTTATTTACACATTACCAACCCTACTGGTGATATCACTGTCCGACTCTTATGTGCAAAGTCCAAAGTCTCCCCCGCTAAAATAACAACGCTAGCGCGATTAGAACTTGTCGCCGCTTTACTTCTATCTAAACTTGTTCGCGTAGTCAAGGAAAAACTTTCCGCTCGTGTACCTATTACAGGTGTCCACGCTTTCTCGGACTCCACCATAGCTCTCTCGTGGATCCACTCATCTCCCCATAGATGGTCTATTTTTGTCAGCAACCGCATTGCTCAAATACAGGAAAACTTACCTGCCGCTTGTTTCCGTCACGTGTCCGGGAAAGAGAATCCTAGCGATTGTCTGTCTCGCGGCATGCTGCCGTCGGATTTAATAAGACACTCGTTGTGGTGGAACGGCCCCACATGGCTCCATCAGCCCATGAGCGAGTGGCCTTTAAAGTTCGCTCCTGCTCAATGTGAAACATTGCCGGAGTTTAAATCAAAGGTTTTTCTTGTAGAAACTTCGAATACTGAACCGCGTATTTTAGATACTATAGCTGACCGTGTTTGCTCATGGAATAAATTGTTACGTGTATTTATGTACATTCTTAAATTTACAAACAGACTACATAGTCATAGTTCTGTTGAAAACATTCAAACCGCCGAAAATTTCATCGTTCGATTTGTTCAAAGTTTACATTTTGCGAGCGATTTAAATTTAATTAAAGCAGGTGAACTTCCAGCTAAGAAGTTGCGCTGTTTATCTGTCTTCATTGATAGCTTCGGAATCTTACGTATTGGGGGCAGATTGTCTAAATCTGACTTACCGTATGAAGCCAAGCATCCCGCGCTTTTACCTAAACGCGACCGCGTAGTCGATCTAATTATCGATCACTATCACAATACGTACTGCCATACGGGCCCAGGGTTATTGATGTCCATTATAAGGCAGCGGTTTTGGATATTGGATGGCCGAACGGTTATACGTTCTCGTTGTCGGAAATGTAATATTTGTTTCCGTCTAAATCCTAAGCATCCAGTACCCAAAATGGCTGAACTTCCTGGACACCGCGTCCGTGATGCTAAAGCCTTTGTACACACCGGTGTAGATTTCGCCGGGCCGCTTGCTTATATACCTATTTGACGTAGAGGTCAACGTTCGCAGAAACTTTACTTATGTTTGTTCGTATGCATGGTGACTAAAGCCATACATATCGAGCTTGTTTCGGATCTCACATCTGAGGCTTTCCTATCCGCGTTTAAGAGATTCATTTCTCGCCGCGGTCCAGTGTCTGTTATGTACTCAGACAATGGTACCAATTTTGTTGGCGCTAAGGCGCAATTGGATGATATTTATTCTTTTTTATTAAATTCAACTGTTCAAACGGATATTAAAAATGAGCTTCTTAAATCACGCATCGAGTGGACAAGAATACCACCGCGAGCTCCACACTTCGGAGGTATTTGGGAGTCGAATATTAAGAGTGTTAAAACTCACTTGTTTAGAGTCGTAGGTAAACAACTTCTCACTTACGAGGAACTCTCGACCGTATTGGTGCAAATTGAGTGCCTTTTGAACTCTCGACCACTTAGTGTCATTTCGTCAGACCCACATCCGGAGGTACTCACGCCCGCGCATTTTTTAATGTCCAGTCCACTCACGTATTTGCCTTCTTCTGAATTGGCAGAAGAAAGCATAAACCTAAACAACCGCAAAAGGCTCTTGGATCAACTTGTGTTATCCTACTGGAATAAATGGCGAATTGAGTACTTGCACACGCTGCAAGTTCGCCAGAAGTGGTGCACTCCCGATCGCCCTATAGAGATAGGTACTGTCGTTCTCTTGGGTCAAGATAACGTACCTCCATTGACTTGGCCATTGGGTATCATAGAGGAAGTTTTTCCGGGATCGGATGGTGTAAATCGAGTCGCTTCAATAAAAACCGCGTCAGGCACGTATAAACGTCCTGTCACTAAGTTGTATCCTTTGCCAACTCAATAGATTATTATTACTACGTAATTTAGTTTAATTTAGTTTAGCGTTCATATTATACGTTCCAATGGTACGCCATTACATAGTTGTAATTTAGTTTATTCGACTTACCATAGTCAAGTCGAACCGCAATTCATTCTTAGGACACTGATAATTATTTTTCCCGAGCATTATATCAATGCGATGGTGTTTCGGACTGCTGCTTGGATTTCCCTCAAAGCTCTTCAACAAGTTAATGCTTACATTGTATATCATCACCGCTTCTTGAACCTCACTCGCTCCGCATAGATTAGCAGCTTTTGAAAGCTCCTGGACCTTTCAAGGCGGGGAGCATGGTGTGGCGAGTTGCCGCCACTCTGCAAGTTGGGTGGGGTTGGTATCACGTCGCGTGTGTGTCTCGCTTTAATTTGTCAGACAGACGTGAGTGGCCGGCTTTAAGCGAGCTATAGACAATTTAAAATGCAACAATCGACGTCACGTCAGTTTGACGTCAGTGTGTGTGTGTGTCTAACGCCGCGAGGCACAGCGCGCATCTCACCGCAGACTAAATTAATGTCTTAAAATAATATCTAGCTAAAATCCCGAGTAAATCCCGTAAACGTTGGGGATCCTCCGGGAATAATAAATAACCCATATTTACCGCGTCCGTTAACTACTGAACAAGAATAATCAGGAGTGTTGGTGTGAAGAGAACGAGTGGCCACTCGACAAGTCGACGTGCAACCATCGAGAACAGCCCGGAAAGTCAGGTACCACTTGTTTTACAAATTGTGAGTAGGGCCACATTCGCCGACTGCTGCCGACCACTCCTAACTTGAAGTTATACAGACAAATATAGGCAATTTTGGGCCAGCATTCCCTCCAAGTGCTTGGTCGTACTTACTGTTCTACATCCGCAGAGACCCACGGCTATTTACACGCTTGGAGGGAATGCTGGCCCAAAATTGCCTTGCCTTGGGCAACTCCAGTGAGCGTTGGTACAATTACGAAAGATTTTTCACGGACGCCTCCAAATTATCAGATTCAAGTTGCACTGGTGCTGCGGTTTACTACCAAAACTCCAAAATTGTTTTAAAATTTAAATGCCCTGTACAATCATCAGTGTTTAATGCGTGGCCATTTTAGAAGCGTGTTTATTTATAGAAGCTCATAGCATAAGTTTCGGTGTCATCTTTTCAGACTCACTTAGTTGCTTGCAAGCTTTGGAGCAGAATCCTCTTAAGAGTAAACTGCACAGTCCTGTTCTACTCCAAATCAAAAAGTCTCTTTTCTCTTGTGTCAAGAATCACAAAACCGTGCACTTGGTTTGGATTCCAAGTCATTGTGGCATAAGAGGAAACGAATATGTTGATGCTCTTGCTAAGGATGCTGTAACGTCCCAAGCCGCAGACCTTAAGCATTTTCATTGTCAGGGCTACGATTTGCTAAGCCTTCCAAAAAAGAGCTTGCTAAGCTCATGGCAAGTGCACTGGCAAATGTCAAGTAAACGGAAAGGTGCTTTTCATCACGCAATCCAGCCTTATGTTACACCCAAGCCTTGGTTTTATCCCTATAAAAAAATATCTAAGAAAGTAATTTCTACTCTTTGTCGTGTCCGTATAGGCCATTGTTGTTCTCCGGTTTTCCTTCACAAAATCCGGGTCAGAGATTCATCGCTTTGCGAATGTGGGTTGGACGAAGGTACTTTGGAGCACATCTTCTTTAATTGCTCCAAAAATAACCCAACCCTTGATCTGTATAGCCATCTCCCAAAATTAAAGATCCCTGTCCCCATTAACTTTCCTTCCCTACTAACCCATTCTTCCCCAAAGCTCTTTGAGGCTTTGATGCTTTTTATTCGTGTCAATGACATCAAATTGTGATGATTTTTGTATGGCTTTTGACAAGTTTATGTACATTATTTTAGTAACAATATTTTTATATGTTTGTTTCAGTTTTCTACTAATACTCGTCAGCAAGTTTCACATAAATCCAATTTGTAATTTAGCAAATAGAGTTCTATCACATTTTTTAATTTATGTTCCTTTTTTTCTCTCCTCTCCATACACACGTTTTCTCATAGCACATCTGACATTGGCAGAATTGTCGACATCGGCACGATTGCCAAAGAGAAAAATAGAATAGAATAGAATAGAATAGACTTTTTTACTGTCATATGTCACTTGTTGGTTTGACCGTAGTGAAAAAACGTGTTGAAATATAATTTGGTGGATTTAATCTGGCCGAATCTGTTGGTTTTGAACCTAATTGTTTGCTATTGAACAAAATTTGATTAAAGCCCCATTTGATGTAGTGGTGAAACGGGGTATTTTGTGAAAATACTTGGAAGTTTGGTTGGTTCGCGAGAGACTACGCGTTTGTGGAATCATCGGCGCCCTTTGGAGTCTGGTCAACCTACTGACAAGCACTACACTACCACATTTAACTCTAACATACACACATTTAACCAGATTGCTCCCTGGACGAAGACTTCGGAAACCTTGGGTAAGTTGTTTAAACCGTTTGTAAATTATTCTTTAGCTCTGCGTACTTGCAGACATGTTTGTGATCAGGTTGGGGACGGGGGTCCGGCAAGCACGCTTCCACACTCTTGTCCCCTCAATTCGGATCCATGACCTGGCTTGGTTGCAAACAATGTTCCTTTCCAAACATTTTCGTTGTCTGCCATTGCGAGCAGACTCAAACTCAAAGCAATTTTTCTATTTACACTATTTACACGCACTTTTGAACTGTCAAGGACGGTCAGTCAAAAAAAAACTGGCTCTCCGGGAGTACCGACAGAAGTGAAAACTTAAACAAAATCCGCTCCGCGATCCGCTACAAGTGCTACGACGCTACGCGTACGCGTACGTCGTAGCGGATTGCGTAGCGATGTCGGTATCGGTTTTCACTTCAAATGAAAACAATCCGCTACGAGTGCTATAACGGTCGGTGACGGTGACACGCGAGTTCAATAGTTTTTTCATCTCAATATTGACTAACGCGCCTAAAGAAGTTTTCACTTAAAAAAATGTAGATATTTGCACGTTTCAACGCGTAGATCTCTATGGAGAACAACGTGCTAGAACAATAAAAAAGAAAAACAATTTAAAGATAAAATAATTAAAATACACTGTGGCAGCTAAGACGGCACCCGTTCAAGGACATGACTTATGTTGCACCATTCATCTCAACCACTTTGAAAGGAACCGAATGATCCAGCACATGCGCCACCAGCAGCAGCCAGTCAGAGACTTAAGTTTTTCCCTCCATCTTCATCGTGGTCTGCCCATAACCCCTCAGACATGTGGCAGAAATGTCCATACCGATAGCTACAACCTGGGAGTCTTTAAGTCAAGAGTGAATAGGTTGCTTCTAGGCGAGCGTGCTCCATCTTTGACCTCATAATCGCTTACCACCAGGTGAGATAGCGGTCAAACGCGTGCCTATAAATTGACTTAAAAAAAACAATTTGACCTAAAATTTGACACACAACACTACACTAACTTTACATTAAAATATCCACTAGATATCAATTAGTCCACTGAACTACACTCGAAAAATTCCCGTCAAAAAACCCTGTCTCTTTTGTAACGGATAATTTTATATTGCGATGAGAAAAAAGTTTGTATTCGTACTTTACTATAATAATAATAATAATAAAAAATAACCTGGCAACCCACTGGCAACACAAGTCATATTTTTTCTATCCCATTTATAATCGTAAAAACCCATTTTTTACCCAATTTCGGACTTAATATTACCATACAGGAAGCCTAAACTGAAAAATTACAAGAAAACCAAACAAATAAAGTACCTAAACAAAAAAGAAGAAAATTAAAATCAAGAAATCACAGAATGACGTCTGTCAACGACGACGTACTATGCTTACAGGAAAACAACAATGAAAATGGAATGAAATAAATAAAATGTTGACCAGAGCAGCTGCCCGTCGCGCACGCCTTTCACCCCCGGACTCGCCGCTCAGCTCCGCCTCGCCGCCGCCGGATCTTGGATCACCAGTGTTACCGGCGGCTGCAGCCACGTCGAGCTCAAGCGACGAGTATTTCTCCCCGCCGACGTCGCCAACACCTGTACGTCGGCAGGGGAGAGGCCGGCCACCGAACAGCTTGGGACTTAGGGGCCAACCGGCCCCGAGCAGGGTCCCCGCTACCGGTGGTTGTGTGCAGCGCATGAAATGGACTCAGTCCATGAACGAGAACGTCATGCGCGCATATTATGGGTCTACAGAGGGGGGAACTAACCTCACTGCGTACCGTGTCAGGATGCTGTCTCTGTTCCAGGACCTGGAACCAACCGTCAACGTCTCGGCACAACGATTGTCGGATCAGGTGCGGGTCATCCAACGTAACCACAAGTTGGACGATGCTGCACTTGATAGGCTGCGCTCAGAGGTACTGAACAACCCTATCATCTCGACCCCGACACAGACCGCGGTACAAGAGCCCGCTAGGGGCGCAATCCCAGCGCGGGCCATTAACGTAAGTGATGAGGGAAATGATAGGGTTGTCACGGTAAGTAGCCAGTGCAACGATCGACTGAGGAGCGCACTGGAGGATGCGCTTCGCGAGTATAGATCCACTCCGACCGAACTTAGACCCCGTTTACCACGGTTACCCATGCACAAAAAAAATAGGGCGTTGGTGTGTGCTTTGGACTCGCTGCTTAAAAACATCTTTGATAGCAGCGAGAACCTCGTTGATACGCACTCAATCTTGTATTGCGGGGCTGTTGCAGCATGTCGTTTGGCCAACGTGAAGTTTCCGAATGGTGAAGGAGCTATTCGGCCAAAGCCTGTTGCACCAGCCTGGCAATGCAGGATCGAGAGGCGTATCGATGGGGCCAGGGTACTCATCGGCAAACTACTCTGCTTCAGGGAGGGCAATACACGACCACGTGTGATGCGCTTTGTGAGGCGGGCATTTTCGGGGACTGAAATTAGTCCTCGAGAATACATGTCCCGTGTCACAGAGCGCATCGACTTCCTGAAGCAGAAAGTTTATGCATGGGCAAACCGTATTCGGCGGTATAAGCGGCGAGTTGACCGGTACTCGCAGAATCGCATGTTCCAGAGCGATGAGAGGTGGGTATATAGAGCTTGGGAGCGACCTGAACAAAATGTGACTGACGGGTGCCGTCCGGATGATGTTACCACGAGTACATTCTGGCGCAGCATTTGGTCGGTGCCCGTCTGTCATACTGAGGGTGGTTGGATGCGTGATGTCGAGCGCGCGTGTGACGCTATACCAGAAATGGATAAAATCACCATTAATCCATCAGATGTAGCCAAAGCGGTTCGTCCGTTACCGAACTGGAAATCTCCGGGACCGAACGGACTGCACAACTTTTGGCTGAAATGGTATAGCAGCTCACACGCGCTCCTGGCATCTCAATTCCAGTCATCCTTAGAGTCTGGGTCGCTGCCTCAGTTTCTAACAACCGGTGTCACCCACCTGCTCCATAAGACAGGTAGTCCCGCGGAACCCAAGAATTATAGGCCGATTACATGTTTGTCAACGGTCTATAAACTTCTTACATCCATCCTGAGAGCAAAAATTAATCTGCACATTGAGAATAATTCAATTATGTCTGCCTCTCAGAATGGATGTAGGAACGGGTCCCGCGGTACTAAGGAGCTACTCCTCATAGACATGGCCATAAGCCAGCAGGTTCGTCGATCCCACAAGGATTTGTCGACATGCTGGATAGATTATAAGAAGGCCTACGACTCTGTTCCACATACATGGCTCATGAGGGTGTTAGAGTTGTACAAAATAGATGCAACTCTTCGCACCTTCCTTGGGTCATGTATGGGGCAATGGAAGACAGTCCTTCGCTATCCAGGATGTCGACCAATCCAGGGGAGTGATGAACCTATATGGATTAAACGGGGAATATTTCAGGGCGACAGTTTGAGTCCACTTTGGTTCTGCTTAGCCCTGAATCCTCTAAGCACATTGCTGGAGGATTCAGGCCTGGGCTATCGATTGAGAAGAGGTGGTCAGGCAATATCTCACCTTCTTTACATGGATGATCTGAAACTCTTTGCCCCCAACAATTTGCGACTGATGGAGTTACTGAAGGTAACTGAAACTTTCAGTAACGCGATCAGGATGGAATTTGGTGTGGACAAATGTGCAGTCATGCATGTAAAGAGAGGAGGGATTATGGAATCCGAAGGGATTCAACTCTCGGATTCCATAAACCTTAGATCCCTCTCCTCGACCGAAACATACAAATATTTGGGTATGTCGGAAGCGTTAGGCATTAACGTTACTGACATGAAGCAATCGCTGAAGGAGCGCTTCTTTGGCCGCTTGAAAAAGCTATTTAATAGCCTTTTGTCAGGCGGAAATAAGGTGCGCGCCTTCAACGGTTGGGTCATGCCGGTTTTGATGTACTCTTTCGGCATACTCAAATGGACTCAGACCGAGCTAGACGCCCTGGATAGGAGGGTCCGTACGCTGATGACCGCAAACCGGATGCATCACCCACGATCATCGGTGATGAGACTGTACATCCCGCGGAAATGTGGAGGTCGAGGTTTTTTAAATGCGAAAACTCTCCACAACCGCGAGGTGTGCAGCCTCAGAGAATATTTTCTTGAAACCGACGTGGGTATGCACCGCGATGTGGTCGCAGTGGACAAGGGACTCACCCCGTTGTCCATGGCTAAAGAGAACTGGCGCAAACCTGTAATACTCACTACTGATGACCGCAAGGAGGTATGGAAAAGCAAGGAGCTTCACGGGCGCTTTTATCGGGCCCTTCATGGGCCTGATGTAGATTTCTTGGCGTCCGTGGCCTGGCTACGTTTCAGTGACCTCTTCGGGGAAACTGAAGGCTTTGTCTGTGCGATTATGGACGAAGTTATCTTGACGAATAACTACCGGAGGCATATCATGAAGGACGGGACGGTTGACGTGTGTCGGGCATACCACCGTCCGGGTGAGTCCATCAGACATATTATCTCTGGTTGTTCTCGTCTTGCTAACAGCGAGTATTTGCACAGGCATAACCAAGTGGCCAGGATTATTCATCAGCAGCTTGCTTTAAAATACAAACTTGTGGATTCTGAGGTGCCGTATTACAAGTATGTGCCCGACCCAGTTCTCGAAAATGACCATGTCACGTTGTACTGGGATCGGTCTATCATCACTGACAGGACTATTGTTGCCAATAAGCCGGATATAGTGGTGATAGACCGATTAGCGCGCCGCACAATGATAATCGATGTCACCATCCCACATGACGAGAACCTCGTGAAAGCTGAGAAAGAGAAACAAATTAAATATCTTGACTTGGCACACGAGGTTGTCGATATGTGGAATGTGGACTTGGCTGTCATTGTGCCGATAGTCGTTACCGCCAATGGCCTGATGGCTAAAAGCTTCGACGACCACCTGTCAAAGCTGTCGTTGCGCGGTTGGATCAAGGGCCTGATTCAGAAGGCAGTACTCCTTGATACGGCTCGCATTGTGAGGAGGTTCCTGTCTCTGGAGCCCTAACCACCGGTAGCTTGGACCCTGCTCCCGATGCCGGTGGACTACTATTTTTTATATTTTTAAATGTTTTTTTATATGTTTTCCTTTAAAAATATTTAAAAATGTAAATAATATGTGTAAAAATAAATATACGAAATAATAATAATAATATAACAGAGGAATAGCGAACCGATAAGGATCGAGCGGGGTATATTCCAGGGTGACAGTTTGAGTCCGCTTTGGTTTTGCCTAGCTTTGAATCCTCTAAGCACACTGCTGGAGAATTCAGGGCTAGGCTATCGGTTGAAGAGAGGTGGTCAGGTTATATCTCACCTCCTTTACATGGATGACTTGAAACTTTTTGCCCCCAGCAACCTGCAACTGATGGAGCTACTGAAGGTAACTAAAACCTTTAGTAGTGCCATCAGGATGGGGTTTGGTGTAGACAAATGTGCGGTCATGCATGTAAAGCGAGGGGAGATTGTGGAATCCGTGGGTACTCAACTCTCGGATTCCATAAACCTGAGATCCCTCTCTCCAACCGAAACCTATAAGTATTTGGGTATGTCGGAAGCGTTAGGTATCAATGTTACTGACATGAAGCAATCGTTGAAGGAGCGCTTCTTTGGCCGCCTGAAGAAGGTATTTAATAGCCTTCTATCGGGCGGAAACAAGGTGCGCGCCTTCAACGGTTGGGTCATGCCGGTATTGATGTACTCTTTCGGCGTACTCAAATGGACTCAAACAGAACTTGACGCCCTGGATAGGCGTGTCCGTACACTGCTGACTGCATTTCGAATGCATCACCCACGTTCGTCGGTGATGAGACTGTATATCCCGCGGAAGTGTGGAGGCCGAGGCTTTTTAAATGCTAAGACCCTCCACAACCGCGAGGTATGCAGTCTAAGGGAATATTTCCTAGCTGCTGACGTGGGTATGCATCGAGATGTAGTGGCAGTGGACAAGGGCCTTACTCCACTCTCCTTGGCTAACGAGAACTGGCGCAAACCTCTAGTGCTTGACACTAACGATCGCAGAGAAGTATGGCAGAGTAAGGAACTTCACGGACGCTTTTTCCGGGCACTACATGGGCCCGATGTAGACCAGTTAGCGTCCGTAGCCTGGCTGCGTGTCGGTGACCTCTTTGGGGAAACCGAAGGTTTTGTCTGTGCAATTATGGACGAAGTTATCATGACGAAAAATTACCGGAGATTTATTGTGAAGGACGGCACGGTTGACATATGTCGGGCATGTCATCGTCCGGGAGAATCAATCCGCCACATAATCTCTGGTTGTTCTCGTCTAGCTAACGGTGAGTACTTGCATAGGCACAACCTTGTAGCCAGGATTATCCATCAGCAACTTGCTCTGAAGTACTCTCTTGTGGAATCGGAAGTGCCGTACTACAGATATGCGCCCGACCCAGTTCTCGATAATGGTCATATCTCATTGTACTGGGATCGGTCCATCATCACTGACAGGACTATTTTAGCCAATAAGCCTGATATAGTGGTGGTGGACCGAATCGAGAGGCGTGCAATGATTGTTGACATTACCGTCCCACATGACGAGAACCTCGTGAAAGCCGAGAAAGATAAACAAATCAAGTATATTGACTTGGCTCGCGAGGTTGTCGACATGTGGGATGTGGACTCAGCGATCATTGTACCGATAGTCGTGTCAGCCAATGGCTTAATAGCCACGAGCCTCGATCAACACCTCAGGAGGCTCTCGTTAGGCGGCTGGATCAAGGGCTTGATTCAGAAAGCAGTACTTCTGGACACGGCTCGCATTGTCAGGCGGTTCCTCTCTCTGGAGCCCTGACCGCCGGTAGCTTGGACCCTGTTCCCGATACCGATGGGATACTATTTTTTATATTTTTAAATGTTTTTATTTTTTTTATTTTTTCATTGAAATATTTAAAAGTATAATTTATATGTATTTACAAATGAATAAACGACATAATAATAACCTTATTCATAACATACATTATACACAGTAACAGGTTCCCTGGCTCCCAAACTAGGTTTATTGCCTGTGACTTGGGAGTCAGTTCCTCCAGTAATACGCATTCAAATAAGTATGTTTAGAAAATGACCACATAGATGGTTGCAATCATAACAGTGTGTGTGAGGGTGTGTGTATGCGTATCTGTGTGTGTGTGTGTGAGTGAGTTTGTGTGTGTAGTTGTGTGAGGGTGTGTGTGGGTAGGGGTGTAGAGAAATGAACTTGTCTTGCTAAGTTGGGGTAATTAGAAGGTTTTCTATTTCTTCATAGCTTTGTTCCATCAACCAAGCTTTCAATTTATTTCTGCACTGGTGTAGATTAAGTGTGTGTATTTTGAGCAATCTATTTACTCTATTATATAAATTTGCACTGAGGTATAAAAACTGGTGTCTGATAAAGGTAGTATTGTGCGGAATTGGTGGGAAAACAATGTCAGCACGGCGTTTATGTAGATTTTGTTTTGGGAATCTATGTTTCCTAAGAATACACTGAAGAACAAAAAGTCTTCTCACTGACAATACTTTGCATTCCCTGTAGAGCTCCACTGTGGGGTATCTGTAAGGCTTGCAAGACATAACTTTAAGAACGGCTCTTTGAGCTCTTTCCAATTTAAGAAAGTAGGTCTTGTAGGTGCCGCCCCACACTGGCAGACAGTATGTAAGCAGTGATTGACAAAGCGAAAAGTACACTATCATAATGGTATCAGAGTCAGCCGAGTGACGTAGTTTTTTAAAGATATATATCAGTTTCCGCGTTCTGGCCACTAAGTTGTCTATATGGTTGTACCAATTTAGGTGTTTGTCGATCAACACGCCTAAGTACCTTATGTTAGGTGTGAATATTAGCGACGGACACATACACGTACATGAACTATTGTTAAGGCGACGTGGACAGTTATGAGCTTTGACGCTAAGACATCTTTTTGGTTGAGACTTGTTGCTAATCGAGAAGGACAACATTTTTGTTTTATTTGTATTGAGTGTTAATAGATTTTTCGCAAGCCAATCCATAACCTTATCCATTGCTATTTGAGCGTTTTGTTCAGCTTCTTTCCAATCCTCGCCATATATTAGTAAAGCTGTATCATCAGCATAGGTAAATAAGGAGCAGTTTGTGAGTGGAAGTGAACACAAGTCATTAATGTAGACAAGAAAAAGTGTCGGGCCCAAAATGCTACCCTGAGGAACGCCGTATTCTATTTTTTCCCTGTCACTCACGACCTCACCGATCTTAACATGCTGATATCTGTTTTCAAGATAACTTGTGAAAATATCCAGAGCAATGCCACGTATACCGATGCGCTCAAGTTTCGATAGGAGTATTGGTACAGAGACAGTGTCAAAAGCCTTGGATATATCCAGAAAGATACCGAGACATTTCTCTTTGTTATCCATGTGCTTAGCTACCTTTTCAGAGAAAGCTGTGACCGCATCTTCCGTCGAAATACCGGCTCTAAAGCCGTACTGATTTTCCGACAAAAGGTTATTGGCTCGTAAATAGGTAAGCAAACGGCTATTCAAAATCTTTTCTAGAATTTTAGACAAAGCTGGTAAGACTGAGATGGGTCTATAATTGCTTACATTGTCTCTGTCCCCGCCTTTATGGATTGGGTGAACTATAGCTATCTTGAAAGCGTCAGGAAAAATACCGGTGGATATTGTGAGATTACAAATATTTGTGATATAAGGGACCAGGGTCTTGTGCGCTACTTTCAAGATTTTGGTCGAAATACCGTCGATACCTGTTGCTGAATCTGATTTTAGGTTGGTTAAGATTCGTTGGACTTCAGAATTGTCGGTTTCTAAAATACATATAGAATTTAATGTCGATGTTTGGTTAGGATAATTTGACCAGCTTGTGCTGTGGTGTTGTATGTTTGTCGCTAAGCTGGAGCCTATGTTTGCAAAATATTTGTTAACTGAATTTATGGCCCTACAGTCGTTTGTACCACTTTTTAGAAGTTCTCTAGGTGCTGATGGAACGTTTTTAGTGTGCGTTATTGTTTTTATGAGATCCCAGGTAGTCTTTGGATTGTTTTTTCTTTTTGCGAATTCGGCCTTTTCGTAGTTATTTTTTAGTTTCCGTAGCAAAGAGTTGCAGAAGTTACGGTAACGAGTGTACGTTGTTTTCAATATAGGGTTTTCAGGTTGTGATCTTAAGATTTGGTGCATTTTATCTCTGTTACGTATACAGCGAAGTAGGCCGGGCGTGATCCACGGTTTAATAATCCTGTTTTTCCTGGGTACCTTAGAGTAACGAGTGTGCTTGTCAATAATTTGGTTTAGAGAGGATATCAAAAAATTAGCTGCTACATTTGCGTCTTCGGCAAAAAGTACGGCGGAGAAATCCGCGTTTTCTATGTCTTTTTGGATGCTGGTTATGTCAATAATTTTGGTGTTATGGGTAATTCTGGGTTTGGGTTCATCTAAATTAATACTTAATAATACAGGTAAGTGGTCAGTTATCTGTGCTTCAATGACTATTGTGGTCCCTGACTGATTCGTTTTTAGAAGGGCATGGTCTAGACAGTTGTTTAATCTGGTAGGATATATGTGAGCAGGCAATAATCCATGTGAAGCAGTGAAAGTGAGATATTCATTGGAAAGTTTATCGTTATTGTTGTTTTTGATATCAATATTTATGTCACCTATTAAGGAACTATCAACTAATAAAAATATAATTACGACAAAAACAAAAAAAAACACTCAAGAATAAACACAATCAAAGATGTTACTTGGAAAGTTGCAAATTTTAGGTCAAATTGTTTTTTTTAAGTCAATTTATAGGCACGCGTTTGACCGCTATCTCACCTGGTGGTAAGCGATTATGAGGTCAAAGATGGAGCACGCTCGCCTAGAAGCAACCTATTCACTCTTGACTTAAAGACTCCCAGGTTGTAGCTATCGGTATGGACATTTCTGCCACATGTCTGAGGGGTTATGGGCAGACCACGATGAAGATGGAGGGAAAAACTTAAGTCTCTGACTGGCTGCAAAATCGGTTCATAAACAACGGAGTGAGGGCCGAACATACGTACAGAAACGCTAAACGTGCCCACAATTTTCGAGGTTTTCTCTCAATTTTATCAAGATTCCATTATCAGATCCTGATTTCCTTGACATGGGACCACCCTTGAGGTATACCCTATCTAACAAAAAAATAATAATTAAGATCGTTTCATAAACAACGGAGTGAGGGCCGAACATACACAAAATATATATATATATATATACGGTCGAATTGAGAACCTCCTCCTTTTTTTCGTCATTTAAATAAAACAAAACATACAAACAGTTGAATATAGAACCTCCTCCTTTTTCGAAGTCAGTTCAAAAGCAACCACTTCCGCACACCAAAAGACTTCAAAAGTCTCAAAAAAAAATCCAAGCTCAAGACAACAAAACTTATTAAACTAGCCAGCCAAACTGCGACACCTCTGAAACAAAACAAGCTGGATCACGTAGCCGGTAGCCGGGACAGCTTGCAACGAAATAACCCAAACAGCCCGAAACAGCCCGCTCTCGTTTCAGACACGCTTCGCAACTGACAGCGGCGATGTGCCTCTATTTCGGAATGAGTCTACGATGTCTTTTACGTTGAACAATTTTAGGAAGGAACTGGCTTTCTTATCTGACTTCATTTTAAACAGAGCTAGTTTTGTTGAGCACGGAACTGACATCCTTTTACTCGTCTTATTGCGAGTACTTATGTAGGTACTCTAAAATGAAATAAAGTTCTAAAATGCTTTGATTCGTGACAGATAAGATAATGCACAGTTTCTATGGAAGTTCGCTATTGTTGTCAATAGAAAATTGAGACGTGGTCATGTGGGGTATCAAAATAAACAGCTCAAGGAGACGATTCCAAAAATAAAACTCACTAAAACGTAAGAACTTAAAAAAATGTGATTAAACTGCATAAATTCCACCAACTGCATCAGACTGCTTGAAAAGTAACTTGCTTGGAACTTTACTCAAAGGCAGGAAGGAACAGGGGTGGGTTTTAGTCAGTAAGAGTCTGACACGCCCTCCCGCTCCGCCCAGAGCGGGAGAAGTCATAGGATGATTTCCCACCCCACAAAAAAAAAAAAAAAAAAAAATTAGGGTATTTTGGTTTTGGAACGAAGTTCCTTATCGCGCGTTGTGAAAGGGGGCTAGACGGAAAAAATTCTTACGAAAAGTTGTCACGACACTAATGAGGCTGTCCATCCAAAAAGATTGTGTTGGAAAAACAATCTAATAAAAACTTCTTGTATTTTTGGTGGGTAGGTACAAAGTTTGCAAGCAGATCAAGCATTATTGCTATAGTAAGCTATTGTACAGCTTACAAGCTGTGCGGCGTCGCATGTTTCTCTGTCTGTCTCTCTCTCTCTTATAGAAAGCAAGCCAGATATTGCTAAAGAGTTGAGTTGAGTTGAGCTGAGCAGAGCTGAGCTGAGCTGAGCTGAGCTGAGCTGAGCTGAGCTGAGCTGAGCTGAGCTGAGCTTAGCTGATCTGAGCTGAGCTGATAAAGTATAACTTCTTACGTGCGTGCGTGTGTGCGTAGTTAATAATAAAAAAATATTATAAATTAAATAAAAAATTATATTACAATTCCTTCACTAATTAATCGAAAGGAACTTCGTTCCATCCGGGTGTCCCTTGACACCTCTCAAGTTTTTGTTTTTTATTTTTTGCGACTACCAATTTTGGCAATAGGATATCAAATCATTATGGTTAGCTAAATCGTGCATTTGTAACAAAAACGGCCGTTTATGTTTTGAATGCACGATTTAGCTAAACAGCTATATTTCAAGTGTTGATAAAGTGTTATACAATTACGTTATTGCCTTTTCCACACTAATAATAGAACATATTTTGTATTTTTGATTCTATTTACGAGTTATGACATTTTTTCGATTGGTGGCGCTAGTGGACTGTAAGAGGCCTCTTAAACTGTATACTTCTTAGTAGGAAAAACTATAACTAAAAAAGTACGTTCTGTATTTTTTTTTTCAAAATTTAAGGCCCAATGGTTTCGGAGATAAGAGGAGGGGAATGGTAATTAATGTTTCATCTATTTTCTTAAATAACTTAAAAATTATATAATATATTTTAAAATTATGAAAAAAAAATATGGACAGACAGACACACGAGTGATCCTTTATGGCTTCCGTTTTTCATTCGGACTTTCGGAACCCTAAGTAAAATATCAGAATGTATGCTCAGCGGTAAATACTTCCGTATCAACAAAAAAATCTGTACCAACCCTTTAAGCACACTATTTTTAACCGACTTTCGAAAAAGGAGGAGGTTCTATATTCGACTGTATGTATGTTTTATGTATGACCGCCGATTGCTCCGTCAGTTGTGGACCGATTTTCAAAATTCTTTTTTTATCCGAAAGAATATACTCCCAAGTTCCAGGTTCCATTTAAATTTTATCGAAATTGCTTCAGCACTTTTTGAGAAACTGAACAAAAACGAAAAATATGTATACCTCGATGACGTATTGGTGTTCTCCAAATGTTTAAATTCCACGTTCCATGGTATTGGGGTTTTAGTTCTGGGGTATAAAAACTAAAAAGTGAAAAATAAAAAACTTTTTTACAAAAAAAAACAACCGACTTCCAAAAAAAAAATACACTTAAAATTAAAAAATAACTTTAATTTCGGAAGTCGGTGTCAAATAACGAAGAAGTAAAATACAAACACCGAGGAGTTTTATTTATGCGAATAGCCCCTGGGCTAAAGAAAATATTTTTTATTTTGCAAATCTTTTTGCGAAATACAGAGTGTAAAAGAAAGGTGTAGTCATATTTTAAAAACTGCTTCTATTCGTCATAAAGAACAACTTTCGTGAAACAAGTTTTTTTTTTTTAGACATAATATTTAAGATATGACCACCTTTCAGTTACACTCTGTATATGATTACCTACTTACTATAGCCAGCTACAACATTAATTTTTATTAATCATTGATGCCGATTCTCTTGTTCAACAACTAAACTAAAATTAATCGCTGTCTTTTACTAAAAGGCAGTGCTAGAAAAGGAAGGCTATAGGTATGAACTAAGTTAGAATCATCAAACTAGTTTACGCCTTGCGCTTTTTTTTTGTGGGGTGGGAAATCATCCAATGACTTCTCCCGCTCTGGGTGGAGCGGGAGGGTGTGTCAAAATCTTACTGACCCACCCCTGTTCCTTCCCTACCCTGAGTGCCCAGGGGCGAGGTAACTCAGTTTAGAATTTATCCTCAACCTCTGGGCAGACGTCTTGCGCTGTACCGTGCTTTTTGTCGACATGTTTTAACGTGTACCCTTAATTTGTATTGGATTTTTTTTATCCCAATTACTTAGTTCAACTAAATTTGACAAGCTCTAATTTACGTCCATCTCTTTCTCGATATATTAGAGAGTAAAAGATAGCAATAGCCTAAATTAAGTTAAGTTTGTGCACAACAGAATCAGCACCATTACTACCTTATGGCTGACCATCGCCTGCCGGACGGGTTGATAACCGCAGTTTACTGTTATCACGACGAAGGGCGTTGCTATTCTCCCCTTTAGGTATCGTTTATCTAACCCATCACGGGGTAAGGGCACATCATCATTATTATACCAAGTTAAAACCGCTATTACCGTTATGAAAATCGCCTGAGGATAACGAAACTGCGAAGAAAAATCGATTTCAGAATTAAGTCTCGAAAAGCTTGGTGCTTTGTTGTCGACACGTTATAATAATACTACTATACCGTCTTACTTCCTACTACAATTTTAAGGCTAGTATTTAACTGTAAATCAAAAAAGCGTTGAATGAAAATTATCTCGTATTATTAATTTACCTACATCGGGAGGAAACCGGCACGTCCTAGAACCAAAAATTCAAAGACATTTGACATCCACAAACCCGCACTCGGCCCGCGTGGTGGATTACGGCCCTCACCCTCCTACAGAGAGGAAGCCTGTGACCCAGCAGTGGTGACATTAAAAGGCTGATGATAATGATGATACCGTGTCGCATGTACACACAGCCTACAGACGGCATGTGGGCACCGGGCTTTGCTGGCAGCTTATAACTTTTGGAGAGTCGTTCGAATACTATGATTAGAATAGTTTTAATAGAACGTTTTGATTGTATTAAGAAGGAGTTAAGCTCGCCCGGTCGAAGAGTACACATGTATAGTTTTATTTTATTAATAGAAGAGTTAAGAGTGTATGCCCTCCTAGTTTTTACTCCTCACACTAAACACGTTTCTCAGTTACACTTGCTTACACGACACTCTCGCAGCCAGTGAGTGAGACAGCTCCGCAAGCTATAAAAATGCCCCTTTTTTTGTGGTGTGGGTAATGATCCAATGACATCTCCCGCTCTAGGGTTAAGCGGGGGGGTTTGTCAGACTTTTACTGACTAAAACCCACCCCTGTTCCTTCCCTGCCCTGAGTGCCCAGCGACTTTGTTACGAATTTATCCACAACCCTTTTTCTTTTTTTTTTGTGGGGTGGTAAATACTCCAATGAGATTTCCCGCTCTGGGTGGAGCGGGAGGGCGTGTCAGACTCTTACTGACTAAAACCCACCCCTGTTCCTTCCCTGCCCTGAGTGCCCAGGGGCGAGGTAACTCTGTTTCGAATTTATCCTCAACCCCTGAGCAGAAGAACGCCCCTGGAGCCCCGCAGGCTCTACAGTACGTACGACAATATTACTAGACCTACTCATCACTTGTCGCTTTCCTAATGAATCACCAATTAAACATAATGACAATAAAGCATTGCTTAGCAACATTACGTTAATTACAGTCTGAAGCACATAATATATTGGAAAAATACTCAGGAATCACGTTTATTACCTCCTGTCTGCTTTTATTTTAAGTGATACTTCAAAGTCAAACCTGGAATCACGGAGTTAAATTACTCTTTTTCATTTAACTGTGCTTATAAAGGTCATGATCGAAGACATACCTTTTTCTAAAAATTCCATGTGCGTACAGATGAAGGCGAAAACGATGCGACAACGCTTTTTCATATTTTCTTCTAGGTATAATACACTAGCCGTATCTTTATGAAGAACTAGCACTTCGCCTGCGTCTTCGTCTGTGTGGATTTCTAAAATTTATAGCCTATGACACTCACAAGTAACGTGGCTTCGTATTGGTAAAAGGACTTTCCATATCGGTTCAGTAGATCAAGAGATTTAATAAACCAAACAAATTATTTAACCTCACAAACAAACTCACAGACTTCTGTTTTTTTTTTGTTGATAGGCACGCTTTTGACCACTATCTATCCTGATGGTAAGCAATGATGTGGTCGAAGATGGAGCACGCTTGCCTAGAAGTAACCTATAATATTAGTTTAGATAAGAAAATTACGTTTCTTGGCACATCATTAAAATTATGAAAAACCCACTAAGAGAGGAAAATAATAGTGCTGTCGCATTGTTGTCGCACTGTCATATCACGTCTGTCTGCAGCGGAACTTATAGACGTTCAAGCATGACATGACCCATAAAGCCTACGCGTGTTATACGTAAACTTTTCAATTTTTCGTCATTGTTAAAACAAGATTGATGGTAGCAAAAAACCTGTAGATAGATAGTTACTATTTCCGGTGTTTGATTTATCAACCAAGGCTCGAGTTATCGTTCTAAATACCTAACTACAAATAAATGTGTCCGTTCATGACACAAAACGAAAACATAGAAATTTAAAAAAATAGCACAAAAACTGCGCGTTGCCAGTCTAGCAACACGTCACTAGCATTTTTTTTTTTGGGACAAGCCCGCCGCACTATTCCCATACCACTGTAACTTCTGTAAGCCAGAATCAACAGTAGCGACCACCAGACAAAAACGCCGGGACAATGAAGCTCGACGAGTCCCAGAGAAACGATTAAACTGTCTTGGATCCCGCAACGAAATTAATCAGAAAAGACAGCGGAGGAGTAGGAACGACACTAGCATGTCGGTGATGCCAACCCATAAGTTTTGCCCCTGCCAAAAATTGCTCAACGCGGCTAAAGACTTTCACCCGGGAGAAGCTAATATTTTTGAAAAACTTTCAAAAATATTAGCTTCTCCCGGGTGAAAGTCGAGAATCATCACAAGGAAACGTACTCAAAATAATCTGCGCGCCATAATGTTATAAAGTTACGGCTGCTATGACAAAGATTCATACAAATCTGTTTAGCTATTGCTGCGTGATTGATTTACAAACATCTAAACAACCGGGTATATATTTTTTTAATAACTTTTAGGGTTCCGTACCCGAAGGGTCCAAATGGAGCCCTACCGTTGTCACTCACACGTCCGTTTGTCTGTTCGTCCGTCGTCTGTCACAAAATTTTGTTACGAAGAATTTTTGAACTTCCTATTGACCTATGAACTTGAAATTTGGTGATAGGTAATGTTTACTATTACGTATACTTTACTAATAAATAGCAATTTTTGGTACGGAACCCTTAATGTATGAAATCCAACACGCACTTGACCAGATTTTTATAGGCTCGCGCTTGACCACCATCTAACCTGATGGTAAGTCGACGTTGGGGCACGCTTGCCTAGAAGTAACACATTCACTCTTGACTTAGAGACCAACAGGTTGTACTCGTAGATCCAGGGTCGTGGATAAACTGTCCAGGGGTCGTGAATAATTTCGAAACAGAGTGACCGCGCCCCTGGGCACTCAGGGCAGGGAAGGAACAGGGGTGGATTTTAGTCAGTAAGAGTCTGATACGCCCTCCAGCTTCACCCAGAGTGGCACAATTCATAGGATGATTTCACACCCACAAAAAAAAAAACCAGACTTGTGTTGAACGAGTATATCCAGACTTCCTCATTTATTGTACCTATTAGTAGGAAGGAGCATAGGATAGTAAGATTATTACGACATTTGCCGGTTATCTTCCTTATTCTCACACTGGTGCCGATTCTCTTGATGAATATCTAAACTAAAATTAGAGAATCGCTGTCTTTTACTAAAAGGCAGTGCGAGAAAAGGACGGCTATAGCTATGATCTAAGTTAGAGATGTCAAATTAGTTTACGCCTTGCACTTTACCGTTTTTAGTCGACATGTTTTTACGTGTACCCTTAATTTGTATGGTAATATTGGTTCAACTAAATTTGACAGCTCTAATTTACGTCCGTCTCTTTCTTGTTTTACTAGAGAGAAAAAGATAGTAATAGCCTAAATTAAGTTTAGTTTGTGCATAACAGAATCGGCAGCATTGACAACCGTACTTAGTGATTCAGGTACAAAATCATATCTCAGATTACGGAATTGCAAGACCGCACAACCCCCATAACTCCATACGCTTATGAGCATCATAATTCGTTTTCAATTCACTCATAAGCTGTATTGACAAGCGACGAGTCTGCCAAAGGTTGGCAGTAATTAGATCACCGATTAATGGCACCACTGACGCCGTTAGGGTCAGCTCACACCGAGACGTGATGCGAAGCGACACTCACATTTTAATCTGTCAGGCCCCGCGCGTCTCTAATCGGAGACGCGACAATAGGTTTTTAATTGTGTCTGCTATGGGCCTGACGGGCCTGCTGACTTAAAATAGCTATTTTCTACATTTATATTAAAACTTAAAAATCTAAAAAAACACGGTTTCCATTTTCTTCTCAACCAACTGAGAATATCTTTCTTTTCTCAACAATCTCAGAATGACCTCACTAAGCTAACCATGCAATGTCATTCAAACTACACATCTATGCAAAATTTCATCTTAATCGGAAACCGGAAAGTGGGTTAAATTTAACTTCTAAGATTTTTTAACAGTTATGTATGAGGTTAGTTACGGGATGAATGAAAGACAATTGCATGCTGCTGAGATGTTTTGTTTAAATAAATGAGAATGATAAAACGAATGTGTCGTGTTACGCGGATGGAATGAATAAAAAATGAGGAAATGAGAGGAAGTCTGAAAAAGGCGCCGGTGACTGAAAAGTTGTGTAGAAATCGGTCGTCATGTGATGCGGAGGAATGAGGAAAATGTCTTGGAAAAAGTTTTGAGTATGAATGTGGATGGCTAAAAGGTAGGGGACCACAGGGGTAGGTTGTGGGGATATAAGGGGGTTTAAATCAAAAAAATATATACAGGGTGTAACGGAAAGGTGTGGTGATATTTTAAGAACTACATGTGCCCATCGATATGAGCAACATTCTTCAAGAAAACCTAAAGAAATTGTCAGAAAAAAAAAATTACCTCCTATACAAATATTGATCAGCTGATGGAAAGACTGTATTGAAAGTTCAGATTATTTTTTGGGAATTTTCAAGTTTTCTTAGAGAAAGTTGTTCACTTTCATGGGCAGAATCGGCTCTTAAAATATGACCACACCTTTCCGTTACACCCTGTATGAACTAGTGAGATGATTACTAACAAAGAATTACGACAGAATAAGCTATGTTGCGCCGACCGAAAATAAATTGAGATAAGGACAAGAGAAGGACAATGATAAATTTGAATTCTCTCTCGTAAATGTGTTGTACTGCGTCGCATCGCTTTGCGATGTGAGTTGACCCTAATGGCACCACTGTCATCATTATAGGGTTCAGTGCCAATACTCGGCTTTTGCGTTAACATGCGATGCCAAACTATGGCCTAATGTATGGAGGGATTTAGTTTAGATTATGTTGTTCGTTAATGTTAATAGCGGTGTGGTTTTCGAGGGGCAAACGTCCAGCTGCGGACAAAGATAGGTCAAATAGCCATGCATAAGTATAGTGTATCCTAACTAATCCTAATACTAACTATTACTATAAATCAGAAAGTTTATTTGTTTGTTATCTTTTCAAGCTTTTAACCACTGAATCGATTATCATGAATTTTGCGTTACAATTGCAGCGGTAGGGCCCCTCTTTGAGAAGTGGCTGGAGAGGTAGCAAGCCGTCCTTACTATTCGCCTGATGCAGGTCCTCGCTGGACACGAATGTTTCGGGAGGTTCCTGTTCAGGATTAGGCGGTTCAGGAAACGCCCGGGTGTCACCACTGTGTGGATCGCCTACAGGACACGGTGGAGCATACGGGGGAGGTCTGCCCCGCTTGGGCGGAGCACCGCTGTGTCCTCGTGGAGGGGATTTTCGGCAGCGACCTCTCGCGCCCGGTCCTGGCCATGGTACGAAGCGAGAGGAAATGGGAAGATGTTACCTGCTTCTGCGAAGCAGTATTACTCGCGAAGGAGGAGGCGGAACGCGTGAGTGAGACTCAATGGAGACGCACTCACGCTGCATCCCAGCAGCTACCGCAAGAGACACCCTGGGCGTCGGGGGTCGCACGCCGATCTCCGGCCACCGTAGGCGCGGGCTTGCGGATGGCGAGTAATGGGTAGCTCGCCGTCTGATAAGGACCTGGCACAGGCAACTGAAGGAATAAGGGTGAGTTTTAGTCACTAAATGTCTGACACGCCCTCCCGCTCCACCCAGAGCGAGTGAAGTTGTGGCAGATGGGGTGAATGACCGCGAGCCACCGCCGCGCGCGCACAGGTGCACAAGTAGAAGTACCTTCATGTTTAACAACGCGCGGAAATATAACAAAACTACCCGCTCATCTGGGACGAAAGCAATATACGTTATTTTGGTCTGCTACCCTATAACACCTAATAATAAACGAAATGTATATAAATACCAGCTCATACAATTAAAAAATAAGCCATTCGACCTGAATACTCTTTTACTTAACTACCTACCTACCGTCAACTGGTAAAAAGTTATTGGATGATTTCCCAACCTCCAAAAAAAAAGGTGTAAACAAAAGAACAAAGGGTACTCGTACATTTCATCCAGAAAAAAGGTACTGCTACCGAGGGAAAGAACAATAACTTTCGACACAATTTCTTTTGCACGTTAGATAGCGTTAGCTAGCCGGGGCGGGTCGCTAGTAAGCCTATATTGTTCCCACTGTTGGGACACAGTCGTCCTCTCTCTGAGATAGTGGGTCATCTATACTAATATTTAAAAGAGGTAAAATTAGTTTGTAAGTTTGTATGTAGGGGGTCATCGCCGGAACTACTTGAAAGCTTGAAAAGTCTTTTTACCAGTAGAAAACTACATTATTTGTGCCCCTTTTTCACCCACTTAAGGGTTGAATTCCAAAAACCCTTTCTTTGTTCTTTGTGAAGAGTAGGTGGGTCACCTACTCTTCACAAAGAACACACCCTCCAAATTTCATGTCTCTATGAGCAGCGGTTTAGGCTGTGCGTTGATCACTATATATATAAAATTCAAGGTCCAGACTGACTGGACTTTGAATGTTATATATACAGATTAGTGATTAGTATAGATAATTATTCTTACGAATCTTTGTTTGAATGAAAAGCAAACATTTTGTTTAAAATATGTATCTAATTTCTGAATTCAACTTATTTGTGAATTGATTTTTTCTTTCTTTCGACTGTAATATATATTTTTTTTATTTATTTATTTATTATTAACAACCAACCTACATTTACAGTTTAAAAACCAGACATACAAATTATAGGTCAATACAAGAATAAGACTTATATTAGGTAAAATTATACAAAATTGGACCAAATTAAATAGAAATAAACACAAAAATGAGATTAAAGTTATATCAAAATCAATGAAATATAAAATAGACAAGATCAAATAAAATAAAAAATATGGAAATTAAAAATTATGAAATTAAAAAAAATATGTGACGGAGATTGTGCTGGGAGTGGCAATAGACTCCAGGTATCGAGTTGCAGTGAGAAATCTCAGTTCAGTGCTCGCAAAGATATCTAACGGCTGGTCAAATAATAATGTGTTATTTATATGGATAAGGGCTAGGTATAATGGAGTTGTCTTAAGGGACACTGTACTGGTATGTGGTATCGAAAAAAGAGGATCTAGACAAGGGCGTAGAGAGTACCTGACCGGTAGTGGAATATTAAAGGAGATGAACTGTAATAACCAGGACTCGAAGTGGGCACCACAGATAAGGCGCATGAAATATTTGACAAGAGACAGATTCCTCCTTACTTCCAAACTTTGGTAAGCCACCATACCTAGTACGAATGGTGTTGGGTACATATAAGGATAGTAGTAACCATATAGTTTAAGGTAGAGGCAGTGGACAAAAGACTTTTGAACCCGTTCGATGACCAGTGTTTAAACTTTTTCATGGCGGTTCCAGATAAATATGAACATGAATATGTACTTACTTACCTACTAAAATTAGAATTAACATATCAAAAACCAACGCTGCAACGGCGAAGCACGATGCTAAATCTAACCTTTTTCATACAAAACACATCGGAGATAAAAACAGACAGAGAAAAAAAACGTCAGATTTTCCCGAAGCCTTAACGGACTTTGCTACTCTTTCCGGGACCCCGCGATCCCGGGTGACGTGGTGTATTGTGTAGACTCCCCCGGAACCCCCCGGGATTCCTCACATTGTTACACATACGACCTTATGTAAATACGAGGGATTTCAAAACTTTTTGTGTCAATCGGAACAATCGGATACTTCGAACATTGTTCGAATGCATTTGGTATGCGAAACAAAAAATCAGAACACAATAGAGAGAGTTTTAGTAAAAGTCCATTCATTGACATTTTCTTTACCGATGGGACCGTTTTGCAATAGGTACCCTACTTATGTATGTATTGCCTCTAATTTTGTGCTCACGATTCATGCCACAAAGAGTCGAGGAATTAAATATATAAGTTAATAATTTTTTTTTATTTAATTAATGAAATTACAATAAAGCGGTGTAACTTATTTTTAAACTCGCCAAACTTTTTGATGAAACTGTTTGATGGCGAGAGGCGTTTTAGACGCGCCAAGCATTTGTATGCTTGTGTAGTGCGCAGCGTGAGTAGTGGTGGCCCAGAGGTTACAGCCGCGACTTACAAGTTATGGGTCGTGAGTTCAAACCCAGGCAGACGCTTTACTTTGTATAAATTATTTCATCATCACTGCTCTCAAAACGGTGAAGGAAAACATCGTGAGGAAACCGGCATGTTCTATTAACTAAAATTCGAAGACATGTGACATCCACCAACCCGCATTAGGCCCGCGTGTTGGATAACGGCCCACACCCTCTCACAGAGGCCTGTGCCCCAGCAGTGGAGACAATAAAAGGCTGATGATGATGATGATGTGTAGTGCTGGATCTCATGACTAAAATAATAAAACCCGCACGGGTCGATCCCCAAGGTTAAGCAACGCCTGACGAGGCCGGTCTGTGGATGGGTGACCAACTTAACATACCGAGATTATAAATAATAGCCTATGTGCTATTCTAGACTAATCTATCTTTGTGCCAAATTTCATGAAGCTCCGTTCAGCTGTTCTGGCTTGATTAAGTAACAAACGTCCAATCTTTAGCATTTATAATATTATTATTATTAAGTCTACATACTATTTCGTACGTAGATATTACTATCCGCTCATAAAGTTTCAGTAGAACAGAATTGCAGCAAAGTAGTTGGCAGTCTTACCTCATAATGAGCTACGTATATCGACTTCCTAGGATGCAACCTCCAAGATTCCACAGTTAATGTATCGGAAACATGGGTTTAGTACCGAAGTACCAACGGAGCTTGGTTTACTTGGTATGCAAAACCACATTGTTAATAAGGAGATATAGATGTAGAAGTGTACGTAAATTACCCTGGTGCATCGGCAAAATCGCCTTTAGTGAAAATCTGGAAGCTTTTGAGATTTATTTTTACATTTTTGCGAGGTAACTGAGCGATTCGTTGAAAAACTTGAGCACAGTATGCTGAAAACGATAGTAGGATAGGAAAATAAAACGAAACTTTATTTATATTGGTTTTTAAAACTTGATACATTTATTTAAATACACTATTTATAACATGTATAGGGGGGTTCTCTTTTTATTACACCACATTTGATTTTGGAATGTTCTCTCTAATATTTAAAAAACGATTCTACCCGAGTACCCAACACGTTATCAAACCTCCGTACGCACCAATCATAAACAATTCAGAAAACCATAAACAACCCAAAAGATATTTTGATTGCGTTCAAAAATAGAACCGTTTCCATCGCAGGGTTGTCACGTTCGTCGTATACATTTTTCTAAAGCGACGGAACCCGGTGGCGACCACATGGGCTGGAACGTGACACGCCTGTAAACACGGCATTTCGACTCTTTTTGTTTTTAAATACATCGCGGTTTTCAATTCGCCAGTTTGGGATATTAATTTTCCTTCACGTGTATTTTCGTAATTGGTTTTCTTAGAATATCCAGGCTTACTGAAACATTAGCCGCGGCTCCATTTTTCAAGACTAGAAAATGTTTTATTTAAGTATAATAACGAGATCCAAGATAACAAGTTACTTGTAAGTAAGCAACCTACTTTCTTATACTTATAATTGGAGAGACGAAATGAGCTATCTCTTCTTGAAATGTGGTTTTCACGAAAAATGTGGTACCCATGTGGCACATTTAACAAAAGACTTTAAGTTTGATAAACTAGAGACCATTTTGCAGGCGCGTTGCTTTGTTCGTCATGATGTCGTCGTGACTTAAGATCTAAATCTCCTATGAAATAACTTTCAGTAAAAGTACCTATCCGTAATAGTAAGATATTGGCCAGTAAAACCAAAGACAAAAAAAAACTTTTTAACAAAAAATTTAACCGACGAAAAAGAACTAAAAAGCAAAAAATAAATAAACCTTTTAAGTCTTATTTACATAAAATATCAAACTAATTTTGAGTCGTAGAACTCTTCCTTTTTTTTCGTCGGTTAATGAAATATTTATACGGTCGAATTGAGAACCTTCTCTTTTTTTTTCGTCGGTTAAAAATATTTCGACTTTCCCGCTAAGCTTGCCACAAGGTGGACCGATGACCTGGTGAGGGTCGCGGGTCCGAAGGATGCGAGACGCTCAGAACCGGTCGTTGTGGTGACACTTGGGGGAGGCCTACGTCCAGCAGTGAACAACTTTCGGCTGAAATGATGACGACCGCTAAAGTTATCACATTGACATGCTTTTAACAGACTGACTACGATTTGAGATAGCTTCAAATAAGGTTGAGAATTGAACATAATAGTTGTGTTGACGATGCGAATAGACATTTATATTGCGGGTTTTCTTTAGATTATCCAAAATATACACAATAAGTTAAATAATTGTCTGGTCAAAGTTTTAATAAAATGCTAATTCTATTCAATTCTTTAAAAAAAAAGGTTTTTATCGCTGAAAATACAGAGATGTTCGACGCCAAAGTTTATTTTTGTGGAGCAATTTCTAATTTTTTTATTGGGAATATCAAATTATTTTTTACTATTCTATTTGATTATTTTTTTTCTTTAAACCGAGAAGGGTTTAAAGAAAAAAATTGTCCACTGTATTTTTGCAAAGGATATTTTCATTGCATTACGTCATACTCGACTATACAAGAAACCAATATTTTTGATTATTGAGATAATACCGCGCCTTAAAGATAGATCTCAACGATTGCCATAAGTGGCAGTCACCACTTTCGATTATGCCGTCATTTTTACCAACACATTCACAGAAACACATCTAAGACTAAAAGAAACACGTCTACACAATCCAATCTCTTAAACCTTCACACTTTTGACTGCAAAAATAACTTTTTAATCAATTACAAAGCTATAAAACTTGATTGGAGTGTCACAAAGCATACAGCGTCATAGCCCAAACATCTGGCATCTGACATATATGGCTCGTTCGGTTCGATCTACCCATTACTTAGATTGGATCTTGCTCAGTAATCTTGAGGACATAAGTGTCGAGCAAGTTTCTTGAGAACCCATCTTGGTATTAGACAAGATAGATTGGTAACAAGTTTTTTCGGGGTTTTATGAGTTACACTTTTATTGGTGTGAAAAAAATGGGTTAGTTTGCTCTGAAATGTTGTAGTTAAATTGTAGGTCAGCTTGATCTAATTACGTTACGCACGATTTCTAATTAATAAAATAACTTAGCACTGATAAAAGAACGGCCAAAGACAGAGATGAAGAAGCTGGTTAATTTATTTTAACACACTTTTCGAAAACCCTCTCCTACTCCTACCGCTGTTAGGCTCGCAATGTTGTGTGTTTCGCACTAGTGTGGAAAAATACGGCGGCCAGGCCTCGCCACAATTTATTATTTTATTGTATCAGGCTGGTCGCGCAACAGCCCCCACTGGTCAGCCCCTACCAATGCACACTGTTATAACCCAACCTTGTTAGTAAAATAAACCAAATCATAAATGACATGAAGTGCAAATCTGCACTTCCAAAGCCCAGTCCATAGTTCTCAAGTGTCACAAAAAAGGTCGGTCGCAAACGCCCGACCTTTTAGGTGCTCAAGTGCAACCGCCAGTTCTACGAGTAATTCGTCCACACAAATCCTACATTTTATAATGCAATTTTGAAGTAAAACAAATAAGCTTCAGATCAGTAAAAGTTCTTTATTTAAAACACTCAAACAGTCTCTTAGCACGGCGGGCTGTGCTGGGGGGCTGCTGCAGGAGCAGAAAACCTCAAACTGCGCAAATATAACAACCTTATTGGGAGTTACATGTTTGAGCCGTTTGGGGTTGAAACACTAGGACCATAGGATTCGAGTGCTCATCGAGTTTTTCGGCATAACAGCAAGCTGTTAGTCGACTCTCCACGTGACCAGAGGGCTGGGCTTTTCTTTGGCTAACAAATCGGCTATTGCTATTCAATGTGGCAATGCTGCTAGCGTTCTGGGCACTTTTTCCATTGAGAGCGATGTGGATGAATTTTTTGATGCCCAATGAGTTGTTTTATACGCATTAGTAGTTATTTGTTGTTTTATACGCATGTTAGGTATTATTATCAGTTTGTATATATATATTAAGTTATTTCTATTAAACTTACAAAATAACAATATCTTTATGCAAATGATTTATCGTTATAAGTTATTTTATTGATAATTTGACTACAAAATTACATCTTAGTATTTTTGAAAAAAAGAAACACTCTACGATACCACAATCTAATAGCACGAAAAAAATCCACGAGCCATTTTTCACAAGAATTTAATACATGATAGTAATACGTGCTCCATCTTCGACCACATCATCGCTTACCATCAGGTGAGATGGTGGTCAAACGTGTGCTTATCAACAAAAAAAAAACATTATATTATGTTTATGAAATTTTACTTCTTATTTTCGAGTACCTACCTATGTGTGTTTGACACACGTGAGCAATTGACATTGCAGCCGAGGCGAAATACACGTCCAAGCCGAAACTTGAGTCAAATTCAAATTCATTTAATTTGGACAACAGTGATCCATATTGTGTTAGTAATCAAATATCTTATATTCTAGTGTTAGTAACATTAGTATAAAAGTATATATTAAGCATTCTGCGTGCCGAGGATGACCAGACAGGAAAACATATTTCCTATTTAAGGCGCTATTAACAGCCAACGACCTTGAGTGGCTGGCTTGCGTGTTCTGTGCTGAGCTCACGTAACGCGTCGTACGTCCACCCCGTAATAGGACTCGCCCAACAAGGAGTGCTGTCCGAAATTAGACGCATCACTACATAGTATAAAACAAAGTCGCTTTCTCTGTCCCTATATCCCTATGTATGCTTAAATCTTTAAAACTACGCAACGGATTTTGATGCGGTTTTTTTTAATGTATAGAGTGATTGAAGAGGAAGGTTTATATGTATAATTTGTACCCGAGCGAAGCTGGGGCGGGTCGCTAGTTATTAATATATGAGAGCAGTGGTGGCACAGTGGTATCGGCCGCGACTTACAAGTTGTAGGTCGTGAGTTCAAACCCCGACAGGGGCTTTAATTTGTGTAAATTATTTCATCACCACTGCTCTCAAAACGGTAAAGGAAAACATCGTGAGGAAACCGACATGTCCTAGAACCAAAAATTCGAAGACATGTGACATCCACCAATCCGCATTGGGCCCGCGTGGTGAATTTCGGCCCACACCCTCTCACAGAGAGGAGGCCTGTGCCCCAGTAGTTGGGACATTAAAAGGCTGATGATGATGATGATTAATTTATTGTACATAAAACAACAAGTATTATACAAAAACACGTAAGTATACTAAATATAAATAATTAAATGATCTTTAAGATAATAATAATAATAATATAATATTCCACCACTATCACACAACGCCATCTAGTCCCAAGCTAAGCAGAGCTTGTGTTATGGGTACTAGACAACTGATAAACATACTTATAAATTTCTAAATACATACATATTATAGATAAATTACCCCTATTAGATGGTGAAGGTTTCATAAAAATACGCTGTATAGTTTTTGCGTGTTTCTCTGTTTTATCCGCATTAGACATAACTTTACAAATTAATTACACTATGTTTTAAAAATATGTTTTCAAATATTCACATATCAAATTACGAAGAAAATTGTCTAGAGAAACATGTATTTTTTTCAAGATAAAAAATACTAGTAGTTTAGACGTGATGTTCAATTAAAAACCATTAGAATTTTTATAACTGCATCTTAATTAGCCTTCGCACAAAATGTCTGACATTTGGAGTTTAGGTCTCTACCACAGCTCTCAGGTTATTGTTGCGACTACTCCGCACTCTGCACAGCCACGACGCAGCTTTTTTAGCGAATAATGGCTTAAAAGCCGCCTATGTAGCAAATGTACTATTTCGCATTCATCAGGAGAAAATGGAAGAAGAAAAAGTGATGCACCGACCCCAAGTAACATGAAATAAGAGCGGATCGACGATGATGGTTATCATCAGACATTTGAAAGCCGTTGGAAGAAAAACGAATTCCCACAACGAATCGTATCAGTTAACAAAGGAACCACACCGAATAACTAAATCAATTCGCTCCAAATAACTATTAAACTTCCCGACAGTAAAATCAAAGTGAACGATGAACTATAAACCAATGCATAGAAAATGTATTGAGTAGCAATCCCAGTTCTGAAGTTAATGAAAACACGTAGCTCTGTGTCCGTTCCGACGGAAACTAATCATGGCGCCGAAATGTCCGGGGAATAGAGAATTAAGAATATTGTTTTAAACGAAATAGAGATGAAACTTCTCTTTGACAAGCAGGGTTTTAGTCGGACTTTTTTTTTTTTGAGGAGGTGAGAAATCATCCAATGACTTCTCCCGGTCTGGGTGGAGCGGGAGGGTGTGTCAGACTCTTACTGACTAAAACCCACCCCTGTTCCTTCCCTGCCTGAGTGCCCAGGGGTGTGGTAACTCATTTTCAGAATTTATCCGCTACCCCTAGGCATAGGTTTTAATAGGACTGGCGTTGTCTATTACACGGACCTTGTGGAAACTAGAACGAATTTCCATGAGTTCAAGCGCTTTTGCCATATCTAATTATCGGAATCAGATTAATGTAACAGCTCACAATTATATGACCCATTAATATTAGTGATTTTAACCAGTGGTGCTTGGCAACTGGGCTTAACCGAGTTGTAAATACCCCCTTTGTGCCTAATGGCCTAGCTTTGTTCTGTCTCCCGCTTGATTAGGAGGGAAGTGGAAATTATGTTTTTTCTTACTCCTCCGCTGTCTTCTCTAATTACTCGTCGAGCTTCATTGCCTCAGCGCTTTTTCTTGTAAACGCCACTGTTGGTTCTGGTTTACAGAAGTTGCAGTGGTTTGAAATAGCGTGGCGGGCTCGTCCCAAAAAAGAAAAAGGGTTTAGTAGGATACCAGATTAGGGTAAAAAATTTAGAAAAGGATTCCAAAGGATGTCGTAAAACTGTTTATTTTTATATCATACTAACAACCCGCCCCGGCTTCGCACCATCACCATCGTCATCATCATCAGCCTTTTAATGTCCCCACTGCTGGGGCACAGGCCTCCTCTCTGTGAGAGGGTGTGGGCCGTAATCCACCACGCGGGCCCAATGCGGATTGGTGGATGTCACATATCTTCGGATTTTTGGGTCTGGGACATGCCGGTTTCCTCACGATGTTTTCCTTCAGCGTTTTGAGAGCAGAGGTGATGAAATAATTTACACAAAGTAAAGCGCCTGCCTGGGTTTGAACTGAACCAACAACTTGTAAGTCGCGGCCAATACCACTGGGCCACCACTGCTCTGTGTCTGTCTGGGGACCATACCCGAAGGTATAGTACTTTTTATTTGACTGAAAGGTACCCTACTTTCTTTTCTGTACCCCTGACAAAGTATATGCAAAAATTTATGATTACAAACTTTCTTTCGCATTTATTTATAAAAATTATTACTAGCTTCTGCCAACGGCTTCGCCCGCATGGCATTAGTACTTCCTCCTATTGTAAATTATAGCCTATGTATTATTCTAATGTATAAGCAACATTACTGTAAATTTTCATCAAAATTTAGTAATTTTTGCGTGAAAGAGTAACAAACATACCTACATCCTCACAAACTTTCACATTTATAATATTCAATCAATCTGCCCGCGCCTTTTCTCAACTTTCTAACTGGATTCAGCTGAATACCAGTATTTTACATGGAGCGACTGCCTATCTTACCTCCACCACCCAGTTACTGGGTAATACGATACCCCTTGGTAAGACTTGTTGTCAGACTTTCGGGCTTCTGACGACCCGTAACGACTGTCAAAGATCCACGATTGACAGCCGGGACCAACGGCACGGAGGAGTCTCGGTATGTAAAGATGGTCACCCATCCATAGACCAAACCCGGCAAGCGTAGCTTAACGTGATGGATCGACCCGTGCGGCTATTATTACTTTATCCATGAGCGATTTATAATATTAAGTAAATTAATATTATTTGTAGGATTAGGATGGCCAATATTCTGCGCATAGTAAATTCAGTTAAAATGTAACAGTAGGTACCCTTTCAATTGAAATAGCTTTAGTTCAGAAGTTACTTTAACCACTACAATTTCAATTACGACAGCATTATCCACACATGAATCCCACATCCATCACAACTCTAAACTCCAATAATACAGCACCACTCAACGCCACAACACAAAGAGCATTAATAACATTGACGACCTGTGACGTCACAACACAGTAAACTAATCTAATCCTGCGAACATGCAATGTCAATGCATACTATGACGTGTCAATCACGATTCCGCTATGAGAGAGAGACGGAGCTATACAGGACCTATAGCGTTATCTCTTTCTGATAGCGGATTCATGATGTCTTAGTAGGGGGGGCAAGGCCCATCTGCGCACGCCCATGAATATTATATTACCCACATATCTTGAACAGCTAACGCCGCAGTAAAGCGCGCTAAGGACCCGCACAGCTATCATCATTATGCTACAAATTGTGCCATCCATATTAGGCCAGGAGACAGATGTGATTTTCGAGTGAGGGATCCTGGAAGCAAATTGCATGTTATGTCATGTGTGTATGAAGTGTTGCGTCGGCTTATATCACACAGATCTATTTGCATGGTTAAGCGGCGTTTCCGGTTCCTGAACATTGGGACGGGTTAGTACTAAAAGCGCTTTCATCGTTTAAATCTTAAGATTTACTATGTTAGGGATAGTACATCAGAAATGGATTTGGGATCCAACTTATTTAAAAATAATTGTATACACATTTTTTTTGGCTCAACTTTACAATAAGGACATTTGAGTAGACTCTTCAATTTTTTTTGTGCAAAGTATACTTGCTATCTTGAGCAATTTGACGAAGTTTCAAGTTTAGGAAATAAATGCTTTCGGAGATAAAAAATATCAAACTTGGATAAAATAACCTCAACTTTCGCACTATTTTATTTACTTTACGTTTTTGACAGCTGGAGTTGCTATTTTAGGGTGTTTTAATAATACGTTTTGATTATACAAATAATAAGTCGACGCGCAATTTTTTATGTTTTTTCAAAATTCGCATATTAATTAGTTATTTTACTTGGATTTAATCATTTCTCAGTGATGAGTGTTTTCTAGGTGAATAACTACGAAAATTTTGATTTATTGACAATAAAAGTTATTATTTTTATTCTTGTGGTATTTGCTAAAGGTGAAACGAAACGCAATTTTTTTGCAACAATACAATACAAATAGATATAAATAATCTATGACCTATGTTAAGGTTACTTCATGGTTCAAATACATACATGTCCACAATCGAATCGGGGCACCCCGGCTGTTCGTAATCCTTTGTCTGCTATCCCTAGAGTGTATATTGTGATGATGTGATGTGTATATTAAGGGAGAGCAACCCGCTGTAACATAGCATAGGCACCCGTGCAAGCCGAAGCTGCGGAGGTGAACTTACCTGTGTACAAACAAAAAGAAGAAAACAGGAAAATAGGTACAAATGTGATGCTTATTTCTTAAGAAATTATTTGTGTTTTTTTTTTCTGGTAGGTACTCTTATATTCAAAGTTTTGCTTAATATTTCTTTGTTTGTTTTCAGAGCATAGTGAAGATTGGACGACAAAGTTATTCTAACGAAATATTCTTTATCACACCCAACAGCGTGCCGTGCTATCCGACCAGCGCTCCTACCGAAGCGTAAATTAGATAAGTAAGTTATTTATAAGTTTTATAAAAAAACTTAAACTATCTAGTTGTATTTCGTACAAAAAAAATCTTTAGTTTAAAAAAAATATGTCACAACCGTCAAAACTACTGATACTAACTCCTAACCTACATTCAGTATGTTATGTCAGACAATGTTTCCTAATACGACACTTTAGCCCCGCGATAATAGTACAAACGGTCGTTCTCTTAACTGCCGCTTTGCGTTCGTCACGTTATGTACAAACATACGTACATATTCCTTAATTATATAGTTAAAGTGTCCAAGGGCGCTCGAGGGACCGCGTAAAGTTTAAGAAGTTAGTACAGAAAAGTTCGTGAACATAATTGCGAGAGGTCGGGTACGGATTTTTGTGTCACGCAAGAGAACTAGACAAATGGAAAGTGTTTTTACCCCTATAGTGAATTTCAAGGTTTATTTCAAGACCTGCGGGTAAGGGTTCGTTTGGGCCAAATATATTTCCATAGTACTGATTCGAACAAAATCTAAAAAAAAAAGCTTAGCCCATCATTTGGTGTCCGTTCTCCACGAAACGTGTCTGTGCTGGGTCGTCGAGACATCCAAGTTATTCTTCAGGTCGTTGTTGACGATGGACATCAAGGTTAGAGGGAGGTCTTATAGGCTTTTCCGGATCGGTGTCGATGCTCAGTACTGTGTGTCTGGTGATTATGTGTTCTTCGGGTCTACTCATCACATGGCTATACTGTACCACCTCAGGCGTGTTTCGGAGAGTTTTTGTTGGTTTGGCGGATCTTAAAACTTTTATGAATATGCTAATAACTGCCGACCTTTCATGCATATAACTGCTGACCTCTACATTTTCATCACCGTCGTGTGCAGTTTTATAGCGTGGACCTTTTTAACCGGGTCAAAATAGGAGGTTTTATGTTTGACAGTATGTATTTTTTTTTAATGTATGTCCACCGATTTCTCTGTCATTTGTGAACCGATTTTCTAAATTTTTTTTTGATCCGAAAGAATAAACTCCCGAAGAAGCAATTTCGATAAAATTTATATGGGACTACCCATACAAATTTTAACGAAATTTCTTCAGTGCTTTTTGAAAAAGTGAACAAAAACGAAAAATACGTTTACCTCGTTGACGTTTTGGTTTTCTCCAATTACGAGTGTATAACAACTAAAAAGTGAAAAATAAAAAACTTTTTTACAAAAACAAAACAACAGACTTCCAAAAAAGAAAATAAACTAAAAATTAAAAAAAAATACTTTAATTTCGGAAGTCGGTGTCAAATAACGAAGAAATAAAATACAAACACCGACTTCCGAAATTAAAGTTATTTTTTAATTTTTAGTGTATTTTCTTTTTATAGGCACACTGTGGCACCATAAATGAGTACAGGGCGATAAAAGAGCTTAATGAAATTGAATCAAACACTATAAAAATATACACAACCCTCACTAGACAAGCGTCATTACATTAGTCATGGCAGTAGGCTCGCCCACGACGCTGCTATGTCCCCCAAAATACATAGGACATAACTGGCAAAATGTGGGTCTTCTTTAGGTACAACTCTGCCTAATCCTTCGTTTAATACAGGCGTGGTGTGATGTTATACCGACTACATCATCTGCACATTAATCTTTTTTAGAAAATATGCGCCAATGTTATATGGAGGACATCCCACCAACACGTACAAAACGTTTTGGGAACACATTCATTGTGCGTACAGCTAAGGAGTGGAATTCCCTGCCGGAGTCTGTAGCTGATAGGTACAATCTGGGAGTCTTTAAGTCAAGAGTGAATAGGTTACTTCTAGGCAAGCGTGCTCCATCTTCGACCACATCATCGCTTACCATCAGGTGAGATAGTGGTCAAACGCGGGCATATCAATGATAAAAATAGTAGATTGTTGCATCGAACGCAAAGTGAGTTATTAAGGGTCTACTACCGGCCAAGTGGCGCCCTCATTGAATAAAAAATCGCAGCATAGCATAGAAAATAAATATTAAAGAGTCCAACGTCACGTTTGTTACAAAGGGGATAAAGTATTTTTACGTTGTTAAAACAGGTCAATGAGGGCGCCACTTGGCCGGTAGTAGGGGCTTAATGCACGAGTGTTATGTTGGTGCCCAAGCGCATGCGAGGGCACTAAATTAACACGAGTCCATTAATCACACTCTCAATCACTTTAGCAAGGTGCGTAATCGACTTTTCTTTCAACTACCAATCTACCCACCGTGATAAAATATACCTACTCAAAATAAAAACATAAATTATTATAAAAATATTTATCCTGCGACTTTTGCGACAAAAGGTTCATACAGCTTTCTGGTGTTGACTTCATAATGCTATCGCTGTCTATTTCCATATTTTAAACTTTTCTTGCTAAATATGAAGTATCAGTTTTACAATGGTACAAAAAAGGCGCCATTTGTTTTTCTTTTTTCACCAAGTCGGTTTTATTCATGTTGTCGCACCTATTTTTGCGGCTGGCAATGGTGTCAAACGTGAATCGGAACGTCACCAGATGTTAGGAGGGGCGCGAGGACAGCTCCTTTAAAACACCTCTGAGCACTCTGCTTGGCCCTTTTTTCGCCACGCACCGTCATCGAAGCAACACCTCTCCGTGATACTTCATTTGGTACAAGTGTAAGAGGTATTTAGTCAGAAATAATGTTGGTAAAACATTATTTCTTAAATATTCCAGTGCTATTAGATTGTTCTATTGACATTTGAATTTCTAGTCATTTAATTATTTTGTTAAGTTTTGGGGTACTTCTAATAAAAATGTAACAGTTCATTATTTGATAAATAAATTATATAGCAATTAAAAGGGCCTAAATATAGTTTACATAACATTGTAGCTACCTTCTGATTAAATAAACGCTTCTTATGATTTACTGACCGTTATTTTTCCTTATATTCAGCCGATTTTTATTTTCAGCCAGTATGTTTTGATCTAATGCATACATTTCATATTAAACATGGCAGACATTAAACCTCTGTGGTAAATTTATATCTAAATAAAAAATAAAAAACAGTGCGTTAATTAAAAACTGTGCAACCATGAAATTTCATACAACATTTCAACACTATTTTTTTCTAAGCAAAAAATACGTCCTTTGTGATCGGGTTTGTAGTGATTAATGATAACATTACTACGTAGTTGTAAGAAAAAGTATTTTATAGTCACTAAACACCAACCTACAACCATATACCTACCCCAAGATTCCTCCATCTTAAACAATACCCTAGGACGTCCAGTCATTAAGTTGTACACTTTAATTAAAGGCCCTGCCCGATGCACTGGACAATGGACACTAGAACACATCACGAGCGGCCATTGCGCATCACATTCCCTTTATTAAACGACCCAGTCCGTGCTGCGATCCACCTCCACTAGGAAAGTTTCAATATACGGTGCATTGTTGTGTCGAGCTTGTGCATTTAGGATTGAGTAAATAAATTGTGAGTAGTGCTGGCTGGAAACGGCCGCGACTTACAAGTTGTAGGTCGTGAGTTCGAACCCAGGCAGGCGCTTTACTTTGTGTAAATTATTTCATCAGCATCACTGCTCTCAAAACGGTGAAGGAAAACATCGTCAGGAAACCGGCATGTCCTAGAACCAAAAATTCGAAGACATGTGACATCCACCAACCCGCATTGGACCCGTGTGGTGTGTGGGTTACGGCCCACACCCTTTCACATAGAGGAGGCCTGTGCCCCAGCAGTGGGGACATTAAAAGGCTGATGATGATGATGAAATTTAATTAATATATAACTATTTTGAAAAAAAAATACCTACAGTCGAACATAGAACATGTTCGACTGTAGGTATTTTTTTTTTTTATGAATGTCCACCGATTTTCAAAATTATTTTTTATACGAAAGAATATACTCCCGAGGTGGTCCCATATAAATATTATTGATATAGCTTCAGTGCTTTTTGAAAAACTGAACAAAAACAAAAAATACGGATAAATAGATGACGTTTTGGCTTTCTCCAATTACGAGTACGTTTAAATTCCACGTTCCATGTTATTGGGGTGTTTAGTTCTGGGGTATAACAACTAAAAAATAAAAAACTTTTTTACAAAAAAAAAACAACCGACTTCCAAAAAAGAAAATACACTAAAAATTAAAAAATTACTTTAATTTCGGAAGTCGATGTCAAATAACGAAGAAATAAAATACAAACACCGACTTCCGAAGTTAAAGTTATTTTTAAAATTTAAATAAGTACAATATACTTATTTTCTTTTTTGGAAGTCGGTTGTTTTTTTTTTAAACATATTTATTATCTTTTTTTATTATTATTAATTATTACTAGAGACCCACCCTGGCTTAGGACAGATACAAATAATACACTCAAAACTTCCTTGTTTATCGCTCTTTCTATTTTTGAAAACCGCATTAATATCCGATGGGTGGTTTAAGAGGAGTTAACGAAAAAACAGACAAACGCGGAAGGCAACTTTGATTACTATGTAAAGATTCATGACATTTAATTTAAAACAGGTATCATAACATTCAAGCAAATATAGTTATTTTTAGGGTTCCGTTCCTGAATGGTCCAAATGAAGCCCTATTGCTGTCACTCACGTGTCTGTCTGTCTGTCCGTCGTTTGTCACAAAATTTTGTTCCGAAGAATTTTTTAACTTCCCGTTAACCTATGAACTTGAAATTTGGTGATAATGTTTATTATTAGGTATATTTTCATTCGCGTGCGATGCGCGCTCGGAAACGGATGCGTGTGCGCTACACAGCACGAATATTTAATTCGCGTTTTACGCAGTGGTAATCGCTGCCCGATTTTGTCGCAATGGCTACAAAACAGCTTATTGCCAACGAGCTTTTGGCATTCGTCAAACATGCCATCGACTACATGGACGGGGTCAGCATCTTGCAGATCTGCAAGTCCGCCCTCAAAGAGGAAGAGGTGTGCAGTGCTAAGTTGCTGGTATTTCAATCACTCTACCAAGTCGAACAGATGCCATCTCGCCGGAGGGATGGTGGCGAGAAGAGTCTGCAGGACATCATTGACCTACTGAAGAGGACCGATCCAGATGACGTGCCAGATTTTGTGGCGAAGGAGCTGCACAAACTGCCTCCCGTCACTTTCGACCACGTCGACGTCACCAGGCTGCTGAAGGACATCACGTCTCTGAAGGTGAGCCTGGCTGATATGAAATCCAAGTTGGAGTCATCGGATGTCACCATTGGTGAATTGCGAGCCGAAGTAGCGTTGTTGCGCAACGCTATTCCGGCAAGTGGGTCACCGGAAGGCTCCAGTGTAGACACATGTCGCGGGGCACAAAATGTTTCAGTCTGCAGTTTTCAGTCGGTGAGTGCATCTACGTCATCGGCTGTCAAGAATGCAAGCGTTGCATCGTGTTCCGCTGATAGCATCGTACCTGCCGGGGAAGCGACGCGTGTAATAGGTACATCGACCCCCAAAGGTGCCTATTCTGCAATTGTCGCCAAGACGAATCCTGCTGTATCGCAAACGAAACGACAAGCAGAAAAACCTAAAGGGGGAAAGCAGAGTCGCTCAGCATCGAGCACGACTAAAGGCGCTGTGATGGACCAAAAACAGCAGGGTCCACTGAAGAACACATGCGATGAGGATGGTTTCATCAAGGTGGAGAGAAAGAAGAGGAAGCCTACTTATCGCAACCAGTGTGGGCAGCGCCGGCAGGATCCAACATGCTGCTACGTGCTGCAGTACCGACGACGCAGCTGTACGTGTCCCGTTTGCACCACTCTACGAAGACTGAGGACATCGTAGAGTACATTCGGGTGAAGACCAACTGGACCTTGAGGGTGGAGAAGTTGGAGGCGCGCCATAACACCAATTTCAAGTCGTTCGTGGTGCGCGTTCCGACTCACCATTTGATGACCTTCCTCAAGCAAGAGTTTTGGCCGAAAGGTGTGCTGTATCGGCGTTTCCACGGCCGGCTATGCGACACCTCGCAGCGTAACACGACGCCGTCACTTCGTGTACAGTAGTTTTTGTTTATTGTATAAAATATGTATTCGTATATAGTAACTATTGTTTTATACTTATATACAATTATTGTTTTATCTTAATTATTGTATGTATTGTGTTTTATGGACCATAGTTGCCTGAAATAAAGGATTAATAAAAAATAAAAATAAATATTTTACTAACAAATATCAATATATTTGATAAATCAGATGTTTTCTTTAATAATTCCCTTATTTGGTACGGAACCAAATGTGCGAAGTCCGACACGCACTTGGCCGGATTTTTAAATATCACCTCAACAGAATACTTCTTCAGACTAATATAAATAAATAAAAAAGGTTTCACCTCAACAGAATACTTCTTCAGACTAATATAAATAAATAAAAAAGGTTTATAAAACAAGCAATCCACTTTTCCATCTAATCACCCGCCATTGGATTAAACCGTCAGCTTATCGACAGGGGTGTCGCATCGCACTTTTATATATTTATATTTCAGTTGCACCAAACGCCTGAATTTTACAAATAAATGTTATCGCCGAGGATATGGTTGGCCAGATAAGCGATATTAATATTGCTATAAATTGCCGATAGCTTTGACAGGATTAACCGTGCCGCCTATTGTTTGGTAAACAATAAAATGTTGAATAATTTTGAAGTTGTATTTTGGTACTTACAGGTTAAGTTTTTCATGGCCTTTTCGAAATGAAGTTATTTGTGTAATCACAAGCTTTTTGTCGCAGGTTTGTTCTCTTGGCACCAAGCAAGCAAAGAATGAGTGACACCAGAGCTGTTAAAATCATGGCAAAGTGGACTCGGCAACAGAAATGACCCAGAAGAAGACCCAGGAATCGTTGGAAGGATTATGTTGAGAAAGATTTGGGGAAAATAGGCAGGAAACCAACTTGGAGAAGGCAGTGGGAGGGGGGTCAGAAGTATATAAACACTAAAAGATAGTTTAGCTTTCAATCAATGAAATAGTCTTAATCACAGCACGGAATTGAAAAAACAAGTGGAAGTGCCCCCGCAGCTATCCGTCGCGTGTCACAATTATGCGGGAAAAAAGTAAAATAATAACAACCTTCGTCATAAGTCTTAATTTTGTATGAACAATAAATAAGCTTTTCGTCAAAATTTATGGTTCGTACAAAATTAACACTTATTATAACTGACGAAGGTTGTTATTATTTTACATAGTTTTCCGCATAATTATGACACACGCTGGACAGCTGCGTGGGCACTTTCACTTGTTTTTCTATTCCGTGATCCGATCAGTAGGTACGTCAGAAGCCAACTTTTTCAAACAATTTTACCTCATTATAATATTAGTTAAGACGTATAAATAAGATCATGATGAAACGTTATTTGAAAGTGTAAAGACTGTAAGTACCCATTTTTTGATAACCGCTATGTTGGACATTTTAAATAATTGTATGTTTTCATGACACAGCGTCTCTGGAATTCAAATATAGACTTAAAGACAATATTAAATTATCCCTCACATTAAACCTTTTTAATAATTATTACGATGGCAGCATTTAACTGTGGCTGTGGCATAACTGAGTAAATACTGCTTTTATTTAAAGTTAACTATATTACCTTAAATATTTTAGAGTAATATTTAACTAGGTATGTCTGTACCCCTTTGATTAAACTTCATTAGCTGAATATAGCTGAGTATATTAAATGCAAAGAGTACTACAAAGACAAGTAGTCTTGAAGTTACGTTCAAAACTAATGTAAAGACTTTGCAAACATTTGCCTTCTACAAACACTCATTAGGTATCTCTTTGAGACCGTAATAAAGTTAGTTTCTAATCGTCCACAAATGCTCCTTCAGCGCTGAATTATGTTGTCTTAACCTCTCTTTACAAAGCGTCTTTAAATGAACCGTTTTCAACGCGAAGTATAAACACCTGCCTTCCTTCACAAAATTCCTCTTTCTAAGTGAAAAATAAGGGCGACATCCCCGACATTTCTTAGAGAGACAACGATTTTACGCTGACAAAGTACCCTTTATACTGCCATAAGTTAAATAAGCCCGTCTTACGCCATTTTACGGAAAGCATCGAAAAAATTGTTTCATATTTCCAGCGTAGCGTCAATATTTAATTTGACGAAAAGCCACTTTGTATTTATTTATCGTGTACTTCAGTTACAAAGAGTTTTGTTGTCGGCGCAAACAGTTGTCTGACAAACTGACACGTAGAGATGAGCGTCCATTTTGAAATGCTCGCAAAATATTGACTTACTTACATCAGTTAAGCCACCATTGCTGTTTGCAGGACACTAGCTTGTGTTGACAGCTGAACTCGTAAGGTAATGGAGCATGTACATTGAAAAAGATCAGAGCGTAAAAATGGTTGTAAAAGGATCAGTTTTGTAAATCAGTCACGTCCGAACTCATTCAAGCAGATCGAACGAGTCATCGCGAGAACGTATCCTTTTCTTATTCAAAACTTGACACCTAGTCCTTTTACCTCTATATCACAAATAGCAGTTGAGCTGGCAACTTTGCTATTGATAACCAGCTCTGTGTAATGTTTTTGGAACGGGATATTTGAGCTAAAAAGGTTTACGTGCGCATTTGAAACGATTTGGGGCTAGACGTGACGGCGTTTTTTTGTTTTTATGAACTAGTTTGGAATCCAGGTTGCTTACGTGTAGAATTGTTTGAAAAGTTATATAGTATTGTTTCGTTTTTCTGCCTTCGTAGAAACTTTGTCTACGCCTAGGATTACGAGCTTGAAAATAAGTTTACCAGAAGTATTCGTGTATTCAAAGACTTGTGACATCCACCAATCTGCATGGGGCCCGCGTGGTGGATTATGGCCCACGCCCTCTAAAAGAGACGAGGCCTGTGCCGCAGCAGTCACATTAAAAGGCTGATGATGATGATGATTCGTGTATTATATTTCACGTTTAAAGTCTTGCTTGACGGACTTTGATGTTGCGGAGGAAAATTATAATTTATATATATGCGGCGATATAATTGCGGCGACAAATCTCCTCTTAAAGGAGTGTCTGGAGAGGTGCCACAACGTCCTCACCTTCCGCCTGACACAGGTCCTCACCGGACACGATTGTTTCGGGAGGTTTTGTTCTGGATAAGGCGGGAGGAAACGCCCGGGTGTCAGGATTGTATGGATCGCCCGGAGAACAAGGTGGAGCATACAGTGGAGATCTACCCCGCTTGGGCGGAGCACCCCGTGCCCTCGTAGAGGCGATAGGCGGTGGCGATCTCTCGCGTTGTGTCCTGGTCCAGACCATGGTACCGAGCGAGAGGGTTTGGGAAGGTGTCACCTCCTTCTTCGAAGCAGTAATGCTCGCGAAGGAGGAGGCGGGACGCGTCCGGGAGAGGCAATCCTCGTACCCTCACGCCCCTAGCTGCCGCAGGAGACGCCTTGGGCGTCGTTAGTCGAGGTGAGGCGAGTAATGGGTAGCTCACCCCTCATGTCACCGTCACTTCCTTCATGACACACATTCTAGACACTTGAGATCATCGGAGAATTTGATACTTTTGATGCCCTCGCATTCCACCAAGTTTTATGACAAATCATTTGCTGTTCAAGCTGTGCGATTGTGAAATGCGTTGCAGATGCCAGTTAGAGAAGTCCAGTCTTCAGTCCAGGCTTCTTTTAAAAATCTAGTAAAAGACCATTTCCTTTCTCTCTAATGCCTTTCTGTTTCTATATAAATTCTCATCTCTTCCATAATTAGCCCTCCTTTTATTATTTTTCTCCTTTTTTTTCACCTCCTACGAAATTATGTAACATTTGATATGTATGTATCTAAGTATGTATTTTTAAATATAAAGTTTTGACATCCTTTTTTTATTAGCAGTACACCGCAGACCATCCTAAGGTTGTCTGGTAGATATCGCTGTTCAGCGATAAGACCGCCGTTGTAGCCATAGACTTAAGCTCGTGTAAAGCAATTGTGTGACTGTTTTGGTGTACAATAAAATTTTATACTATTCTATTCTCGCCGTCCGTTAAGGACCAGGCCCGAGCCGACGCCACGTAGCGTTATGTTCCACGCGTGCCTCAAAGAGATGTCAGCACAGCACAAATTGATGGGGTCCGATAGGGTCGATGGTGCGTTGTGTTCCACGCACGCCTCAAAGAGATGTCAGCACAGCACTGATTGACTGGGTCCGATACGGTCGACGGCGCTTTGTGTTCCACGCGTGCCTCAAAGAGATGTCAGCACAGCACTGATTAACGGGGTCTGATATGGTCGACGACGGTGCGTTGTGTTCCACGCACGCCTCAAAGAGATGTCAGCACAGCACTGATTGACTGGGTCCGATACGGTCGACGGCGCGTTGTGTTCCACGCGCGCCTCAAAGAGATATCAGCACAGCACTGATTGACGGGGTCCGATACTGTCGACGATGCGTTGTGTTCCACGCGCGCCTCAAAGAGATGTCAGCACAGCACTGATTGACGGGGTCTGATACGGTTGACGGCATGTTGTGTTCCACGCGCGCCTCAAAGAGATGTCAGCACAGCACTGATTGACGGGGTCTGATACGGTCGATGGCGCGTTGTGTTCCACGCGCGTAATATATATATAATTATTATGTAATTATTATCTGTTTATACTGAATCGTTAAGATTAATTAATGAAATGAATAAATGATTTTTGTAACAAACTTATTTTCCTAGAAGTCAAAGACTGATATGACTCAACTGTCACTTGTGAATCATACTTGTTTGCTAACGGGTATAAAAGAGCGGGGCCTCAGTGGAGCGGCTCCCCCTCTAGACCCCCTGCTCCCCTCTCCGAGATTGAGTTCTCTGCCTGTCGGCTGGGCATGACTGGTCATCAATCGATTACCATCATCTCCGCCTACTTCCCACCGGTTCAAACATCATCGCCACCGGATGATCCCGTCGCTATCACCAGTGACCTTAAAAACCTCTTCAGCCTGAGTGACTCCGTCATTATGGCGGGTGATCTCAATGCCAAGCATCCAGCTTGGAACAGCAGCCTGACAAATTCTAGGGGCAGGCTCATTTTTAATCCGAGCTCGTCCATAAACTTTGACGTCATCGCTCCGATGGGTCAAACTCACTTCCCAGAACATCGGGCGTATGAGCGGGGTCATGGACCCCGCTCACACGCCCGATGTTCTCGATGTGGCGCTTCTGAAGAATGTAAACCTCCGTTTGCATTCAATAGAGGCAATACACGAACTTTCCTCTGATCACCGCCCTGTGATCATGCACCTGGGCTCCCGCTCGGGTCAACCCGACCCTGGTCAACCTCCCATGACCAAGGTGATTACCGAATGGAAGAAAGTAAGCGATAGGCTGAAATCTACCACGTCGGTTCACCTGGACGCCATTCCCGACCATATTGACTCAGTCGCTGACACGACGGCAGCGATCGACTCGCTTACAGAACACGTACAGTCTGTCTTGAACGATTGTTCAAAGGTGGTACGGGTGACAGAAGATCGTCGCTGGGTGCTGCCGGGCGACGTGCGGGCTCTGATAACCGAGAAAAACGCAGCCATCCGTGCGTACAGCGCTTTCCCCTGCGACGCAAACAAGGCTCACATGCGCAAATTACAGCGAGCTGTAAAGAGTCGCATTAGTGAGCATCGTTCTGCGAGCTGGGGAAAGATGCTGAGCGAACTTGAGCCCACCCATCAGGCCTTCTGGAAACTCCAGAAGAAGATGCGTCCCAAGACTGAGGCTACCATGCCTCCTCTCATACGTCCAGACAAGAGTGTCGCCTTTGACAACTCTGAAAAGGCGGAGTGCCTAGCCGACAGTCTAGAGTCCCAATGCTCACCCAGCCTCCAACCAGCTGACCAGGCCCACCTTGACAGGGTGGACGCTGAAATTGAAAGGAGAGCTTCCCTCCCTCCCGTCGAAGATCCAGATGACCCTCTACCCCCCGTCACTCCAGACGAGGTGGAGGACATCATCAAAAAGCTCCAGGCCCGGAAGGCCCCTGGCGCTGACGGCATCACCAACAGAGTTATCCAACTCTTCCCCGCCCAATTAATTTTGCTTATGACCGCCATCTTCAATGGCGCCTTAAGCAATAATATTTTCCCCCAAGCATGGAAGCAGGCCACTGTCATAGGTATTCCCAAACCTGGCAAGCCCAGATCCAACCCTTCCAGCTACCGACCCATTAGTCTCCTTAGTAGCTTCGGCAAGATCTATGAAAGGCTTATTAATAAGCGGCTCAGAGATTATGCCGAGGCTAATAATCTCATTCCAAACGAGCAGTTCGGCTTCCGTACCGAACACTCGTGCGTCCAACAAGTACATCGGATCGTAGAACATATGAGCGCTGGGTTCCAGCGCGGTATGACGACCGGTGTCTTGTACTTCAACATAGCGAAAGCGTCCGACAAAGTCTGGCACAATGGCTTAATTTATAAGCTGTATCAACTAGGAGTGCCAGACCGTCTCGTACTCATCTTACGAGACTTTCTGTCGAATCGTACTTTCCGCTATCGTATAGAGGGAGCACTCTCCTCCCCTCACCCCATAAGAGCTGGAGTCCCTCAAGGCTCCGTAATATCCCCCATAGCTTTCACGCTGTTCACCAGCGATATCCCAAAAAATAAAATGTCACACACGCATTATTTGCTGATGACACGGCCACTATACTGGCCGTGTATAATCGAATAGCTCGCAATCTCCAATCCTCCGCAACTACACTGGGCGAGTGGTTTCGGAGATGGAGAATCGAGGTAAATCCCGACAAAAGTCAGGCTGTCCTCTACTCGTGACCCCGACACAAAATATTCCCACCCCCCCCGATCACCATGTACGATAAACCTATTCCTTGGGAGAAAAAGGCTAAGTACTTGGGTGTCGTATTCGACCAACACCTAACCTTCGCGGAGCACATAAGACAGGCCCGCTCGCGGGCCGCTTTTGCTCAAGGTAGGCTTCATAGTATCCTAAATAAATACAGCACTATGTCATTCAAGTGCAAAATGCGTACGTTCACCACGGTCATTCGACCAATCATGACGTACGCTGGCCCTGTCTTCGCACACGCCAAGCCCCACCTCTTACATAAAATGCAGACTCTTCAAAACCGCTTCCTCCGCAACGCGGCGGAAGCTCCCTACTTTGTCCGTAACGAAGAGCTGCATGTAGACTTCAGACTCCCTACCATCCAGCAGTTCTTGAAACGTCTCACCAAGCGTTTCATGGATACTGCTGAAAAACATCGAAACCCCCTAATCGTATCGGCCGCCCGATACGTACCCTCCCGCATCTCCAAGGTGCGCCGTCCCAGACATACCCTACTCATACCTGATGACCCCACCACTCTGCTCCAGGAGAACCGTAGGGAAACCAGCTCACTACGCAAACACAGACCGCCGTCGTTCCGCCCTCGCCGTCGAGGTCCGTCGCGAAGACCCAGTCAATGCCCTCCCAGTCTCTTGCCAGCACGCGCCGCTGAGCCAACTGATTCCCCAAATAATGGAAACTTTATCCAGCCTTCCCTTGCTGTCCCTCCCCCAGTGACGCCCTAAGCCGAGGCCCGTACTCCGCAGGGAGTGCCCTTAGCGTAGTCACTTAGTATGTAAGAATTTATAAGTCCTGGCTGGAGGCTTTAATAAATTAGAGCCTTCACAGGCAAGTTCGGTTAAGCAGACGACAGCCTCCTAGGCTGACCTGCAAGAATAATATCATACCTTAGAAGGTATGATATTATTCTTCTTTGTTAGGTTTGATTTTATTGACTATTGTTGATTTATTAATGATGTTGATGTATATTTATATCATAATTATGAGCCATGTAATGTAAAGTTATGTATATTGTTACGTAACGTTGTGTTATATACACTACTACGATAGTGGTTGTTATATACCACAAGATATTTATCGTTGTAAATATGGCTTAGGTGATACATCCTATAATTAGATTTATTGCGATAAACGATTATTTATGATGTGACGATATAATAATAAAAGAGAGCTACCGTGGAGTATCTTGCCGTTCTTCTCCACGAAGACCGAGTTTTGCGAACAAGCAATTAGATTTTGATTGATGGCTTTTCTAAATAAATCCCTTCCTTAAAACACCACATTCACTATAAGTAAATAAGCAAATAAATAAGTAAATAAATAGGTAAATAAATAGGTAAATAAATGGGTAGATAGATAGATTTTCAACAGATTTTCATTAGACTTTCGATAGACTTTCAACAGATTTTTAATAGACTTTCGATAGACTTTCAACAGATTTTCAAGACTTTCAACAGATTTTCAATAGACTTTCAATAGACTTTCAATAGACTTTCAATAGACTTTCAATAGACTTTCAATAGACTTTCAATAGACTTTCAATAGACTTTCAATGTACTTTCAATAGACTTCCAATAGACTTTCAATAGACTTTCAATAGACTTTCAATAGACTTTCAATAGACGTTCAATAGACTTTCAATAGACTTTTAATAGACTTTCAATAGACTTTCAATAGACTTTGAATAGACTTTCAATAGACTTTGAATAGACTTTCAATAGACTTTCAATAGACTTTCAATAGACTTCCAATAGACTTTCAATAGACTTTCAATAGACTTTCAATAGACTTTCAATAGACTTTCAATTGACGTTCTATAGACTTTCAATAGACTTTTAATAGACTTTCAATAGACTTTCAATAGACTTTGAATAGACTTTCAATAGACTTTGAATAGACTTTCAATAGACTTTGAATAGACTTTCAATAGACTTTGAATAGACTTTCAATAGATTTTCAATAGACTTTCAATAGACTTTCAATACTTTCAATAGACTTTCAATAGACGTTCAATAGATTTTTAATAGATTTTCAATAGACTTTCAATAGACTTTCAATTGACTTTGAATAGACTTTCAATAGACTTTCAATAGACTTTCAATAGACATTCAATAGATTTTCAATAGATTTTCAATAGACTTTGAATAGACTTTGAATAGACTTTGAATAGACTTTCAATAGACTTTCAATAGACATTCAATAGATTTTTAATAGATTTTCAATAGACTTTCAATAGACTTTGAATAGACTTTGAATAGACTTTGAATAGACTTTGAATAGACTTTGAATTGACTTTGAATAGACTTTCAATAGATTTTTAATAGATTTTCAATAGACTTTCAATAGACTATCAATAGACTTTCAATAGACTTTCAATAGACTTTCAATAGACTTTGAATAGACTTTGAATAGACTTTGAATAGACTTTCAATAGACTTTCAATAGACTTTGAATTGACTTTCAATAGACTTTCAATAGACGTTCAATAGACTTTCAATAGACTTTCAATAGACTTTGAATTGACTTTGAATAGACTTTCAATAGATTTTTAATAGATTTTCAATAGACTTTCAATAGACTATCAATAGACTTTCAATAGACTTTCAATAGACTTTCAATAGACTTTCAATAGACTTTCAATAGACTTTTAATAGACTTTCAATAGACTTTCAATAGACTTTGAATAGACTTTCAATAGACTTTGAATAGACTTTCAATAGACTTTGAATAGACTTTCAATAGACTTTCAATAGACTTTCAATAGACTTTCAATAGACTTTCAATAGACTTTCAATAGACTTTCAATAGCCGTTCAATAGACTTTCAATAGACTTTCAATAGATTTTTAATAAATTTTCAATAGACTTTCAATAGACTTTCAATAGACTTTGAATAGACTTTGAATAGACTTTCAATAGACTTTCAATAGACATTCAATAGATTTTCAATAGATTTCCAATAGACTTTGAATAGACTTTGAATAGACTTTGAATAGACTTTCAATAGACTTTCAATAGACTTTCAATAGACTTTCAATAGACTTTGAATAGACTTTCAATAGACTTTGAATAGACTTTGAATAGACTTTGAATAGACTTTGAATTGACTTTCAATAGACTTTTAATAGACTTTCAATAGACTTTAAATAGACTTTGAATAGACTTTCAATAGACTTTGAATAGACTTTCAATAGATTTTCAATAGACTTTCAATAGACTTTCAATAGACTTTCAATAGACTTTCAATAGACTTTCAATAGACGTTCAATAGACTTTCAATAGACTTTCAATAGACTTTGAATAGACTTTGAATAGACTTTGAATAGACTTTGAATAGACTTTGAATAGACTTTGAATTGACTTTGAATAGACTTTCAATAGATTTTTAATAGATTTTCAATAGACTTTCAATAGACTTTCAATAGACTTTGAATAGACTTTCAATAGACTTTCAATAGACATTCAATAGATTTTCAATAGACTTTGAATAGACTTTGAATAGACTTTCAATAGACTTTCAATAGACATTCAGTAGATTTTCAATAGATTTTCAATAAACTTTGAATAGACTTTGAATAGACTTTGAATAGACTTTGAATAGACTTTGAATTGACTTTGAATAGACTTTGAATAGACTTTCAATAGATTTTTAATAGATTTTCAATAGACTTTCAATGGATTTCCAATAGACTTTCAATAGACTTTCAATAGACTTTCGATAGACTTTCAATAGACTTTCAATAGACTTTCAATAGACATTCAATAGACATTCAATAGACTTTCAATATACTTTCAATAAACTTTCAATAGACATTTAATAGATTTTCAATAGACTTTCAATAGATAATCAATAGATACATAAATGAGTAACGAATATTAAATATTTAACAAAAAACATTGACGTGTAAAAGTGTTCCTTGTAACCTATTTACTGAATAAACATCATTTATCATTTATCATTACATACATCTGGTTACATACTCGTATCTACACATACATACACAGAAAAATTTTAACACGCGCTTCAAAGAGATGTCAGCACAGCACTGATTGACGGGGTCTGATACGGTCAACGGCGAGTTGTGTTCCATGCGCGCCTCAAAGAGATGTCAGCACAGCACTGATTGACGGGCTCCGATATTGTCGACGATGCGTTGTGTTCCACGCGCGTCTCAAAGAGATATCAGCACAGCACTGATTCACGGGGTCTGATACAGTTGACGGCGCGTTGTGTTCCACGCGTGCCTCTAAGAGATGTCAGCACAGCACTGATTGACGGGGTCCGATACGGTCGACAGCACGTTGTGTTCCACGCGTGCCTCAAAGAGATGTCAGCAAGCAGTGACGGGGTCTGCTAAGTTCACGGGAGTGATCGAAGGTCTCACTGCGGCCCTGGCACAGGCAACTGAAGGAATACGGGTAGGTTTTAGTCAGTAAGAGTCTAAAACACCCTCCCGCTCCACACAATAGCAAATCGTTCAAATGTTCGTTCAATTACATTTAATAATATATATGGCATACAGTAATAATTTTTTTAAAGTACATTTACTCTAGTCACTCCCAAATGTAAAAGGGTAGGCGATAAATATCAATTGAAAGGATGAAAAATATGTTTTAAGAGCTTAAAGCAAAGCTCTTTAATACCCTTTTTTTTTTTTTTTGGGGGGTGGGAAATCATCCTATGACTTCTTCCGCTCTAGGGTGGAGCGGAAGGGTGTGTCAGACTCTTACTGACTAAAACCCACCCCTGTTCCTCCCTGCCTCGAGTGCCCGGGGGCGAGGTAACTCTTTCGAATTTATCCTCCACCCCCGGGCAGGCATCGGCCGTGGCAGGCCCCTTCACTTGGCTGACAACTCTTTGAGGCGCGCGTGGAACACTACGCGCCGTCGACTCTCGGGCCTGGTGCTGATCGGACGGCGAGTTACCCACTACTCGCCGTCCGCAGGCCCGGGTCTACGGTGGCCGGAGATCGTCTCGCGGCGCCGGAAGTCCCCGGCGTCTCCTGAGGCGGCTGCTGCTGAGGGCGTGAGGGCGACTCCGTTGTTGGTGCTCTCTCACGCGTCCCGCCTCCGCCTTCGCGAGCATTACTGCTTCGCAGAAGGTGGAGACGGCTTCCCATTCCCTCTCGCTCCGTACCATGGCCTGAACCAGGGCACGGCGCGAGAGGTCGCTGCCGCCTATCGCATCCACGAGGACACGGCGGTGCTCTGCCCAAGCGGGGCAAACCTCCACCGTATGCTCCACCGTGTCCTCTGGGCGATCCTCGCAATGGAAACACCCGGGGGTCACCTTCTTTAATACCCTTTCCATTATGTGTACAAGTTAATACAATGTTATATTTAGTTGGTTTTACGTTTGTAATAATGGGTCTGTGAATGTGAATAACAAGTAATGAGTGCATTTAATTAACATTCTTTAATCTACGCTTATTTCGCTATATTTTGAATATGCTCTGAGAAATGTTTGCGGTTCTCAATTCTTGTTTAAAAAATACAAAAAAAATGAAAAATCCGGCTCGGAAAATACAACTAAAAACTTCCAAACAAGTCAATTTTTAAGCAGTCTAATGCAGTTGGTGGTGTTTTTATTTTTTTTAATTTTAGTTGAGTAGAGTTATATTTTCGGATTCGTCTCCTCGAGCTCTTTATTTGAAACTTTTTTTTCACTTCAGATAATTTCTTCAAATTGATTTGATTCACATTTATTAAATGACGAATATTACATACATAAAAGAAACGCAAAAAACATAACCCTTCAGCAAGGGCTGACGGGTAAAAATTAAAAGATGGACAAATCTAGTCAAGATTTGTGTTCATAATTAATTATCGTAAAACCCCAAATCTCACTAATATTCCAAGTAATTTCCTCCGCTCGACTCAATCGAATTGACAGCTCTTTATATTTTATTTTGATCATGACGAGAGTCAGTCAAGATGAGAGTCATGACGACCTTATCGCTTGGAGTGAATGAAGTTTCATTCTAAAGGCCTTAGAATATGACCCTTAGTATAACATTTACAGAAGAAAAACATTTTTTTCCACATCTTTATTCCGTGCCAAATTGTTTGAGACTACTAACAGAAAAGCCAAATAAATAAGAGGAATCCTAAAACCCTACACGTAAGTAAGTCCTAACATTATGTAAGATAGCTCCCAGCTACCTAATACTAATGTAAATACTTGTAGCATTGAGATAAATAAGCCAAACATACGTAGATACAAGATGGTCGTGTTATTGCCATATTTGCTATCAGCTTTCCGGCTGAATGGCTTTTACACCCTCATCAACTCACTACACTTCTGGATTCAATCACTGTGGATAAGGAAGATTCAATTAATGACTTAATTTGTAAAATTGTTTCGCTTGAAAAATTAATTAATTTGTAAAATTGTTTCACTTGAAAATTGAATTATTTTGTAAAATTGTTTCGCTTATTTTTAGATATCTTATTTATTACTCACAATGTACTAAGCAGTTGTAACATTATTAATAGAGGGGTTCGGGACTGTTACTCTTTAATACAGGCTATAGGATTGGCCGCTTGATTGGAGATGTAATAGTACAAACCTACTTTGTGATAATCATGAATGTGAAATCTACTACAATCTGTCTTTTTTTTTAAATAAAGATTATTATTATTATTTAAAAAATTGCGGGTCAAGTTCGACCATTATAAGAAATTGGAATAATGAAAGCAAGTTTATTCTAATCAACTTAGTTTAGTCCTACTTCCTACTATGTTATAAATGAAAATTTATGGTTGAATGTTTATTACTCAATCACGCTAAAACCGCTGAACGGATCCGAATGAAATTTGGCAGAGAGATAGATTATTGTCTGGAAAAGCACATAAGCGTCATTTTTTATGATAAATAAAAATTTATTATTATTATTATATAGCTATAATTTATAGTAGGGGAAGTAGTAATTCCACGCGGGCAAAGCCGCTGGCAGAAGCTAGTGCATGATATTTACATAGTGCATGGAACGATTTACGCATCAGTGAATTTATTTTAGCTCCTTTTTGGAGGTATTCTACAAAGCGTGGCTGGTGCAGCCGTTCGCTATAAATGTTTTGATTCAGCTTTCTAGCGCGTATTTTTAGACACATCAAATATTAAAATTGCATTCAATTTGATCTTTGTTTAAATCTTTTATATAATTTTTTTATCTGTAGGTAGGTCTATAAATACAAAATAATAACAAAAAATATGAATAGGAACACTGACTTCACCATAGCTTCTCGATCGAGTCATTTAACTTAAAACCATTTTAGAGATTCATTATTCTTCCTTATCCAGTCTTACACAATCCAACCTTGATACCAATCCCAGTCTGTCATTACAATGTGACCACTTAAACTAGAGCCCTGACAGCTGATCGTTTCGTGCCATTTACTCGGATTGACAGCTCACGTCAAACTGGACATCCCGGTTTATAAGATGGCGTCGTCAGGATTTTATTTGTGACGTAATAACGCCGTGTGACGTATTTGATGATCGCGTTCGCGCCAATTATGGTCCTTTGATGGGAGAAGGATATTGCATGTTCGCGATTAGCTGTTAGTACCGATGTGTTGACGATGGTGTGGATCGGGGCTGTTCGGGGAAGTTCGTTTTGTTGATTATTTTATTGCAAACTTGCTGACATTACGACCAACAGAGAAATAATATTTATGATAGAAGCATGTTGTGCCGACCCCAAATAAATTTAATTGAGGGCAAGACTAAGAATAGTGATGATGCAGACATAGTGTTGATTGATTTTATTATATAATTGAACTTGGTATAAATAATTACTCGAATTAATCATTTAAATCCTTTGCTACACACTCAAGTATCGAGCTTTGTGTATTAAGTGACCGTTTTAAATTAAAAGATCATACAAAAAGTATGGGTTGCAATCCCTCACCCTTTCCGCCTCCTCCTTCGCGAGCATTACTGCTTCGCAAAAGGAGGAGACTGCTTCCCATTCCCTCTCGCTCCGTACCATGGCCTGAACCAGGGCACGACGCGAGAGGTCGCTGCCACCTATTGCATCAATGAGGACACGACCGTGCTCCGCCCAATCGGGGTAGACCTCCATCGTATGCTCAATCGTGTCCTCTGGGCGATCCGCACAGTGGTGACACCCGGGCGTTTCCTCCTGCCTTACCCGAAACAGGAACCCCCGAAACAATCGTGTCCGATGAGAACCTGCGACTGCCAGGACGGTGATGACGCCGTGACGCCTCTCCAGCCACTCCTCAAAGAGGGGCACTACCGCCGCAATGGTGGCGAGCCCAGCGCTGGGTTACGACAGTCGCTCTCTCCATGTCGCCATTAGATCCTGCCGGAGCTCCGTCCGCAGAGCCGCGAGGTGTCGCGGTAGCGGCGTTTCGCCTCCTCGCGCTCCTCTGGGAGTGGCGCCTTGGCCTCCAGATCCCATGGCGACCGTCCGGCAACGAAGGTGTGACATATACCTACAGCCTTATTTATAAAACTCGCTAACCACATGCATTTAAAAAAATATATAAAAGCAGTCCCTTTGAAAGAGCGGAAAAATATATTGAACTTTGATGGCACTTATGTACTGTAGGTACTATATTGACTAGCGCATTCTAAATGCAAATTTTCTATGGAAAAATTTGTGTTTTTTTTTTTATATTTATAGATAAGGCCCATAGATTGTTGTCCCAAAATTTGACAATTATCCCAAATTCTTTATTCAACTAAAGGTAAGTATAATAATTATACTTTTTTGTTTCGTAGGGTTTGTACTGAGTTGTCAGACAATAACAAAGACAAGCTTAGCAATTTATGCCAACATAAATCTAACTTATGCGGTTATTTTGTCTAGTTTGAGAGGAAATACTACGTAAGAACTAGACCAATTGAGAAGTTTTTCTATCTGAAAGGGACAGCAAACATCCGGTGAATAAGAAAAAAGTCACTCCTACAAATCTAACAAGGTTCGCTTGATCAAGGATCCGGAAACAACCATACCTCTGTTTGTATAGCTTGGTGAATCTATATATTCAATACGAAGTAAGTAGAGTGGCTTGTCGGGTAGATGACTCAAAATATGTATATTTGTTCCGTCTGTTAGATTACTAAAAACTATTGGATATTTATTTTTTCATTTATCACGTAAACAAAAAATTTACAATAAAGTGCGTTGAAATTTCACGTGAAGTCACATCAACGTAAAAATGTATCACTATTTGACTACAAGTGTTGTAACAAGCGGCCACTCCAGGGGCCCAATTCTGTAAATAACTAACTTGTCAATAGTGTGTCGGTAGTGTGTCAGTGGTGTCTCAATAGAATAGTCATTGACATTTGGTATTTTATAAATTATTTATTATCATTGACTTGCCACTGCAGTGCCATTGAAGCGCCATACTAAGACTATTGTAATAATTGGTAGTCTGGTCTAGTATAATATGTCAATATCATTTTTAGTTTTAGCAAAATACCAAATTTGCAACAGTGGCAAAATAATGTATGTTGTGTGTCGATAGAGTGTCGATGGCGTGTTGCTTAACTCAAAGTTACAGAATAAAGCCCCTGGACTTTGTATTGATTTGTTAAAAACTACGTGTTCAATATTTTTTTTTTAAATAGAACTTATTTATTTAAATATAGTAGAGCCACATCATGTTCGTTACACATATTAAAAGGTACACTCTTAATTGTAACAGGACTAATGCACATGACATTTACGGCGTACATAGCGCTCACACTGAATAAAAATACTATTAAATTAACATAACAATAAAAAAATCGAATAAGTTAAACTGGAATAGGACATTGGATATTTCTTATCCCTGGAGTGTGTTTCCTTGGGATAATTTTCAGGCGGGCTAAGCCGCTGGCGTAAAGCTTCCTATGACAGACATAGTTGTTGCTATGACGTATGATCACTTGATCAGGTGCGGTAGGTATATTTAATTATCTATACATATAATAAATCTGTAGAAAAGTCATTTTTGTACATTGAAGAAATTGAAACAAAAAATAGCCAGCGTGTGAAAAGATAAGTAACAGAACCCATTTCCATCATTTTTGAAATTTTTGTCTGTTTGTCTGTTTGTCTGTTTGTTTGTGCGCACATCACGTAAAATCTACGAATTCAATGCTGACAATGTTTATATACAAAAATTATACGCAACTTGAGGATTAACTTAGTTTTTGTTTCATCGAAATCGGTTCACTCTATCAAAAGATATGATTAATTTAGTGAGTTCAAGAAGTAAAATATTACGTTACGCAATTAAGTATAGTACTTGCAACGACATCTTAAGACTAAAAATAGAACTAATGTTGATAGTTGAAATCTAAATCCGATAGATGGCGTTGTGCAAATGACGTCATTTTCTGAATCGCGGTGTTAAGATTTTCCGCGCGAGGATGACGTCCACCGTGTTTACTAGGCAAATTGGGTTTCGTTAGGTGTCTTAAAAGTTCTTGCGTGTGTCGTAAAAGTTCTTTGGTTGCTTGGTTTATCGATTTTCTAAATTGGTCGAAAAAAAAGTATTTGCTTATCTTATTGGTTTCGTTTGGTCAACTTTGGTCATTGGTTTGAAGTACGAAGTAAAGATTGTATTTGATTTACTTCGTAGTTTGAATCCAATAGTGCCAATCGTTATACAGTAAGTTAGTGTTGCCAATTCGTTGAGTCACGACCACGAACAGACGATACGTTGTCACACTAGACTGTTCGACGCACCGATCTTTTAAGTTTGTAGGCTATTCAGTCATAAGTGTTGTTAGTTTTGTTTATTGCTTTAATTTTCCTTGAAAATGCCTCAAAGAAAAAAAACTAACCTTTCGCTGCGTAGCCGAAATGCGAAAAGGATGAGACTTTGTAGGTCTCAGGAATCGGAAGAAGATCGTGAAGCACGGTTATCTGCTAACCGAGAGCACATCGCTCTTTCACGTGAATCGGAAACGTTCACCGAAAGGGAGTCACGTTTAAGTTCACAAAGAACACGGACCGCGACTTTGCGGTCTCAAGAGAGTATCCAGGAACGCGAAGACCGGCTGTCTGCTGATCGGGAGCGCCACTCTCTCTCACGTGAGTCAGAGACATTCACAGAAAGGGAGTCGCGCTTAAGTTCGCAAAGAACTCGGACCGCGACTTTGCGTTCTCAAGAGAATATCCAGGAACGCGAAGTTCGGCTGTCTGCTGATCGGGAGCGCCAGTCTCTCTCACGCGAGTCAGAGACTTTCACAGAAAGGGAGTCGCGCTTAAGTTCGCAAAGAACTCGGACCGCGACTTTGCGTTCTCAAGAGAATATCCAGGAACGCGAAGTTCGGCTGTCTGCTGATCGGGAGCGCCAGTCTCTCTCACGCGAGTCAGAGACTTTCACAGAAAGGGAGTCGCGCTTAAGTTCGCAAAGAACTCGGACCGCGACTTTGCGTTCTCAAGAGAGTATCGAGGAACGCCAAGCACGTCTGTCATCTGACCGAGAGCGACACGCTCTCTCGCGCGAGTCTGAATCTCTCTCCCAAAGAGAAGAACGATTACAAATAGCTAGACATAACTATGTAGGTGTACAAAGAAACAATGAAAGTTATCTTGCATCTGAAAGGGAAAGAATAGATGAACTAAGACGAGCAGAAACAGCAGAACAACGTCTCGCCTAGAAATAGAACGAGCTCGATACCATATGAATAGAGAAACAAATAGCGGAGCTGATGAGTCCATGGAAAATGACGATGCAAATATTTTATTACCTTGGGACAATAGGGAAAAATCAGGGTTCACATATTCGTCTAGAATTAATTATGCTGGCTTTACTTTCGTGGGTGACATGAGAGAAATTTGTAATTTTTGTCATGCTTTGAAATGGAGGAAAGAGACAGATGGAATGTGCTGCTCAAATGGAAAAATTGTTCTTCCAAATTTCCAAGATCCACCACACTTACTTAAAAGTCTCCTGAATGGCGATCATCCCCAGTCGAACCGTTTTTTGGATAATATTCGTTTATATAACAGTGCTTTCCAAATGACTTCCTTTGGGGCAAAACAAATAACGGAAGGACCGTTCATGCCAACCTTCAAAGTACAAGGTCAAGTTTATCACCTTATTGGATCTTTGCTGCCAGAAAATGAACCCAAATTTCTCCAAATTTATTTTGTATCCGATTACACGCAACAGCTCAATGTTAGAAATCACAATTTTCCCCAGCTCAATGCTGAGCTTTTGGGTCAACTTCAAGAATTGCTGCATCACGTTAACCAGTACGTTCGTGAATTCAAAGCTGCATTGGAGTCAATTCCACAAGGCAGCAATGATTTCAAAATTGTTATAAGTGCCGATAGACGTCCTGTGGGTGAACACCGTGGAAGACACAATGCACCCGTCGCAGATGAAGTTGCAGTTGTTTTAGTCGACCAGGAGTGTGAGAGACGTGATATCGTGTTGCGTACACGCGACGATCGCCTTCAACGCATTTTGGAAACCCACCGAGCTTACGACGCCCTGCAATATCCACTAATTTATTGTCATGGTGAAGATGGGTACAATTTTGGGCTGTACCAAGTGAACCCTACTACGAGAGTCACTAATTATCAAAAAAAAATATCTGCTCAACAATACTATTCCTACCTTTTACAAATAAGGCAAAACAGTTTCGTATATTTGCAACGATTTCGTGGTTTGTTCAGCCAATTTATTGTGGACATGTACGCAAAAATAGAAACTGAACGTTTAGTGTATATTCGCACTAACCAGCGACGGTTACGCGCTGAAGAATACGTGCACTTGCGGGACGCCATGCAATCAGATAATAACGTCGAAAACTTGGGTCGATTGGTTATTTTGCCATCCAGTTTCACAGGCGGTCCGCGGTATATGCACGAACGAACGCAAGATGCTTTTTGTTACGTCCGTAAATACGGCCGGCCGGACCTTTTTATAACATTTACAACAAATCCAAAGTGGACGGAGATTTGCCAGGCACTTCTCACAGGACAGGCGTCATACGACAGACATGACATTATTGCTAGGATTTTTCATTTAAAACTCAAAGTCTTGATTAATCTACTTACAAAGGAGAAAGTTTTCGGTTCAACTCTTTGTTTTATGTATAGCGTCGAGTGGCAAAAGCGTGGTTTACCCCACGCGCACATTCTTCTGTGGCTGGAAGAAAAAATTCGTCCCGATGCTATAGACAGTGTCATAAGTGCAGAATTTCCGGACTATAATGCAGATCCGATTTTGCATGACATAGTAAAAACACATATGGTTCACGGGCCATGTGGCCTCTTAAACAGGGAATCACCGTGCATGAAAGATGGTCAATGCTCAAAAAAATACCCCAGAGCACTGAAAGAACTAACTATGGCTGGGGAAAATGGGTATCCGCAATACCGGCGAAGATCACCGTCACAAGGTGGTTTCACAGCTACTGTCAGATTCCGTGGACAAGAAATAATTCTAAATAATAGTTGGGTGGTACCGTATTCTCCAGTTTTGTCAAACGCTTTTCAAGCACACATTAATGTTGAAATTTGTAATAGCGTCGAATCTATAAAATATATATGTAAATATGTTAATAAAGGTAGTGATCAAGCCATGATAGCACTAAGAAATAACAACCAATTTGATGAAGTGACAAGGTATCAATCTGGCCGATACATAAGCTCTTCGGAGGCAGTTTGGCGCATTTTGAGTTTCCCTATTCATGAAAGGTATCCGCCAGTCATCCATCTTGACGTGCACCTGGAAGGCGGGCAGCGAGTTTACTTTCAGCCAGAAAATGTGGCAGAAAGAATGAACAACCCAAGACAAACCACCTTGCTCGCATTCTTTCGCCTTTGCGAAAGAGACAATTTCGCTAAGTCTCTGTTGTACAATGAAGTGCCACATTATTATACTTATAACAAGCAGCAAGGTGTTTTTAATCGCAGGAGACGTGGAACTGCTGTAGAAGGCGAGTCCGGCATTTTTAAAGAACACGTGATTGGAAGAGTATACACGGTGCACCCAAATAATGCAGAGTGTTATTATTTACGCCTTCTTCTTCACACAGTGCGAGGACCTACTTCTTTTGCTGAGCTCCGCAAAGTGGACGATATAGAATATCCCACATTTCAAGCTGCTTGCCGCGCACGGCATTTATTAGATGGCGATCAGCATTGGGATGATGCTTTAGCCGAAGCATGCGTCAGTGATAGTCCACATCGTTTGCGCCATTTATTTGCCATTTTGTTGACATTTTGTGGCCTATCGGACGCTGGGCAGTTGTGGCAAAAATATAAAGACGCGTTTGCCGAAGATTTTTTGAGACAGCAAAATATAAATAGTGAAACTTCTGACCAAGTACGTGAAAGCTGCCATAATAGGGCTTTGCTGGCTATACAAGATATAGTTACAAGTATAGGAGGGAACCCCCTCAGTCAATACGGCTTGCCGACACCGACAGTTGGTGGGGAACGAATTAATAGGGAGTATACATCTGAAATAAATTACAACCCCGAAGAGTTAGCAGAAATATTGCGAAATGGCTGTTCAAATTTGACGACAGAACAACGTCAAATCTTTGATAGAGTATGCTGTAGTGTAGAACATTCATTAGGAGAAATGCTGTTTTTAGATGCACCTGGTGGAACAGGTAAAACTTTCCTCACTAAAGTTATCTTGGCTCAAATAAGGAGCCAAAACAAAATTGCCCTTGCCGTCGCTTCCTCAGGAATAGCTGCCACTTTATTACCAGGAGGAAAAACTGCACATACAACATTTAAAATACCAATCGACTTGGACCGCACAGAAAACCCTGTTTGCAACGTGTCTCGCAATAGTGATAAAGCAAGGGTTTTACGCGATTGCGCCCTTATCGTTTGGGACGAGTGTACGATGGCAAATCGTAAAGCTGTGGAAGCTGTAGATAGAACGTTGCGAGATATAAGACAAAATGACCGACCGATGGGAGGCTTAACGGTGCTATTCTGTGGAGACTTCAGGCAGACACTCCCTATAATACCCAGAGGAACGAGGGCCGATGAAATAGGTGCCTGTTTAAAGAGCTCTATTTTATGGCGTAGTGTCATATTAACTAATTTGAGCTTTAATATGCGAGCATATTTGGGAGGTGACGCAAACGCGCAGGTTTTCTCAAATTTACTACTTCAAATTGGTAACGGCACATACCCGACTCAAGAAGGAGGTAAAGTAACTTTAGTCGAAAGCCTGTGTTCTTCTGTTGCCTCACAGCAGGAACTCATTTCCTCTGTATACGGAGATCCATCAGAGATCTCGAACCATGACGCTGCTTGGCTATGCCAACGAGCTATTTTGGCACCTCGCAACGACCAAGCAGCAGCAATAAATTCTCAAATATTGGTACATGTTTCTGGAGAAAGTAGGGAATATTTATCTATTAACACGGTTTTAGAAGAAGGAGATGCCACCCACTATCCAGTAGAGTTTTTAGACTCTCTAAATACACCAGGTCTTCCAGCACACAAAATTTATTTAAAAGTCGGAGTACCAATCATTCTACTCAGAAATTTAAGCCCACCAAAACTATGCAATGGAACTCGGTTGAGAGTAACAAATCTCCAACGAAATGTCATCGAAGCCGAAATCTTAACAGGTTGCGGCTCCGGTGATGTTGTTTTCATTCCCAGGATACCCATTATCCCCAATAATTTTCCGTTTACTTTCAAACGTGTGCAATTTCCTGTAAGCCTCTGTTACGCTATGACTATTAATAAAGCCCAAGGCCAGACGTTATCCGTTGCGGGTGTAGACCTTACTTTTGATTGTTTTTCACACGGCCAACTCTATGTTTCTCTATCACGTGTTAGCAACCCAAACAACCTTTTTGTATATGCTCCGGGTAATTCCACCGCTAACATAGTATATAGAGAAGCATTAACGTAATCAACTATACCAAAGTCAGGACTCTTATCTAAATCATCAAAAAGGTGATATACTCTTATCTAAACGACGTTGTTTTGTTCTCGACAACCACGCGAACGAAGTCGCGGGCACAGCTAGTTTAATTAACAATTTAAGAGTGCACATAAGAAAAATTGAATATTTAAAAAAAAACCCGACAAAATGCTACGATTTTTTATTCAATGAGTAGTGGTTCATTTTTGAAACGCATTTAAGGGTCAGTAAAAAAGTAATTTCTGGTGACTCTGGGATTGTATTCTATAAGATTTAAAAATAGACTAATTAGGTGAGGACCTAATTAATTCAACTTAACCACACATAATGGTAATTTATTAGGAGCCAATTCCTATAACACCACAAATTAAATCAAACAAAACACTAACTACCCAAGCAATCTAAACTAAACCGCACCCAACACTATTATGTGTTACCCCAAAACTTAGTTCCCAAGTAAAGACGGGGGTTAACCCGTCAAACAGGTCGTAAGTTCGTGACCAATGGGCAAACAGGGCATATCACAGATGGTATAACTAATAGCGCTGAGTACATTCATTAATCGTGGCACGTCTGATCATTAGTAACTGCCAACGTCGACTGAGAGGCACGCGTGGTCGCCAACTACCCGCGAATTCACTTGATTGGTAGGTTGGGTGTTGGCTGGGTATGTGAAAGCTATTAAGATATTGTATATTTGAATTCGGAATGCGTGATCATCATTAAATTTTGGAACAACAAACTCTAAATCTTATCGGACAAAGTTCAAATTCATTTGCAACCTATTATACTTTTTTAGAACACTATTTTAGTTTAATTATAGATTTCATGCCAGCAACTGCATCAGCCTGCTTTAAAAGTGACTTATTTAGAACTTTTAAGTTGTATTTTGCAGTTGGGTTTTTTGAAAATTTTCAATTTTTTGTTTAGTGAAGTGCGATTTGAAATTTTCAAAAACTCGACTACAAATATTACTTAAAAGTTCCAAACAAAGTAAGGTACCTTAGACTATGAAAGGTGATAGACGGAACGTCATTGGACATTAAATGAAGCAGGATCGTTCAAATGTGTGAGTGACTTTGACGAACGTAACCATGACGTACCGCTACCGGCTTCTCATTTTGTCTATGTGAGCTTATTTCGCGTGTACAGATACTAGCCGGCTTCTCATTCTGGTACTTCAGATTGCTAGATTTTGATACTCCGTCTATAACTTTTCATAGTCTAAGGTAGGTGTGGCGATTGTAGACACAGCCTAAACTCAGCGGGTTTGTACCAGCCTTCAGCTGGCTGTTGAGATTATTAAAAAGCCGTTTGAATATTGAATCAGTAGGCATCACATTTGTTTTACGGATCAGTTCTGCTTGCCTGGCCGAAGCGGGCACTTGTATTTTTCTGTGATTACCAATATAGTTATTTAGCCCTATTCATCTTTCCTTTCTTACACTGCATGTGCAGTGTAAGAAAGGAAAGATGACATATAAGCCAGTCACTCTCATACACCACACTCTCGCAAGCAGCGAGTGAGACCACTATCCTGAAGCTACTAGAGCACCCCTGGAACCCTGCAGGCCTTACTGGAGCCTTGGGGTTCTACAGTACCTACTTTTTAACCGACTTCAATAAAGAGGTGATTCTCAATTCGTCTTTATGTTTTTTTTTTAAGCAGTCTGCTGCAATTGGTGGTATTTGTTTTAGTTCAACCGTAGATTTAATTCATACAGCCTTTGTCACTTCGGTGGTCAAGTCCAATTTAATGATACCTTATTTCTTGATATCCATTCAGCCGTGCAGCAAGGTGTGCAAACGAAATAGACATACCTACATACATTTAGGTACCTACATAATATGTACCTACTTACATACCTACATACTCTCGATAAAACCTTTTTACAAGAAAAGAACCAACTTTCGAAAAAAGTGCAATGTACCTAACTTTAAAAGTTGTTGTTTCTGGTTTTGTTTCTTCGTTTTTTGACACCGACTTCCAAAATTTTTGTTAAAAAGTTTTTTATTTTTCAGTTTTTAGTTGTGGTTCCTCATTAAATTGTGTTAACAATACATAGACATACGATCGCAGCAATCACGAGTCATTTCCTGTTAGTTATTGAAAGTTCCACTCTCTATCTCTGAAGATCTTCATTAGATCCTAATGTATTATACACAAAAACCTTCCTTGAAATATATGCATTCGAATAATGAAATTATCCAAATCGGATCAGTAGTTTTCGAGAAAATTGCGTAAAATCAAGCATACATAAATACATGCGGGTCGAATACAGAACCTCCTTTTTTAGTCGATTAAAAACATTATTATCTGGGGCAGTCGGGTAACAAAAAACTTTTTTACAAAAAAAACAACCGACTTCCAAAAAAGAAAATACACTAAAAATTAAAAAATAACTTGAATTTCGGAAGTCGGTGTTAGTATTTTATTTCTTCGTTATTGACACCGACTTCCGAAATTTAATTTTTTTTTTAGTTGATTTTTTTGTAAAAAGTTTTTATTTTTCACAATAACATGGAACGTGGAATTTAAACATACCTACTCTCATTGGAGAAAACCTAAATGTCATCTTCTATGTATACGTATTTTTCGTTTTTGTTCAGTTTTTCAAAAAGCGCTGATGCAATTTCGATAAAATTTATATGGGACCACCTCGGAAGTATATTCTTTCGGATAAAAAAATAATTTAGAAAATCGGTCCACAACTGACAGAGAAATCGATGGACAAAAGTAAAAAAAAATAAAAACATACATACAGTCGAACGTAGAACCTCCTCCTTTTTCGAAGTCGGTTAAAAACAACAACATTCAATAAAACTTTTTATTGACTTCAAAGCAATTTCATTTGTACCATTTTAAAAATAAGCGACTTTATTTCATCCCCTTACGAACGAGTACTTCAATTTTACTGTTCTACCAATCAAAGGTCGCGGGATATGAATTTTTCACGGGTCTCTGGGATATGTCGGAAGAGCAGTATTTTTATGGGAACACCTGTATATTACTGTCTTGCACGTATCAGGCGACTGACAATGTGAAAACATCAAAATATAACTCAATTTTGTATTGTTTGCTTTGTTTTATTTTATTAACTCTTCACACGTCGCGTCGATTGCACACCAGGTGTGGAGATAACAATCAAAATCTATTGTGTCTGCTAATTGGGCGTGCGGTGGGTTAATTTGATGTACCTATAGAGGCTGTAACGGAAAGGTGTGGTCATATTTTAAGAACTGCATCTGCCCATCGATATGAACAACTTTCCTCAAGAAAATCCGAGGAAATTCTAAAAATTTTTTTTTACCTCCCATACAAATATTGATCAGCTGATGATAACTTTGTATGGAAAGTCCAATTTTTTTTTTGGGAAATTTCAATTTTTTTCTCGAGAATGTTATTCATTTCCATGGGCAGAACCGGCTCTTAAAATATGACCACACCTTTCCGTTACACCCTGTATAACGCATTTACATCCTTACAAAGTATTTCTCGTAGTTTACCATAGCTGTACCAAACCCAGGCACATTACTTTGTGTAAATTATTTCAATATATATTACTATTAAATATATATATTAATATTTATTTTATTTTTTATTGTTGATAGGCACGCGTTTCACCACTATCTCACCTGATGGTAAGCGATGATGTGGTCGAAGACGGAGCACGCTTACTGTAGTGAATTTCCGTCGTAATTTGATCTGAGAATATTTGAAATTATATTTTATAACATAGTGTAATTAATTTGTAAAGTTATGCCTAACGCGTATAAAAAATTGACAATCACGCAAAAACTATACCTAAAGCGTATTCTTATGAAACCTTTACCATTTTAAAGATCATTTAATTATTTATAATTTAGTCTAAGTGTTATATTTTAATACCTGTTGTTTTATGTGTAATAAATTAATAATGCGTCTATTGTCGGACAGCGCTCCTTGATGGGCAAGTCCTATATTGATGATGAATCCATTATTAGAAATTCTAGATAGAAAAGTGCACTAGGCAAGTGTTATTGTATTTTTCCAAATTACGTCCCGAGAATTGAACACAGGGAGTCTTTTTAGCAGTAGCGCTTTCGACACTGGTTCAACAAATCAGTAAACGTCAGCTTAAGGTAGTTAGAGCAAGACTTACCACAGAAAAAACGTTTTTTTACAAAAGATAGGATCGAGTTCCACAAAAAAAATATTGTGAAGTAACTCTAATTGCGAAAGTCGGTGTCAAAAAACGAAGAAACAAAACCAGAAAGTGTTTTTTTTGGAAGTCTGTTCTATCCTTTGGCTTGCTCTAACTACTATAAACTTTTTTAAGGTTCCGTTGTCCTAACAAGGACAAGACAACCCTTATAGTTTCGGTCTGTCCGTCCGAGGCATAGCGTCTGTTACTACTAGATTTTTTTTTTCTCGCCTGTCTTATATTGTGGGTTTTCGTTGGATTGTTCTTCGTTGAGAGGTTGTGAAGACACAGACTTTTCGATTCAGTTATACGTTTGCGAAATATTTTTTGTTTGAGTCGAGCGTAGTCGTCGTCCCTCCGGCCCCCCACACAAAATCTTTAGAAAAAAATACTTAGGTGAAGTTAGAAGAAGCTATATTTAATATTTAAAACGGGTAGGTAAACATCTAAATTTTGGAAAAATAAATCTTTTTTTTTTCGTTTTTAATTTATCCGTAAAACCGTGAACTCAATTAATATATATGTTCATAGTAATAAACATAAAGCCCCTTCTAAGTCCGTATGTTATAACTGGCGACTACAGAACCCTACACTGCGCGTGGCCCAACACGCACTTGTTCGGTTTTAGTTGTGGTTCCCCACTGGTTGAAGAAGACCAACTTCAATGCAGCACTATTTATTCAAAAATTCCATTACACTCTATCAAAAACTAGCTTCAACTTCACAATAAAAACCCGGACAAACATTGTAAATCTCGCTTCCCGATCGAGTTTTAACTTATTCGGGCGGATCAATTGCATTGGAATTGAGTTTAAAATTGATTTTCATTGCGTTTTCATAATGTATTCATGCAAGGCACACAATGTACCCTGATTGATGTACTCGCGCGGTATTATTACGTATTTCAGAGAATATAATGTGATTTAAATTATTTTGGGGAACTGTGCATGTGTTTGACATCCATTATGTCATTATTCGAATCTACAATTATGTGTTCTCAGTGTTGGCAAAAGCGGTTTCAGGATTCATATTATGGATGGCGGATAAATTTGAAATAGTTATCGCAGCCCTTGGCACAGGCAACTGAAGGAACAGGGGTGAGTTTTAGTCAGTAAAAGTCTGACACGCCCTCCAGCTCCACACTGAGCGGGAGAAGTCATTGGATGATTTCCCACCCCTAAAAAAAAAGGACTCACTGTATCGAGAATGGGTTCTGTATTAAATTAGTTTGGATTTGGGAAATCTTTACTATAAATTAATAAATCTTGTTTTTAATCGACTTCGAAAAAGGAGGAGGTTGTATGTTTGACCATAATAATGTATGTTTTTTTTTATTTATTTATGTCCACCGATTTGTGTCAGTTGTGGACCGATTATCAAAATTCTTTTGCAAAACTGAACAAAACGAAAAACACGTTTTCTCCAATTACGAGTATGTTTAAATTCCACGTTCCATTTTATTGGGGTTTTTAGTTCTGGGGTATAACAACTAAAAAATTTAAAATAAAAAACTATCGTACAAAAAAAAAACAACCGACTTCCAAAAAAGAAACTATTATACTTACGTACTAAAACTTTAAAAATAACTTTGTACTATAATAATAGGTCGGTGTGAAAAAACGAAGAAATAAAAGACAAACACCGACTCCCGAAATTAAAATTATTTTTTTTAATTTTTGGTATATTTTCTTTTTTGGCAGTCGATTGTTTTTCTTTTTTGAAAAAAGTTTTTATTTTTGCCATAGACTGCTACTGTTCTGGAGTGGTGACCGACGTGGTGGACGACGTCAAATAAATGATAAATGATTTTATTTTTATAAGTAGGTTTTAACAACACTTTTACACGTCAACATTTTTTTTTTGTCAGTTTTAGCTAGATGAGGCCGGTGTTTCCTAGCTGGCTACCCTGAGAAGAAACACCGAAACAAACTCAGAGGTCAAAGTCTCTTTTAAAGTGTTCAAATCCATACAATATGTACTGGTCAAATTATGAGAACCATGTACGTTAATGTCTGGGATGTTTTTGAGGAAAGCAACACGCAAATTCGAGTGGATCTGTCCAGACAGTGGAAGCATTTGTCAGTTATCGTGAAGCTCAACTCAGAACTTTGAGAAGCTCAATGAACCGACGAACAATACCAAAGTAAGGACATTTGGGTAGGCCGCAAAAATACTCAAACTGCCAGACAATCATAAAATATACATAAATTTAACGACATACATAGTTCTCGAATTCACATTATGCTTTATGAGGACCTTGCAGCTTAGTGTGTGTAATGGTCTTTTGAAGAAACCGTTGTGGCGACACTTGAAGAAGCCTATGTTCAGTGGATGTTTTTCGACTGAAATGATGATGATGATGATGATAGACTGCTAAGCAACCACCTAGTGGTACGTGATCACATTTTCAAAACTAGAGAGACCACTGATACGTTGCCTACCCGTTTCAACCGACTTACAAAAGAAGGAGGTTCTCAATTCATCCGTATGATTTTTTTTTTTGGATGTTTGTTACGCGATTTCTCCGTCACTTGTGAATTGATTTTTGATGATTATTATTTTTGTTTGGAGGGCCATACTTCAGAGGTGGTCCCATATAAATTTTATCGAAATTGGTTCAGCACTTTTCAAAAACATCAACATAAACACAAAAAAAAAGGATGATGACGTTTAGGTTGTCTCCAATTATGCTCAAATTCCATTTGGGCATAACTTTATTATTTAGTTTTAGTTCTGGGGTACAACAACAAAAGTGTAAATAAAAAAAAGACGTGTGGCACTCGGAGACTGCCGGGGTAAAGCTATTGCATAGCATTTTTTATCAAGTTATGGAATTATAATTATTTACTTATTTAAATAAAATAAGTAAATAATTATAATTCCATAACTGTGCAGTTGCAGTTTTTTTTTTCCTTTGTTTGTTTTTTCTTTGATATTCAAGTTACACTTTTTATACGCACGTAAGAAGTTACACTTCTTTGGCGTAACAAGATAAATATCATCATCGTCATCGTCATCGTTATCGTCATCTTCATCGTCATCGTCATCGTCATCGTCATCGTCATCGTTACGAAATTTCTGGATTCGGTTGTAACGTAGTGGCGTTACAATCTTAATGAAAACATAAACATACGGAATAAATCCAGAGACCAAAAGCCACAAAGCAAGCATAGACAATTTTAGTTGACTGACAACACTATTGTCTTTGGTTTCTATGACATCTGTCAATGACGGCGTAGATATAAAAACCCGATACACGCCAGGTGGTTCCTTTTTGAATCTTAATCCAGCTGTTGGCGGTGGACTCGCCTTGTTCTGTAGAACATCCTTGAGCCGTGTACCGATCGCCAAATCCTAGCAGCTGTAGTTTGCATTGGCAAATATTTGCCAACGCGATTCCAACCCCTGTAATTGGGTGAGTGTTTGAACAGCATACAGGTAGCTTTGTGCATTCTGTGTTCCTAATCTTGTGTAATTCTTTCCAGAACATGTCTTTCCTAATTTCTTTTCTTAGCATTGTATAATCAAGGCTCCTAACCTACAAAAGATCTGTCGCACATTGTAATCACGCCTTCCGCGTGATTAGCTTTACTATGCACATACATATAGCCTTAGCTATGCACATACTGACTTGCGCGTGGCTGCTGCTGCTCTCGAATGTGCATGTCATCATGCTTTTCCACCTCACCTTTGTAAACTCCGTCTGATTTTGACAACCACACAAATTAGCGCACGTACGGCCGCTTTGTTCATGCTTAGGTGTCAAAATCAGCGGAGAAGCTCATTCAGCCATCTTTGACACGCTGGACATTTTTCCCAGGGTCCTAGATCCGGATTACCAGCTCCAGTTTTCCAGACCCGGATTCATCAAATTCGGAATATGGAGGGAGAGGACTTGGAGCCCTACGCTCTAGGCAAGCACCTGCATCGTCCTCCATCGCGGCCATCCTGCCGCGGTGCCTCGTGGCGCGGCCACTAGGCCACTCATCACGGCGGCTCGCTCCACGCCGGGTGCATATTTACCCGCGTGGCCTCAGCAGGCCGTCTCCGAGCCGGCTAGACCACCTGCCGGCCGACCCATCCTGGCTCCTGTCGACCCTGCGAGCCGGCGCTGCCGCCTGCCGGCCAACACCTCCGGGGGCAAACGCAACGTGGCTTCCCCGAGACACCAAGGCTGAGTTAGGGCAGTAGCGTGCTATCTCCCCGGGAATACTGAATCATGTGACTGCAGACCTCCCCACACCCTGTTCTCTATTCCAAATATATATTTTTAACGTTGACCGAGGTACGTGTTGTTACTTATTATCCCACGTAGGCTAGTTACGTCACACGGTCTCCACGCTCAAGGCCCGCGATAGAAGCTATGCAATAGCTTAAAAACTTTTTTACAAAACTTTTTTACAAAAAATACAACCAACCTCTAAAAATTGCAAAATAACTTTAATTTCGGAAGTCGGTGTCAAATAACGAAGAAACAAAATACAAACACCGACTTCCGAAATTAAAGTTATTTTTGAAAGAAACTTTCTTCAATCTGTTTTATTAAAGCTGTTCATGTTGTAATATTAGCAGTTTGCTGTATTCGACTCTTCATATTTAAACGTCTCCTCGCTCGTCTACAGATCGTCGTATCTATGTATATCAGAAATAGCTTCCCAGCGCAAATATAGAAGGATAATGCGAAATATTTTTCTTTACCTTCAAAACACACGCTTATAACACAACATCAAAGAAACATACCAACAAAATTCTTCGTCTATCCATATCCTTATATTTACGTAGGTAAATTTCTTACCCTTTGCCGCTAACGAAGTGTCACCCTCTTTGCCTCCCAAAAAGGAAAACGAAATGGTGCAATGCGCCCCGATGCGATTTCGGAATATAACGAGCTATCCTGTTATCAAGCCGGTTGAGTCTAATGGTCTCAAACTCAACTTGTGCCTAATTGAAGAGCGCCTGCTCAACTCAAATAGCAACGAAATAAAGACCTAGCTGGTTGGCGGCCATTTTGAAGAAATTACTTTTTTTTTAGAACAATATTTTAAATGTTGTCTTTTGTTTTCTGGCCAGTGTTTGTATAAGGTTATACTTCAGTTCTTGTTTGCAGTAGCGCGCGAGGATTGCTTCCACACAAAAATGCGCAAGAGAGGTAGGTACGTCGCTGGTGTGGCGAGTGTGGAGGAGCACTAACAGCATGGTGGCCGCGCTCGCGGAAAGACTGGATTGCTCCATCACTGTGCACTTCATCTTCAATGTCGCAGTTTTTATTTTATAACATTGACCAGTTTTATTTTTTTATTTTACCAAGTAGCATTAAATTTTATTAACGTTTTTTTGTTTTATTTGTTATTGATTTGAGTCTTACTAGTTAGGTACTCGAAATAAACTGATAATTATTATTATTTATTTTTAGAATTTTCCGTAGTTCGGAAATTATATCAATGAGCTCTCCACCTACGCAACAATGTCATCGACAAAAATAAACAAATTATCTAAAAGCTACACCCTGCGGGTATTCATACTTTTCGCGGAATTCGTTACTGTGGCACACCAACTGACACAAATAGAATACAATTAGGTGAGATGGTGGTTAAACGCGTGCCTATCAACAATAAAAAAAAAATATTACATAGTTAGAGACTTATAACACACTTTAATTACCTACTTTATCAGACTATAGGCTGGTTTCTGAATTGTGTACTTATTTGAGGTTAAAAACGTGTCAAAGTGCGTCTCGAACATATTTTTTTCATAATTTTAAAATATATAGTTTTTAAGTTATTTAGGGAAATAGAAGAAAGTGACCATTGGGCCTTTATCTCCGAAACCACTGAGCCTAAAATTAAAAAAAAAAACACGTAGTACCTAGTTTTTAACCGATTTCAAAAAGAATAGGAGGTTCTCAATTCGACTGTATATAGGGTGACTGGTAATTAGTGAACGATACTTAAACACGTGATTATACTCATGATTACAAACAACTTTCCCAAAGAAACTTTTTTTTATACTTATTCACTTTTATCACCATAAAAACAGTTTGAATTTTTGAAATCCGCGCGCGCGCAAGGGCAGTGACCGCTATCAGCTGCTAGACGCCCCGTAAGCGGCTTTGGTACAACAACTAAAAAGTGAAAAATAAAAAACTTTTTACAAAAAAAAAAATACAACCGACTTCCATAGATAATAAAAAATTCGGAAATTCGGAAGTTCGGAAATTTCTTTTGAAATAAGCAGCACCTTTGTGCTCTTCTATCTGTATTTGTTCATTTTTCTCTTGTAATTGTTTTTGTGTGTGCATAATACTAAAACTGCAAAATAACTTTAATTTCGGAAGTCGGTGTCAAATAACGAAGAAACCAAACTAGAAACACCGACTTCCGCAATTAAAGTTATTTTGCATCTATGGAAGTGTTGTATTCTTTTTTGTAAAAAGTTTTTTTACTTATAGATCTCAGGAAAAGCTATAAGAAGGAGGTAGTTAGATAAAAACCTGAAAAAAATATGATTTGTTCAGAACCCTTTGCGCGCGTGTCTGACACGCTCTTGGCCGTTTTTTTTTTGTATTCCCCTTCACAAACACAAATCATTCGTCCACAGAAAATGTATCACTCACATTCTCGTTAGCAGCACCGACCCACCGTTTTAATCACCCATCAAACCACCCAATAATCACCGGAATACCTTTGCCGAATTAATCTCGAAAAAGCAATTCTAGGTCGACGTTTAATTCGAGCCGTTTTCGAGTTTCCGTTCAAAGAATGATTTATTTCTGCAATCAAGGCGTCAACTGCGAATATCATCGGTTTGCGTCGACAACGAGACGGCATTTCATCGGACGATGCGGCGAGCTGTGACACTCGATATTTAATTACGTTTTTTTGTATCAGTTCTGTTGTAATTGGATATGGGGAAAGAATTGGCAGGATATGCGGGAGTTTTTACGTACATAGGTAATCAGTTGTGCTTTAGAGGTGCTAGAGAGGCGGAACAGGGTGTAAAGTCCCGCACACCTTCATTGAAAAGGGAGGATCCTCCGACCAGACATCACACGTCTTTTTCACAGCCCAACATTCTGATCCATACAGTACGACAGGTCTAATCACGGACTTATAGATTTTCCCCTTTAACTTGAGGGGCATCCGTGGGTCGCAAGTTGTTCCAGTGACCTGTCGCTATTTCATCCACCCTGAGTTGATCCTGTGCGTTACGTCTCGGTCTATATCGCCATCCCCCATGAAAACTGGGTCAAACTTTATATTTACACGATAAGAGGAAACTGCTTAGATGGCAGTAATCAACTTGTTCATTTGTTTTCTGTAGTTTGGCGATTTCTGTATTGTAGACCAACTCTTAGTAAATTATGACAGATATTATAACAAACGTAGATTATTATCATTAAAATCTAGTGCGATACAGATGTATTTAGCCAGCTAAAACTAGGTGTAGCCGCACTTCGAGCTTTAGCCGTAACATGTTCATGTTAACAAACCTAAATATAGTTTTGTAAAACAACTCCAAACTTTTCGTGTCCGTAAATAGACATTTTACGGACACGGGAGTCAGAGCAAAAGTGACCGATGTCTTGTTGCTGTAAAGTGGAGATGGACAGGCCACAGGATAAGAGAATACCGAGAGAAATGGTGTAAAATTGTAACCGATTGGTACCCTAGGAGCTACAAACGGAGCAAAGGAAAACAGAAAAGGAGATGGGAGGACGAGCTAAAACTTACAGCGGGTCCTAACTGGTGGACAATGGTGTTGATTCTGTTATGCACAAACTAAACTTAATTTAGGCTATTGCTATCTCTTTCTCTCTAATAAAACAAGAAAGAGACGGACGTAAATTAGAGCTGTCAAATTTAGTTTGAACTAATATTTCCATACAAATTAAGGGTACACGTAAAAACATGTCGTCTAAAAACACGGCGAAGTGCAAGGCGTAAACTAGTTTGACATCTCAAACTTAGTGCATAGCTATAGCCGTCCTTTTCTCGCACTGCCTTTTAGTAAAAGATAGCAATTCTCTAATTTTAGTTTAGATATTGAACAAGAGAATCCGTACCAGTGGCTCGTGATATGACACAATAACTGTAAAAACCAAAAACAATTCAGAATAAAGGGGCATTATTATTATGTCATTTATTCATCATTTTTCTTATATTTTTAAATATTTCTTAAAATAAAAAGAAATTTAAAAAAAACATTAAAAAATGTAAAAAATTGTTGCCCACTGGCATCGGGAACAGAATCCAAGCTATTATTTCATTTATTTCCATGTTTTATCTTACAATTTACATTTTTAAATATTAAAACATAAAATATAAAAACATTTAAAAATATAAAAAATAGTATCCCACCGGTATCGGGGTCCAAGCTACCGGTGGTCAGGGCTCCTGAGAGAGGAACCTCCTAACTATGCTCGCCGTGTCAAGGAGTACTGCCTTATGGCTCAAGCCCTTGATCCAGCTGCCCAACGAGAGCCAAGCTATTATTATTATTACAAATAGACATTTTCAGAGTTCGCATAATAAACCCAGTACAACATAAAACGATAAAATTCCCGATTAATGCGTCCGGCGGCGATTTATAAATTTGGAATAACGTTGAAATAAATTGTCCGAATATAAAACCGGTGTGCGCCCAAAACATGAAAATATCAGTATCATAATTAATTTACAACGTCGCTCTTATTTCCGGGTTTGGTATCCAATGAACAAATTAATTAAATCACACTCTTGTTACTATACTAGTTACGGTCATGGTTTTTGCTAGAATTACAATAAATACAATGCTTTTTAATGCAAATGTTTTCCTGAAAGTATCATTTCAAATTTTCAATTTCTTTAATTTCAAGCGTTTACGATGTAAACGCAACTACGTTAGTACTATTATTTATTATGTGCTTGTCAGACGACGCTTCTGCAAATATCCTACAAAGATTAAGCCATTATAAAAAAATTAAACCTCCTTTGTCAAATTTTGATTCAAACTGGCAACGGGTTCTACAACTGCTAATGGCGATTGTTGTGGTTTTTTGACGGAAGTCAAAAAACCACAACAATCGCCATTAGCAATTTTAGAACAAAAATAGGCATTCATTTTCTTTTCTTTATTTAGTCTTTACTAGCTGCGCTCCGCGGTTTTACCCGCCTAGACCGGAATAAAAGGTCGAATAAAAGCCTATATGTTAATCTAGGCTATAAGCTATCTACATACCGAATTGCATTCAAATCGGTCCAGCCGTTAAAGCGTAAAAAAGTAACAAACATACACACTCACAAACTTTCACATTTATGATATTAGTAGGATTACACGAACTGCCAGTGTCCATAATTTAAAAAAAAAAAATCTTCTGAAAAGTTTGGTATTCTAAAAGTAAGGCGAAGTCCGAACAGAAATTCCTGTGAATAATTCACAGAGCATATTATGTGGAGAATGTCTGCGGTTTTAGGCTCAGACAAAGGAATAAAAATAGAACCTTTTAGTAAAGTTAATTAGCTGGAGTACTCCAACACTTTTAAGCTAGTATTTCTTCTGTAAATAACGGCCGATTTCACCATTCGCTATAAAAACTAAGCTTAACTGAAACTAAGCTTAGCGTAATCTTATTTTAAAATACAATTACCATAAAAAAGATTATAGTGATTTAACCTTAAAAGATAGATATATGCCGTTGCAGAATTTTTTTTAGAACTTTAAAAGGAGAACAATTCCGTCATACATAATTTTTGCGTAACTTTAACCGTTCACGCAGCGCACGCAACTGAAGCTCTCAAAAAGATTTTTTTTTCCCCCGTTTTTGTCACATTGTTCATTGATGCTTCGCTCCTGTTAGTCGCAGCGTGATGTTATATAGTCTATAGCCTTCCTCGATAAATGGACTATTCAACACAATAATATTTTTTCAATTCGATTCAGAAGTTCCTGAGATTAGGGCGTTCAACCAAACAAACGAACAAACTCTTCAACTTTATGAAAGCGGCTAAACGCGTTTAAGCGAGCTTAAACATCGAAAACTGGGCGTTTAGAATTGGTGAAATCGGCCCTTAGACAGTTTTGTTCGCGACTCATAGCATAACGTGATAAATCCTACGCTGTATTTTCTATAACGACTAGACATTAAAACAGGAAAGTCAAGAGGGTTAACACTAGCCTGGATCGCGGTTCACCGCGGCCGTACACGAAATTTTGGCCGATTTCACTAATTTACGTGATTTTACAGATGTGATTTTATAGTTAAAATAATGCATTTCTATAAGTTTTAACGCAAAACATGAAAGATCATTTCAATTATGATCTAATGAATGAGCTAGATTCGAAGTTTGCGTTGCGTATTATAAGTCGAGATTTGGGTTGTTTTAAAAGGTTTTTTATTGCCAAATTATTGTAATTTTTACATTTTCTTGTCAAGAAATGGATTGATGGTGAACTGAAGTTTATTTTTTGCTGTTTTAATTTTATGAACGAGAGTTCTAAATAGCCAAAATCAAAAGCAATTCTTTGCCCATTTTCTCTAAAATTTTACTAAGTTAAATATATTTTTACTCAAAAGTTTTATTTACCATCAGCTACCAGCCTTTTATTGTCCCCACTGCTGGGGCACAGGCCTCCTCTCTGTGAGAGGGTGTAGGCCGTAATCCACCACGCGGGCCCAATGCGGGTTGGTTGATGTTACATGTCTTCAAATTTTTGGTTCTAGGACATGCCGGTTTCCTCACAATGTTTTCCTTCACCGTTTTGAGAGCAGTGGTGATGAAATAATTTACACAAAGTAAAGTGCCTGCCTGGGTTTGAACTCACGACCTACAACTTGTAAGTCGCGGCCAATACCACTGGGCCACCACTATTCTCCAAGTTAAATCAAGTTTTAATATATTTTTACTCAAAAGTTTTATTTAAAAATGGTAAAAAGTGAGTCATAGATTATATAAACGACTTTTGCAACAATACGTTCTAATTTTTTCATATCGTTTAAACGTCAAAACGATTCGAACGAACGATAATTATGTGATATTCTTAAGTTTACGGTTTGTGGTCGATTAATCGTAATTGAAATAAAAATAATAAACCAGCTCATACATCAGATCATAATTGAAATGATCTTTCATGTTGTGCAATAAAACTTTTAGAAATACATTATTTTAACTGTAAAATCACGTAAATCAGCGAAATCGGCAAAATTTCGTGTACGGCCTCAACATTTTCAACATGTTATACTAAAACAGAAATTCCTAAACCATCCACAAAGCTTCTAATCTCTTTTATCCAATTGAAGTAATCACAATCGCAGCAGGCACCCGCATCGCACCGCACTCGACGGCCGAAATCGGCCGCAAATGGCGGCATAGCACGAAGATTGCACAAATTGGCTTTCATCCAGTGACTTAAAGGAAAACTAATTTACTCCGACCCAGTATATGGGATTACTGAATTTTGGTGCAAACATTTATTCGAATGTATCGGTCGCAGGTTTATTGGGAAAATCGGTTTTGCACGAAGTTACTAGGGCTTTGAAAAATACCGGATCATTTGCAAAAAATATCCATTTTGGTTAGAACGATTAGAAACTGAATGCTGAATCATAACACTTTTTGTCCGGTCAATCAGAAAGAAAATGGCTGGAATGTAGCTGTTAACCAATCAGCGCATTCGTCAGTGCATTACATTCATATCAGCCAATCAGCGTTAATATTCATCGTCGTTGTTCGCGATTATCCTAAGATACTTTTGCAAATCCTATTATCTAGTTTGAATACAAAAATATTTAAGGAGTGGAATTCCCTGCCGGAGCCTGTGTTTCCTCACAGCTACGACCTGGGAGTCTTAAAGACGAGAGTAAATAAGTTACTTCTAGGCAAGAGAGCTCCATCGTCGAGCACATCATCGCTTACCATCAGTGAGATAGTTAGTTAGCCTAATGCCTAACGCTAAAAAAAAACTTAGTTTCCAATAATTCGGCCTTTTGCAAAATTAACAGGATTTTTGCAAAAGAACGATTTTTCCAGTGAACCAGTGACATATCGATGGCAGCAATTTTGCGAGCAGACCCGCCAGCAAATTATTTGTGGGGGATTCTGCGTAACGAGTTTTACAGGACCGTGGGCATTTTTTAAATTATTGCCAGCAATTTTTTGTATGAATTATAGATATTTTCAACTGTGCAATATTTTTTTTTTAACACTTTTTTTCGTTTGTTGTCACAAGGAATTTTTGAACATAATCAATTAGTTTCATCATTTTATTTTGTTAATTCAAATGACGTTTTATTACTCACGAGCACAGCTTTCCAAGGGTAGGCCCCAGGTCCAGGCGTCTTTTGAGGGTTTCCCCCGATGAGAAGAAAATGTTAGCTGTTAGCTTAGCTATTAAGACGACCTTATTTCGTTTAATCAGTCAGGGCAATCTACAAAGTACCCAGTTAGGGTCAGCTCGCCCCGATACGCGACGCTAGGTACGCGCACTTTTCACAATATCTACAGGCTGTAAGGAACAAGATACCGCAAACTTCGCGAAAAGGTTACACGTAATGCCACTAACAAAATTATGATAGTCATTAATCTCGATAACGATCGTTTACAGAAATTGACATTTTTGAGCGTGCAATGTATTGTAAATAACGCGATCTCAACGCTCCTCACTATTACTTACCTATACCACAGTATAAATATGGACCTATACTTGCGTCGGCCGAGCGCGCTGCACCGCCCGTACCCGTAGGTATGTAGGTATTAGGCTGGCGACTCGAATGAACTCTAGCGAAACCGTTGTACGTATTTTATTTACATTGCTTTTTTTAGTGTAATTAGCGATGTAATTACTTATAATTAAAACTCTCATTGGGTTAGATAGGAATAACGATTTTGAACAGTCTAAAGTATAAAAAACTGCAGAAAAAATTAAAAAATGAGGAAAACACCGACAAAAAATTTCCAATGCTAGGGGGTTCAGAATCATGTACTGAATCACTGGTACACGTATGTAGGTTTATGCGCCTTACACGGTGTATAGCTACAACATAAAACTTTATTTACTATTCCTACTCAAAAAGGTACACATTTCAGTGACAGAATACAAATAATTTCAGTGTATGTTTACTTATTTGAATTCTATTACTATAATCTGTATATTTTCATGTAAAAGAAGAAAGAAGGAAGAAGAATGTATCTGTGCCTGACACAAGTACTTATTAAAACTAAAAATACAAACAAAAATAAACTGTGCGAAGCCAAAAAGGCACCAAACTCAGCATAATACATGCTGCGATATTTATACAATAAATAACGCAGCGCTGGTATTCTTCTAGGGTCCGCTGTAATGCCACGGACACATTCACGGAACGTGGTTTAGATTAATAAATAACGCAGCGCTGGTATTCTGCTAGGGTCCGCTGTAATGCCACGGACACATTCACGGAACGTGGTTTATACTAATAAATAACGCAGCGCTGGTATTCTGCTAAGGTCCGCTGTAATGCCACGGACACATTCACGGAACGTGGTTTAGACTAATAAATAACGCAGCGCTGGTATTCTGCTAGGGTCCGCTGTAATACCATGGACACATTCACGGAATGTGGTTTAGACTAATAAATAACGCAGCGCTGGTATTCTGCTAGGGTCCGCTGTAATGCCACGAACACATTCACGGAACGTGGTTTAGACTAATAAATAACGCAGCGCTGGTATTTTGCTAGTGTCCGCTGTAATACCACGGACACATTCACGGAACGTGGTTTAGACTAATAAATAACGCAGCGCTGGTATTCTGCTAGGGTCCGCTGAAATGCCACGAACATATTCACGGAACGTGGTTTAGACTAATAAATAACGCAGCGCTGGTATTCTGCTAGGGTCCGCTGTAAGGCCACGGACAGATTCACGGAACGTGGTTTAGACTAATAAAAATAACATCAAAATACATAAAAGAAAATAAAATAGACTAAACACAAAGTAAAACCGGCCAAGTGCGTGTCGGGCCACGCGTAAGGTAGGGTTCCGTACACCGTACTTCACCTAAGTATTTTTTTTTTGTATTTTGTACGAAATATAGTAAGTAGAAACATTTTATAAGTTGGGCGACTATTACCCTGAAGCAAACAGAACTAACTTAGCCGTGATAGTCGTTTTATATTATACATATACAAAGTTGATACGACAGAGGGGCTTTCCTTTAAACTGCCTATACTAGGTACTATTTTCAAGCTCTGTACCAAAAATCAATTAAATCGGAGCAGTAGTTTAGTCACAAACGTGTTTTTTAAGTTTTGGCCTCGTTTGAACACGATTTATCTTTCCTAACAGCTGATTATGTCTATACGCACAGGTCATGCACCTTAAAACGATAAATCTGAGTATAACCTACGATACGACGCGTTGTTGCCGTTCTCACGCAAGTCACAAGTACATTTTCGCTATAAGATGGCAATGCAAACAAGGATAATGGGTATAAAGTATGGTATAAAGGGTGGTTGCGTTTTACTCTGAATTGTAAGCTATTTAGTTTGTTTGAAAAAAAAAAAACCTCATTTATTATTATTTTTATTTTTATACCGTATCGAATTAATACTAAACACGTATAGTATACGTAGTTTAATTTAATGCCCCTCTGTCACATCAACGTTGTATACTGCCGTGAATTTTTTAACATATCCAAAAGCAACCATTTAGCTGGCAGGGGTGAACAGTTAAACACTTGACTCTAACAAAAATTTGCAATTTAAAGCTTAATTTTACGCAAACGGATCCCTAAATCGAAAAATGGTAAGACAGAACAGGTACAGACCCATAATATTTTTGAATGGCCCATCCAACGATACCCCACACCATGGAACAGACGATAAAAAAAAATATCCCCACTTTACGTGTACAGGAGGTAAGTACTCTAAACAATTTTTTATTTCATGATTTTATTTTACCACTTTGTCGGCGTGATTATATGTATATCCATACCAAATTATAGTTTTCTAGTACTACGAGTCTCTGTGCTGCGGACGGACGGACGGACAGACGACATGGCAAAACTATAAAGGATTCCTTGTTCACTACGGAACCCTAAAAAGGCTTAGTACGCAATAACGTTCAGTTTTGAGTAACCGAACGTTTATTTGATGACGAAAAGGAAATAAACTACGTTCAGAGAATTTTAATTAAAACTTCATATTCTTTAAACAAATATGAAAAACCATCAAATCATAAATATTGAGAGAAAATATTTTCTAGAAACAAATTCGATTTTTTTGCAATCATTCATGAAAAAAGTGGTTTTCATGGAAAAATAAAATCCATGTTTACTTGTTTTTTCCTTGATACTGCTTGAACGTGAACCCTAATTACTTTGAACTTTAAGTACGCACTATTGATTTTCATCGCAAACTTGTTTCAAGTAAGTACTTCTTGTTAACGATAAAGCTGTTCAGTAATTACTTTGCAATAGTGCCTAATTTCCTAAGTACTACGTTGAAGAGAACTAAGTTAAGTCCACTTTCTATTTTAATGGGATTATTTAAGTTAAAAGCTTAGCCAATCACTTTTAAACAATTAGCGGCATTTTGCGAAAGGTACATTCTGCGACTGAACCATATTAAGTGCTACTACTTTGACACACATCTACGCTTACTGACTGCAAATAGAATAGACAAAATTGTTATCAAAGTAACGTTATCTAGGATGAGAGACCTCATAGAATAGAAGACTAAACACATTCATGCTCAGAATACTCCATTCGACATCATCACCATCATCATCATCATCAGCCTTTTAATGTCCCTACTGCTGGAACACAGTCCTCCTCTCTGTGAGAGGGTGTGGGCTGTAATCCACCACGCGGGCCCAATGCGGGTTGGTGGATGTCACATGTCTTCGAATTTTTGGTTCTAGGACATGCCGGTTTCCTCACGATGCCATTCGACATGGTGCTTCCAATTTTTTATTATTTAATGATAAATAAAAACTATATTAAATTCCAAAGTGTATACAAGCTAACAAAAAATAAATTAAATAAATATTATGTACAGTAATCAAAATACAATATGGCGACAACCAGACGCCATATTGTGAAAAAAAAAAAAAATTAAAGACGAAGAATTAAAATTTAGGGTTCGAGGAAGTGATTCCAAAAATATGTATTACTAAAATGCAGAAAATAAATTATAATCATACTAATATTATAAATGTGAATGTAAGTTTGTTTGTTACGCTTTCACGCGAAAACTACTTAAGGCCCCTCTCGCGGTCCAGTGGCGCCCTCATTGAAAGTTTGTACTAATATTATAAATGTGAATGTAAGTTTGTTTTTCCTATTGTAGGCAAAAGTGCCAAAAACGGCCGTTTCTGACACTTTTGCCTACTACTTTGGATACGAAACATTTTGAGACCTGTTTTAACAATGTAAAAATTCTTTATCCTCTTTGTAACAAACGTCAAGTTGGATTTTTTAATATTTATTTTCTGTGATAAGCTACGATTTTTTATTCAATGAGGGCGCCACTGGACCGCGAGAAGGCCCTTAACCGATCATCATGAAACTTTGTACACATATTCATGGAGGTATTAGAAGTAACATAGGATACTAATTATGAAAAAAAAAAATTACGAAAAAACAAAATTTTTTATACATAAACGCAGGTGAAACCGCGGGCACAGCTAGTAAAAAATATTTTCAAAAAACCCGGTTATTTTGGTGTACAATAAAGTTTATTTCATTCTAAAGATGTATTTTGTGAGATAATAAGAATTTGAAAATTCTTATTATCTCACAAAGCCACAATAAATAACAGGAAACGCTTCAGGAGTTTCCTGGATGAAGCCATAAAGAAAAGACCAACAGATAACATTTCCGAACTCGGTAACCTTCACATTAATTTACCTACAGCATTTTAATGTTATGAAGATAATAAGTTGGTACCTAATATCGAGCTACCTACGACTTTGCACTAAGGTCTCCATGAGTGACTTTTTTTTATTTTAATAAACTTTCCTCACTCTAGGAATAACTCCTGTATGTGGGTACGTTCACAAATGTAAACTCACATACACAAGACACCCAATGATATTATATTTATAAAAGAGGTGTATCGCACTAGCGCGCGCAAATTGTTGCAGAGAAATTCAGACAATTGTTGCAATTTGATTTAGTCGGCTTACAGCTGCTGTAAGCCGACTAAACCGACCGAAGAAAAGCGTGTCCTTGGCGTGACAATAATATATCTATGATGCCAAGTTGTGTGTTAAGAGTGTAAAAACTATGGTTCCAAAATAAATAAGAATAAAGGAAGTTCATACTATAATTACTATACACTTATATGTAAGGACATTTGTAATAACAACTCAACGACATCTGAACGCCGCTTTGTATGAACGTAGCGTATCTTTCCTTAATAATATCACTAGCACCCCCTGCAACTTCATCCGCGTGGATTTCAAAAATTTATTATATTATTATTTTATCATAGGTCACTCACAAATAACGTGGCTTTCTATTGGTAAAAGAATTTTCAAAATCGGTTCAGTAGATCCAGAGATTACCCCTTACAACCTCACAAACTCACAAATAAACTTTACCTCTTTATATGCTAATATAGATTGCAAGACTAACCCAGTACAACTATTTGTAGACCACACAAATATTTGTTCCATGCGGGAATCGAACCCGCGCCACGTAGCACAGCACCCAATCGCTCAACCGTTTCGCAGCAATATTATTGTCCTGCCACATAAGTCGTGGCTGGTGGCGCTGCTTCAAATTGCCAGCATAACTAAATCTATTTTCTTCATTTAATTAAAAACGATTTTACATAACTCAAATTGTATTTAAAATATATTGGTATAATTAATGTACTAGGTTATTTTCATTAGCATAAATTATAAAATTAAAACGTTTAGTTCCAATTTCGACCGCGCGCAGTCTTATGTGCGCGCGCTCTATGAACGTCCGAACGGGAGTAAAATGATTTGGAAGGCACGTAGCGCCCTAAAGCGTCCCACCTCTCGGCGACCGTAAGACCCGATCGGGTCGCAAATCGAGAAATCGGAAACAACCGTCAGCGACCGTAAGATCCGATCGGGTTTTTTTTTTTTTTTTTTTTTATGTTTGATAGGCTCGCGTTTGACCACTATCTCACCTGATGTTAAGCGATGATGCGGTCGAAGATGGAGCACGCTTGCCTAGAAGTAACCTATTCACTCTTGACTTAAAGACTCCCAGGTTGTATCTTACAGGAAACACAGACTCCGGTAGAGAATTCCACTCTCTAGCTGTACGTGCAATGAATGTTTTCTCAAAACGCTTTGTGCGTATGGATGGGATGTCCACCATGAACCGGTGGCACTTCGCCGTACGTCTTGTGGTCCTTAGATGAAACGGGCTTGGCGGAATCAAATCATGCAATTCCGTCGCACACTCCCCAAAATGTAATCGATAGAAAACCGACAGGCTAGCAACTCGGCGTCTATGTTCAAGACTTTGGAGTTTTGACTCAACGAGTCTATCATTGCCGATGATCCTCTTGGCTCGTTTCTCAATTGACTCAAGGGCATCAAGCTGGTATCTTGCAGATCCGTCCCAAAGATGAGAGCAGTACTCCATACACGATCGGACCTGCGCTTGATAGAGTTGGAGCAGCTGTTCCGGCGTGAAGTATCGTCTCACCTTTGCGAGGACCCCCAACTTTTTGGCAGCCACTTGAGCCTTAGCCTCTATGAAGGGACCAAAATTGAGGGTAGATGTTAAAGTAACACCAAGAAGATCAAGTCGGTCGGTTATCGGCACGGTTACACCTCGGAAAGATGGAGCCGGGTGAAATTGACTCTTTTTAGCAGAAAAAAGACACGCCTGGGTCTTAGCAGTATTGAACTTAACCAGATTGGCATCGCCCCATTCTGAGACAGCCTGCAAGGACAAGTTCAAGCGCCCAACCATAGCCTCTCGGAGAGACCGGACCTGAGACCCACTAACTCGTGCGTCCGGCACGTATCTCTCGGCAACAGTGCTGTCGTCTACATACCCAAAGGTACCGGGTTTTAGCAGATCGTTAATATGCAGCAAAAACAATGTTGCCGAGAGCACCGACCCCTGAGGAACACCGGCATTAATAGCCAGCAGTCCGGACGAGCAGCCATCTATGACTACTCGGATAGACCGATCCCTCAGGAAATCAGCTATCCAGGGTCGAGCCGACTCGCGCTGTTTCAACCTCTATTATTAAATAACGAAAGGTCTTATACCTGTGGCAATTTTTAAGCACTCGGAGCGTGATAGTATCATACTTTTACAAACCTTTCCATAGACAAATACTGTTTCGAAAAATTTTTAAAAAAGTTTTAGTTGCATGTTTACGCTTGTGAATGGCGGACGAAAGTTTGTTTTTACTATGTGTTTAAATAGTTTTGTGTTTGTTTATTAGTGGGAAGTGTTTAGATATTCATTTATACGTTGATCAAATACAGCCTTTGTCACTCAGGAATAATGTAGCTTTTTACTGGTGAAAGAATTTTCAAAATCAGTTCATGAGATACAGAGATTACTTACTACAAATATACTTACAAACTGGTAAAGTCTTTATAATATTAATTTAGATAAATCTCACCCAAATTCGAAAATTTACAATGTATTCGAGTCTTCGAAAATAAAGAGTTTAACGTGATTCTTCATAAACTTAACGGTGACATCTACACACGGCGATATTATAGCGGCTATGCGACGAGTGACAGCCGTATTCAACAGTCCGACATCAACCAGTGGGCAGTTGCCCAGACCAGACACAACACCCGTCTGGTCGGAGGATCCTACCTATTCAAAAGAGGTTTGCAGGACTTTACACCCTGTTCCGTATACTTCCATACTATTATGTCCATTAAGGGGGAAAGCGCCAGGGTAACCCCCGAAATTCATTTTTTTTACGTTTTTTAAAATTTGCAGGTCAGTATCAAGTTGTGTGTTGATCAAAATATGATTCGCGGACGTAGCAAGTACGTATTTATAGAACTGTAATCATCAATACAACTCTCTCAGTCAGAATTGATGTCAAATGTCATGATTTCATGAAATAGTTCCATACATCAATCTTTATACTTCTTATAGGAGCAGTGGTGGCCCAGTGGTAACAGCCGCGACTTACAAGTTGTAGGTTGCGAGTTCAAACCCAGGCAGGCGCTTTACTTTGTGTAAGTTATTTCATCACAACTGCTCTCAAAACGGTGAAGGAAAACATCATCATAACCGGCACGTCCTAGAACCAAAAATTCGAAGACTTGTGACATTCACCAATCCCACGTGGTGGATTACTGCCCACACCCTTTCACAGAGAGGATGCCTATGCCCCAGCAGTGGGGACATTAAAAGGCTAATGATGATACATCAATCTGAACTTAGAAGATTGTATTGATGATTTTAATGATTACAGTTCTGTAAATACGTACTTGCTACGGCCGCGATCATATTTTGATCAACACACAACCTGATACTGACCTGCAAATTGCAACAAACGTAAGTAAATTTGAATTTCGCGGGTTACCCTGGCGCTTCCCCCTTAAGGTGAAAGCTCCACAGTAGCCCGCGAAATTCAAAATTTGTATTGATGATTTTAATCATTATAATTACATAAATACGTACTATTGCTAGGCCGAGAATCAAATTTTGACCAAGATACAACATAACCCTGACCTGCAAATTGCAAAAAAACGTAAGAAAATTTGAATTTCGCGGGTTACCCTGGCGCTTCCCCCTTAAGTACATTTCTCAAGTCAAATAAACCAGGATATAGAGAGTTCCATAATATTGTGCTCCAGCACACTCACATTTGTATGACTACCTTTCTACGAAATTAGTCTATGGCGACTATAACATTGCGTCCTGCATCGTGGATGCTTGTTACCATTTCTCAGTGGACCGTTCATTCCTAACTATGGTCCTATGTCCAGCAGTCAGTCAAAGGCCGGTAAAACATAAACTTTTATCATCATTTCAGCCGAAAGACGTCCACTGCTGGACATAAGCCTCCCCCAAGAGTCGCCACAACGACCCGTCCTGCAGGTGTAGCATGGCCAATTCTATCTCTATTCTACTAAGAATAGACAAAGTTCTTTTTATCTAACTTGACATTTTTTCTGTCCGAGCATCATGCTTTACATTGTAGACTTTTTTCGACTGAAGAATAGAAACATTTCTTCTCTGCAATTTTAACATCGCCATGCTTAGGACGATAGAAATCTTTCTACAATCTGTCATTTTGTCTATTTTTCCGTCGACAAAACACATGTCTATAGTGGTCATGCTACGCGTGCTGTGACGTCTCGCATCCATCGGCTACCTGTGACCCTGACCAGGTCATCGGTCCACCTTGTGGGAGGCCTTCCAACGCTGCCTCTCCCGATACGCGGTCACCACTCTAGAACTTTTCAGCCCCATCGACCATCTGTTCTGCGAGCAATGTACCGTGCCCACTGCAACTTCAGTTTGGCGATTCTTCGGGCTATGTTATCCAGTCATACGGCCCTGCGTTCGGGTCTAACTTCTTCACGACTCAAACTTTCTAGGATCCTTTAATCCTATCAAAAATTATAAATGAGAAAGCTTGCAGAAGGATACTTTTCATCCCGATAGTACCTTTCTGTGGAACATCCATTTCGACCGACGCGAACGAAGCCACTTACAAAAGCAAGTGATAATATTATCAAAAAACCCAACTGTAAAAAAACAATTAAAAAGTGCCAAACAAGTCACTTTTCAAGCAGTCTGATGCAGTTGGTGGCAGTTATTTTAGTTTAATTAATGATTTCATGCCACCAACTGCATCAGACTGCTTGAAAAGTGACTCGTTTGGCACTTTTTAGTTGTTTTTTATAGTCGGATGTTTTGATAAAAAAAAATTATTTTCTACATTTTAGTGAGTTATATTTTTGGAATCGCCTCCTCGATCCCTTTATTTTGATACCCCACTTAATATAGTCCGTCGCCTTTTTTTTTCTTTTTTAAAATATATGGCGTCTGGTTGTCGCTTTATTGTATTTTGGTTACTTGTATGTCTTTAGTAACACTCGCAAGATTAAGACGAATCGATTGACATAAAAATTATCAAAATCGGCTCACGCGTCTGGTCAGCGCCACAAAGGAACAAACATACATATTATTACATAATGCAGGCTGATAGACACATTACCCTCCTTTGCGTCGCGCAGTCGGGTAATAAAGTCCTGTGTCCTAGATTCACTTTATAGTGACAAAATAAAATGGCACGAAAACTTAATTAGACGAAAAGTTTTAATAAAAGTTTAACGACGTGGCCATGATGCGGCTATCTTGTGTTATGACGTGTCGGATATTGCAGCCCTTGTTAGCAGAAACTTACTATGTTTTTAAAGCAAAACAAAGTTGCAATTTTAAAAGTTATTTTCCACGTATGGCTCTGAGATAATCTTTTGTAGCTATTTTATTTTGTAGCCGCACTTTTATACTTGAAATTCGTTATTCGTTCGTTGTTTGTAGATAGCTGTACTTGCTTTTTGTTTCGTGTATTTTTTACAAATGTTAAATATCTGTACGTATCTATACAATCAATTTTTTTTGAGCTCCATAAACCGCAAGAAGAAACCGAATTCCTTTAGTAATTAGTATTTGAGGTGAAGAATTAATTTCTGTAAATACTTTTGCGCAGTCAATCAAATCATTTTTTTTTTCAAATAATTTTAATACTGCTCCAAAAAAAAATTGATTGCATAGATACGTACAGATATTTAACATTTGTAAAAAATACACGAAACAAAAAGCAAGTACAGCTATCTTGTCTTCCTCCAACATCGGCATCTGCTACTCAACATTTGTTTCGAGTATACTATCAAGTTCAGACATGGCAAGGCAATGAACTGAACCCTGAAGACTGGGGTTGGAAATTGATAAATAATACTTTGGAACCGATTCGAACTTTACTGCCCCCTGCTCCAGAAAAACTTCTTAACACTATTTTTTGCAATTGCAAGAAAGGTTGTAGTGCCAAATGTGGCTGTAAAAAAGTAGGGTTGCAGTGTTCTCCAGCGTGTACCAATTGCCAAGGTGTCTCTTGCTCAAATCTTCAATTAAATACAAGAGAGGAAGATTCATGTGATTTTGATGAAGAGACAACTGATTCATCTTCATTTGAACAATTTCTAAGCGTTCATCAACAGGAAGGAGAAGAAGAAGAACAAGAAGAAATTGAAGAAATTGAAGAAAACATGATTGTTGAAGTTGAATATGAAGAGTATGAGTCAGATTAAAGTAATAAAAAAAAGTTAGAACGACAGTTAAACTCAGTAACCCATATCAATAATCTTCATACTATTAAATAATTATTGTTCCTGAAAATAACGTCATAAAGGTTCGTGAAATAGGCCTACCGGCGATACCACGTTAAAAAAAACGCGCCGAGTACACTACCTCACAGGTGGTGTGGAAATGTGTGCATATTATGTAGAACGTGATTCTTACAAGCGCAATATCTGGGAAATAGTGGGTCTTAGAGAAAAAATCATAGGGACCATTTTTATAAAGAATTTTAAGATCTACAACTTTGTTCTGAAGTACTTTTTCGATAAAACTTATCGTTTTCGAGAAAAATCCAAAAAACCTAAAATTTTGACCTTGGGCCCCGAATAAGTCCCTAAGCTCACATGGGACTGATGGGGACTTTTGACACTTTATTCCTTGTGGTAAACCTAAGGTCTCTACGAAGATTTGGCTCTGTCGGAATTTTCTTTATTTAAATTGTCTAAAATGACCGGACTATGAATAGAACGATCCAAATTTAAAAAAAAAAACTTTTTTAGAAAAAAAAAAACCAACTTGCAAAAAAGAAAATACACTCATCATCTGCCCGCGCCTTTTCCCAACTATTTTGGGGTCGGCTTCCAGTCTAACCGGATGCAGCTGAATACCAGTATTTTACATGGAGCGACTGCCTATCTGACCTCCACAACCCAGTTACTGGGTAATACGATACCCCTTGGTAAGACTGGATGTCAGACTTTCGGGCTTCTGACGACCCGTAACAAAGAAAATACACTAAAAATTAAAAAAATAACTTAATTTCGAAAGTCAGTGTTTGTATTTTATTTCTTCGTTTTTTACACCGACTTCCGAAATTAAAGTTGTTTGATTTGTTTATATTTGTTTTTTTGTTTTGTTTTTTGTAAAAGAGCTTTTTTGTTTTTCACTTTTTAGGTGTTAAACCCCAGAACTAAAAACCCCAATAAAATAGAACGTGGAATTTAAACATACTCGTAATTGGAGAAAACCAAAACGTCATCTACGTATACGTATTTTTTGTTTTTGTTCAGTTTTAAGTACTGAAGAAATTTCGATAAAATTTATATGGGACCACCTACAGAGTATATTTCTTCGGATAAAAAAAGAATTTTGAAAATCGGTCCACAACTAACAGAGAAATAGGTGGACATAAAATAAGAAATAAAAAAAAAGTATACATACAGTCGAACACAGAACCTCCTCCTTTTTCGAAGTCGGTTAAAAACTCTTTCCACGCTAACGGATAAAATACACTACTCAGATTTCGAATGACAAACAGAACCTTTCCAAGGTTGTGAGGTAAAAAAAAATTATATCATTTAAAAAAACTAAAGAACACGCTTTTGAGTGACGTCAGTTTATTTTTCTTATTCTTATAAAAAGTACTCAGTGATTCTTCTCAGCAAACCCTTTCATATTTGATAATGGATATCGAGTTTTATTAAAAATAAAAACTTTTTTACAAAAAAATGGAACCGACTTCCAAAAAAAGTGCAAAATAACTTTAATTTCGGAAGTCGGTGTTTCTGGTTTTGTCTTCGTTTTTTGACACCGACTTCCGAAATTAAAGTTATTTTGCACTTTTTTTGGAAGTCTGTTCTATTTTTTTGTAAAAAAGTTTTTATTTTTCACTTTTCGCCCGAACATATATAAAAAAAAAATACAAACATCCGAATTGATAACCTCCTTCTTATTGAAGTCGGTTAAAAATAAAACTCGTCCGCCATCTTTAGTAGTCCGCCACATTGTATTTAGAAACACGTCACTTATCTAAGCATACATTGTTTTCCAAACTAAACATGTGTAGGTACCTATTTATGCAAAATTTCAGCTCACTCGGAAACCGAGAAAAGGGTCAAATTTAATTTTTAAGTTTTTTTTTCACATATTAGTAACAGTTGAAACTGATAAGTGTGTTAACAGCTTTATTTTTTTTAATGAAATCAAACCGAATCGAATAACTGAAATCACAATCGGCAGCGCATCTGACACTTAAAGATCATCTGAAGATGATCCTAAACCGGAAGCTAAACAAGAGTTACATCAGTTGACTTTCATATTAACTGAGATACCTTTAATGGGTCGTCCTTATATAGAAATAAACGACAAAATCAAAGTTAGAAGCGGGGCTAACAATCCCGAGTCAAGTTGTGTTAAATACCGCAGTAAGGTTGATAATTCTGTAACACATCTTATAGTTAACTATGAGCACTATTATTAGGAATACATATTTGACGACATAACACCAACACTTGAGACCGGAGACGTATTAAGTACCTACAATAGGTAGATATGCCAATTCAGACGACCGCACTACAATCAATTATTATCAACAATACCCACACGCCCACACGTTTGGCGTAATGTTAATCTGTCTCAGACTCTCAACCACAAATAAGCTTGTCACACACAAAAGCTAAAAGCTAAGCTTGCACAAATAAGCTGTCTTGTTATTGTTGACAGACAGCCAGCCAACCTTATCTCCTAAGGGCCTAGTGTAAGTTTTTTAACGCACACAAACGCGTTGTAAGTTAACATTCGCTTATGTCAAATCGTATAAAAAAGAGGTTACTCGTTATTTTCAGTTTTAGTACCAATTGACGTACCTACATTAATAAAAATCTCACACTGTTTCTCACTGAGTTTTTAACGTACTCGATAGGGAGCGTGCAGGAACTATAGATAGCACCACATAAATGTCAATGTCAAGTATTTCTACAGTACAAGTTGCGGATTTCACTCAATAGATGGCAGTTTACGTTACGCTTGCTGCATGTGTGCATGATGCGTGTGTATAAATATATGACACGGAAATGTCAATGACTAGTTTGGTTAAGGTAAAAGTATCGAATTTACTCCAACTACATGTATACGCGCCGCTTGGTGACAATAACAAGTAACCTCTTTTTAACCGACTTAAAAAAAGAGGAGGTTCTCAATTCGTCTGTTGTTTTTTTTGTATGTTTGTTACGCAATATCTCCGCCATATGTATATAGATTTTGATTATTTGGGTTTTTTGTTATCGAAATTGATTCAGCACTTTTTGAAAAAATCAACATATACAAAAAATATGTATACACAGGTGACGTTTTGGTTGTCTCCAAATGTTCAAATTCCATGTTTTTAGGGTTATCCATTCGGGCATAACTTTAATATTTAGTTTAACTTCTGGGATATAACAACTAAAAAGTGAAAAATAAAAAACTTTTTTACAAAAATACAACCTACTTCTAAAAATTGCAAAATAACTTTAATTTCGGAAGTCGGTGTCAAATAACGAAGAAACAAAAAATACAAACACCGTCTTCCGAAATTTAAGTTATTTTGCAATTTTTAAAAGACGGTTATATTTTTTTTGTAAACAAAAAAAAATCTATACGATTTGACATAAGCGAACGTTTACGCAAACGCGTTCGAGTGCCACTAGGCCCTCTGGTATAAGGAATGGATGTCAGTGTGTTTAATTATTTCCTTCATTTATTTAATCCTACTAAAATTATAAAGTTTGTGAGGATCTGTAGATGTTTGTTACTCTTTCACGCAAAAACTACTGAACGGATTTTGATGAAACTTTACAGTAATATAGCTTTAGGTACATCAGAATAACATCATCAATGTGCCTACTGCTGGGGCACAGGCCTCCTCTCAGGGAGAGGGTGTGAGCCGTAATCCACCACGCGAGCCCAATGCAGGTTGGTAGATGGACAGTATAACATACAGGGTGTAAGGGGAATGCTTCCGAAGCCAGAACGTAGATTATAAACAACCGAAATGCAAACGGATACCAGTAACCACCATTATGCTGAGTGGAAGCCTTCTTGCCACAGCCACGACATGCATCTGTTTTTTATTTATTTCTACCAACCAATTAACCTACCTGTTTAACTTTTTTTTTTCTTTCCTTTTTTTTGTTAAACTTGTTACTAACATAGAAATATAAGATCTACTAACACTATCGATAAGGGTTAAGACTTAAGTTAGCAAAATCATATTGTTGTGTATGTCGTTAATTTGTGGCAAATAAATACTTTTTCTTTCTTTCTTCTTCTTTTTAACCTTTCGCTTTACTTCGGCGTCGCGTGGACGTCGGGTCGTTGGCCGCACGGCTGTCGGCGAGCGCGCACGCACTTTAAGGCTCTTCTCACGGTCCAGTGGCGTCCTGATTGAATAAAAAATCGTAGCATAGCACAGAAAATAAATATTAAAAAATCCAAATTCACGTTTGTTACAAAGAGGATAAAGAATTTTTATGTTGTTAAAACAGGTCTCAAAATGTTTCGTATCCAAAGTAGTAGGCAAAAGTGTCCGAAACGGCCGTTTTTGGCACTTTTGCCTACTACTTTGGATACGAAACATTTTGAGACCACGCGTTTAGTCTCTGTAGTGCCACAAAGGAACAAACATACATACATATTTATGTATGTGTTTATCAGCCTATGTATGTACTCGTACATAGGCTGATAAACACATAACCCTCCCTGCGTCGCGCAGTCGGGTGAAAAAGAGGCTAATCAGTGTCCAAACTAATCACATGGTTATTTCTTGTATAAATAAGGTCCAAAGTCCATAGTCCATACCCAAAAATAATACAAAAAATGCATTTATGTTAATGTATTATTAATGTGTTTTCTTTCTTTTCTATTTAAAGAAAAGTAACAAAGGAAAATACTGACAATCACTAACATTATTATAAACATATTAAAAACCATACAAATCTATAAAATCATCTTTTTAATATCTATAAAAAAAAACTTAACAGACAAAAAATTAAACAGACGAAAAAAAATAAAAAGCACAAAATGAAAAATAAATAATTTTTTAAATTTGAATTTTTTATGATTTTTGTAGCTCGCATTAAGTATCTTTTTATATCTAACTTCTATTTCTTTAGGAAAGGTATGGTTTCATTTTAATCATCACATCATCAGCTCAGCTTCATGATGTGATGATTCCTAAACGCGAATACTTGATTAAGTTATGAAAAGTAAACAGAAATACTATTCGTACCCACAATTTTCGAGGGTTTCTCTCAATTTTATCAGGATCCCATCATCAGATCCTGACTTTCTTGACATGGGACCACCCTTGAGGTATATATACCCTATCAAACAAAAAAAATGTCATCAAATTCGGTTTATAAACAACGGAGTAAGGGCTGAACAAACATAAAAAACGGTCTCCAGCGCTAGGCTCACTCATTGCCAAATGAATACACACAATAATTTATTTTTCTACTCACGTTTTATTATTACCCAAAACACAATTAAAACAGCCTTAAAATCTAAGTAAATAATAGTAATCGTACTCACAAGGTATTCTTGTCTTCACAAAATTTTCCTTATAAATGTGACTTCGCAGCGGCTCGCCCTTTCAATACGAAAATGGCGTCGTCGTCGTTGCGAAGTCATTACACATCTTTTATTTACAAATTGCAGATAACATTGATTGAAGTAATTAAACTATGATTTGTTAATTAGTTTTATTATTTTTAGCACTCGATTTTAACATTGAATTAATTCTCTATTGTTTAAAAACATTTACCTCAACATTTCAAACGCGCGCCATATTTTATGCTTGACCACTACTAGTTCAATCAACTGTTTGTTAAACAAAAATTTATCAAAAATAGTTTTTAAACTAACGCATATCGCTTAATAATTAAGAAATGAATTTTCCAATAGATAACTTGTTTTTAAAGCTAAGTTTAAATAAACCGTCAGTTATGGTTTGCTGATAAAGTAACCGCGAATCATAACACGGCCTTTTTGTATTGAAAAATAGCAAACTGACTACAACAATCAAATCTATACTAATTTAAACCTATCCAGTCATATTTAACTGTTAAAGAACTTAAAGCTAATATTTTTAAAGTTTACGTTAGCCTTGCGTCGACATATATAAAATCTATAAAATCGTGAAATTTGTAGGTCAATCAAAATAATAAAAATCCAGAGCACCAGTTTAAAAGATATAAATTAATCTGAAATAACTGTCCTCTTGAAACTAGCTTTTGTTGGATCCCATCTTCTCATGCCAAGTAATTTACCATGGTAGCTACCTTATTTGAATGAAGAATTCGAGGTTGTTTTCATAATTTTAAACAATGAACTCTATTTCATACCGAACAAAGTGCAAATTCCATTGCATCAGTTATTTTTTAGACCCTATTTAATACAAATGGACATCTATAATCAACTTAAAATACACAACACTAAAGTCGATAATTGAGTTGGTGGCGAAGGCGGATTTTCGAACGGTGGATTCAAATAAGTTATCTCTCACTAACTTCTGGCAGCGGCTTGGCCCACGTGAAATTAGCGTATGTACTATTCCAGACTATAATGAACTATAATCTGTATTTCAAATTTCATCCACATCCGTTCAGCCATTCTGGGGCCCAATCTGTAAAATAACTAACTTGTCAATAGTGTGTCGGTAGTGTGTCAGTGGTGTCTCAATAGAATAGTCACTGACATTTGGTATTCTACAAATTGTTTATGGTCATTGACTTGCCACTGTAGTGCCATTGAAACGCCTTAATTGGACTATTATAATAATTGGTAGTCTGGTCTACTATAATATGTCAACAGCATTTGGAAGTTTTTGCAGAAAACCAAATTTGCAACAGTGGCAAAATAATGTCTGTTGTGTGCCGATGGCGTGTTGCTTAACTCAAAGTTATAGAATTGGGCCCCTGGTGTTATTAAGTAACAAACATCCATCCAGCATTTTTTTTTTTTTATGTGTTTGGTTCGCGTTTGACCACTATCTCACCTGATGGTAAGCGATGATGTGGTCGAAGATGAAGCACGCTTCCATCATTTAATATTAGTAAGAATATTTTTAATTTAATTCTCTCTTTTCCTACAACTCCTGCTAGTTATAAGAAAAGAGAGACTTGAATATCTATAAACTAAAGATAAAAAAAAAGTTTTTGTAGCGACCACAATTTGAATACAGGTGCCACATATCTTGCGGTGTCTGTCTGACAAAGTTTAAACAAATCCCTTATTTCCTGCAGTTTGGTACTACCGTTTTTTTTTTTTGTTGCCTGTACTTTCAGGGAACAAAGACCAGATTTTTACTTCGGAAGGGTGCCCGTGACCTCTTATGACCACTTCGGAACCCCCTCTGTACAACTCCTGTTAGGACACTGCCTACCTAAACTCGTTTTATAAAAATATGACTGGGTATTTCATGACTGTCTTATCAGATTTATCTGTCTTTTATTTCCTGTTATCCGTTTATTTATAAACAATCTAGCTTACAAATATTAAGGAAAAACCTAACAAAACAATAACATCACGCCGGTATTTCCCACAGGGACAGGCAAAAATGTAAAACAAACCAACCTTATTTGACTACAGTCACATTTCGTCTGTATTACTATATCTAAACCGAATACCAATTTGCAACTTGGGTAATATTATTAGATTTAGAGTTATTACCAGATAATAGACTCAGAATATCCACTAATACGTTATCTATATTCCAATCCAAACAGCATCCCACTCTTTATTTATAAGCACTATTTATATTCTATCTCACTCGGAATGCAGTGACGTCATATTTTTTAATTCAGTCTGTGGTGATTCACCTCGGCAGTCCTTGAACAATGTGAGCGAAGAATGAGTAATCGTGACGTCATTTTGTGGGTATACAATGCTATTTTCGACGCTATGTCACAAGACTCGTTAGCTCAGTAGGTTAGAGCACCGATATAACTCAAATCTTGACCATCGGAGGGCGGAGGTTCAAATCCTTCACGAGTCAACCTTTTTGACATTTATTTTTTTTTATTTTTTACATTGTTTTTTTTTATGATTAGATCAATTTTCTCGTGTTCTAACAAGCTAAACTTTTATTAAGGAACCGATCTATATTACTTTCATTCCGCTGCCAAATCAATTATTTGGCAGCCAGAGATGACCTGATGGTGCAGCAAAGATTGTCTCCCTAAAATGGAACCCAGTAGTTGTTTTTGATATTCTAATTTTTTAATTGTTACTAAAGGTTGGATAGAAAAGCGTAACAGACCCATAATGATGATGGTCTGTACATTTTAATAAAAGCTTGGCTTCTTACGTAGTGATGAGTAATCATGACGTCATTTTGTGGATAAGTATCGTTGTTTTCGATGCCAAACGAATAGACTTGTTAGCTCAGTAGGTTAGAGCACCGATATAATAGTAAACTTGACCATCGGAGGGCGGAGGTTCAAATCCTTCACGAGTCAAACTTTTAGATTTTTTTTACTTCTTCCATTGTTTTTTCTAACCGACTGCGCGACGCAAGGGAGTAATGTGTTTATCAGCTTATGTATGTATGTATCTTCCTTTGTGGCGCTCTAGAGACAAAATGCGTGGGCCGATTTTGATAATTCTTACATCAATCGATTCATCTTAATCTGGCGAGTGCTACTAAAGACATGACAATAATCAAAATACAATATGGCGACAACCAGACACCATATTGTAATAAAGAAAAAAATTAAATCCAACGAACTATATTAAAGTGGGATTCCATACATACAACTCACTAGAAAAAAAAAAAAAACCCAACTGCATCCGAATAACGAATATAACTGCCACCAACTGCATCAGACTGCTTCAAACGTGACTAGTTTGGAACTTTTTAATTGTTTTTTACAGTTAGGTTTTTTGAAAATATTCAATTTTTTTTTACGAATAAGTCAATTGGTCTAACCAGTAGAACTTGTAGAAATGAACCTTTCTGTACCTAATGGTTTCATTCCGATGCACAGCCATTTATTGGTAGCCAGATGACCTGATGGCACACTAAGGATTGTCTCCCTAAACTTAAACTCGCCGTTTCTGATATTCTATTTCGAATTGCAGGTAGATTTGGATAGAAAAGCTTATCAGACCCTTTTTTTTTTGGGGTGGGAAATCTTCTTATGACTTCTTCCGCTCTAGGGTGGAGCAGAAGGGCGTGTCACCCACCCCTGTTCCTCCCTTCCCTACATGTCCAGGGGCGAGGTAACTCTTTCGAATTTATCCTCAACCCCCGGGCAGGCATTGGCCGTGGCAGGCCCCGTCCTTTGCTGACAACTCTTTGAGGCGCGCGTGGAACACTACGCGCCGTCGACTCTCGGGCCTGGTGCTGATCGGGCGGCGAGTTACCTACGGTGGCCGGAGATCGTCTCGCGGCCCCTGGCGTCTCCTGCGGCGGCTGCGGCTGAGGGCGCTAGGGCGACTCTGCTGTTGTTGAGTCTCCCTAACGTATGCCGCCTCCCTCTTCGCGAGCATTACTGCTTCGCAGAAGGAGGAGACGGCTTCCCATTACCTCTCGCTACGTACCATGGCCTGAACCAGGGCACGGCGCGAGAGGTCGCTGCCGCCTATCGCATCCATGAGGACACGGCGGTGCTCTGCCCAAGCGGGGCAAACCTCCACCGTATGCTCCACCGTGTCCTCTGGGCGATCCTCGCAGTGGAAACACCCGGGGGTCACCTCCGCCTTGATCGATTCTATTGTTCGAATTGCACGTAGATTTGTATAGAAAAGCTTAACAGACCCATAATGATGATGGTCTGTAGATTTTAATAAAAGCTTGGCTTACAAAGCGATGAGTAATCTTGACGTAATTTTGGGGATAAGGATCATTGCTTTCGATGCAAACGACAAGACTCGTTAGCTCACCTGGGCCTGCGGACGGCGAGCAGTGGGTAGCTCGCCGTCCGTTCAGCACCAGCCGGTCGATTCTGTTAACAGCTCACCGTGAAAACTTAGGTGGAGTGAGCGTGAAGTGAACTGTCATTCCACCTTAATTGTATGGTTTGACAGCCCACTTCACGTTCACTTCACTTAAGTTTTCACGGTGAGATTTTACAGAATAGCACTACAGGCCCGTGTGTCGACGGCGCGTAGTGTTCCACGCGCGCCTCAAAGAGATTAGTGTCAGCCACCACTGACGGGACCCATCGTGGCCGGTGCCTGCATGCCTAGGGGTAGCGGATAAATTCTGAAAATGAGTTACCGCACCCCTGGACACTCAGGCAGGGAAGGAACAGGGGTGGGTTTTAGTCAGTAAGAGTCTGACACGCCCAAAAAACTCGTTAGCTCAGTAGGTTAGAGCACCGATATACGAGGGTCATTCAATAAATACCTACAAAAAGTAAACGAAAATTTTGGAAAAGTGGCAATTTATTTTTCAACATAGTCTCCTTTTAGTTCGATACACTTAGCCCAGCGATGCTCCAACTTTTTTAACCCGTCCGAAAAATAGTTTTTGTCAAACTCTGCAAAATAGGCCTCCGTGGCGGCGATAACCTCCTCATTCGATCCATATCTATTCCCGGCGAGTGATTTTTTCAGATTAGGAAACAGAAAGAAGTCACAAGGGGCCAAATCTGGAGAATACGGTGGATGGGGCAGCAATTCGTAGCGTAATTCGACCAATTTGGCCATGGCAACGGCAGACGTGTGAACCGGTGCGTTGTCGTGGTGAAACAGCACTTTTTTCTTCGCCAGATGGGGTCGTTTTTTCTTTAATTCGGCGTCGAATCGGCCCAATAAATCGGCATAGTAAAGCCCTGTAATTGTTTTACCCTTCTCGAGGTAATCGATGTAGATCACACCTTGTGAATCCCAGAAAACGGTGGCCATAACTTTTCCGGCCGATTTTACAGTTTTCGCCTTCTTTGGAGCACGTTCCCCGGTCTGGATCCATTGTTTTGATTGCTCCTTGGTCTCTGGTGTGTACCAGTGGATCCAGGTTTCATCGACGGTCACAAAACGACGCAAAAACTCCGCTGGATTCCGCTTAATCAGCGCCAAACACGTCTCCGATGTGGTCTCACGGTTGCGCTTGTTTTCTGGTGTGAGTAAACGCGGCACCCATCGCACCGACAGCTTTCTCATGCCGAGTTCCTCGTGAAGAATATGATGCACTGTTCCTTCTGAAATGCCTACAGTCTCAGCTAGCTCCCGAACCTTCAATCGGCGATCTGCCAATACGAGATCATGGATTTTTTTAATGTTTTCCTCCGTAGCAGCTGTTTTCGGTGCACCTGGACGTGGTTCATCAAAAACCGACGTACGGCCACGTGCAAACTCGTTGAACCAATTCTTGACGGTGGCCATCGATGGAGAAGAGTCACCGTACACAGCATCCAAGCGCTCTTTGATTTCGATGCGCGTTTTCCCTTCCAAAAATAGGAATCGAATCACCGAACGATATTGCTCTTTTTCCATTTTTGTAAAACCGATCGACACGTTCGCTTCCGTAAGTTGTCAAATTAAAACAAATGAAGGGATTGGAATGAAAATTTGAAAAAAGAATTAAAAAAGAATGTGCTACACTGTGGTAAAACTCTTTTGAAACTACAGCGCCCTCTGGCGATGAGGCTAGGTACTTATTGAATGCACCTCGTATAATAAACCTTGACCATCGGAGGGTGGAGATTCAAATCCTTCACGAGTCAACCTTTTTCAAATATTTTTACTTTTTGACTTGTTTTATCAATGATTTGTGAAACGTTTCGGGAAACTCACTGTGGGTACAGTTAAGAATAATTTGTCGGAGTCTATGTTTCCTGATAACTACAACTTAGGGGTCTAGTCACTTGTGTACCTTGTGGATAAATTCGAAACAGAGTAACCGCGCCCCTGGACACTCAGGGCAGGGAAGGAACAGGGGTGGGTTTTAGTCAGTAAGAGTCTGACACGCCCTCCCGCTCCACCCAGAGTGGGAGATGTCATTGGATGATTTAACAAACAAAAAAAAAGTGTTCCAGTCAAGAGTGAAAAGGTTACTTCTGGGCAAGCGTGCTTCATCGTCGACCACATCATCGTTTAGCGTCAGGTGAGATAGTGGCGAAACGTAAAAGGAACCTCTTTGTCTACTAAGTAAAACTATACTTCTTGTGATAAGTGGGTACTGCATGGTTTCGTTCCGAGGTTTAATTTAGCAAAGGATGACTCCTTTGTCAAATTAAAGAGGAGACAGCGGAGTACTTGCGTAACACACAGTTAATGATAATTAATATGCCTTTGATTTACGAATTTTACAAGCAATAGGATTCTATTAAAAGAAAATAAAGGCAAAAGAGAATTTTTATGCTAGAACGTTTGTTTTTCTTTAGAATTTAAGAGGGAACAGGGGCTGCGATTCTCCACACAAATGTATTCCCCTTTTTTCTTCCTGAATAATGACTCTAAAGCAATTTTTTTTTCATAAAGTCAAGGTCTGCTGTAGACATGCCTAAAAAAAAGGGTTAGCGGATAAATTCGTAACAGAGTTACCGCTCCTCTGGGCACTCCGGCAGGGAAGGAACAGGGGTGGGTTTTAGTAGTAGGAGTCTGACACGCTCTCCTGCTCCACCCAGAGCGGGAGATATCATTGGATAATTTACCACCCCGCCAAAAAACAAAAATAAATAAATAAGGTCTGCTGTAGACACGTCCGTCATTTTCTTTTTTCAGCAACTAATAAGTAAAGAAAATATGACCCTCCAAAAATTACAAAGAATGGCCCATTTTTACCGCCGCGATAAGAAAGACTACCAGACGAATTCGAAGAGTTTTTAACATAAAACATTTAATAGTAACCAAGACATACTCTTTCTTTAAAAAAATGTGCCTTAAATAATTGAATCGGCTCAGTTTTCGAGGAGAAAAAAGGTCTAGGTCTGAACTGCAGCAGTCCCTATCGCACTCTAAGGGGGCAGGCTTGAGGCAGCTGGACGGCAATCGTTTCTTCAAATACGTACTTATTTTTCAAATTCGTCGCATGCCCTGTTCCCTCTTAAGCATAAAAAAGAAGGGATTAGGAATTTCTTTTAGAAGGCTTTGGTTTGTGCTAGATAGACGTGTGGTACGCAATTAGGATACTGATACTGACTCGTTCCAACGAGAGATATCTACGGTTTTTATATGGTCTTGAAACAATACATCTTGTACAATTATAATAGGTTGGATATAAATACGCTATCATACTATCTTAAGCTGGGATATTTTCGTATGCGGGTGAGTAATCCTGACGTCATTTTGTGGATGGTGATCGCTCTTTTCGATGAATTGCCACAAGGCTCGTTAGCTCAGTAGGTTAGAGCACCGATATAATTCAAATCTTGACCATCGGAGGGCGGAGGTTCAAATCCTTCACGAGTCAATCTTTTGGAAATATTTTCATTTCTTTTTTCAATAGCTTTTTTCATCTTTTTGTAAATTTTGATCTTGGTCTTAACGAGTAGATTTTTGTAGGTACCTATTACTCCTTCGCCAAAAGAATCGCAGGACCACTGGGACGGTCCAGTGTTGATAGGTGGAGTGAGGCAGTGACCTAGTGTTGTTCAAGGACTGGAAGAAGTTTTGGCTTTCCGGCGGTGAGATGGACAAACGACATTTTTTTTACCATGCATCGCTTGTAGAACCTGTATGAGGTTGGCACTGGAACGTATGGATTGACTTAACATTAAGAGAAGCATATGCTTAGTAGTGGGCGATGTCAAGCTGTGACATGATGATGATGACGTCATCAGTACCATTATCTACTCTGTGCCTACTGGTTTCACTTCTATGACAATCCTTTTATTGGGCAATGTTTTAACCTGTAGGTTTTAATTAATAACCAAATTGGTACATATTTATTACTTATTTTTAATTAAAATATTAAGGAGCAAACTGAAATTTGCTATACACTAAGAAATGTCACTTACAACCAAAGAAATATTTTTTATATAATTCTTTTAACTTTTCTTTTTTTTATATACGTTGCCCCACACTAGGAATTTCTCCTGTATCGTGGGTGCGTTCACAAACATGTATACTCACAAACACAAGACACCCAGACCCGGAACAACAATCTGTAGGCCATACAAATATTTGTTCCGTGCGGGAATCAAACCCGCGACACGCAGCGCAGCAGCCAATCGCTCAACCACTACGATAACCGTGCCATCAAATTAGTATTAATTGAGTACCTACATTGCCTTTTCGTCTGAGACCATTTTAACAGGCAATGATAGCTTGATGGTGCATCCAGAATCGCCTCCACATGAGGAAACTCTTAAGTAGTTTCTGCTATCGTTAGTATCGGCTGGAAACTGGGTATGTAGGTACCCAGTTTCGATTGGTTGGATAGATATTCAAACACAAAATCAATCATACTAAAATATATCTAAAGCTTATGTATTTTCGTGTGCGGATGAGTAATCATAACGTCATAATGCGGATAGTGAACGCTGTTTTAGTGTTTGTAGAACAAGACTCGTTAGCTCAGTAGGTTAGAGCACCGATATAATTTAAATCTTGACCATCGGAGGGCGGAGGATCAAATCCTTCACGAGTCAACCTTTTTGGAAACTTATTTTTTCAACTTTTGGTAAATTTTTCCGTGATCTTAAAACTGGAACTATAGTCTGCACTAGCTTCGTTCCTAGTATTAGCAGTGACCAGTGACACCCTTTTTTTTTCCTACGTAATTAACCGGCTTCGAAAGCGGAGTACCTACCACGTTTTCAATTCGTTTTTTTTTTTAATCTTTTTTTAGGTTAGGTTAGCTCATAACTATTGCTTATAATAAAATAAATAATAAATAAATTGTTCATTTTGACCAAACACTTTTGCACATTTAGTTACACCCACCAAACTGCGTAACAGTTTGTCGGCGGGATTAGCGCTCGTATTAACTTTCAGTACTTAATTACAAAATTATGATCTTGTTATGTCACGTTTATCATATTATCAAAGCTTAGTACATACCGCTCAAAAATAAAAGGAAACTATTTTCCTGCGAGCATGAAGCTCGACAACAGTAATTGTAGACAAGTTTAATCAAGCATAATTAATTTTAAGTATCATTTATCGTCACAGTTAGCGGCTATTTCCTTGAGTAATACATTTTTCAATTTATGTGTTAAAGTTCTCTTAGTCGTCTTCACATTTTCTTTTCGTAGCCAATCCAGGTCATTAAAAATTGTAGGGATCAGATACCTATTAGTTCTCTCACCATAATAATTTTTTACCGGTGCTCGCACGACACGCACGACGCTCTTACGTCAGAAATACAGGAGGAGGCACCCTGGTGCATGCTATTTGCCGACGACATTGTTCTGGTCGGTGAAAATGGACCTGAGATCCAGAGCAGATTGGAGCAATGGCAACAGAAGCTGGAGAAAGTAGGCTTGAAAATTTGCAGAACCAAAACGCGCTGAAGCATTTTCGATAAAATTTATATGGGACCACCTCGGGAGTATATTCTTTCAGATATAAAAAGAATTTGAAAATCGGTCCCCTTGACATACAAAAAAACACGCATACAGTCGAAGATAGAACCTCTTCCTTTTTCGAAGTCGGTTAAAAAGAAAATAAAGGCTAAAGAGAATTGTTATGCTAGAACGTTTGGTTTTATTTAGAAAATAAACGTAAAAGAAGGGATTACGAATTACTTATAGAATGCTTTGGTTTGTGCTAGAAAGACGTGTGGTACGCAATAAGGATACTGATGTTGCAACCAGAAACTCGTTCGAATGAGAGATACGAGTATCTATGTACAATTATTATAGGTTGGATAGAAATACGCTATCATACTATCTAAAGCTGGGATATTTTCGTATGCGGTGAGTAATCCTGACGTCATTTTGTGGATGGAGAACGCTGTTTTCGACAAATCATCACAAGACTCGTTAGCTCAGTAGGTTAGAGCACCGATATAATTCAAATCTTGACCATCGGAGGGCGGAGGTTCAAATCCTTCACGAGTCAACCTTTTTTTGGAAACTTGTTTTACTTTTTTCACTTCTTTTTTCAACTTTTAGTAATTTTTCCGGGATCTTAAAAGTAGAACTATAGTATAAACTAGTTTCGTTCCTAGTATAAGTAATGATGCCCTGCGGGGTAATTGAGTAATACACAAATTCACACAATCATCCGACCTTTAAGCGACTTCTAAAGCGGAGTACGTTTTCAATTCGGTTACTTACACTTTTTTATCTTTTTTTATGTTCCGTACCTCAGAATTCCGTCATTTAAATTCTTTTATTTATTGAAAAGTCATACTTCCAGATGAGTCCCAATTCTATCAAAACCCAGTTGAGATGTTGGGCTCTTTGAAGAATTGAGGGAAGTCCTCAAATATTATAGGCACACCTAAAGCGACTTTGGTATTTTCATTAACCAGTCAACGTTTGCATTCGGAAAGTATAATTTGGTGAAGAGGAACTGATGAAGGAGCAGGTGGCAAACGGAACTCCTCAATGATAAGTATTTAACGGATGGCAATTAGAAATCTCGATTGCGTTTATGATGAAGCTTTAAATGAATGGTTCTGATGAACTGATCTGATGATGAGGTTCATCATCAGATCAGCTCAGTTCATCAGAAACTAGGTAAGCACCAGAACTCCATAATAAAACAATATGAGTATCCTAGCCGTGTTTGGGTTTATTAGAATTTTCACGAGATGGCCTGCAGTGGTCAAAACTTTAAAAAAATATACAACCGACTTTAAAATAAAAGAACCGGCCAAGTGCGTGTTGCTTTACACATTTAGGGTTCCGTACCATATGAAGGAAATCAATATTTTGGTATTTGTTAGTAAAATAAACGTAATAATAATAAACATTATCACATAGGTCAATGGGAAGTCAAAAAATTCTTCGGAACAAAATTTTGTGACAGTCGACGGACAGACAGACAGACGGAAAGACGGACAGACGGACACACGGACAGACGGACAGACGGGTAGACGGACAGACGGGTAGACGGACAGACGGAACCCTAAAAACACAAAAAAAATGTATAATAACTATAATTGCCGAAGCCGGTGTTAAATAACGTAGAAACAAAACCAGAAACAACCAGAAGTAGGTTGCATTTTTTATTTAGAAAGAAAGAAAGAAAATACGTTTATTTACGGTAAACATGACGCAAAAAACAGAGAAACACAAAAACAAAGAAAAACTGGGGGAAAAAATGCGTCACATCCATGCAAAACGGCCATCGCTCAGCTTAAGTGCTATGACCCTATGCAAGACAGAGCCCCAGCGCTGGTTTTCAGCGACAGCCGGCGCCGACGTCATGACGTCAACCGGTGCAGAAAACAATGAGTAAAACTTCTAAATATTATACAGCGTAAAAAATATTAATATTTAAGTGGCAACATTCCGTTTCCTGCAACATGACGCACGCGCCGCCGGCTTTGATTTTAATCTGTGCCTCTCAGCTGTCAGTAAACTATCTATGACAATGACAATGTTAGATTAGAATAGGTTATGTAATAAAAAAAAAAATGGCTCATGGCGGCACTATGCAGGCGTTGGCAGGCGTTACGCAATGATATATGATATTTCCGAACTATACACATATAACGAACCATACTATAGGTTCCTACCTAAGTAAGTGCATACCTAATTTGAAGATGATATAAGAAACGGCTGAAGCTCGTGAGAGAACCATCATCACTGTCAACAGATATCGTAATGAATCCAGTTATATCTTGAAATTGGGGTTACTTACTTAGATCATAGGAACCTACTGTATAGTTTGTTCTATATGTATAGTTCAGAAAAAAACATGAGTCAAGAGAAAGTCCAGAGAAAGTCCTGCATGTCGGGTGATCAGTCTCACAGTTGTTATTCCACAACATTGGTTTATCGCCTCGTAAATGCAAGGCTCTCTTATAGTAGAAAACACCTTTTACTCAACTGCCACCCACGAGGGTATTAAAAGGAACGTTTTTCGAGACTTTGTAGGTAAGTATGTTTATTTAAAGCCTAAAGGGCTGGATGGATTTTAACAAATGAAGTATTATTAAATTGGTCTTGATCGCCAAAGTGGCACAGACTAAAAAAAAAATGGTGACCGCGCGGAGGAGCTTTTTATGACAACGTCATCATCATCTTCCTGCCCTTATCCCATGTTATATGGGTTCGACGCAACAAGTTTTTTTCTTTCATTCTGTCCTGTCAGCCGTCACGCTATCACTAAATCCCTTTTCTTTCATATCACTTCTCACACAATCCATTCATCTTTTCTTTGGCCTCCATCTCCCACTCCATCCATCTACATTTATATTAATTACTCTTTTTACATGTGTTTCATCCCTTCTTTTCACATGACCATACCAAGATAAGCGAAGTCAACGAACACCATGTGCATGTTTTATGCACAGCTCTGTATTTCTCGCACAGCTGTCGGATAGCAAAAATGACATCCGTTGTGAAAACCGAACTGGTTCTGTGAGATTTCACTCTCTAAGCCACCTTTCAATAACATTTTCCCATGCTTTCATACTATGTGACATTTTATTCCTCTATAGTTGTTGCACTCCAGCACATCACCTTTGTTCTTGAAGATGGGCACCAGCGATCTGTTGCACCATTCATCAGGTATGGCTTCTTCCAGCAACAACATATTGAAGAACAAAGCTAACCACGTCCATCCATCTACACGTAATGACTTCCACACTTCAATTGGTATTCCATCTGGGCCAATTGCCTTACCATTCTTCATTCTATTCACTGCTATTCTCACTTCATCCACACTTACCATTCTCACTAATCCCTCGTTTACTAGTTTATTCTCTAAAACACCAGTCCAGATATTTTCCTTATTCGTCTTTCAAAATAGCCCTACCATCTATCCTTAATCATTTCAACCTGCGATAGAAGCGTTTCAGCTTCATCCCTTATACATTTTATCCGACTAACATCCTTCGCCTTCCTCTCTCTGGCTCTAGGAAGCCGGTACAGATCTTTTGGCAGCTGGACTGTCCAGTCTGCCGTACAGTTTGTTCTGAGCTTTTGCGGCTTTCACGGCTTTCTTACCTTTTTTCTTTAAGTCATCATACTCACTCTTTTTTTCAGCTTCCAAACTCACGATTTCCAATTCTACACTCTGCAATTCCTTGAATTTCTTCTTTTTTTCCTTCAACACCTCCTGTATCCCTGTTGACCACCACCATGTATTTATTTTTATGGTGCCCCTTCCTTTTGTCTCTCCTAAAATATCCTTCGCTGCGTCCTAATACACCCAGCTTCATTCCAACTTTGATTAACACTTCAATCATTCATGTCTCCCATTTCAATCATTTTGTCTACATTTTGACATGGTCATGGGGTATCAAAAGGAAGGGCGCAAGGAGACGATTCCATAAATATAACTCACCAAAATTTCACAAATAAAAATAAACTTTTCAAGCAGTCTAGTCCAGTTGGTGCAGCACCCTCAATGATTGTAGCAAGGCCTGTGACGCCACAATGAACGACACACTTACTGGAATCAAATAATATAATAAGATGGACCGTCGACACGCCAAGAAGAAAAACATGATAGAGATGAGCCAATGGTGCAGCAAGGAGGAGATAATAATCTAATCCTAATCGTCCACTCAAGGGAACTCTGAAGTCGTTTGTGGAATAGTGTTATCGACTATTGGCCATGTACACACTTAGGTAGCACTTAGGCTTAGTTTAGATAGAAATGCGTAGATGTATTCACTAATCATTTTAAGGTACCTAATGATGCCCTGCCGCATATAAGTTGGTTTTTTTCGTGTTGGGTGGGTAATCATGGCGTATCGATATCGAGCATAATGTGAATAGAGAACATTGTTTTCGATGCTGAATAACAAGACTCGTTAGCTTAGTTGGTTAGAGCGCCGATATTTTTCAAGTCTTTACCATCGGAGGCGGAGGTTCAAATCCTTCACGAGTCAATCTTTTCAAAACTTTTGTAACTTCTTGCACTTGTTTTTTCAACTTTTATCAATTTCTTCGATGTCTAACAAGTATAAATTTGTACCTACTGATAAGTACTGTTTTCATTTCGATGTCAATCCTTTAATTAGGTTAAAGATGACCTGCAAGGTACTTGCGTAACACACACTCAATGGTAATGAGCCTCTGATATTGACAATCCACCATTATTCATCGCGTTTGTTTAGTTACTAACAACTAACTAAAAGTTCTTCTTCTGAACAACTATGTCGAGAAGACGAATTTTTAGTTATTTGACGAATTTTTCATGCAGTGGTTGAATTTCCTTCAAAATTCTTCGATAAAAACGATTATCAACTTTTGACAATTTCCTCGTTGTATAGATAGAGTTTAGAAAGAAATGCAATGAACTTTTCATTAATCATTTTAAGGTACCTAATTGGTACTCTGCCGCATATAAGTTGAGTTTTTTCATATTGGTTGGGTAATCATGGCGTAATAATGTGAATAGAGAACATTGTTTTCGATACAGAATAAAAAGACTCGTTAGCTCAGTAGGTTAGAGCGCCGATATAATACAAATATTTGCCATCGGAGGCGGAGGTTCAAATCCTTCACGAGTCAACCTTTTTGGAAATTGTATTCACTTGTTTTTCCACAATTTTTTGCCAATTTTTTCGTAGTCCCACATGTAAAACATTAGTGCATGTAGAACGTCAGATCTCGATGTGGAAAGAAACATGGCCTATGTTTCTTTCCGTATACCCTTGATACGCCAAGAAGAAGAACTTGATAGAGATGGCACAATGGTGCAGCAAGGAGTACCTAATTATCCTCTTAAGGGATAGAAATGCGCAGGTATTATAACTAATCATTTTAGGAACCTAATGATACCCTGCCGCATATATACTCGTAAGTTGGACATTTTTGTGTGTGGTTGAGAAATCATGGCGTAATAATGTGAATACATAACATTGTTTTCGATACTGAATAACAAGACTCGTTAGCTCAGTAGGTTAGAGCGCCGATATAATTCAAATCTCTACCATCGGAGGCGAAGGTTCAAATCCTTCATGAGTCAACCTTTTTGCAAATACTTTTAATTTTTTTTACTTTCTTTTGACAACTTTTAGTCAATTCTCACGTGGTCTGATCAGCAAAATCTTGCATAATTTAGGTACGTACTGCCAGTTTGTTTTGTTTTAGTGTCACCGTAAATATTTAGGAGCTGTGAGCTTGATGTGAGCTGTCAATCCATAGCTTGAGGATGATGGTGCCTTGGGATACCAGTTCACTGTATGTTCATTTCACCTACATTTTCACGGTGAGATGTTTACGCAATAGACAACAGAAGTTAGGGATTGACAGCATACCTACTTCATTTTCACTTCACCTAAGTTCTCACTCAAATAGCCTGGCTAAAGCTAGAGATTGATAGCTCACCTAACCTACATTTTCACGGTAAGATGTTTACGGAATATACGACAGAAGTTACGGATTGACAGCTCACTTCATTTTCACTTTACCTAAGTTTTCACCGAGAGATGTTTTTATTATATGATGTTATAGTTCGTTCTATATGTATGTTCGTTATATGTGTAGTTCAGAAAAAAACATGAGTCCACAGACAATCCTGCATGTCGGGTGATCAATCTCACTCAGTTGTTCCTATCTCACATGCATACAAAGACAGAGCTATCTTTGTCGATATAAACCAAAAAGCTTGCAACGACGCAAGAGCGAGTAAAGTGAGTTCCACCACATTGGTTTATCGCCTCGTACATGCAAGGTTCTCTTATAGTAGAAGACGCTTTTTATTCGGTAAAAAGCGTCTGCCAGACAAGGATGGTGTTAGAAGGAATGTTTTTCGAGACTATGTATGTAATAATGTTAGTTTAAAGCTTAAAGGGCTGGATGGATTTTAACAAATGAGATATTATTGAATTGGTCTTGACCGCCGGAGTGACATCGGCTAAAAGAACAAAAAAAAATACTCGTACGTAGTAGAAACTCGTATTTTTTGTGACATGGTCATGGGGTATCAAAAAAAAGCGCTAGGAGACGATTTCATAAACATAACTCGATAAAATGTCAGACGTAAAAATAAACTTTTCAAGCAGTCTAGTGCAGTTGGTAGCATTAAATCTGCGATTGAACTAAAACAAATCCCACCAACTGCATCAGACTGCTTGAAAAGCATCTTGTTTGAAACTTTTTAGTAGTTTTGTTTAATAAATTTTATTGAAAGCTAAAGAGTTGCAAGGGGATGCAAGTGGGTAAACTGGCCAAGCCCTCGCACCCTCTCCCGACGCCCATGGATATAAATACTTACGTGAGTAATCATACTAAATACCTACCTAGATACAAACCTTAGGTGTTCTCATGTAATGATTTGCTGGAGTATCCCAAATGTTAATTTACCAGCACCCTCAATGATTGTAACAAGGCCTATGACGCCACAATGAACGACACACTTACTGGAACCAAATAATACAATAAGATGGACCGTCGACACGCCAAGAAGAAAAACATGATAAGAGATGAGCTAATGGTGCAGCAAGGAGTATACCTAATCGTCCCCTTAAGGAAACTCTGAAGTCGTTTGTGGAATAGTGTTATCGACTATTGGCCATGTACACACTTAGGAACCTGTAGTTTATATAGAATTATTTTTTTTTTTTTTTAAACTTCTTTTACATTTTATTTTATTTTATGAATAATGTCCCCTATGCTAGGATAGTCCTGTATTATAGGAGACATCTCTTCGTCCGTTGTTACAATTTCCAATAATTCGGTAAACCAACTGTGTAACACTAAGAATAATTTATATACATGTGAGCACGCATCCGTGAGTAGTGTGTATGTGTGGGAGAAAGTGAGTGAGTTTTTGAGAGGGAAGGTGCGTTATGGTGTGTGTGTGAGTGATGGTGTATGTGTGATAGTGTCTGGGCGTGTGTCTAGTTTGTATGGTGATTATATTAGAGTTCTATGTGGATGGGGGTGCAATGCGCAGATCTTTTCACTAATCATTTTAAGGTACCTAGTGGTGCCCTGCCGCATATAAGTTTGGTTTTATTTTGTTGAGTAGGTAATCATAGCGTAATAATGTGAATCGGAAACACTCTTTTCGATGCTGAATAACAAGACTCGTTAGCATACTAGGTTAGAGCACCGATATAATTCAAATCTGTACCATCGGAGGCGGAGGTTCAAATCCTTCACGAGTCAACCATTTTGAAAAGTTTTGTTACTTCTTGCACTTGTTTTTATCAAAATTTTGACAATTTCCTCGTTGTCTAAATAGAGTTTATATCCTATCTTGTCACTAATCATTTTAAGTTACCTAATGATGCCTTGCCGCATATGAGTTGGATTTTTTCATGTGCGGTTGGGTAATCATGGCGTAATAATGTGAATAGAAAACACTCTTTTTGATGATAAATAACAAGACTCGTTAGCTCAGTTGGTTAGAGCGCCGATATTATTCAAATCTTTACCATCGGAGGCGGAGGTTCAAATCCTTCACGAGTCAACCTTTTTTTTTTTTTTTGTTACTTCTGCACTTGTTTTTATCAACTTTTGACAATTTCTTCGTTGTCTAACAAGTATATAAGTTTGTACCTACTGATACTGGTACTGATTTCATTCCGTGGCAATACTTTAATTAGGCAAAAGATGATCTGCGAGGTACTTCATAACACACTTAATGGTAATGAGCCTCTGCTATTGACAATCCACCAATATTCATCGCGTTTGTTTAGTTACTAATAATTAACTAAAAATTTGTCTTCTGAACAACTATGTCGTGAATACAAATTGTGAATTAGTTTAAAAATTTTTCATGCAGTAGTCCAGGAATTTCCTTGAAAATCTTTCGATAAAAACGATAATCAACTTTTGACAATTTCCTCGTTGTCTAGATAGAGTTTAGAAAGAAATGCGTAAATCTTTTCACTAATCATTTTAAGGTACCTAATGGTGCCCTGCTGCATATAAGTTGGGTTTTTTCGTGTTGGTTGCCAATCATGGCGTAATAATATGAATAGAGAACATTGTTTTAGATGCTAAATAACAAGACTCGTTAGCTCAGTAGGTTAGAGCGCCGATATAATAGAAATCATTCCCATCGGAGGCGGAGGTTCAAATCCTTCACGAGTCAAGCTTTTCGCAAATACTTTTTAATTTTTTCTCTTTATTTTGACAACTTTTGTTCAATTCTCACGTGGTCTAATCAGTAAAATCTTGCATAATTATATAGGTACGTACTGCCAGTTAGTTTTAATTTGTTTTTACTGTAAATATTTAGGTTATGTGAGCTTGATGTGAGCTGGCAATCCATAGCTTGAGGATGATGGTGCCTTGGAATGACAGTTCACTGCGCGCTCATTTTACCTACATTTTCACGGTGGAGGCGGGTGGTGAGATGTTTACGCAATAGACGACAGAAGTAAGTTATTGACAGCATACCTACTTCATTTTCACTTCACCTAAGTTCTCACTCAAATAGCCTGGCTAACCTCTTGGCACTTAACCTACATTTTTACGGTGAGATGTTTACGCAATAAACGACAGAAGTTAGGGATTGACAGCTCACTTCATTTTCACTTACTAAGTTTTCACCGAGAGATGTTTTTTATTATATAATGTTATAGTTCGTTCTATATGTATGTTCGTTATATGTGTAGTTCAGAAAAAACATGAGTCCACAGACAATCCTGCATGTCGGGTGATCAGTCTTACTCAGTTGTTCTTATCTCACATGCATACAAAGACAGAGCTATCTTTGTCGATATAAACAAAAAAGCTTGTAACGACACAAGAGCAAGTGAGGTGAGTTCCACAACATTGGTTTATCGCCTCGTACATGCAAGGTTCTCTTATCGTAGAAGACGCTTTTTACCCAACTGCCAGACAAGGATGGTGTTAGAAGGAATGTTTGTTGAGACTTTGTATGTAAGTATGTTTGTTTAAAGCTTAAAGAGCTGGATGAATTTTTTAACAAATGAGGTATTATTGAATTGGTCTTAACCGCCGAAGTGACATCTGATGCAAGCCTACAGCCACACTGAACTCGTCGGTGTTGCCAGCGGCCGACCGGACGTAGGTACTACATTTACTGTACATAGCACGAATCAACTCTACATACTTCCCAGGCAAACCTTTCTCTTTCAAGGCCCACCAATGAACACATCAATGAACACCATGTGCAAGTTTTTGGGCACACGTCTGTACTTTTCGCACAATTGACGGAGAGCAAAGGTGGCGTCCATTGTCCCTCAACCTAGCATAAACCCAAACTGGTTCCCGAACCAGTTTGGGTTTATGCCAGGTCGAGGGAGTGAGATTACCCCGGTAATGTCACTCTCCTCTCGCAGTCTTTTCTCTATCACTTTCTCCCACACTTTTATACTATGTGACATGAGCTCTATCCCTCAATAGTTGTTACAATCCTGTACATCCCCTATATTCTTGAACCATCACTAGCAAACTTCTGCACCAATCCTGTGAGATCACTTCTTCATACAACAACTTATTGAAGAATAAAGTCAGCCACATACATCCATCCTCTTTCAAACACACTGGATATATGAAATGGCGGCAGGTCACCGAGACTATCTGCGACTCCCGCATTCGCCTTAAACTTAAGGGGACGATTTATGAAACAATGCAATGGTCAGACCTGCTGTCTTGTATGGTTTAGAATGTTGGGCCACAAAAGGGATGAATGAAAAGCTTTTGCATGCAGCTGAGATGAGAATGATAAGAGCAATGTGTGGTGTTCCGCGCATGGATAGAATTAGGAATGAGTATATAAGAGGAAGTTTGAAAGTGGTACCGCTGACTGAAAATTTGTATGGAAATCGGTTGTCGTGGTATGGGCATGTGATGCGGAGGAATGAAGAAAATGTCGTGAGGAAAGTCTTGTGTATCGATGTGGATGGGTATAAGAGTATAGAAAGGCTAAATAAACGATGGTTAGACTGTGTGAAAGAGGATATGGGTAAGAAAGGGGTGACTACAGAGATGACGACTAATAGAGGAGTGCGGAAGAAAGACATGTTGCGCCGACCCCAATTAAATTGGGATAAGGGCTGGAGAATGATGTATGTAAGTATGTTTGTTTAAAGCTTAAAGGGCTGGATGGATTTTAACAAATGAGGTATTATTGAATTGGTCTTGACCGCCGAAGTGACATCGGCTAAAAGAATTTAAAAAAAATAGTGACCGCGCTAGAACTCGTATTTTTTGTGACATGGTCTTGGGGTATCAAGGAGGGTATGGAGGAGCTCGTGGCTAAAGTAATAACAGCCGCACGGGTCGATCCATAAGGTTAAGCTACGCTTGCCGGGGTTGGTCCATGGATGGGTGACCATCTTTACACACTGAGACTTCTCCGTGCCTCGGAAAGCAAGTTAAGCCGTTGGTCCTGGCTGTCAATTGTGGATCTTTGATAGTCGTTACGGGTCGTCAGAAGCCCGAAAGTCTGACATCCAGTCTTACCAAGGGGTATCGTATTACCCAGTAACTGTGTTGTGGAGGTTAGATAGGCAGTCGCTCCATGTAAAGTACTGGTATTGCTGCATACGGTTAGACTGGAAGCCGACCCCAAGATAGTTGGACAAAGGCTAGGCAGATGATGGTATTGGGGTATCAAAAGAAAGGGCGCTAGGAAACGATTCCATAAATGTAACTCGATAAAATGTCAGACATAACAATAAACTTTTCAGTGCAGTTGATAGCATTAAATCTGCGATTGAACTAAAACAGAACCCACCAACAGCATCATACTACTTGAAAAGTATCTTGTATGAAACTTTTTTGGAATTTTGTTTTATAAATTTTATTGAAAGCTTAAGAGATACTCGTATAAATACTTACGTGAGTAATCATACTAAATAACTACCTAGATACAAACCTAAGGTGTTGTTTTCGTGTAATGATTTGCTGGAGTATCCCAAATGTTAATTAAACAGCACCCTCAATGATTGTAACAAGGCCTATGACGTCACAATAAACGACACACTGGAACCAAAAATTATAATAAAATGGACCGTCGACACGCCAAGAAGAAAAACATGATAGAGATGAGCTAATGGTGCAGCAAGGAGTAGATACCTAAACGTCCCCTTAAGGAAACTCTGAAGTCGTTTGTGGAATAGTGTTATCGACTATTGGCCATGTACACACTTAGGAACCTGTAGTTTATATAGAAATGCGTAGATCTTTTCACTAATCATTTTAAGGTACCTAATGATGCCCTGCCGCATATAAGTTGGGTTTTTTCGTGTTGGGTGGGTAATCATGGCGTAATAATGTGAATAGAGAACATTGTTTTTAATTCTGATTAAGAAGACTCGTTAGCTCAGTAGGTTAGAGCGCCGATATAATTCAAATCTCTACCATCGGAGGCGGAGGTTCAAATCCTTCACGAGTCAACCATTTTGAAAAGTTTTGTTACTTCTTGCACTTGTTTTTATCAAATTTTGACAATTTCCTCGTTGTCTAAATAGAGTTTATATAGGAATCTTGTCACTAATCATTTTAAGGTACCTAATGATGCCCTGCCGCATATGAGTTGGATTTTTTCGTGTGCGTGTAATCATGGCGTAATAATGTGAATAGAAAACACTCTTTTTGATGATAAATAACAAGACTCGTTAGCTCAGTTGGTTAGAGCGCCGATATTATTCAAATCTTTACCATCGGAGGCGGAGGTTCAAATCCTTCACGAGTCAACCTTTTTTTTTTTTGTTACTTCTGCACTTGTTTCTATCAACTTTTGACAATTTCTTCGTTGTCTAACAAGTATACGTTTGTACCTACTGATACTGGTACTGGTTTCATTCCATGGCAATACTTTAATTAGGCAAAAGATGACCTGCGAGGTACTTCGTAACACACACTCAATGGTAAGTAGTTGTAGCCTCTGATATTGACAATCCACCAATATTCATCGCGTTTGTTTAGTTACTAATAATTAACTAAAAAATTGTCTTCTGAACATCTATATCGTGAATACAAATTTTGAGTTAGTTTACAAATTTTTCATGCAGTAGTCCAGGAATTTCCTTGAAAATCTTTCGATAAAAACGATAATCAACTTTTGACAATTTCCTCGTTGTCTAGATAGAGTACTGAAAGAAATGCGTAAATCTTTTCACAAATCATTTTAAGGTACCTAACACGAAAAAACCCAACTTATGTGCAGCAGGGCACGCTGCACATAAGTTGGGTTTTTTCGTGTTGGTTGCCAATCATGGCGTAATAATATGAATAGAGAACATTGTTTTAGATGCTAAATAACAAGACTCGTTAGCTCAGTAGGTTAGAGCGCCGATATAATAGAAATCATTCCCATCGGAGGCGGAGGTTCAAATCCTTCACGAGTCAAGCATTTCGCAAATACTTTTTATTTTGTTCTCTTTATTTTGACAACTTTTGTTCAATTCTCACGTGGTCTAATCAGTAAAATCTTGCATAATTATATAGGTACGTACTGCCAGTTAGTTTTAATTTATTTTTACTGTAAATATTTAGGTTATGTGAGCTTGATGTGAGCTGGCAATCCATAGCTTGAGGATGATGGTGCCTTGGAATGACAGTTCACTGCGCGCTCATTTTACCTACATTCTCACGGTGAGATGTTTACGCAATAGACGACAGAAGTAAGTTATTGACAGCATACCTACTTCATTTTCACTTCACCTAAGTTCTCACTCAAATAGCCTGTCTAACCTCTTGGCACTTAACCTACATTTTTACGGTGAGATGTGTACGCAATAAACGACAGAAGTTAGGGATTGACAGCTCACTTCATTTTCACTTTAACTAAGTTTTCACCGAGAGATGTTTTTTATTATATAATGTTATAGTTCGTTCTATATGTATGTTCGTTATATGTGTAGTTCAGAAAAAACATGAGTCCACAGACAATCCTGCATGTCGGGTGATCAGTCATACTCAGTTGTTCCTATCTCACATATCTTTGTCGATATAAACAAAAAAGCTTGTAACGACGCAAGAGCAAGTGAGGTGAGTTCCACAACATTGGTTTATCGCCTCGTACATGCAAGGTTCTCTTATCGTAGAAGACGCTTTTTACCCAACTGCCAGACAAGGATGGTGTTAGAAGGAATGTTTTTTGAGACTATGTATGTAAGTATGTTTGTTTAAAGCTTAAAGAGCTGGATGAATTTTAACAAATGAGGTATTATTGAATTGGTCTTAACCGCCGAAGTGACATCGGCTAAAAGAACAAAAAAAAATAGTGACCGCGCTAGAACTCGTATTTTTTGTGACATGGTCTTGGGGTATCAAGGAGGGTGTGGAGGAGCTCGTGGCTAAAGTAATAACAGCCGCACGTGTCGATCCATAAGGTTAAGCTACGCTTGCCGGGGTTGGTCCATGGATGGGTGACCATCTTTACATACCGAGACTCCTCCGTGCCTCAGAAAGCACGTTAAGCCGTTGGTCCCGGCTGTCAATTGTGGATCTTTGACAGTCGTTACAGGTCGTCAGAAGCCCGAAAGTCTGACATCCAGTCTTACCAAGGGGTATCGTATTACCCAAGTAACTGTGTTGTGGAGGTCAGATAGGCAGTCGCTCCATGTAAAGTACTGGTATTCAGCTGCATACGGTTAGACTGGAAGCCGACCCCAAGATAGTTAGGAAAAGGCTAGGCAGATGATGGTCTTGGGGTATCAAAAGAAAGGGCGCTAGGAGACGATTTCATAAATGTAACTCGATAAAATGTCAGACATAACAATAAACTTTTCAAGCAGTCTAGTGCAATTGGTAGCATTAAATCTGCGATTGAACTAAAACAAAACCCACCAACTACATCAGACTGCTTGAAAAGTATCTTGTTTGAAACTTTTTTGGAATTTTGTTTTATAAATTTTATTATTGAAGAGATATAAATACTTACGTGAGTAATCATACTAAATACCTACCTAGATACAAACCTAAGGTGTTGTTTTCGTGTAATGATTTGCTGGAGTATCCCAAATGTTAATTAAACAGCACCCTCAATGATTGTAACAAGGCCTATGACGTCACAATAAACAACACACTTACTGGAACCAAAAATTATAATGAGATGAAGAAGAAAAACATGATAGAGATGAGCTAATGGTGCAGCAAGGAGTAGATACTTAATCGTACCCTTAAGGAAAGTCTGAAGTCGTTTGTGGAATAGTGTTATCGACTATTGGCCATGTACACACTTAGGAACCTGTAGTTTATATAGAAATGCGTAGATCTTTTCACTAATCATTTTAAGGTACCTAATGATGCCCTGCCGCATATAAGTTGGGTTTTTTCGTGTTGGGTGGGTAATCATGGCGTAATAATGTGAATAGAGAACATTGTTTTTAATTCTGATTAAGAAGACTCGTTAGCTCAGTAGGTTAGAGCGCCGATATAATTCAAATCTCTACCATCGGAGGCGGAGGTTCAAATCCTTCACGAGTCAACCATTTTGAAAAGTTTTGTTACTTCTTGCACTTGTTTTTATCAATTTTTGACAATGTCCTCGTTGTCTAAATAAAGTTTATATAGAAATGCGTAGATCTTGTCACTAATCATTTTAAGGTACCTAATGATGCCCTGCCGGATATGAGTTGGATTTTTTCGTGTGCGGTTGGGTAATCATGGCGTAATAATGTGAATAGAAAACACTCTTTTTGATGATAAATAACAAGACTCGTTAGCTCAGTTGGTTAGAGCGCCGATATTATTCAAATCTTTACCATCGGAGGCGGAGGTTCAAATCCTTCACGAGTCAACCTTTTCAATATTTTTGTTACTTCTGCACTTGTTTTTATCAACTTTTGACAATTTCTTCGTTGTCTAACAAGTTTAAGTTTGTACCGACTGATACTGGTACTGGTTTCATTCCGTAGCAATACTTTAATTAGGCAAAAGATGACCTGCGAGGTACTTCATAACACACACTCAATGGTAATGAGCCTCTGCTATTGACAATCCACCAATATTCATCGCGTTTGTTTAGTTACTAATAATTAACTAAAAATTTGTCTTCTGAAAAACTATGTCGTGAATGCAAATTTTTCATGCAGTAGTCCAGGAATTTCCTTGAAAATCCTTCGATAAAAACGATAATCAACTTTTGACAATTTCCTCGTTTTCTAGAGGGAGTTTAGAAAGAAATGCGTAGATTTTTTCACTAATCATTTTAAGGTACCTAATGGTGCCCTGCTGCATATAAATTGGGTTTTTTTTCTGTTGATTGCCAATCATGGCGTAATAATGTGAATAGAGAACATTGTTTGCGATGCTAATTAACAAAACTCGTTAGCTCAGTAGGTTTGAGCGCCGATATAATTCAAATCTCTACCATCGGAGACGAAGGTTCAAATCCTTCACGAGTCAACCTATTTGCAAATACTTTTTAATTCAATTCTCACGTGGTCTAATCAGTATATTCTTGCATAATATAGGTTGTACGTACTGCCAGTTTGTTTTGTTTTAATGTCACCGTAAATATTTAGGAGCTTGATGTGAGCTGTCATTCCATAGTTTGAGGATGATGGTACCTTGGAATGACAGTTTACTGCACTCTCATTTTAACAACATTTTTACGGTGGGATGTTTACGCAACAGACGACAGAAGTTAGGGATTGACAGCATACCTACTTCATTACGATTATTAACTTTTGACAATTTCCTCGTTGTCTACCTATAGTTTAGATGGAAAATCGTAGATCTTTTTACTTATCATTTTAAGGTACCTAATGATGCTTTGCTGCCTATAAGTTGGGCTATTTCGTGTTGGTTGGGTAATCATGGCGCAATAATGTGAATAGAGAACAATATTTTCGATGCTGAATAAGAAGACTCGTTAGCTCAGTAGGTTAGAGCGCCGATATAATTCAAATCTCTACCATCGGAGGCGGAGGTTCAAATCCTTCACGAGTCAACCTTTTTGGAAATTTTAGTTACTTGTTTTTCAACTTTTTGACGTGACAACGTCTTATAAATTGGTTTGCCGGGTGACACTTCAAGAAACTGCGTTACGCTCCGCTCACGTTATGCGCTCACAATGAGAGCGAGTGAGAGGCACGCGTCCCTTCCACTCGGGCAACATTAAAATTATTTTACCACTCAAAGTCGTTGTCACGTAAAACTTTCGCCCGTATACCGACTTTACAGGCAACCAATTTTTTTTTTTGCCAATTTTTTCGTAGTCAACATGTAAAACAATAGTGAATGTAGAACATCAGTTCTAGATGTAGAAATAAACATACGCCCCGGCAGGACACCACAATTAACGTGGCCGCTTACTGTACCCCACCAGTACAATAAGGTGTAGGTACCCTCGACACGCCAACATGGAGAACATGATAGAGATGACCCAATGGTGCAGCAAAGACTACCATGCGCAGGTTTTATTACTAATAATTTTAGGAACTTGCCGCATATACGAGTATGTTCGTAAGTTGAACTTTTTCGTGTTTGGTTGAGTACATTGGTGTAATAATAGTAGTAATAACGCCACATTGTCTCTGGTGTTCTCATCTAGCTAACGGAGAGTACTTGCATAATCTCTCTTGTAGTATCAAAACTGCTGTACTATAGGTATGTGCCTGACCCAGTTCTCGATAATGGTCATATCACATTGTACTGGCATCGGTCCATAATTACTGACAGGACTATTATAGCTAATAAGACTAATATAGGGCGTGCAATGATTGTCGACATTACCGTCCCACATGGCGAGAACCTCGTGAAAGCCGAGAAAGATATACAAATCAAGTAGGTATATTGACTTGGCTCGCGAGGTTGTCGATATGTGGGAGGTGGACTCAGCGATCATTGTACGATAGTCGTGTCAGCCAATGGCTTAATAGCCCAGAGCCTCGACTAACATCTCAGGAGGCTCTCGTTAGGCGGCTGGAACAAGGGCTTGATTCAGAAAGCTGTACTTTTGTACACGGCTCGCATTGTTAGGCGGTTTCTCTCTCTGGAGCCCTGACCGCCGGTAGCTTGGACCCTGTTCCCGATACCGGCGGGCTACTATATTTTATATTTTTAACTGTTTTTTTAATTTTTTTTTTTTGAAATATTTAAAAATATAATTTAATATGTATACAAATAAATAAACGAAGTAGTAATAATAGCAGTAATCATGGCGTAATAATATGAATAGTTTGTTTCGAAGCTAAATAACAAGACTCGTTAGCTGAGTAGGTTACAGCGCCGATATAATACAAATCTTTTCCATCTGAGACGGAGGTTCAAATCCCTCACGAGTCAACCATTCTGAAAATTCATATTTTCACTTGTTTTAGACAACTTTCGGTCGATTCTCACGTAGTCTAATCAATAGCACCTTCCATAATGTAGGTATATACTGTTAATTTGTTCTGTTTAATGTCACCGTGAACATTTATGTGCTGTGAGCTTGATGTGAGCTGTCAATCCTTAACTTGGTGATGACGGCGTGCCTCGCTCACTTCACATTTTAGCGGTGACATGTTAAAAGAACAACAGAAACTAGGGACTGACAGCTCACTTCACCTATGTTTTCACGATGAGAAGATTTTAGAATAGAACTGCTGCAGCTGCAGCTGAATTTTAAACATTCGATACGTAGATGTAAAACTCAGGCATTTTCGTATAGGTACAGATGCGTAAGTAATTATGGCGTAATAATTTGAATACAGACCGTTGTTTTCGATACAATCCAACAAGACTCGTTAGCTCAGTAGGTTAGAGCGCCGATATAATTCAATGCTTGACCATCGGAGGGCGGAGGTTCAAATCCTTCACGAGTCAACCTTTTTTTGAAAATCCAATTCAAGTTCCTTACATACTCTTTGCAGACATCAAGTCAGAAGACAAAGTCTTGTAAAAGTCACCGGATACTAAAAAAAATCGGCCAAGAGCGATTCAGACTCGTAGGCAAAGGGTGCCGAAAAAAATCGTATATTTGTTGGGTTTTTTTTTCAGGTTTTCTTGTTATTCGTATGTAAAGAACTACTTTCTATGTTTTTTTTTTTTGGGTACAAAATTTTATTTTTGAGTATAGTGGTAATTTTTCATCTATTTTCTTAAATAACTTAAAAATTATATATTATAAAATCATGAAATATTCATTAGATACTAGCATAGCAGGGGAAGCCTAATAAGGAATTTGGGATTTACTCAAGCGCTACAGATGAACATAGGGGAGATAACTTGCATCCTGATGAGTACCTCTACCATATATAAGCCTTTTATAAAGGACCGTGCGTCTAGGGCATCCCATCAGATTATTAAGAAAAAAATCGATTGTCAGAAATACTAAAGCGCGTCAGATTAAGGTAAGGTGGGTTAATTACTAGCTAAAACATGTACATTTCAAAAATCTGACGATTTGAGCGTAACTTAAGGGAGTGGAGGGGGTTACAAAGTTGCAAAAAAAAACGGGAACTATATTTTCTATCACCAAAATTTATATTTGTCATCAAGTTGTATCACCTAATAAATAGATCTATCGCCACGAAATATATTCGTTCTCAGATAAACAAAAATTGTTCCCAGGTATGAATTATCAAATTAATGTTAATATATGTGTAAAATAAGAGATCGATAACCAATAAAATTATATTGCATTACATGAATATAAACTTCGTTCTTATAATAACAGTTTTGTTACTTAAATAATAGCTCTGTGCTCAGAATGGTAGATCTGTCACCAAATAAATCGATTATCGATCCCTGACTGCGACTCCTTTTTATTTGATATTTTGTCACCAATACAGTAGTAACATTTTATTTCGTTCAGATATTAAATTAATAGTATTCGTTGCCAATTTAATACATCAATTTATAATTTTAATGAAAAAATGATCAAAGGGGCGGAGACAAATTGGCGCGCTTTAAAAATTGACCAATTATTTTAACTTTAATTAAGTGTTTTATCTATTATTCTGCTAGCCATAAGCCAGCTATTTTAAACCAGCGCTGATTGTTCAGTGGTAATTATTTTAAACAATAAATATTGATTATTTTGACTTTAATTGTTTTATTTACTACTCTGCTAAAAATTTTATTTAAATATAATTTATACTACCAGTGGAAATTTAAAACCTTGGGAGTCTATTTAAGTAGCAGAATCTTTTGGTTGAAACGATGATGACAACCCTAATTTTTTATTTGAACTTAATGCAATTTTCTAGTAACATAATATGATTTATTGGTGATCTCTTTAAATTAGTTTGCTTAAATACTTATTAGGACACACCTATTATAATACATACAAAAACATTTATTTGGTACTAGACCTTATATCTCAGGATTTTAGGTGATTTATTGTGGAACTGATTTTGCATTGTTTGGTGACTACATTTTGGTGACAGATCTACTATTTGGAGGACAAACCCTATTATTTAAGAAACACAAAACTAATTAAATTGGTGATAGCTTAAATGATACCCAAAAAAAACGATGTCTTGACATTCTCTAAATAATGTCCACAAGCCACAAGCCGAAGTAATTGCATCGTCTATGAAGATTAGAGCGTGCAGCTGGAATAAAGCTTAGTACAAAATGTAAGGCAACACTACCTGCGTTTGGCGTGAACGCTAACAGAAAAAGTTATTTGTCTGGCTTGTTCGTTTCAAAAATAATTTCATTTTAAAATTATTTAAATTATTTAATAAAATCTAGCTGTCAGATTAATAATACCCCTAAAACTAATCGTCAGATTTTAGGCAATCATGACTGGAACATCAAGCTGAACGTTCTGTATAATGTGACACGCTCGAGTATTTCAATGTGGTGATTTTTTTGCTTGTGTCTCTTTTGAATCGTCAGTCTTTTGAATAGAAACACTCCACTATCTGAAGCACTCGAAAAGATTTTTTTTTCTATTTTCTGCCCTTCCGTATGGCTAGGTCCACCACGCAAGTCGGCAGATGAATATACCTTTGATATCAGTGATACGTTGGGGCATCTAAACTATCAATATCTGACACGCTTCAGTATTTCAATGTTATTGTTTTTTTTTACATTTTTGAAAATTATCTGTAGACGCTTTTCCCACCACTGAAAGAGGATACTTGAGATAATCGCGGATCGCAAACACGAGGACACGGCGGTGCTCCACCCAAGCGGGGCAGACCACCGCCGTATGCCCCAACGTGTCCTCTGGGCGATCCCCGCAGTGGTAACTCCCGGGCGTCTCCTCCCGCCTTATCCGAAACAGGAACCCCCCGAAACAATCGTGTCCGGTGAGAACCTACGACAGCCAGGACGATGATGACGCCGTGACGCCTCTCCAGCCACTCCTCAAAGAGGGGCACTACCGCCGCAATGGTGGCGTGCCCAGCGCTGGGTTGCGACAGTCACTCTCTCCATGTCGCCATGAGATCATGCCGGAGCTCTGTACGCCGAGCCGCGAGGTGTCGCGGCACCGGAGTTTCGCCCCGACACGTTTGGCCTCCTCGCGCCACTCCCAGACCAGCGCAAGGCCCTTAGCCTCCAGATCCCATGGCGACATAATCGTCCCCTTAAGGGAACTCTGAAGTCCTTTGTGGAATAGTTTTATCGACTATTAGGCATGTACACACTTTGGTACCTATAGTTTTGATAGAAATTCGTAGATCTTTTCACTAATCATTTTAAGGTACCTAATGATGTTTTGCTGCATATAAGTTGGGTTTTTTCGTGTTGGTTGGGTAATCATGGCGTAATAATGTGAATAGTAAACATGATTCTGATGCTGAATAACAAGACTCATTGGCTCAGTAGGTTAGAGTGCCGATATAATTCAAATCTTTACCATCGGAGGCGGCGGTTCGAATCCTTCACGAGTCAACCTTTTAAATTTTTTTTTGCTTCTTGTACTTGTTTTACTTAACTTATTCCTTGTTCTTACAAGTAAAAGATTGTACCTACTGATAAGTACTGGTTTCATTCCGATGTCAATCCTTTAATTAGGCACACCCAATGATAATGAGCCTCTGATTTTAACAATTCAACCACATTCATCTCGTTAGTTACTATATCGAGAAGACGAATTTTTCAAGCAGACGAGTACAATGTAATCATTTCGTAATAATATGAATACAGAACATTGTTTTCGATGCTGAATAAAAAGACTCGTTAGCTCAGTAGGTTATAGCACCGATACAATACAAATAATACAAATCTTTTCGATCGGAGGCGGAGGTTCAAATCCTTCACGAGTCAAACTTTTTGGAAACTTTATTCATTTGTTTTTCCAACTTTTTACCAATTTTGTCGTAGTCCAACATGTAGAACATTAGTGCATCTAGAATATCAGTTCTAGATGTGGAAAGTAATATAGGCCCCGGCAGGACATCATAATTAACGTGCCTGCTTACTGTACCCCAACAGTATAATAAGGTGTACCCTCGGGTCATCTCAAGTTCTTCTTCTTGGCGTGTGCCAAGAAGAAGAACTTGAGATGACCCAATGGTGCAGCGAGGAGTACCTACTCGTAATTGTCCTCTCAAGGGATACTAGTTTCGGGAGCTTCCTGCATCAGATCGGGCGGGAGGAAACGGTGGAGCATACGGTGGAGGTCCGCCCCGCTTGGGCGGAGCACCGCCGTGTCCTTGTGGATGCGATAGGTAGCAGCGACCTCTCGAGCCCGGCCCTGGTTCAGGCCATGGTACGGAGCGAGAGGGAATGGGAGGCAGTCTCCGCCTTCTGCAAAGCAGTAATGCTCGTGAAGGCGGAGGTGGGACGCGTGAGGGAAGCTCAACAGAGTGGCCCTCACGGCCCCGTCCGCTATCACTGCAGGAGAGGTACTGGGCGTACTGGGCGTAGGATGTCGCGAGACGATTTCCGGCTACCGTAGACCCGGGCCTGCGGACGGCGAGCAGTGGGTAGCTCACCATCCGATCAGCACCAGGCCCGTGAGTCGACGGCGCGTAGTGTTCCACGCGCGCCTCAAAGAGATGTTGTCAGCCACCACTGACGGGGCCCATCGTGGCCGGTGCCTGCATGCCTAGGGGTAGAAAAAGTGATACTAGTTCGCAGGTTTTATCAACAATCATTTTAGGAACTTATTGAGGCCCTGCCGCATATATTATATATTCGTAAATTGGACTTTTTCGTGTGTGGTTAAGTAATCATGCCGTAATAATTAAAATACAACATTGTTTCGATGATTAATAACAAGACTCGTTAGCTTAGTAAGTTAGAGCGCCGACGAAAAAGATTTGTATTGTACAAATCTTTTTCATCGGAGACGGAAGTTCAAATCCTTCACGAGTCAACCTTTTTGAAAATTCATATTTTCAATTGTGTGTGACAACTTTTGGTCAATTCTCACGTGGTCTAATCAGTAGATCCTTCCTAATCCTATTTTGCATAGACACACACACACATACACACAAACACACACACACAATATATGTATATATACTGCCAGTTTGTTCTATTTTAATGTCACTGTGAACATTTATGTGCTGTGAGCTTGATGTGAGCTGTCAATCCTTAACTTGGTGATGACGGCGTGCCTCGCTCACTTCACATACATTTTAGTGGTGCGATGTCAATAGACCGACAGAGGCTACGGACTGACAGCTCAGTTCACCTTCTTTTCACGGAAGTTTTTAGAATAGTAGGTACTGCTGCAGAGAGTTACCGCGGCCCTAGCACATAGGCAACTGAAGGAACCAGAGTGGGTTTTACTCAGTAAAAGCGCACGGCCTGCCGCTCCACCCAGAGCGGAAGAAGTCATTTAATGAATTACCGCATTCCAAAAAAAAAAAACCTAATTCTGTCGACAGTTTTGCCAAGGAGTAACTCGTTACCCAGTATCTGGGTTGTTGGGATCAGATAGACAGTCGCTCCATCTAAAATACTGGTACTCAGTTGTATCCGGTTTAACGGAAGCCGACCCAAACTGGATAGATAGATACTGATGATAACTAACCTAACCAGGTGGTTCCATTCCGACGTCAACACTTTAATTTGGCAGAGATGACCAGCACCCCTACTGTATTAAAATCTTCATAATTCCGGTGTGAAAAAAGGATAGTGCGATTTGCCCTATATATCGCCACGTCTCTCTCTCACACGCCAGATTCATGATGATTATAAGTCGTCATAGCCCCTGATGGTGCAGCCAGGATTTTCACCAGAAGGGTACTAAAAAGAAGTTGTTGGAATCGTCTTTTAAGACGCAGTTACATGAGTTTTAATGGTTTTTAATTGAGCATCATGTCTAAACGACTAGTCTTATTTCTTTGACAAAAAATGTATGTTACTCTAGACAATTTTCGTCATAATTTGATCTGAGAATATTTGTAATTATATCTTTATAACATAGTGTAATTAATTTGTTAAGTTATGTCTAACGCGGATAAAAAAATGAGAATCACGCAAAAACTATAAAGCGTATTTTTATGAAATCTTTAGCATTTTAAAGATCATTTATTTATTTATAATTTAGTCTAAGTGTTTTAGTTTAATACCTGCTTTTTATGTGTAGTAAATAATGCGTCTAATTTCGGACAGCGCTCCTTGATGGGTGAGTCATATTACTGGGTGGACGTACGACTCGTTACGTGAGCTCAGCACAGAACACGCAAGCTAACCACTCAAGGTAATTGACAGTTAACAGTGCCTTAAATGGGCATTGCAAATGGCTAGGCTCCTATCTCAGTCCATAGGTAAGATATACATAGACCTACCGTGAATTACTAATAGAAGTACGTACCAAATCTTTTATTACTCCAACATACCTACGTAAATGTAAAACTCAGTCATTTTCGTATAGGTACAGATGCGTAAGTAATTATGGTGTAACAATATGAATACAGACCGTTGTTTTCGATACAATCCAACAAGACTCGTTAGCTCAGTAGGTTAGAGCGCCGATATAATTCTAATCTTGACCATCGGAGGGCGGAGGTTCAAATCCTTCACGAGTCAACCTTTTTGAATATACTTTTTAATTTTTTCACTTGTTTTTGTCAACTTTTGGTCAATTCTCACGTGGTCAAATCAGTAGAACCTTGCAGTTTTTGTTTTTGAATCAGCCTTTTTTAAGCTATTGCATAGCTTCTATCGCGGGCCTTGAGCGTGGAGACCGAATCCAGAAATTCCGTAACGAAAATAACCTAACACCCCCCACTCCGACGGGCACAGTGGTGATACTTTTTAGTTTTGCCATCTATCGATGAATAGTGATGATGATGATGATGATGATGATGATGATGATGATGATGGTGATGATGATGATGATGATGACGATGACGATGACGATGACGATGATGATGATGATGACATAAATACAAAAATGCTATGCAATAGCTTTACCGCGGCAGTCTCCGAGTGCCACACGTCTTTTTTTAATCCATTTCAAGTACCTACCTACTAACATACTCTTTGCAGACATCAGCCAAGTCTTGTTAACATTGGCTCTGTATTTTCCAGTGATTTACAGTAAGGGTTAAAACAGTCCTGCTACAAACGTAATAATTTAAATAAAATACGAGTGTTACTAACCTACGAAAAAAGGGGAAGTTCCACTTTTGGGTGGACAAGTGGTCCTATTTATTTCACACAAACAATTCTATAAACATCACAGTTAATTCGTTAGAAAACATGTGTAATTCTTACACATTATACTGTATTAGAATAACACAAAATAGTCCATGGCAACGAACGGGTTACAAACGCAAGACTCTAAATACCCTTATAAATATGGGTGCCTACGTAGACACACTGCGCCGTATGGAAAACTTTACTAAGCTTTTCCACGTATTATGTACTACAATACTTTGCCTGTTGTTTTAAATAGGTTAGTTATAGGTAAGGAACTCGGATTTCAGAAGCTATTGTACTAAATGAAGCAATACGGGAAGGAAAATCCTCTGTATATGAATTTCCAAGTGTAACCATGAATGAGCGTAAATATAGTTGCTGGAATCGTTTTTTAAATGGGCAATGCACATTGTACATAGGTAGGTACCTACTTCGTCTATAGGTACCTAAGATAGACCTAAGTATAACGATAAATACTAAAATAAGAACTTATCTATTCATAATTACTCCAATCCAACATACCTATGTATATGTAAAACTCGGGCATTTTCGTATAGGTACCTACAGATGGGTAAATAATTATGGCGTAATAATGTGAATACAGAACGTTGTTTTCGACACAATCCAACAAGACTCGTTAGCTCAGTAGGTTAGAGCGCCGATATAATTCAATCCTTGACCATCGGAGGGCGGAGGTTCAAATCCTTCACGAGTCAACTTTTTTTGGAAATCCATTTCAGATTTTTACTTACATACTCTTTGCAGATATAACACTCAGAATACCAAGTCTTAAAAGAGTCACCGGATATTAAAATACTTTGTTACAAAAAAAAAACAACAATTTAGTGTATTTTCTTTTTTGGAAGTCGGTTGTTTTTTTTTTTTTGTAAATTTTATTTTTCACTTTTTAGTTGTTCTACCCCAGAACTAAAAACCCCAATAAAATGGAACATGGAATTTAAACATACTCGTAATTGGAGAAAACCAAAACGTCATGGAATTTAAACATACTCGTAATTGGAGAAAACCAAAACGTCATCTACGAGGTGCATTCAATAAGTACCTAGCCTCATCGCCAGAGGGCGCTGTAGTTTCAAAAGAGTTTTACCACAGTGTAGCACATTCTTTTTTAATTATTTTTACAAATTTTCATTCCAATCCCATCATTAGTTTTAATTAGACAACTTATGGAAGCGAACGTGTCGATCGGTCATACAAAAATGAAAAAAGAGCAATATCGTTCGGTGATTCGATTCCTATTTTTGGAAGGGAAAACGCGCATCGAAATCAAAGAGCGCTTGGATGCTGTGTACGGTGACTCTTCTCCATCGATGGCCACCGTCAAGAATTGGTTCAACGAGTTTGCACGTGGCCGTACGTCGGTTTTTGATGAACCACGTCCAGGTGCACCGAAAACAGCTGCTACGGAGGAAAACATTAAAAAAATCCATGATCTCGTATTGGCAGATCGCCGATTGAAGGTTCGGGAGCTAGCTGAGACTGTAGGCATTTTAGAAGGAACAGTGCATCATATTCTTCACGAGGAACTCGGCATGAGAAAGCTGTCGGCGCGATGGGTGCCGCGTTTACTCACACCAGAAAACAAGCGCAACCGTGAGACCACATCGGAGACGTGTTTGGTGCTGTTTAAGCGGAATCCAGCGGAGTTTTTGCGTCGTTTTGTGACCGTCGATGAAACCTGGATCCACTGGTACACACCAGAGACCAAGGAGCAATCAAAACAATGGATCCAGACCGGGGAACGTGCTCCAAAGAAGGCGAAAACTGTAAAATCGGCCGGAAACGTTATGGCCACCGTTTTCTGGGATTCACAAGGTGTGATCAACATCAATTACCTCGAGAAGGGTAAAACAATTACAGGGCTTTACTATGCCGATTTATTGGGCCGATTCGACGCCGAATTAAAGAAAAAACGACCCCATCTGGCGAAGAAAAAAGTGCTGTTTCACCACGACAACGCACCGGTTCACACGTCTGCCGTTGCCATGGCCAAATTGGTCGAATTACGCTACGAATTGCTGCCCCATCCACCGTCTTCTCCAGATTTGGCCCCTTGTGACTTCTTTCTGTTTCCTAATCTGAAAAAATCACTCGCCGGGAATAGATATGGATCGAATGAGGAGGTTATCGCCGCCACGGAGGCCTATTTTGCAGAGTTTGACAAAAACTATTTTTCGGACGGGTTAAAAAAGTTGGAGCATCGGCGATGCTCCAACTTTTTTAACCCGTCCGAAAAATAGTTTGCTGCATCGCTGGGCTAAGTGTATCGAACTAAAAGGAGACTATGTTGAAAAATAAATTGCCACTTTTCCAAAATTTTCGTTTACTTTTTGTAGGCTAAGTATTTATTGAATGACCCTCGTATGTATAGGTACGTATTTTTCGTTTTTGTTCAGTTTTTCAAAAAGCGCTTAAGCAATTTCGATAAAATTTATTGGAAACCACCTCGGGAGTATATTCTATCGGATAAAAAAAGAATTTTGAAAATCGGTCTACTACTGACAGAGAAATCGGTGGACATACATAAAAAAAAAACTTGCAGTCGAACGGGTGTGTAACGGTTGATATAATAACAAAAAATCTAACGTTCGCTTGACCTAATTTCAGTTAATATACTTTTGCTTAATATAACGATCAGTTGAGATAATGAATTGTTGATATAATTTCATTTTATCCAATTTCTTATGATATAATAAACATTTCCTATAATGCACATTTGACATAATATTCATGTAGTATATTATTCATTTACTATAATATTCATAATCTCTAATAACTTTTAATATAATTTAGAAAATCTGATACGATTTTAAACGCCTTCTAGTATGGTGCTAGCAAAAATGCATCGCATAAGCATTAATTGCTACAAACGTTTGCTTTTATGCGTGAGGTGGGTAGACTATACACGAATTTATTATTTTTCTTACTGTCATACAGTTACAGCGAAATTATTCATTGTGTGGTTATTGCAATCTCGATATTTGTTTTAGATTTTAAAATGACTACTATTAATTATAGTACATTCAAAAGTTCTAAAGGTGGACTAAAACTTGCTGTAAATGGATACATTTATAACAAAAACCACCAACCACCACCCACCAACCAGTAGAAATTGGATGCAATCTGGACTTTAGGGCACCCCGACTCGGACAGGTTAGGTTATTTTTTTATAAACCATCCAGAAGTAGGAGCATCGCGAAGCGGGGCTCCGTCGACCAAGCTCACCCTCGACCATGCATTGAATATTTTAAGATTTGGTTAGGTGCCATTTGAGTTAGGTTAGAACTGTGACCATTAAACATGAAAATTAGGTCAAAAGAACATTAGGTCAAATGAATGTTATATAAAAAGAATATTATACATATTGAAAATTATATAAAATGAACGTTATACTAAATGTTTTATATTAAATGAAAATTATATCATATGAAATATTAGGTCATATGAAATTAGGTTATATGATTTTATAGCATACGAAAATTATATTATATGAACGTTATTTCAAGTGAAATTAGAGCATTTGTTATTATATCATACATTACACATCCCAGTCGAACATAGAACCTCCTCCTTTTTCGAAGTCGGTTAAAAAATCGGCCAAGAGCGAGTCAGACTCGCATGCAAAGGGTTCCGAACGAATCATATTTTTTTTCCGGTTTTTTTTTTGAAACTATATGCTTTTTATAGGTTTTCCAGTTACCTATGTAATTGTAAGTAAAGAACTACCTTCTATGGGTTTTTTTGGGAACAAAATTTTATTTTTGAGGGCGGAGTTTTTGGCTTCGTTGCAACTCATCCCTATTCCCAACTAGCCCGGTCCGTATATACCTATATGTATAGCTACAAGCCGCAAAGGTACTGATGGTAAGAAAAGTGCTTGTATGGTTTGTATTTGTTTTTAATCAGTCATTACAAATAACAGTTTTTACAATTTAACCTCTGCTAAAAAATCAGTCTGTATATAAAATAATTTAAACTATAGCTTAAGAAATCACAATTTGTACAATTATTTAATCTCTCTGCTAAGAATCAGTATGTGTATAAAAAAATTACGAATATCGTCGAAATCACAGTTTTTACAGTAATCAAAGCTTTCTGTTAAAAAATCACAGTATATTTATTAAATAATTTAAACTTTCGTCTGCGAAATCACAGTTAGTACAATAATTAAAACTCTGCTAAAAATCAGTATGTGTATAAAATAATTTAACCTATCGCCTAAGATAAAAAATCATGAGCAAAATTTATACGTGATAAATAAGTATCTATTCTCTACATCATTGCACTTTTCCGACAAACTGTACCCTTGGAGCTAATAGGCATATCAAAAATCCGGCGAGTTGGGACTAGGGATGAGTTGCAACTAAGCCTAATAGTTCTTCTGTTTTCTTAAATAACTTAAAAATATATATATTTTAAAATTATGAATATATTCATTAGATATGAGGCATAGTAGCCTAATAGGGAAAGAGGTATAGTAGCCAAATAGGAAGCCTAGTAGGGCATTTGGGATTTACTCGAGTGTGACAGATGGACATTTTTTTATTTATTTTATTTTTTTTATTTATTCAAAATCACGTAAATAACACCTTAAAGCCCGGGTGACACGAGGCTAGTATTTTGAAGCTAGGATAGTAAGCTAGTAAGGGGTCACTAGCTTGGTTTCTAGCTTACCTACTAGCCTGGATTGTAACCAAGCTAGTGCTGTCTACACGAAGCTAGGAAATTTCAAGCTAGTCAAGTCAGTAGTGAGTTGTGCTTAACCTGATAACACGTATACGTAAAAATGAACAGTGTGCGTAAGAGAAAAGCAATTCTACTAAGAAAGTTAATTCGGAAGTTGTGTCAACATGCGCTAGATGAAATATTAGCTCTGCTAGAAGAAAAGCGTACTTGGACAAGACCCTGGATCTTAAGAAGACATAGTCATGGAGCATCTGCATTACTTTTAAAAGAACTGCGATCTGAGGATTCCGGCGAATTCAAGAGTATTTTGCGAATGACACCTAATATTTTTGACAATTTACTGAATCTAGTGGGACCACAAATACAAAAATTAAATACTAATATGAGAGAAGCCATACCGGCTAAAATAAAATTGGAAATAACTCTAGATTTTCTATCATCTGGTGTCAATTACAGGAAGTTAAGTCACATGTATCGTGTTTCAAGATCTACTATATCTAGATTTATACCAGAAGTTTGCAGTGAAATTTATAAGGCATTAAAGAAAGATATACAGGTATGTAGAATTTTATTTATTTCAAATTAAAGTAGGTACTTTTACGCTTACATAAATGGCGAGATTAAATTCTAAATTACAAAATGAGAAATCATAAATGACGACAAAATGTACGTTTACGCTACATAAATGGCGAGAAATGTATCAAGCATTTTGAAATGCTTGATAGATGGGATCTTCATCTTGCTCCAACTCTTGCTGTGGTGGCGGATGGATGATGGGTTCATCACGTTGCTTAGTCTGTTGTAGTTGTGATGGTGGATTAGTGTAGAGTGGACTTGCTGCAGAACTATTGTAAGAAAATGTGGTTGACATATTGGAGTCTGAAGAATTGATAGGTGACTGGTACGAAAATGTAGTATTTCCGAAGTTTAAATCATACATCCGACAGCGGGATAGTGTTGCGTTGATCTGATCCCTAGCTAAAATGGCCTGTCCAGGTGAAAGCTTTTTCAACTGACTTGCTACATATTTTGCAAATATCTCATGTTCATCCAGCTCTGGTTCCTGAAATTCTCGTGAACTGTTTAAATCCTCCTTAATCACCTTAATTTCATTTATCAATGAACTCACTTGCGAAACCTTCCGTTTCTTAAATTGCGGAATGTTACTTCCGGGGGAAATAAATTTAGAAGTTTTATCTTGAATAGACGACATTTCGCTTGCAGGTTGAGACATTTCAACTGTCTTTTCTGACAGATTTTCTGCTACGGGTGGTTCTAATGACTGACTGTTGCTTGCACTGTTGTCATCTTTATTATTGTTTGGAGAATCTTGATTGTTCTGAAAATAAAAAATTTGTTAAAAATATTGTTACAGATTCCAACTACAACTGAAGAATGGGCAGCTATAGAAAATGGTTTCAGAGTGAAATGGAACTTTCCAGCGTGTTATGGCGCCGTCGACGGGAAGCATGTTCAAATCATAGCTCCTGGCAACAGTGGAAGTTTGTTTTTTAATTACAAAAAAACATTCAGTATTGTTCTTATGGCTATTGTTGATTACGATTATAATTTCATTTATATTGACGTCGGCGCCTGTGGAATGGCATCTGACGGAAGTGTTTTTAGGAATTGCTCCATATATAATCAACTAGAAAATAACCTTATACCACAAGGCGGAGTAATTTTGGCGGATGCTGCATTCCCATTAAAATCGTATATTATGAAACCGTACCCAGGTGACAATTTAACACATGAAGAAAAAGTATACAACTACCGGCTAAGTAGAGCCAGAAGAACTGTAGAAAATGCCTTTGTCATATTGGCAAGCCGATTTCGTGTTTATCAAAGACCAATCGCAGTTGACGTAAAAACAGTAGACAAAATTGTACTAGCATCATGTGCTCTGCATAATTGGTTACGAAAAGAGCAAAAAAGCACTTATTGCATTAGTAGTGATGTCGACCAAGAAGACATTGAAGCGGGAAACATTATTCCCGGTTCATGGAGAATGGAAAATTTATGTTTACCCAGTATCAGTCGACAGGGAAGTAACCACTCTTCTCTGTCAGCTATCGAAAAAAGGGAGAAATTTAAGAGATATTTCAACAATGATGGAGCAGTACCATGGCAAGCAAGAATGATTCGTTAATTCAGACAAAACTACAAGAAAAATTAAAAATGCCGACGATTATTAATATTTCAATAAGTACTTTTAAGGTAAATAATTGTAAAGAGTAAATAATATTAAAATAACTTACCGAAGTTTTTCTCTTCATTGGCACCTTTTTTATGAAATTATGCATTTCCTCAAACCAAATAATTTTTGGCTTATAGACTTCTGCAGTTCCTGCTCCAGACCTCTCAGATTTTTCTATCTTTGTTAATTCTTGACAATATGTAGCTCTTAGATTTTTAATTTTATTTTTAATCTCTTTTATCGACATTTCTATTCCATCTTTATTTAGTATGTCGCGTATTTTTTCTAGTGACGAGTCTCGCATTTGCTTGTCCTTGTAAGATGGAATACTTGCATTCCACAAACATTCCTCTTCTCTGTACAATTGAACGAATTTTAAATTAATTTCGTCCACTAATTTCGGCATTTTAACAAATTGCACGCACTCTCACCACGCTCTCCGACTGCACACTAGCTTAGGTTCGCTAGCTTCGCGGTTGACACGAAGCTAGTAACGAAGCCAGGATAGTAAAACGGGTGGTGGGGGGCGCCTACTAGCTTGAAAAATAGAACCCCAAGCTATTAAAACTATCCTGGCTTGAGGCACTAGCTTGCTAGCTTCCACACTAGCTTACTAGCTTGTAAACGAAGCTAGTTCCGTCTACACGAAGCTAGTGTCACTAGCTTACTAGCTTGGCAGCACTAGCTTGGCTCACTAGCTTGATTTACTAGCCTCGTGTCACCCGGGCTTAACAGCTATAACGCCAAAGCAATATTACTACCACAAAATACACTTTAAAATACCAATGAAAAAACAATTAAATTACAATTAAAGTACCAATCGAAAATACAATCAAAAATACAATTAAAAATTTAAAATACAATTAAGAATACTAATAAAAATACTAATAAAAATAAATAATACAATTCAAAACACAATTCACAATTAAATTAAAAATGCAATTAAAAATACAATTAAAATACAGTTAAAATCACTTCTCAACATTTTCAATGCACTTCAGTGCTACTCCTGTGAATTTCATCAGGCTGCAGTGAAATATATTCACCTCATTTGAGATAATATTTAACAATCTTATGGCGCGTGACAAGGGGGCAACCTTGTTCAGGTTAGTCCTAGAAGGTGGCTCCTGCAGCGTTGGCGTGGGGCGACGAGTGCCCCCGCAGCCCGGCGGCGCGCGCAGCCCCAGCTCCGCTAACAGGTCGGGGTGGTGAAGCCAGCCGCGCAACACCCGAAACACGAAGCTACACAGAGCGATGTCCCTCCGCACCGCCTGCCTGCTGTACCCTACCATCCCTATTATGAAGAGACTCGGGTACATGAGTGGGAAGAAGGGATACACACCATACAGGTTACAAAAACAAAAAACGAGTGAATTTGTTTTGAATTCTTACTACCATGATACTTTATTTAGCCTCATGGAGGTTCCAAATGATAGCACTCGTTTCAAGACGGCTCCGTACCAGCGCATTGTACATGACTTTAACCACTGCCGTATTCTGAAAGTCTTTGCACGGTCTGAGTATGAATCCAAGATTTCGGAAGGACTTGCCACATATGTCTAAGATGTGTTCACGAAATATTAATTCCGGAATCATCTCCACCCCCAGGTCCCGCACCTGCGTGACTCGTGATATGACCACGATTCCCATCTCGTACTGATGCAGCAGAGGTTCCCTCGCGCAAGTGTAGCTCATTATACCGCATTTGGAAACGCCTGTGAAGCCCCGAAACTCACCGGTGAGTCGGACGGAATAAAAAAATTAAAAAAATCGGCTGTCAACCCGGGTTGTCCTCGGGGTTTAATTTGACAACCCGGATTTTGCCATGGGGCTTCACAGGTTAAACCCTATAATACGAGTAACTTATTATCTAAACTCCACTGCACCACTCTATCAATATCCTGTTGAAGCCGTTCACAGTCTGAAGTATTTGCTACCGACAGTAACAACTTGAGGTCGTCCGCGAATAGCAAGCACTTCGCCTCCCTTACGACTTCCGGGAGATCATTGACCATCAGAATGAAGCCTAATGGACCAATATTCCTACCCTGACTCACCCCCGAAAACGTGAAATATGGCTTGGAGACGTATCTGCCAAATTCGACGTACTGCCGGCGATTGCCAAGGTAGTTCGCGAAGAATTTCAGAAAGTGCGGCGTAAAACCAAATGCCACAAACTTAGCCAACAGCACATCGTTGTCAACGGTGTCGAACGCCTTCCGAAAGTCGAAAAACAGCAAAATAAAAAAACAACAAAAAACAGCAAGAAACAGCAAGTTACTCCCCGTACCTCGACCAGTCCGGAAACCATGTTGAGCGTAGGTCAGGCGAGACGTTACTTGATCTGAAATACAATTGTGCAACACCGACTTGAAGGCCTTAGCAAATGCCGACAGCACCGCCACCGGTCGGTAGCCACTAACATCATTTCGCGAACCTCCCTTCGGGACTAGGATCGCTCTAGTGATTTTCCATTGATTGGGATATTGACCTAACTTTAAAAACAAATTTAAAATGTGCAGTAATGGCCTTTCAAACACCGCGCTACAGTCTTTTACTATATAAGGAGGTTTCCCCTCTGGTTTCGATGTATACTTGGGCTTGAGGCAGCGGAGCGCGGCACAGCTCACACCTTGCATCCTGATGAGTACCTCAACCATTTATACATGACCGTGCGTTTAGAGCAACCCATCAGATTAGTAAAAAAACAAATCGTCAGAAATACTGAAGCGCGTCGTGATTAAGGTGGGTTAATTACTAGCTAAAACGTGAACATTTAGAAAATCTGATGATTTGAGCGTAACGTAAGGGAGTGGAGAGGTTACAAAATTGCAAAATAAAACGATTTCTTGACATTTCGAGCGTTTTTTTTTCGTTTTGTATGAAATAATGTGTAGCAGCATATTTACATATACCCTGCCCGGCAAACCGACCGACCGCGGAGCCCTAGCTTACGCCACCGCGATGGTGGCGCTCCCTGTCGTGAGATTTGTGAACCACAGAACGAATCCGTGTTGTGCTGTGATTGGCTCATAACTATTTAGCGTCTCCAACTGGTTGTTTCCCTGTATACCCTCAGCTACAGACCTAACAGTGGTGACCCCGACGTGATAAACAAACGACGACACGACAAATGTAATAGTCAGGAAAAACCGAAGTAATTAAAATCGTTTAAGAAGATTAGAGTGAGATGGAATAAAGCTTAGTACAAATTGGGCAATGACATTACCTGCGTTAGGGGTGAACGCTAACAGAAAAAAATATCTTTTTGGCTTGTTTGTGTTATAAAAATAGTTTAAAATATTTAAAAAAAAACTAGTTGTCTGATTAATAATCATCAAAATAATCATTAATAATCAAAATAATTGTCAGATTTTAGGCAACCATGACTGGAACATCAAGCTGAACCTTCTGTATAAAAATGTGACATGCTCGAGTATAGCGATTTTTTTTGCATTTTCAAAAATATATTACAAGCTTATGTCACTTCTGGGGCATCTAAACTATGCCCCAACGAATCACTGATATCAAAGGTATATTCATCTGCCGGCTTGAGTGGTGGGCCCAGCCTTAAAGGACAGAAAATAGAAAAAATAAAATTTGTTTTGAGTGCATCAGATATTCAGTGGGGATGTTAAGTGAACCCTAAAAGTGTTCTTATTCAAAAGACTGACGATTCAGAAGTGACACAAGCTCGTAGTGAATTTCATTTTTGAAAAAAAAAATCGCCGTATTGAAATAGGTACCTACTCGAGCGTGTCACATTTTTACAGACTTGAGTATTTTCATGTAATTGTGTATTTTTTTTTACATTTTTGAAAATAAGTAAACTCTTTCCCCACCACTGAAAGAGGAAACTTGAGATAACCTTTTATGCTTCCTATCATCTAATCTACAAAATCCAATAGGTCCCTATGACTCTCGAGTAAATCCCCGTTTAGCATCATGGGCTCCCCTGCTAGCACGGTACAGAGCCTTTAGACAAAATACTTTTCTGTAAACGTTAACGTGCAAAATGTATGGCAAAGACATTACTGGGCGTGAGTCACGTGACAGTTCTCTGTCTAACGCTTCGTGCAAAACGTCGTCGCCATACATTTTGCACGAAGCATTAGCGTTAACGTTTACAGAAAAGTATTTTGTCTAAAGGCTCTGATCGAAAACATTTTTTTTTAGTTTTCCGAATTGCACCCCAATAGTGAGGGTCCATATTCCAAATCTATTTATTTACGTTACACCTATTCATGTGTGTACCAAATTTCAACTTAATCGGTCCAGTAGATTCGGAGCAAATTCACTGTGATAGACGGCCAGACAGACAGACAGACAGACGGGCGGACGGACAGACAGACACATTTGTGATCTTGTAAGGGTTCCGTTTTTCATTCGAACACTGTGAAATTTCAATAAATCGTGTCGAATGAAATCTGAAAATTCGATTATTTACAATGCATCGGAGTTTATTCAAAATAAAAGTTTACAATTTTACTTGACCTTTCATAAACTGACAGTGTTTCCAATTATATGGTTACATTTAAAATTGACTCTATATCTTGCAGTGGTTTACCAAATTGTGAGAGTTACAACAGTAATGCTTCAAACGTTATTATTTTTAAACCGACTTTCGAAAAAAGAGGAGGTTCTATATTCGACTGTAGGTATGTGTTTTTTTTTTTATGTAAGTCCGCCGATTTCTCCGTCACTTGTGGACCGATTTTCAAAATTCTTTTCCGAAAGAATATACTCCCGAGGTCCCATATAAATTTTATCGAAATTGCTTCAGCGCTTTTTGAAAAACTGAACAATAACGAAAAATACGTACCTATACCTAGATGACATTTTGGTGTTCTCCAATTACTACTATGTTTAAATTCCACGTTCCATGTTATTGGGGTTTTTAGTTCTGGGGTACAACTAAAAAGTGAAATATAAAAAAAAACTTTTTACACAAAAAACAACCGACTTCCAAAAAAAATACACTAAAAATTAAAAAATAACTTTAAATTCGGAAGTTGGTGGAATAACGAAAAAATAAAAAACAAACACCGACTGCCGAAATTAAAGTTAGTTTTTATTTTTTAGTGTAGGATTTGTTTTTTGGAAGTTGGTTGTTATTTTGGTAAAAAAGTTTTTTTTTATAATAATAATAAGACATTTATTTCGGACGTAGTCCATATACTGTTAGTAACACAAAAACCCTTATAAGCTATTGTTAGTACATACAATAAAAAAGACACAGAAATCACAAAGTGGCACCGCACAGGAATGCCAGTTTATGCCAGGCCTTGGACGCGACCACCCTCAGTGTGAAGTCTTATCCAGTGCCGCCACATCGGCGAGTCCCAGCGGTCCACGAACCCACTCAGAAGGCTGTTCGAGCTGGCCCGCATGCGCCTCATAAGGGACGCACAGCGCTTCCGCATGATAGCATGAAAACCATCCACGCTTTTCATCACAAACATTGCTGAAGCGCTGCAATGGCGTGGCAGCCTGAACAGCACCCTGAACGCGTTATTATATTGTACTCGCAGAGCACTGTATGTACGCTGCGTGTACTTAGTCCACAGGCTGCAGGTGTAAAACGATTGACAGAAGGCCTTAAATAATGTCACTTTGACTTGCTCGGTACACCGTGCAAACCTGCGGGCCAGCATGTTACAGCGCACAGACAGCGCCCTGCGCTCCCTCTCCAAATCAAGGTTGTCACATATATCCTCTGAGACCCAGTGACCCAGATACTTAAAATTAGACACTCTGTTTAAGCTGGCACCACAAAGATACAAAGGAGGAACATTAGCGACAGATTTATTACCAGCCTTAAACACCATCACTTCACTCTTCCTCACATTATATCTGAGTCCATGGGCTCGTGCATACTTTTCACAAATACTAAGTAGTCTACGCATGGCACTGATTGACGGGCTCAGCAGCACCATGTCGTCCGCGTAGCTAATATTATTGACGCACTTACCATCTATATGGCACCCTATGTTTGTTCTGCTGAGCTCGCCGATCAGCTCGTGATTATAATATGATAGGTACGAGAGTTACCACCACCGGGTCGATCTATTAGGTTAAGCAACGCTTGCCGGGGTTGGTCCATGGATGGCTGACCATCTTTACACCTCCGTGCCTCGGAAAGCACGTTAAGCCGTTGGTCCCCGCTGTCAATCGAGGATCTTTGACAGTCGTTACGGGTCGTCAGAAGCTCGAAAGTCTGACATCCAGTCTTACCAAGGGGTATCGTATTACCCAGTAACTGGGTTGTGGAGGTCAGATAGGCAGTCGCTCCATGTAACATACTGGTATGCAGCTGCATCCGGTTAGACTGGAAGCCGATTCCAAGATAGTTGGGAAAAGGCTAGGCAGATGATGATGAGGTACGAGAGTTACTTACCCACGACAAAAGGGGAATTCCCACTCAAATGCCCATTTATTATATAATAATATAAATACCACAGCTATAATACAAACCATACAATAAGTTGTATTAGAATAACACAAAGATACTAAGCACAGATACTTTGTACCAAAAATAAGTCTAAACAAACGGTCCCTGGCAACGAACGGGTTACAATCTTAAGACTCTAAATACCCTTATAAATATGAGTGCCTACGTAGACACACTGCGCCGTATGGAAAACTTTACTAAGTTTCTCCAGGTATTATGTACCTACACCAATACTTTGCCTGTTGTTTTAAATAGGTAAGCTACTAAGTTGTAGTTAAGTAGGTAAGAAACTCGGCTTTTGAATGCTATGGTAATAAATGAAGCAAAACGGGAATGTAAGTCCTCTGCGTAAGAACGTACGTACGTTTTCTTTTTTTTTGTTGTTTGGCCTTTCTTTGGGTCATGTTTACCACAAATAAAAGTATGTTCTTTCTTTCTTTCTAACCAGCCCCCCGTAGCCAAATAACTTTTCTATTATCTTATACGCTAACGCTTAGTACAAAATGTATGGCAATGACATTCCCGGCGGAGAGAAATGTCACGTGACTTATCGGAGGTAATGTCATTGCCATACATTTTGTACTAAGCGTTAGCGTTTAACAATAATAGAAAAGTTATTTGTCTAGAGGGGCAGGTATTGGTGAAAGAAAAGAACCGACTTCCAAAAAAAGAAACAAAAATGTGAAAAATTTTTGGAAGTCGGTGTTTCCTGTTTTTGTTTCTTGGTTTTATGAAACTGAAATTAAAGTTATTTAGCACATTTTTTTTTTTTTTTTTGGAAGTCAGTTCTATTTTTTTGTAAAAAAGTTTTTATTTTTTCCTTTTTTAGTTGTGGTTCCCGATTAAATTGTATTAACAATACATAGACATACTTACGCTCGGATCTTCGGCATCGCGAGTCATTTGCTGCTAGTTATTGAAGAGTTCCACTGTCTATCTCCGGAGATCTTCCTCAGACCCTAATGTATTATACCTATACTAAAACCTTTCTTGAAAAATATGCATTTGAATAACGAAAACCCCATACAAATCGGATCAGTTGTTTTCGAGAAATTTGCAGACCAACAAACATACCTACATACATACGGGTCGAATACAGAACCTCCTTTTTTGAAGTCGGTAAATAAAAAATAGAATAGAATACTCTTTATTATTTACACCATTTAAGTAGATTACAGAACATATAAATGAAAAAAACTTTACCTATGGTGACACAATAGGCGGCCTTATCGCTAAAAGCGATCTTTTCAAGACAACCTTTGGATGGATTTTATAGACAAAAAGGAAAGACAGTACTGTAGGTAGTCTTAGGTGTACTATTTATATATAGGTACAATAAATACATAATAGTTAAATATATCTATACAAATAAAACATGATAGATATATATATACATTAATAATTATGATACAAAAAGTATAGAACCCTAGTAAAAACGATTTAAAGAGAGAGGTAGTAATTTTTTACTATTGTTTTAAAAGTGGACAAAGATTGAGCACGCCTTACCGACACGGGCAAAGCATTCCTTAACCGCACCGCTTGTACCGTAAAAGATTTGTCATAAAAGCTGGTAGAATGCATCGGCCATCTCTAGTCTCAAAAATATTGCCTTCCCCAAAGACAGCCTTTTTCATAAAACTCGCTAACCATAATTATGCTTAACTTAAGTTAAGTTTAAATAAAATAAATAAAATCTTTTTATTTCAGACACACTTGGCCCATAACATTGACAGTATTACACCTAGAAACTATGTTATATTTAAAAATTAAATTAAATTCAAATCAAAATCAAATACGAAACAAAATTAAAATTGGAATTAAAATCAAATACAAAATTAAAATTAAAATAAGAATCAAAGTCAAAATCAAACTCAAATCAAATTAAATTCAAATTAAAATCAAATTCAAAATTAAGTAGAAAATAAAAATAAACACAAACAAAAATTAAAATCAGAATCAAAATTCAATTCAAATCAAATTCAAAATCAAAATTAAATCGAAATAAAATCAAAATTAAAATCAAATGAGTACAAATCAAAATCAAAATCAAATAAAAATTAATTCAAATAACTGCCACCCTCTGGGGCCCCGGGCACATGCACTTGTGCTTGAACCCAGTGCCCCAGGAGGGGGCTGTCCAACTTGTGGCTGGAAGTTTAACACCATTATTATGCAAAAAAAAAATTACATAAAAATAGATCCACTTCCATAAAAAGTGCAAAATAACTTTAATTTCGGAAGTCGGTGTTTCTGGTTTTGTGTCTTCGGTTTTTGACCGTCTGTTCTATTTTTTTGTAAAAAGGTTTTATTTTTCACTTTTTAGTTGTGGTTCCCCATTAAACTGTAGTAACAATTCATAGACACGATCGCAGCAATCGCGGTTGATTTGCAGTCAATTTTTGAAGAGTTCCGTTGTCTGTCTCCGAAACCCATCATCAGATCTTTAAGAAATTTAAATGGGACCATTTTGTAACAAACCCCTTTCGAACAAAAAAAGAATTTTACAAATCCGTCAATATATGATTTGAAGTCGGTTAAAAATCGTAGTCGAACAATGTGCGTTATAATAATAAGCAAATAAAGACCTATTCTATTCTATTCTAATAATGCCCGATGATGCAAATCAAAGTATTGCTGCGAATCTATACGGTTTACTTTTGAGTTGTTTACTATTTGTTAAAGGAATTTTAGTTTATATTTATTAACTAACTTCTGCCAGCGTTTTCGCCCGCGAAGAATTAGTAGGTACTGTACTACCCCCGTTATAAACTTTAAACCCCCATTTCACCCTCCCAGGGGTAGAACTTCGAAAAACCCTTTCTTAGTGGATACTGTAGGAACCCAAGCCCTGTTGTGGGCTGTAGGGCTCCTTCCTCGGAGGCACTTCGACGCTATCGGGGGCGTCGCGTAGCTCGGCGTCTCGTTGCCGCGGTGCGAGAGGACTGTATGGAAGGGATCTGTCTACGGGCGGATAAGTTAAACTGCTGAGGGTGACTTCAATTAACTATATTGTAGTTATAGGGAAAATACACATATGCCCACTTGGACGGGCTCGCAGAACCCTAACTAACTGACACAAACGTCAAGCCTATCATTTTTTCTAATCTTATTTCAAACGGCCTTCCAATCCTTCTGGAATCTTCTAACCTGCCAGTCGGCAACATAAGGCCGCCAACATAAGGTTGTACTATAATTGTCACAATACCTACTCTTCACAAAGAACACACCCTCTTTCATGTCTCTAGGACCAGTGGTTTAGGCTGTGCGTTAATATATCAGTCAGTCAGGACTTTGAATTTTACTTACAATTTTTTTTTTTGAGGTACTTACTTGCAGGTTTATTTATTATTCAGCCGATTTTTATTTTCAGCTGGTATCTTTTTGATCTAATGCATACCTACATTTTATAAACTTAATGGGAGCCATTGAACCTCTATTTTTTTGTGGGGTGTGAAATCATCCAATGACTTCTCCCGCTCTCTTGTGTCAGACTCTTACTGACAAAAACCCACCCCTGTTCCTCCCTGCCCTGAATGCCCAGGGGCGAGGTAACTCTTTCGAATTTATCCTCAACCCCCGGGCAGAGACATTGAAGCTCTGTGGTAAATTTTGATCAAAATAAAAAAAACAGTGCATTTAATGAAAAACTATGCAACCATGAGATTTCATATAACATTTCTGCACTGTTTTGTTCCAAGCAAAAAGTACGTCCTTTGTGATCGTGTAGTGATTAATGACAACATTACTACGTAGTTGAAAAAAAACATTTATTTATGGTAGCTCCCATCATCATCAGCCTTTTAGTGTCCCCACTGCTGGGGCACAGGCCTCCTATCTGTGAGAGGGTGTGGGCCATAATCCACCACGCGGGCGCAATGCGGATTGGTGGATGTCACATGTATTCGAATTTTTGGTTCTAGGACATACCGGTTTCCTCACGATGTTTTCCTTCACCGTTTTGAGAGCAGTGGTGATAAAATAATTTACACAAAGTAAAGCGCCTGCCTGGGTTTGAACTCACGACCTACCACTTGTAAGTCGCGGTCGATACCACTAGGCCACCACTGCTCCCTCTGGTACAAATACCAATCAATACAATTTTGTTAATATTTGTATGCCTTCTGGCAGGACATTGTTGGGACATTATATTTTTTTTTTTATATAACATCTTTAACCAACTACGTTTACAAATAAATAATTTGAGAAATGAAGTTCTATGAAATTAAATGTTGACTGAAAGCGTCGTGAGGAAAGTTTCGAGTAGGAGTTTTGAGGTCTCAGGGATGTACCCTAGGTCGCGGCTACATTCGAAAGTGAGTTACCGCGGCCCTTGTCACAGGCAACTGAAGGAACAGGGGTGGGTTTTAGTCATTAAGAGTCTGACACGCCCTTCTGGTCCACCCAGAGCGAGAGAAGTCATTGGACGATTTCCCAATCCCAAAAAAAAAGAGATGTGCCCTAACAGGCGTTGTAGAGAGCGGGCTCCGGGGTGGCCTTTTAAGAGGTCATGGGGCCCACTTCCATGTGCTGATGGTGATCACCAGGGTGGTTTCAGTGAGGGAAAACTCCCCCATTCCCTGGTCTTTTTCCCCAACAATCGAACCACCTTTTGAAGGTTTCCCCGCAATAACAAAAATAAACAAGATACTCGTACCAAATATATTTAAAATTTAAAAAACCCCCAACGCTTAAAAGAAAAGCGAACATTTAAAAAACACAAAAGAACTGATGACCTTGAAACGGCTGAACCGATTTTGATAAAACATGTCTAAGATCCATCGCTACAAAACCTGCTTTCAAATATGGTGCCACAGACAGACAGACACTTACACATAGCGGTCAAACTTATAACACCCCTCTTTTTGCGTCGGGGGTTAAAAAATTCGTTTTGAGGGAGGAGAAGACTAAAAAAAAAAAAATTGGTTGCCTGTAAAGTCGGTATACGGGCGAAAGTTTTACGTGACAACGACTTTGAGTGGTAAAATAATTTTAATGTTGCCCGAGTGGAAGGGACGCGTGCCTCTCACTCGCTCTCATTGTGAGCGCATAACGTGAGCGGAGCGTAACGCAGTTTCTTGAAGTGTCACCCGGCAAACCAATTTATAAGACGTTGTCACGTCAATATGGATGGATTACGAGTAAGATGATACGGATGACTGTGAGAGAAGTATAGAACCAACCCCAAATAAATTGTGAGCTAGAAAATTCAGATGGAAGCTTCAAACCACTTTCATTCTTCGTCAGTCATCTTCTATGAAGTGTTGAGTAAATTGTGAGGAAAAATTTGAATTGAGGGAAGGGAAAACTGAAACAAACATGAATGAATTGCGTCACAGATGATGTTATGGTTTTAAAAGTGAGCTAGTAAGATTACGACTGTTAGAGAAGTACGGAGCTGACCCCGAGTAAATTGGAATAAGAGCAAGAGAAATTCAGACGAAGGCTTCAAACGACTTTCATCCTTCGTCATTCTTTATGAGAAATTTTCCTTCTAAGAAGAGTTGACTGAATCGTCAGGAAAGTTTTGAGCTGAGAGAGGTAAAAACTGAAACAAACATGAATGGATTGCGTGGCAGATGATATGGTTATAAAAGCGAGATACTAAGGTACTGTTAGAGAAGTATGGAGCCGACCCCAAATAAATTGGAATTAGACCAAGAGAATTCAGACGAAAGCTTCAAACGACTTTCATCCTTCGTCGTTAATTAAAATTCTATCTCTTAATAGGAACTTAAGTACCGTGACGAATACGGCTAGGAGAGCACTAGTGTCATTTACGTTTAACGACTTGAGAAGAATAATAGCGCTCTAATTTATTACACATTCAGAGAAAAGGTTGAGATTACCCTCCCTAATGAATTCGAAACATCTGGAGCGAAATCCCCCGTTATTAATAATACGACAATTGTAATAAATTATTAAAGGAATTAGTCGTTTCAGTGCCCTGGAGACTACGCTAATTTGTAGGTGCTTATCTTGTGTTTTAGCTAAGATTTACCTACCTTTTAAAATATTTAGGGGATATCATAAAAGATGAATAGGGATTATTATCAAGTTGTAGGCACAACGTTTTGCTAATTATTTACCTATTAACAAAACCGGGCATGTGGTTCCATACCGATGAGGGAATTTCAATATTGATATTTGTTAGTAAAATATAACTACGTTATAAACATTATCACGAAACTTCGAACAAAATTTTGTAACAGATGACGGATAGACGGACAGACGGACACAGCAAAAGAGCTTCGTTTAAACCCTTCGGGTACGGAACCCTAACAATAACCATGTGATTAGTATAAACACTGATTGGCAGGTTCTTATTTCAACATTTTCTACGCAGATGGAGGGTAGATGTGGGTAGTAAAGTTCTGACTAATAATTTAAGGGTTTTTCCTATAGACCTACAGTTGAATTTGATTAGACGTTAGTTATCTTGAGTTTAGAATCCGCTAATCAGTGTTTAACGTGTTTAAATAAGCTTATAGACTATAATGAATTATGCAAGCAGTTCTCTTTTGACTTCTTTTCATCAAAGGCTCAAGCGTACGCAATAGGCTGAACCTTTTTTTTTTTTTGTGGGTTGGGAAATCATCCAATGACTTCTCCCGCTCTGGGTGGAGCGGGAGGGCGTGTCAGACTCTTACTGACTAAAACCCACCCCTGTTCCTTCCCTGCCTGAGTGCCCAGGGGTGCGGTAACTCATTTTCAGAATTTATCCGCTACCCCTAGGCATACTGTACCTACCTACTACCTAGCTGAATAAAAACTATAAGATACTCTAGACAATGTTCTTAGTATTTTGATAAGTGAATATTTGAAATTATATTGTTAGAACTTATTGTAATTAATTTGTAAAGTTATGTATTTCACCGTTATAAAGATCATTTAATTATTTATATTCTATTACTCATTTTCAGAATTTATCCGCTACCCCTAGGCATGCAGGCACCGGCCACGATGGGCCCTGTCAGTGGTGGCTGACAACATCTCTTTGAGGCGCGCGTGGAACACTACGCGCCGTCGACTCACGGGCCTGGTGATGATCGGACGGCGAGCTACCCACTGCTCGCCGTCCGCAGGCCCGGGTCTACGGTGGCCGGAAATCGTCTCGCGACGTCCTACGCCCAGTACGCCCAGTATCTCTCCTGCGGTGGTAGCGGCCGGGGCCGTGAGGGCCACTCCGTTGAGCTTCCCTCACGCGTCCTGCCACCTTCACGAGCATGACTGCGTCGCAGAAAGCGGATACTGCCTCCCATTCCCTCTCGCTCCGTACCATGTCCTGAACTAGGGCCGGGTGCGAGAGGTCGCCGCCACCTATCGCATCCACGAGGACACGGCGGTGCTCCGCCCAAGCGGGGCAGACCTCTACCGTATGCTCCACCGTGTCCTCCTGGCGATCCGCGCAGTGGTAATACCCGGACGTTTCCTCCCGCCCGATCTGAAGCAGGAACCTCCCGAAACAACCGTGTCCGGTGAGGACCTGCGTCAGGCGGAAGGTGAGGACGCCGTGACGCCTCTCCAGCCACTCCTCAAAGAGGGGCACTACCGCCGCAATGGTGGCGTGCCCAGCGCTGGTTTGCGACAGTCGCTGTCTCCATGTCGCCATGAGATCCTGCCGGAGCTCCGTCCGCCGAGCCGCGAGGTGTCGCGGCAGCAGAGTTTCGCCCCGGCGTTTGGCCTCCTTGCGCCACTCTCAAAGCAGCGCGAGGACCCTGGCCTCCAGATCCCATGGCGACAGTCCGGCAAGGAGGCTCGCCGCCTCACAGGAGACCGTGCAGTATCCTCGGATGAGCCGAATGGCCATGACCCTTTGGGACGCGTTCAACCGGCGAGCTGGTCGCCGCCTCAGGGAACACGCCCACACCGGTGCCCGTAAAGGGCCATGGACCGCACGATCCCCGCGTAGAGTCTCCGGCAGGAGGCGTTTGAACCTCCCAGATTGGGCAGGAGCCGCTTCAAGGCAGCACTGGCCCGCTCCAGTCTGGGAGCCAAACGTCGGAAATGCTCGACGAAGTTCCACCGGCTGTCGAGGACGAGACCCAGGTATCTCATCGTCCTCTCGACGCCGATGTGAACCCCTCCTACCGTTATCTGGGAACTCGACGGTGGCGCGTTCCGAGGACCATGAAAACACATGGCCTCGGACTTGTGCAATGCCACCTCGAGTCCCAGTTGCCGGATCCTCTCAACGACTGTCACAACCCCGCGTGACATGAAGTTGGCCGCCGCCTGGTACGACCTCCACTGCGCCAGGACCAGCGTGTCGTCAGCGTAGCAAACTACACTGACGCCGCTAGGGAGGTCGGCGCGCAGCACCCAGCCGTACCCGATGTTCCACAGAGGGGGTCCCAGGACCGATCCCTGTGGAACACACGCACGACATCTCTCGCCGGTTTCATTCTCCCTGGTGACCAGGGTAGATGACGGCCCTGTCCGTCAAATATGCCTCGACCACGCGACGGAGGTAGGGCGGCACCCGGTGATACCGGAGTGCCTCCACTATGCAACTCCAGGGCAGGGTGTTGAAAGCATTGGCGATGTCCAGAGACACCGTCAAGACGACCCTACCCCGGGCCACTGCATCTCCCGTCGTGAGGGCTCGTACGCGCATGATTGCGTCCACCGTGGAGCGCCCCCTGCGGAAGCCGTACTGGCTCTCCGCCAGATCCGGCCACACCTGAATAGGCTGAACCTTGAATTCTTGAAAATTAATTCTTAGTGTTAATGTTAGTTCTTATTTAATTTAATTTTATTGTAGGTAGTTTATTTCTTATGTTTGGCGGTGCCGATTGATGATAGTGCTCTTCTTTTCTTGATAACTTGACGTGAGCCGTGAAAACCTATAATTGGCTTAATGTCTTTTATTTTAGTAAACTTATTGCATTTATGTTAAGTTGTTGGTTTTCCATGTGCTATATATAAATAAAATAAAAAATAAATAAATAATTCTGGTTTTATAAATGGGGGTGCTGAAGTTTAGACTATAGGTAATTTAACAGAAAGGTGGGCTTTTGGGGAAAAGACAGGGGCTACTTATTTCACCCCCCCTCCTTCAAACCCTTATGATACTGTTGTGGTAGCACATCACTAGAATTGAGGACATCACTAGCTTTGACGGCCCACGTGGGGGTGAGTTGGACACGGTGTTCTCGGAAGGTAATAATAAAGTTAATTCCACTAATTAATGTTGTTATCATTGAGGCTACCTATCTGTACATGGTGACAGCGGTGGGATCCAAAGATGGCAAATAAAGATGAACAGGAGGGCAAAAATGCCGAAGTGAAACCACACAGTATTAATGTATTGCCGCCATTGCCGGTACAAATAAAGCCACCGGGCGAGTTTGATTTTATGCCACAAAACTGGGAGGCATGGAAGTCGAGGTATGAAAGATACCTTACTTTAAGCGGACACAAGGATAAGGACGATAAAACCAAGATTGATTTGTTTTTATACATGTTGGGAGACAAGGCGGAACAGTTGGCCAAGCAGCTCGGGGTTGAAGACGTATGGAGTTACACTAAGGTGGTCGAGGCTTTCGACGTGTATTTTAGACCAAAGAGGAATGTTATTTACGATAGATTCAAATTCAATTCGAGGGTCCAAGGACGGGGCGAGTCTGTTGCTGAATTTGTTAAAGAACTGTACAAGTTGTCGGAGTCTTGTCAGTACGGAAATTTAAAAGAAGAATTGATCAGAGACAGGATTGTTGTAGGTATACACGACAGACGAACAAGTGAGAGGTTACAACTTATGTCAGATTTGAAATTAGAGGAAGCTATAAGATTAGCAAAGCAAGGGGAAGAGCAGAAAGAGGAAGCAAAATTGATTTGGAAAGAGGATTTAGAGGTGAACAGAATGAACACAGCTAGCAGAGGTGACAGATCAGACAGGAAGAAATGTGGCAGATGTGGCAAGTTCCATGGGGATAATCAGTGTGCGGCGGCCAAACAGCAATGTTTAAAGTGCAGTAAAATTGGACATTACGCCAGGTGCTGTAGAGGCTGGAAGAAATTAAATAATATAGAGGCAGAGGAAGATTTCAATGTCGATGCAGAGGTATGTTTAGGGAAGGAAGTATTAAAGTTAAAATTTTTAATAGATACCGGCGCCGACATTGTTGCCTTGCCTCTGTCAATATTTAAAAATAATAGTATTAAAAGTAAAATGTTTGATTGTAATGAAACAATAAGAGGGCCAGATGGGGCGGCATTGCATGTGTTAGGTGCCATGTATGTAGAGTTGAAATATAAAGAAAAAATGTACAAGGGCAAGGCGTACATTATAAAAAGCTTACAAGTACCTATATTAGGTAAGCCGGCTATTAAACAGATGCAAATATTAAATGTATGTTCTATCAGGAAAAATGTTGAGCCGCAGGGCAGTGTAATTGATGTTGAGAAGGAGTTTCCGCAGGTGTTTAATAAGTTAGGGGTATTTAAGAACAGTTTTAAGATTAAATTAATTGATAATCCGGTACCATATGTGCAGTCAACTCCGAGAGGAGTTTCAATTCCTTTGTTGCCAAAGGTCAAGGAAGAGCTTAACAAACTGGTAGAAATGGGAGTGTTGGTTCCAGTTGAGGAGCCAACTATGTTTGTTTCACCTATTGTGGTTGTTCCCAAGGGAGAAAAGGGAGTTCGTATCTGTGGAGATTATACACAAGTAAATAAAAACATTCTCAGACCCATTTTTCCAATAGCTAAAGTGGAGAATACTTTGGCTAAACTAAAGGGTGCTAAAGTTTTTTCCAAAATTGATGCTACTTCAGGGTTTTACCAAATTAAGCTGGATGCAGAGTCTCGTAAGCTCACAACAATTATTACTCCATTCGGAAGGTATATGTACAATGGATTACCAATGGGATTGAATTGTGCTCCTGAATATTTTTCAATGAAATTTTCAAATTTATTCAGTGACTTAGAGGGAGTTGTTGTTCATGTTGATGACATATTGCTTTATACAAAAGACCAAGTTAATCATAACTGTTTGTTAAGAGAAGTTTTAATTTTTTTTTATTATTTATAGTGAGTCCTTCCCTTGAGAGCCTCAAGGGAAGGACTCACTATAAATAAAGAAAAATGTGTTTTCAATGTTACTGAGGTTTGTTATTTGGGTCACATTATAAATGCACAAGGTATATCACTTGACCCTAAAAGAGTTGAGAGTATAATAGAATTTTAAAAGCCAAAAAGTAAAAAGATTTAATGAGGTTTTTAGGGCTAGTTAATTATGTGGGAAGATTTATTCCAGATAAGACCAATATTTTAGAGCCGTTAAATGAGTTGTTAAAGGACAGAATCCTATTCACATGGGGTTTATATCAGGAGGCAGCTTTTAGTCAAATTAAAGAAATGATTGCAAGGGCACCTACATTGTGTCATTTTGATCCTGATAAACAAATAATCATATCAGCTGATAGTAGTTCATATGGGGTAGGAGCTGTACTAATGCAAGAAAATAAGGATGGAAGTAGGGCAGTAGTGTCATATGCTAGTAGAACATTGAATAACTCAGAAAAGAATTATGCTCAGATTGAGAAAGAAGGGTTAGCTTTGGTGTGGGCTCTGCATAAATTTAAAGATTTTGTAATAGTTGTGGCTGATGCCCTCTCCAGAGCCCCGTTATTGCAGTCTGAGCCAGAAGAGGTAGATGTCAGTACCCCTCAACGGCCGCGCCTCTTATCGCAGTTTGACATATTTACGACCCGGGCTCATAAAAAACAACTTGCTGAGGTTTCTATTGGAGCGAGGCACTTAAAGTAAACTTTTTTGGGTTGTTGAATAAACAGACCTTAGAATAACATGTAAACAATACTTGTAATTCAAGAGTTGAATTTTATTCAAATTCTTTTATCAACGATTTGTCGGGAATAGTGTGTGTGTGTGTGTGTGGGTAGTTGTAAAAACCACTGTATCAATTTACATGACATTTTGCATGTTGCACTATGAATAGACAAGTAATAGAGTTGTTGTGTTGGAGTTGTAGAGTCCGATATCATATTTTCCTATTATTCACACTCAAAACTTCAAATTACGAAATCAAAACAACATAACGGCTTTTTAAAATTGCGTTTCTGCGTTTGCGTTGCGTTTTGTGTTGCGTTTTTTTTCTAACACTATGTAATAACTATCTAAGAATGCATGTGCACCATGCCACAGGATATAAGATCTTTAGTTATTTAATAATAGAGGTTTAAGCCGCGTAATCTGGATCGGCATACTGGTATGCCCGTGGCCGTTCAGGGGTTAAGAATATCAATTCTGAAGAGAAGATTGACCTAAAATTAAATAAATTAAAACAAGAGCAGACTAAATGTGAGGTGTGTAGGTTATTGAAAGAATATACTGTGAACAGCTGGCCCAATAAGAATAAAATCCCTAAAGAAATGTTAGCATATTATCAGTATAGATTCAACTTTACTGTGCAGGATGGATTTTTGCTGTATAATTGTAGATTTGTTATACCGACTAGTTTGCAAAAAGAAATGTTGTTTGATATTCATGAAGGGCATTTGGGGGTAACTAAATGCAGAGAAAGGGCTAAGCAATCTGTTTGGTGGCTTGGTTTATCAGCTCAAATAATAAAAATAATAGAGAATTGTCCTAGATGCATTCAGGAAAGAAATAATGTTAAAGAGCCTTTAGAATTAGAAGAGATTCCAACTAGAGCATGGCAAAAAGTAGGTATTGACTTGTTCAAAAATGAGAACAGTTGGTATGCTGTAATAATAATTATTATTATTCAAGATATATTGATTTGTTTGAATTAAAAGATTTATCAGAAAATACTGTGATCAAGCATTGTAAAGAAACTTTCTCTAGGTTTGGGGTGCCCGAGGTAGTACGGACTGACTGTGGATCTCAGTTTAAAAGTAAATTTAGTGAGTTTTCCAAGAAATACAATTTTCAGCACATAACTAGCAGTCCGTATTATGCTCAAAGCAATGGATGTGCAGAAGCAGGAGTCAAGATTGCCAAAAGTTTATTGAAAAAGAATGATGATATTCAGTTAGCATTGTTAGTATATAGAAATACGCCTTTAGAATGTGGTTATAGTCCAAGTGAATTGTTGTTTAACAGGAAGATGAGAGAAATCTTGCCTATTTATCGAGAAAAGTTGAAAATTGTAGATAATATTCAGGAACAATTTAAGGAAAAACGGAATATGGTCAGAGCTAAAATGGCTACTAATTATAATAAAAAAACATAGAGTAAGTAATTAGCAGTAGGGGACAGGGTTTGGGTAATTAATTTAAGAAAATATGGTCAGATAGTGAGAAAGGCTAAGGAACCAAGATCTTATTTCGTTGAGGTAGAGGGTACTAATTATAGAAGAAACAGATGGCATTTGGTTCCAGCTCCTTGCTCACCGTCAGATAGGAAGCAACTAGGAGGAAATCATGCTAGTTTAGTTGATTATGAAGGAAGGAATTTAGAGATATTAATCTAAAAAATAGTGAAGAGGCTAAAACAGGTGAGGATTGTGTTAAAATTGTAAGCGAGGTTGAAAATGTATTTGACCCAGACCCTGTGGAAAATATATCTGACCCAGACTCTGTAGAAAATGAAACGAGATTGAATATTAATGTACAAGATAATTCACCAGAGTTGCAAAGACGACAAAGAGTAAGAATTAAACCTAAATGGATGGACGATTATGTTGTTAACGTTTTAAAAATAGATTATTAAATTCTTATAAGGGAGGATGTTGTGGTAGCACATCACTAGAATTGGGGACATCACTAGCTTTGACGGCCCACGTGGGGGTGAGTTGGACACGGTGTTCTCGGAAGGTAATAATAAAGTTAATTCCACTAATTAATGTTGTTATCATTGAGGCTACCTACCTGTACAGATACCTGTAAGCATTTTTGGGGCACATGCACATCCCTTGAGCCTCGCTATGCATGGTAGCAGTTTTCCCCTTTGGACATAGGTACCCGAAGGAATTCGCATTGAACGACACATTCCTCATGGATTCTTCCTATATTCTGTGTAGATCCTACAAATATTTTTCTGTGCGGTAATCGAACAAGTACCCGTACCCGTGGTACGGAACCACAGCAGTTAATCGCTCAGCCACTGTGCCCACCGCGCCATCACTTAAAAAAAAAACCACCAGCCGCTTCAAACCAGCCTGTCTTTTCTTAATTCAGAGATTAACTTATTTCTTTGAATTATGAGTTCCTACTTATACTTTCCTGTACGATGTTTACCTGTAAAAGGCTGGGACCACACGTCGGCGTTGCACTGTTCATATCTACAGTTATTTAATAACGCAATATGAAACTGCCATACGATACAAAGCTTACAAGTAAAATTTACTACCGGGGACCGCCGCGCCGCGTGAACGCAGCCCTTGGGCTCAGCGCGGTCCTTGGACTCAACGCCCTTGGGCTCAGCGCGGTCCTTGGACTCAACGCCCTTGGGCTCAGCGCGGTTCTTGGACTCAACGCGGTCCTTGGGTTCATCACGGTCCTTGGGTTCATCGCGGTCCTTGGGCTCAACGCGGTCCTTGGGTTCGTCCACTGTGCTTGAGCTATAAGGGCCGAGACACACCGAAATGGCAGCGGCCGGCGGCGACGCCAGCGGCCCCCGGCGTCGCCGCTGGCAGCCTCGCGCGACCTTCAGACCCCACGCGCCTAGTCTCCTCTTGACTATTTTAGTCGGGGGGTGAGGAGCTCGCGGTCGCCCTCAGTGCCACGAGCGGCCACGCGTCGCCGCTGGCAGCCGCGGGCAGAACCACCGACAAGTCGCGCGTGGCGCGCGGCCGCTCGCAGCACCGCGGGCGGCCTCGCGACCTTTTCAAGCGATACTGCCCCCTTAGCCAACATTTCTGTTAACGTTAACGCTAACGCTCCGTGCAAAATGTATGGCAAAGACATTACTGGGCGTGAGTCACGTGACAGTTCGCTGTCTAACGCTTCGTGCAAAACGTCGTTGCCATACATTTTGCACGAAGCGTTAGCGTTAACGTTAACAGAAATGTATTTTGTCTTAAGGCTCTGGTCTTTTAAGTGTGTTGATAAAGTTTAAAATTATTTCACACCGAAAGTGCTCGCCGCGTCGCTGCCGGCCGCTGCCATTCCGATGTGACTCGGCCCTAAGACGATAAGGGTCAATTCACACCAAAAGAGCGTCGAAGCGCAGCGCAGTTTCAGTGTCATATGAATTTTAGCTTTATTTTCATTACTACAATACTTATTATCGCATGAGAAACTCGAGTCGAGTTGTTCTCGCTCTTTTGGTGTGTATTGACCCTAAGATTGCAATTTATGTATCTGTCTGTTGTGATGTATCATGAAATCCAGATAAGCTACAACGACAGATCGTTTTCGACATTCACTTAGGTTTCCTTTTTTTTTAATTTTTATCCATCGTCACCAACTCAGATATCGACTTTAGCAATGTGTATTTTTAAGTTTATTTTAAATGATCATTTGTATTAAAAAGTCCTAAAAAAAAGTATGGGATGCAATGGACTGAACTGAACTTTGTCTTATAGGACATGAAGTTACGTGCTCAAAAATTTGAAAATTATCTCGAATTTTGAAATCAAAATTAGTTCCGACTTACCAAAGCAGCAACTTGGGAATGCTTATATCCAACAATAAAACGATAAACAATACATGCATGGTGTTTTATTACACTGTACAATAAATATTGGGCTGTATACAAAATATAGAGGAATTCCAAAAGATATTGTCAACACTCTAGCATACGTTAACATGAGTGTAAAACGACTCCTAACATATGTTTTAAAATTCATAAAATACAACTAACTTAGCAACCACTTGCTTAGGGCTTCGTGAACTACCGAAATATTCCATAGGCCTAACGATGCTATGATTATAACGTACATTCGCGGATATTTCGAGCAATACGATTGGCACCCTTAGCTTACAACTACCCCTGTTGCGTGGAACATTACATATTTGATGAATTGCCGATTTTTCTCCATCATTATCAATTAGCTAACAGGAAATTATCAATTAGAAGCGTGCTACATTTTTTTTTTGTGTGGTTGGATAACCTCCAATGACTTCTCCCGCTCTAGGTGGAGCGGGAGGCTTTTACTAACTAAAACCCATCCCTGTTCCTTCAGTTGCCTGTGTGCCAAGGGCCGCGGTGTCACTCTATTTCGTATTTATCCGCAACCCCAGACAGAGAACCGTGCACCTGGTTTTGACGTTTCATAAGAGCCTATGTAGGTTTAAACTAAATAAAATATATTAAATTTTAATAAATAAAATAAATTGCGAATACGCATTTGTGCGAGTAAGCGAATGGTAGAAATTTACTCACCTACAAATGGTTTCAGAGTAGTTAGGTAATAGAATAATTTAGAATAAAAATAAAATTCATTTATAAATAAATGTCAGATCGTTGCTTTATCACAATCAAAAAGTATGTAGTATTTTTTTAGACTACACAGAATAATTTCAGATCATTAGTTCAAAGGATCTCAACAGATTTATACAGCAATACAGCTACCATAGTAGTTCATAAGAACACCAGAAACGCATGTAATGATTTACTATACCAAAATTGAGCTTCTATGATCAAAATCGGCAAGAATTTGTTACAAATGACTAGTCAAACTATTCAAAAATTGAGCTGATAATTCTGACAAACCTAGAACAGGGTATATGACCAAAAAATATTAGACCCTACAGTGCGTTGAAATTTCGCTCGTCACAACTACGTCAAAAATGTATTACTTTTTTTCCTAGAAGTGTCGTAACAAGCCCTCACTGCTGAACTTTGACGTTTTATTTTTGTAATTTTTTATTGGTTAGGTAAAGTAAAAATACGTGTCCAACATTTTTTGATAACGTATCTTATGGACTAAATAGCTCGTAAATCCCTACTGGTCAGATATGAATCTAGCGAAAATTTCAATAGATGTTAAACCAAGCCAGGCTTAACATACACAGTTATACGTTAGTTGATCTTACGAATGTGAACCTAAGACGCATAAAATAAGGTTCATATTCGTATGAAAAACGCTTTATCTGTATCTAAACGTTAAACTTAGCAAAGTTTAAGAACGTTTAATAAATCTTGCCTTGGTTAGGGTTTTCATTTCATGCACACAACTCGCGACAACAAGATTCAATTACGCCCATAAGATTTTAAAACCGGCTTTTATTGCAAATTAAAAAGAAAAAAAACACAAATAAATGTTCCACGCGACAGTATTTACAACAGCATTGTATAAATCACGCCTCGACTTAGTCGCTACCGATTTGAGACCCACATTCACCTCACCAATAAATTTGCCAATTTCATAATAAAAATCATCAGTTCATCTTTGTGAATTATTTCATTTTCAAAAATGAGGGCGCGTGCAAAAATATGTATGTTACGCTTAAACATCGAAATCGCTCAATGACCGACAAATTAACTCACAACGCATTATGGCTACTTTCAAACAGACACGAATTTTGCGTCGCCGCCATGACACATGAAGAAAAGCCTAATGAAGTAAAGTTGAATGGATTATTTATTATTTGACATTCTCGGACCCTGGGGACCCGGACGTTTAGAAAGCGTACGAGGGACTACAGCCAACTTGCAGAGACCCATAAAGGCTACTTTACGCCGGGGCAAGATATTGCGGCATTGCAGCATGCCAAAAGGCCAAATACAATCCCAAGCATAATTTACAACACATAGATACAATATACCTATGTATTATTATGTATAGCTTAGCTTGGTCTTAGCTATGTTGCATGATATGAAAGTGAATAAACATAAAATGTACGCCCCAATATGTAGCATGCGGCAATGTCGCACAGTGTTGTCCCGGCGTAAAATGGAATGAGGCACCTGCCAACCATGGGACATGTCTGGGTCCCCAGGGTCCTGAGAATGTCAGACACACATACGAATAATAATAAATAATCCATACAAAACATTTATCGCGATGTGGTTGCATCATCATGGCTTTTCTTTATTTCCGGAGATATTTTCCCGTCCCAAGAAAACGCTTTTCAATATTAATTGAAAATATGAGGTGTTGTGCATATTAAATCTTCAAACAATATTCAATTTCATACACTTTATTTTAGAAGGAACACGCTTTTGACCATAGGAAACTATACATATTTTTGCTCGTGACTGCACAGACGACTGCATTCATTGGCAACCCTCACGGGTGGTAACAAATTCATGTAGCTGTCTGTACATTATTAAAACAGTCAACAGAATTGTAGTGTTCCATCTTTAAAGGCCTAACTTCTTGGACTTAAATATTAGAAAACAATAGCACATGAAATTGGCATATATTTTTATAAGATAAGAAAAACAGATGTAATCGTACAGCAGACAAACAATTACAATTTCAGAGTTGTTGCATGTTAGGTTAACGCAATTGGCGCCAATCTGAAATTTTGTAATAAAATTGCTGTTCATTGCATGATTTCATTACAGAAAATACAAAATTAACCGAAATGGACACTGAATAATAACTCAAATAATTATTAAGTTACTCGGTTAATTACGTAGGTTTCTAACAAACCGTTGCAAATACAACATTACATAAGAACTATTAAGCATTTTCATCGTTGTAAGAAGCCAGGCCTTTAATAGCATGCTTTATTTCAGATACCAATACTGAGCACCTAACAATTGTATACAAAGATTCTCGTATTATCTTTGCGTCAAGATGTTAGTCAACCTTTGGCATCAATAAAAGTTAATAGATAAATTATCCAGTCTAAATAGTCAAACTGTCTGCAAAAGCTATGTATTCTAATAAAATAGCACTGTAAAATCGAAATTATTATATTACATTATTTATAATCATTTCTGAGCCAATATAAATTTCATGCTTTTAAAAAAAAATTGAACCAATTACGCGGCAGTGTTGACATTATATTGTTAGGCATGTTCATTTTCCAGTGGCAGCACTGTTTGCGCCACACAATGGCACTACTAAATGCAAATTTATCACTGACATTGGAAATAGAATACGTAATTCATTTCTAACCGATCAGACCATTACATTAACAAAAATGTATTAAAATTAAAATACTAAGAAACGATATACAAGAGTAAAGTTAAGAGGTATTTACACATTTAGCCTCAGTAAACCATCCATAAAAATGTACACATAACAAATAGATAACTTCTATCTAAAACTCTCACGTAAATAAACAATAGTTGTCGACGACCTCAATAAATATGCTAAAGCTTATGAGACTTACAACTAAATGAGTATAATTATTATGATCGAAAATTATGCGTTGTACTTAATAAAAAAATAAAATCAGATCATTCCCTCTCACATACAAAAGCAAGTGCAGATAAAAATTCACATTAAAATTACCAAAAAGGTTGTACACCTTTGTGCCCGCCTTTAAACATATAATTATGTTGTATATTGTACAAAAAATTTATAATTAAAAATACGTGGTAGAAGCTATAGTGAGATTACACGTCTTTGCATTAAATTGTGCCAAGGGACGGAATACTCGTAAGATTAGAACACCCGACTCAAAAAGATACCAACATCAGCGCAATGAATAAAAAAATTTGAGCGTTATGTATCAACCGTGTCAAACGTCAAAAAGTTTTTTTTTTTTTTGTATTGCAAGAGACACTTCGTTGCTGTTTACAGCCTAATACTTTTTACACTTTTAATCACAGATTATAAACGATTTTTCTAACAATGGTTATTTATATACATTTTTACTCCCGGGAGGGATCTATATAAAGTCTTCCCAACGCAAAGGAGTTCCTTTGCTTCGTGGCACCCTATAAGAGCAATCTCATTGTAACTACGTCTATATGATATAGCGATAGTCGGCACTACCTCTAGCGCTACGACTTGGCACTGCTACCTTGAGAACCAAGTACTTGCGATACCAACGAAACTGACAACTGTACTGGAGTAAATATTATAGTTAATTAGATACCAATTATCCTAATTCATTAATATACATGTGGCTTCAAGCTGTGATACAACTACACGTGAAATTTTGAGAAAATGGAGTATGTACTAGAACTAACATAAATAAAGGTTACATGGCATTTTAGTTTCATTTCACTCCAGCAAAATTGTCAACCCCATCGCCATAATATTATCGCAAGGGAATTAAGAGAGTAATCGATACAAAAGAATGTACACACAATCATTGAGAAAACGTTATAGGAAACGGCATAAGTTTATAAAATCGCCCTGGCATGCCGTACTTCGTCTAATTCGCTACGTTTATAATATTGCGCACTTAAGTGTATGCGTGTTTAGTAACAGCACTACAGCGTGTCGATCCTTCGCGGACAAACGACGCGTGTTAATATCCCAGTGATCATAATAATGTCCATCACGTGCAAAATCTACATTTTTGGTCATAAATATACTGATATACAAATTTTATAATTACAATACGTTAGACTAAGGTACATAGTTTTACCAAATCCCATACATTTGGTAAATAAATACATTTCATATTACATTTATACAAGATCCACTCTCCCGACCGTTAGGCCAACATCAACATCACATTCTTTGTCTTTTCAGGTGTGCTTTACACTATTATGCTGGTTAGCAAGTTAGAAAAACACAATAATGGAAAAAATCGCGAGGTTGAATCACGAAGTGAGAATATTGCCAGCAGATATCACAATTTAACAATTCCGTAAGGTGCAGTTCTGTGTGGTTCGTCACTGCAGCATCAGTGACTCGAGGTTCCGATTGAGAATGGTGTCTTTGACGGAGTTGAAGACTACCTCGATGTTGTGCGTGTCGATCGCGGTGGTGAAGTGGTGGTACAGGGTGGTCTTGGGTTCTCTGCGGACGTTGGCGAACATCTTGAGCAGGTACATTTGTACGTCGCGCAGGTTGTGTGGGTCGCCGGTGAACTGCGGGTAGAACCAGCGTATGTCGGTCTCCTTGCTGGCCACCTTCCGCGCGAGCAGGTCGGACTTGTTGAGGAACAAGATGATGGAGATACCCTTAAAATTTACGTTGTTCACGATCGTGTCGAAGATATTAAGCGCCTCTTCTAGGCGGTTCGTTTTCCTGGAATCAGAGAAGGATAAAATTAGTCATTTATAATTTTTTGTGGAATATTCACGAGCCTATATTAAGGATAGGACTAGTTTTTAATGTGATTGGGCAATTTCCTGTTATTATCATATTACCTACTAACAAACACTGAATTTATTTTACGTACACCAATCTTAATTAAATAATCGTCACATTTTCCTCAACCCAGATAACAAAGTCAACATCACATTAAAGCAATATTTTTTTTTTTATCTTCTTTTTAGGGTTCCGTATCCGAAAGGCCCAAACGGAGTCTTATTGCTGTCACTACACTGTCTGTCTGCCCGTCTACTGTCACAAAATTTTGTTCGGATGATTATTTTTACTTCCCATTGACCTATTAACTTGAAATTTGGGGATAATGTGTATTATTACCATGGGGTCTCATCTCGAACAAAGAAAATTTAGTTCAAATAAATCTCAATAGATGGCGTAATATGCATCGATTTCTTATTGAAGTTTACGTAATATTAATATTTTGAAAATAAATATGGTAAAAACTGTATTTTCTTATTTAATAAACTGCCCTAAGTATAAAATTGTGGAATAATTGGCTTGTAATTCAAATTAAGACCATTATTGGAACGAATCCTTAGACATCTAAACTTCTAACAGCGCCATCTGTTGGTAAACAGATGGCGCTGTTAGAAGTTTTAGAGTTTATCCATTCGCCTCTTTAAAATTTGAATAGTGACTCATTTTGATACAGTAAAACTGCTTTAAAGTGCCAAAAATACTATAAAATAATTCCCCAATGTGTGACAAAATATAGGTAAGACTAAGTAAATTCATTCAGCTTGCAAGCCGTCGCTGCTAACACCATCTAGCGAGGTGTAGAGGACGGGCCCGAACGAAAAACAAAAGTTACTTGTGCCTGACGAAAACCCGTAGTTACGGCCGTACCGTTTCTTTGTATGGGATGAGGCATCTGTACGCTAGTATTATCTTATCTGTGATTATTACGTATATTTTACTAATAAATACCAAAATATTGATTCCCCTCATATGGTACGGAACGGAAGTCCGATACACAGTTGGCCGGTTTTTCCAACTCCTAGCATCCGTGACCAGTCCGGCCCAGCGTTTAATAAATATTTAATGGACGTTACGGCATAAATAATAATGCACATAATTACATGTTGTCAATGACAATGTTAGTGCATAATCGCGACCTTGATCTCGGCATGCGGATATTGACCACATAATAACGTAATGTGACGGAAAATCAATCGGATGATTATCACTCAGCAGTTTGTGGTAGCTGCTGTTATCACATCGAAGAGTTCTATCGGAGTTCAACCGGAGTCTTTAAGGGCCTACCTCCCCGAAGTGGCCCTCATTAAATAAAAATTCGTATCTTAGCATAGAAAATAAAGATTAAAGAATCCTATGTTGCGTTTGTTACAAATAGGATAAGATATTTTTACGTTGTTAAAACAGGACTCAAAGTGTTTCGTATCCAAAGTAGTAGGCAAAAGTGTCAAAAACGGCCGTTTTTGGTACTTTTGCTTACTACTACTTTGGATACGAAACAAGTCCTGTTTCAACAATGTAAAAATACCATAAGCTCTGTGTAACAAACGCAACATAGGATTTTTTAATAATAGATAGTTTAATAATAGTAGTCAAATCTTAATTTTTCTTATAAAACAAAACATAGTATTAATTATTATCAATTGCCAGCATTTAAAAATGTATATTCAGTATAATAAGAGACATTTCTTTAACTTCATTGTCTTCTTGTACAGTAACAAATTAATGATTAGTAAGTTCAAGACTACACTACAAGCGTGATATTATTACTTGATAACAAATAAATTATTTTTTATATTAAAATTATATTCTCCGGAATTATTTATTATTAATTAATTAATCAAAAAATAAAATTAATTATTTAATTCTTATTATTATTAATAAAATGTCATTATCATTATTTACGGAATGGCGATTAATCGGTATTCAACTATTCTCGGCATCTCTAATATTTAGACAACAGTTTAGCCCATCGGATGACCATTTAGGTGCCGTCAAATGTAAGGATAATGTATGTGATATTTTTGTCCTCTTAAAAAGGTATTTATAATATTTATATAAACCCAGTTTCCCTATTAGGGGTCTTTTTGGGTGAAGTCGATCCAAGGTCAGTATAATATTGTGCGTTGGTCAACAGTTATTTCTGTTACTCAGTACCAAAAATGGGGTATTTTGCTAATTATTCCGACAGTTAAATAACCAAAAAATATTGGTCATTTATTTTTTGTTTTTGCAAACCAATAAAAAATGACAAAGATAAAACGCATCAAAGTTCAGGAGGGCTTGTTACGTCACTTTGGTGGTCAAAACTGTCGCGCCGCGTGACGTCTCGCGACATTTCAACGCACTGTATCGCACTCATTTTTAGGGTTCCGTACCCGAAGGGTCCAAACGGATCCCTATTGTTGTCACTCACGTGTCCGACTGTCTGTCTGTCCGTCGTCTGTCACAAAATTTTGTAACGAAGAATTTTTTTAACTTCCCATTGACCTATGAACTTGAAAGGTGATAATGTTTATTATTAGGTACGTATACTTTACTAACAAATACCAATATTTGGTACGGAACCCTTAATGTGCGAAATCCGACACGCTCTTGGCCATTTCTTTTTTGTTTACGTGGCAAAAGAAAAAAATACTTCTCCAATGTATATTGGTTATTTAACTGACAGACTAAATAGTTTTTTTTAGTAAAATACCCTATTAAAGTTGTAGAAAAGATAAGGCTTTGCCCGCGTGAAAGTTAAAAATTTGCCCAAAGGAACATACTCGCGGGATAAAAGTAGCTCATGTGCTATTCCAGACTATGTACTATACAGTACTGCCTATCTCTGTGCCAAATTTCATCCAGATCCGTTCAGCCGTTCTGGCTTAAGGCGCTATTAGCTGCCAAAGACCTTGAGTGGTTAGCTTGCGTGTTCTGCGCTGAGCTCACGCAATGCGTCGTATGTCCACCCAGTAATAGGACTCGCTCGTCAAGGAGCGCTGTCCGAAATTAGACGCATTATTAAATTATTACACATAAAACAACAAGTGTTAAACTAAAACACTGAGACTAAATTATAAATAATTAAATGATCTTTAAAATGGTGAAGGTTTCATACGCTTTTTAGTTTTTGCGTGATTCTCAATGTTTTATCCGAGTTAGACTTAACTTTACAAATTAATTACACTATGTTATAAAAACATAATTTCAAATATTCTAAGATCAAATTACGACGAAAATTGTCTAGAATAACATGTTTTTTTTTTTCAAAGAACGTGATGTTCAATTAAAAACCATTAAAAGTCGTATAACTGCGCCTTAATTGAGTAACGTAATATTAGTACATTCTCTAAACGGCTAAATCGACCTATTTATTTCAGTGCACTCGTACTGAGCCCAAAACACGTTTACGTAGTAACACAAAAATCTAACAGCAACATCAAAGGAATACATCTGGGCGAACCAAAGATATGTTAAGCAAATATTTTAGGGCCGCAATAAAAAGTTTATTAACAAAACTAGCCTTTGGCTGTGGTTTCGCTCGTGTTAGAAATGTTGAAATTGAGTTTGTGATCCCTCGGGTACCTTTTGATTTCGAAATAGAATTCTAAATTAAACTTTTGGTTAGATTACTTTGTGGTATGACTGTGTGAGTTATGTGAGCGAATTATGGATGATTCGCAAGGGGAAACTCTATTCTAAACTACGAAATACGAATACGTATGTATGAATGTTATTCATCATCATGGTGAATATTGGCCATATCTCGATGCCACGGCATCAATTTAAAACATTTAAACATAATTCCTACTAGATAAGTTTGAATTTCCTTTGGCAAAAATTTAAATTCTTTGCCATTCCGTCCCAGTCTGCGTAGGCCTTATCTGCCTGCTTGGTAAAGGTTGACGATTAAAATAGCTTCTTCTTTTATTACCGGAAGATTGCTTTAAATCTGCTGTAACTATCTAAAAAAATCTTAACTAACATGTAAAAAATCTTAGAAGTTAAATTTGACCCACTTCCCGGTTTCCGATTGAGCTGAAATATTGCATACATGTTTAGTTAGGATGACAATGCTTTTTTCGACAGTTAAGTGACTTCATTCAAAATCCAATGTGGCGGGCTCTCAATCCAAGATGGCGGACTAGTTATTTTTTATGCATTTCCATGACATGGGTAAGACACGAAAGTGGTTACTGGGAAGAATACGGTAAATAAAATGACGTCACTCTAAGCGTGTTCTTTTGTTTTTTTTTTTTTTTACAACTATAAGGCTAGGCGCTTTTTTTGTGGGGTAGGAAATCATCCAATGACATCCCCCGCTCTGGGTGGAGTGGGAGGGCGTGTCAGACTCTTACTGACTAAAACCCACCCCTGTTCCTTCCCTGCCCTGAGTGCCCAGGGGCGAGGTAACTCTGTTTCGAATTTATCCTCAACCCCTGGGCAGGCATCGGCCATGACGGGCCCCGTCATTATTGCTGACAACTCTTTGAGGCGCGCGTGGAACACTACGCGCCGTCGACTCTCGGGCCTGGTGCTGATCGGACGGCGAGCTACCCACTACTTGCCGTCCGCAGGCCCGGGTAAAAGGCTAGCCGCTGACTTGTGATTTTAGTCACTGAGACTTTTTGTTACTGAATCGAGTGCTATGAAGATACATGAGAGTGCGCTGATCATGGTGATGTAACAATACGGTGACAAATAGTTCCTAGGTGACTTAATTTTGAAGAATACTGACGTAGTTTAGAATATAGAGTGTACAATTTTCCTTGAAACAATCTTTCAGTGTATATGGGATGCATCCAGTAGCGTTTTTTTTTTCTTTTCATTTTTCTTCTTCTTATTTCAAGAGCACATATTACAGCAATCTGTACGAAATCCATTTCAAGAATGAGCGCGTTTTGTTGCCCAGTGACTTTTCAAGTGGGCGCATTGTGGGTGACAGTGACAAAAAGTCACGGTGACAAAGATCACAAGTCAGTGGCTAGCCTAATACATTTCATTAGCTGCCACTAAATAACACAATTTCCATTCTTTCTAAACTGAGGATTCATAATCCTGATTAGATTTTTCCCAATAATAATAAGTCAGCCCCGGAATTTGACGGCACGGTTGGCGTAGTGGTTGAGCGTTCGGCTACTGCGCTGCGTGTCGCGGGTTCGATCCCCGCACGGAACAAATATTTGTATGGCCTACAGATAGTTGTTCCGGGTCTGGGTGTCTTGTATATGTGAGTTTTAAATGTTTGTGAACGCACCCACGATACAGGAGTAAACCTAGTATGGGGCAACGTTTATTAAAAAAAAAAATATTAGCCAGACAAACTGCTTCTGTTATACTATATAAGAATTTCGTACAAATAGACACATACGCACGTAAAACCAAAAAAGCACGCATTACGCATTAGTAAATCTATATAACAATCTATATGACACAATTTTATTGGCATAAAACGTTGGCGTCAACAAAAATAATATTTATGTATTTTTAGTACTTCTGTAATTTCATACTGATGTTTGATGAATTAATTAACGTATTAATATTAATAGGCAGAAAATAAACTAGGACGTCACGAAAGTTTGATTTCTGTACTTATCTTATATCTTTTAACCCGTCGCGCGTCTAGATATGGGTGTTATGAGACCAATCGATCGATCGTCGATCGATGCCATCGATCGATGGTAGAATGGATTAGTCGACGTCGATCGATAGTTTCTATTATACCAATCGATCGATGGTAGAATAAATCAGTCGATGTCGATCAATAGTTTCTACTAGGTACACCAATCGATTGTTTATCGCCCGGTATCCGTCGATCAGCCAAAGCTATCACCAATCGATCGACGTCGATCGATGGCAATTAGAACGTGCATCCTTAATAATTATCTTATCTGGACTTCTGGAATCTTTCAGCCTTATTTATTACTCCCATATGCTTAGTTTAAACACTGATTAGTGGAGTCTAAACTCAAGAGCACATCAGTCCCATTCATCAAATTCAAATGTATATAGGACAAAACCTCCTTTAAATTATTAGTCAGCACTTTACCTCCCATATCTTCTCCCCTTCCAGATTTTTTTTTTGGGACAAGCCCGCCGTTCTTTTGTTTTTTTTTTTCGCAGTTTATGGTACGGAACCCTTCGTGTGCGAGTCCGACTCGCACTTGGCCGGTTTTTTAAAAAATCAGGTCCTTTATCACTAACTTTCGTGCTCCGATTCTTAGTTCACATGGCTCATTCAAACTATAATTTTAGGAAAGAATTGTTTCCGTTTTCTCATATCGTAACTTACTTTGTACGTTCCTTTTCTCCTTTTTAAGGTTCCGTACCCGAAAAAAAAAAAAAAAAAAACCCGAAGGGTTCAAACTAGAGATGCGCCGAATATTCGTTTGGTATTCGGTATTCGGCGTATTCGGCATTTTTGCCACTATTTGTATTCGGCCGAATTATTCGGTTTTAGTGCCTAATATATTCGATTTGAGTATTTCTATTTTCCTGGCTACATGACATGGAATAGAACTGAAAGACAAGCTTCTTATGTAAGATATGTTTATTATAAGTTAAATAAAACTTGTGAAGAATGTGTTAAAAAGCTAATACCTGAATGAAAGCTATCAAACTTACTCGTGCAATGTTTTAAAGCAAAGTGACAGCGCGGTGTATGCGCGGGTAGCGGGCGGCGAGGTACGGCTCGCTCGCAACTAGCCAGCAGCGACAGGCGGCGAGCGCGTTTGAACCTGTTTACGCGGGAATGCAGTGAAATGTTAAACCGAATAATTCGGCCGAATATCCGGTTCGGTAAAGATTGAACCGAATACTATTCGGTATTCGGTTATTCGGTGAAACCACTATTCGGCGCATCTCTAGTTCAAACGGAGCCCTATTGCGGTCTGTCTGTCTGTCCGTCGTCTGACACAAAATTTTGTTCCGAAGAATTTTTTAACTTCCCACTGACCTATGACCTTGAAATTTGGTGATAATGTTTATTATTACGTATATTTTACTAAGAAATACCATAATATTGATTTCCCTCATATGGTACGGAACCCTAAATGTGCAAAGTACGACACGCACTTGACCGTTTTTTTTTAATTCTAGCCTTAATCGAGTCGTCTACTAAAACTCACCTTAAGTTATCCACATGAGAGGTAAAACGTCCCAGAAAGAGTTAATTCATGGCCTGTCCTACTAACTCAGAAAGAAACGAATCTTAATCAATAAACGCAAAATTATTCCGATGTGCCCTTTTTGATACACCAAAGTAGGTTGTAGTAAACACGCAACAAGATTCGGGTCACCAACAAATTTTAAATGTCTTGTTTCGGAGACACGAGGTTAAACACTGTAACTAAGTAACGTAATATTTTATACGACTACCGTACGAGACTTTCACCGTCCTAGGCACACTGTATACTTTGTTTTTTGAGCTAGAAGGCATTTTTCAGGAAGGGCAGCCATTTGCGCCGCTTTCACTTCCGAAAACACAATTTCAAAGCAGGAATTTTCACTTCACTCTGCTTCATCATTTCAGCCAATAGACGTCCACCGCTGGACATAGCCCTCCCCTAGCGTCGCCACAAGGACCTTGGTCCCGTGTGTCTCGCTACTCGGTGATTCCTCGGGCTATAAGGGTAACCTTGGTTCTCCTGCGAATATCATCATTCGTGATTCTATCACGCTAGGAAACTCCGAGGATCAATCTGCCTAACCTTTTTCCAATTATCTTGGGGTAGACTTCCAGTCTAAACCGGATGCAGCTGAATACCAGTATTTTACATGGCACGACTGCCTACTTGACCTCCACAACCCAGGTACTGAGTAATACGATACCCCTTGGTAAGACTGGTTGTCAGACTCGGGCTTCTGACGACCGTAACGACTGTCAAAAATCCACGATTGACAGCCGGGACCAACGGCTTTTTTTTTTGGATTGGGTAATCATCCAATGGCAGCTCCCCGGAGCGGGAGGCCGGTGTCAGATTCTTACTGACTAAAACCCACCCCTGTTCCTTCCCTGCCCTGAGTGCCCAGGGGCGAGGTAACTCTGTTTCGAATTTATCCTCAACCCCTGGGCAGGGACCAACGGCTTAACGTGCTTTCCGAGGTACGGAGGAGTCTGGATATGAAAAGATGGTCACCCATCAATGGACCAACCTCGGCAAGCGTAGCTTAACCTGATGGATCGACCCGTGCGGCTGTTATTACTTTAGCCACGAGCTCCTCGAGGAAAACTCCGAGGATAGCGCTTTCAATTGCCCTTTGGACGACTGCCTTCTGTTAAGGTTCATTGTGAGCCGACAAAATGTACTGAGCAGATTTTATTTTTTCACGATTTCAGGAATGCTCCCTAGTAAAAGTTGTTAATTTTTTTTTTCATGACCAGATATTCAAGTCTTTCAGTCGGATACATAGTAATTAGATACAGAATATACTTATTTTTCCATTAGAATGCAGATGTAACACATTCTAATGTATTTTGCAGTATTTGGCAACAAATGTGTCGAGTCAGCCTTCTCGGCAAACTTCGCTGAGGTAGTCAATACTACAATAAAATTCTGAGCTCCATTTTACCGAGATCGCGCCTGTTTCAATGATTCCACGTATTGTCCAGTTGCGTAGACACTGGAGACACAAAACTACACCAATTTTACATCACAATAACCACTAGGAATCAATAAGCGAATAATTAAAACAGCCACACAACTTCACTCGAGAAAATCCCGCCAAAAACTCTCAAAAATTGTTCATAATGATGAGTATTGCCAGTGTTTTCATTTATTGTCGTCTCTACCTTGTACAACTTTTTCTACCATAGGATGGTAGAAACGCATAGGCGAAGAGCAGGCCTTTTACAATAATATGTTATTTCCCGAAGGGTTAGGATGCCCTAATCTAGTTAAACCTATATTTCGCCCGTTATGACTAAATACCTTGTAATAAGAAGCGAGATTTCTCTTTCTCAAAAACCACACAGAGTTTAAAAAAATAGCAACAGCATTAATCATGGTGTAATGACCTGTCATCGGCTCATCGACTTCCATCATGATACTTTGAACTCTCCCATATAAGTCAGGGTATATTAACACCAAACTGTTAACACTTGGGGCCGATTTCACCAATTCTAAACGCCCAGTTTACGACGTTTAAGCTCGCTTAAACGCGTTTAGCCGCTGTCATAAAGCTGAAAAGTTTGTTTGTTTGTTTGGTTGATTGAATGCGCTAATCTCAGAAACTACTGGATCGAATTGAAAAAATATTTTTGTCTTGAATAGTCCATTTATCGAGGAAGGCTATATAACATCACGGTGCGACCTACAGGAGCGAAGCATCAATGAAAAATGAGGCAAAAACGGGCAAAAAAAATCCTTTTGAGAGCTTCGTTAGTTGCGTGCGCTGTGTAAATGGTTAGTTACGCAAAAATTATGTATGACTCAATTATTCTCCTTTTAAAGTTCTAAAAAAAAATCGCGACAGCATATGTCTATCTTTTAAGGTTAACTCACTATAACCTTTTTTATGGTTTTTATTTTTTACGCTAAGCTTAGTTCAGTAAAACTTAGTTTATAGAGCGAATGGTGAAATGGGCCCTTAATGACGATTAGCTTATCTTTTGTGAGAAAATACGTGAGCAAACATACCTACATAATTATGTAAATTATATTCAAATATGACTTGGTTCTCGTTAACTGTTTGTGCATGTTCATTACGCATGGATGAGAGTTTTTATGAGTTAGCGGCAATGCGGTAAAAAGGCTTAAATTTATGATGCGCCTAATTTTTCTGTCCTGATGTGATTCATCGCAGTCACCGGTGTCAGAGACAAATAAATGATATTTGATTTGCGATGACCCGATGACGTTAGTCAGGTAAGGTGATGGCATAATGAAACCCTGACTAAGATTTGAAATCACGCAGTGAGCAAGCGGGATGGTCACCGTAGTCAACGGTAATTCCTTTCCGTATGAGAAACTTTTACCTTATTGAAGGACCATATTAGTAGGTAACTTATTATATACCTCATTATTTGTCATCCCTGAATGCTGTAAAGCCGTCTATGCACGCAACATTTTATTTTCCGGGTGCATTATACCACATTAGTTTCAATAATATTCTCTTTCGAACTCAATTTTGTTTATCAGTATACCACTGGCCATTAAACATTATTAATCCATTATTACATACCCAAACAAAGAATCCGTCAATGACCACATAATCTTAGTAATAAAACATACGTGCCCCATGGGTGCTATCATAAAATGTGATTTCCTCGTCACACCGAGCACCCGCTGATTCCATCATGACGTCTGAGTCATAAACTCGCAACTGACGTAATACTATATTTATTTACTCGTAGATAGACAACGTTTTGCCTGCTATGCAAGATAATTACGAAACGATGTGTTACGGGTATTAGATCATTGCCATAGATACGATTAAGGCGCTATTAGCTGCCAATGACCTTGAGTGGTTAGCTTGCGTGTTCTGTGCTGAGCTCACGTAACGCGTCGTACGTCCACCCAGTAACAGGACTCGCCCATCAAGGAGTGCTGTCCGAAATTAGACGCATTATTAATTTATTACACATAAAACAACAAGTAATAAACTAAAACACTGAGACTAAATTATAAATAATTAAATAATCTTTAAAATGGTGAAAGTTTCATAAAAATACGCTTTATAGTTTTTGCGTGATTCTCAATTTTTTATCCGCGTTAGACATAACATAGTCTAATTAATTACAAATTAATTAGACTATGTTAGAAAAATATTATTTCAATAATATTCTCAAATCAACTTACGACAGAAATAGTTTAGAGTGACATATATTTTTTTCAAAGAAATAAGACTAGTCGTTTAGACGTGATGTTCAATCAAAAACCTTTAAAAGTCGTATAACAGCGCCTTAAGACCCGCCATAGACCGACTGCTTCAGCGGTCGCTGTTGGGCGATCTGCAGTTTCAGTACAAAATTGACGATCGCCATACATTGATCGCTCAAGCAGTCGCAGTTTTCGTAGCTAAAAATGTAATGACTGCTCCAAACAGTCCGTCTATGGAGGCCCCGACCGCAACACGACTACTCTCGTGCAGTTGGTGTCGACAGCTCTAAGCAGTCCGTCTATGCCAGGCCTTACACTCCCGTTTAGGCTTTGTTTACCGCCTAATAACAAGGTGTTATGAATCAGGCAGCAAAGATTTAAAAAGAAAATTTTTCGCTTCAGGGAAACTTCAGTCTGTCTGAATGACGTCCGAAACTAATCGTTTTTGCTCGTATAGAAAATAGCTCTCGATTTTTTGTTGTTCGTACACCCCCTCAGTTTTCGTACACGATAATTATTTTCGAATGTGTGTTTATGTAATATGATGTATAACTGTTTTATGGTACGGCGGCGTGGGAGGGGCTTGAACTGCAATTTGAATATTAAATTCTTTATGACGACACTGCAAAGACTAATTACCTTTCGCATTTTATCAGTTGATTACTTAATGTATGAATATGTAATGTTCAAACTGGAGTTGATTGAATGCGGAAGGTGTGTATCGGAGAGGCTAATGTCTACTGCGGGTCGATTCTATTCACAGCTCACCGTGAAAACTCAGGTGGAGTGAGCGTGAAGTGAACTGTCATTCCACCTTGATTGTATGGATTGACAGCCCACTTCACGGTCACTTCACCTAAGTTTTCACGGTGAGATTTTACAGAATAGCTCTACTGCAGTAGTTAGTTGCGATCGTAAACGGGTGCAAAGATTTCACCACCTAGTAAAGTAACCATAGACACGAGAGTACTAATAAAATTCGTGGTGCAGAAAATGCGTTTGCGCAACTCCTGCCATCGACGTCATTCGATCCCGTGACTTTTCTATACGTCATTAATTTGTGTCATACAGCGAGTAAACGGTGACACGCTTGGGTTTTGACAATGCCGGAAAATGTTGACAATGCTGTCTTTAGTTGCGGAGTCGCCGTGCTTTGTGATCTAACCTCTTAAACAGCTAAATGATAATCCAATCCATTCAGCTGCTTAAAGGGTCACAAATAGACCACAAACCTTATTTTTTTTTTTTTAATTATTAACCACCATATTCTTCTAAAACGTACCTGTCTTCCGACAAGACCTGGTCGAACTCTGAAGAGGAGACGAGGAAAAGTATGGACGTGACGGAATCGAAGCACTGCGTCCACTTCTGCCGCTGCGTCCGCTGCCCGCCCACATCCACGAACACAAATGGCACATTGTTGATGTTGATTGTACATTCCGTGATGCCTTTGGTGGCCTTCCGACAGTTCAGGATGTCTTGGTGGGAGGGCAGGTAGTCAGGTCTCGCGATGCGTTCTAGCTCGTCGAAGAAGTAGCTCACCGAATCGCTCTGGAATTGAGAGAAGATTACGTTAATACGTAGGAAGGTAGCCAGAAAGATTTAAGTAATCTTTTCCTCATGACTCGCTTTCTTGGTATAATTTTTCCTGATTTTCGCAGAATGTGTTTGACGCTCATCGTTTTAATTCGTCGATTAATAATCTACTTTGTTTATCTGTAATAATATTATAAAGAGGTAAAGTTTGTGAGTTTATGAGGTTGTAGGTAATCTCTGGATCTACTGAACCGATTTGAAAAACCTTTTACCAATAGAAAGCCACGTTATTTGTGAGTTTCATAGGCTATAAATTTTTGAAATCCTAGCGGGCGAAGTGCTCGTTGGTAATACTGGGGAATATGGTCTCCTCATTTCCCATAGCAAAAAACAGACAATGGATTTTGTGAGCACAGTATAAACAAATTAAGACGGATGGCCATTTTAGGAAACCAACATGGAGAGTGTGGCCTCTTTTTCCGGGGAACCATGCCAGTATCATCGTTTTAATTCGTCGATTAACAATCTACTTCGTTTATTGATAATACTGGGGAACATGGTCTTCTCATTTCTCATGAGTGGTCATAACAAAACGCAGACAATCGATTTTGTGATTACAGTATAAACAAGGAAGGATGACCATTTTAAGAAACAACCAAAGATATGGATTATGTCAGGGTTGCGAAATTTTTAGTAATAAGTTTTAGTCAATAAAGAGTCTGACACTCCGAGCTCCGTTACCGTGGCCCTGGAACGCAAAGGGCAACTTAAGGAATACGGGTGGGTTTTAGTCAGTAAGAGTCTGACACTCCGAGCTCCGTTACCGTGGCCCTGGAACGCAAAGGGCAACTTAAGGAATACGGGTGGGTTTTAGTCAGTAAGAGTCTGACACTCCGAGCTCCGTTACCGTGGCCCTGGAACGCAAAGGGCAACTGAAGGAACTCGGGTGAGTTTTAGTCAGTAAGAGTCTGACACTCCGAGCTCCGTTACCGTGGCCCTGGAACGCAAAGGGCAACTGAAGGAACTCGGGTGGGTTTTAGTCAGTAAGAGTCTTGACAGTCCGTGCTCCGTTACCGTGGCTCTGGAACGCAAAGGGCAACTGAAGGAACTCGGGTGGGTTTTAGTCAGTAAGAGTCTCGACACTCCGAGCTCCGTTACCGTGGCCCTGGAACGCAAAGGGCAATTGAAGGAACTCGGGTGGGTTTTAGTCAGTAAGAGTCTTGACAGTCCGTGCTCCGTTACCGTGGCTCTGGAACGCAAAGGGCAACTGAAGGAACTCGGGTGGGTTTTAGTCAGTAAGAGTCTCGACACTCCGAGCTCCGTTACCGTGGCCCTGGAACGCAAAGGGCAATTGAAGGAACTCGGGTGGGTTTTAGTCAGTAAGAGTCTTGACAGTCCGTGCTCCGTTACCGTGGCTCTGGAACGCAAAGGGCAACTGAAGGAACTCGGGTGGGTTTTAGTCAGTAAGAGTCTTGACAGTCCGTGCTCCGTTACCGTGGCTCTGGAACGCAAAGGGCAACTGAAGGAATTTGGGTGGGTTTTAGTCAGTAAGAGTCTGACACTCCGAGCTCCGTTACCGTGGCCCTGGAACGCAAAGGGCAACTTAAGGAATACGGGTGGGTTTTAGTCAGTAAGAGTCTGACACTCCGAGCTCCGTTACCGTGGCCCTGGAACGCAAAGGGCAACTGAAGGAACTCGGGTGAGTTTTAGTCAGTAAGAGTCTGACACTCCGAGCTCCGTTACCGTGGCCCTGGAACGCAAAGGGCAACTGAAGGAACTCGGGTGGGTTTTAGTCAGTAAGAGTCTCGACACTCCGAGCTCCGTTACCGTGGCCCTGGAACGCAAAGGGCAACTGAAGGAACTCGGGTGGGTTTTAGTCAGTAAGAGTCTTGACAGTCCGTGCTCCGTTACCGTGGCCCTGGAACGCAAAGGGCAAAAGAAGGAACTCGGGTGGGTTTTAGTCAGTAAGAGTCTCGACACTCCGAGCTCCGTTACCGTGGCCCTGGAACGCAAAGGGCAATTGAAGGAACTCGGGTGGGTTTTAGTCAGTAAGAGTCTTGACAGTCCGTGCTCCGTTACCGTGGCTCTGGAACGCAAAGGGCAACTGAAGGAACTCGGGTGGGTTTTAGTCAGTAAGAGTCTCGACACTCCGAGCTCCGTTACCGTGGCCCTGGAACGCAAAGGGCAATTGAAGGAACTCGGGTGGGTTTTAGTCAGTAAGAGTCTTGACAGTCCGTGCTCCGTTACCGTGGCTCTGGAACGCAAAGGGCAACTGAAGGAACTCGGGTGGGTTTTAGTCAGTAAGAGTCTTGACAGTCCGTGCTCCGTTACCGTGGCTCTGGAACGCAAAGGGCAACTGAAGGAATTTGGGTGGGTTTTAGTCAGTAAGAGTCTGACACTCCGAGCTCCGTTACCGTGGCCCTGGAACGCAAAGGGCAACTTAAGGAATACGGGTGGGTTTTAGTCAGTAAGAGTCTGACACTCCGAGCTCCGTTACCGTGGCCCTGGAACGCAAAGGGCAACTGAAGGAACTCGGGTGGGGTTTAGTCAGTAAGAGTCTGACACTCCGAGCTCCGTTACCGTGGCCCTGGAACGCAAAGGGCAACTGAAGGAACTCGGGTGGGTTTTAGTCAGTAAGAGTCTCGACACTCCGAGCTCCGTTACCGTGGCCCTGGAACGCAAAGGGCAACTGAAGGAACTCGGGTGGGTTTTAGTCAGTAAGAGTCTTGACAGTCCGTGCTCCGTTACCGTGGCTCTGGAACGCAAAGGGCAACTGAAGGAACTCGGGTGGGTTTTAGTCAGTAAGAGTCTGACACTCCGAGCTCCGTTACCGTGGCCCTGGAACGCAAAGGGCAACTGAAGGAACTCGGGTGGGTTTTAGTCAGTAAGAGTCTTGACAGTCCGTGCTCCGTTACCGTGGCTCTGGAACGCAAAGGGCAACTGAAGGAACTCGGGTGGGTTTTAGTCAGTAAGAGTCTTGACAGTCCGTGCTCCGTTACCGTGGCTCTGGAACGCAAAGGGCAACTGAAGGAACTCGGGTGGGTTTTAGTCAGTAAGAGTCTTGACAGTCCGTGCTCCGTTACCGTGGCTCTGGAACGCAAAGGGCAACTGAAGGAATTTGGGTGGGTTTTAGTCAGTAAGAGTCTGACACTCCGAGCTCCGTTACCGTGGCCCTGGAACGCAAAGGGCAACTTAAGGAATACGGGTGGGTTTTAGTCAGTAAGAGTCTGACACTCCGAGCTCCGTTACCGTGGCCCTGGAACGCAAAGGGCAACTGAAGGAACTCGGGTGGGGTTTAGTCAGTAAGAGTCTGACACTCCGAGCTCCGTTACCGTGGCCCTGGAACGCAAAGGGCAACTGAAGGAACTCGGGTGGGTTTTAGTCAGTAAGAGTCTCGACACTCCGAGCTCCGTTACCGTGGCCCTGGAACGCAAAGGGCAACTGAAGGAACTCGGGTGGGTTTTAGTCAGTAAGAGTCTTGACAGTCCGTGCTCCGTTACCGTGGCTCTGGAACGCAAAGGGCAACTGAAGGAACTCGGGTGGGTTTTAGTCAGTAAGAGTCTGACACTCCGAGCTCCGTTACCGTGGCCCTGGAACGCAAAGGGCAACTGAAGGAACTCGGGTGGGTTTTAGTCAGTAAGAGTCTTGACAGTCCGTGCTCCGTTACCGTGGCTCTGGAACGCAAAGGGCAACTGAAGGAACTCGGGTGGGTTTTAGTCAGTAAGAGTCTGACACTCCGAGCTCCGTTACCGTGGCCCTGGAACGCAAAGGGCAACTGAAGGAACTCGGGTGGGTTTTAGTCAGTAAGAGTCTTGACAGTCCGTGCTCCGTTACCGTGGCTCTGGAACGCAAAGGGCAACTGAAGGAACTCGGGTGGGGTTTAGTCAGTAAGAGTCTGACACTCCGAGCTCCGTTACCGTGGCCCTGGAACGCAAAGGGCAACTGAAGGAACACGGGGTGGGTTTTAGTCAGTAAGAGTCTGACAATCCGAGCTCCGTTACCGTGGCCCTGGAACGCAAAGGGCAACTGAAGGAACACGGGTGGGTTTTAGTCAGTAAGAGTCTGACAATCCGAGCTCCGTTACCGTGGCCCTGGAACGCAAAGGGCAACTGAAGGAACTCGGGTGGGTTTTAGTCAGTAAGAGTCTGACAATCCGAGCTCCGTTACCGTGGCCCTGGAACGCAAAGGGCAACTGAAGGAACTCGGGTGGGTTTTAGTCAGTAAGAGTCTGACAATCCGAGCTCCGTTACCGTGGCCCTGGAACGCAAAGGGCAACTGAAGGAACACGGGGTGGGTTTTAGTCAGTAAGAGTCTGACACTCCCTCCCGCTCCACCCAGAGCGGAAGAAGCCATCCGATGATTTCCCACGCTCAAAATAAAAACATGGAGAAAGTGTGACCTCTTTTTTCCGGGGAACCATGCCAGTATCAGCGTTCAGGTGGACTGACGTTGCTGCTCATTCATCTGACACAATTTAGTCGCCTCTTACAATACCCACAACAGTAACAGTGACCTATTTTCGCTCGGAACAGCGCAGGAAGCCTGGCCTGTTACAAAATAAATATATCTGTTTGCAAATAGCTATATACGTTTAAAATGTAAGGTAAATAAGTACTACACAAATATAATAACGGCATTTTGTTAACAGGTGGGTCATAGTCACAGTGACGTCATGACAATAAGCGTTAAATATAAACGTACACAATGAACGAGTGACACGATTATTGTGGAATTTACCCAAAACTATTTATTAACAATGTAGCAAATAGGGGCACGTCTTGAATTGAAACATAAAACTGGCAAAATTCAGGGTTTTGGTCCGAGAATTTTATTAATACTTTGTTTTGGCGAATTTTAGATGTACGCTACCCACATCAATCATGCATTACTTAACATGCTAATGAACCTGATTTAGAATTAGACTTACGTGATGTACTATGATTGAATTATTAATTACGAGTACTAGCACTTTAACCGCGGCTTCGCTCTCGTGACCTCTCCCGCAGTAACTGTTATTTTTCCCGGGATAAAAAGTAGCCTATGTTAATCGCTAATAATTTAACTTTCTATTGCTGAAAAATGGTTAAAATCGGTCCAATAGTTTCGGAGCTTATTCGTTACATACAAAAATACAAATCTTACCTCTTAATAATATTTGTATAAAAGTATAGATATAGATTTCATCACTACTGCTCTCACAAACGGTGAAGGAAAACATCGTGAGGAAACCGGCATGTCCTAGAACCAAAAATTCGAATACATGTGACATCCACCAACCCGCATTGGGCCCGCGTGGTGGATTACGGCCCACACAGTCTCACAGAGAGGAGGCCTGTGCCCCAGCAGTGGGGGCATTAAAAGGCTGATGATGATGATGACGTACTATGTCTGGCTCCGGCATGACCCTCTTTGGTCAGCAAAATTGTTGATGACTTTTCTTATAGGTAAACTTACTTTTCTAATATGTGAGAGAGCAGTGGTGGCCCAGTGATAACGTTTGTGTGTTAGTGGAGTTAAACGTCATGGGTTAAAACTCAAGCAGGCGTTTTAGTCTGTGTAATTAATTTCATCATCACTGCTTTCACTGTCTGCACACTGCTCACATCGTGAGGAAACTGGCTTAAGGCGCAGTTATACGACTTCTAATGATTTTTAATTGAACATCACGTCTAAACGACTAGTCTTATTTATTTGAAAAAAATATACTTTAATCTAGACAATTTCCTTCGTAATTTGATATATGAATATTTGAAATTATATTTTTATAACATAGTGTAATTAATTTGTAAAGTTATGTCTAACGCGGGTAAAAAATTGAGAATCACGCAAAAACTATAAACCATATTTTTATGAAACCTTCACCATTTTAAGGATCAATTAACTATTTATATTTTAGTATACGTGTTTTAGTATAATACTCGTTGTTTATGTATAATTAATTAATAATGCGTCTAATTTCGGACAGAGCTTCTTGATGGGCGAGTCCTATTACTGGGTACGACGCGTTAAGTGAGCTCAGCACAGAACACGCAAGCTAACCACTCAAGGTCGTTGGCAGTTAATAGCGCCTTAAAACCAAAAGAGACAAAGGAAGGGCAGTTAATAGCGCCTTAAAACCAAAAGAGACAAAGAAAGACATGTCACATCCACCCGCGCTGGGTCCGTATGGTGGATTATGGCTTGTTCCTCTTCTCCTCTGTCTCCATCATATAAAATGCCTGCACCACTTGTCTTAGCTTTTCCTATTGTGTCACGCAAAACGATTATTTAATTTGAAACTATAATACCTACTTTCCATGCCAATATTTTTATTATTATTATTATTTTATTTTGTTTATCTGTTTTTTATTTTTATTTTTGTAAACCTAGTGCCTACACGTTTATTTATTTAATTAAATTATTTATATTTCTTAATTAGATATAGTTTATTTTGTTTGAAACAATTTGCTCCGTCATTCGTCACAAAAGGTTCATTGGAAGACCAGCGTCAGACAGCATCTGTCTAGCAAAAATGCCGAAATTAACCTTTTTGGCGCAGCCGTGAGGCACACGCAATGTATTTTTTTTTCATGTTAATGATTGTCAATTTTTGTTTTATTTTTTCTTTTGAGTGCCTGTCGTCAAATAAATGTTTTTTTTTTCTTTCTTTCTTTTACAGAGCAGGCCTGAGTACCAGCAGAGGGAAAATTATAAGGCTGAGCAAGCATTCAAGCCAGTTAATGTCTTTCGAGCTGACGGCTTTTAGTCTCAATTCAATATACATAAACAGTACAAGTGTACAACAAGCAAGATACCTGTGGCAGTCAGACATGATTAAATATTTAGGTTTTTCTTCTAGTCTCAAATCAACAAAAGCAACTGCTCGATAAACTCAACAGTTTATAGAGTTCAAAGAGTTATAAAAATAGGTAACGGCTTACATTTTTTGCAATAACACCAAAAGTAAGGCGTCATTCAGTCAAGTTATCGTCAAAATCTAGATTACCTACAATAAAAAGTTAGAATTCACGCACGCTACGAATGAATTGCAATTTTCCGTTTTTATTATAATTGTTTTATCCATTATCGATTGAATTCACCTTCACGGTAAACTAGTGAGAGAAAGGAGATCGTACGAGCACTTAGAATTATGCAATATATATAAATTAAGTACAATATTCTATTCAAACTTAGCGTTTCCCGGAACTAAGCATTTATGTCGTACAAAGAATGCAATATGACGTAAGGTAGCGGTTGGATAAAAAGCTGAGCCCATAATTACACAGATTATGTATATGTCTATGATTAGGTGTTGTGCTGGGTAGCCGGCCGCAAAAACTGTTGAATCATTTTGTTCTCATATTTGCATGTTATATGTAAAAGCTCGTGGCTAAAGTAATAACAGCCGCACGGGTCGATCCATCAGGTTAAACTACGCTTGCCGGGGTTGGTCTATCGATGGGTGACCATCTTTACATACCGAGACTCCTCCGTGCCTCGGCAAGCACGTTAAGCCGTTGGTCCCGGCTTTCAATCGTGGATCTTTGACAGTCGTTATGGGTCGTCAGAAGCCCGAAAGTCTGACAACCAGTCTTATCAAGGGGTATCGTATTACCCTGTAACTGGGTTGTGGAGGTCAGACAGGCAGTCGCTCCATGTAAAATACTAGTATTCAGCTGCATCCGACCCCACGATAGTTTGGAAAAGGCTAGGCAGATTTTGATTTGCATGTTATATGCCGGATTCGTTAAGTGTCATACGAAATACGTAGGGGCCTACTTCAAGCCTCCCAGCGACTACAAACTAGTAGTACCTACATTAATAAAATGTCTGTAAAGCTAAGCGCATAGCCATCATGCCGCATCTGGCCGCATTGCGGCGCAAGAATGCGTGCCGTACTACACATCACTTCAATACATTTTATGTGAACGTTTCGCAAAAACTAGCCAGACCAACCAGAGAATCGATGTAAACTCTAAATAACTTAGATCAGCTTACTTACTGCGTAATTAATACGTGTAAGTCTTGAAGAAGCCTCACAAAATGAGGGAAAGCCGGACGTTTGAGTCCGGTTACAAACATTTGAGAATCTAAGGAACATGCCTGGCTACGCCCCATCGGCTGGCTGGAAATTTTAGACAGAAAATCGGCCAAGCGCGAGTCGGATTCGCGCGCAAAGGGCTGGAATTCCGAACAAATCATATTTTTTTTCAGGTTTTTTTTTAATTACAGACCTCATAAGTTTTCCTGTAAACTATAAGTAAAAAACTACTTTCTGTATTTTTTTTTTTCAAAATTAGACTCAGTGGTTTCGGAAAAAAATCGGTCCACTAAATTCGGAGCAAATTAGCTGTGTGACAGACGGATAGACAGACACACGAGTGTATCCTATGGGTTCCGTTTTTTATTTGGACTTTCGGAACCCTAAAAATAGTTGTTTTACAGCACAAGGTGTTAGTTTATGGTCGTAAAAAGCCGAGAAAAAAATCCGTAAAATGTGAAGTAAAATGTTTGAGCAAGCACAACTAATTCGTCATTTTCCATGATTTTCCACTTTAATTTCGATAAGTACACAATAACAAATCCAATAACACGCTTCACTTTGTTGTTATGAACTACAATAACTTTTCAGTTTATTCAAGTGTTTGTTTCAAGTGTCAGTCAAAGAGTCAACGGAACTTTGCGGTGTCTGTACCGTCTGAGGGACTTTTTGCCCGCTAAGACGAAGACTATGCTTATGCAGACTTTAATCTTCCCTATAATGGACTATGGTGACGTGTGCTACTTTGACCTGAACGCGGTGTTACTGGATAAGCTGGATAGGCTCCTCAACAACTGCATCCGGTTCGTATTTAATTTGAGGAAATATGACCATGTCTCGAACCACAGGTCCGAGCTCAAATGGATGCCCATTCGCCAGAGAAGAAGTTTGCGGGCTCTGACTACACTTTTCTCTCTACTGAACTCTCCCACTCCTCCTTCTTATCTTATATCTCACTTTCAATATCTATGTTCTTCACACGCCAGGAATCTGCGTTCTTCTAATAATCTTCTACTGCTTTGCCCTGCTCATACTTCTGATTTTGTTCATTCTTCCTTTCATATTCAGTCCATCCTTTTGTGGAATGCGCTGCCTCTCGATATCAGGACGGCCACCAGTCAGTATGCATTTAAGCGGAAATTGCGGAATTATTCAAATTCTACACAAGGAGTAGAGTCGTCTCGAAAACCTTATTTATTACTTTATATATATAAATATTTATTGGTAGTTATTATATTAAATATATATGTATGTTTATTATTAATATATATATTTTCGTTCACGTTTTTTTTTTTAATATTTCTACTTGGTGTTGCTTTGTTTGTTTTTTTTTTTATGCACCTGCCATATTATCTCTCCACCACCCTTGGTTGACTGGTAGAGAATGCCTAAGGCATTAAGTCCGCCTTTGTACTTTAGTTGCATGAAGTGTAAATAAATAAATACTAAGTCTAAACACCGGCCAAGTGCGAGTCAGACTCGCACATGAAGGGTTCCGTACCATCGTACAAAATTATACGCGTCTACTTGTTGCCATTATTGAGAACGGGCAAAAAGCCTCCTTTAATTTTTAATTTATTTTTATTATTTGTTGTTATAGCGGCAACAGAAATACACATTGTGTACACGTCAAACAATCTGCCCGCGCCTTTTTCCCAACTATCTTGGGGTCGGGTTCCAGTCTAACCGTATGCCAGTATTTTAAATGGAACGACTGCCTATCTGACCTCCACAACCCAGTTACTGGGTAAAACGATACCCCTTGGTAAGACTGGTTGTCAGACTTTCGGGCTTCTGACAACCCGTAACGACTGTTAAAGATCCACGATTGACAGCCGGGACCAATGGTTTAACGTGCTTTCCGAGGCATGGAGGAGTCTCGCTCGGTATGTAAAGATGGTCACTCATCCATGGACCAACCACGGCAAGCGTAGTTTAACCTGATGGATCGACCCGTGCGGCGGTTTAACCACGAGCACCTCTAGTTGAAAAATTTTACTGTCTACCTATTACGGATCATGAGATACCTACAGCCGCTGACAGACAGACGGACGAACGGAAGGACAGCGGAGACCGGAGCGGGTCCCGTTGGTAACCCTTCGGAACCCTAAAAAGGCCTAAAAAAAAAGGTTCAAATCTAGGATGAACTAGGGAAGTGACGCGAGGAGTGGAGTGTGTGTCGAGTTGGGAGTGGAGTGAGTATCAAAACATTTTAGTAGTATTAGGAAAAGAATAGGGTTGTCCTCTGGCTCACTGAGCAGTTCAGTATATAGTTCTTCGTATTTTATTTAATGTTATCAATTATAAGGAGAGGTCCTGAGTGAAAAACAAACTGGTTGATGTTATTTCTTCCAATGATATTATCAGACATACTTTCTGGAAGGAGCTCGTGGCCTAGGTAATAACAGCCTTACGGGTCGATCCACTGCCCAGGGGTTGAGGAAAAATCGAAACAGAGTTACCTCGCCCCTGGGCACTTAGGGCATGGAAGGAACTGGGGGTGGGTTTTAGTCAGTAAGAGTCTGACACGCCTTCCCGCTCCACCCAGAGCGGGAGATGTCATTGGATGATTTCCCAACCCACAAAAAAAATAAACGGGTCGATCCATCAGGTTAAGCTACGCTTGGCGGGGTTGATCTATGGATGGGTGACCATCTTTACATACCGAGACTCCTCCGTGCCTCGGAAAGCACGTTAGGACGTTGGTCCCGGCTGTCAATCGTGGATCTTTGACAGTCGTTACAGGTCGTCAGAAGCCCGAAAGTCTGACATCCAATCTTACCAAAGGGTATCGTATTACCCAGTAAATGGTAATGGTAAAATACTGGTATTCAGCTGCATCCGGTTAGACTGGAAGCCGACCCCAAGATAGTTGGGAAAAGTTTAAGCAAATTGATACTTTCAAATATAAAATTTAACTCACACAGGAAAAACGAAAACTTTAAATATTAGAACAGTGCACCAAAATCCTACTTGCGAGATTAATAACCTAAGAATACAAACTCGATCTAGTTCTAAAACTGTTCAATTTCACCTGCGCATACGCATACTCCATACATCACTCCCGAAACAGCACAAATCTACGGTTACGGTGCAAAATTGTACATTCTAAGCTACAAAATGGCTGGAAACTTATTGCGCGATAAGAGTATCGGGTCAGTTAACCATGAATGGAACTGTATGTTTTATGGTCAATGACATATAACAAGGACTGTAATATTCTACTTCAGATACGAACGCAAGATATAAAAATAAAATTCTAAGCTAAAAAAGATGCATTTATCCACTCTCCTTCGCAGAAGTCTTCCGGAGCTGATCTTGTTTATTAAACAAATATCTTGCTCGAGAATTAATGGACTAGAGGAAAATCTTGTGATTATTAAAAGTTCGGTGTAGATGCACGTAATAACATTCTAGAACATTTTTCAATCAGACATGAATCAGACGGCGCCGGCACTTTGATAGTCCACATGTGACTTTATTTACAAATGACGCGTTTCCACGTTTTTGTAACTCAATTTATCCGAAACAAACGTCATAATCCAGGTCTTCAGTTTCCCTACCAGGGTCACGGGAGAAAGAGTCACCGCGACCCTGACATAGGTAACTGAAGGAACACGTCGTGTGGCTTTTAGTCGGTAAGAGTTTGACCTGCCCTCCCGCTCCACCCAGCGCAGGAGAAGTTATTTGACGATTGCCAACCCTCAAAAAAAACAGTGTTCAGTTTCCACATTTTTCTACATTAATTACTAGCAATCAAGTTACTACTTGACAGTTATCTGAAAGTAATATTAACCTGTCAGTTGTGATGTCACTCAATCACATACTTGTAAATTGCTGTGAGCGAATGTGACTACTTATTGCAAAAGTCACGGGATGTGAGTTTTAAAATCATGATATTAAGAAATTCTCAACTGCTATTTAAAGACTTTTACAAAAGTGATATTCAAACCAAGCTCTTGTATCTTTCATTGAACCAGATACACGCAGCAGAAAACCCAAAAGTATATCATTAACAAAATGGGAGCAGTTTACTTAGTATTTATTAGTCCGAGGCTATTGTAGTGTGAACCAATACCGATAATTAAACCCTTTACACAAAGGTTTTACTATTTCACACCGTTAGAGAACAAAAAGGAAATACACTTGATACCAAAAGCACTGTTTAATCAAGATAAAGACTATCATGTAAATGAAATCAATTTATCGCAACTGATTATGAAAACAGTTGTGTTAGCAAATAGTTTTAATACGCCTTGCATACTGATTCATAGCCTGTTGTGAAAAAAAAAACAAATAAAAAAGAATGACGTCTGCGCTATGCTCCGTGTGTCATAGTCAGCATCAATTGCCTTTTTTACAATCACAGATGTGCTGTGAATCACATTTTAAGGCCCTGTTCAAATTAGCCAGAACCCAGAACAGTAAGTAGTAGTTTACGAATGTAATTTTTGACCAAGGACAATAACTTAGGGGACGCAAGTCTGACATTTCGTTTCATCATAAAAAAGTTTATAATCCCAAATGATAAGGAAGAATACTAGAAGAAAACAAATGGTTGTTGAACTTTGAAGTCATACAAACAGGGAACAAAACTTGCAACAGTTGAACAATCAATAGGGCATTCAGTGATAAGGTCACCACTGAAAAAAAAAGGGTCTAGTATTCGAAATTTATAAATTTTGCCAAACTAGCAGTGGAACTGTGTAGTTCCATGATAAATAGAAGTCCGTGGTGGACGAAGAAATGTTAATGGGGTGTCCCAAAACATGGTTATGAAATTATGGGTAAGTAAGAAACCATCATGCATTAAATATGGGTAACTTAGTTTAGAAAGTACGGGGATGGAGAAAGGGAGAGTTTAAAAATTATGGTCATCGACGAGCAACAAGTCGAAGCTTATTATAATTTAATTTCCCATGGCGATCGGAGTATTAAAAAACAATAATAAAGTCGGCGATTACAATATAAATTCCAATGTTGTGAGAGAAAAAAAACTGTTATTACATCAGCTGCTTGCTATTTCGCGCAAATCATAATATTCGACATACTTATACCGACAAACTTCAATATGGTTTAGAACTACTGAAGTCTCTGCTTACCTTTTTTAGTCAATTAAACACGAGTATTATATATGTATTTTTACGTGGTAGACGCCAGTCAGAGATGATTTAGAAACAGCTGTATGGCGGGCTCGGGCTGTTGCCAAAAGTGGCCATATGCGGTCACTTTAAAATCGCATCGATCACGCAGCTAAATACCCCAGCAGACACATTAACAACTCAGTCTCAATCATCGTTAAACGACCGACGAACCGAAACATGGTGTATTAAGACTAGAGGCACCTAACTCGTCACTGCTTAAAAAATTATAAAACAAGAAAGAATAACATTTGATGAGGCAAGAGCCTTTAAGCACCCGGTATAGCCGGAAAACTTAATCTGAAGAACAAGCACGAACCTTGTGTCCCGGCTTCGATAAGACCACCGGGATATGTCGTATCTAAGACGTAATTTTGTCAGATAATAGGACATTAATTAGTTAAGCGACTTAATGCTTCTAGTCTCGACCTAATTACTGGAAATGTTAATGTAATCCCTGAGGATTAGCGAGACGAGCAGTGAGTAATTAACCTGAAGCTAGAAACAGCGGTTTCTACAACACCTTTGGGAGATCATATTGATCGTTGCGCAATTAATTACAAATTGTCGAAAGGCTCTAAAGAACCTGAACTCGTTTTACACCAAATTATACTCAATACAACAGGTGCTAAGTAAACCAAGTTGAACCAAGAAAATCTGTGTAGATAGTCAAAGTTTTCGCAATATGCGACACGAACAGTTTATAGTAGGTGTACTGGTATGTAGGTCGGCAAGCGATGCGTCGTTACGCTGTGAATGCGAAAATGACGCCAATGACAGGGAAAGCAAACCAGGATGTAACGGTTGGGATTACTTAATTATTGTTTAACTAATCTATTCTTATTTATTTATGGATTCAAGCTGTATTTGTGAATAAAGCAGTGAGACGAATTTAAGTGACAATGCTAATTGGTTCAGCTGTGATGTTAAAGTTATTATTGTTTGGCAGCTGCCGGGTTTCGACTTGCAATGTGTTTTTGGTGACAAATGGAGCTTATACATGCGGACTACCGTTACAGAACCAAGGAACCTATTGCATAAGCCGAGGACTATATCACTACCAGAAGACTTAATCTGGTGTATTTTATAAGAGAGATGCTATTTGCCTTTGTTATCTTACTGTTCTTTTCGTGTCGTGGTTTTACATAATTATACAATTTGGGTCCAGTGGGTAAGTGGCCACGTTTATAGCGGCGTCGGAGCCCTTGTTCATATCATCGAGGGTGCAGGTGAAGCACATTTGGGACACTCCAGCGGATGAGACATAGTTTGTTCAGGAGCATCACACTCGCACTGACCATTTGCCTTTGTTATATGATTTTTTTTTTTCAAAAAATGCAACCGACTTCTAAAAATTGCAAAATAAAACCTTTAATTTCGGAAGTCGGTGTTTCTATTTTGTTTCCTCGTTATTTGGTACCGACTTCCGAAATTAAAGTTATTTTGTAATTTTTAGAAGCCGGTTGTAAAAAAAAAAAATATTTTTCACTTCTTAGTTGTTGTAGATACCCCAGAACTAACATTAAATAATAAGTTACGCACCAATGGATAACCCCAATAACATGGATTTTGAACATAATTGGAGACAACCAAAACGTCATCTGTGTATACATATTTTTTGTTTAAGTATGTTGATTTTTTTCAAAAAGTGCTGAACAAATTTCGATAAAATTTATATGGACCACCTCTGAAGTATGGCCTACCAAACAAAAAAAGAATCATCAAAATCTATTCACAAGAGGCGGAGAAATCGCGTAACATACATGATACAAAAAAAAAACATACAGACGAATTGAGAACCTCCTTTTGTAAATCGGTTAAAATATCCCAAAAAAAGACAACTCTCCGGGGAAAGACCAATTAAGGACCTCGTTATTAACTGTGCCACATTCTTACGTACTACACTACCGGTGCCCCAAGTGCCCGTACAACTGCACTTTGAACACCTCAACAAGGCCACAGTGTACACAACTGGCGTGGCCACTTATCGGACCAAAATAAATAATAATATAACAAACTAGCATCGGAAAAAAAAGAAGTAAAACTGCATTTGGCAGGAGATAAGAAAAAGCTAATAGATTCATTAAATTCTAAGAAAATGTTAAGGAGGTAATTAAACGAATAAATTTTTAATGTCTTTTAGACAACCTTTGTTTATAGTTTTGTGCGAACAAGTCAGCAGCCTTTGAGACTCATGCAAGATCCTTATTGACAAGTAGCAGGAAAGATTATTCTCCCTGCGAGATACCAAAGACTGGGTAAAGTGTAGTGCAGCGGACAAGACATTTTTTTTATTGGTGTGTGAAATCATCCAATGACTTCTCCCGCTCTGGGTGGAGCGGGAGGGCGTGTCAGACTCTTACTGACTAAAACCCACCCCTGTTCCTTCCTGCCCTTAGTGCCCGGGGGCGAGGTAACTCTGTTTCGAATTTATCTTCAACTCCGAACCGGGCAGGCATCGGCCATGACGGGCCCCGTCCCTATTGCTGACAACTCTTTGAGGCGCGCGTGGAACACTACGCGCCGTCGACTCTCGGGCCTGGTGCTGATCGGATGGCGAGCTACCCATTACTCGCCGTCCGCAGGCCCGGAATCCAATCGACCTTGGAGATGCTAAGATATTCATAACATCCGGATTCAAAAAGGGAAAGTTAAACGATAACTACGTCGATCGATTCCAAGAATTGGCGTGATAATGAGCAGTTAGGAATCAGGTTACGCCCCTCGTGAACTAAGGACGAATTCAATTACTATTTTCTATCATATTCAGTATTATCTAGTTCCACAGCGTTAGTTTGAACTTTTTCTAGACCAATGTACGAGAATGGTATACATTTTTATGCTGGAAAGGAAAATTTTCGTGGTAATAAGTTGTTCTAGAACTAGTGACCCGAATTGGTTAGCTATTCTACATATTAAATGGAAAATATAGGCTGGAAATAAAAGTAGAGGATTTTCTAAAATATTATATACATATATGTATACAGCATGTAACAAAAACCCTGTCCGATCCAATAACGGCGAATTCCTGGTTTAACATAAGTACTAGAAAAAGTTGTAAAACAAAATTTACCTCATAAAAACCAAAAGTTATAGATTTTTTATTTTTATAAAATATGCGAAATTTAACACTAAATATGGAAAACTTTCATAAGTTGACAACACTCCACCGGCCGGCGAAATCTTTTCATTTTTACCTGTTTTTATTTCAAATGATACCGCCCTGCACTAGCCGCGCTGTAGGCACTCTGTCTCGATCATGCGGCATCTTTGAAACGAAACAGTAGGTGAAAAGTTCACCTACTGTTTCGTTTCACGTTTCATATGTGTACGCGGTACGATACCAAATAATACCCTTCAGGATCGGACAGGGTTTTTGTTACATGCTGTATTTCTGGAACACCTTCCAGTCTCCTACAATCCCCTACTTCACATCAAATTAAATAGAAATAATACTGACTGATGAATAGAGTGAGTGTTATTCGCAATCGATGACAAATATTCCCGATTAGAATTAAAGTGTTCTTCAAATGAACCAAGTCGCAAGGTTTCCTAGTAAAAAGCATTTTCAATTAATTAATATCAACGCATTATAGATTAGTTCGAACGCATGTGAGGAACACCTAACGCGTTGCCACAGAAGGTATGACGCAACCAGCGTGACTAATCAAATGAGATAAGGAATGCAATTACAATTATTTTATTTATGACCGACCCAAGACTTTAAAGGAATAAATTCGTTCTTCAGATGGTCAACTGGACTGGAATGATATATCGAGCAATATTATATTTATGGCATAATTAGATATTTACTTGTTAGGCGAGTTAACTGTCGTAATCTACACTTTATAATTTGATCTTTGCCCCTTATAAATAAAAACTTGATGACGGTCGAGTGTCTTGTGGGTTTTATAGTTCAAAGTTGAGTTCACTTTGCATAATTGAGTCTGTTTCATATACAAGTTGTTCCTTTTGATATCCTATAACTCTAGGGTATTAATGAGATCATAACAAAGAATCAACTGGCATATGATTTTTTTTTCGTTTTTATTTTTCATACAAAATAATTGAATGAAGTCACGATTATGGGTGTAAAAACACCCTTACGTGACATAATTATGATCACGTCGCATTTTCTTAGCTTTAAATATTAATGATTGGTTTGAATAAAAATTATTTACTCGCGAAACATCGTGAGGAAACCGGCATGTCCTAGAACCAAAAATTCGAAGACATGTGACATCCACCAACCCGCACTGAGCCCGCGTGGTGGATTACGGCCCACACCCTCTCACAGAGAGGAGGCCTGTGCTCCAGCAGTCGGGATATTAAAAGGCTGATTATGATGATGAAGCATATAACCTTAAAGTTATGGGACATCAAAAGGAACACGTTGTATAGCTATAGACTCAATTATTCAATTAAACTCACCACAACTTAAGCAGGACATACATCGCCCACAGAGGAAAGGGTACAATGACTAAGTTAAATTAACAATCAAAATAACTAACCGAGCGAGGGGCAAGGCAGGTGCGAAACTGTCTCTGAGGGCATTAACCCGAGCACTTAGGACAATATGGACTGCACTTTGAGAGGTCTACATCCAGCCTTATGACTATCGAGTGGCGAAGAGTGAAAGTTTTCATTAGGGAAGCCGGTTCAAAGCGCGTGCAAATATTGGAAGAGAGATGTTATTGGAATTTTTGAAAGGGGAATATGAAAGGAATGTTTTCATAGAGATCTTTCGTTTTTGCGATCAGTGACACGATGCGAGATAAACTGTTGGAGATCCGCGAAAATGTCTGGCGGCCGGAAGTTCAAGCGAAGTTCGCTCGTTCACCTATATTTCATACTTCCGGATAAGAGTCAGGTACTACGGATGTAATCTTTTATATATTTTTATGAGTGTGTAGTCTTTATTTCGATAATTGTAGTATTTTATTTGCCGTATGTGGCTTTAAAACATTCCAATACAACTGAGTTTTCTTGGGGAAACAATACTGAACATTATTGATAACTACTCTTTGAAAATAAGATCAATGGCTGAGTAGGTATTTCATTTTTGTTTTTTTTTAATGTCGTCTAACCTGATGGCAAGTGATTATGTAGTCGACGAAGGAGCACGCTTGCCTAGAAGTAACCTATTCATTCTTGACTAAAACTTCCTAGATTACCTATACAAAAATTTTTGGGAACACATTCATTGTGCGTACAGCTAAGGAGTGGAATTCCCTAACGGAGTCTGTTTCCTGATAGCTAGAACTTGGTGGTCTTTAAATCAAGAGTGAATACGTCACTCTAAGCACGCGTGCTCCAACGTAGACCACATCATCGCTTACCATCAGCTTACATTACTGCTTTGACGTATAGGAAAACAAAAATGTACTACGTAGTGCCTATTATAATCGATGTCCACCAAGCAATGTACTATGCAAGGTGTCTATCAAATTGCTGTCAACTGAGTTAGCGAATATACACCATCAGGTGAGCGTGAGATGGTGATCAAACGCGAACCTGTCGATAGTAAAAAAAAAACCAGCCAAGTGCGTGTCTGACTTTGCACATTTAGGGTTCCGTACCAAATGTATTTTTGACTAGTTGTGCTTTAGGTCACCGTTTGACGGACACGTGAGTGACAGCAATAGGGCTCTGTTTGAACCCTTCGGTCAAAAAACTACCAGGAAGGTCATTTTACATTATACAACACTAAATATACAGACTTTAAAATCGAACTTAACGTGATTGCCAATAGCCCACCTAAACCCTAATTAGTCGCAATCTTATTTGACCCTCTAAGCACGCTCAACTTTCACGCAACCAATACTAAAACCTGCTTTAAACTTTAAATATAGCTAAGGGCATAAATCGATTCCGGAGCGAATGCCGAAAGACAAAAAATGGAACAGGCAAACCGGTTTCGCAACTAAATTACATTAATTGAGTGGCAGGCTATCTCCATAATTCACGAGAACCGACCCTTGTGGACGGAACGACGATCGAAATACATTCTTTAATGATAAATGATAAATAAATTATTTTATTTTTGTAAGTAGGTTTTAACAACACTTTTACACGTTAATATTTTTTTTTTGTCAGATTTAGCTAGATGAGGCCGTTGTTTCCTAGCTGACTACCCTGAGAAGAAACACCGAAACAAACTCAGAGGTCAAAGTCTCTTTTAAGTGTTCAAATCCATACAATATGTACTGGTCAAGGTCTTATTTTATGTAATGGAAAACTAGTTTGTTCCATCATCCCATGTTCAATTTGGGCACTTCTAGCATCTAGTGTAGGCATTCATTGAACGTGTAAGCTGCGCAAACGCCACGTCATTCTGACGTTATTGTCGATACAATGACAATCACGTCCACACAACGCTTTTTTTTTTTTTGGAGGGGGGTGGGAAATCATCTTATGACTTCTTCCGCTCTAGGGTGGAGCGGAAGGGCGTGTCAGACTCTTACTGACTAAAACCCACCCCTGTTCCTCCCTGCCCTACGCGCCCGGGGGCGAGGTAACTCTTTCGAATTTATCCTCAACCCCCGGGCAGGCCTATTGGCCGTGGCAGGCCCCGTCCTTTGCTGATAACTCTTTGAGGCGCGCGTGGAACACTACGCGCCGTCGACTCTCGGGCCTGGTGCTGATCGGACGGCGAGTTACCCACTACTCGCCGTCCGCAGGCCCGGGTCTACGGTGGCCGAAAATCGTCTCGCAGCCCCTGGCGTCTCCTGCGGCGGCTGCTGCTGAGGGCCCTAGGGCGACTCTGCCTCTGTTGAGTCTCCCTAACGTGTGCCGCCTCCCTCTTCGCGAGCATTACTGCTTCGCAGAAGGAAGAGACGGCCCCCCATTCCCTCTCGCTCCGTACCATGGCCTGAACCAGGGCACGGCGCGAGAGGTCGCTGCCGCCTATCGCATCCACGAGGACACGGCGGTGTTCTGCCCAGGCGGGGCAAACCTCCACCGTATGCTCCACCGTGTCCTCTGGGGTCCACACAACGCTAGAGGAGCGTCTACGCGGCGTATACGTAATATCAATTAACAAATTCTTGTTCATCAAAACTAGATGAGTTCGGTGTTTCCTAGCCAACTATTCAGAGAAGAAATAAAAAAAAAACTCAGGGTTCAAAATCTCTTTGATATCCATGTTTCCTACTCGCATTGACGAAATCATGTGCGTGATACCTTACAGTTGTCAATGTTACCAACTTTAAATAACCCGCCAAGTGCGTGTTGAACTTCGAACATTTAGGGTTCCGTACCAAATGAAGGAATTATCAAAGAAGAAATCTGATTTATCAATATATTGCTATTTGTTAGTAAAATATACGTTATAATAAACGTTATCACCAAATTTCTAGTTCATAGGTCAATGGGAAGTTAAAAAATTCTTCGGAACAAAATTTTGTGACAGACGACAGACAGACAGCTCCGTTTGCACCCTTCGGGTACGGAACCCTACAAAAATCCAAACCATAAACATGATTCAGAAGTAAATGATATCTAAGGAGGTAACAATAAAAAGCCGTCAAACAAAGTGTTCGCTGGAGCAAGAATTTACCTACAGCCACTTAAATGTGTCAGCAAACAGGTTTTAAATAAAGTGATAAAATTTATTCATTTTATCTGTAGTCTATAAAACGAGGTAGAAGTGGAGCTAGTATATCTTTCAACATAGTATTTAGGTTTCCATTTTCTTTACTGTTTTATACACTTTAAAATTCAGACTGAGCTAAAATTTAAAAAAAACTTTTATTTCAATGAATGGTGGATTGTGGCCTTCATGGCTTCTTTTATGGATTTAACGACCAGCCCCGGGTTCGCACGGCTACAAATTATACAACTAAACCTTCCTCATGAATCACTCTGTCTATTAGTGAACACCATATGATAATTCACTCAGCAGTTTTTGAGTTAATCGCGGACAGACAAACAGACGCAGTGGGGGCATTTCGTTTCTAATATGTAGTGATACTAAAGTTATTTATGAATGAAATACAAAGCTATAGTTGCTTTAGCTCTTAAGGCCCCTCTCGCGGTCCAGTGGCGCCCTCATTGAATAAAAAATCGTAGCTTATCACAGAAAATAAATATTTAAAAATCCAACTTGACGTTTGTTACAAAGAGGATAAAGAATTTTTACGTTGTTAAAACAGGTCTCAAAATGTTTCGTATCCAAAGTAGTAGGCAAAAGTGTCAGAAACGGCCGTTTTTGGCACTTTTGCCTACTACTTTGGATACGAAACATTTTGAGACCTGTTTTAACAACGTAAAAATTCTTTATCCTCTTTGTAACAAACGTCAAGTTGGATTTTTTTATATTTATTTTCTGTGCTATGCTACGATTTTTTATTCAATGAGGGCGCCACTGGACCGCGAGAAGACCCTTAAGAAGGTGAAACAGACCAAATAATGTGCCCATGATTAGCTTGAAGTCATGCCTGTATTATGCAAAGTAAGCAAAACACTAAAATGTAATGGTTGCTGTTGGTGAATCATTGTCAAGATTAATCTATTGCATCATTGTAGACAAAACAAAGAAACTAAAAATACAGAATAAAGGAAATACATATTATCTACTTTTATTGTCTAAAATGTTTAATTATCCTTTAGTTTCAAAAATGTCTGAATGGTGAATAATTTTCATTTAAACCCCGCTTAGCCTGCCCACACTCGCTATCATGCTGGATTACAGGCTGTAATCCACCATGATACTCTTCTCTGTGAGAGGGTGTGGGCTGTAATTTACAGCCCTCGCAGAGAAGAGGCTTGTGTCCGAGCAGTGGGAACATATTAAAAAGGCTGATTATGCATATGCTTACTTTATCATGCTCTTGGCTACAAGAGGCAGAAATCAATTGAGAAAATGGATGGACCGTGTAAAAGATCTCTCACACAGAAAGAAATAAAGAAAAAAAAAATCCTGTGAATCAAATTAATATAAGGGCGTTTTTCAAAAAAAGTGTTCAATATAAAATGACGTGTCCTACGACTAGAAATAAATGGGACCAAAAATAAAAGTGTGTGTGTACTTATGTACGCACGTAAGAAGTTATACTTCTTTGGGGTAACAAGATAAAAAACCAAACTGTCACAAAGTTTACAAAAGGAAAACAATCATTCTTCATGAACCACAGACCATATCTAAACTCAGGGTCGATCGGTTCTAGCTAACTTGAACCTGTGAATTTTGTGTGACAGTGATGCACATCTTAAAATTTCACTCTCATCATTTTTACATAGCGCGCCTAAAGAAGTATACTTCAAAATATTTTGTCCGTTCTGGCTAGGCTAGAACACACTTTTGGCTAGAAATGGTTTGACTAATAGTGAAACCAATGACTAATAGAAAAAACAGAAAAAGACATGTTGCAGCAATCCCAAATATTATGGTAAAATGCTGGCTACTACATCCTACACTTGGCAATATTTGCGCAAATATTCGCCTTATTCCGTTGATGAAAAAACCAGCCAAGAGCGAGTCGGACTCGCGCGCAAAGGGTTCCGAACAAATCATATTTTTTCAGGTTTAAACTACATATAGGTTTTCCTGTTATCTATATGTAAAGAACTACATTCTGTATGTTTTTTAAATTTTGGGCCTAGTGGTTTCGGAGATAAGGGAGGAATGGTCATCTATTGGTTTCATCTATTTTCTCAAATAACTTATGAACTCAAATACATTTGGAATTATGAAAAAAATATATTTGAAACCCTTACAAATAAGCCCTTTCATTTAGTATGTCACAGTTTAAAAAATACACTAAAAATTAAAAAAAAACTTTAATTTCGGAAGTCGGTGTTTGTATTTTATTTCTTCGTTATTTGACACCGACTGCCGAAATTAAAGTTATTTTGTAATTTTAAGTGTATTTTCTTTTTTGAAAGTCGGTTGTTTTTTTTTGTAAAAAGTTTTTTATTTTTCAATTTTTACTTGTTAAGTATACCCTAGAACTAAAAATCACAATAACATGGAACGTGGAATTTAAACATACTCGTAATTGGGGAAAACCAAAACGTCATCTATACATATTTTTCGTTTTTGTTCAATTTTTCAAAAAGCGCTGAAGCAATTTCGATAAAATTTATATGGGACCACCACGGGAGTAAATTCTTTCGGATAAAAAAAAATTAAAATTGGTCCACAACTGACAGACAAATCGGTGGACATACATAAAAAAAAAAAATACATGCAAAGGAGGTTCTTCCTCCTCCTTTTTCGAAGTCGGTTAAAAAAACTGTTTTTTTTTTTAAATATTCTTATTTGCACCCCCAAAGTGACCCCCATATTCCAAATTCATTTATTTACGTTACATGTTCGTGTTTAGGTCACAGATATTCTTGTGTGTACCAAACTTTAACTCAATCGGTCGAGTAGATTCGGAGTAAATTGGCTGTGACAGACGGACGGACAGACAGACCCACGAGTGATACTTTAAGGGTTCCGTTTTTACATTCGGATGTTCGGAACCGTAAAAATGGACTTTATTTCGTAGGTAGAAAGGTATATTATTTAATATTGCGAATATTTTGACAAAAGTGCCATAAGATCAAGAAAATGTTTACTTTATTTATAATGTTTCCTAAATTGAATTTCTGAACTACAGTAGTTTGTCAACATCTCTTCTCTATATCTAAATATAGTATTTAATACAATTTCGCTGTCTGTGTCTGTTTCCCTCCTTACTTCTTCTAAACCACTCAAGGGATATAAACAGGGCAATAGAAAGCACGACAAACGAAGAAGTTTTGTCTAGCTCGTCTCGCTAGTAATGAAATATTTGAGAACAGAACATTTAGTGAATAATTAAAAAAAAGTGCTTTCCAGCTCCTATTCTCAATAGTAATATTTAATGGGCAGTTAACGCACAGAAAGCAGCTGCATTCATGAATCAAACATTAAATAAAGTCTTATCACATATCTAGTTATTACTGTAATTCAACTAACATATGACCTCCTAAGAGCCACTTAGTATTTAATAGCCTGACTTCTAGATACTTAGGAAATAAATAATACTGTTGAAAATGTTTAAAGAGTCAACTAGATCAAAATAATTTCATCATCATAAATATGCTCTGCCTTTTGCTGTCAGACAAAACTGCACTCAATCGTCCACTCAACTAATTTACAAGAAGAGCTACAGTAAGGAAGACTATCACCTCCTGATGCGACAACCACATCCACTATGCCAAGAGTGTGACAACAACGAAGAAGAAGAATAAGCTGCCTAGAACCCTAGGCTTATCCCGACTACAGTGGATTTCATTTATAACATCCTCTGTTGTAACATCATTATGCTTAAGTCCCTTGAATTTAAAGTATACTTTCAGAGAAAAAATTTTTTTTAGCGTTTACTTTTAATGAACCATTTGTCACAAGTTCCTAGATATCCCATGCACATGTTGCGACTGAGTCGAAGTTTCATTCATAGCATCATAAAGCTTTCTTATCTTTTGTTTACATGCACAGATGGTCAGCAGTTTATGAATAGTCAGGTAGGTAAAGTCAAATTTAAGAATTCCATAACTTACTCAGTAATTTTCGCTGTGTTAACCTGTGTGTTTATCATGGCACCCATCAGGCGTACATTCGTTTTTTTATTTCATTATTATTGCTTTTCTTTTACCTTCGTATTTGGTGAACCCCGGAAATAGCGACGGAATTATAGTGGTCCTTTCATCATTATCCAGCCAACCCCAATATACAGTGGATTTCGCTAAATAACGAAGCAAAATCCACTGTATATTGGGGTTGGCTGGTCAGTGTATAATGGACGGATATCTGAATGCAGCAATTATACATGGAGTAACTGCCTATCTGACCTCCGCAACCCAATAACTGGAAAAACCAACCACCAGAATTTCCGGATTAACGCGTCAAGTCCCTCATTAGCAGACACAATTAAAAACCTATTGTTATGGCGATGCGCGGGGCCTGACGTGTTAAGTCATTTCTAGGTACTTGCCATTTTAAATAATTAAGTAAAGTTTTATTGACATAAAGCGTTTATATGAAATGTGAATCCTGTGGCCCCTAAACTAAGCCTAGCAGAAAGCCCCTAGTCTTAACTGTATCACAGTGACTAGACTGTATCATAATTTAGCCTACTTAAAACATAAAAGAAAAAACAAGTTCCTGATAAATAGAATGCAACATTACCATATTATGCATGCATGTTACATATGCAGGTGTAAACCGATGAATAAACATCATACAAATTGCAAACATTATCATGGAAAAGTAATTGATATTCCTAATGTGTTACATGATTGGTGCCAAACTTACTTATGCAGTGTGTATCATTTCACTTTTTATGTGAGGTAGGTAGGTTGTAAAGACTGGCCTGCACTAGTAGAAAACAGAATTGTGTGGAATCTGGAGAGGCCTTTGCCTTGCAGTGCGACTTATAGAATAGTTAGATAAGTGTTAAGTTGTATACTATAAAAAAACAATATTCGATTTCAGAGGCATAAGCTATAATTCGACTGTCCATCATAAATTTATATTCACCAAACACACAGCTATGATTATTTTAAAGGAGCATATTCCAGCATATCTTCTAAATAAAATACCGGTCTGTGTTTTTTTGGTAAAAGAACAAAAAGTTGTTACCTTGCTAGTCATTTACAGACTAAAAAAGTCCAAGCAAAGTAATCTAGAACCTGATCCAAAATCTAAGAAATCAGATAAGTAGTAGTTTGTTTGTAACAAACATAAACAGAGTTTGCAAGACGAGATTTATCACAAAAACAAGGAAAACACCTTAGAAAACCAAGGAGTACAGATGTGTAACAATTTCCTGCAATAAGACCTACTGAATGAGTTAGAATAGTACTGGCAAACAACAAACTATCCTGTTTACTCTATGGTTTTAAACAACAAAGGCTGGATGACAGAACTGTGACTTTGAATCTGGAACAAGGCGACAAAAAAATCCATAATAATTAACAAAATCTAGCTTTATTATCAGTGTTGATCATATTCCACATTATCATTACAGAAAAACAATTGACTCCAATAAAACAAACAAAACATGTTTGTTTTATCAACTACTGCTGTTAATGATAAAAAAAACAATTACCTATTCAATGGTTTACACAAGGTGATTAAACCTACCACATTAATACAAAACCTGTGAATTAATCATTAGGGATAAACTTTGAGCAAAACCACAACAGAGATTCCCAGTGAACACACAAAGACACCACTTGTACCATTGTTTACTTGGCAAACATTGAACATTGTAACTTACCAATTGAAATTCTCTCCGCCTGTCATAGGCCCTCTTTATGGCTCTGTCTAACCACAGCGAGTGTATGTGCGGCGCGTAATGCACGAACAGCCGATTGTCCAGCGATGACGTGCTGTTGAAATGCAGCGCTTGCTGCCCGATGTCCAAGTTCCTGGGGTTCTCCCACGGTATGGCGAGCTTATCCCTCGCGTCCACCAATACCTGGATCCCCTTCACTATGTTCTGGTATATCACATGCTGGTACTCGCGCACCAGTTCCGGCTCAAACTTCACTTTGTGTATTATCCTCATCTGTTTCAGGAATGTTGACTTTCCGCTTTCACCCGCGCCAAGCAACAATAGTTTTACCTGTCGTCGCAGCGCCTGTTTCTCCTTCTCTAGTACTTTATCTATTTCCTTGCTCCTGTATCGCTGCTCTATTTCCTCCGGCGACAGTTTTAGGCGCAACCAACACGTAAGAGCCTCCGTACAACAGGTACATGACCACAAATCGTTGGCCATTTTGCATGATTATCAACGCCCATAGAATAGAAAGAAACTGAGTAAAGTATGTTACACAATAGTTATAGGTTCATTCAACACATTTTCGCAATAGCACAACGTACACACTATTTAACGACAATTCATAATAAATTAAAGCATAAATCCGGAATTCAGAAATACACACGCATTCTACCCCTCCCAAACTCATTGAGAAATGAAAAACCACAGATAGCAAAACATAAACTGGCTGTCAGTAACGTGCCCTGTTCCACGACACCAAAATAATTTAAAAACTATCGACTTATGTAGGAGGCTATTATTAGTTTTCTGCTGACTTCTACATCTAGTCTAGCAGATCTACATGCATGGCACTTCTCACAAATTACAAAAGCTGCAAATGCACATGTGACTGTTCGCCACTGGTTGGCCCATGGATGCTATCCAATTACACCTTCCGATTTCAAGGGACCCAATTGTAAATAGTGTAATAAGCGCTTTTTTTGCCGATCGATCGACAACATTGAATGCGTTTGTGATGGTTTGGAGTTTGGAGGAATTGGCACTATGTTTGTCTAAAAATCGACTAAAAACTTAGTAAGTTACTAAGAGGTTAAGTCGATAAATAACAAGATAACTATTTGCTTTCGAGTTTTTGGCGGGATTTTGTCGAGTGTAGTTCAGTGGCTGTTTTAATTATTCGTTTATTGATTCCTAGTGGATATTGTGATGTAAAATTGGTGTAGTTTTGTGTCTCAAGTGTCAACGCACCCGGGCCTGCGGACGGCGAGTAGTGGGTAACTCGCCGTCCGATCAGCACCAGGCCCGAGAGTCGACGGCGCGTAGTGTTCCACGCGCGCCTCAAAGAATTGTCAGCAAAAGGACGGGGCCTGCCACGGCCAATGCCTGCCCGGGGGTTGAGGATAAATTCGAAAGAGTTACCTCGCCCCTGGGCATGTAGGGCAGGGAGGAACAGGGGTGGGTTTTAGTCAGTAAGAGTCTGACATATATTATAATGTACTCTGTGAGTCTGACACGCCCTTCCGCTCCACCTTAGAGCGGAAGAAGTCATAAGAGTGATTCCGCCATTTCGTCCATAACGGAGTAATTTTGTGGAATGTATTTTTAATTCATGGTTTCGCAAAATGAATCAATTCAATTATTCGTATACCTTCTAGATGTGGGTTATCGTTAAAGGCGTTCATGAAAATGATTTCCTTTTCAAGAAAATCGATGGAGTGTAATGAGGATGCGGAAGGTAATGAAATACGGAGAGAGTGTAATGATGAAGTTTGGAGGGTAATGAAATATGACGAGAGTGTAATGATTTAGTATGGAAGGTAATGAAAAGTTTATGGGTGAAATAAAGTAACTCATATAGAAATTTAAAAAATATTTATTATTAAAATAAACAGCATACCAAAATGGAACATTCATGTAGTTGAGATATAAAATACACCTAATGAGTATCACTTTTGAACCCAGTTTCTCAAAACGTATATCTATTTTTTTTAAAAACGAAAAATAAAATACCGCTTTTGTTTTTGTACACCACCACGGTATTGAAAAATTCATGTTTCCCAGGAGCTACCTGACTGTTAAAGTCTTCTTGAAGAAAATTTTCCACACGTTGTTTCTCCACTATTTTCTTTTCTCGCACTTTTTTTCTAATACTTTCTTTTTTATATCAGAATTGACTTTTGACAGCACTCCATACTTTTCGAATCACCACGAATTGTCAACGCTACCTTCAACAAAATATTTCTTCTCTTTTTAGGAAGACTTTTGTATTTGGTAGACACTCCGTGATTGAGCGTTTCATTGAACAGTACCTTTTTCTTAACTTCCTCTATTTTATCAGCTTTTATATCATTAATTACTTGATCTACTTTTTTTCGATGGTATCTTCTATAGACTTTCTTACTTTCTGTAACATTCGATCTTTACGTATTTGATTTCTTAGCATATCCTTCTCTTTCTTAAGTTTATCTACTTCTTGCAAATTAGAAATCACTTTCGTTGATCTATAAGCCAAACGCCGAAAGTGTTCGACAGCATCTAGCACGAAAGTCTTATTGCTACGCTTCCTTCCTTCGGTCTACCCACTGGTCTGTACGATTGGATTTCAGACTTCCTGAGGGATCGGTCCATCCGAGTGGTAATTGAGCTGCTCGTCCAATCAGCTGAATATCAATGCCGGGATCGCTTAGTGGCCGGTGCTCCCGGCAACACTATTTTTGCTGCATATAAATGATCTCCTTAAGTCAGTACCTTTGGGTATGCAGACGGCAGCACTGCTGCTGATGGCTGACGGTTTCTCCGAGAGGCTATGGTTGAACGCTTTAACTTGTCCTTAAAGGCAGTCTCTGAATGGAGTGATACCAATTTGGTCAAGTTCAATGCTAAAACCCAGGCGTGGTCTTTTCTCTGCTAAAAGCAACCAACTCCACCCGGCTCCATCTTTCCGAAGTGTAACCGTGCCCATAACCGATCATTCTTGATCTTCTTGGTGTCACCTTACCATCCACTATCAATTTTGGCCCATATATCAAAGGCTCAAATGGCTGCTAAAAAGTTGGGAATCCTAGCAAAAGTGAGATGGTACTGCACGCCGGAACAACTGCTCAAACTTTATCAAGCGCTAGTTCGATCGTGTACCTATGGAGTACTGCTTTCATTTTTGGGACGGATCTGCCAGATACCAGCTTGATGGGCTTAAGTCAATTAAGAAACGAGCCACGAGGATCATTGGCAATGATAAGCTCGTCGAGTCCAAGCTCCAAATTCTTGAGCATCGACCCCGAGTTGCTAGCCTATCGATTACATTTTGGAGAGTGTGCGTCGGAATTGCATAGTTTAATTTCGCCAAGCCCGTTCCATTATCGGACCCCAAGACGTACGGCGATGGGCCACTGTTACATGATGGACGCCCCACCCATACGCACAAAATGTTTTGGGAACACATTCATCGTGCGTACAGCAAAAGAATAAAATTCCCTGTCAGAGTCTGTGTTTCCTGATAGCTACAACCTGGGATTCTTTAAGTCGAGAGTGAATAGGTTGTTTCTAGGCAAGCGTGCTCTATCTTCTACCACATTATCGTTTACAATCAGGTGAGGTAGTGGTCAAACGCGAGCCTATTAATAATTAAAAAATATATATATCGTAACTGCCTCAAACACTTGTAGAACACTTCGTCTGTCTGATGGCTTTTTATTATCTTTGGTGTAAATTCTGGTGGTTCTTCTATTTCCATCAAAGGGTGGCATACTTCAGAATCTATCTGTGATGTTTAGGATTTCTGTAGTTTCGCTAGTGGGTGGCAAATTCTCCAGTAAAATACTTTGCACTTTCCTTTGTTCTTGTATCTTATTGAAATATTGTCTTGAGTTTTTTCGCCATCTTCTCCAATGTTCCCTTTTTTGTCTGTTGGTCATTTCTGTTATACTAAGAACTTTTTTCTTTCCTTACAAAATATTATTTTTTCTTTTTTTCTCTTTTTTAATTCTGTATTTTTCAGGATCTAATTTGATTGATTCTGAGATTTCTGCATATTTTTCTTTCATAAGCAGTCTGTCTTTCGCTAACTTTTCTTGTGTGGATGTTTTTTTTGCTTTTGCTTAGCTATAGTCATATCCTCTGAGTAACAAGTAAAAAAAAAAACTTTGAAAACGCTAAAATAGTTGGATAGGTATGTCGTTCTGTTTAGCAAGAAGGTTCGTAGGCAATTATTATAAAATAAAATTTGAGGAAATAGCAAATCGATTTGTTAATCCTCAAGTCAATTTATTTTACCACTCGAACTTAAATGAGTCCCGGAATAGAAAACACAAGTGGAAGTGCCCACCTGTGGTGCCCATGCAGCTATCCGGCGCGTTTCACAATTAGGCGGAAATAATAACAACCTTCATCAATTGTAATAAGTCTTAATTTTGTATGAACAACAAATAAGGTTTGCCTTAAAATTGATTTACTATTTAATTTCCCATAATATTTCATTACCTTCCATAACGCTTCATTCCCTTCCGTATAGAAAATTAGAGGAAACGGAATGTAATGAAATGGAGGGTAATGAAATTTGAACAGATTTTCTTAATTTATTTAGAATAAAATAGGAAACTAGCTGTACTAAAATATAATGTGACATAACCTAACTATACACTATAATTTTACATCAAAACCATATTTTTTTATCATACACTTACTTATTAAATTAATGGAATGTAATGAGTACTTACCTGTGACAAACGTGGTTTATAAAACTATTTTCGTAAATATTTGCCGTTAGGGGCGCACGGGTGTGCCCGTGATGAACTTTTTTGGTAGACTGGGGTGCGGGACACGTAGGTAGTAGGATTTAATGCACCGGTATGATTGTACTTCAAAATAATTTCGATTGCAATTTTTATGGAATGGAATGAAGTTTTTCGTTTGACAATTTTTTAACGCTGATTCTTTCTATGATAGGCACTGTTTAAAAAAATCTTTGTCATAAATTAATAATCGACATTAAATAACTTAGAAAATAGGCACAAATAACTTGTACTTTTATATAGGAAAGCGCAATAATGTATCTAGAAACATTCTGGGTGACCATGTGGATAGGGAGTGGAATGAAATCTAGGCATGTTTTTGTTCTAAGATTTTTTTTATTATGGTTACTAGACCTATTATAAACTATGCGCCTTTGAGATCTAACTAAATGTTAACTTATTTGATTATCATATTTTGATTAATTTAAATATTTATCATGACTTTACTTCTGGAAAGACGATTTGGACGAAACGGCGGAATCACTCATAAGATGATTTCCCACCCCCCAAAAAAAAAAAAAAAAAAAGTGTCAACGCAAATGGACAATATGTGGAATCAATGAAACAGGCGCGATGTCAGGAAAATGGAGCCGAGAATTTTATTGTAGCATTGACTACCTCAGCGAAGTTTGCCGAGAAGGCTGACTCGACACATTTGTTGCCAAATACTGCAAAAAACATTAGATTGTGTTACATCTGCATTCTAATGGAAAAAAAGTATAAATACACTACGTAAGGCTAGGCAATATGGTCAAAAGACTTTCGCCTTCCCTTCGGGGATAATAAAAAAAAAAACTATTTTTGCTTTCTTTTTCTTGCGCCAAATATTGTTCACAAACGTCAACATAATTCTGCCATTGTGCTGTCAAGTTTTGGTTAAGCCGCGTAGTATTGCACGTGTTCTGTAACTAATTTTAACCATAAAAAGATACATTTTAGATATATAAATAGCACTAGTAAAACAATAGAAACATAGAACTTGTGCAATAAGCTCTAATTTACGTTCGTAAAGTATACCCTTTACGATGTAAAATTTGTGCAAAGCGATGTCCAAAGAAGGTTATAGTCCGGAGAAGAAAGAAGGTGACAACAAAGTGGTGTTAGAGAGATTGCAGAATTATCTGAAAGACAAGAGGACCTCCGAAACCTCTGACCCGAGTCTCGGGTACAACAAGCCCAGTACCAGCTACGAGCAGCCACCGCAAAGTTTGCCGACACTCGAAGACAGTAGCAACATATTGCGTGAAGTTTTGAACCACAAGAAGGCTGAACTGTTACGACAGCCGGAAATAGTAGAATACTTAAAATCAATATCGTCGGATCTCAAGAAATAAAGATGGCAGTGACGCCGAAGAGTGTTGCATCGTTGATGCAGAAGACGATAGAGCGGCAGGCGGCACTGGCACGAATGAGGCTGCGGTTCACAAAGAAGCAAGTAGAGCAAATACTAGTGAATTACATTAGTAACAAAAGCACTGGACCATACCATGAGTTGGTGAAAGTATTAAAAGAGTATTCTCTGAATGAGGATAACTTTAGGATAGTGTTTGATGACAGTCTATCATGTGTGGTTTTGTTAGGGCGGGAGTTGACTCAGTTTGTGGACGTAGTGTGTAACATTGAATGGTTGAACCGGAGTGAGGAGCTGGTGGCACTGTACCGGAGGTTTGTGCTGGACCTGGTAACGGCACACACCTACCACTGCCCCCTCGTCATGATGCGGCTAATCAGCTTGTTCAAAGGTGAGCATATAAAAATATTAGTCAGTGTCTTAGGGGTGGACTTGCACAATTTGCGAAAACTAATTCTGGATAGATATTGCACAATTGAAGTTAACTTGACTTAACTTTCATGTGCAACATTTATGACTACAGACTTTTGGTGTACTGTGTACAACAAGAAAAGACTGTAATAGACAGCTGATTTCATTCAGACCAGTATGAAGCTCCCAAACCCCATCCTAAAACATAATAACTAATCCACACTAGTTTTATCTTGTTGATAAACATTATGCAATGTTGCTGAAACTGAATTTTTTTGATGCTAATTTATTTCACAATATTTTCCAATCACCTGATACTTAGCTTGACATAAAGAAAATGTTTTGAATATGAAAACATGTTGTGCCTACCCCAAATAATTTGAATTAAGCACCCTTGTTTATAAAACTTGCTAACTTCTGATGACTAATAGGAAGAAAACTTATTGTGCAGACCTTAAATGAATTGGCATAAGGTCAAGCAAATCATGATATAGAAAATGTTTTCTTTTTTAGGTGAAGGCGAAAACTGGGAAGAGAGTCCTCCATCAGATCTTTTGAATAAATGGTCTCACATACATGATATTATAGGACACATAGTAGCCATAATGCCGATGTAAGTATTTCAACTGTTTTATTATTTCACATTAGCTTAAAATTACAAGAAACTACTACCTAAAAGAAGCTTTAAAAAATAAATTAGAGAAAAAAAACTAGAATAATGCTGAGAAAAAAATAAAATTAATGATGTTTATCAACACTGAATATGTAAATTAGACAATTAAGTATCTATTTTACATCCTAATGTGTTACAAAACATCATCTGTGTTGTCAAACAGCAGTTGGTGTGTTCAGAATGTGTCCTTGACCTACTTAGCATTTTGATATAGAGATATGGTTTCAAGGGTTACCTGATGGCCTTCAGTGGTTTTGAGGGTTATCAAAATGGCCTGGGAGATTGACTGATATTATGATAACTTGGAAAGTAATTTTCATGGAAATTTCAAAATTTTGCGACTTCGTCAACGTTAATTTCAAAAATATTTATAGCCTGTAGCACTTACAAATAATGTAGCATTCGACTGGTGAAAGAATTCTCAAAAGCGGTTTAGTAGTTCCGTAGATTACCCTCTACATACAAACTTACAAACAAATTTTACCTCTTTATAATATTAGTATAGATAAATACAGGTAAATTCCCCAGACATGTATTACATATGTATTGTAAATGGGAAAACCACAAGTAAATTGTAAAAATAAAGATTTCTTATATATTGTGCAAGATACACTTGTGCAATATGTCAGTTACTGAGATTTAATTAGCTACGACGGTATAAATAAGGCTGTCAAACTTAGGTTTGACTGCCTTATTTATAAAACTTGCTAACCATATGCTTAGTTTAAATACTGATTAGCAGATTCTAAATTCAAATTCACCATAGACAATTTTGAAGTAAGAACCTGCTAGTCAAGTATTCATTCAAAGCATGCCTTAAATGTTTTAATGTGAAATGAAAAATGTATGGCATGTGCAAGTTTCACATTAAACCATACATTTTAAAAAACAAGGAAATAGCCACAAACCTTGGAGTAACCTTGATTAATTTTATGGGAATTTGCAACAATGCCTAATAATGTGAATTCAATTGTTTTGGCAAAATACTTCTTTCCCTCGATGGTCATGCTGTGATTCAGTATAAAAAAATTACAGGAAGATGGAGTGTCAGACTATTACTGACTAAAACCCACCCATGTTCCTTCATTAGCTCTTTGCCCAGGGCCACGGTAACTCTTTCAAAGGATTCTGCTACCCTGGATGTGTAGGCATCCTTACATATTAAATACCTATGTATAGTTGTGTAATTATGGACTGTGTTAATGTTTTCTTCTTTTGAAGTAAGAATGGTAATGCACAGTCTTCACTGGGCTTTTCTGAATTCTAGGGGTGGGGTGGATACGTACTTACATGAAAACAATCACAAGATATGGATCTGCAGAAAACGGTTCCACATGAAATAATGCTGTATTTGACAAAACCAAATGCATTGGTAAGAAAAAATTGTACATTAAGACTTGTACAAGTTTTGGAAAACAATATTTTCCAAAAGCTTTTTAAAACCGAAATTAGTTTATAAATATTTACAGCATTTACTGATTATGGAGTCATAATGATCTGCTCATATATGATTTAATGATTCAAATAAGTTTGATTATTAAACCATAAACTCAAAAATTTTGAATGGTCTCTTTTCAGAGATGAAAGAAACATAAATGTGTGTCCATAAAAAGTAAGTAAAGCTGTTCAAGAAAACTAGTTTTTTTTTATGGTTAAAATAACATTTCAGAAAAACTCCAGTATCTGTAGTGGTGTTTGGTGTATAATGTTATTTGACCACTGGTTGGAGAACTTGTTTGGAAATTCTCTCTATTGTTATCTTGAACAAATGAGATACTGGTGCTGATTCTCTTGTTGAATAACTAAACTAAAATTAGAGAACCGCTATCTTTTAATAAAAGGCAGTGCGAGAAACGGACGGCAATAGCTATGAACTAAGTTAGAGATGTCAAACTAGTTTAGGCCTTGCGCTTCACCGTGTTTAGCAACATGTTTTTACGTGTACCCTTAATTTGTATGGAAATATTGGTTCAACTAAATTGGACAGCTCTAATTTTCGTCTGTCCCTTTCTTGTTTTATTAGAGAGAAAAAGATAGCAATAGCCTAAATTAAGTTTAGTTTGTGCACAACAGAATCGGCACCAATATCTATCATGAACCCTAAATTATGAGCGAGTAAGAAAGGATTTCCAGAAAAAAATATTTAAGTTCCCTAATGAGTACTGTTTGGGTGATTCATATCCTTTACAAAATAACCCAGAAAGATAACAAATCGAAGTTCACACTGATAATGGATTATTATCACTTGTTATTGATGCTATAAAATATGCAATTTTGTTGGCTTGCTAGTTATCTAGCAAGCATTGTCATTTTATTGAGGTCAAAACCTTCAGAAAACATGATGATATAGTGCATGCACAGAACGCGAGTCCTTAGGAGGAGAGGAGCACTACAGAGGCAGTTGCACCTGGTGGACATTCACCGGCTACTACTCACTAAATAAACACTTCCGTGTAATGGAAAGACGCCTGCGCAGAGCATGCATGGAGACGGAGGAAACGGTTGCACATTGCTTCTTGATCGCGATCAAAACTATTATTACTAATCTATCGAAAACTTTGGAATTTCCATACATTTCGGATTTATCTTAAATATGACTTTGTCTGGGCCCCCTTTTTTTTTGTAGGGTGGCAAATCTTGCAACGACTTCTCCCGCTTTGGGTGGAGCGGTAGAGGGTGTCAGACTTTTACTGACTAAAACCCACCCTTGTTCCTTCAGTTGCCTGTGCCAAGGGCCGCGGTAACTCTCTTTCGAATTTATCCGTGACCCCAGGCAGGCATCGACTCTAACGGGCCCCGTCACGTACTGCTGACATCTCTTTGAGACGCGCGTGGAACACTACGCGCCGCCGAATCTCAGGCCTGGTCCTTTTCGGACGGCAATCTACCCATTACTCGTCGTCTGCAAGCCCGCGCGACTACGGTGGCCGGAGATCGGCTTGCGACCCCCGACACCCAGGGCGTCTCCTGCGACGGCTGCTAGGGGCGTGAGGGCTTCTTCGATGCGTCAGATTGAGGTGACAGATTCCCATTCCCTCTCGCTCCGTACCATGGCCTGGACCAGGGCCGGGCGCGAGAGGTAGCTGCCGCCGATCACCTCCACGAGGACATGGCGGTGCTCCGCCCAAGCAGGGCAGACCTCCACCGTGTCCTCTGGGCGTTCCACACAGTGGTGACACCCGGGCGTTTCTTCCCGCCTTATACGGCACAGGAACCTAACCTCCCGAAACAGCCGTGTCCGGTGAGGACCTGCGTCTGGCGAAAGGTGAAGACGCCGTGGCGCCTCACCAGCCACTCCTCAAAGAGGGGCCTACCGACGCAATTGTGGCGTGCCCAAGTCAAAGCCCCCTGGACTGTGTGCTTTACAAGTAGGACTATCTCCTGATGTAAGGTACAAAACTCATAGTTTTAGTAATGTGGCCCATATGAAAAGTCATAATGTAGAAAGATAACATAACTATCTTTTTCTTTTCCCGCGTGTTCGCTTTCGTAGTATATCCCATGAGATCCGTGAATTTTCCAGAACAAAAAGTATTTTATAGCCATTGACTTATATGTAGACGTAGAACGTGATAAATCTTGCGGTGGTAAAAACTCTCGATTTATTATTAATAGATCATTTCAAGTACAATAAATCTCACCTGATTTTTAACAATGTATTTGAGTGTTAAGAGTTATAATTTTACAGGATTTTTCATAAAGTAACGGTCTTTACAATTATCTGATGACATATATAAGAACAGGGCGAACTAGGCATTTTTCTGCCTGCGGGAAAACGCGCGGTCCAACCTGCATATTGGTATCTTCGAGAGCGGGTGTGTGCTGTTTTTTGTATAGTGAAGGCGTATCAGCAAACGTTCGGACCACTCTATCCTTACTAGTTAAATCTGTCTATGACACTCGCACTCTTATTTATAAAACTCGCTCACAGATACTTTGTTTAAATATTGATTAGCTGGTTCGAAATTCAAGATAACACACGTCTCATCCATGAGGCAGTTGTCCCACTGCCCGGCGAGGAAGCAACTAACTATCGGCTATTTTGACGCTCAAAAAACGTACAATAGATATACATTCCGTGTAAACAAAAGAGATGCATATACAATAAATAGTTGATCACTGACTGCTAACACTGCCGGAGAGGACTCGCTCCACAAGTTTGTCGCTGAGCGACATGATCTATCAAAGCTTACTCACTAAGCGACACTCGCTCAGCGATGCTCGTTTGGCGGTCAGAACTTACGCCGACAGACCAACCAGCGGTCATTTTTCTAAATAGCGCGTGCAGTGTAGCGCAGGACTAGCCGAGCCGCCCCGAGCGAGTGGTGCGCGAGTAATCGCTCGTCACACTCGAACACTTACACTGTGGTATAAAAATATAATTTCAAATATTCACCTATCAAATTACGAAGCAAATTGTCTAGAGTAACATATATTTTTTTTTAAGAAATAAGACTAGTAGTAAAGCAGTTAGTAAAGACTAGCATTACTAGTAGGCTAGTTGTAAAGTTATGTCTAAATGAATTAAGAAACCTTCACTATTTTGAAGATAATTTAATTATTTATATTTTAGTATACTTGTTGTTTTATGTATAATAAATCAATAATGCGTCTAATTTCGGACAGTGCTCCTTGATGGGCGAGTCCTAATTACTGGGTGGACGTACGACGCGTTACGTGAGCTCAGCACAGAACACGCAAGCTAACCACTCAAGGTAGTTGGCAGTTAATAGCGTCTTAATAGCCTGCTAATCAGTGTTTGAACTTAGGACATGTTTTTTTTAGAAATAAGGCCCTAAATTCAAAGGGTGTTTGTCCTTATTTATAAAATAAACTAAGCAATGGTTAGCAAGTTTTATAAATAACTGTGAAATTCTTCATAGAAATTTTTGAATTAGTATCAGTGTTTAAACCATGGAATAGAAAAAAAACAAGTGGAAGTGCCCACGCAGTTATCCGGCGCGTGTCACAATTATGTGGAATAAAAATATAAACTAAAAAAATAACAACCTTCGTCAGTTGTAATAAGTCTTAATGTTGTATGAACAACAAATAAGTTTTTCGTCAAAATTGAATTTATTGTTCATACAAAATGAATACTTAAAACAACTGACGAAGGTTGTTATTATTTTACATATTTTTCTACATAATTGTGATAGCTGCGTGGGCATTTCCACTTGTTTTTTTTCTATTCTGTGGTTATAACTTATCAAATGGTTAAAAAAATTATGAGGCCCACAATTGCTTGGCAACTGAACAGGACAAGTCTCTCTCAGTAAAAGTATTTGTTATTTATGTATTTCTTGTTCACAGGACCAGTGATCTTTTAATGCACATTGTGATGGAGCAGTTCCCTTACTACAAAGCTGGGTGTTACGTGAACAGGGCGTACATATACAATTTGATATGGATGAGTAAATACATCCCTTCGCTCCGAGAACAAATCATGATGGCTGTTATAAATAAGTAAGTGAATTTTATTTGTCAGGACAAAAAGAAAGAAAAAAAGAAGGACTCTCTTTACAATTATTATACAAATATTTTGCCTTGTTACAATTATTTTAAGAAATAAAAATTGTTTATTCTGCACAAACAAAACGCACATTAATGAAAAATAAGACTAAATAATATAAACATACAACGAAGTCAAAAGCCTCGTAGTCAATCATAAAAGTCTTTTGTTCATTGCCTGATGCCAGGGTCTGCCAACAACCAAAGACAATACACATTGCGTTACTCTACTTATGTAATCTGTGCTGTCATTTGCCAGTTTCGCACACTGGCACATGACAACAAACAAACCAACAAAACAAAAAGTTGTACAAATACAATCTTTTAATCGTAAAACTGATAACATAACAGCCCCCTTAGCCGAAATACATTTCTGTTAACGTTAACGCTTCGTGCAAAATGTATGGCAACGACGTTTTGCACGAAGCTTTAGACAGAGAACTGTCACGTGACTCACGCCCAGTAACGTCTTTGCCATACATTTTGCACGAAGCGTTAGCGTTAACGTTAACAGAAAAGTATTTTGTCTAAAGGCTCAGGTGTCTCTTACAAAGTTCCCACTACCAATAGACATGGTGTAAATATTAATAGTAATGACAACAGAGTAAAAAATAATAATACTATTTAGTCCTTATGTTAGACTAGCTGCGCCCCGCGGTTTTACCCGCCTAGACCGGAATAACAGGTAGCCTATATGTTGATCTAGGCTATAAGCAATCTACATACCGAATATCATTCAAATCGGTCCAGCCGTTTGAGCGTGAAGAAGTAACAAACATACGCACTCACAAACTTTCACATTTATAATATTAGTAGGATTATCAAAAAATATTGGACACGTATTTTTTGCTTTATCAAATTAATGACAAATTACAAAGATACAACGCATCAAAGTTCAGGAGTGGGGGCTTGTTACGTCACTTTTCAGTAAAAAGTGGTACAATTTTAACTTAAGTGTGACGTCATCCGAAATTTCAACCCACTGTATCGTCTCAATTATTTTTTAAGTGACAAAAGAGAAAATACGTGTCCAATATTTTTTGGTAATCTAACTGACGCACTAATTAGATTTTTAGTCGTCAACCCGATTCGTCAGTCAGTCACGTAGGAGGACAATTCATATTATCACTTACCTCTTTTTTTGTGGGTTGGGAAATCATCCAATGACTTCTCCGCTCTGGATGGAGCCGGAGGACGTATCAGAGTTTTACTGAATAAAACCCACCCCTGTTCCTTCAGTTGCTTGAGTGCTACGAGCCACAGGAACCCCTTTCCGATTTATCCGCGACCCCAGGCAGGCATCGGCCCTGAAGGGCCCCGTCAGGTATTACGCCTCCTCCTTCGCGAGCATTACTGCTTCGCAGAAGGAGGCGACTGCTTCCCATTTCCTCTTGCTCCGTACCATGGCCTGGATCAAGGCCGGGCGCGAGAGTTCGCTGCCGCCGATCGCCTCCACGAGGACACGGCGATGCTTCGCCCAAGCGGGCCAGAACTCCACTGTGTGCTCCACCGTTGTCCTCTGGGCGTTCCGCACAGTGGTGACAACCGGGCGTTTCCTCCCGCCTTATCCGACACAGGAACCTCCCGAAACAGACCTGTCCGGTGAGGACCTGCGTCAGGCGGAGTGTGAGAACACCGTGGCGCCTCTCCATCCACTCCTCAAAGAGGGGCCTTACCGCCGCAATTGTGGCATGCCCAGCGCTGGGTTGCGACAGTCGCTCTCTCCATGTCGCCATGAGATCCTGCCGGAGCTCTGTCCGCCTGACCGCGACGTATCGTGGCAGCGGAGTTACGTCTCGCCTCCTGAGACGACAAGGACTTTTGCCTCCAGATCCCATGGCGACAGTCCGGCAAGGAGGCTCGCCGCGTCACCGAAGGCCGTGCGGTATCCTCGGACTAGCCAATGGCCATGACCCTTTGGAACGCGTTCAACCGGCCATCACTAGCCTCTGCCAGCGGCTTCGCCCGCGTAGAATCAGTACATCCTCCATTATAAATTTAGCCTATGTTCTATTCCAGACAGAATAATCTATCTCTGCCAAATTTCATCCAGATCCGTTCAGCCGTTCTGGCGTGATTAAGTCAAACATCCGTCCAAACTTTCGCATTTATATTAGTAGGATAATTGAATTGAAGTAAAGTTGTGATTACGAAATGAATAATTAAATTACTAAAATAATTCTTCTTTATTTCCAGAATGATTCTTATGGATGTAAATATAGTAGAAAATTCAAAAACTAAGCCTCAAACAGAAACAATGTTTGATATGGAAATGGAGGATCGGGACGAAGTGTCTGAAACCCTGGACTATTGTATGTTAGAAGTTCTGAAGTGGTTGGAAGATGAGAGGGATCCTACGATGAACATACTCTGCAATGTGTTCGACAGGATTATACTACCTACTTATGGGATTAGGTAAGTAACGGAACTTTCATAAGAAGTCCTGTTTGAACAAACAAATTTTAAATCAAATCTAATATTTATTTGCAAAACATGGGTTAATAGGATGGTATCATGGTACATAATATGTTAGGGTAACATTTTATTTGTACAGTTTCCTCATTTTAACCATTACTGGTATGTAAAACTTAAGGGCCGACCTCCACATAAGTGGGGCCCTCATTGAATAAAAATTCGTATCTTAGCATAAATAATAAATATTAAAGAATCCTATGTTGCGTTTGTTACAAATAGGATAAGGTATTTTTACATTGTTGTGTTAAAACAGGACTCAAAGTGTTTCGTAACCAAAGTAGTAGGCAAAAGTGTCAAAAACGGCCGTTTTTGGTACTCTTGCCTACTACTTTGGATACGAAACGTTTTGAGTATTGTTTTAACCACGTAAAAATACCTTATCCTCTTTGTAACAAACGCAACATAGGATTCTATAATCTTTATTTTCTACGCTTTGCTACAGTTTTTTATTCAATGAGGGCGCCACTTGGCGGATATATACGCCTTAACATAAACGTGAGATAGTGGTCAAACTCAAACGCGTGCCTATCAACAATAATAATAAAAAAAAACTTACTTTTGTAAACAATGGTGTGCAAGATGTTAATGAATCTACATTACAAAGTGCGCGAATGCACTGCTTTTGAGCCAGCAGTATGTCCATTATTTTGTCTTTCAATAACCAATTAGATAAGACTAACAAAATATGTAAATATTTGACATGATAACACAATTTCATAAAGAGTTTAAAATTATTCTTCTTCTTCACTCCACACTAATCTTCCAGGCTTCGTTAAATAAAGGCTTTTCGCCTTTTTTAAGAGGCAGGATGAATATCCAGGGTTAGGCTGATAGTAATGACAGTATTGTTACGAGCTGGGTATGGGATAAATTATTTTACACCAATTAATTAACCAACAACTTATTTAAACAAACACTAATTCACTAATAATCACTATTCTCTTGGTAATCACTTGTATTCGCATCCGTTCGCATCCGTAGTCGAAAACAGACTGACTCACTCGCCCGCCGTCCGGCCTATTTATACGGTCATGGAAGTTTCCAGAACATTGGCGAACTATTCTATAGTGGAATATTCTAGAAACATCTATGAACTTCTATACAGTGCCACAATGGAATGTTCTCGAACCTAGTGGAAACTTCGACCACATTCTCGAACGTTCCAGAGTAATACGGTCGACGTAACAGTTGCCGGCAATGACGAATCGTGGGAAATTCAACTTTAAAAAACTAGTATTAATGTACAGTAAAGTAAGGCCAACTAGCAGCGATACGAAAGGTCATTAACCTAAAGAACAACTGTGGCGTTGACAATCTAATATTTATCTCTTTCCATCTTGTGCCTTTGTCGTAATGTCTCGTTCTCCCGGCAAAAACATGACAACGTTAAGACGGGTTCGCCAACATTCGGGCGGCCATTTTATCGCCCATTTTCGCATGGGTTTTGTTTACATTTGGTATCGCTTCTCGTTGGCCGTACTTTAGTAGTATTAATTGCCTAGTAGTACTAGTGTACTTTAAAAGTAGTGTATTAAAGTTGAATTTCCCACGATTCGTCATTGGCGGCCACAGTCTGTCATTATTATCAGCCTAACGCTTGGAGATTCACCCGGCAGCAGTTGGCCCTTCGATTTTGTCTCCATAAAATATTTTTTTGTACCTCAATACTTAAGTATTTGAATGTAAATGTATGTACAAAGAAACATTTAGAAATTAAACGAACTCTTTCTTCTCACAGGCACGTCCAATTCCTCCTACTCTACACAATATCCATAAACCAGCAATGCGCGGATCGCGTCTTAAACAGCTTATGGATAGTAGCAGCTGGCTTACAAGGCCTGGGCTCTGGAGCCCTAACCACACGACGAACGGCAGCTAGCCATTTAGCAGGCCTTCTCGCCAGATGCGTTAGAGTACCCAACACAAGACTAATAAAATACTTGAAGAACATGGCGGAATGGTGTCATGCCTATATCTCGGCGACGCAAGAGTCGACGACGGCGAGCGATAATTTGAAAGCCCATGGAGCGTTTCATGCGATCTGCCATGCAGTTTTCTACCTTGTTGCGTTTAAGCATCATTTGCTGTTTATGAATAAAGAAAGTGAGTATTGTTTTGTTTATACTATACTAGGGGCCTGCCCTAACTTCGCACAGGTACAATACACCTAAACCTTCCTCATGACTCACTCTGTCTATATTGGTTAAAACCACATGTGAACCCGTTCAGTAGTTTTTGAGTTTATCGCGAACAAACAGACAGACGCGGCGTAGCACTTTGTTTTATAATATGTAGTGATACTGATCTGTTTTGCTGTATGATCCACGTGATTAATTACGGTCCATAAATCTATACTAATATTATAAAGAGGTCAAGTTTGTGAGGTTGTAGGGGGTAATCTCTAGATCTACTGAACCGATTTTGAAAATTCATTTACCAATAGAAAGCCACGTTATTTGTGAGCGTCATAGGCTATAAATTTGAAATCCACGCGGACGAAGTCGCGGGCGAAGTGCTAGTACGTTAGAAAAACGACTACAAATGGGGATTCCCATATGTGTGGTCGCGTTTCTAACGATGTTGTAGTTTTTGAAGAAAAAGTTACCCAAGTGTAAAAGGAACATTCATTAATAATGTTACGAGCTGGGTATGGGTTAAATTATTTTACACCGATTGATTAACCCAATCATCATTCTCCTGCCCTTATCCCAATTTATTTGGGGTCGGCGCAACATGTCTTTTTCTTCCATACTCTTCTATTAGTCGTCATCTCTGTAGTCACCCCCTTTTTACCCATATCCTCTTTCACACAGTCCAACCATCTTTTCTTTGGCCTTCCCCTACTCTTATAGCCATCCACATCCATACACAAGACTTTCCTCACGACATTTTCTTCATTCCTCCGCATCACATGCCCATACCACGACAACCGATTTCCACACAATTTTTCAGTCAGCGGTGCCACTTTCAGACTTCCTCTTATATACTCATTCCTAATTCTATCCATGCGCGTAACACCACACATCGCTCTTAGCATTCTCATCTCAGCTACATGCAATTGCTTAACCCAATATACTTTATTAATTTGAACAGTTTCTTTGCACAATCACTAATTCTCTAATGATCACTATTCTCTTCGTAATCGCTTCCGTTCGCATCCGTAGTCCAAAACAGACTGACTCACTCGTTTCTTTACACAAACACTAATTCTCTAATGATCACTATTCTCTTCGTAATCGCTTCCGTTCGCATCCTTAGTCCAAAACAGACTGACTCACTCGTTTCTTTACACAAACACTAATTCTCTAATGATCACTATTCTCTTCGTAATCGCTTCCGTTCGCATCCTTAGTCCAAAACAGACTGACTCACTCGTTTCTTTACACAAACACTAATTCTCTAATGATCACTATTCTCTTCGTAATCGCTTCCGTTCGCATCCTTAGTCCAAAACAGACTGACTCACTCGTTTCTTTACACAAACACTAATTCTCTAATGATCATTGTTCTCTTCGTAATCGCTTCCGTTCGCATCCGTAGTCGAAAACAGACTGACTCACTCGTTTCTTTACACAAACACTAATTCTCTAATGATCACTATTTTCTTCGTAATCGCTTCCGTTCGCATCCGTAGTCCAAAACAGACTGACTCACTCGTTTCTTTACACAAACACTAATTCTCTAATGATCACTATTTTCTTCGTAACGCTTCGCCGTAGTCGAAAACAGACTGACTCACTCGCCGCCCGCCCGGCCTGTTTATACAATCATAGAAGTTTCCAGAACATTGTCCAACTAGCCTATAGTGGAATGTTTTCGAGCGTAGTGGAATCGTCTGGAAACTTCGACCACATTCTCGTAATACGGTCGACGTAAAAATAATTCCCTTTCACATCAATGTCTGAAACATTAGTTTTTTAGCCACATTAAGCTCAGCATTTTAGTTTGTATTACGAAAACTATGCATAGGTAACCTAGCTTGCTTGAACTCAATACCCATGGCAATAATTTATGAAGCGACATGTATGACGCCACATACGAACTTTGTTTTTTTTTTGAGGTTGGAAATCATCCAATGATTGCTCTCGCTCTGGGTGGGGCGGGAGGGCGTGTCAGACTCTTACTGACTAAAACCCAACCTTGTTCCTTCCCTGCCTGAGTGCCCAGGGGTGCGGTAACTAATTTTCAGAATTTATCCGCTACCCCTAGGCATGCAGGCACCGGCCATGTTGGGCGCCGTCAGTGGTGGCTGACAGTCATCTCTTTGAGGCGCGCGTGGAACACTACGCGCCGTCGACTCACGGGCCTGGTGCTGATCGGACGGCGAGCTGCTCGCCGTGCTCAGGCCCGGGTCTACGGTGGCCGGAGATCGTCTCGCGACGTCCTACGCCCACGCCACATACGAACTTAAGGCGCTGATAATACTACTTTTAATGGTTATTAATTGAATATCACGTCTGAACGACTAGTTTATGAACTATGTTACTAACAATTGGGCCTAGTTGCCATAAATAAACAAATATTATTATTATATGTTACTCTAGACAATTTCCGTCGTAATTTGATATGTGAATATTTGAAATTATATTTTTTATAACGTAGTGTAATTAATTTGTAAAGTTATATCCAACGCGGACAAAAAATTGAAAATCACGCAAAAACTATAAAGCGTATTTTTATGAAACCTTCACCATTTTAAAGATTATTTATATTTTAGTATACGTGTTTTAGTAATCTGTCTGGTCGAAGGATCCTTCCTTTTCAATGGAGGTTTGTGGGACTTAAACGCTGTCTGCATACCTCCAAAAATTGCAATCTTTTCACACAATATTAATTTATGAATTCCAACCTTTTCTCTTGCAGACGTAAACTTTGTGGAATCCCTGAACCTGCCCCGCCTGGTGACGTGCGCACTGAACCCGCTGCGCAGCTGCCCGCCGCAGGTCACGCGCGCCTTCTCGTCCATCACGCGCTCGCACCAGGTCGTGTACTGCCAGGGCATCATCGAGAAGAACGCGAGGCACACGCTGCAGTCCACGGCGGTGCAGCAGTTTGACGAGTGGTTTCCTTATGATCCTTATAATTTACCTATGTAAGTACCTGTGATTTTTGAAGTTATACTTCTTTTGGCGCGTTAGGGAAAAATGAGAGTAAATTTTTACGATCCGCGCGCACACCGTCACAAAAAACCGACACCCTGAAGTTAGCTAGAACCGACACCCTGAAGTTAGCTAGAGCCGACACCCTGAAGTTAGCTATAGTCTGTGGTTCATGAAGAATGATTGTTTTCCTTTTGTAAACTTTGTGACAGTTTGGTTTTTTATCTTGTTACGCCAAAGAAATATAACTTCTTACGTGCGTACATAAGTACACACACACTTTTTTTTAACCATAGTGCACTATCCCTTTTTTCACAATTTTAATCGGTGGACGGCTGTTTTTCAATAATTACCAAAGCAAAAATATTACTAATTAAAATAGATTTATATTCATGGGATAAGCGTAGGCATTACATGGGCGATATACCCACTAGGTAAAAACATTGGTATAGAGTTTTTAGGTTGAGCATTTTTGAAGTTATACTTCTTTAGGTGCGTTATGAAAAAATGATGAGAGTGAAATTTTAAGATGCGCGCGCATCACTGTCACACAAAATTCACAGGTTGAAGTTAGCTAGAACCGACACCCTGAAGTTAGCGGTGGTCTGTGGTTCATGAAGAATGATTGTTTTCCTTTTGTAAACTTTGTGACACAGTTTGGTTTTTTATCTTGTTACGCCAAAGAAGTATAACTTCTTACGTGCGTACACACAAGTACACACACACTTTTTTATATCTTTTTTTATTGAAATATTTAAAAATATAATTTGATATGTTTAGACAAATGAATAAGCGAAATATTAATAATATTGTTCAGGCAGGGGTCTTTACATAGTTCTTGGTAACCAGCCTCTTAAGCCTCGCAAAACCATAGTCCGATATCTTTACGCCTCGATGCCTCTACGCCTGGCTTCGGCCCCTCGTACGCCTTCCAAAGGTCCGGGACCTCAGGGTACCGAGAAATCAGTGATTATTTCTCACCACTAGCCAAAAAATACACAACACTCGATGCACACTTAGAATAACCATTTTCGTTATTTGTTCACAGATCCGGTAAAGTAATATGGCCATTATGCATAGACTATAAAGACTGGCAAAAGCATGGCGATGACGAAACCCAGTACTCATCAATGAAGAGGAAATTGGAAGAAGACGACGATTATTTAGTGATGGCTAGTCCCACACAGCGACTGGCCAGCTCACTGTCTAACGGCATCTCTCCTGGGTTTAGAACAAGTGAAAATGTATTTATGTAGGGCTTTACCTATTGACAAAAAAACCGGTGTTCAAGTGCGAGTTTGACTTGCACATGAAGGGTTCCGTACGATTTTATTATTTGTTGTTATACCGGCAACAGAAATTCACATTCTGTGCAAAATTTCAACTGTCTACTTATAACGGATCATGAGATACAGCCCGCTGACAGACAGACGGATAGCGGAGGTTTAGTAACAGGGTCCCGTTAGTTACCCTTCGGGTACGGAACCCTAAAAAATCTAACCATAAAATATGATTACTTTAAATACTGATTATCTTATTCTTAAATCGATTTTTCTACAGAGAATTTGAATTTAGAATCTGCTGATCAGTATTTGAACTAATCAAATGGTTAAAAAATATATATAATTATTTTTTAAATGGTTAAAAAATATATATAATTATTTATATATTTTTTAACCATTTAGCCAACCATAAGGCCGGCTAACTATTGTAAATAGTATAAAGGAAAAAATATTAAGAATATTAATGAAGAAAAAAATTACTCCTGCCTAGTTACTAGTTGATAGTGACGAATTTCTGATTTTATTTTTAAGCTATTATTCTGTGTCAGATATAAAATTGTTACATAGTAAGATACTTCACCATTAAACTATACTAGTAAGTTGTTACAAGTAGCGGCACAAAACTTTAGCGCTGACCGTTATTGCGCAGAAGTAAAAATTAAGGTACCTGAGGAGGCTAGCGGGATGAAGGGCGAGCGTGCGTAGCGCCGATTGGCTCTCCAGTCGCATTCTGTTCCCCGCGCGCCACCCGCGCCACCCACCCATGCGCAGCAATTATCGTTCAGCGCTAGACTTACGTGCCGCTACTTGTAACAAAGAACGTCTATAATTTTGAAATTATTTTGTATTAGTTTTCCATGAAGTTTGATGTGACAAATAACGCCTAGTTACTAGTCTTTAGTGACGAATTTCTGATTTAATTTTAAGCAATTATTCTGTGTCAGATATAAAATTGTTACATAGAAAGATACTCTTAAAGTTGTTTACAAATAACGTCTATAATTTTGAAATTATTTTGTTTTAGTTTTGCATGGAGCTTGTGACAAATAACTTGCTATAGGGAAATCAAATAATCTGATGTGTTTTATTTCTTAGTTATAAGATTCACTATCCCATGAGTTATTGAATTAATGCACAAATCTTCCTATACATTTTAAAACCAATAAGTAGCGACTATTTAAACAACCTATCGTAAACCAGTTACTGCTTAAATAGATGTTTTATTTTATAAGAAGATTATTAGATTTTATAGGCCTCTGTAAGTAGATACAAATAGATTTTATATTTTGGTAACTAGTACAATTTGTCTGATTGTTATGTATTTTGTTTGACATAGTTTAAACGACTGATGTACATTTTTGCAATGCATAAGCTTACGTACTACAAAATAAAATTTATTTATTGAATAATGTTTATTATTTTGGTATTTTCATTTCTTTTTCTTAGCGTTTAGATGAAAAATATACTCATCCCCACTAAAGTTAAGCTTGCTTTTTTCATGGCCCAATATTGACCTACGGTAACACAGTTTGAGGACGTAGTTATTTATAGGTCCTCACGTGTGCAGGTGACTAGCATGCGGGGCAAGATGAAAATATAAACATTTTCACTGACACACTTCGATATTAATATACAAAGGTCCATACATGAACTCCTCCCTTTATCTATGGGGATGGGCAAGGTGGCTGTTACGATCAAAATAAGTATTTAAATAATCGAAACTTCAAAATTTTGGCCATTCACAGCCGGTTGCGAGTAATAAATAAGTACCTGATCTTTCTGAAGAACATCGACAACTGGTGACCTCATGTTCGAGTATGGCAGCCATGAGGCCTGAACCCATTATGCCACTCCGTTTCGGATACCTACGCAATCTGGTAAAGGAAAACTTTAGAAACCAACATAACAAACTATGGGTCGACCATGGTAAGAGTAGGCAGGCCAAAGAGGCACTTCCCTCTACCGAAGGCCGCTTTACGAAACAGGCCCTACGACTGACCAAACTTCAGTTGCGTGAAGACACGGCCGTTACAACTGGCCACGGGTCCTAAGCACCTCTCTGTCATATAAGTAACTGACAGCCCACTCTGTAGAGCCTGCATGGAAGAGGACGAGACAGTAGCTAATCTGCTTCTAAGCTGTCCAGTGTTCGCTGGATACAGGGCAGTGATCCGGAAAAGCAGGTACTCTCCGTGAGATCAGTAATACCAAGGTGCTGCTGGCCTTTGAAGTGGATCGGATGGAAAGTTGAGGTGGATCGAATGACCTACTCTTGTCCCACCCATACGCAAAATACGCGCTTTTGGACATGGTAGTTTCGAACACCAGCAAGACGTACAATACAAGGTCTGTGTATGTCAACTAACGGCGTTCCCACTCAAATCTCTCTTGTAGTCTTGTTTTATTCAGAGTTTTCATTCATCCGCTCAACTTTTGTTGTTGCTCCACATTATGAATTATTCCTGTATCGTAGGTGCGTTCACCAACATGTAAACTCACATACACAAGACACCCAGACCCGGAACAAATATCTGTAGGCCATAAAAACAATTGTTCCGTGCGGAGATCGAACCCGCGACACCACTGCGCCAACCGTGCCGTCGACTACTAGATGAGGAGGAGGACTATAACTATCTTTGCATTTTGATTTAGCAAAATGTTTTCAAATTTTGCCAGTACATCTTGATATCCATATTAATGAAGGGGTTATAGTCATAAGAGAAAAGATATTTCTGTGTTAAAAGCTAAATTTATTCACAACAACCTGCACACAAACCACAAAGGTAACGGTTAATATTTTGAACTATGAGTATTAATAAGTTTGCACGCCATCTTGATATTGTGTACATAAAAGCGATTCGTTGATTACTTCCATAGATTTAACAAACACATAAATGAACACACTGATGGTACAAGGCTTAAAACTATTTGTATACAAGACAACATTGTCAAAAGCTAATCTTTAAATCACAAAAATACAATAATTCCTTTCTAATATCAACTCGATAGACAAATTCTCATTAAAGTTATCGAAATTTTCTATCTCTCAAACTATCGTGACAACATTTCACTTAAAAGCTAACATTGAAATATAGTAATACCTTATAAATAAATCACATGTAACGTGTTACCGTCGAAACTAGCAATATTTGCAAAAAATACTATACTAATTATTATTTGACGCTACTGTGATACTCTCTCTTCGTCAACTTTCAAGAAAGTTGAGGACTAGTTACTAGATAATGGTGTTGATTCTGTTGTGCACAAACTAAACTTAATTTAGGCTAATGCTATCTTTTTCTCTCTAATAAAACAAGAAAGAGACAGACGTAAATTAGAGCTGTCAAATTTAGTTTGAACTAATACTTTCATACAAATTAAGGGTACACGTAAAAACATGTTGTCTAAAAACACGGCGAAACGCAAGGCGTAAACTAGTTTGACATCTCTAACTTAGTTCATAGCTATAGCCGTCCTTTTCTCGCACTGCCTTTTAGTAAAAGATAGCAATTCTCTAATTTTAGTTTAGTTATTGAACAAGAGAATCCGCACCACTATTAAATTATTTTACAACATGTAAAAGCTAGGGTGCAATACATTTCTAATTGATCATCTGAAAAAAATTATTAAATTCACAAATTGATGCACAGTTAAGTATTATTAAGTACCCTTGTTTTTGACTATACGTAATAATGTCCAGCAACACGCCTCAGCTCCTCACGGGTACAAATTATACACACACCGACGCCTTTTTAGCCGCTTTTAGACGCTTTATCTCGCATCGAGGGCCAGTATCCTTTTTTTTTTTTTTTGTGATGTGGGATGTCATCCAATGACATCTCCCGCTCTGGGTGGAGCGGGAGGACGTGTCAGACTCTTACTGACTAAAACCCACCCCTGTTCCTTCCCTGCCTGAGTGCCCAGGGGTGCGGTACTCATGTTGGGGCCAGTATCCTGTCTTTATTCGGATAACGCTATCAATTTCATTGGTGCTAAATACTAAAACATTCCTCGTTTAACGCTCTTTCTATTAGTGAATACCGTAGCGTTGGTTTAGAAGTTAGCAGAGAAACAGACTGACGCAGAAAGCGAGTTAATAATTAATATCAGTATTTGTTCTGTAATAATAGCTGTTCATCAATCAATCAATAAGTTTTCTAATAACAGCTTGGCAAAGACCCAAATTGTACCACCATATCACAAGAAAATGACACATAATTTAATAATGAGACCATACAAAAAGCAAGAGCTTGAGATTACGAAACTCCTAAATATAATCTTCACAGTAGGGCCTGCTTGCTACATAATAAATAATTAAGGCATTACGACTTTAAATTAATGTCATTTTATCTCTTCTTATGGTAAGGATGCCGTCTTCTAAATGACGAAACAGACTTGTTCTGTGGTTGATATTGCTTAGTTTGATACTGCGTAATGATTGGGGTCTCATTTGCAGCTAATTTGTTGATGACAAAGTCATCTCCCGCCTTCATGTTTTCCATCATTTTGAGTTTGGCTTCAATGGACTGGATAGCAGTCTTTTTGCTGAGTTTCAGTTCTGGTTTTGCACCTGCTAGAACTGCTATTCCTAGTTCTGGTTTGGGTTTCTCTTGTTCATCCTGGAAATAGAAAGACTCAAATCAATATGTGTAAATGTTATAATAGCAAAACAATAAATAGATTTTTGGTATTAAAAAGAGAATTATGGCAACATTACAACGATTTTTTTATCTATTATAGGCACGCGCTTGACCGCTATCTTACCTGATGGTAAGCGATGATGTGGTCGAAGATGAGGCACGCTTGCCTAGAAGTAACCTATTCACTCTTGACTTAAAGACTCCCAGGTTATAGGTATCAGGAAACACAGACTCTGGCAGGGACTCCATAGCTGTACGCACAACGAATGTGTTCGCAAAACGTTTTGTTCGTGGGTGGGATGTCCACCATGTACCGGTGGCGCATCGCCGTACGTCTAGTGGTCCGATGATGGAACGGGCTTGGTGGGATTAAACTATGCAATTCCGTCGCACACTCTCCAAAATGCAACCGATAGAAAACAGACAGGCTAGCTAGCAACTCTGCGTCGATGCTCAAGACTCTGGAGCCTCGACTCGACGAGCCTATCGTTGCCGATGATCCTCTTGGCTCGTTTCTCAATGGACTCAAGTGCATCAAGCTGGTGTCTGGTAAGCTGATATCCATCCCAAAGATGAAAGCAGTACTCCATACACGATCGAACTTGCGCTTGATAAAGTTTGAGCAGCTGTTCTCACCTATGCCCCAACTTTTTAGCAGCCAGTTGAGCCTTTTCTTTGATATATATGGCCCAAAGTTGAGGGTGGATGTTAACGTGACACCAAGAAAATCAAGATAATCGGTTATCGGCACGGTTACACTTCGGAAAAATGGAGCCGGGTAGAAAAGGTTTCTTTTAGCGGAGAAAAGACCCGCCTGGGTTTTAGCAGCATTGAACCTGACCAGATTGGCATCGCCCCATTGAGAGACAGCCTGTAAGGACAAGTTCAAGCGCTCAACCATAGCCTCTCGGAGAGACCGGACCTGAGACCCACTAGTCTGACTAGACTCGTGCGTTGGCGACGACGGCAACAGTGCTGTCGTCTGCATACCCAAAGGTACCGGGTTAAAGCAGATCATTAATATGCAGCAAGAACAATGTTGCCGAAAGCACTGACCCCTGAGGAAACCCGACATTAGTAGTCAGGAGTCCGGACGAGCACACATCAATGACCACTCGAATAGACCGATCCCTCAAGAAATTGCAATCCAATCACACAATCCGGCGGGTAGACCGAAGGAAGGTTACCAATAAGGCTATCGTGCCAGACCCTGTCAAAGACCTTTGAGATGTCAAGGGAAACCACAAGTGCTTCCCCATGTTTCTCGATGGCCTCACTCCAGATGTGAATGGCATACGCAAGAAGATCCCCAATTGACCGATTTCGGCGAGTCGAATAGTGTCGATCACTGAGGATATCGTTAGCTTCTAGGTATGCCAGGAGCGCACCATTCAGTACACGTTGAACCGAGATGGGTCTGTAATTGGCTGGGTCAGCTCGGCTACCCTTCCTGGGCACGGACTGCACGTTAGCTTGCTTCCAAGCCATCGGCACCTTTCCAGACCGGAAACGAAAAAATTCTGCGATGATAGGACAAACGAAAGGCGAAATAGGCGTGTCAAGATCGGAGACAACTCAGGCGAACAAGTTCTCAGGACAATTGCAGGTATCCCGTCGGGGCCACTAACCTCGTTCACGTCTAGGTTACGCAGTACGCTACGGACGTCCTTCTGATGAATGCGAATGTCCGACATAATCGACCCGCATCCATCAGGAGAACCAGGGAGGTTCGCGCCACCAGGATCAGGAGGTAGTGAGGGGCGGCAGAAGTTCGATTCAACCGACTTAGCCAGAGACCAAAACGCCTTACTACCAGCTGGATATGAATCAAGTTTGTTCCCAATTCGGCTAATGTGATCAAACCGAGCCCTCTGCAACACCTTCTTGCAGGACTTGGCCGCCCTGTTGAAGGCTCTCTTCTTCTGACTGACGTCATTTGCTTTGCGTCTCTCGTCCAGCATGGTCTTGGTATGGGAAGAGCCACTCCTAATGGTGGGCGTTAAAGTCCCCCGGGCAGAAGGGTACCGCTGCTGAGCCATCTGCCGCCTCACTGAGGTGTTGTGTGAGCCCAGTTGTCTCCAAATCATCGCTGTGCGAACCGTAGACGGGGACGTAGAACTAATTTCATTATGCAGATCAATGCAATTATCAATAACTAGCTGCACCCGGCGGCATGTGTTGCTATGCCAAGTTTTTTTTACATAGATTTTTTGGGCCAGGACACACTGACAAATTTTCATCACAATCTGATGAATGGTTTCAGAGTCTATATCCGACATAGTAGGTAGAAACAATTTATTATTTATTTATGGAATCTATATTATATATATATACACACTCACACACACACACACACACACTCACACACACACACACTACATACTTTTTTATGGCTGGCTGTATTGAGTATTACTTATAATTAATTCAGTATTGATAAATAACCAACTCACAGTGTTCTTCGCGAATTTGACACTCATCCTTTTTGTTCCAAGCATCTGGCCGTTCAGAGAGTTCATGGCTTTGATAGCATCCTGCCTCAGCTTATACGTAACAAAGGCAAAGCCCCGTGGCTGTCCCGTGTTGGGACCACTTCGATGAAACAGCATGTCAAACTTCTCGATGTTTCCATACACACGGACCATTTTCAGTAGTTGATACCGGTAATGAGAAAAGGTAGTTTGTTAAAAACAATGTTCTTGTCCTTCAAAAACTCTACTTTTGGTCAATGGGTGGTTTACTATTGATACTTCTCAGTAACAATTAACATACATTTTAAACTTAGCATGAAACTTCACATAAATAATTAGCATGTTTTAGAAAACCTAAAAGTGCATGATCAAATAGAAGCCATTGATAATGTTTGATTATTTTTTTACTGATTTGATAGTAAATAAAGGTTTAAAGATAAAATAATCATACTCATTAACTCTGGTGTCAAGATTCCCGATCCAGATTCGCTTGTCGGACACTTCTCCATGTTGAAAAGGCTCGAGATGTAAAGGCACCTGAAAAAGGAGGTCAAGTATTGATCGATATGTAGACCTTAATTACATACATGGAACCAATTTTTATTTATGTGATGTTAATGAAAAGGGCGCTCAAGTGTAAAAGTAGAGTAAGACTTACTGTATTTACTTCAAAATAGAAACGAAATGAAAAATAGTCAACATACCGTAGCGTCCTCCATGGTTTTGGTACTCGAAAATGCAGAAATCAACACACAAAACTAATATTACATGTACACGATGGAAATCTTAACATCATAAAATATCCATTACTTCTACAGCAAAACACAATCTGCGACAGTTAGAAATCAGTTTTAGCACCTCCACAAAAATCGAAACGATGCGATGCGATGCGCGAAGACGCGAACCGCGATCGGAACTTCAGGTTTCACTTTCAGGTAATTTAATTGTCAGATTTGACACTGACACTGATAGTAGAATGTTTTTTTTTCTTTTATTTACCCCAAAGGCTGGCTATAGTCCTTTAACCATATTACCTAGCCCTACGTAGTCATCAGTAGTGCATTTTTTTTTCATTAGAATGGAGATGTAACACATTCTAATGTTTTTTGGAGTATTTGGCAACAAATGTGTTAAGTCAGCCTTCTCGGCAAACTTCGCTGAGGTAATCAATACTACAATAAAATTCATCGTTCATTCAATTCATTGCAGATTTCCTGAGGGATCGGTCTATCCGAGTAGTCATAGATGACTGCTCGTCCGGACTGCTGGCTATTAATGACGGTGTTCCTCAGGGGTCGGTGCTCTCGGCAACATTGTTTTTGCTGCATATTAACGATCTGCTAAAACCCGGTACCTTAGGGTATGCAGACGACAGCACTGTTGCCGAGAGATAGAGATAGAGCCGTGTCTGACGCACGAGCTAGTGGGTCTCAGGTCCGGTCTCTCCAAGAGGCTATGGTTGGGCGCTTGAACTTGTCCTTACAGGCTGTCTCAGAATGGGGCGATGCCAATCTGGTCAAGTTCAATGCTGCTAAGACCCAGGCGTGTCTTTTTTCCGCTAAGAGGAGCCAATTTCACCCGGCTCCATCTTTCCGAGGTGTGACCGTGAACCGACCAACTTGATCTTCTTGGTGTTACTTTGACATCTACCCTCAATTTTGGTCCCTTCATAGAGGCAAAGGCTCAAGTGGCTGCCAAAAAGTTGGGGATCCTCGCAAAGGTGAGACGGTACTTTACGCCGGAACAGCTGCTCCAACTGTATCAAGCGCAAGTTCGACCGTGTATGGAGTACTGTTCTCATCTTTGGGACGGATCTGCTAGATACCAGCTTGATGCACTTGAGTCCATTAAGAAACGAGCCAAGAGGATCATCGGCAATGATAGGCTCGTTGAGTCGAAACTCCAAAGTCTAGAACATAGACGCCGAGTTGCTAGCCTGTCGGTTTTCTATCGGTTACATTTTGGGGAGTGTGCGACGGAATTGCATAATTTGATTCCGCCAAGCCCGTTTCATCAACGGACCACAAGACGTACGGCGAAGTGTCACTGGTTCATGTTGGACATCCCATCCATACGCACAAAGCGTTTTGAGAAAACATTCATTGTGCGTACAGCTAGGGAGTGGAATTCCCTACCAGAGTCTGTGTTTCCTGATAGCTACAACCTGGGAGTCTTTAAGTCAAGAGTGAATAGGTTACTTCTAGGCAAGCGTGCTCTATCTTCGACCACATCATCGCTTACCATCAGGTGAGATGGTGGTCAAACGCGTGCCTATCAATAATAATAATAAAAAAAAAGGATTCAGTATTTTTATAATTTTGAGAAGCCGGATGTTGTATCCGAGGCGTGTGAACAGTCAGATGTTAGGAACGATGATAATGATGCATATTTATTTTCTAGCTCAATAATCGAAACAAATCAACAAATTGAGTTGGAGGATGAATATGACGATGATGACCAGAGCTGCGTTGAGGCCAGTCCAGTCGATGTGCAAAACTATGGAAAGTGCGGCCTAGGCGATGATGGCCGAAGCTGCGATGATAGCAGCCAAGTTGAGGATGAGGTAAAGAAAGATTACGTGGATGAAAAGACACAAGCGGGTCAGTCCTTTCCGATTAGTCTTTTAAATAATATTTCAGAAATCCAGGAAGCGACTTTATTAGAAGAAAAACATAGCGAGCTCGAGTCGTACGAGAATTGTATTCATTTAGATGTGGTGTCGGCTGATGTCGTCGGGATGGAAAGCTGCGAGATGGAGGTTCCGTCGGAGACACGTGTTTTTCGTGACGTCGATTGAGAAGATAATGTTGTTCATATATAGTATGTTTCGGCTGACGTTTGCGAGCAAGAGAACTCTGAGATGAAGATAGAGTCGGAACAGCGCTGCATGCCAGGAGAAGCGATGCAGGTTCCTTCTATCATTATTCCGCTAGGTGATAGTCCAGTGGATATCTTCCTGGGTGAAAACTGCAACATAAATGCCACTTCGCAACGTCACAGCATTCCATAGCAAGCGGAACGACATTTTTCCGGAATTTTCCGGAGGAGGAGTTCTGTACCCTCCTGAGTTTTGCTAAGAGGGATGGCATCCATTTCTTTGTTAAAAATAAATTTATTTTTGTGTCTATTTTATTTATTCTGGCTGACGTGTGTTTTATTTAATTTATCTTGAATGCTTTTTTCTCTTCGCGTCTTGATCCATGGTTTCACCCAAAGCTTTTTCTTGTTTCATTATTTTCTTTTTGAATAATAATCTAGTGATACTAGCAGCACGTAAAGTTGCTCCACGATCCTCCATTTTCTCAGTATACGTAAAATCTTAAACAAAGATATTGGACAAGTGTAATAGGCATCCATCAAGAAGAAATTTGATCAAAAGGACAAAGATATTGGATAAGTATAATACCGCCATAAATTACTTTGCGGGAGAAGTTATTGGATGATTACCCAAATCCTCAAAAAAAAACTGATAAAATGTTTTTCACTACGAGTATCTTAGATTTGAGTCGGCTTCCCCTACTGTGAGGAAGCAGGGCCTCTCCTGCGCTATGCAAATATGATAAATTTATATGTCTCGAGAATCAAATGCCGCCGTTATACACATAATATTTTCTCATTACGGAAAAGAACAAGAACGAAGTTTTCACACTTTGTTCTTAGGGCTGATTTCACCATTCGCTCTATAAACTAAGTTTTACTGAACTAAGCTTAGCGTAAAAAAATAAAAACCATAAAAAAGATAGATTGCTGTCGCGGACTTTTTATTACAACTTTAAAAGGAGAACAATTCCGTCTTACATAATTTTTGCCATTTACGCAGCGCACGCAACTGAAGCTCTCAAAAGGTTTTTTCCCTTGTTTTTGCCACATTTTTCATTGATGCCTCGCTCCTGTTGGTCGCAGTTCGATGTTATATACTATAATAGACTATAGCCTTCCTCGATAAATGAACTATTCTACACAAAAAAAATAAAAAATAATTCGATCCAGTGGTTCCTGAGCTAACGCGTTGAACCAAACAAACAAACAAACTCTTCAGCTATAGGACAGCGGCTAATCGCGTTTAAGCGAGCTTAAACATCGAATATTGGGCGTTTATAATTGGTGAAATCGGCCCTTAGATCACATGTAGGCCATGTGAAATAAAATATTTTGAATTGAGAGAGAGGGATGAGATTTAACGGTGCAAACAAATGCGATCCCAGTTTTTTTCTAAAAAGATGCGTCAAAGCTATTGAATTTAAAAAACTAAATTGGCAGTCCGCGCCTCGACAATGCGGCTTCAACAGCAAAGCAACACGTTTCAACTTAACGCGGGGTTTTTTGGCGGGTTTTATTCGAGTGAAGTTCAGTAGCTGTTTTTATTTTTCGCAAATTGATTCCTGGTGGTTATTGTGATGTAAAGTTGGTGTAGTTTTGTGTCTCGAGTGTCCACGCAACTAGACAGTATGTGAAATCATTGAAACAGGCGCGATCTCGGTAAAATGAAGCTGAGAATTTTTATTGCAGTATTGACTACCTCAGTGAAACTTGCCGAGATGGCTGACTCGATACATTTGCTGGAAAATACTGCAAAAATATTAGAATGTGTTACATCTGCATTCCAATGGAAAAAAATGTATTACTGATGACTACGTAAGACTAGGCAATATGATCAAAAGACCCCTTACCGGGGTAAATAAAAAAACCAAATTAACTTGACCGCTTGACGTTGACGCAGCGCAAAATGTCATCAAGAACACAGATAAACAGATTAGATACTATCAAGAATAACAGAATAACACAGTTTACTCTCATCGAGATTATTTATTTTATAATCGTTACCTCCTTTATCTATAATACATAGCAAATATGTCAATCTGCGTTTAATTCAATTAAACTATGAAGTCAATACATAAAAAGATTCCAGGTATATTGCCGCCACCGCCGAAAAACGAAATAGATGGGAAGATCACTGATTTGTCATCGAAGAACAGTGTAGAACTTTGTGAATTACGTGACAGGCAATTGAAACTCTTGAATAATAAGTCTTTCATATCGAAACTACCTGATAAGGGTGCGAAGATCCAGGCTTTTCATGATAAAATTGTAAGTGAACTGAAGGCTAAGCAAGATGAGGAGGAAGCATGTCGTATGTTTGATAACTTGAAACTGAGTGGAGTAGACAAAAATGTTGTGCAACAAGTTGAATGGGTCGGCAAGATAGAAGGTAAAAATGACTCATTTCTAGACTCTGATGATGACAGTGAACCAGAAGATGTGTTACATATCCTCAGTCAAACCACAACTCTAGAGAAACAAGTCAAAGTATTATCCCTGGTAAAACCACTTATAACCACTGAAGATTTATTAAAAATTGGTGAGTTACCCCATGTAAAGTACATAGTTGATAAAACAGAGGTCAAACCCAAGCCTAAATCTACTGGGAACTTCAAACCTTATAAGACGACAATATCTAATTCACATAATCCAGAGAAAGAGATTTTAAGAAAAAAGCACAAACATTGGGAGGTGACCGCTGCAACCCCTCCTCCAAGTGTCTATGGTCCTGCTAAAGTTTTGTCTATAGAAGAGTCTTTGAAGCTCCAAAAAGAATATAACACACATTTAAAAGAAGTAGAGGCACATCATGCAGCTGAGAAGTTACTGGCTCGAGCGGGTATCAAGATGACGGAAATGCCAGCAGACAGAAGTAATTTTGGGAAATATAGGGATAGAGAAAGTGATGAGTCTGATGCATCAGACCCTGAAGGAAGTGATAAGGAGGTGCATGATGAAGAGCCTGATAGAGGAGGAGTGGTTTTTACTGTCATGAAATAAATAAGTTTTTGAGAATTCTGAACTGAATGAATCTAATCCAAACAGGTTGTATTCTGTTGCCCAAGTCTTGAAGGATCTGAGATCCAGTTCAAGGTGTTTGTTCATTTTATAGTTGATAATGTAAGTTAATGAAATAATTATTATGAAAAGACATTCATTTATGTAAATAAGGCTGAAAATAAAGTATTTTGGTCAGAGAACTTTTTTTATTATTTAATTTTGTCTTTCCCATGTGCCAGCTCGCTGCCATATCAAGGAGTCTTCCAGGTTGTGGTTTGGCACTTTTCTTGCTAAAGGTCGCGTCTGACCAAACCCGGCTTTCATAAGCTCACACACACTTTTCCCCAGGATTTTATTTACCATTAGGTAGAGTTATAGAAAAGTCATCTATATTATTATTTATCACTACATAGTATAAAACAAAGTCGCTTTCTCTGTCCCTATATCCCTATGTATGCTTAAATCTTTAAAACTACGCAACGGATTTTGATGCGGTTTTTTTAATAGATGGAGTGATTGAAGAGGAAGGTTTATATGTATAATTTGTACCCGAGCGAAGCTGGGGCGGGTCGCTAGTCTATTATAAACTAAACAAGCGGCATCCACCCTCTACTACGAGCTTACGCCTCCCTATCACGAAACGACCTTACCATGTCGTGTCGGACGCTGTCGAGTCGAGTGTCGATAAACCCGCGATCAAATACTTGCTCAGTCGCTCACTCATTCGCGCGCGCTCGCGATTGTTGCACGTGCCTGTACTTTAATTTATCAATCGCGGTTACTTACATCGAAAACTATAACAAACTCGCATCAACTTGTGAAAATGGCACCTTCATCCAATGCTGTTGTTGGAATTGATGATGATCAGCGCTTCGCGTTGATGAAGGTAGGTTTTCTTGTTTTTATCTACGTGATGTTCTTTGTTTACGCGGTAATAAAAATGCTACATAAATATTATGTTATAATGATAGACTTGTTTTAGAGTAAGTTTTAAGTACTTAGGTAAGTTCTTTGTCAGCAAGTTTAGCTAATTTGCTGGAAATGGAATAGTAGGTTACAAAAATGATCTAGTTTATTCACTAAAAGACACTAGATACCTATTCCTGCTCATATCTGTAACTTCTATTCAACAATGAATCACAATGATTTCTTAGTTATCTTAATTTATAAAAACGCTAGACATAATTAACAAGGTCTAATCGTATTTTAAGTAACGAAGGAGTTAATTATAAACTTGCATAACTAACTATAAACTTATTTACAAAAAAAAAAAACAGACTTCCAAAAAAACCGGCCAAGTGTGAGACGGACTCGCACACGAAGGGTTCCGTACCATGACCTGAAAAAAAAAACACGTTTATAAAAACGTGTTTTTTGGGCTGTATCTCATGATCCTTACTAATTAAACAGTTGAAATTTTCACAGGTGTGTATTTCTTTCTTTTTAACAACAAAATATAAAAATAAATTTCAAACCCTCCCTCTCACTCGCGCGGCGCCGTCGTACGAAGCGCATGCAAATACTCGAAGCTCCGTGTTATTATTTTCTTAAAATTATAAATACTCACAAAAATAGTCTAAACTTATAGCAATCAATAGTAGAAAGTACAAGTGACCAAAATCTCATATTAAAATAAACTAATTACAAACAGTGCGCCCTATACAATCAAAAAACTATTAAGAAAAGTGAGCAACAAACAAAAGACATGTGTGGTGAACGTGACCCAAAGTGATTCATCAAAAGTGTTTGTGGAGCGTTTCGTTACCTTATATGGTTACGCAGACTGACGGACCATCCACTGGAATTACTGCCTTAACAAATAGGCTAACAATTTGAGACTCACTGCCAAGTAGTTACGTGGCGCGGAGGCTAGTTACGCCAGTATAATCTCGCAAGTGCGGGTTCAAATCACAGTAAAACAAAAATTATTTTGGATTTATCTTGATTGTTTTTACTTTTTTAAATTTATTTTTATTTTTTTTTTTGGTTTGTTTGTTTATTATTTTGCAAACTAATACAATATATTACCAATATGAACTCCTTTGAAATGGAATCAGAGAACATTACAACTAGAAAGCCACGACGGGCCAATTCACTTGACCATTTGTTTTCAAATAATTCGACATTGTTCGATACCACCATGAAGAGCTTGCCAAACACGTCTATGGATGACAGCGACACTATAATCGCCCTCAACGAAACAATTAGACGATTGACAATGGAACTTCAATCAGCACATCAGGAGATTGAAAACTTGAACAGCGAAAACTGCCGACTAAACATGAATATAGGCGAGGGTCAGAAAATAATTGAAACATACAAAAAAATTATTTCATCTGACATGAAAAAAATGACACCAACAACTTCACGTAAACGTAATCTCATTAGAACGCCCAGTACGTCTACTCATTTTTCACCTTTAAATCACGTTAGAAAGCCTAGTACATCTACCCATTCTACACCCCTAAAGACTCAAGATTTTGATCCAGTAAACCATGAGCTCAAAACTCCTCAACCCCCACTACTAAAGAGCGACATCAAGAATAACACGACACAACATTTAGCGACGTCTATGGATCAAAATAAGAGTCCAAACGCACCTATAAAGTATCAACCCAAACTAGCTCAAGATACTCGACATGAAGACATAAGAATTTCTTCCTCAAATTCAGGAAAAGTAGAAGAACTGAGCCACAACATATCTTCTCCAAGGATATTGGTTTTAGGTGACCAACAAGTACGGGAATATGCTCAAGAAATAGCAACACAAAGAAATAATAATAAATGGAACAACATATACTCGGTATCGGGCATCTCAAAGCCATATGCAACGAGTACACAAGTCCTGTGCAACTTTGACAAACTATCAGAAGGACTACAAAATGACGACATTATCGTTATAGGTATTGGAAGTAACGATAAAAATCCCTACTTATTTATAACAGAGTTATGTTCTTCACTTCATAAAGTAAAAAATAACAAAGTGTTCATCCTAAACGTTCTAAATAATCGCTACTTAAATACTAACCTTTTAAATAAACACATAAAACTGATTGTGAAAAACTACCCAAACTGCCAATTCATTGATACATCTGATGTTATTGTAAGCGGTAATAACTATAATTTTGTATCGAAGCGCTTTATGTGTTTTAAAATAAATATAGAAATCGACAACATAAACTACCAGAAATTAGTAACCTCACAATTGAAATCAAGATGTGCCAACAAAGATATGCATCATAAATATAATAACAATTTTCCAGAAACAATTACGTACAAAAAAGGAACTATCCCATATTATTTTAAGAAACAGCATATTACCACTAGTCATATTTCTAAACATACGAGTATAAGCAACCGTGAAAACACTAGTCAACCGATGTTTTTTCGGGGTTAGACGCAAATGTTCTCTTCTACATCAAAATATAGCTGGTATATTGAGAAAAAAAGATCTTCTAGAATTAGCAATAACGGAACTAGAAAAAAGTCATATGAGTATTGATATTATTTGTCTCAGTGAAACATTAATACGAAAAGGGGCAGAATCCAATCTTACTATGAAAAACTATAAAGTAGCGTCAGCCTTTTCAAGGCCGCATCAACGTAGAGGTGGGACTTGCATTTTGACCAGAAAAGACCTTGATTTCAAACCTTTATCTGATTTAATTGAGCCTAAGTTATACTATTTTGAATACTGTGCCATTGAAATTACAACCTTAAAACTTTATGTTATCTGCATTTACCGCAGACCAAAATCAAACATTAAATTATTTTTAAAAAATTTAGATTTCCTCTTGGGAAAACTTAAGAAGAGAGATAATAAAAGCATTATATTATGTGGTGACTGGAACATAGACGCTATAAAAGCAAATAAACATTTCAAAGAGCTAGAATCTATTCTAAAAAACTACAACATAAATAATCATATTACCAATCCAACAAGAAAACTCTCCTGTATCGACTTAATTACGAGTAATATACCAAATGTTAAGCCCCAAATACACTACCTAGCTCTATCTGACCACGAAACAGGACAATCCATATGTTTTGAGGTGACGGTAGACACTAGAAATATTAAAAGACCATTTTATTTTGAACAAAGACGCGATTATAGTCAAGATAATATAGATAAGTTTGTAAACTGTCTATCTTCATTGTCTTTCTCAGATATTTACCAGACTGAAGATACTGACATTGCATTTAATTATTTCCATGACATTCTATTATTATTCTATAATTTATGTTTCCCCAAAATCAAATTTAAAATAACTATTAAGCCCTTAAAACACAATTGGATAACAAAAGGCATAAAAAAATGTTGTATAAACAAACGGCGTCTTTACCTAAAATATCGTCTCTCAACGGCAAATAAAAAACGTCATAAAAACAACTACTGTAAATATACTGCTATTCTAAAAAGATGCATGTTACAGGCACAAAAAGGCGAGAACACGCGTTATTTGTCCCAATCCAGCAACAAATGTAAGGCTGCCTGGAAAGTTATAAAAAGTAATACCAGTGAAAACCAAAATACTCATGACATAAATAAAATTCAATTAGACAATCAAACTTACACTCAACCTAAAGAGATAGCTGACATTTTTAACAATTTCTTTATTGACATGACGAATGACACCATTGAACCATCTATTGACTACACACCACCGATGACTTATCAACCAAATACTATGTATTTGACCCCCACTAATAATACAAATGTATATAAAATAATAAATTCTTTGAAATCAACCAACTCTACAGGCTACGATGACATTAACACAAAAATTCTTAAATTATGCTCTACATTTTTATCAATTCATATTAGCCATATTATTAATTTGTCATTTATGCAAGGTTTATTCCCTTCACGGTTAAAATTCTCAATTGTTAAACCAATCCACAAGAAAGGTGACAGAAGTGATATGAATAATTACCGCCCAATAACACTCATACCGGTATTATCAAAGATCTTTGAAAAGGTCATGCATGAAAAACTCTCCGGTTTTTTATCCAAATACAAAATTCTAAGTGAAGATCAATTTGGTTTCAGAAAAAATAAATCGACCACAACAGCTTGTTATGCTCTATTAAAATTAATAACGAAAAGCGTTAATGCTAAACTACCAATTGTCTCCATTTTTCTAGATATGTCAAAAGCCTTTGATTTCGTGAACCATAAGCTGTTAATTTATAAATTAGACCGATATGGCATAAGGGGAAATGCGTTGAAATGGCTCGAAAGCTACCTCACACATCGACACCAATGTGTTGAGATATCGGGACAAACGGGAAATCAAAAGCTCGCATACAGGTCTCAGTATCGTGAAAATAACTGTGGTGTTCCCCAAGGGACCATACTGGGGTCGCTTATGTTCTTAGTTTATGTTAATGACTTGCCCAATGTTACTTCCCACAATTGCATAATGTATGCTGACGATACGACCCTCAGTATTATAAACGAAAATGACGACATTGTTGAGTACCAGAATGAAATAAACATGACATTGAATAAAATTATTACATGGCTCGAACACAATAATCTTCATATTAATATTAACAAAACAAAAATGATACAATTCCAGGCACAGAACAGTACGCGTAAACGGCTTAAAATACATTATGGAAATGAGACAATAGAAGAGGTCGATTACGCAAAATTCTTGGGGATAATAATTGACAAAAACTGTAACTGGAAATCTCATATTAATGATCTATGTAAGAAGATAGATAGATTTGTATTCGCTTTGTATAGACTAACACGGGTGGCTAGTGTTAATGCGGCACTATGTGCTTACCATGGCTATGTCTCATCAATTTTGCGCTATGGCATTATAATATGGGGTAATTCGGTGGAACTTGAAAAGGTGTTTCGAGCTCAGAAAAAATGCGTACGCTCAATTTGTGGAGCGCACCAACTGGACAGTTGTGTTCCACTATTTAAAAAACTTAAAATACTGCCACTTCCAGCGCTATATATTTTTGAAATTTGTATCTATGTACACCAAAACAAACATGAATTTGATTTGTTTAATGATGTCGTATCCAGACCCAGCCGCAAAGTGCATATGCTTAATGTTCCTAGGCGTAGAATTAAATGGTTTTCTAATAATGTATACTGCATGTCCATTACTGTTTATAACAAATTACCTGATGGCTTCAAAACTCTTAGCCTCAGAACATTTAAATGTAAATTATTTAACTTTCTTCTAAGCAAATGTTATTACTCGACTGAAGATTTTATGAATGAAAAATTTGCCTAAATATTTGACATTATTGCCTATAAATAATATTTAACTACTTGACTTAATTGAATTTTGACTTATATAATTAATCTCTCTTACAACTCTTGTTCAAATTATTTGTAATTCTAATAATTATCTAATAATTTAATGTTAATGTAATAATTTACAAACCATATTTGTACGCCGGAAACGGCAGAATATTATGATCGGAAATCTAATACACATAACAGCCTTGTACATACAATATTCTGACAAATAAATGCATTCTATTCTATTCTATTCTATTCTAATTTTTAAGCGTGATGTTATGTTATGAAGTGGAGTAAACAATAAACAGATATGCGATTGAAGCAATTCCAGAAGGTTTGCTATCATATTGAAGAGTTCCATTGTCTATCTTCGAAGTTCGTCCTCAGATCTTCACCAAATTCAAATGGGATCGCCTGGGAAGTACCCTTTCATACAAAAAAATAATTTTTCAAATCGGTTCTGGCTTAGTCCTTTACTGCGGTCTGTTAAAAACTAAATAAAAATATTTTACTTCGTAAATTCAAGTACTTATTCAAGGTTGCATGGGGTTACAAAAACAAAACAGAACAAGATTTAAATGCCCAAGATAACCACAGTGCCTGGTCTATAGATGCCTACTATAACTAACTATCGTCTTACTTTAGTAAATAGTTACTTGTTATAAGGTCTATTTGTAAATGAAAGCGCAATCGCAGCTTCCATTGGGTTCATCGATCTCTTGCAATATCGAACGGCCGCAGATAACGACTGGAGGAAAACGCACATATTTTAAACGTAACATGCCTTATAAATACTTCTATCTTAATGCGATTTGTAGATAAAACTGTTATGGAAACGAAGTATTTAATTAAGTACGGAAGATAAAAACTACCTACGTGGGTAGGTATTTAATCAGTGATTTACTAGCTTAAAAAAATAACAAAATAGCTAAGTACTATATCAATTTTAGAGTTCCTTACCAAAATGATAAAAAAGGAACCCTTATCGTGATATTTCAGGAACTGCTATTGCTATCGAATTTTATTGATAATCGGAATAGGGCTAAATAGCAAGTGAAAATATTGTATTTTTTTGCAAAAGGAGCAGATATGGGGGTTCAAAATCGAAACTGGGGTCACTAGATCACGTGGGGTCACGAGGTAAACTGGGGTCACTAGGTCAAATGGGGTAGGTAGGTATCATATAATGTAAGGACTGCACAATTTGAATAATTTTCATTTATATCGCAGTCTGATTATGCCGAAACATGTCCTTATTTATGTAGGTTGTCAAAATTATAATCTGAAAAAAATCGAGATAATGGAGGTTTATGTAAATATTACAGGCAAATAAAAGTATTTCTTTAACAAAACTTAGTTTTGCGGTCGCTTAAAATTAAAATGTATCCAAAATGATTATGGACAAAATTAAATATCACTCCTACCAAGGTACTGCCGGCCGCGGCTGTTTTACCAATATAAGATTTTTTATTGCTACTAAACGGCTACTGTACCACCTTTTTTTTATTGGGTGGGAAATCATCCAATGACATCTCCCGCTCTGGGTGGAGCGGGAGGGTGTGTCAGACTCTTACTGACTAAAACCCAACCCTGTTCCTTCTCTGCCTGAGTGCCCAGGGGTGCGGTAACTCTGTTAAGAATTTATCCGCTACCCCTAGGCATACTGTACTTACCTACCACCTAGCTGAATAAAAATATATGTTACTCTAGACAACGTCCTTCGTATTTTGATAAGTGAATATTTGAAATTATATTGTTAGAACTTATTGTAATTAATTTGTAAAGTTATGTCCTTCACCATAATTATTTATATTATAGTATAGGTACGTGTTTTACTATAATAAGTACCTGTTTTATATGTATATTAAATTAATAATGCGTCTAATTTTGGACAGCGCTCCTTGATGGGCGAGTCCTGTTACTGGGTGGACAAGGTATTATTACGATTTGAAACGCAACGGTCATTGACGTCTTAACCTTTATTTAAAGCCAGACGAAGTTATTATAAAGCAGGCTCTATATTTTAGTATCTTGGTAACTGGAAAATTTTATAACGATAATGACCAAGTCAAACGAGTTTGGGGCGTAATTGAAATGGTCAAATTAACTGCTAACAATGGTCCATAAGAAAAAGTTTGTGAGTACCTACTTGAAGACTGTATTGTGCTCAATTAAAACAAAACCTTTGTTTGATTTTTGCAAACAAATCTTGTGTAATAAAAAATAATGCATACCTACGTTATGTGCGATTGTACCTATGTATGTATTTTGCATGAATATACATACAGGATGTAGAGCAGTGGTGGCCCAGCCCAGTGTCAAAAGTCATAATTAATACCGAAAAAAATATATGGACCTCCCATCAATTTTGATCAGCTGATGAAAAATTTGTATGGGAAGTATTTTTTTGTTTTGGTTTTTAGAAGAGTAGCAGTATCTAAAATGTGACCACGCACTTCCGTTATACATATCATAAAATTATCATGTCATGTCAATATATAGGGGTATATTAGAGCAGAGACAGCTGCCAATTGCATATCCGAGGTTTTCACTCTAAGGCGATATCTTAGAATTTTTGGTTCTTGAACATGCCAAGTTCCTCACAATGTTTTCCTTCCCTTTTTTTTGAGAGCAGTGGTGATGAAATAAATGACACAAAGTAAAGCGCCTGCCTGGGTTTGAACCCACGACGTATAACTCGTAAGTCGACGCCGTTACCACTGGAGTCACTGGACCACCAGTCACCACTGCTCTCTTTTTACCAGCTTTTATTAAACTTGCAATGTACGTATGTACATAAGTTGTCCTTGTCAGCTTCAAAATTCGAGGTTTTGGGTTCGCACCAATTTCGGGGCAGTTTTATTGTTTTTAGGGTTCCGTAGCCGAAGGGTCTAAACGGTACCCTATTGCTGTCACTCACGTGTTCATCTGTCTGTCCGTCGTCTGTCACACATGTTTTACAGCCAAACGGTTGAAGCTACAGTCTTCATATTTTCACAGTATACCTAAGCATCTAGTTGACCCAAAGCCATACCAATAGTAAAAAATACATTTGGTACGGAACCTTAAACGTGCGAAGTCCGACATGCACTTCGACGGTTTCTTTTTCAATTACGACTCTCTAAATTACCAATCCGGTGTTGACAGTCTACGGGTATAAACCACCCGTAGACTGTCTTCCTATATACTGGATAAGATGATGTAAGTAATTAAAATTATAACTACAGAAATGTCAATAACCCCTTTGTGTAAATATACGTACAGACGGAAGACCAGACGTGTTGCAGCGTGTCGCATTATGTCACATATTAGCCCACTTTTTCATAGCTAATTTAAAGTGCTCCAACCCAGACAGGTTTTAATTAAAAATGTATGCAGTTGCATTATAGACAAGGCGTAACGGAAAGGTGTGGTCATTTAAGAACTGTATCTGCCCATCGATATGAACAACTTTATTCAAGAAAACCTGAGGAAATTCTCAAAAAAAAAAATTACCCCCCCTATTAATATTGATCAGCTGATGATAACTATTTTTTTTTTATTTCTCAAAAAAAAAACTTAGCAATATTTCACAGAAAATAGTATAGCAGTATTAACTTATAATGAATGTAGCCACTGCAACCCCAACAAAGCAAATATGTCTGGATGTACTAATAATTTATTTTGATAACTTCAATGTTACATATTTAAATTAATATTACATAAAATAAGTAAATGATTTATTAAGTGATTGAAGTGTTTATGAGTGTGTGTGGGACTAGGTAATTAATTTGGAGTTTGAGTGATGTGGATGCGTGTGAATTTTGTTGTGTGAGGGTGAATGTGTGTAGGTGTACGGGTGAGTGTGTGTTATTGTGAGTGCATGGTTGAGCCATGGTTTTATCTAAGATTATTTTAGCTAATTAAAGACCTAACATTACAATTACTGTTCAACGCTTAGTAATAACTCAGTTTCTTCAAAATTAAGTTGTTGCAAATAATCACTTACTATTTGTTAACATTTGAATTTATTACGAGGGTAAGTTTTTAATTCTTTATTTATTTTGCTATAAAGAAACGGACCAAGAAATTCAATAAACCTTTCGCTAAATTTAGTTTTACTAGTGGTCCGTTCCTTTTTACAACTTTGTATGGAAAGTCCAAATTTTGTTTTTAACCGACGAAAAAAAAAGGAGGAGGTTCTCAATTCGACCGTATATATATATATATATTTTTTGTGTATGTTCAGCCCTCACGCCGTCATATATGAACCGATCTTAATTATTATTTTTTTGTTAGATAGGGTATAACTAAAGGGTGGTTCCATGTCAAGGACATCAGGATCTGATCATGATCACGACTCAAAATTAGTTTACATAAAATTTGATATTTTATGTAGGTAAATAAGCTCAATACTCAAGACTTAAAAGGTTTATTTATTTTTTGCTTTTTAGTTCTTTTTTTGGGAATGTTCTTTTTCTGTTCTGGGCAGAACCGGTTCTTAAAATATAACCACACCTTTCAGTTACACCTTGTATAAAAACTAGTTTCTGCCAGCGGCAGCGGCCGGCGTGGAATTTTAGCTTAAGTTACTCCTTATACAGTCACTACCTGCCAGTAAAATCTTATTAGAATCCGTCCAGCCGTTTCGAAGATTAGCCGGAACAAACAGACAGATAGACAAAAATTTGAAGAAAAACACTGATTTTTAGGCATAGGTATCGTGCAAATCACTGTATGAGCTTAAAAAACTATTATTAACAACCTGGGAGTCTTTAAGTCAAGAGTGAATAGGTTACTTCTAGGCAAGCGTGCCTCATCTTCGACCACATCATCGCTTACCATCAGGTGAGATAGTGGTCAAACGCGTGCCTATCAAAAATAAAAAATAAAATATTTTGACATTACAAGCAGACAATTCAATTTTATTTTATTTGTATTGATAGAGAGGAATGTATACTAAGCAGTCTGTCAGTGACTGCATAGAGGTCTAGTTCATTCAAACCGAAACGGTTTTTGGTAAATTTTAGTTAAGTTAACTACACATAAAAATAAAATAAAAAAATAAAAAAGCCTTATATTTCCCTAATTTGGAACCCCTAAGGTGAAGGCCTCCTCCAGAGAGTGCCATCTTTCTCGGTCTTTCGCTACCTCTAACCAGCGTAATCCAGCCAGATGCACGATCTCGTCCTCTCAGCGTGTGTTTGGTCTTCCTCGCATCGTTTTACCTATCGGTCCCATCCAGGTAGTTAACTTTTTGGCCCTACTACACATACTTTACGGTAATTATAAAAACTTCGGTATCTAATGCAGGTTTTTGCTTTTATTACACACAGGAAAACAAATTTTCCATAGGTACACTTATTGAAAATACGATTTTGTACTTAGGTACCTGCTTGAATGTGTCTGTACCCTACTATTGATATCACCTACCTATTATAATAATTCGATCAAGTAAAAAAAAAAAATTAAAGTAATTAACCTCCTTGGCAGGTACGGTCGGCATCGCAGTCAATTAACTTTAAACATTGTTCCTATGCAATTTATTATGCTGTTGGCGTACCTATTTTATTACAGTACAGTGTTTTTTTTTTTACTTTTTAGGGTTTCGAAAGTCCGAATGAAAAAACGGAACCCTTATAGGATCACTCGTGTGTCTGTCCGTCTGTCACAGCTAATTTGCTCCGAATCTGCTGGACCGATAGAGTTAAAATTTGGTACACACATGAATATTCGTGACCCAAACACGAACGTGTACCCTTTATAAATTAATTTGGAATATGGTGGTCACTTTTGGGGTGAAAATCGGAAAATTAAAAATCAAAGTTTTTCAAACTGTGTTGTGTGACATATCAAATGAAAGGGCACATTGTGAGGGCCCCGAATATATGTTTTTCATAATTTCAACATAAATAATTTTGAAGTTATTTAAGAAAATACATGAAAAATTACCATTCCACCCCATATCTCCGAAACCACTGGGCCTAAAAATTAAAAAATAATATAGAAAGTAGCTCTATAGTTATAGATTACAGGAAAACCTACAAGGTGGAGGCAGTTTAAAAAAAACCTGAAAAAAATATGATTTGTTCGGAACCCTTTGTGGGCGAGTCCGACTCGCTCTTGGCCGGTTTTTAAACATAATATCGATGATGTTATGTCTCTAAATTGACATAAAAGTATTTGTAGGTACCTTACTCGTTGGTAGGCGTAAAATGAATTGTATTTATTTATTTATTTACAGTTCATGCAACTAAAGTACAAAGGCGGACTTAATGCCTTAGGCATTCTCTACCAGTCAACCAAGGGTGGTGGAGAGATAATATGGCAGGTGCATAAAAAAAAAACAAACAAAGTAACACCAAGTAGAAATATAAAAAAAAAATGTGAACGAAAATATATATATTAATAATAAACATACATATATATACCATCACACACACACACATGCACACACACATGTATCATCACACACACAACACAACACACACACATACAGACATACATACACACACATACACACACACATGCACATGCACATGTATTACCTCTGCTGTTCATCTATTTAAAAAAAAAAACTGAAGTTACCTACTATGATTACCGAATTTACGGTTCCTCCCTGAAACTAATTTACCTGAAATTATTGAAGTTTTTACCTACGTATTCCTAGTTATTATTATTTTAATTTTTGCTTAGATATTCCTGAAAGATAAAAGCCATCTTTGAAAAATGATGAATTTTCTCAATAGTCAGTGTTTGTGTTTACCTTGTTTATTGATCTGAGTCAGAAATGAGGTAGAAAAGTTTAGTTCCTAACGCACCATCTAAATTATTCGAGCCGTTTCATAATCATTGTTTGTGGCGAGTGTGGGTACCGCCCACGAAGGGCCAAACATTTTGTACTATATTATGTATAATATAAAGTAGGTACCTAATATTTCCATGTTTTTTTACAAAATAGTACAGGCAGGTTACCTAAGGATATTCTGATTATGAATTTTACAATTCACTTATTTTCGTCGCCCGACTGTTTACGTTGAATTTGAAATCAGACGATACATAGACGGTAAGGCCGATAAACACGTCTAATTTTATTTAGTAGATAATATTTCCGTTTCGGAGATTAGCCATAACAACCAAACAGACAAAAAATTTAACAATATTTTTTAGGGTTCCGTACCAAAATGGTAAAAAGGAACCCTTATGGTGCGACTCTGTCTGTCTGTCCGTCTGTCACAGCTGGATATCTCAAGAACTACTAATGCTATCAACTTGAAATTTGGAATAGTTTAAGATGACGTTTGCCCAACTATTTTGCAAATTAGAAAGAAATATTTTTTTTTTTTTTTTGCAACAGGGACTCTTATAAATTCGAAGTGGGGACTACTAGCATGTGGGGTATCATATGAAAGAGCGCTCTTTGCATATTCTCAACCTTTTTTTTTAATTTCCCCCCTTATCTTCGAAGTTTGTATGTTGAGAAAAAATCTGAAATTACTATACGTGATAGGAGTTTATGTAAAGATAACAGGAAAAATAAAACGATGTATAAATAGCACACTTTTACAGAAATCATCAACAAAAATTACATTAGTTCTACTATTGGTCAAGAGATGGCGCTGACATAAAACTGCAACTGTACGTAAAGTACCACATCCAAAATATTTATATATGATGTAACGAAACTCTCGGTGCGCTAGTCCGACTCACTCTTGGCCAGTTTTTTTAGTGTAGGCACCGTGTAAACATTCTTATGCATTTATTCAAAAGTTGTTATTTTTACATCACAAAAAGACACTTCAATTTTATGATTATTTTTACAGAGTATTAATTAAATACACCTATGAGATACCGCAATCAATAACAATACCTAGCTATCTTTTACAATACCTGGCTATCTGCCAAATCGCTTCCATTCGTTTTTCTCAGTTCAATCAAAACGAGAATTTCGAAACCTTTACAGCACGGTACCTACTTGAATTCAATTCGAAAGTGCCTTTTGTAAAAAGAACATAGATTAACACCTATTCGATTAGCCTGTGGTCGGTACTTTCATTTGTCATCGTCTATTGAAAGACTTTGTTAAATAGTACGAATTAATAGACATTTCATAAGAATTGTCATCTATACTTTTGGATTGTTATTTTTGCGTTTTATAGCTAACTTAAAGTGCAATTATTAGTAAACGTATGCTAACTAGCTAAACTAATACACCTAATAAGAACTTCTTGCAATGGAATAGCGTTAACTTTGACAATTTTCAAATTCATTATATACCAAATATATAACTGTGTTTGTACAGTAAACAAAACAATACTTATTAAAATATTTTTCAACACATTTGCTCAAAAAATGCACTTACGAAGCCTGTATACATCGTTCGAAAGTTCAAAATTACGCACCATACAATTGAACGTGCGATAAAATAGATACTCTCACCTAAGTACCTATTTTACCGCACGCTCCGTTGTATAGCGGCGTGCGTATCCTTTACGGTTTTTTTTTTATTTAATTATAAAATATATAAGAATTCCACCAAGGAGTTTCGCATTACGAGAAAAAAATATTGGCCGTCACGGGATGCCCGGCAGATGTGAAACATCTATTTCGTGTGTTGTGTTTTTTTGTGTTGTAGTTGTTTGTTGTTTGTGTTGTTGATGGTTGTGGTGGTTGTTGTTGTTGGTAGTGTTTTTGTTGTTAGTTGTGGTTGTTGTTGTTGTTGGTTGTGGTTGTTGTTGGTAGTGTTGTTGGTTGTTGTTGTAGTTTGTTTTTAGTTGTTTGTGGCTGGTTGTTGTTATTTGTGGTGGATGTTGTTGCTGCTAGTGTTGTTGTTGTTGTTGTTGTTAGTTGTGGTTGTTGTTTTTGGTTGTGGCTGTTGTTGGTAGAGTTGTTGGTTGTTGTTATTGTTGTTGGTTGTTGTTGTGGTAGTTGTTGTTGTTGTTAGTAGTGGTTGTTGTTGTTGGTCGTGGTGGTTGTTGTTGTTGTTGGTAGTGTTATTGTTTTAGTTGTTGTTGTAGTTATTGGTTGTGGTTGTTGTTGGTAGTATTGTTGGTGGTTGTTGTTTGTATGTTGTTGTTATTGTTGTTGGTTGTGGTGGTTGTTGTTGCTGGTAGTGCTGTTGTTGTTATTGTTAGGTGTTGTTGTTGTTAGTTGTAGTTGTTGTTGTTAGTTGTAGTTGTTGTAACTGCTTGTTGTTGTTATTGGTAGTTTTGTTGTTGGTTTTTGTTGCTGGTTGTAGTTTGTTGTTGCTGGTTGTTGTTGTTGTTGGTTGTTGTTGTTGTTGGTTGTTGTTGTTATTGGTTGTATTGTTGTTGGTTGTTGTTGCTGGTTGTTGTTTGTTGTTGTTCTTGGTTGTTGTGTTTGTTGTTGTTGTTGGTTGTTGTTGTTGGTTGTTATTGTGTTCATTCGTTTTTTTCGCATAGATGTTTCTAGGGAGAAGGGGGTCGAGAGCGGTGGCGTAGTGGGGGCATCGTGGCACGACGGCGTCATGCCGTTTTTCGTCACGACATTCGAGTCGGTTTTACTGCCAAGCCGTGCCAATAGATGATTCACATCAAAAACAAAAGTTTGTCTCATTGCCTAGTAGGTACTGTTTTCTCGCAAATGTGTTGAAAAACGTTGTATGACACACGTGCGGATTGGTATTTACAAACTCGTGACTATGGTAAGCCCTCGACTACGTCTCGGGCTTACATTCGTCTACTCGTTTGTAAAAACCAACTTACCGCACTAGTATCATAAATAACTATTTTTTTTTGTTTTTAATACTTAATAAAAAAATAAGTTAAATACAAACAATATTATATTTGTTTGTATTCTTTTTTTTTAAAGTACAGCTCGAGTGAAGTTCGAATGATTTTAAGCAAATTTAAAGTATCCAAGTACCTACGTTTTCCCAACTGGTTACACGGTAACAAGGCTGCTGTACTAACAGAAAGATGACGTGATGCAAGTGACTATTGCAAAATGTGTGCAAACCGCACTAACTGGCGAGGTGAGATAGTTAATATAACTGCACACACATTAGCTAGGCATGACATAAAATATTAACGACTAGCGACCACCCCGGCTTCGCACGGGAGCAAAATGATTCGAAAGACACGTAGCGCCATCTAGCGTCCTAAAGCTATTGTGACCCCTGCTCGTTTGTTTCGGGAGGTACCTGTGTCGTGTCAAGGCGGAGGTGACCCCTGAGTGTTTCCACTGCGAGGACCGCCCAGAGGACACGGTGGAGCATACGGTGGAGGTTTGCCCCGCTTGGGCAGAGCACCGCCGTGTCCTCGTGGATGCGATAGGCGGCAGCGACCTCTCGCGCCGTGCCCTGGTACAGGCCATGGTACGGAGCGAGAGGGAATGGGAGGCCGTCTCCTCCTTCTGCGAAGCAGTAATGCTCGCGAAGAGGGAGGCGGCAAACGTTAGGGAGACTCAACAACAGCCGAGTCGCTCTAGCGCCCCCAGCCGCAACCGCCGCAGGAGACGCCAGGTGCCGCGAGACGATCTCCGGCCACCGTAGACCCGGGCCTGCGGACGGCGAGTAGTGGGTAACTCGCCGTCCGATCAGCACCAGGCCCGAGAGTTGTCAGCAATAGGGACGGGGCCTGCCACGGCCGATGCCTGCCCGGGGGTTGAGGATAAATTCGAAAGAGTTACCTCGCCCCTGGGCACTCAGGGCAGGGAGGAACAGGGGTGGGTTTTAGTCAGTAAGAGTCTGACACGCCCTTCCGCTCCACCCTAGAGCGGAAGAAGTCATAGGATGATTTCCCACCTCCCAAAAAAAAAAAACCCCTGCTCGTTGGTCTTGTGGTCGCAAGCGTGAGTGTGAGGTCCTTGGTTCGATGCCCGGGGGTCGGGCAAAAAGTGCTATTGAGGTTTTCTATATTTAGACTGTTTTACATATCATTTTACACACAAATAATGTTAAGATTAATGCATACAATTATATAGATTCAAGTTCTTCAAACTTAACAGACAGATGTGTTGCTGGGGAGTTTGTTCTGCCACTTCTTCTTCACAGCTAAAACACTAGGAAGTGGTGACGGGCGGGCGTTTTTGGGGGACTGTCTTTATGTAGAACTTTGACGTTCAAAAAGAGCTGGCTCTCAGCCTAGTTTGAATAAATGACTTTTGATTTAGCAACTGCAGTTAAAAAAAAACTACCTACTAAATTAACTAAAAGTTGTAGCATTGCCTCCAATAAAAACTGCCCAGAATGTTTTTTTTGGCTACCGTTGTTTTTTTTTTTCAAGCTCCACACTAACTCTAAGCACTGCAACTCCTTAATAAGGCAGAATAAACAGTTGACTGTGATAAATTATTTTTATTTTACAATAGGTGACTAGAAACACCGAAACAAACTCGGAGGTCAAAATCCCTGTAGTCCATAATTGTTGTGTACATATTTTTGCTCATGACTGTACTTAAATTGGAATAGTGGTTAGAGAGCTAAAGTTGCTCGCACTTTTCAAATTTCTCAGTCGTGTTTTGTCTACCTTACACCTGAATATTCGTAACACGGTACACACAGTACAGTGATTGAGTCATAAATTCATAATCGGCGCAAGCGCATTGCGATCGTGTAGCAAGTACCAGTGATCGTTATGTCAACACTGACAACTACCGATCACGGCGACACTTAACTTCTTTACTTACCTTTTTTACCTTCACTTTCGCATGCGGTTAGAAAATGTTTGTTTTTTTACAATAGTTACGTATTTACGTTTTTATTGATGGCAACATTGTAATTGTAAATATTGCGCGCGTACTTAGAAGGGCGATCCTCTTAAAACTTTCAAAACAGGTAGGTACACAGTACGTAACTGTACTTATTTATTTACTTACATAACAGCAAATTAAGAAAATTTCAAGACAATTTTCTTTATTGGCTGTTACGAAACTTTGCCAGAAATAAGTCGATTCAAATATTAAAAAAAAAACTTTTTTACAAAAAAACAACCGACTTCCAAAAAAATACACTAAAAATTAATAAATAACTTTAATTTCGGCAGTCGGTGTTTGTGTTTTATTTCTTCGTTATTTGACACCGACTTCAAAATTATATTATTAATAGTGTATTTTTTTTTGGAAGTCGGTTGTTTTTTTTGTAAAAAAGTTTTTTATTTTTCATTTATTAGTTGATATACCCCAGAACTAAAAACCCCAATAACATGGAACGTGGAATTTAAACATAGTCATAATCATAATCATAATCATTTATTTGCAATTGGAGAACATCGTAATTCGTCGTAATTGGAGAACACCAAAACGTCATCTAGGTATACGTATTTTCGTTTTTGTTCAGTTTTTCTAAAAGCGCTGAAGCAATTTCGATAAAATTTATATGGTGGTCCCATATAGGCCCCCCCTTGGGAGTAAATTCTTTCGGATAAAAAAAGAATATTGTAAATCGGTCCTCAATTGATAGAGAAATCGGTGGACATACATAAAAAAAAGAATATACATACAGTCGAACATAGAACCTCCTCCTTTTTGGAAGTCGGTTAAAAACAAAAAACTTCATTAATAAAAAAAAAATACAAAAAAAATAGAAGCGACACAAAAAAAAAAACAAAAAGTGAAATTTTTTTTTAATTTCGGAAGCCAGTGTTTCTGGTTTTGTTTCTTCTTTTTTTGGTGCCGACTTCCGAAAAGTTATTTTGTACTTTTTTGTTTTTTTTTTAAAGTTGTTTCTTTTTTTTTTGTAAAAAAGTTTTTATTTTTCACTTTTTAGATGTGATTCCCCAATTCATATTTATGCGATAGCAGCAATCGCGGTTGATTTGCTATAATTTTTTGAAGAGTTCCGTTGTCTGTCTCCGAAACTCATCATCAGATCTATATGAAATTTAAATCGGTCCATTTCGGAATAAACCCCTTTCGAACAAAAAAAGAATTTTGCAAATCCGTCCATGCATGGGCAGATACAGTTCTTAAAATATGACCACACCTTTCCGTTACACTCTGTATAATAATATATGACGAAGTTATGCCCGAACAAACAAAAAAAAAATCAAACATCCGTATTGATAACCTTCTCCTTTTTGAAGTCGGTTAATAAAAACTGTTAACCGTCTTTTCCTTTACCTTTACCGGGTGGTGTATTTTATTAACTATACTCCATTCGCAATAGCAGGTTGTTTTTAATGCACTCTTTGTAACAAAAGTACAATATATATGTTACAGTTACGATATACACCGAATTTATTATAATCTATATAAACAGCAGCTGTCACACTTAATTATAACTATTTATCCTACGAAATTATGTGGCTTTTAAATAGTTGTAATTATATTATTTCATTCCAATTTAAAATTACCGTGTCAATGCTAAAAACCGTAAAAACCTAAAAAACGCGGGAGTGAACATACCCGGAATGTTTTTCGATTCACTATTATTGTACCTTTAAAATGTTACCCCTTCATAAGTTGTGACAGCCGAGATTGTCGTGATTGAGATCGCTGTGATTGTCATTGAATGTGAATACTTGTGAATGCGACGCCTTGTTATTTATTATTGCCGAATTTTCGTGATTTAGTTATTTATTACAGTTTTAAAATTAAAATTAAAGAATTAATAAAATTGTGTTAACTTAACTTTGACATATAAATGTTTTGCATCCGTACTTCTACGTGCCTCTTTTTTCTAACGCTTTTGTGAATGGAGTGTAGTATTTCGTTGATCCATTGCCATTTTAAACTCTTGAATAAAACATTAGATTAAAAAATAACTGTTACTACTGTTAGGCAGTAAAAATTAATTGCAGTTTAAAACACATTTGAATATGGCATTAGAAAGTCCGGGACCGCGTTTGTCACTATACAATTTGACATCACTACATATTACAAGGAGGAGCTTGTGGCTAAAGTAATAACATCCGCACGGGTCGATCCATCAGGTTAAGCTACGCTTGCCGGGGTTGGTCCATGGATGGGTGACCATCTTTACATACCGAGACTCCTCCGTGCCTCGGGTTGGTCCCGGCTGTCAATCGTGGATCTTTGACAGTCGTTACGGGTCGTCAGAAACATGAAAGACTGACAACCAGTCTTACCAAGGGATATGTATTACCCAGTAATTGGGTTGTGGAGGTCAGATAGGCAGTCGCTCTATGCAAAATACTGGTATTCAGCTGCATCCGGTTAGACTGGAAGCCGACCCCAAGATAGTTGGGAAAAGGCGCGGGCAGATTGATTGACATATTATAAAACAAAGTCCCCCCCACGTCTGTTCGCGATAAACTCAAAAAGTACTGAGCGGATTTTCATGCGGTTTTCATCAATAGACGGAGTGATTCATGAGGAAGGTTTGGGTGTATAATTTGTACCCGCGCGAAACTGGGGCGGGTCGCTAGTGTTATATAATTCTGATTAAGGCCCTACTCACGGTCCAGTGGCGCCCTCATTGAATAAAAAATCGTAGCATATCACAGAAAATAAATATTAAAAAATCCAACTTCACGTTTGTTACAAAGAGGATAAAGAATTTTTACGTTGTTAAAACAGGTCTCCTAATGTTTCGTATCCAAAGTAGTAGGCAAAAGTACCAAAAATGGCCGTTTCTGACACTTTTGCCTACTACGATTTTTTATTCAATGAGGGCGCCACTGCCTGGACCGTGAGTAGGGCCTTAATCAATAAAGTTATCTGTAACACAAGAAGGAAGTAGCTATTATTTTCAGAGCAACGTCTGTCTGGACTGGAGTTACGAAAATAAAAGTCGTATAAGCAGGTGTTATACAAGAGCGTTATAATAAATTTGTGAGGTATGGAGACGGATGATCTACCTACTTACTTAGTTAGGTATCTATCTCTTTAGGTATATTCAAAGGAAGTAACTCGTAGGAAGTCAACACTTAAAAAATATTTGAAACTAGCTGACCCGATATCCGTTGCATTGTCTAAACTTAATTTAGGTATACCATAAAATTTTGGTATAAGTACCATAAAATTTTGGTATACCATAAAATGGTATACCATAAAATTCCTGCCAGACTTGCGGGAGTGCCTGTTTTTTCTGAACTTTCAAATTTTCCACGCAACTATTTCCATTTGGAAACAGTTGCCCTGAAAAATGGAAAATTCTGAATATAATTATGTATTTAATTATACTATTTGTAGGTTTAGGTACTACTTACACCTTGAAACTCAGTATAAAGGTTACTGGGTGTAAAGGAAAGGAGTGGTCATATTTTTAACCGACTCCTTAGAGAAGGAGGTTATCAATTCGGCTGTTTGTATTTTTTTTTATGTATGTTCGGGCATAACTCCGTCATTTATGGACGAATTTGCAAAATTCTTTTTTTGTTCGAAAGAGGTTTATTCCGAAATGGTCCCATTTAAATTTCATGTAGATCTGATGATGAGTTTCGGAGACAGACAATGGAACTCTTTAAAAATTGACAGCAAATCAACCGCGATTGCTGCTTCCTATGTATTGTTAACACAATTTAAAGGGGAACCACACCTAAAAAGTGAAAAATAAAAAGGTGTTAAAAAATGAAGACACAAAACCAGAAACACCGACTTCCGAAATTAAAGCTATTTTGCACTTTTTTTGGAAGTCGGTTCTATTTTTTTGTAAAAAAGTTTTTTTATAAGAACTGCTTCTGACCATATAAATGAACAAATTTCTTCAAGAAAATCATAGGATATTCTCAAAAAAAAAATTTGTCCCTCCCATACAAATTTTAATCAGCTGATGATAACTTTGTATGGAAAGAACAATTTTTTTTGGGAGTTGACTATGATTTTTCTTGAGAAAGTTATTCATTTCCATGGGCAGAAACAGTTTCTAAATTTTATTTTTTACTAGCTGCGCCCCGCGGTTTTACCCGCGTAATCTTGGATAAAAAGTGCCTATGTCCTTTCCAAAGGTCTAGTCTAATTCTGTACCAAATTTCATTAAAATCGGTTCAGTGGTTTATGCGTGAAAGCGTAACAGACAGACAGAGTTACTTTCTCATTTATAATATTAAGTAGGGACTTTTTTCATGTTCAAATTATATTTTATATTAAACATGTTTCTAAAATATAACCACACCTTTCCGTTACATCCTGTATAATTAAGCAGGTACTAGAAGATGGGCTGAGTTTCATATTAATTTTCTCTACCGTGTTTACTTTCTATACACCAGGAACAGGAAAAAATCTCAATCTCAATAATCACACTCAAGCATGGCGTGTTTCTTAAGGCGCAGTTAAACGACTTTTCATGGTTTTTATTAAACATCACGTCTAAACGTCTTATTTCTTTGAAAAAAATATATGTTACTCTAGACAATTTCCTTTGTAATTTGATATCAGAATATTTGAAATTATATTTTTATAAAATAGTGTAATTTATTTGTAAAATTATGTCTAACTCGGATAAAAAATTGAGAATCACGCAAAAACTATAAAGCATATTTTTATGACACCATTTTAAAGATCATTTCATTATTTACAATTTAGTCTCAGTGTTTTAGTTTAATACTTGTTGTTTTATGTGTAATAAATTAATAATGCGTTTAATTTCGGATAGCGCTCCTTGATGGGCGAGTCCTATTACTGGGTGGACATACGACGCGTTGCGTGATCTCAGCGCAGAACACGCAAGCTCAACACGCAAGACTCAAGGTCGTTGGCAGCTAATAGCACCTTAAGCTTCAATGTAATTTTCTAAAGATACGCAATCTTACTATATGAGAGTGCACTATTGCTGTCACTTTCATAACTTTCTACTCTATCGTAACACCGTCGTCTATGGTTTTTCTAATGACACCCATTCACAATAAAAAGTGGATAGCATGTGCCGATGTGCCATCTCATTGAAAATGTTTATTTAGCAATTACGAGTCATTCGAGTGCAATGTCCGAATGGTCGTACGTACCATCCACTTCGAAGCATCGATGGACAATTTTGTTATTATTCAAGCACTAACTATTCTCGAATAATAATGAAGTTATGCTAAGAATCTAAATTAAGGCATTAAGAAGTTGGTCTTGGCTAACTTGGCTAAGTCGTTCGCCAAAATTTATAATTTTATCTATTTAGTCCGTCAAATTAAGGGCCTACCTCCCCATAAGTGGCGCCCTCATTGAAAAAAAAATCGTATCTTAGCATAGAAAATAAAGATTAAAGAATCCTATGTTGCATTTGTTACAAATAGTCTCAAGTAATCTCATTGAAAATGTTTATTTAGCAATTACGAGTCATTCGAGTGCAATGTCCGAATGGTCGTACGTACCATCCACTTCGAAGCATTGATGGACAATTTTATTATTATTCAAGCACTAACTATTCTTGAATAATAATAAAGTTATGCTAAGAATCTAAATTAAGGCATTAAGAAGTTGGTCTTGGCTAAGTCATTCGCCAAAATTTATAATTTTATGTATTTAGTCCGTCAAATTAATTTTTTTTCAATGAGGGCGCCACTTACGGGGAGGTAGGCCCTCCCCGTAAGTGGCGCCCTCATTGAAAAAAAAATCGTATCTTAGCATAGAAAATAAAGATTAAAGAATCCTATGTTGCGTTTGTTACAAATAGGATATGGTATTTTTAAGTAGTTGAAACAGGACTCAAAGTGTTTCGTATCCAAAGTAGTAAGCAAAAGTACCAAAAACGGCCGTTTTTGACACTTTGTTACATAGGATATATAACATAACATAGGATTTTTTAATCTTTGTTTTCTACGATTTTTTATTCAATGAGGGCTCCACTTGGCGGCTATTTACGCCTTAAGGTGAGATTGCTTGATTGATTGATTGTATCTAAATGTTGCACAAAAGAAAATCTTAATAAAATGTCATGAAAAAAAACCTATCTTAAGAAAAACGTGTGTGCTTTAGACCACACGACTGAAGTAAAACTTCTTTAGCTCCATCTCTTCCGCTCGCCTCGGCCGATCACACTTTTCGTAACGCTCTCGTCACGCATTCACCAGCTTACTACCCAAGTCAAGCGTGCGTAAAGAAGTTTTACTTAAAAAAATGCAAATAAAAAGAAATGGATAAATACCTATTAGCAAAATACCTAATTGAAAAGAATACTATACGTACAATCAGCAACAAAAGTCGATCACCATCTTTAACCATGGAAGTATTAATGAGGTTGTCAAGTTTATTTCTACTACATCTCATAAATATTTTATCTTTGTCAATCCTAAATTGCATATGCTTATTCACTAATCCTAAATACATCATTAAGGCCAGGGCTATTCTAAGGCGTTTTATGTAAAATATTTTCTGAAACATCCTTGAGTAAATCACGCGAGTTTATACCATTAAATGTTAAATACTCAGCGATGATGAGAAACAACAGTCTATTATTGATCGTCTTTACCCCGTGTCCAGACAGACCAAGCGAACGAGTGGAAATGGCGCATTGAAACCGCACGCTCGCTCGCCTTCACACAGGCATGGGTGCCGATGCCGGTAGGATTATTTTGAAGGGGTGCATTTTCAGCTTTAGGACGCGATCGTGATTTTTTTTTACACTCGCGTCTTGTACTACTCAGGTACTTTGTCAACTAATGCAGAGCATGCTCGAAAAATGTTGCCTCTATCTGATAGCTTACATTCTCTAATAGTAAGTGTGTTTTGTTTCTTTTAATTAATTTCATGCCGGTGGGTTGTATCCCGACGCGGCGCCCATGTACTCGTAGGTATCTATTACACTCATGCCCGTTCGTTCGCGAGCGCAAGCTTGCTCTGTCAGCGATGATTCCCATTCGTTCACTCGTTCGTGCGGTCTGTATCCGTTAATACATTATTGCATAAACTGAAGAAGCCACAGGCCCGGTATTGACTGCTACTGCATTTTATATCATGTAACGATACCTCGATTGTCTATGGATGCATTAAAAAGCGATCTACGCGTCACATGTCATAAAATGCGACATTTTGAGAATGGACGTTAAAAATAAAATTGGAGACACGAACGATGGTCATTGGTCACGGCATTTTTGAATTTTCTACAATTTCGAGAGAGAGATTTGGGTAGAGGCACGTTAAAAGTATGTTCTTAATCTATTTTTAAACGTTTAAAATAACAATAAAACAAACATTGTGTACTAAAGTCCAAATTCTCACAATAAAATTGCAAATTACCAGAGAACTCACAGTATTTTTTTTTTGTTTTAACAAAATGGCAGGCAGTTAATTATACGGAATGAAATCAGCGTGCTAGTCAAGAATTAATAGGTACTCTACGTTCTTAAAATACAAACCTTGTTAATTAAAGTTAACTAACGTACCTGCAAATCAAAATTCCAGTCAAGACATGTCACCGGCAGGTGACCGCCGCCTAATTATGCTGTCAAACAGAAATAAACACGTATTTTGGAAGAAAGAAAACAAAGATTTGGCAATAAAACAGTTGTAAACGGAGCAAATGAATCGGGAGTGGAAACTAACCATTCTACTATTACCATACTATTAAGAGAAGGCGTCGCAACTTCTAGGACGATAATAACAATCATCTCAGGTATTGAAATAAACCACGTAACATGCTAAAAGGCACGATTTAAATTAGGTACTTAATTGTGCATGTTTACGAAAATAAAAGTCACTTCTTTGCCCACTCGCTCCACAGAAGTGACCTCTATTGCAATTAACTGCAGAATAGCTCTACACTGTTCTCACTGTACAAAAAAACGAATTCACAGAAGTTTAATTACCTTCTTATATGAATTTGTTGAGGGTAACGATTTATGAAAATTAGGTACATACATTTATTGAATTAATTTTGGAAGTAAGTTCTTGAATTCATTCGTGGTTATTATTTATTTATTAAAACTTTATGTACCTACAAGTAAAAAATACTGCATAAAAAGACGAAGTTAATACCTTACCGTTGAACTTGTTTTTGTCGCCTATCATGGAATGATTATTTTTTTCGTTCTTTTTCATTAAGGCGCTATTAACTGCCAACTACCTTGAGTGGTTAGCTTGCGTGTTCTGTGCTTATGACCTCACGTAACGCGTCGTACGTCCACCCTGTAATAGGACTCGCCCATCAAGGAGCCCTGTCCGAAATTAGACGCATTATTAATACATGCATGCACATGCATTATTATACATAAAACAACAGGTATTATACTAAAACACGTATACTAATAAGTAAATAATTAAATGATCTTTAAAATGGTGAAGGTTTCATAAAAATGCGTTTTAATAGTTTTCTCTATTTTTTATCCGCGTTAGACATAACTTTAGAAATTAATTAAACTATGTTTTAAAAATATTTCAAATATTCACATATAAAATTACGAAAGAAATTGTCTAGAGTAACATTTTTTTTCAAAGAAATAAGACTAGTCGTTTAGACGTGATGTTCAATTAAAAATCATTAGATGTCGACTGCGCCTAAGACTGCGCCTTCATTAGCTACACGTTATGTTTTTACCCGACTGCGACGCAAAGGAAGGGTAATGTGTTTATCAGCCTATGTATGTAGATATGTTTGTTCTTTTGTGGCGCTATAGACTAAACGCGTGGGCCGATTTTAAATTGTGATAATTCTTACGTCAATTAATTCTTTTTTTGTATTTATTTACCCCGAAGGAAAGGCTATAGTTTTTTGACCATATTGCCTAGTCTTGCGTAGTGTATTTTTACTTTTTTTCCATTAAAATGCAGATGTAACACATTCTAATGTTTTTTGCAGTATTCGGCAACAATTGTGTCGAGACAGCCGTCTCGGCAAACTTCGCTGAGGTAGTCTTTACTACAATAAAATTCTCAGCTCCAATTTACCGAGATCGCACCTGTTTCAATGATTCCACATATTGTCCAGTTGCGTAGACACTTGAGACACAAAACTACACCAATTTTACATCACTATATCCACTAGGAATCAATAAGCGAATAATTAAAACAGCCACTGAACTCCACTTGAGAAAAGTCTGCGAAAAACTCATCAATTGATTCGTGTTAATCTTGCGAGTGTCACTAAAGACAAGCCAGTAATCAAGATTCAATATGGCGACAACCAGACGCCATAGTGTGCAAAAGAGTCTTGTGTTTCCTGATAGCTACAACCTGAGAGTCTTTAAGTCAAGTGTGAATAGGTTACTTCTAGGCAAGCGTGCTCCATCTTCGACCACATCATCGCTTACCATCAGGTGAGATAGTGGTCAAACGCGTGCCTACCAAGAATAAAAAATAAAAAAAAAGTTGACGAAGTATATGTATATTAAGTGGGGTATCAAAAAAATAAAGGGTTCATCAGACTTGAAAAGTGACTATAAGTGGCCGGGTTTTTTACATGACTTTTTGTAAAAATAAATAGTTTGTTGATTGAGTTATTTATATTTTGACTACGTACTACAGTTATGCTGTTGTTAAATGAATTACTACCATATCTTTTATTGTACGCAAAATACGCGCCTTGAGCGTGGAGTTGCGGAAACCAGCCCGACATACTTACATACTACCATATATTGACATAAACATGACTGTCTCATCAGTCAGAGTCATCACACCTCACAATGCTCTTGTGATGAAAGTTTACTTTATTTACACGCGATATAAAGAAGATGTTATTGCATTCAGATCATTATGTCTGTACTGATATTATCTCAATCTCAGTTATATAAATAACTAAATTGTTTCCGTCAACCACAAGCGCAATCGGCGACGTCAATCAGTTCCTCAGTGTAATGACGTGTCAGAATGTGACTCAAGACTAATTAGTAACCATAAATTAATTTATGGATGACGACTGCATGAATTAACAGTTCACTCACACTGGGCTCTTCCTGTGTCAAGAAACTGAAGGAGACTAGAAGTTTCCAACAGGCCTAGTTTATTATAGAAATGAATAGTCAAAGGGCTCTGGATTTCAGTATAATTGATGGGGCCTGCTAGGGTTGGTGCCTGTCTGGGTAGCGGGATTGTTCGAAAGAGTTACCACCAGCCCTGGAACGCGAAGGGCTAATGAAGGATCACGCGTGGGTTTTAAAGGCCTACCTCCCCATAAGTGGCGCCCTCATTGAATAAAAATACGAATCTTAGCATAGAAAGTAAAGATTAAAGAATCCTATGTTGCGTTTGTTACAAACAGGATAAGTTATAGGAACGAAGTTCCTTATCGCGCGTTGTGAAAGGGGGCTAGACGGAAAAAATTCTTACGAAAAGTTGTCACGACACTAATGAGGCTGTCCATCCAAAAAGATTGTGTTGGAAAAACAATCTAATAAAAAAAATTCTTACGAAAAGTTGTCACGACACCAATGAGGCTGTCCATCCAAAAAGATTGTGTTGGAAAAACAATCTAATAAAAACTTCTTGTATTTTTGGTGGGTAGGTACAAAGTTTGCAAGCAGATCAAGCATTATCTAACCAATTTCGTGTGTTAAATCTAGCGGAGCTTGGAACAATCTAACTTCGAATCTAATCTGGAGTCTCTAACCCATAAATACTAAATAGCTTTCTAAATCTGGATGTCTGTACGATCAGTAGGATGGGTATAGCGGAGATATATTATAACTTAAAAAAAATAAAATTTTATTACAATTACTTCACTAATTAATCGAAAGGAACTTCGTTCCATCCGGGTGTCCCTTGACACCTCTCAAGTTTTTTTTTTTACGTTTTTAAAACAGGGCTCAAAGTGTTTCGTATCCAAAGTAGTAAGCAAAAGTATCAAAAACGGCCGTTTTTGGTACTTTTGCTTACTACTTTGGATACGAAACACTTTGAGTTCTGTTCCAACAACGTAAAAATACCTTATCCTCTTTATAACAAATGCAACATAGGATTCTTTAAATCTTTCTTTTCTACGCTTTGCTACGATTTTTTATTTAATGAGAGCGCCACTTGGCGGCTATATACGCCTTAAGGCGCAATTACACCATCCGATTTCAAATGAGCCAATTTAGGAAATCGGAAGGTGTAATAGCAGAACTTAGAACAGGTTAGAGTCCGATTTAGTGAGATTGGGAGGTCTCGATTTGACTTCCTAAATTGTGTACGATTTAGGATAGTGTAATCTCATCACTACGATTTAGAGCTAAGTGTTGCCAATTTAGCGACTTGGTCGCTGGAAATGGAATAGCTAAATATAGAAATATTAATTTCCCAACGTCCCTTTCCCAGAAAAAAAAAACTGAGTCCGCTCTTTTTTTTGGGTCCACTCCTTGTAGAATCAGTTTAGTGGCTTTCTAGCGACTTTTGATATTCTGTCTAGCGGCTCGAATTTGTACGAGTTGGCCACACTGCTGATTTAGGATTCCGATTGTTGGCAACACTGCCGATCTAGGATTCCAATTTAGTGTAGTGTGATCTCTAGCTTCCAACTTCCTAGTTAGATTGTTCCTAAATGGCTCCCTTGAAAACGGATGGTGTATTTAGTCAGTAAGAGTCTGACACACCTTTCAGACAATTTCCCACCCTAAAAAAAGCGGCTCTGGATAAAGTGACACTATCAACAATAAAGATTGCCGATCACAAAAAAATAAAAAAAATGTTTGGGATAAACCATGACATTCAATAAAACAACGTGAATCTCAAAGCGCGGTTTTTATTACTACTCAGTGCACAAGGTCAGTTTAAAGAGAGAACATAGATCTGCATAGACAGTTATAGAGTAATGGAGTTAGTTGATGTGACCAGTTATAAATAATAAATATTTTTAACACATTTCGGTAGCTCATATCAATTCCAAACATTTTGACTTTCTTGACAATCGTAGAATCATTCGTCACTGATAGAATTTTACTTTGGGGCGTTTACTTTACTTATAGGGAACGTGCACGAACTATAGGTGACAGCACAAATCGACAGCGCCACAGTGTGGTAAGAAAATTAACTATTCAGAGAGCCGTTACACCATTCGATTGCCGTCTATTTGCTTACATTATATTATATCGTTTTTATTATGATAAATGATAAAATATGGGTACCGGCTGATTAATAATGATCGTCCGCGTGGTCAGAATATGTCAAAAGGCCAAAAAGTGTTCGAATTCGGGCATGTCTCTTATGTATAAGGTTATGTTTCTTACAGTTTTATTTGTATTGAATAACTTAACAACACAACAATACTTAACAAAACTTAGCTATTTTTACTAACCACAATATTAGTACCTAATTTCTAGATGTTTTTGAAACTCATACTTACATGTTTTTATTGCATTTATCCACCTTTGTCGTTTAGCACATAACCATGGAAAGTGAGTACTATTCGTAGGAAAGTAATAGAATTTTACACCATTTGACTTATTTTTATTTTTCTTTGAAGTGTTCAAGCATCCCGAAATGCAATAATACATTTTCACTTAGTTAAATGTTATTTTTCACTTCTATAATGTGATTATTTTCTAATTTTTTCCATAAATGATTCGGATGTGCGCCACCAGGTCGCAGTCTTCGTCGTGCACATTCCCTACAGGTCGTAACTAAGTTATAAATATTTGTTTTGAAATATTGACTCATTTTACTTCATTAAAAAAATAAACAATTGACACACATTTTCTAAAGGTTACATTAAAATTTGCCAATAGCTTCATAAGATTACAAAAACAAAGAATAATTTATTGATTTAGTTGGACTCATTTACATATTTTTACATTTGACAAGCTGACTCTCGATCATCGAGAAGGAAGCGATCTAATACGAACGGCAACTTTTTTTTTTGTGTTGGTGGGAAATCATCCAATAACTTCTCCCGCTTTGGGTGGAGCGGGAGGGCGTGTAAGACTCTTACTGAATAAAACCCACCCCTGTTCCTTCCCTGCCTGAGTGCCCAGGAATACGATTGGAAACTTGATTAGACTTCGTAATAAGGTTGATACCACAATGGACTCGGACAAAACAGTGACAAGTCAAGACTAACTCATACCTGTGAAGCCCCGCAACTCACAGGTGAGTCGGACAAAAAAAAAAAAAAAAATCGGCTGTCAACCCGGGTTGTCGTCGGGGTTCAATTTGACAACCCGGATTTGGCCGCGGGGCTTCACAGGTTAAATGAATAAATTAGTCAGCATAATATTTTTTTTATCAATGGTATGCTCGCGTTTGACCACTATCACCTGATGGTAAGTAATGATGTGGTCGAAGATGGAGGGAGCACGCTTGCCTAGAAGTGACCTATAAAACGTCAATCAAGTTGAATAATTTAATCGTTTCTGCATCGATGAGCATTTTCGGTCTGATATTGATAACCAGTCAAATATGTCATTGGGTAAGGTATGACGATTTTTTTAAGATAAAGTAACTTTTATTGAAAATAGTCTTCTTAAATGCCAGGTTGGAACCCTTCAAGCCTCTTTTTAGGGTTCCGTACCCAAACGGTAAAACGGGACCCTATTACTAAGACTCCGCTGTCCGTCTGTATACTAAAAAAAGAAAGAAAAAAATCGAATAAAAAAATATTTAAGTGGGGCTCCCATACAACAGACACGATTTTTTTGCCGTTTTTATAGATAATGGTACGGAACCACCATGCGTGCGTGAGTCCGACTCGTACTTGGCCGGTTTTTTTTTTTGTTGTGGGGTTGGGAAATCATCCAATGACTTCTCCTGCTCTTCGTGTCTGTCTTTTACTGACTAAAACCCACCCCTGTTCCTTCAGTTGCCTGAGTGCCCAGGGGTGCGGTAACTCTGTTTCGAATTTACCCGCGACCCCTTTTTAAAAATTTTTTATTTGGGGTGTAAACACCTGTCATTTCAGGAGGGTTTTGAGGGTTCTTCCCTGACGTTTTATCTATTCAGTCTAAAATGTTGTGTATAATATAAACGGGAACATAACAGCCATTGCGCTTACCTGTCATTTCTTTGTCATTAGTGCAGTTGTATGTAATACAGGAAGTCTGTGATATTTATATAGGAGCTACCGCGCTACATTGTAGTATGTTGCATGTGCATATATGCAATCTCTGTCCTAATTCGTTCTGCCCGGTTCTGTGATACGTAATACTATACGCTAAATGGTCACTGACTCATGCGAATACTGTTCAGGAAGTTAGTAGACAGTTTTTACTGAAAAAAATACACGTGAATTACAATATGTGTGTATTTAGTCTGTAATTAACACTCGCTGTTAAGGCCCTACTACTACTAATAATCGTAGCATAGCATATAAAATAAATATTAAAGAATCCAACGTCACATAGTAGGTAAAAGTACCAAAAAACGGCCGTTTTTGACAGTTTTGCCGACTACTTTGGATACGAAACATTTTGAGTCCTGTTTTAACAACGTAAAATTACTTTATCCTCTTTGTAACAAACGTGACGTTGGATTCTTTAATATTTATTTTCTATGCTATCAATGCTATGCTACGATTATTTATTCAATGAGGGCGCCACTTGACCGGTAGTAGACCCTTAAAGGTAATACCAGAAACCTTTAACATTTCTAGATCTCCGTTTATTCATAATCTAAGATGGATATCTGCACACATAATTGCACGGTAGTATCATTAAGTCAAGAATGAGTAACTTCAGTTGACCCAGGGGGTAATTGATGTATGTGCTTAGGTACTTATTAGTTAGTGTCACGTCATTCACAGTGTGTCTATGCTAAGCCATTGTCACAGTGTCATCGCTTGCAACGGTCCGCAGTGTGCACGTTGCAAAACCTCATTGGCGAAGGTCACGAACTGCTACCACTCGTTACCTGAACGCAATCTCAATGAGAACTTGCGCAAGTAAGTGTATCTACGTACTTATCAAACTTAACTTTATATGCGCACTTTTTGTTTTTAGAATTCCGTATACCTCTTACATTTACGTAAAAATCTAAAATCTTTTTAAATTATTTTATTTTTGGTCTTTGTCTGCCAAAGAGAATGTAGTAAGATTTCATTATGGTAGCCGTAATTACTATCGTTAGCTAAGGGCATCAAAATGAAAGTAAATTGATCTACTTGCCTGTTAGGGAACAATAGGTACGTACGCCACCTACATATTAAATTGCGGAGAATTACCTAAATATTAAACGTTTGTTTAATGTGGGTTCACAATCAAAGTATCGATAATATCAGTGTTATTCTGCAAAGTTTGGTAACGAAGTCACTTCTGTGGCTGTATCCTTTCTGTGAATCAATCAAACTATTTCAGGGAAACAGAAGTGACTTCTGTTATTAAACTTTGAAAACTTTAGAGGGTGCGGAACTCAGTAGCCATATCCAACTCGCGATGTATTTCAAGGCCTATCGGCTTAATAAATTGTCAATATTCTACAGACAGGTGTAAATCGGTGAAGGTCAATTCTCACTACTTTTACAAGTGTAATGTTTCGTCAAATATTTGTCGTCTGTTTTTTGCTCCAACGTTTGTAAATAACGCATGACAAACATTTCTAACGGAAGGTTTTCCTGCCACTTTGAATGTTAATTGACGCCTACAAATAGTTGCACAGAAGTGTGTCCAAATACGGTGTTGTTGACTGTGTCCTTATATGCATATAAAAATACTTTCTCTGTTATAAAAAAAATGTTAAGAGGCCTCTTACAGTCCACTAGCGCCGCCAATCGAAAAAATGTCATAACTCGTAAATAGAATCAAAAATACAAAATATGTTCTATTATTAGTGTGGAAAAGGCAATAACGTAATTGTATAACACCTTATCAACACTTGAAATATAGCTGTTTAGCTAAATCGTGCATTCAAAACATAAACGGCCGTTTTTGTTACAAATGCACGATTTAGCTAAACAGCTATATTTCAAGTGTTGACAATGTGTTATAAAATTACGTTATTGCCTTTTCTACAGTAATAATAGACCACATTTTGTATTTTTGATTCTATTTACGAGTTATGACATTTTTTCGATTGGCGGCGCTAGTGGACTGTAAAAGGCCCCTTAAGTATCATGTTTGATATCAGTTGGTACCTACTTTATCTGATGATAACCATTATCAGGTCTGATATTTGCATAATTTGTGTAATCGATAAATTACCTACTTCATTAGCCTATCTTGTTTTTTTTATCTTCTTCAAATTCTTCGTTACCTGTAATATCTACAAATCACAGCAAAGCATGACATTGATGTCTCTGTCATCAGCCTAAAACTACAATAATAATGCAGTACAAGAAGATTGTCTCACGGGAATACCCGTTCTAAGACAAAATGTTTGCTAACTTATTTGCTTTTCTGACATTATTCGACGAAGTACAGATGACTAATGCATGTCAAATAAAATATTAACGTCTAAAAAGTCCGCGTCAAATCAAGGCCATTTTGCTTAGGAAATGTGAATTAAAATGTAGAGTGGTGAGTTTTCTGCTGTTTCTTAATTTTCATGGTTCATCAACTACTTAATTGTGCTAGGATCTGTTTAACTACGTTTCCAAAACAAATGGGATCTTCTGAGATATTTTGTTGAAATATGATTAAAATATTTCGATTCCATACCATCGTGACGGTAGCGGATAAATTCTGAAAATGAGTTACCGCACCCCTGGGCACTCAGGCAGGGAAGGAACAGGGGTGGGGTTTAGTCAGTAAGAGTCTGACACGCCCTCCCGCTCCGTCCTACAGCGGGAGATGTCATTGAATGATTCCCATCCCACAAAAAAATAAAAAATAGGGCGTTTTACATATAGGTCGTAACTAAGTTATAAATATATTTGTTTTGAAATATTGATTCATTTTACTTCATTAAAAAAAATAATTAACACACATTTGACTTTTCGACTGAATAGATAAAACGTCAGGAAAGAACCCTCAAAACCCTCCTGAAATGTCAGGTGTTTGAACCCCAAAAAAAAAAGAAAAAAAAGGGGTCGCGGGTAAATTCGAAACAGAGTTACCGCACCCCTGGGCACTCAGGCAACTGAAGGATCAAGGTGGGTTTTAGTCAGTAAAAGACTGACACGAAGAGCGGGAGAAGTCATTAGTAAGTAAACGTATTTTTCTTTCTTTCTTTCTATTAGATGATTTCCCACCCCACAAAAAAAATACCATCGTGACGTTAGGTGGCTAGATTGTACTGATAAACTCTTCAGTCCTGTGCCAAGACTTTAGTGTTTTAACGTCTCAGGGCCTACATCTTACAAGCTTCTTGGCAAAGTAATCTGATAACTTTAAGGTTACACAATTATCGTTTATCTTGACATGTTCATCACTAATTACGTCGCAACTCCCCTATCTTATCTAAATTAAGTCACCATTTCATAATTATATGAAAAAACACACAAAATAACATTTATATTTTTTTTTTTTTTTTTTTTTTTTAATTCTTTATTTATTTAAGGGATTTTCGTACACTTTGTGACGATGCCAATCCCATCGTACAGTTACGATCGTACAGTTATTAATTATTAAGAAATTATATTAAGTTTTTTGGTGGTTTTGTATTTATATTTATATATTTATTTATTAAAACTTCATGCAACACAAATGTACAAATGCGGACTTAATGCCTTAGGCATACCCGGGCCTGCGGACGGCGAGTAGTGGGTAACTCGCCGTCCGATCAGCACCAGGCCCGAGAGTCGACGGCGCGTAGTGTTCCACGCGCGCCTCAAAGAGTTGTCAGATAAGGGAAGGGGCCTGCCACGGCCGATGCCTGCCCGCGGGTGGAGGATAAATTCGAAAGAGTTACCTCGCCCCCGGGCACTCGAGGCAGGGAGGAACAGGGGTGGGTTTTAGTCAGAAAGAGTCTGACACACCCTTCCGCTCCACCCTAGAGCGGAAGAAGTCATAGGATGATTTCCCACCCCCAAAAAAAAAAAATGCCTTAGGCATTTTCTACCAGTCAACCAAGGGTGGTGGAGAGATAACATGGCAGGTGCATAAACTGAAAAAAAAAAATACTAAGACAAGCAATGAAATGCAAGCTGTTATTTTTTTGGGGTGGGAAATCATCAAATTCTTCTTTCTTCTCCCGCTCTGGGTGGAGCGGGAGGGCGTGTCAGACTCTTACTGACTAAAACTTACCCATGTTCCTTCAGATGCTTGTGTCAGGGCCGTGGTGACTCTTTCAAACACTCCCGCGTCCCTTTTTTTTTTCGTGGGGGTGGGAAATCATCCAATGACTTCTCCCGCTCTGGGTTGAGCGGAAGGGCGTGTCAGTCTTACTGACTAAAACCCACCCCTGTTTCTTCAGTTGCCTGAGTGCCCAGGGGCGCGGCCACTCTGTTTCGAATTTATCCACGACCCCTGGGCAATGCCCGCGACCCGGGCAGATGAAATGCAAGCCAGCAATGCAATCTGAATGCAATTAAAGAATTTTAATAATTTTCACATCTCAATAATTTATCACAGCCTAATTAAGAAGTCTTGTAAGCCGTACGTTGCAAAATGAAACGTTTATAAAGCGTAAAAAATGAAATATTTGCGAGTATTAGCGTCTTAGTGTTAACTAACTTACCCGCAAAGTGTGAATCCAACCGTACATAAATAATTATGGTTCCGTATCCGTGATCATTAGTCGGAAGAATAAAGATAACAAGCTACTGAATTATTTGAGTGTCAGTTAAAATATGTACTCGTATGTTAATTCAATGGCAGAACTAGCCTAACCTTATTAGGTAATTACACCTATTTTTGAAAAGTGTCTCAATTAGATTCGATAGTGCTAATAAACCAATAAAAAAAACACAAAATTTTTATTCAATCATTAAGTGCCATAAAAATGCATTAAAATTTTACAATTTCGCACGTAATTTGACGAAAACGCTGGACGCAGTGGACGTCATATTGCTCTGTGGTCATGACGTCAGTTGGCTGTGTAAATAAAATAAACAAAGCATAGTTATGGTGATCAGTTGACACTTTATAGTTTACACAGCCGTATGACGTATAACATGGCGGCTACTATTCCATGGTGTTAAAAAACAGATTAAAAAACTAAAAATTTGAATTGAATTTTAGAATTTATTTTGTTATTTTATGAACTAAAACTAACATTTGCCGACTGCTTTTTGCCTAAGCTATCTCAATAATATTTTTTTTTCTCGGAGCAAAATACCCTACTAAGATTTTCAAGTTTATTTTAAAGTTTACTACTTACACCACAAATCACGTTTAAAGTCGTTTAGCACTACATGCATAAATTATTCGTGGTCTGTGAGCTCTGTGCCCAATAATAAAAAATTAAAAAAAGCCTTCTTCTTCAGAACGGCCGGCAATGCATTGGTCATTTCGTAACTGGCTGGAAGATTTGCAGTTTTGCGCAACACTTTTGTTTAGTAAGCATACACACGAAAAGATAAATGAACGGCCTTATTGAGCTTAGACGTAAAAGGTGCAAGCTCATTGTAATGCAAATCAATTTGGCTATTTATACGGGGGCTTGATAGCGAAAATCCTAACTAAATAACAAGACTAGAAAACCTCCTTTCAAATAAAAAACCGGCCAAGAGCAAGTCAGACTCGCAAATGAAGGGTTCCGTACCATCATACAAGATTATACTCGTTGTTGCCATTATTAAGGGCCTCCCTCCCCATAAGCGGCGCCCTCATTGAATAAAAATTCGTATCTTAGCAGCAGCAGCAAAAACGGTCGTTTCTGACACTTTTGCCTACTACTTTGGATACGAAACATTTTGAGTATTGTTTTAACCACGTAAAAATACCTTATCCTCTTTGTAACAAACGCAACATAGGATTCTGTAATCTTTATTTTCTACGCTTTGCTACGATTTTTTATTCAATGAGGGCGCCACTTGGCGGATATATTCTTAAGATTACCTAAAAAAGGTAAAAAAACACGTTTCTAGTAGGGGAGCCCCGTTTAATTTTTAATTTATTTTTATTATTTGTTGTTCTAACGGCAACAGAAATACATATTCTGTGAAAATCTCAACTGTCTACTTATAACGGATCATGAGACAGAGCCCACTGACGGACAGCGGAGGCTTAGTAATAGGATCCCGTTGGCTACCCTTCGGGTACGGAACCCTAAAAAACGCATTCAAATTGGATGACCCGTTAAAGAGCACGGTGCTACAGACAAACACACACACAGCGGCCAAACTTATAACACCCATCTTTTTGCGTTGGGGATTAAACATCACTTCTCTGGTCCGAGTAGTTTTAGCAAAATTCATCTTTTTTTTTTTTTGTGGGGTGGGAAATCATGCAATGACTTCTCCCGCTCTGGGTGGAGCGGGAGGACGTGTCAGACTCTTACTGACTAAAACCCACCCCTGTTCCTTCCCTGCCTGAGTGCCCAGGGGTGCGGTAACTCATTTTCAGAATTTATCCGCTACCCCTAGGCATGCAAGCACCGGCCACGATGGGCCCCGTCAGTGGTGGCTAACAATCATCTCATTGAGGCGCGCGTGGAACACTACGCGCCGTCGACTCACAGGCCTGGTGCTGATCGGACGGCGAGCTACCCACTGCTCGCCGTCCGCAGGCCCGGGTAGCTTGGCAATAGTTGGATTGCTCTTTCTCTAATGGCTCTTTACAGGAACCCAAACAATATAATAAATGTGTCTATACATATAATAAATCTGTAGAAAAGTCATTTTTGTACATTGAAGAAATTGAAACAAAAAATAGCCAGCGTGTGAAAAGATAAGTAACAGAACCCATTTCCATCATTTTTGAAATTTTTGTCTGTTTGTCTGTTTGTCTGTTTGTTTGTGCGCACATCACGTAAAATCTACGAATTCAATGCTGACAATGTTTATATACAAAAATTATACGCAACTTGAGGATTAACTTAGTTTTTGTTTCATCGAAATCGGTTCACTCTATCAAAAGATATGATTAATTTAGTGAGTTCAAGAAGTAAAATATTACGTTACGCAATTAAGTATAGTACTTGCAACGACATCTTAAGACTAAAAATAGAACTAATGTTGATAGTTGAAATCTAAATCCGATAGATGGCGTTGTGCAAATGACGTCATTTTCTGAATCGCGGTGTTAAGATTTTCCGCGCGAGGATGACGTCCACCGTGTTTACTAGGCAAATTGGGTTTCGTTAGGTGTCTTAAAAGTTCTTGCGTGTGTCGTAAAAGTTCTTTGGTTGCTTGGTTTATCGATTTTCTAAATTGGTCGAAAAAAAAGTATTTGCTTATCTTATTGGTTTCGTTTGGTCAACTTTGGTCATTGGTTTGAAGTACGAAGTAAAGATTGTATTTGATTTACTTCGTAGTTTGAATCCAATAGTGCCAATCGTTATACAGTAAGTTAGTGTTGCCAATTCGTTGAGTCACGACCACGAACAGACGATACGTTGTCACACTAGACTGTTCGACGCACCGATCTTTTAAGTTTGTAGGCTATTCAGTCATAAGTGTTGTTAGTTTTGTTTATTGCTTTAATTTTCCTTGAAAATGCCTCAAAGAAAAAAAACTAACCTTTCGCTGCGTAGCCGAAATGCGAAAAGGATGAGACTTTGTAGGTCTCAGGAATCGGAAGAAGATCGTGAAGCACGGTTATCTGCTAACCGAGAGCACATCGCTCTTTCACGTGAATCGGAAACGTTCACCGAAAGGGAGTCACGTTTAAGTTCACAAAGAACACGGACCGCGACTTTGCGGTCTCAAGAGAGTATCCAGGAACGCGAAGACCGGCTGTCTGCTGATCGGGAGCGCCACTCTCTCTCACGTGAGTCAGAGACATTCACAGAAAGGGAGTCGCGCTTAAGTTCGCAAAGAACTCGGACCGTGACTTTGCGTTCTCAAGAGAATATCCAGGAACGCGAAGTTCGGCTGTCTGCTGATCGGGAGCGCCAGTCTCTCTCACGCGAGTCAGAGACTTTCACAGAAAGGGAGTCGCGCTTAAGTTCGCAAAGAACTCGGACCGCGACTTTGCGTTCTCAAGAGAATATCCAGGAACGCGAAGTTCGGCTGTCTGCTGATCGGGAGCGCCAGTCTCTCTCACGCGAGTCAGAGACTTTCACAGAAAGGGAGTCGCGCTTAAGTTCGCAAAGAACTCGGACCGCGACTTTGCGTTCTCAAGAGAGTATCGAGGAACGCCAAGCACGTCTGTCATCTGACCGAGAGCGACACGCTCTCTCGCGCGAGTCTGAATCTCTCTCCCAAAGAGAAGAACGATTACAAATAGCTAGACATAACTATGTAGGTGTACAAAGAAACAATGAAAGTTATCTTGCATCTGAAAGGGAAAGAATAGATGAACTAAGACGAGCAGAAACAGCAGAACAACGTCAATCTCGCCTAGAAATAGAACGAGCTCGATACCATATGAATAGAGAAACAAATAGCGGAGCTGATGAGTCCATGGAAAATGACGATGCAAATATTTTATTACCTTGGGACAATAGGGAAAAATCAGGGTTCACATATTCGTCTAGAATTAATTATGCTGGCTTTACTTTCGTGGGTGACATGAGAGAAATTTGTAATTTTTGTCATGCTTTGAAATGGAGGAAAGAGACAGATGGAATGTGCTGCTCAAATGGAAAAATTGTTCTTCCAAATTTCCAAGATCCACCACACTTACTTAAAAGTCTCCTGAATGGCGATCATCCCCAGTCGAACCGTTTTTTGGATAATATTCGTTTATATAACAGTGCTTTCCAAATGACTTCCTTTGGGGCAAAACAAATAACGGAAGGACCGTTCATGCCAACCTTCAAAGTACAAGGTCAAGTTTATCACCTTATTGGATCTTTGCTGCCAGAAAATGAACCCAAATTTCTCCAAATTTATTTTGTATCCGATTACACGCAACAGCTCAATGTTAGAAATCACAATTTTCCCCAGCTCAATGCTGAGCTTTTGGGTCAACTTCAAGAATTGCTGCATCACGTTAACCAGTACGTTCGTGAATTCAAAGCTGCATTGGAGTCAATTCCACAAGGCAGCAATGATTTCAAAATTGTTATAAGTGCCGATAGACGTCCTGTGGGTGAACACCGTGGAAGACACAATGCACCCGTCGCAGATGAAGTTGCAGTTGTTTTAGTCGACCAGGAGTGTGAGAGACGTGATATCGTGTTGCGTACACGCGACGATCGCCTTCAACGCATTTTGGAAACCCACCGAGCTTACGACGCCCTGCAATATCCACTAATTTATTGTCATGGTGAAGATGGGTACAATTTTGGGCTGTACCAAGTGAACCCTACTACGAGAGTCACTAATTATCAAAAAAAAATATCTGCTCAACAATACTATTCCTACCTTTTACAAATAAGGCAAAACAGTTTCGTATATTTGCAACGATTTCGTGGTTTGTTCAGCCAATTTATTGTGGACATGTACGCAAAAATAGAAACTGAACGTTTAGTGTATATTCGCACTAACCAGCGACGGTTACGCGCTGAAGAATACGTGCACTTGCGGGACGCCATGCAATCAGATAATAACGTCGAAAACTTGGGTCGATTGGTTATTTTGCCATCCAGTTTCACAGGCGGTCCGCGGTATATGCACGAACGAACGCAAGATGCTTTTTGTTACGTCCGTAAATACGGCCGGCCGGACCTTTTTATAACATTTACAACAAATCCAAAGTGGACGGAGATTTGCCAGGCACTTCTCACAGGACAGGCGTCATACGACAGACATGACATTATTGCTAGGATTTTTCATTTAAAACTCAAAGTCTTGATTAATCTACTTACAAAGGAGAAAGTTTTCGGTTCAACTCTTTGTTTTATGTATAGCGTCGAGTGGCAAAAGCGTGGTTTACCCCACGCGCACATTCTTCTGTGGCTGGAAGAAAAAATTCGTCCCGATGCTATAGACAGTGTCATAAGTGCAGAATTTCCGGACTATAATGCAGATCCGATTTTGCATGACATAGTAAAAACACATATGGTTCACGGGCCATGTGGCCTCTTAAACAGGGAATCACCGTGCATGAAAGATGGTCAATGCTCAAAAAAATACCCCAGAGCACTGAAAGAACTAACTATGGCTGGGGAAAATGGGTATCCGCAATACCGGCGAAGATCACCGTCACAAGGTGGTTTCACAGCTACTGTCAGATTCCGTGGACAAGAAATAATTCTAAATAATAGTTGGGTGGTACCGTATTCTCCAGTTTTGTCAAACGCTTTTCAAGCACACATTAATGTTGAAATTTGTAATAGCGTCGAATCTATAAAATATATATGTAAATATGTTAATAAAGGTAGTGATCAAGCCATGATAGCACTAAGAAATAACAACCAATTTGATGAAGTGACAAGGTATCAATCTGGCCGATACATAAGCTCTTCGGAGGCAGTTTGGCGCATTTTGAGTTTCCCTATTCATGAAAGGTATCCGCCAGTCATCCATCTTGACGTGCACCTGGAAGGCGGGCAGCGAGTTTACTTTCAGCCAGAAAATGTGGCAGAAAGAATGAACAACCCAAGACAAACCACCTTGCTCGCATTCTTTCGCCTTTGCGAAAGAGACAATTTCGCTAAGTCTCTGTTGTACAATGAAGTGCCACATTATTATACTTATAACAAGCAGCAAGGTGTTTTTAATCGCAGGAGACGTGGAACTGCTGTAGAAGGCGAGTCCGGCATTTTTAAAGAACACGTGATTGGAAGAGTATACACGGTGCACCCAAATAATGCAGAGTGTTATTATTTACGCCTTCTTCTTCACACAGTGCGAGGACCTACTTCTTTTGCTGAGCTCCGCAAAGTGGACGATATAGAATATCCCACATTTCAAGCTGCTTGCCGCGCACGGCATTTATTAGATGGCGATCAGCATTGGGATGATGCTTTAGCCGAAGCATGCGTCAGTGATAGTCCACATCGTTTGCGCCATTTATTTGCCATTTTGTTGACATTTTGTGGCCTATCGGACGCTGGGCAGTTGTGGCAAAAATATAAAGACGCGTTTGCCGAAGATTTTTTGAGACAGCAAAATATAAATAGTGAAACTTCTGACCAAGTACGTGAAAGCTGCCATAATAGGGCTTTGCTGGCTATACAAGATATAGTTACAAGTATAGGAGGGAACCCCCTCAGTCAATACGGCTTGCCGACACCGACAGTTGGTGGGGAACGAATTAATAGGGAGTATACATCTGAAATAAATTACAACCCCGAAGAGTTAGCAGAAATATTGCGAAATGGCTGTTCAAATTTGACGACAGAACAACGTCAAATCTTTGATAGAGTATGCTGTAGTGTAGAACATTCATTAGGAGAAATGCTGTTTTTAGATGCACCTGGTGGAACAGGTAAAACTTTCCTCACTAAAGTTATCTTGGCTCAAATAAGGAGCCAAAACAAAATTGCCCTTGCCGTCGCTTCCTCAGGAATAGCTGCCACTTTATTACCAGGAGGAAAAACTGCACATACAACATTTAAAATACCAATCGACTTGGACCGCACAGAAAACCCTGTTTGCAACGTGTCTCGCAATAGTGATAAAGCAAGGGTTTTACGCGATTGCGCCCTTATCGTTTGGGACGAGTGTACGATGGCAAATCGTAAAGCTGTGGAAGCTGTAGATAGAACGTTGCGAGATATAAGACAAAATGACCGACCGATGGGAGGCTTAACGGTGCTATTCTGTGGAGACTTCAGGCAGACACTCCCTATAATACCCAGAGGAACGAGGGCCGATGAAATAGGTGCCTGTTTAAAGAGCTCTATTTTATGGCGTAGTGTCATATTAACTAATTTGAGCTTTAATATGCGAGCATATTTGGGAGGTGACGCAAACGCGCAGGTTTTCTCAAATTTACTACTTCAAATTGGTAACGGCACACACCCGACTCAAGAAGGAGGTAAAGTAACTTTAGTCGAAAGCCTGTGTTCTTCTGTTGCCTCACAGCAGGAACTCATTTCCTCTGTATACGGAGATCCATCAGAGATCTCGAACCATGACGCTGCTTGGCTATGCCAACGAGCTATTTTGGCACCTCGCAACGACCAAGCAGCAGCAATAAATTCTCAAATATTGGTACATGTTTCTGGAGAAAGTAGGGAATATTTATCTATTAACACGGTTTTAGAAGAAGGAGATGCCACCCACTATCCAGTAGAGTTTTTAGACTCTCTAAATACACCAGGTCTTCCAGCACACAAAATTTATTTAAAAGTCGGAGTACCAATCATTCTACTCAGAAATTTAAGCCCACCAAAACTATGCAATGGAACTCGGTTGAGAGTAACAAATCTCCAACGAAATGTCATCGAAGCCGAAATCTTAACAGGTTGCGGCTCCGGTGATGTTGTTTTCATTCCCAGGATACCCATTATCCCCAATAATTTTCCGTTTACTTTCAAACGTGTGCAATTTCCTGTAAGCCTCTGTTACGCTATGACTATTAATAAAGCCCAAGGCCAGACGTTATCCGTTGCGGGTGTAGACCTTACTTTTGATTGTTTTTCACACGGCCAACTCTATGTTTCTCTATCACGTGTTAGCAACCCAAACAACCTTTTTGTATATGCTCCGGGTAATTCCACCGCTAACATAGTATATAGAGAAGCATTAACGTAATCAACTATACCAAAGTCAGGACTCTTATCTAAATCATCAAAAAGGTGATATACTCTTATCTAAACGACGTTGTTTTGTTCTCGACAACCACGCGAACGAAGTCGCGGGCACAGCTAGTCTTAACATAAGAATGTCAATATCACCGGATAATTGCAACCATCGTGTGGTAGGGTTGTTGTGTTTATTTAACACTCAGAATGTTTCGTATCCATATTTCAAAGTAGTAGGCAAGTGTCAGAAACGGCCGTTTTTGGTACTTTGGTTACGAAACATTCTGAGCCCTGTTTTAACAACGTAAAAAGACTATCCTCTTTGTAACAAACGTGACGTTGGATTCTTTAATATTTATTTTCTAGGCTATGCTACGATTTTTTATTCAATGAGGGCGCCACTTGGCGCCAGTAGACCCCTAACAAAACGTAATAAGCTATAGGTTGACAAGTCCTACATACTGAGCACTAGACTGCAAAAGACTTACGTAACTGTTACTAAAACAAAGTCCTTGTCGAATAACTAGACTTCCAATCGTTACGAAGCGTTGGCACTGCACTCATTGCAACCTTCCTTTCATTTACCTTCCAGTGGAAACTAGATGAAGTAATAATCTGAAGTGCTACGGATTGATACTGCTGAACATATTTATGAATGTTGTTATTTCATTGAAAAATTTAATTGTCTAATTCACAAACCGTGACAAGCGCAATATGGAATACTAGCTGCGCCCCGCGGTTTCATCCGCTTAGATCGGGATAAAATTATCCTATGTGTTAACACGTCACCGCTCAACGCCGCGCCAGTGAGGCAGGGCGAAAAAAAATATTATATATATTATATAAAAATATTAATAATATTAATTATTATTGAGGAGCTCGTGGCTAAAGTAATAACAGACGCACAGGTCGATTCATCAGGTTTAGCTACGCTTGCCGGGGTTGGGTCCATGGATGGGTGAACATCTTAACATACCGAGACTCCTCCGTGCCTCGGTAAGCACGTTAAGCCGTTGGTCCCGGCTGTCAATCGTGGATCTTTAACAGTCGTTACGGGACGTCAGAAGCCCGAAAGTCTGATATCCAGTCTTACCAAGGGGTATCGTATTACCCAGTAACTGGGTTGTGAAGGTCAGATAGGCCTCGCTCCATGTAAAATAATGGTATTCAGCTGCATCCGGTTAGACTGGAAGCCAACCTCAAGATAGTTGAGAAAAAGGCTCTGTAGATTTATTTAACACTAGCTGCGCCCCGCGGTTTACCCCGCCTAGACCGGAATAAAAGGCAGCCTATATGTTAATCCAGGCTATAAGCTATCTACATACCGAATTTCATTGAAATCGGTCCAGCCGTTTGAGCGTGAAGAAGTAACAAACATACACACTCACAAACTTTCACATTTATAATATTAGTAGGATTAATTACTATTATTAAAAACGAAGGGGTATAAGCTATCTACATACCCAATTTCATCCAAATCAGTCTAGCCGTTTGAGCGTGAAGAAGTAACAAACAAACATACAAACACACAGACTCACAAACTTCCGCCTTTATACTCGTAATATTAGTGTGATAAGGTGTTATTCTACACTAAAATAGTAACACAACACATCTCTTTGACAATAAAGTAATACTATTTATTCTGTTAAAATCTCCCCGTGAAAACTTAAGTATTCTTTTTTTTTGTGGGTTTGGAAATCATCCAATGACATCTCCCGCTCTGGGTGGAGCGGGAGGGCGTGCTTACTGACTAAAACCCACCCCTGTTCCTTACCTGCCTGAGTGCCCAGCGGTGCGGTAACTCATGTTGAGAATTTATCCGCTACCCCTAGGCATGCAGGCACCGGCCACGATGGGCCCTGCAGTGGTGGTGTTTTTTTTTTTTTGGTGTGTGGGAAATGTCAATCAATGACTTCTCCCGCTCTAGGGTAGAGCGGAAGGGCGTGTCAGACTCTTACTGACTAAAACCTTACCTGTTCGTCCCTGCCCTGAATGCCCAGGGGCGAGGTAACTCTTTCGAATTTATCCAGGCAGTCAGTGGTGGCTGACAATCATCTCTTTGAGTGGCACGTAACACTACGCGCCGTCGACTCACGGGCCTAGTGCTGATCGGACGGCGAGCCGAGAAAACTTAGGTGAAGTGAACTTGGAATAAGCTGGCAGCCCCTGGCATTAGATAAAACTAGTGACTCGCCCCGGCTCGGCACGAGTACAAATTATACATACAAACCTTCCTCGTTTGTCGCTCTTTCTATTAGTGGAAACCGCATTAAAATCCGTTGCGCAGTTTAGGAGTTAGCGGAGAAACAGACAGACGCGGAAAGCAACTTTGATTTATACTTTGTAGTGATAGTGATGAGAGGTCACTTCACCCAGAGGACACGGTGGAGCACCAGAGGACACGGTGGAGCATACGGTGGAGGTTTGCCCCGCTTGGGCAGAGCACCGCCGTGTCCTCGTGGATGCGATAGGCGGCAGCGACCTCTCGCGCCGTGCCCTGGTTCAGGCCATGGTACGGAGCGAGAGGGAATGGGAAGCCGTCTCCTCCTTCTGCGAAGCAGTAATGCTCGCGAAGAGGGAGGCGGCATACGTTAGGGAGACTCAACAACAGCCGAGTCGCCCTAGCGCCCTCAGCCGCAGCCGCCGCAGGAGACGCCAGGGGCCGCGAGACGATGTTGAGGATAAATTCGAAAGAGTTACCTCGCCCCTGGGCATGTAGGGCAGGGAGGAACAGGGGTGGGTTTTAGTCAGGAAGAGTCTGACACGCCCTTCCGCTCCACCCTAGAGCGGAAGAAGTCGTAAGATGATTTCCCATCACCGAAAAAAAAAAAAGGGCCCCCCCCTCACGGGAAAAGTTGCCACGGTGAAATTTTTACAGAATGGACCGGCTGCAGGTAGAAGTCACTTCTGTCACAGATAATGTAATACTAGCGTACAGATGCCTCATCCTATACAAAGAAACGGTACCGCCGTAACTACGGGTTTTCGACTTGCACAAGCAACTTTTGTTCTTCGTTCGGGCCCGTCCTCTACACCTCGCTAGATGGTGTCAGCAGCGACGGCTTGCAAATTCAATGAATTTACATTAAGTCTTACCAATATTTTCTCACACATTGAGGAATTATTTTATAGTATTTTTGGCACTTCATAACAGTTTTACTGTTTCAAAATGTGTCACTTTACAAAAGTTTAAGAGGCAAATGGATAAACTCTAAAATTTCAAACAGCACCATCTATTGGTACAATAAATATAAATGCCTAAGGATTCGTTCCAATAAATATCTAAATTTGAATTAGGAGCCAATTATTCCACAATTTTTATGGTTATTATTAAATAAGAAAATACAGTTATTACCCTTTTTTTTTCAAAATATTAGTGTTACTTAATCTTCAATAAGAAACCGAAGCCCGAAACTCTGACAACCAGTCTTACCAAGAGGTATCGTATTACCCAGTGACTGGGTTGTGGATGTCAGATAGGCAGTCGCTCCATGTAAAATACTGGTATTCAGCTGCATCCGGTTAGACTGGAAGCCGACCCCAAGATAGTTGGGAAAAGGCTAGGCAGATGATGATGAGGTAGGCAGCTATGGGGAAATCTAAGAACGTGTTTTTTTTTAATATAAGTACGTGTAATGAGAAAAAATTGCAATATCAAGCCAAGAATTTTGCAATAGTGTCTTTTTCCGCCCCAAAGCTGGATGTTATTACAGACAAAGTTGCTCTCTGTATATTTAGGTATCTAATACCTTTAAACGAGCAATTCTTGTATATTTGTATATATATAATCTTAATCTCGGAAACGGCTTCAACAATTTTCATGAAATTTAGTACGCAGGGGGTTTCGGGGGCGATAAATCGATCTTGCTAGATTTCAATTCCAAAAAAAAAAACGATTTACCAAAAAAAAAAAACCGAGCAGAGTTCGGTCATCCAGGCACTTACATTAATTTAACAACGAAGAAATCAGTAGATCAAAAATGCAAATAATTTACTAGAAAATAATTGATTACTTTCATGTGATAATTAGCTAATATGTTATAGTACCGACCGCGATGTTTCATAACAGCGGTAACAGTAAACTCATTAAAAATGCAATGAGCACATTTTTTTTTCAAAACTAAATACGAACATTTACACTAACATAATTACATAACAAATACATATAAAATAAATTATTTATTAGACGATTAAGCAATATTCGGAAAGTGCACTACATGACATAACGAGTGTAAAGATTTCTTACAAACTAATATTGATCATTTGTTTAGCTTTAACTGTTACTTAAAGGCGCTCCCTCACCGGGAGCATTCGCGTGCAATGTAACATATAGATTCGACTTTGAGCATTACATTACAATACTACCTCCCTGACCGACGAGCGTTCGCGTGTAATGTAACATTATAGATTCGACTTTGAGCATTACATTACAATACTACCTCCCTGACTGACGAGCATTCGCGTATCATCATTCTCCTGCCCTTATCCCAATTTTATTTGGGGTCGGCGCAACATGTCTTTTTCTTCCATACTCCTTCTAATTCTTATTCTTCTTCTTAAGGCGCTCCCTCACCGGGAGCATTCGCGTATAATGTAACATTTATTATAGATTTGAATTTGCAAGCAATGCATGAGCATGTTACAAGTTGTATAAAAATATTACACATTGTATCATTACAAGGTGCGCATTGTAATGCTCGGTTCTCCTCCTTCACTGATGTAAACTCGTTTTGTATCATTACAGTTTGTGAACTGTAATGCTCAGTTCTCCTCCCTCACTGATGTAATGCTCGACTCTGTAACGTTACATTACACGCGAATGCTCCCGGTGAGGGAGCGCCTTAAGGATACTATTTTTACATCTTGATTAAGATTACTTCACTTCCATCCTGATCGAGGTTAAATTAAATAAAATAAATAATTAATTTTATCTGAAAAAAGAAAATTGAACTATGTTTTATTGCGACTGAGCTTTAATCCAGCAATGGCTGATCTCATCAACTTACGTAAATTAATGTAATTAACTTATGTTAATGTAACATGACATATAAATGTCATGATACATTATGATCAATTGTATGTCCTTCTACATATGATTAACTAGCACTTCACCTGCGACTTCGTCCGCTTGGATTTCAAAAATAAATATAATTTAGAATAATAAAGATTACTACTAGTTATAACAGCCGCATGGGTCGATCCATCAGGTTAAGCTACGCTTGCCGGGGTTGGCCCATGGATGGGGTACCAGCTTTACATACCGAGACTCCTCCGTGCTTCGGAAAGCACGATAAGCCGTTGGTCCCGGCTTTCAATCGTTGATCTTTGACAGACGTTACGAGTCGTCAGAAGCCCGAAAGTCTGACAATCAGTCTGACAACCACCAGTCTTACTAAGAGGTATCGTATTACGCAGTAACTGGGTTGTCGAGGTAAGATAGGCAGTCGCTCCATGTAAAATACTGGTATTCAGCTACATCCGGTTAGACTGGAAGCCGACCCCAAAATAGTTGGAAAAAAGCGCGGGCAGACAGTAATTGGTTCAGTAGTTTCAGAGATTACTTCCTACAAACAAACCCACGAACTTACAAACTTAACCTCTATAAATTACTCGTATTAGTATAGATAGATTTATTCGATAACATTTATTCTGCATATTGCAGTTTAAACCAACACGTGCAGAGAGTAAAATATTTTATTAAATAATTATTTTTTAAATTAATTAATATTCAGAATAATTAAATTAAACCAATAGAAACATTGCCGTGGTGGCCAGTGGTAACTAACGGCCGCGACTTACAAGTTGTGGGTCGTAGGTTCTAACCCAGACAGGCGCTTTCATCATCATCATCATCATCAGCCTTTTTTAATGTCCCCACTGCTGGGGCACAGGCCTCCTCTCTGTGAGAGGGTGTGGGCCGTAATCCACCACGCGGGCCCAATGCGGATTGTGTCATGTCTTCGAATATCAGCAGCAGGCAGCTTTGCGCTTTACTTAGTGTAAATTATTTCATCACCACTGCTCTCATAATTATGAAGGAAAACATCATAAGGAAAACGGCATGTCCTAGAATCTAAACTTCGCTATGTGACATCCACCAACACGCATTTTAGCCTGCGTGGTGGATCACGGTCCACATCCTCTCACAGAGAGGAGGCCTGTGTTCCAGCTGTGAGAATATTAATAATGTTCCCACTACTGGAAATAATATCATCTGCCCGCTTCTTTTCCCAACTATCTTGGGGTCGGCTTCCAGTCTAACCGGATGCAGCTGAATACCAGTATTTTACATGGAGCGACTGCCTATCTGACCTCCACAACCCAGTTACTGTGTAATACCATACCCCTTGGTAAGACTGGTTGTCAGACTTTCAGGTTTCTGACGACCCGTAACGACTGTCAAAGATCCACGATTGACAGCCGGGACCAACGGCTTAACGTGCTTTCCGAGGCACGGAGGAGTCTCGGTATGTAAAGATGGTCACCCATCCATGGACCAACCAAGCGTAGCTTAACCTGATGGATAGACCCGTGCGGCTATTATTACTTTAGCCATGAGCTCCTCTGCTGGAAATAAATAATCAGTGATTATTATGGACATAGGACTTAGATAACCTGATGAAGACAGCTCAGCTTTCTTAACTCCTTTAAGAATCAATAAATTGAGGTCGAGATAGGATCGATGTCTATTGTCTGTGTTCTGTCGTAATAATGGTAGAAAACAGTTCAAAGTTCAATTCAATCACTAAAGTGAAAAAGGCATCAATACAAATAAATAAAATTGAAGTGTCTGTTTGTAACATCAAAATAATAGTTTAGGGTTCGAAAGAGTTGAAACCCGAGGATTCCACAGTGTTCTTAGGTTTAACTTTGGATGCGCAGCTTCAGTGGAGCCCCCATATAGATAAACTGTCCAAAAAACTTAGCTCCGCAGCATACGCCGTAAGGAAAATTCGTGGTTTAACTGATTTAGAGACAGCTCGTTTAGTATACTTTAGTTATTTTCATAGTGTGATGTCGTACGGCATTCTGTTGTGGGGAAATGCCGCCGATATTCAGACAATTTTTGTTTTACAGAAAAGGGCTATTCGTGCAATTTATAAATTAAGTCCCAGACACTCCCTCAGAGACAAATTTAAAGAGATTAATATTATGACTGTTCCCTCTCAATATATTTATGAGAATCTCATGTATGCACATAAAAATATTAATCTGTTTAAAAGATACAGTGATATCCATAGCATAAATACTAGGAACAAACACAAATTTATTGTACCAAAAACCAGGCTCAAGAAAAAAATAGGTGGTTCGTTTAGATGTCAATGTATACGTTTCTATAATAAACTTCCTAGCCAAATTCAAGAACTAAGCATAAATAAATTTAAATCATTTATTAAACGTAAGCTATGCCAGAAAGCTTTTTACACAATTAATGACTTTCTTGAGGACAAAAAGGCGTGGGATTGAGCTGCTTCAATGATATACATGAGCCATTGTTTTCCTATGTACTACTTACTGATGAAAAATTTTTTATATATATATTTTTTTTTAATATTCGTTTTTGACATGAATACTTGTATAGTATTGTATTATATTTTTTATTTTATTTTTTTATTGACATTTTATATTTTTTTTTTTTTTTTTTTTTTTTGACTTGAATACTTTGTTAAGTATTATATTTATTTTTATTTTTTGATTGACATATTATGATTACTATTTTGTTTGACACAAATATTTACTTTGTAAAGTATTATATTTTTATTATTTTTTTTTATTACTTAATTATTGTAAATGTGAGGACTATGTGGGTTATTATTATTATTTTCTCCTCCTTTTTACAGTAATTTTCAACGTTGTCTGACAGTTTGAGTACTTTTGCGGCCTACCCAAATGTCTTTTCTTTGGTATTGTTCGTCATGTCATTGAGCTCCTTAGTGGTTTTTAAGTTGAGCTATTCGACTATTGACAAATGCTTGCACTGACTGGACAGGTCCACTCAAATATGTTTGGTTCTTTCTTCAAAAGACCACTACAGACACTAAGCTGCATGGTCCTCATATAGAATAATGTGAATGCGAGAACTATGTATGTCGTTATATTCATGTAGATTTTATGATTGTCTGGCAGTTTGAGTATTTTTTGCGGCCTACTCAAATGTCCTTACTTTGGTATTGTTCGTCGGTTCGTTGAGCACCTCAGAGTTCTGAGTTGAGCTTCGCGATGACTGACAAATGCTTGCACTGTCTGGACAGGTCCACTCGAATTCGTGTGTTGCTTTCTTCATAAAGCTCATCCCAGACATAAACGTACATGGTTCTCATAGGATCTAACCAGTCCACATTGTATGGATTTGAACACTAAAAGAGACTTTGACCTCTGAGTTTGTTTCGGTGTTTCTTCTCAGGGTAGTCAGCTAGGAAACACCGGCCTCATCTAGCTTAAACTGACAAAAAAACATTGACGTGTAAAAGTGTTCCTTGTAACCTATTTACTGAATAAACATCATTTATCATTTATCATTCATTTATCATTTATCATTTACGCGCCGTCGACTCACGGGCTGATCGGACGGCGAGCCGAGAAAACTTAGGTGAAGTGAACTTGGAGTAAGCTGGCAGCCCCTGGCATTAGATAAAACTAGTGACTCGCCCCGGCTCGGCACGAGTACAAATTATACATACAAACCTTCCTCGTTTATCGCTCTTTCTATTAGTGAACACCGCATTAAAATCCGTTGCGCAGTTTAGGAGGAGTTAGCGGAGAAACAGACAGACGCGGAAAGCAACTTTGATTTAAACTATGAAGTGATAGTGATGATAGTGATAGTGATGAGAGGTGAAACGGAAAAACACGGTGAAATTTTTACAGAATGGACCGGCTGCAGGTAGAAGTCAATTCTGTCACAGATAATGTAATACTAGCGTACAGATGCCTCATCCCATACAAAGAAACGGTACCACCGTAACTACGGGTTTTCGACTTGCACAAGCAACTTTTGTTCTTCGTTCGGGCCCGTCCTCTACACCTCGCTAGATGGTGTCAGCAGCGACGGCTTGCAAATTCAATGAATTTACATTAAGTCTTACCAATATTTACTCACACTATGAGGAATTAATTTATAGTATTTTTGGCACTTCGTATCAGTTTTACTGTTTCAAAATGTGTCACTTTACAAAAGTTAAAGAGGCAAATGGATAAACTCTAAAACTTCAAATAGCACCATCTATTGGTACAATAAATATAAATGCCTAAGGATTCGTTCCAATAAATATCTAAATTTGAATTAGGAGCCAATTATTCCACAATTTTTATGGTTATTATTAAATAAGAAAATACAGTTATTACCCTTTTTTTTCAAAATATTAGTGTTACTTAATCTTCAATAAGAAACCGAAGCCCGAAACTCTGACAACCAGTCTTACCAAGAGGTATCGTATTACCCAGTGACTGGGTTGTGGACGTCAGATAGGCAGTCGCTCCATGTAAAATACTGGTGTTCAGCTGCATCCGGTTAGACTGGAAGCCGACCCCAAGATAGTTGGGAAAAGGCTAGGCAGATGATGATGAGGTAGGCAGCTATGGGGAAATCTAAGAACATGTTTTTTTTTAATATAAGTACGTGTAATGAGAAAAAATTGCAATATCAAGCCAAGAATTTTGCAATAGTGTCTTTTTCCGCCCCAAAGCTGGATGTTATTACAGACAAAGTTGCTCTCTGTATATTTAGGTATCTAATACCTTTAAACGAGCAATTCTTGTATATTTGTATATATATAATCTTAATCTCGGAAACGGCTTCAACAATTTTCATGAAATTTAGTACGCAGGGGGTTTCGGGGGCGATAAATCGATCTTGCTAGATTTCAATTCCAAAAAAAAAAAGATTTACCAAAAAAAAAAAACCGAGCAGAGTTCGGTCATCCAGGCACTTACATTAATTATTTAACAATGAAGAAATCAGTAGATCAAAAATGCAAATTATTTACTAGAAAATCATTGATTACTTTCATGTGATAATTAGCTAATAATATATTATTGTACCGACCGCGTATGTTTCATAACAGCGGTAACAGTAAACTCATTAAAAATGCAATGAGCACATTTTTTTTTTCAAAACTAAATACGAACATTTACACTAACATAATTACATAATAAATACATATAAAATAAATTATTTATTAGACGATTAAGCAATATTCGGAAAGTGCACTACATGACATAACGAGTGTAAAGATTTCTTACAAACTAATATTGATCATTTGTTAAGCTTTAACTGTTACTTAAAGGCGCTCCTTCACCGGGAGCATTCGCGTGCAATGTAACATTATAGATTCGACTTTGACCATTACATTACAATACTACCTCCCTGACTGACGAGCATTCGCATAATGTAACATTTATTATAGATTTGAATTTGCGAGCAATGCATGAGCATGTTACAAGTTGTATAAAAATATTACACATTGTATCATTACAAGGTGCGCATTGTAATGCTCGGTTCTCCTCCTTCACTGATGTAAACTCGTTTTGTATCATTACAGTTTGTGAACTGTAATGCTCAGTTCTCCTCCCTCACTGATGTAATGCTCGACTCTGTAACGTTACATTACACGCGAATGCTCCCGGTGAGGGAGCGCCTTAAGGATACTATTTTTACATCTTGATTAAGATTACTTCACTTCCATCCTGATCGAGGTTAAATTAAATAAAATAAATAATTAATTTTATCTGAAAAAAGAAAATTGAACTATGTTTTATTGCGACTGAGCTTTAATCCAGCAATGGCTGATCTCATCAACTTACGTAAATTAATGTAATTAACTTATGTTAATGTAACATGACATATAAATGTCATGATACATTATGATCAATTGTATGTCCTTCTACATATGATTAACTAGCACTTCACCTGCGACTTCGTCCGCTTGGATTTCAAAAATAAATATAATTTAGAATAATAAAGATTACTACTAGTTATAACAGCCGCATGGGTCGATCCATCAGGTTAAGCTACGCTTGCCGGGGTTGGCCCATGGATGGGGTACCAGCTTTACATACCGAGACTCCTCCGTGCTTCGGAAAGCACGATAAGCCGTTGGTCCCGGCTTTCAATCGTTGATCTTTGACAGACGTTACGAGTCGTCAGAAGCCCGAAAGTCTGACAATCAGTCTGACAACCACCAGTCTTACTAAGAGGTATCGTATTACCCAGTAACTGGGTTGTCGAGGTAAGATAGGCAGTCGCTCCATGTAAAATACTGGTATTCAGCTACATCCGGTTAGACTGGAAGCCGACCCCAAAATAGTTGGAAAAAAGCGCGGGCAGACAGTAATTGGTTCAGTAGTTTCAGAGATTACTTCCTACAAACAAACCCACGAACTTACAAACTTAACCTCTTTATATTACTCGTATTAGTATAGATAGATTTATTCGATAACATTTATTCTGCATATTGCAGTTTAAACCAACACGTGCAGAGAGTAAAATATTTTATTAAATAATTATTTTTTAAATTAATTAATATTCAGAATAATTAAATTAAACCAATAGAAACATTGCTGTGGTGGCCAGTGGTAACTAACGGCCGCGACTTACAAGTTGTGGGTCGTAGGTTCTAACCCAGACAGGCGCTTTCATCATCATCATCATCATCATCAGCCTTTTTTAATGTCCCCACTGCTGGGGCACAGGCCTCCTCTCTGTGAGAGGATGTGGGCCGTAATCCACCACGCGGGCCCAATGCGGATTGTGTCATGTCTTCGAATATCAGCAGCAGGCAGCTTTGCGCTTTACTTAGTGTAAATTATTTCATCACCACTGCTCTCATAATTATGAAGGAAAACATCATAAGGAAAACGGCATGTCCTAAAATCTAAACTTCGATATGTGACATTCACCAACTCGCATTTAGCCTGCGTGGTGGATCACGGTCCACATCCTCTCACAGAGAGGAGGCCTGTTCCAGCTGTGAGAATATTAATAATGTTCCCACTACTGGAAATAATATCATCTGCCCGCTTCTTTTCCCAACTATCTTAGGGTCGGCTTCCAGTCTAACCGGATGCAGCTGAATACCAGTATTTTACATGGAGCGACTGCCTATCTGACCTCCACAACCCAGTTACTGTGTAATACCATACCCCTTGGTAAGACTGGTTGTCAGACTTTCAGGTTTCTGACGACCCGTAACGACTGTCAAAGATCCACGATTGACAGCCGGGACCAACGGCTTAACGTGCTTTCCGAGGCACGGAGGAGTCTCGGTATGTAAAGATGGTCACCCATCCATGGACCAACCCCGGCAAGCGTAGCTTAACCTGATGGATAGACCCGTGCGGCTATTATTACTTTAGCCACGAGCTCCTCTGCTGGAAATAAATAATCAGTGATTATTATGGACATAGGACTTAGATAACCTGATAAAGACAGCTCAGCTTTCTTAACTCCTTTAAGAATCAATAAATTGAGGTCGAGATAGGATCGATGTCTATTGTCTGTGTTCTGTCGTAATAATGGTAGAAAACAGTTCAAAGTTCAATTCAATCACTAAAGTGAAAAAGGCATCAATACAAATAAATAAAATTGAAGTGTCTGTTTGTAACATCAAAATAATAGTTTAGGGTTCCGTACCCGAAGGGTATTGTTGTCACTCACGTGTCCGTCCGTCGTCTGTCACAAAATTTTGTTACACAGAATTTTTTATCTTCCCGCTAACCTATGAAATTGAAATTTGGTGAAAGTGTTTATTATACTTTACTATACAAATCCGACAAGCAGTTGGCAAGTTTTTTTAAGCTCACACAGTTATTACACAATACCTGTTTTTTTTTGGCTGTGGTAAATCATCCAATGACTTCTCCCGCTCTGGGTGCGGGAGACTTTTACTGACTAAAACCCCTCTTCCTTCTGTTGCCTGAGTGCCCAGGGCGCGGTAACTCTGTTTCGAATTTATCCACGACCCTTGGGCGTGACACGATACCTATGCCTAAAAATCAGTTTTTAAAATTTTTGTCTGTCTGTTTGTTCCGGCTTATCTTCGAAACGGCTGGACCGATTCTGTTAAGATTTTACTGGCAGGTAGCTGACTATATAAGGAGTAACTTAGGTTAATTAAATTCCCCACGGTCGAAACCGCTGGCAGAAGTTATTAATAAATAATACTTGTGAATGTGAAAAAATGACGTAACTTCGTGTTCAGGGCCCTGGTGCAAACTGAAATTTGGGGGCCCCTTGAAGATTTCCTCAGTGGGTTTTCATTTTTGAAGTTATACTTCTTTTGGCGCGTTAGGCAAAAATGATGAGAGTAAATTTTTACGATGCGCGCGCACACCGTCATAAAAATTCGACACTGTAGTTAGCTGTAGTCTGTGGTTCATGAAGAATGATTGTTTTCCTTTTAAACTTTGTGACAGTTTGGTTTTTTATCTTGTTACGCCAAAGAAATATAACTTCTTACGTGCGTACATAAGTACACACACACTTTTTTACTATTGGGTAGGTCCATGCATATTTTACCTGATGGAAAGCGGAATCTACGAGAGGACGAGCGCGCCCGAAGATATTTATTAAAGTAAATACCTCACACACTCATAATTATGTGTCGTTTACCGGCATTGCTAACACTATGCGATAGCCTCCCTAAACCCTCAGGTTCCTGGTGCACAGCACCACTTGGCATGGCAGGGGCGTAGCACCTAACTACGCCACTGCCATGCCGTGAAGCAACTTTTCGTTGGTGGCTTACGTATGACCACAAATTGTATACATATATATTTTGTTGAAGCAATCATTATGAACAACAATTGTAAAACTCAATGTCAAAGATCAAACTTCATGATCAAAATGCGAGGTTTGCTCATCTGTTTTTATATAATGTTTTTGTATGAATTTTAAGTATCTATGTCCGAAGATTATCGTCGTATAGCACTGAGTAATCTTCAAAAAAATATGTTGATAATTTTAATGTGACGTCATTTGGTACGTGATGAAGCATTTGGCATCCCCAATTATCTGTATTTTTGGGATATAAAGATTTTTTTTTTTTTTTTTTTAATAAATTTCTCGGGACCCTGAGGTCCCGGACCTTTGGAAGGCGTACGAGGAGCCGAAAACAACTCGCAGAGGCCCCTTTGAACGCTTTTTATGAAATAGGTTTGGAAATCATCCAATGACATCTCCCGCTCTAGGGTGGAGCGGGAGGACGTGTCAGACTCTTACTGACTAAAACCCACCCCTGTTCCTGCCCTGAATGCCCAGGGGCGCGGTAACTCTGTTTCGAATTTATCCACAACCCCTGGGCAGGAGACTATGGCCCATGTCTGTACAATATTATTCTAATACATCGGTAAAAAAGGTACGGAATTATTAATAATAATTTAAGTATTATTAATTATTAATTTTCCATAGCTTGTAGGTACTCATATGATTATTTATTAGTTAATTATCAATTATTTCTTATAAAACCGTAAGTAATTAATATACGTGATGATGTGTGAACGCCTTGAATTAATGATAAACTAACTTCTGCCAGTGGCTTCGCCCGCGTGGAATTAGTCATTTCCCCATTATAAATTATAGCCTATATGCTAATCCAGACTATAATCTATCTCTGTGCCAAATTTCATCTAGATTCGTTCAGCCGTACAGGCGTGATTGAGTAACAAACCATGCATCTACACATTCTTCCAAACTTTCTCATTTATAATATTATAGTAGGATAGAAAGATTAGTAGGATAACCAATTACCTTTAACACAAGAAAACTTTTTTTTTAATTGTTGCCCCGCTCTAGGAATTACTCCTGTATCGTGGGATCACAAACATGTATACTCACATACACAAGACACCCAGTCACCTGCCCAGGGGTCGTGGATAAATTCGAAACAGAATTACCGCGCCCCTGGGCACTCAGACAGGGAAGGAACAGCTGCTCAGGCAGGGTTTTAGTCAGTAAAAGTCTGACACGCCCTCCCGCTCCACCCAGTGCGACAGAAGTCATTGGATGATTTGCCAACCCCACAAAAAAAAGACACCTAAACCCGGAACAACTATCTTCAGGTCATACAAATATTTGTTCAGTGCGGGAACCCGCGACACGCAACGCAGCAGCCGAACGCTCAACCACTCTGACAACCGTGTCGTCATCTTTAGGGTTCCGTACCCAAAGGGTAACCAACGGGACCCTATTACTAAGACTCCGCGCTGTCCGTCTATCAGTCAGCGGGCTGTATCTCACGATCCGTAATAGCTATACAGTTGAAATTTTTCATTATCATGGTTAGTTCGATGCTGTCTTTTCACTAGAACTTCACACTTGCCAAATCCAATGTAATCACTTTGAGTTGTACCAACAGTTTAATAACCGATTCTAAATTTAGCAAAATACTAACTTCATGCGTTTCAAAATGCATTTTGAAATAAAGTTTATATCCTTTAAACTTGAACTTTGTTCATGATTATATAAATATGTAGGTAACTATTGTTAGCAAAATGATTCAAGAATGATTAGTTTTTTCTATTTTAAGCTTCTTTATGGTTTTATTTTATGATCATTATGTGCGGTTTTCCGAATTATTTTAATAATTAAAGTAGTTACTTTTTTTGTATGATAAAATCGCTATCAACGGATTATTAATATTTCCCACACATAACACCTTCAAATACAAAAGAAAAATATATTTTTATTTTTTGTTCAAAAACTTAATACAACGTCATTACATAAATTCTCTTGCAAACTGCTGCACAGTTTGTCGGCAGAGTTCTCGAGGATACGCAAAAATGTTTACTATATCGTAAATGACTAATAATCAAAGGTCGGAATTAAGTAGAGTTATTTGTGTACTTACACTGATTTCATACAGCGAAAGAATAAAGTGGATACGCCTCAAATCCCGAGATTAATTTTAAAGAGCAGAAAAATTCCGTGATTTCTTAAATAATAAAAAAGCTATTTACTTTTACACAATTTAAACCACTGCACGCGCGACGTTGGCAAATTTACATCAATGACATCGGATGTCCGAAGTTGCAAAATTCCAATGATAATGCCACATTTGTAGTTCACACAACATAGCTTGTGAGAACAAAAGAAAACAATGGAGGTTATTCTTTATTTGTAATATTGTTGGTCAGACGGGATTGTCCATTAGAAATCCCGGGCAGATCCATATTAATATCAACTTTTCGATGCAACTACATCAATAACTCTACCTAATTCCAACCTTTGCTAATAATATAACTTAATAGGTAATTAAGTTATATTATTAGCAGAGGTTGGAATTAGGTAGACCGAACAACCGGAACAACCCAATTGTACAGTGATAGACAGTCGCCCGCCACACTCAAACATTAATCCAACCGTCCCTAGCGCCGCCGCACTTCCCACGCCGCTGGCGGGAGACAACCCAGCTCGAAAAAGAAAAAAAAACCGGCCAAGTGGGTGTCGGACTTCGCACATTTAGGGTTCCGTACCAAACGTATTTTTGACTATTTGTATGTTGTATGGCTTTGAGTCAACAAGATGCTTATACTGTGATAATTCGAAGACTGGAGCCAACCGTTTGGCTGTAAAACCTGTGTGACAGACGACCTGACGGACCGACTGACAGACGGACACGTGAGTGACAAAAATAGGGCTCCGTTGAGACCCTTCGGGTACGGTACCCTAAAATAAAAAGATAATATGATTTACCTTCACCATTTGTTTTAACTCACAATGGTTCGAAGACGAAATACATTTTTTACAGGCATCTTAGTAATTAATACACATACAATAGTAGATTGCAAACTAGTTTTGAGGCTCTCATTTATTTCGTGTCTAGTTATGGAATTTGCGCATCGAAAAGGATACAATAAATTACTGACGAAGGAAAATGCCAATAAGTACACTATTATTATTTTGTGGTTTCGTTTAACGTTCACAGGTGCAGATTTATAAGCTAAACTACATTAAAACTCCATAAAAATAAAAGACACTTTTTAAATCGCAAAATTTATTTCAATAACTACAATGAATATAAGTCTTCTACAAAGCCCATAGACAACCGTCTACTGTTTTAGTTTGACCTTCTCGGTGGCCAGTGCTAGTTTCCTGATGTTGCACAGACATCCAGCCGACGCCTCTTGCAGGATCGGGTCCTTGGATCCTATTGTCTCTAGTAGAAATTGGACCACGCCAGCCTGGAAGGAGATAAAATAATGGAATTATTTATTTTGGGAATACTTTTGTGTGTACTGCTAAGAAGTGGAATTCCCTGCCGGAGTTTGTTTCGTCATAGCTTCTGTATCTGTTACCGAATAATTGTAAACACCGTAAGTTTGTAATTTATCTTGCGTAAGTGTAAAATTTCGAAATATTGTGAGTAATAGTATTTAAAATACAATAAATGTAACGGTTCTTGCAATTATACAGTGACAGCTGATGATCTGGGCTTTAGTCATTTAACACATCCTAAATTTTCCCGTAGCACGTTTATCATGCAGCAGTTCGCGTAATAGCTCGCGTAGCAGTTCGCGTAGCTGCTCGCGTAGCTGTTCGCGTAGCCCTCTACTAAAAGTGATTTACAGGACACAAATTATATAGTGGGCGAAGGTTTTCGAGGGCATGGCCTATTAAGAAATGCATGCATGGAACTGTAGCTATTTCCGTTATCCCTTATGATCTGTGATATTCTTTACACTTATTTTATTATAGGCCTGTTGTTCCCCACTGCAGGGTAAAGGCCTTCCTTCCTTCCACTTTTCTCTGTCCTTTGCTACGTCTGGCCAATCCTTTAGGTAGGAGTTTAACTCGTCACATCATCTAATCCTTATGGGCATTCCGATATTTGGCTGATTTCGCCCAATTCTGTGGCGACATGCGGATAGGTACAGCATGCCCAGGTTCATTTTAGTTTGGTGGCTGAGTTGCCTACCTTTTTTTTGTAGATGTGGGAAATCATCCAATGAATTCGCCCGCTCTGGGTGGTCCAGGAAGGCGTGTCAGACTTTTACTGAGTAAAACCCACCCCTGTTCCTTCAGTTGCCTGCCATGTGTGCCAAGGACCGCGGGAACTCTATTTCGAATTTATTTGCGCCTACGATGGCCGCGTGGAGATCGACTTGCGACCCCCGACGCCTAGGGCATCTCTTACGGCGGTTGCTGCTGGGGGCGTGAGGGCGACTCTGTTGAATCTCCCTTACCTGTTCCGCCTCCTCCTTCGCGAGCATTACTGCTTCGCATAAGGGCGACTGCTTCCCATTCCCTCTCGCTCCGTACCATGGCCTGGACCAGGGCCGGACGCGAGAGGTCGCTGCCGCCGACCGAGTTGCCTACCTCTGCGATTTGTGTTTTCGAACGCTGTCATTGAGTAAAATAGGCCGTTCGTCAAAGGAAATCCTACTTCCTACTTTTGATGGAGAGTTGAATGGATATTTGTTACTCAATCACGCCAGAATAGCTGAACGGATCTGAATAAAAATTGGCACAGAGATAGATTATAGTCTGGCATAGCACACAGGCTATAATTTATAATGGTGGATATACTGTGTACGTCGTAACGTCTTGTTGCAGGGAACGGAATGTTGCCACTTAAATATTAATATTTATTACGCTGTCTAATACTTAGTTTTACTCATTGTTTGCTGCACCGGTCGACGTCATGACGTCAGCGCTGGCTGTCACTGAAAACCAGCGCTGGGGTTCTGTCTTGCATAGGGTCACAGCACTAAGCTGAGCGATGGCCGTCTTGCGTGGATGTGACGCATATTTTTCCCCCAGCTTTTCTTTTTGGAACGAAGTTCCTTATCGCACGTTGTGAAAGGGGGCTAGACGGAAAAAATTCTTACGAAAAGTTGTCACGACACTAATGAGGCTGTCCATCCAAAAAGATTGTGTTGGAAAAACAATCTAATAAAAAAAATTCTTACGAAAAGTTGTCACGACACTAATGAGGCTGTCCATCCAAAAAGATTGTGTTGGAAAAACAATCTAATAAAAACTTCTTGTATTTTTGGAACGCAGTTCCTTATCGCGCGTTGTGAAAGGGGGCTAAACGGAAAAAATTCTTACGAAAAAAGTTGTCACGACACTTTGCTATAGTAAGCTATTGTAAGCTGTGCGGCGTCGCATGTTTCTCTGTCTGTCACTCTCTCTCTTATAGAAAGCAAGCCAGATATTTTCATTTCTATTTCGCATTTGATCTGAGCTGAGCTGAGCTGAGCTGAGCTGATCTGAGCTGAGCTGAGCTGAGCTGAGCTGCGATGAGATGAGATGAGATGAGATGATGAAGTATAACTTCTTACGTGCGTGCGTGTGTGCGTAGTTAATAATAAAAAAAATATTATAAATTAAAAAAAAAAAAAATTATATTACAATTCCTTCACTAATTAATCGAAAGGAACTTGGTTCCATCCGGGTGTCCCTTGACACCTCTCAAGTTTTTTTTTTTTGCTATGTTTCTCTGTCTTTTGCGTCATGTTTACCGTAAATAAACGTATTTTCTTTCTTTACTGATTCCACACAGCCGAAGCCGCTGGCGGAAGCTAGTAATTTATGAATCGTCATAATTTTTAACCTAGAATTATTCAACCTCTGCCAAAAGTTCAATAACACATAAAAGTCAAGTTTAATTGATTTCTCATGATTTTGATCTGCACCTAACCGACAAAATAACGTAATATCGATCTTCAATAACATTTTAAGTGTTTATCAATTTATTTGAATGATGTTTCTGCTTCTCTGTAAGTAAGGATGTGAGCCCGAAACCTGTACTAACAAAAGATCAAGTTTAAACATTTACTTACTTAAGTAACTTATGCCATTTAAGGCAGAACGTTTTAAACGTAAATGTTTAAAGTTTTCCCTTGTATGGTAAGGAATAAGGGCGTTTTTAAGCAAATATGCATGACAAGTTGATATTTCGCTGTAGCCCAGATGTTTGTTCTTATGTAGGCCATTTAAGGCGCTATTAGCTGCCAATGACCTTGAGTGGTTAGCTTGCGTGTTCTGCACTGAGCTCACGTAACGCGTCCTACGTCCACCAAGTAATAGGACTCGCCCATCAAGGAGCGCTGTCCGAAATTAGACGCATTATTAATTTATTACACATAAAACCACAGGTATACGCGTCAGGCCCCTGCGTCGCCACCAACAATAGGTTTGTAATTGTGTCTGCTAATGAGGGACTTGACGCGTTAAACTAAAACACTGAGACTAAATTATAAATAATTAAATGATCTTTAAAAGGCTGAAGGTTTCATAAAAATATGCTTTATAATTTTTGCGTGATTCTCAATTTTTATCCGCGTTAGACATAACTTTACACATTAATTACACTATGTTATAAAAAAATAATTTCAAATGTTCTGAGATCAAATAACGAAGGAAATTGTCTAGAGTAACATTTTTTTTTTCAAAGAAATCAGACTAGTCGTTTAGATGTGATGTTCAATTAAAAACCATTAAAAGTCGTATAATTGCGCCTTAAACAAGTCAAGGACCTACAATAGCCGTTCCGAAACCGCGGGCACAGCTAGTTTATAATAAACTAGCGGACCCGGCAGACGTCCTGCGAAAATCATTCAAAACCTTGCAGGGACTAAAATCGTCCCTGCCGTTTTAGAGAAGACATACCGACAGCACTTCCGGGTGCTACTACTACGGTCCTACTACCGGGTCCAATTGTCTTCAAACCATCCAGGATGCCATTGAAATATACTCACAGAATTTCATCCAAATCGGTCTAGCCGTTTAAGAGGAATTAGGTGACAAACACACGTACAGAAGAATTAACGTTATAGGATATTTAAAATCACGCTGCGACCCATATGAGTCAAGAAACAAATTAATAGTAAAAAAAAATCGACCAAGTGCGAGTCGGACGGATGTGACGGAACCCTTCATGCGCGATGAAGGGTTCCGTAACATCGTACAAGATTATACGCGTCTGCTTGTCGCCATTATTAAGATCGAGCAAATAAAGCCAAATAAAACGCGTTGCTAATAGGGGAGCCCCCTTTAATTTTCAATTAATTTTTAATATTTGTTGTTATAGCGGCAACAGAAATACACACTCTGTGAAAATTTCAACTGTCTACCTATTACGGATCATGAGATACAGCCCGTTGACAGACACGGACGGACGGACGGCTCAGCGCAATGGTATTTAATATTGCATTGTCACTGAACTTACTTAAATAGTATGCCAAATTTCAGCTCTATGGGAAACAACAAGTTGTTGAAAAATGGTTAGAAAATTTTGAAGCGGACAACTTAGAACACAAGGCAAGCATTTAAAAAGAAGTTATAGCTCGGGTGGGGGAAACAGCGGGCCACAGCTAGTAACTTATAAAGGACGTAACAAATTAATATCCTTTGTACTAAATCATCTCAAGGTATCACAAACACGCAAAGTTTATCTTCATACATTAAATGCACAACAATGTATGTTAATGCTAATCAATATTGTCTAATTAATGTACATTGTGTTATTGAACCGAATATTTCTTTTTATTTATTACTAATAATAAATAAATGTTATAAAGAGGTAAGGTTTGTCAGTTTGTCAGGTTGTGGGGGTAATCTCTAGATCTGCAGAACCGATTTAGAAAATTCTTTTACCAATAGAAGGCCACGTTATTTGTGAGTGTCATAGGCTATACATTTTTGTAATCCACGCAGACGAAATCTCGGGCGAAGTGCTAGTTATAAATAAAAGCTTCTAAAAATTAAATCGAAGTAATAGCTCGGGTGGGCCCGACAGCGGGCCATAGCTAGTGACTTATAAAGGACGTAACCAATTAATACCCTTCGTACTAAATTATCTCAAGGTATGGTATCACAAACAATCTAACCTTCAGCTCAAACAGAGCAAATCCGTTGGGCCCAATACTCTGATTACAATATGCAAAGTTTACCTTCATGCATTAAATTCACAACAATTTATGTTAATGCTTATTACCAACTGCCAAATTGGTATATGGCCATCCTTATATTACGTCACACTTTAAGAGGATAGGAGGAGGTCGAAGAAGTGTGACATTGTGTGACAAGGAGTGGGTTTCGGACGTCACATTTCAAAATCTAAATATTAAAACGCGAAATTTGACGAAAAACTTAAAAACATTTATTTTTTATTTTAACTCCTGTGCGCCGCGGTTTCACCCGCGTATAATTTCCAATATTTTCTCTCCCTTCCCGAGACTTCAGCGAATAGTTTTAAAAAAGTTCGTCCAAACTAGTCCAGCCGTTGTCGAGTTTTGCGCTTAGCAACACATTAAGCCATTCACTTTCATTTATATAAAGATATTTAAAATGGTAATAAAACTAATTTCGGAAGTGCTGCTTTAATTTAACATTTCTAGATGTAAAATTGCAAAATATGTGAAGTCACATTAGGGAGGGGCCATAAATGTGACCAGCTGTGACAAGGACAATTTATGGATGGCCCCTAGGTATACGTTTGTGTAACCATATTTATCACGTATGTATCAAATGACAGAGAGGAGGCCTGAGACCCAGCAGCGGGGACACATTATAAGGCTGATGATGATGATGTATCAAATGACTGCATAAACTTGACACAAAAACTAGTCTCAAGAATATGTTCTACGGAAAGGACTGGCTATTTTTACTACAGCGTGAGCATCTATTCTAGAGAAGGCCAAATGATTCCCCTTGATACTTTATCGATATCTTACAAGACTATGCTTTACATACACAAGCTCACGCTGTTTTCATAGGCAGAAACTACAGGCTGCCGAGCGGGATCGTGTGAGGGTCGATCCCGCTCGGAGAAGAAGGCCAAGGCCAAGGACGAGGAAGCCAACCCCTCGACGTCTAACACGCCGAATCCCCACCTGCATCATGGGACTTTGAAATCTCGGGTGCTCAGATTAGGGACTCTAGTTGCCCACCGAGTGTTTCCAGGGAAAACGGCGGCACTGTGAGCCTCAAGGGACACTCCTTTACACTCTCCTTCAGGGATGCTGATGTGCCCTAACAGGCGTTGCACAGAGGGAGTTCTGGAGTGATCCTTTAATAGATAGCCTTGGTGAGCACCGGGGTGGTTTAGTGAAGTCCAGGCACCTATTGAAGGTTTCACCCCAAAAAAAACTAGCCAAGTGCGCAAGTCGGATTTCGTACATTAAGGGTTCCATATCATATATTGGTATTTGTTAGTAAAGTATACGTAATAATAATAATTAATGTGCGTTTTGTAATCTGTGCAAAATAAATATTTTTTCTTTCTTTTTCTTTTTTTTTTCTTTCTAATAAACATTATCACCAAATTTTAAGTTCATAGGTCAATGGGACGTTAAAAAATTCTTTGGAACAAAATTTTGTGACAGACGACGGACGGACAGACAGACAGACTTTTTTTATAGTTATGCCCCACAATAGGGATTATTCCTGTATCGTGGATGCGTTCACAAACATGTAAACTCACATACACAAAGCACCCAGGATCTGTAGGCCATACAAATATTTGTTCCGTGCGGGGATCGAAGCCGCGACACGCAGCGCAGCAGCCGAATGCTCAAACACTGTGCCAACCGTGCCGTCAAACAGACGGACACGTGAGTGACAACAATACGGAACCCTTAAAAATATAGTAGCAGTTGGCGTTCTGTAATAATAGATATTACAGAACGCCAACTGCTCTATCCTTTCTTAATCTATTCCTTTTACTTCGTTTACTAGGTACCGTACTTATATATTTAAAGCTACCTACATAACTATCATATCTATAATAAAGTTGAAAATTTAATACGACTCTACTACTAAGATACTTCTGTGTATCAAACCGAGATTGACTGATGGCCAATGATGACGACTTGATGACTCACTGTGTTTACGTTTGTGGTAACATTCCGAGACGGGGTTTATCCGCAAATTATCTTTTACAACGTACACAAAAATATGAAGGCCGAACCGTGCATGTAGTAGTAGGCACTTGAAATGAATGAACTAGAGACCGACTGAAGTTTCCGTTTCCATTAATTACAGGAGGTAATTTTGGCGATTTTCTTACTCCCCCTCCCCTCATCCCCAGTGGGATTTGCCTCGACCACCTCAGCCCCGGTGAGATTTCGTGGAATTTGGCTCGATCCTCTCCCCCCCCTAAAGGCCTCACGTAATTAATAGACGCCCTCCAAGTCCTAGTTTTGTAGAATAATCTCATAAGAAAAATACAAAAACTTGATCTAGGCATTTGTATCGGATCAGCCCCCTTAGCTAAATAACTTTTATAATAGCGCTAACGCAAACGCTTCGTGCAAAATGTATGGCAAGGACATTACCTGCGGAGAGCTGTCACGTGACTCACGCCCAGTAATTTCGTTGCCATACATTTTGCACGAAGTGTTAGCGTTAACGTTAACAGAAAAGTATTTTTTCTAAAGGATTTTGAACAGCTTTGCGTTACCAGACTGTCTCGAGAAATATTGTTAGGAATGTAATATTTTCGCAAGAACTTCGAGTGAATCATTTAAAATAGTATCCCGGGGGTGGAGGATAAATTCGAAAGAGTTACCTCGCCCCCGGGCGCGTAGGGCAGGGAGGAACAGGGGTGTCTGACACGCCCTTCCGCTCCACCCTAGAGCGGAAGAAGTCATGAGATGATGACCCACGCCCAAAAAAAAAAAAAAAAAATGGATAGATAGATTTATTACAACGCGGTTATTAGTTAAGAGGTCCAGAATAAGTGTCCAAGATGGGAATCGTTCATGGTTATACCTTAATAACTTTTAGAGGCATGCGGAACAGGGTGTAAAGTCTCGCAAATCACCTTTGAAAAGGGAGGATCCTCCGACCAGACGGGTGTTGTGTTGGTCCGGGCAACTGCCCGATGGTTGATTTTGCACTGTTATTTTGGATATGTTCAAATCGCGCGGACCTGCTTGCGCGATGCAGGATTTGTGTTTTTTTAGTTCGTATGTGGCGTCATAGAGCTCGCTACAAAATTATTATTCTTTATTGTACACATATAACATATGAATAAAACACAAATTAACAATTAGTTACAAAGGCGAGCTTAACCCAGCATTTGGGTTTTCTTACAGCAAACCTCAGGGTGAAAAATACATTTGCATAAGTAGGTAGGTACATCTTAAGTGCACAACAAAAACTTAAAATAAATCTGTTACTTAAATAAACTAAACAAATATGTGATACATAAACATACTAAATACTATGGGTATGGCTAACAAAGAAATCCTTTTACAAAACATATTACGGGTCATGCCGACAGGAAGTGTTCCCTAATTCCTCTCCTAAACACCTCCAACGAAGGGCTAGCCCTAAGAGTGTGTGGAAGAGAGTTCCAAAGGCGTACAGCACGAACAGTAAAGGATCCACTGTAACAACTAGAGGAGTGGGGAGGGAACCGAAGGAGAAGGGAAGATGATGAGCGGCAAGGTTTTCCTCTTGGAAAAAGATACTCAAAGCGTTCCCGAAGATACAAGGGCGAGTTTGGATTGTGAAGAACTGAAAAGAGTAAAGAAAGAGTGTGAGTATCCCGACGCAGCCGAATAGGCAGCCACCTCAATCGCTTCCGAAATTCCGACACATGGTCGTACTTCCGGAGGTCAAAGGTGAAGCGTATGCACAAATTCTGCAGACGTTCGAGCTTATCAAGGAGTTCCTCCGTCGCATCAAGGAAGCAGACATCAGCATAGTCCAGAAGAGGTAGAAGGAGAGACTGAGCAAGAGTAATTTTGGTCGGAAAAGGCAGGAACTTCTGGAGACGTTTCAGCGACTGAAACGAACAAAACACCCTCCTGCTTACTTCCGCAATGTGAACATTCCAAGATAGGTTGCAGTCCAGGAAAACGCCTATTGACCTTTTGACGACGGCATCGTACAAAACAGGAGGAAGAGACTGGCCACTCAACAGATTTACGAAGTGTCTGCCAAAATTGATAGGTATAGCCGATACTCTATATATCTTATTGGATGAATCACAAAATTATTTGGTGGTGAACACCGGTGAGGTATCGATTTCCTGACCTGACAACGACTACCTTCAACTCACTAGGAATTATACATTTTAGTCTCTTTATATCCTTGTCCGAGCCCGTGTAGGGTTAGTTGAATAAGTAGAGAAATTATGTTATTGGTCAATTTTTTTCCATGGAAATAAGTTGTTATCAAAATTTTAAATAATGCGATAAAAAAGGAGGTTAAAAACGAAGGCCTTGTGAAAGCTATTCATGTATTCATAAAAACTTGGTATTATTAATTGTAACGCCGCAAATAAATTAAGAACCCGTTTCAGAACAAGATCTGGAAATTATAATTCTGATTTTAAAGAGTTATGTATGTAACAAAGTTTGAGAGCAAGGACGAAACCGATTATTTTAAATAAATCAGCTGAGAAAAATTGCAGGACACCCCTTTTTTTTGGGGTGGGAAATCATCCTATGACTTCTCCCGCTCTGGGTGGAGCGGGAGGGCGTGTCAGACTCTTACTGACTAAAACCCACCCCTGTTCCTTCCCTGCCCTGAGTGCCGCAGTGGCGCGGTAACTCTGTTTCGAATCTATCCACGACTTCTGGGTATCATACCAATATGGTTAAAGTATCGTGCTGTGCATTTTTGACCCTTCGTTCCATCTAGTTATTCAAAAAAATCTGAATAGGGGTTTAACATGTAAAACATTGAAATGCGGTCTCTTTAAATGTACGATTGTTTGCTTCTCTGGACTACCTGACTGTAGCACGGAGTTTTAATAGAATAAGAGTCTGCTTTTACTGGCTATATAATTTTTGGGGACAGACTTACGAATATTCAAAATTTTTACTTACGGCATGCATGGTGACACAGTTAAGCGAGTAGAAGGAAAGATGGTATAGCGCCAGCGCAGTGGACCTGTGCACGTTGGGGTCGCGTGACGTCATGTAGTTCACTAGCGGAGTGATGGCACCGCGTTTGCCAAACTCCTGGCGGTTCTGCGCCCATTCGCAGCAGTACGCGATCGCCACCCCTAGGTTCGCTCGGAGATGGTCATCTGTCGTGTTCACTATGAACGAAATGAAGTAGAATTACTATGTGGTTTCGAAACAGAAAGTCCAAGTAATCAGATGAGAATACTCACCAAGTTTCGACAGCTTACTCACAACACCATGATCGGAAATAACCGCCAGATTCTCCTGGTCTTTTGCTATAGTAGCAATGGCTGCGCAGATGGCAGACAAAACATTATGGTCATCAGAATCCAATAAGTCTACCGTAAGTTCCAATGCGCCTACGAATGATCTGACCATTTCTCCGGAATCTGCTGCGTTCTGCACGCAGGGGCTCAGCGCTAAGGCGGCATTCGTTTGCACCTTCTTCGAATCATTCTTGAGCAAAGACCAGATCAGTCTCACGCCGTCCAGCTCGTCGATTTCAAACATGCAGTTCTGTTCCTTAGCGCACTCCATCAGAACTAGTGGAACGTTTTCCAGAAGCGGCTTGTGTGTGTTATTGAGGTGATGAACTGTAATAACAAGAAAAAAAAACATTGCTAATCCAACTTTTTAAATCGACCATAGACCGAAACGTGAGTTAAAACATCTAAACTTCTTCTTCAACAAAAGGTTAGGTACTTACTTAGCATCGGAATCCCACCAGCAATTCTAATTTTGTCTCTATTGGGAGGGAACTTGGCGCATTCTGCTAGTGCACCAGCTACATTCGTCAGTACTCCGTCATTTTCATCATCTAACAATTTGACCAGTATGGGAACGGTTCCGAGGGTGTCTAGTCTGTGAACGCTTTCTTGGCTAATGGCACATTTCCATATAGCACCAGTTGCAGCGGCCATTAGGGGTTTGTTGGGTCTGTTGGTGGTGTCAGACACGGCCTTCACCAACAACTCCAGACCCCCAGCTTCCCGAATCATGTTCCTCGTAATAGCATCGCTTGCGCACTTGTAGATAGCTAAGCTGCAGTATGTCTAAAATTGTAAGCATTTTTTGCAAGTTACATAAATAAGTAATAAATCTTGAAGTTTTGCACGTTTGCGCAGAGTTTTTCAAGGCGGACTAAAAACTTTAAGAATTTATTCATTTATGAGCAGAAGTATATTATTTATTGTTTATATCTATGACTATCTATTTGAATATTAATCATACTTAATTTTCAATATGGCACCTACAACTATTTGTCTCTGCATCATCCAAAGGTTGACTGGTAGAAAATGCCAGAGGCATTAAGACCGTCTCTATACTTGTGTGTGCTTATAGAATAAAATAAATAAATAAAAATAATTAATAAACCTTACAGAATACTTTGATAGATATTAAAATAAAGCTTTGATCAATCTTTGCATACCTTCAAATCTTTGTCTTCGTTCGCTAGGTGTTTGATCAAGTCATCCACCATTTTCTCAGTTTGAATGGCCAGTTGGAATGATGTTTCGTTTGCGCACATTTGCAACAACCCCGCTGCTGGGATGGCCACATCGAGATGGATAGTCTTCAACGTTTTGGCAATCAACGGTATCATGCCATACTTCCTCATAGCTTCACGGTTTCTCTGGGAAGAAGACATCGACCAGAGCGCTTTAGCTCCTGCTCTTGCGATGTCCAGAAACTGAAGCTCATTTAGATTTAACTCTTCACGAGGTGATTGCAAAGCCCTGAAAGTTATAGCATTATTTACATTCGAAATAGTGAAAGTAATATTATTAATTCCTGATTTGTACACTTACTTATCTTTAATATCTAGTAAATCAATTAATTTTGGGATGCCGCCAAATTTTCTGCAAAACTTCCTGCTCTTTCTTATTCTTCCCAAATGAGCTATTGTTTCTGCTGCCAGAATCTGGACGTCTTTTGCCGGATCTGATAAAAGTCCCACCAATAATGGGATTGCTCCTAAATCCGTTACTTTTTTTCTAATTTCAATGTTTGGAGTAATGTCTTTAAGGACTGCTAAACCTCCCAAAATACAGCACAAATCTCTGGTTTCCAGTAGATTGACGAGAAGTTCAAGGCCTCCAATTTCTTGTATCGCTCTTTGATTTACTTCTATTGTTAGGTCGTGGTCTTTTAGGCAAGACAAAGCTACCATAGTTGCAGTCTGGTTTCCAGCCTTCATGTATTTGACGAGTTTCTGTATATGCCAGTACTCAGGGGGTATTTGTGATGACTTGATGAGGTCTGCCCAGTTGTCTTCTTCAGGGGAGGTGGACGAGGGCGACGAGACGGACGTGTCGGACCCTTCCGTCACCATCACAATTCGCGGCAGCCCGACCGTATCCTGCCCGCCATCGGCACTAAACGACGATATATTATCTACGTCTCCCATGATTCTTATTTTGATTTGTATTGATTGGTTCGAAAATAAATAAGCTTAAAAAATATCGCTAGCTTGATCGTCTTGACTGTGTTGACCAAAGTGTTGACAAGCTCGTGTCTCGTCAATATGGTTGCGTAGCAACGTCTGTTTCTTATTTTATGCATAACCCAAAGAGTATAATAATAATACGGGACGCATAACCTCTTCTATGTGTGTATATGAAATGCCAATCACAGATGACTATAATAGTAGCAAGCTAATGCCAATCCAGCAAGGGCCCAATAGACAAATGTGAATTTTTTGTATTATAATTTTACTTATTTTAATACTGAGATTGTCTATTGTTACAGTTCCGAAGGAGTGTGAAAGATGTTCTGAAACCGGAACACAATGACCATTATCTGTTGCGATGGCTCAGAGGTAAGACTATGACTATCCTGATATTATGATAACTGATGCATCCATAGAATATCGTACAATGACCAATAGGGAATATGAATGAAAAGAATATTTGTTATCTAACTGGTCTATCGGTGAATACACATGTTTTTTTTTTACATATACAGGGTGTAACGGAAAGGTGTGGTCATATTTTAAGAACTCCATCTGCCCATTGATATGAACAACTTTATTCAAGAAAACAAGAGGAAATTCTCAAAAAAAAAATTTACCTCCCATACAAATATTGATCAGCTGATGATAACTTTGTATGGAAAGTCCAAATTTTTTTTTGGAAATTTTTAATTTTTTCTTAGAGAAAGTAGGTCAGTTCCATGGGCAGAAGCGGTTCTTAAAATATGACCACACCTTTCCGTTACACCCTGTATAGGCGTGCGTGACCTCCGAGCCTTGACTCGACGAGTCTATCATTGCCGATAATCCTCTTGGCACGTTTCTCAATATGAACAGTGAAAGCAGAATTAAAATTGATTGAAAATCAAACGAGATTTATAACAATTTTAAACAATAAATTCAAAGTCCTGACTGACTGACTGACTGATATACCAACAACGCACAGCCTAAACCGCTGGTCCTAGAAACATGAAATTTGGAGGGATGTTCTTTGTGAAGAGTAGGTATCCACTAAGAAAGGGTTTTTCTATATTCAACTCTTTTTTTTTTTTTTTTGGGCTGGGAAATCATCCAATGGCATCCACCGCTCTGGGTGGAGCGGGAGGTCCAATCTCTTACTGAAAAAAAAAACCCTGTTTCTTCCCTGCCTAACTGCCCAGGGGAGCGGTAACTCTGTTACGAATTTACAGGAACACATCGGACGGCGAGCTACCCATTACTCGCCGTCCGCAGGCCCGGGTCTACGGTGGCCGGAGATCGGCCGCCGACGTCCGAAGTCCCAGGCGTCTCCTGTAGCGACTGCTGCTGAGAGCGTAAGGACGACTCTGTTGTTGAGCCTCCCTCACCCGTTCCCCCCGCTCCACCCAGAGCGGGCCGATGTCATTGAATGATTTCTCACCCAAAAAAAAAAGCCCGTTCCGCCTCCTCCTTCGCGAGCATTACTGCTTTGCAGAAGGAGGACACTGCTTCTCATTCCTTCTCGCTCCGTACCTTGGCCTAGACCAGGGCCGGGCGCAAGAAGTCGCTACCGCTGATCACCTTCACGAGGACACCACCGTGTCCTCTGGGAAATCCTCACAGTGGGGACACCCGGGCGTTTCCCTCCGCCTTATCCTACACAGGAACCTCCCGAAACTTCCGTGTCCGGTGAGGACCTGCGTCAGGCGGAAGGTGAGGACGCCGTGACGCCTCTCCGGCCACTCCTCAAATGCCGCAATGGTGGCGTGATATTCAACCCTTAAGGGGGAAAAAAAAATTGGTGTTGAAAGTTTATGACGGCGGAAGTACTAATTCAACGCGAGCGAAGACACTGGCAGAAGCTAGCAGTTTATAAGTATTAAAGCAAATAAAATAATGAAGAAATATTTTTATTTTTAAAGATTTTCAACAGACTATAACTACAATAAATATTATACTAAACTAATAAATAACTTAATAAATAAAATATGTACAAGAGGCATAAAAAACCGGTAGGAGTAAAGCTCATTGGGCATCAAAAAATTCGTCCACCTCGCTGTCAATGGGAAAAGTGCCCAGAACGCTGGCAGCATTACCACGTTGAATGGCAATGCTGATTCGTTGGCCGAAAAAAAGGCCAGCCCTCTGGTCACGTGAAGAGTCGACTAAATGTTTGCTGATGTCACGGAAAACTCGATGAGCACTCGGACCCCATGGCCCTAGTGTTTCAACCCCAAACGGCTCAAACATATAAATATATATTTAATATTTTTTTTCTATTTCTTCATATATATTCATATATATATGAAGAAATAGAATATTAAGGAAATAAAAGGCTAATATATTTATAGCAAATAAAAGAATGTCATGCATATTCGCTATATTGCTATATAGCGAATATGCATGACATTCTTTCAATCAACAGATTTAAATAAACAAAACCTTAGGATTCCTTAACCCAGAACTTGGAAACAAAGCGCTCTTGACAGTAGATATACAAATGAAACAAGAATTACTAATAATATACCTTACACAACAAGCGCATTATCTTTGTCCACTAGACCTTTGAAAGAAGTCAATAAATAAGGAAGTCTTTTAGATTTATAGGCAACTAGTAAAGTTAACTATTAAGCAACAACGGATATATAAATACAGAACCATAAGTATTTTCCTTAAATAAAGTAGTCTGCTTTTCAGTGGCTGCTTTTTAAATATCAGATTTAGTATGATTTAATTTTGTGATGATAAATAAAGGGCTTCCTTATTTAACGTCTATTAATAAAAAACAATTAGGTGTGGAAAAGATCGATAGATTATGAGTTTTAAATCTGAGAAGACCTGAGAGATCTCATCTTCATTCACTTAGTTAAATTAGTCTTGAAACTTCCTACAATGAAAATGATTGATTAATTTCATCTGTACTTACCTATGTGTGTAAGTAGGTACGTTAAGTGAACACATACAAAACTAAAGCATTAATATATAGATTCTACCTACTGTCGCCTTTTTTTTAAGTAAATGGAATGAGAAATTTACGCAGAGTGCGTAGCGAGGTCTACGCAGAGTGCGTAGCGAGGTCTACGCAGTGTGCGTATCTAGGTCTACGCAGAGTGCGTAGCGAGTTCTACGCAGAGTGCGTAGCTAGGTTTACGCAGAGTGCGTAGTGAGTTCTACGCAGAGTGCGTAGCGAGATCTACGCAGAGTGTGTGGCGAGGATTATGCAGAGCGCATAGCGAGGTCTACGCAGAGTGTGTGGCGAGGTCTACGCAGAGTGCGAAGCGAGGTCTACGCAGTATGTAGCGAGGTCTATGCAATGTGCGCAGCGAGGTCTACACAGTCATTATTGCTAATTAACTGTATGTATAGGTATATGACCTTAAATTGGGACTACCTTGTCTTAAAATAGAAATAGATTAATTCTGCTTATAATCATTATTACCTTCAGAAGTTCAGATGTAGAAACAAACTTCGCAAAAACGACTTAAACATTATTTTTATATTTCCAGCGAGACAATGGGATCCAGAGGCGGCAGAAAAAATGCTCCGAGATGTAAGTACCTACTTACTTAGTAAAGTTTGATAATTAACAAACTTGCGAAAAAATCTCATTAAAAATAAAATAACATTATTGAAAGAAGATTTTCCGAAGGTTTTGTATCCTCTCATAATTGTGTTCGGCAGAACATATCTTCTTCCTTACATCTCTTTTTGTCATAATTTCAACAGCCCCCTCCTTTTTAGCCATGTCCTTACACTCCATTCATCTATCGATTCTTTAGTCTTGCTCTACCCTTGTCACCATCCACATTCATATAGGTACTCAAAACTATCCTCGTTACATGTCCTTTAGTACTCTGTTATTTTAGGGCTAACAGACTTATTTATAAAACTCACTTATCATATATTAATAGTCCTCCCGACCGAATTTCGATCACGGTGGCCAATCTTAACGGATATTAGCCAAGTACGCAGGAGATATTATATTGATTAGTCTTTTTTTTTGTCAAGTTAAGAAAATATTTAGTTCTAGATACAGAATACTGTCACTTTTTTCCCCATTAGAATGCAGATGTAACACATTCTAAGCTTTATTTTACCGATTGATTCGTCTTAATCTTGCGAGTCCTACTAAATACATGACAGTAATCAAAATTCAATATGGCGACAACCAGACGCCATTTTGTAAAAAAGAAAAATATGAAAGTAGACGAACTATGTATATTAAGTGGGGTATCAAAACAAAAGAGTTCGAGGAGGCGATTCCAACAATATAACTCACTAAATGTAGAAAAGAAAAAAATTAACAATTATTTTAGTTCAATTACTGATTTCATGCCACCAACTGCATCAGACTGCTTGAAAAGTGACTTGTTTGGAACATTTTAGTTGTTTTTTAACAGTCAGGTTTTTGAAAATATTTTTTTTTTTTTTACAAATAAGGCCCTAACTGCCTAGGAACTGGGCAGAGAGCAGGGAATTGTTACATCTGAGCAGCTGCGATCGGCGCGCGCAATCTTTAAAGCTATCTCCCTGCTCTGTGGTACCTACTAGGCTACAATTACGCAATTAGACTACAATAAAAGTTTACTGCTGCTCAATGCTCATTCCCCCATTTTCCGTTAAGATCTAAGTAAGTAAATTTCCGTAGGTAGAATGGAAGTTTACGACTCCATCGGTACAATAAATTGACTGAGAACTACGTAACAAAAAATTATAATAAACACATCGTAAAAATCGCATCAAGGCCAAAGTTAAGTAACGCTTTCCGGCTGCCTGGTGCCCATCAAAATACGTAACTAGATATTAATAGATTTAATTAACTATCTATTTATATATTCAATCATGGCAATTTTGTTGCAGATTTATTTCGAAAGCGCATAAGTGTTTACTATTGTGAATACTACTATCTACTAATAATTATAATAAAGTCGAAGAGTTTGTTTGTTTGTTTGTTAAAACGCGCTTATCTCTGGAACTACCAGTCGGATTTGAAAAAATCTTTTTGTATATGATAGCCACATTCATGAGGAAGGCTAATCTAGCTTTACGCTGCGACCGACGGGAGCAGAACAGTAACCAAACACGCGGGTAAAACCGCGGGGGACAGCTAGTCTATACTATAATAATATTATAAAGAGGAATGATTTTTTTGTTTGTTTCTTTGTACCGAATAAGCTCCGAAAGTACTGGACCGATTTCAACCACTTCTTCACCAATAGAAAGCTAAATTATCAGCAAGTAACATAGGCTACTTTTTATCCCGGGAAAAATAACAATTCTCGCGAGATAGGTCACGGGCGCGAAGCCGCGGGCAAAGTTAATATCATATTGTAAATGTGATAGTATGTATTTTTGGACGGCTTAGCGGATTTGAGTAAAATTCACAGAGTGTTAAGGAAATGCGTGGTAATTTTTTAGATTCTTCTGGAAATAACAACTAAAAAAAAATAAAGGTACTTTCGGTACAAAAGTTATCATCAGCTGATTAAAATAGGTTGTTATTATATTACACCAATCGATCGATGGCATCGATCGACGTTGATCGATTGGTGCGATAGCTTTGGCTGATCGACGGATACCGGTCGATAAACCATCGATCGGTCGACGTCGATTAATCCATTCTACCATCGATCGGTGCTCGATCGATTGGTGTACCTAGTAGAAACTATCGGTCGACGTCGACTAATTCATTCTACCACCGATCGATTAGTGTAATAGAAACTAACGACCGACGTCAACTAATCTATTCTACCATCGATCGGCGCTCGATCGATTGGTGTACCTAGTAGAAACTATCGGTCGACGTCGACTAATTCATTCTACCATCGATCGATGATCGATCGATTAGTGTAATAGCAACTATCGATCAACGTCGACTAATCTATTCTACCATCGATCATTTATCATCGATCGGTGCTCGATCGATTGGTTTACCTAGTAGAAACTATCGGTCGACGTCGACTAATTCATTCAACCATCGATCGACGATCGATCGATTAGTGTAATAGCAACTATCGATCAACGTCGACTAATCTATTCTACCATCGATCATTTATCATTTATCATCGATCAGTGCTCGATCGATTGGTGTACCTAGTAGAAACTATCGGTCGACGTCGACTAATTCATTCTACCATCGATCGACGATCGTACAATTGGTGTAATAACACCCTTAGTATGTGAGGTCCAATTTTTTTTGGAATTGACCATTACTTTCTTAAAGAAAGTAGTTCAGCTCTATGGTCAGATGCAGTATTTAAAATATGACCACTCATTTCCGTTACACCCTGTATAAGGGAAGAGCATTCCCTGGATTAGGACTGGAACGAAGGATACTGTTTGTCCTGATAGTAAATAAGCCGTGGGATAATTTACGAACTAATCCGCTGTCAAAAAACTTGTAGGTAATTCATATTTTGTAGGAATTTGATTTATTCTGGGACTAGCTGCGCCCCGCGGTTTGTTCTACGTGTTAATGCAGCCTATGTGTTAATCCAGGGTATAAGCTATCTACATACCAAATTTTATCCAAATCGGCCTAGCCGTTTGAGCGTGAAGGAGTAACAAACATACACACAAACACACACACACACACTCACACACTTTCGCCTTTATAATAGTAGTGTAATGCAGATTCATAAGCAAGATAATTAGTTGCTCTCCGTAATTATTTTTATATCCTTTTTATTGAGGACTGGACATAAAGAGAGCTGGAAAGATATACGGGAGGTTTATGCCCAACACTGGGACATCGAACGGTTTTGTTACGTTTAAAAGTAATAGTGAACTTGTCTCAGCTAAACAAAAAACCGATTTTGATGAAATAAAAATGTTAATTTTTCTTGATGATTTTGGAAATCAAAAAGAGTCATTTTGAAACATCCAAAAGAGATCTCAATATAATAACCCTAATACGAGTATCTTTAAAGTGTAGTCGCTTCGTTGAACGATGCTTCGCGTGTTTTAAAACTATGAGCATTTCTGTCATTTCCTAGGTGAGTTGGTGTCATGTAGGTAATAAGATGTAATTCCTACGTAATGACTTACCAGTACGCTTACGACCAACTACATAAAATAAACGCCGTCTTTAAGTATTTTAATGGTCAACCGTTGCATAGGACGCTAGTATTATATTATCTGTGGCATAGATGACCTACTTGGTACGGAACTTAGACAAACACAAATGCTTTATTGCTTAAGAAGTACCTACATGCAGGTATAATCGCTAACTCAGTTGACATCAATTTGATAGGCACTATGCAGTACATTGCTGCTTCGACGTATAGGAAATCAAAAATGTAGGTACTACGTAGTGCCTATTGTAATCGATGTCCACTGCAAAGCAGCAATGTACTGCGAAGTGCCTACCTATCAGATTAATGTCACCTGAGTTAGCGAATATACCTGCTAGACACCTGTGTATTACACCTGTTGGTCTCCTCCAGTGTTACGTACTTTTTTTTTTTTTTTGCTGGGTCGGCAACCATCCAATGACTTCTCCCGCTCTGGGTGGAGCGGGAGGGCGTATCAGACTCTTAATGACTAAAACCCAGCCCTGTTCCTTCCCTGCCTGATTGCCCAGGGGTGCGGTAACCTCATTTTCAGACTTTATCCGCTAACCCTAGGCATACACCGCCACGACACCCGGCACCGGCCACGATGGGCCCCGTCAGTGGTGACTGACACTTATCTCTTTGAGGCGCGCGTGGAACACTATGGTCCGTCGACTCAAGGGCCTGGTGCTGATTGGACGGCGAGCTACCCACTGCTCGCCGTCCGCAGGTCCGGGTCTACGGTGGCCGGAGATCGTCTCGCGACGTCCTACGCCCAGTGCCTCTCCTGCGGTGGTAGCGGCCGGGGCTGTGAGAGCCACTCCGTTGAGCTACCCTCACGAGTCCCGCCTCCGCCTTCACGAGCATTACTGCTTCGCCTAAGGCGGAGACTGCTTCCCATTCCCTCTCGCTCCGTACCATGGCCTGAACCAGGGCCGGGCGCGAGAGGTCGCCGCCACCTATCGCGTCCACGAGGACACGGCTGTGCTCCGCCCAAGTGGGGCAGACCTCCACCGTATGCTCCACCGTGTCCTCTGGGCGATCCGCGCAGAGCGTGACGTCCTGGGTTAGACCCAGGTCGGACAAAACAATATTGGGTTTTTCCATTAGGAATTTCTGAGTAGCAGCAGTCCGGAGTTTAGAAATTCAACTTCCAAACCCCGGGCTGACACCCCGGTTTGTCACCCCGTCCTTCGGTCGGGAAGATCATATTATTATTATTACCTGTTGGTAATGCTAATGTAACATACAACGCAACTGAAGAATTATAATAACTTCGTAATACAGTAATACTACTAATAATTTAGGTTAAGTCCTTCTAATATATAAAAATCTCGTGTCACGGTGTTTGTGGTTGCACTCCCCCGAAATGGCTCGACCGATTTTTTTTTTTTTTTTGTATATTTGGTGGTTATGAGTATAGGTCGTAAAGTATTTTTTACCCTCCTACCCCACCCCCCATTTTTTAATCGCGATTTTTAAATGGCAGAACAACGTTTGCCGGGTCAGCTAGTTTCCTATTATATTATTATATGAAGCGGAGTAATTGATAGGCTATTTGACACATACATAATAATTTTGGGTTTTGGTCTACTGTCGGCGCTCAAGAAAGAACGTTTTTATTTTTAACCGACTTCGTAAAAGGAGGAGGTTATCAATTCGGATGTTTGTATTTTTTTTTTTTTTTTTTTTTTTTATGTATGTTCGGGCATAACTCCGTCATATATTGACGGATTTGCAAAATTCTTATTTTGTTCGAAAGGGGTTTATTCCGAAATGGTCCCATTTAAATTTCAAAAAGATCTGATGATGGGTTTCGGAGACAGACAACGGAACTCTTCAAAAATTGACAGCAAATCAACCGCGATTGCTGCTATCGTATGTTTATGAATTGTCAACACAGTTTAATGGGGAACCACAACTAAAAAGTGAAAAATAAAAAACTTTTTTACAAAAAAATAGAACCGACTTCCAAAAAAAGTGCAAAAAAACTTTAATTTCGGAAGTCGGTGTCAAAAAACGAAGACACAAAACAAGAACACCGACTTCCGAAATTAAAGTTATTTTGCACTTTTTTTGGAAGTCGGTTCTATTTTTTTGTAAAAAAGTTTTTTATTTTACTCCTTTATTTTCTTTCGAAAAACTAGTTGAAAGTGATTTCTTATAAACTTTTGTTGTAGTGTTGCGTTGCTGGTGAAGTGAACTTTTGAATAGTGAAATCTCGACACAAATTCAACCACGGAGTGCAATTTTATAGTCAATAACGTCAAAAAAAAAAACTTCAACGGTTCTGAACCCGGATCACCACGCTAGCGTCGTTTTTGAAGCTCGGCTCACAGCACGGGTGCAAAACGCTCGCGTAACAGAAGATAGAAGTGGTATCGTGCTTTTTACCTTTGAAAAACGTTTATGTTACGCACAAGCAGACCCAGATAAGTCTCTTTAGTGTTTTACTACTGACACCGTTCACCGTGTGTTGTACGCCTGCCATAATTGAAATTATGGCAGGCGTACAACGCACACCACCGAATACTTCTAAAGCCCATACAACCAGCCTGAGCCAGACTTAGTCGGAGCCAAATATTAATTAGGCAGTACAGATGAGTGGCTATGTAAACACCAACAGACACAAACGTTTTCGCGCGGGAGACTCACCGCAAGCTGAAGATGGCTTATGCTCACTAGATGCTAGGAAGTATGACCAAGAGCCCTGTGTCACAAAGACCTTAGCGGAACAGACTGCCCTGATGAACAAACTACTGTCTGATATAGGGGAAATTAAGTCCCAAAACTCCTAAATACAGGCGTCAAATTCTGAAATTCGGAAGACAAATGACAAGATAGTCGAATCGATGTATTTTATGAACAAGCAGTTTGAGGAATTGAAAAACGAGGTTGAAGTTTTAAGAAAAGAACGTCAGCAACAAAAGCAGTATATTACAAACCTAGAAAAAAAGATACTTGACCTACAGCACAAGTCACGATCGTCGGGTGTTGAAATACGTAATATCCCGCAGGAGCATTCAGAAACCAGCACCAGCCTGATTAAAACTGTATGCAAGATCTGCGAAGTTGTTGGAGTCCCTGTCCAGAAATCAGGCATACGTGACGTATACCGGCTACCAGGAAAGGCTGTCAGTTCGTCTACCCCTCGACCACTTATCGCTGAATTTTCAACAGTCCAGACCAAACAGGCACTCATGTCGGCGGTACGGGCATATACTCGTAATAGGGAGAAAAGAAAGGAAAACAAACTAAACACCACCATCGTCGGTATATCAGGCACACCCCAACCGGTTTATATTGACGAGCAATTGCCTGCCACTACAAAAAAACTATTTTACCAAGCCCGTGAGTTTGCCAAAAACAAAGTCTTTAAATACTGTTGGATTTCTAATGACAATATCTTTCTGCGCAAGAAAGAGGTCGACAAGCAAGTCCTAATACTATCTGAGAATTGTCTTCACCAACTTGAAAACTTAAATATGTGACTATTTTTACTCTTTTCTATTGTACTGTTTATATTAAGTTTAATGACCTTTATCTGTAAAATATCCCAACAACTCACACATCACACACTCTATACATATGCTACAAATCATGAATCCCTAACCACACTATACACAAAAACTATGATATTATCCACAACAACACTCATTCCCACAACTAAACTTGCGATGTTTCAATCCTACTCTGTTCAACCGCATACGAAGGTCGAACAAAAATTATAACATTAAAATTCACACAATTACACCACAATTTGTCATTTTTATTAATTTTAGTTATGGCTAGAATAAACAACTTAAACAGTGAACTAGACTCGCTATGATGTTGGCAACTCTTTCACTTGTAGTCCCGAGGACTGTCTGAAGTTCGTAAACAATTCCGATAGCACCTAAAAGTATTACATTTAAACATACGCAGTTTAAACAAAAACTTTGATCAATTACAGGTACAAAAAAATTACTCTTAACAAAAATTTACTTTGATTTCATAATCCTTACCGAATGCTGGCTTAGTATGGTTAGTAACCTACCCGTGCTGCAAGGATTTCAACCCCATTTTACAAAAATAAACTCTAACCAGAACGATGGTATCGTTATCTATGCAAAACATTCTCTGCAAATCTCTGTGTGGGACCCAGACTTTATGTGTGGATATAATAAAAAAATTGCCATGGTAGTAGTCTATCGCTCACCGTCATACAATTCACGCGAAAGCTTTGATAAGTTTCTCGATAGCTTAAACAATGTCTACACTAAACTCTCCACAGGGCAGAATATTGCTTTAATAGGCGATTTGAACATTGATATAAAACAGAATAGCCGAAATGACCGATGCCTCGAATATCTCATGCTGAACACATTGCACGGGCTTCTACCAACCCATCTATAAAAGTATAAAGTATAAAAAGTTTTATTTGGAACATAGACAGTTGGCTCAATCACAAAGAAAACGAAGATAGCTAAAAAGAAAGAAAGAAAGAAAACTAATTTATTTGGCACACACAGATACACAATGTAGGTACAATAAAATTTAAAAAAAAACAACTTAATTTATAACAATTAGGTACATCGTGTACTCCGCGGCTGCGGCAAACAGGTCCAGTTCAGCAAAATGCCAGACAACTAGTAGTTGCCTGACGCTGGTTTTCAACTAAACCTAATGTTGAAGTGTACGGATGTGAATCAGGTTTTTTTAAGTATTTAAATATATAGTTAAATAGATACATTTTAATGTGTACTTAATTCATTCATTCATTTATTTATTCATTAACAATGTACATCGTGTCTGAATGTTTTACAACTATACCTACGCAAATAATTAAAAAATAACACTTTAATAAACACATAAATTAAATTAACACAATCTCACTACCTATATATACATTAATATTGTTTACATGCATAAAAGTTCAAAATTTAAAACAATGTCAAAGAGAAAAGGAAAGTTAGTCCATGTCACTAATACCTACATACCTAATAATTTAATTTAATGTCCAATAATAATAATAATAATAATCTCCGGGACCGGACGGACTGCACAACTTTTGGCTGAAATGGTACAGCAGCTCACACGCGCTCCTGGCATCTCAATTCCAGTCATCCTTAGAGTCTGGGTCGCTGCCTCAGTTTCTAACAACCGGTGTCACCCACCTGCTCCATAAGACAGGTAGTCCCGCGGAACCCAAGAATTATAGACCGATTACATGTTTGTCAACGGTTTATAAACTTCTTACATCCATTCTGAGAGCGAAAATTAATCTGCACATTAACAATAATTCAATTATGTCTGCCTCTCAGAATGGATGTAGGAACGGGTCTCGCGGTACTAAGGAGCTACTCCTCATAGACATGGCCATAAGCCAGCAGGTTCGTCGATCCCACAAGGATTTGTCGACATGCTGGATAGATTATAAGAAGGCCTACGACTCTGTTCCACATACATGGCTCATGAGGGTGTTGGAGTTGTACAAAATAGATGCAACTCTCCGCACCTTCCTTGGGTCATGTATGGGGCAATGGAAGACAGTCCTTCGCTATCCAGGATGTCGACCAAATCAGGGGAACGATGAGCCTATATGGATAAAACGGGGAATATTTCAGGGCGACAGTTTGAGTCCACTTTGGTTCTGCTTAGCCCTGAATCCTCTAAGCACATTGCTGGAGGATTCAGGCCTGGGCTATCGGTTGAGAAGAGGTGGTCAGGCCATATCTCACCTTCTTTACATGGATGATCTGAAACTCTTTGCCCCCAACAATTTGCGACTGATGGAGTTACTGAAGGTAACTGAAACTTTCAGTAGCGCCATCAGGATGGAATTTGGTGTGGACAAATGTGCAGTCATGCATGTAAAGCGAGGAGAGATTATGGAATCCGAAGGGATTCAACTCTCGGATTCCATAAACCTTAAATCCCTCTCCTCGACCGAAACGTACAAATATTTGGGTATGTCGGAAGCGTTAGGCATTAACGTTACTGACATGAAGCAATCGCTGAAGGAGCGCTTCTTTGGCCGCCTGAAAAAGCTATTTAATAGCCTTTTGTCAGGCGGAAATAAGGTGCGCGCCTTCAACGGTTGGGTCATGCCGGTTTTGATGTACTCTTTCGGCATACTCAAATGGACTCAGACTGAGCTAGACGCCCTGGATAGGAGGGTCCGTACGCTGATGACCGCAAACCGGATGCATCACCCACGATCATCGGTGATGAGACTGTACATCCCGCGGAAATGTGGAGGTCGAGGTTTTTTAAATGCGAAAACTCTCCACAACCGCGAGGTGTGCAGCCTCAGAGAATATTTTCTTGAAACCGACGTGGGTATGCACCGCGATGTGGTCGCAGTGGACAAGGGACTAACCCCGTTGTCCATGGCTAAAGAGAACTGGCGCAAACCTGTAATACTCACTACTGATGACCGCAAGGAGGTATGGAAAAGCAAGGAGCTTCATGGGCGCTTTTATCGGGCCCTTCATGGGCCTGATGTAGATTTCTTGGCGTCCGTGGCCTGGCTACGTTTCAGTGACCTCTTCGGGGAAACTGAAGGCTTTGTCTGTGCGATTATGGACGAAGTTATCTTGACGAATAACTACCGGAGGCATATCATGAAGGACGGGACGGTTGACGTGTGTCGGGCATGCCACCGTCCGGGTGAGTCCATCAGACATATTATCTCTGGTTGTTCTCGTCTTGCTAACAGCGAGTATTTGCACAGGCATAACCAAGTGGCCAGGATTATTCATCAGCAGCTTGCTTTAAAATACAAACTTGTGGATTCTGAGGTGCCGTATTACAAGTATGTGCCCGACCCAGTTCTCGAAAATGACCATGTCACGTTGTACTGGGATCGGTCTATCATCACTGACAGGACTATTGTTGCCAATAAGCCGGATATAGTGGTGATAGACCGATTGGCGCGCCGCACAATGATAATCGATGTCACCATCCCACATGACGAGAACCTCGTGAAAGCTGAGAAAGAGAAACAAATTAAATATCTTGACTTGGCACACGAGGTTGTCGATATGTGGAATGTGGACTCGGCTGTCATTGTGCCGATAGTCGTTACCGCCAATGGCCTGATGGCTAAAAGCTTCGACGACCACCTGTCGAAGCTGTCGTTGCGCGGTTGGATCAAGGGCCTGATTCAGAAGGCAGTACTCCTTGATACGGCTCGCATAGTGAGGAGGTTCCTGTCTCTGGAGCCCTAACCACCGGTAGCTTGGACCCTGCTCCCGATACCGGTGGACTACTATTTTTATATTTTTAAATGTTTTTTTATATGTTTTCTTTTAAAAATATTTAAAAATGTAAATAATATGTGTAAAAATAAATATACGAAATAATAATAATAATTATAAAATTAATTTACAATGTCCAATAACTAGGCATAAATTTAAATAAGAAAATAAATAATCTGTTTTACTCCTTAACATTCCCATCAATAATAAAAATATTTTATCTACAATTCAAGATTAATCTAAACGTGTCACATTAAACTTCACACATGCCTTTATTATCACACAATTATAATAATGGTCTAGCTAAAACACGTCAGTGAAAAACTCATCAACAGAATAATAGCATTTTTCTACCAGAAAAGATTTAACTTGCTGCTTAAACTGATTTATGTTATATAAGGACTTTAATTCCATAGGTAGTTTATTATACAACTTGACCGATTGAAAACTTGCCACATGACTAACTACTTTCATAAGTGGCTGTATGTCATACCGCAAGTCCTTACGCCTTGTAGCTTCTCGTTTTTTTCTTTCTGCTGCTGTTTCGAACTTATTTAGTTTTTTCATAAGGTCAGTGAGTACTACTAGAATATACAAGCAGGGCACAGTCAATATCTGTAGATCTTTAAAATACTCCTTACACGATACCCAGTGTGAAATTCTCACAATAGTTCTCAATGCTCTCTTTTGAACGACAAAAGCTGTTTTCACATTGTACGCGTAACTACCTCCCCATAGAGAAATACTGTACCTGAGCCTAGATTCCACAAGCGAATAGTACACTACTTTTAATTGATCGATAGTGATCTCCTCTCGAAGACTTCTTAGAGCATAGCAAGCCGAACTAATTGAATTTTTGATTGCTGACAATTCCTTTTTCCAATTTAACCTATCGTCAATGTAAATACCTAAGAATTTTACGTTATCTACCAAGATTATATTTTCATTATTCACAGTCATTTCAATTGTATCCTTATTTCTTGACGTAGTTCTAAACAACATAGCATTTGTTTTACTGGTGTTTAAGTTAAGAGTGTTGATGGTAAACCAAGAATAGAAGTGAGCCAGAGCCATGTTTACTTTATCAGTTAGAGTTTTCATATCATTAGCGGATATTATTGCATTAGTATCGTCAGCAAAAAGAACAAGCCCAGCATCGACATGCTTTTGCATGTAATTAATCAAATCATTTATAAACACTATGAAAAAGATTGGCCCTAATATTGAGCCTTGCGGAACTCCCCTCTTTATGAGTTTAAGACCCGACTTGTATGCTTTTTTACATTTCTCTTCAGTCACTTTAATTTCTACGTATTGCTTTCGATTTTCCAGATAAGATTTAAACAGTTTCAGAACAGGTCCTCGAACTCCATAGTGTTCCATTTTTGCTAATAGTAGCTTGTGATCAACTGTGTCAAAAGCAGAACTTAAATCTAGAAATAAGCCAGCAACCTTTAATTTCTTATTAATTTTGTCAACTGCTTCCTCCATTAAGGTAGCTATTGCGTCATTTGTACCCACATGTTTCTGATAACCGAACTGCCTGTGATTCAGAATTTTATTTCGATATAAATGCCTAAGGAGCCTAATCTTAAGAATTTTCTCAAAAATTTTTGAAATTATTGGTAATAGCGAGATCGGTCTGTAATTATTGGGATCTAAATGGGAACCTTTTTTATACGTAGGTAAAATTCGGGATATTTTAAGCTGGTCAGGGAATATGCTCATGTCTATACACATATTTAGTAAATGTGCTAGTGGGTCTGCTAATAGTAAACGTAAAATACGTAAAATAGTAAACGGTATATATGTATAATAATTTGGCGTTCAGTGATAAATATAACAAATAAAATAAAACAATAAGTTAGTGTTTAAAACAAAAAATAAAATGAAGCAACATGCCATTTTTAACTCACAGGCCTCCCAACTTAGAAGGAAAGCAGGCATTATATGTTTGTGCAACTTAATTCGCAAACCAACACACACACACACACACCAAATATATTCAACTGCAAATAGGCTCGACATCATATCAGTGAAAGGTTCAAGTGAATCAAGTCTAGTTTCCGTTGCGCGTCTATTAAAAACTGCCGTAAACGTCTTCTAAATGTATCTATTGTGTTATTGCTCTAATAGGCGGCGGTAGATTATTCCATACTTTGGATGCTACGTAACGGAAACTCCCTCTAAATGCTGCTGAACTATGGGGCTGCGAAGAAAGTTGCAGTGAACATTGCCTTCTTCCACATTCTCGTCTTTCAGCGATCCAGCTCAGCTTGTTGTAGATGTAGTCTGGCTTTTGAAATTTAATGACACCGAACAACAGACAGGCCAAGTGTAACTTCCGTCTCGATTTCATTTTAAGAGTAAAATGTTTGTTAAGGAATGGCGTTATGTGGCTTCTGGGAGGAATTTTATAGCAAAACCGAGCGCACGCATTTTGAACCCTCTGAATGAGTCGGTCTGTACGAGCCAATAGGCGCGGGCCGTACACCGTGTCTGCATAGTTTAGCCTGGACAAAACAAGACTTTCTACTAGTTGTTCCCGAAGTTTTTCTGATAGGTACGGCCTCATTTTATATAGAATTTTGAGGCGGTACAAACAGTTCCTAACTGAGTCGGCGACATGCTTTTCGAAACGAAGGTCCTTGTCCATGGTAAGACCTAGGTTCCGCGCTTCATAGACTCTGTCAATTGATTTGCCCATTAGTTCGACAATGAAAGTTGCGGGTAGCTTAGCTAGCTGTTGTCTTGTGCCAAGTACCATGAATTTAATTTTGTTTGGGTTTAGCGACAGACAATTATCTTCTGGCAATTCTGCGAAGATCTTCGTTTAAATCTTTTATGGCGCTATCATACTTCTTTGGATCAAATGATATGTACAGTTGAACATCATCGGCGTATATATGATACCTGCATTTCTGAAGTCATTTAATAGTATCAGCGCAGTATAGAATAAAAAGAATAGGCCCCAATATAGAGCCTTGCGGGACTCCCCTCTTTATAAAACTAAGAGCCGATCTAAGAGTGGTGTTGTCCCCCAAACGCAGATCCACAACTTGCTTCCTATCACTGAGGTAGCTACGGAACCATTGAGTAGGGTCGAAGCCGTAATAACTCAGTTTAGATATCAGTTGCCGTAATAACTCAGTTGTATATTTATTGTGTCAAATGCCCGGGAAAAATCGAGCAAAACAAGCAAAGTACACATTTCTTTATCCTGGGCAGACAACACATTATCAGTCACGTCCAGTAAAGCAGTAGAGGTACTGCGCTGCTTTCTAAAACCGGATTGTAAATCTGGTAAGATGTGATTCTGTTCCAAGAAAAGTGTAACCTGGTGGCTGACGACTTTCTCCAGTACCTTAGACAGACCTGGTAAAATACTAATGGGTCGTAAGTCTTTTAGACAAGTCGGATTTGATTTTTTCGGTAAGGGCCTAACGGAGGCAATCTTCCATTGTTCGGGGAATGTAGATGTTGTTATAGAGCGGTTTATAATGTCCGTTATAACGCTTAACGTGTGTGGCAGAGTCAAATCAATCATGTCCAGTGTAATGTTGTCGTAGCCTTCGGCATTACTTGTAAGGTTGGTGATAATACGCGAGATGTCAACCTGCTCCACTGGAGCGATTGAAAAGGTTGCTTCGCCATGCCTGTGATTATCATAATAAGTCATGAGAGCCTCACTCGCCACGGCGTTACCCGGGACGGCCAGGAAGTTGTTATTAATTATGTCAGGATCTGTAAAGTGCGATGGAAGGTCTTGTCTTGATTTAGTGGCCTTTAAAGTGGATTTAAGTTTTTTCCATAATAATTTTGGGTTTTTAATTTGATTATTTATGTTATGTTTATAGTACGCCATTTTTTCGTTATATAAGGAACTTACCACTAAAGATTTTAATTCTTTGTAGTACTCGCCTTTTGATTTTGTCTTTCGGTAACAAGTCAGTGCATTAAACGTAAACGCATCATTAATTTACCGTGTCAGTAATCCAAGGATATGACTTTTCCTTTATAATACATGTCTTTACTGGTGCGTGTACATCGAACAGGAAAATGATGAGTTGGTTAAAATAATGCACCATGTCATTAACATGTTCAAACGTGGAAATGTTTTCAAGACATAGAAGCGATAGATCCACCTTAAAACTGTCAATGATTATGTTTTTAAGTGGCCTAAATTTCAGGACGTATGGTTTAAATTTGTCTCGTTTCACGTTAAATTCGCCTACTATGACTGAGTAGCCGTTAATTGAGCCAAAAGATTCAACCGACGTATATCTGGCTTCCAGGTCAGTACACAGTAAGTCTATGAGAGTCTCACTGGTAGCAGTAAAGTGTGTAGGAGATATGACTAATTGAGCAAGGCTGAGGCTTTTCAGAAACTCGTTAATTTTCTGTGTTTTTATTCCATTTGAGTCCAGCAGGTTAACATTAAAATCACCGAGTAACATGTAGTGGTCACAATGCCCTAATGAGCTTAAGGAATCTGTTACGGCATCCATAAAAAGGACAAGGTCAGGCCATTGTGGACGGTACGCGGTACCAATGGCAATCTTTTTGCCGTTCACTGTGAGCGTGAGCCACATTTGTTCAACCGATTCGAACCTGGGATCGACCGCGGTAGTACAAGTACCCACCATGACCCGAGCGCACACTCGCCGGCCACGGCGTGTGACGCAGACGATAACGGCACCACGGGCGCGCGCCCCTCTTCCCCCGCTCGCAACCAAGTCTCGTTAATGGCCATAATGTCAAAACGATGCCTGTCGAGCAAGCCACACAAGTCGTCATGTCCCGTACCCAGTGAACCAGCACTAAGAAAGCCTACTTTAAAAAAACTTGTCTCCCCTAGCCATCATCGCAATAATTGAGTATAAAATAAATTCGTCATTTTCAATCTCAAAATTATTCCTGCACATTCAAACATTTTGATTATAATTTCATAATAAAGTAATTGTAGTATTTGTCTTGGTTCAACTTTAAATAATATTATTATTAAGTTAATGGTATAAGGAATAAAACGAAACAAACTAAAAAGGCTCCTATATGTAAATAACGATACATTAATAGTAATTAGCGTGTATATTAAATGAAATAGTGGTTTTACGTTATGTAGGCGTAGATAAATATAATGCGTAGTGTTAAAAAAATGGTTTACGTGTACGTTCCTAGGGTGCGCCGCGAGACACATCTGGATAAGAAACAAAGAAGATAGTAGCTATACAAACGCAATAAAATATTATCATTAGAAGTAGCAGTTGCCACTACCAAATTCTCATCAAAACACGACACGACTTGACGACAGCTTTAAAATGTATAAAACTAAGAAAAAAATTTGGAATAACAAAAAAAAAATAAACAGAAAAGTAACAATTCTAATTGACATTACTACCGCCACCCGGAACAGATTTATAAATTTGATCAAAAAATCAGTTCAAGTCTCTCATAGACTTACTGTGTACTGACCTGGAAGCCAGATATACGTCGCTTGAATCTTTTGGCTCAATTCACGGCCACTCAGTTATAGTAGGCGAATTTAGCGTGAAACGAGACAAATTTAAACCATACGTTCTGAAATTTAGGCCACTTAAAAACATAATCATTGACAGTTTTAAGCTGCGTAAACCTTACCGATATCCTACAACGCAACTGTACTCCGATTGTAAGGTGCTTTCGGTCCGTCAGCTCTATGTGCTTCGATCGGTACTCAGAAGACACGCTTGCTCCCCCCTTCTGATCCTAAAAAATGCACCAATATTCCTCCAGGCACACAGCATAAAACCGCGTTCGCCAGACATCAATTTAACACCCTTAGCGCACACATCTACAAAAATATTCACAAAATCCTCAACATTCGCGACCTTAACAAATACGCGATTAAGTCTAAGGTAACTGAATGGCTTCTTCAACAGGATTATTCGCAAACTAAATTGTTACTTACGTTCACTGCTACTAAGCATATATTTTTCTCGCTGCACACTCATAAACTCACCCATCTACACCTGGGTGTGCAGATACACTCATACATACACTCACCAACATATTCAGGTTGCACTCACTCTCCCTCCTTCTGATGTACTGGTCTGTGATATATATATTATTATGATAAATTTAATTTAATGAAAAATAATTATTTATGGTAGACCGACACACTTCACAAGTTTTGTTTAAATATTGTAAATTTATAGCTGATCACTAGTGTCAATTCTGTTATTCATTAACTAAACTAAAATTAGAGAATCGTTATCTTTTACTAAAAGGCAGTGCGAGAAAAGGACGGCTATAGCGATGAACTAAGTTAGAGATGTCAAACTAGTTTATGCCTTGCGCTTCACCGTGTTTTTAATCGACATGTTTTTACGTGTACCCTTAATTTGTATGGGAATATTAGTTCAACTAAATTTGACGGCTCTAATTTACGTCTGTCTCTTTCTTGTTTTGTTAGAGAGAAAAAGATAGGAATAGTCTAAATTAAGTTTAGTTTGTGTTTTGTCTCTTAGGATACAGGTTATCCTAGTTTAAGAGGCAGGGCTCACCAACTTGCGTACATATCTTATTTTTTACGGCACCTGTCAAGTACTCGTCTGCCAAACATTTGAAATTACTTGATTTGTAATTTTAGTTTGTAATTTTTAATGTGAATAGTAATTTTTTTTTAATGTGTATTGTAATGAATGTAAATTGTATTTTGATATTATCATGAAATGAATTTATTATTATTATTATTAGATTGGGTTGGATCGGCACAGCATTTCAGCAACTCCGAGGCAGGTTCTTTGTTACCCTGATTCAGGTTCGCTACTTGCGCGATAAGTCGCCATGTCGCTTTTGGGTTATTCCTGGCCTTTTGGAACTCGGAAGTTTCATTGTCTTGTTTTAATTTTTTGAGTAGATTATTGCAGTAATTTCGATAGCGGTGGCAAACTAGTTTATGTGAGTCATTTTCAGGATTTTTTTGAAAAGTTCTAGATAGTTTATCCCTATGTCGTATACATCTCAATAGGCCAGGAGTAATCCAGGGCTTTATAATACGCAGTCTGCTAGGAGTTGGTGAAGAGTAAGTGTGCGATTTTATGGAATTAGACAGAAAAAGACGAAAAATTCAGCTGCTAAGTTTGGGTTATTACACTGAAAAATAGGAGAAAAATCTGCATTTTTCATATCGTTTATAACCTCAGGGATGTCAATTTTTGAGATTATTTTTTTGGGTGTATTAACTGTCATGTTTGGGTTGCAGAAAAGAAGCACCGGGAAATGATCTGTTATAGGGCAGTCAAGTAAGAGGGTAGTGGCTGTATGGGGAGATTTCAGCAATACATGGTCGAGACAATTTGTGAGTCTGGTGGGGAAGGTGTGTGCCGGAAGCATTGCATGTGAAGGCCCAATATTCAAATATTCATCAGCATTTGAGTCGAGACTGCTCGGCATGATGTTTATGTTTATGTCTCCAACGATAGTTTTGTATGTTGCAAGCTGGCGTAGTAGATCATCCAAGCTACAAAGGAATGATGATAAATCTCTATACGGGGGGGAGCGATATAGAGCGGTAAGTGCAAATTTGTTGGAAAATTTAAGGATCAGGCAATTTGCGTCAGTGAAAGAGGGGATTTCTACAGTACACTTTAACTCATTTTTAATAAAGGCAACAACACCTTCGTTCTGGTTTTTAAAAGAGGAAGCGTGGGTTACGAGGGGATATTTGGACATTATTACACCTATTCCCCACTCGGCTTGAAAATTGTCTTGACCACGCTTTCATAAAAACTAGCCTACCTATCACCACACTAATTTTAGACTCCCATATTACCGACCACAAACCTCTCCTACTCTCTATCGGCAACACTAATCCCAAACGACGCACATCTGACACCTCTACCACGGTAGATTACGATGCAGTCAAGTTAGAACTACAAAGCATGAACTTTACACACTTATACAAAACTGATAACCCCAATACTTCTATGAACAATTTCATAACAATGTTAACGTCTGTAGTAACCAAATATACTCACCAAACTATAATTCCTAGAAGATAGGTACCGCATCATAGCTGATAATCAGTACGGCTTTCGTACTGGAGTCTAGACTGAGGATGCGGTAGTTGATCTGACGCAGATGGTTGCAGGAAATCTTGACAATAAAACCAAATCTCTAGGTATATTTCTAGACCTTTCTAAGGCCTTTGACACGGTTTCTGTCCCCAAACTTATCGCCAAATTGGAACTACTTGGTATACGAGGTATCGCTCTTCAAATCTTTAAAAATTATCTCAGTAACCGTACCCAAGTAGTTAAAATTTAAAATCTCCTTAGTGACGAGGAGTCAATGTCTTACGGAGTACCTCGGGGAAGCATTCTAGGCCCTATTTTGTTCCAAATTTACGTGAATGACCTGTGCAGTATGACCCTCCCTAATACTAAGCTATTTGCCTATGCTGACGACACCGTGATTGTAGCTTACGGACCAACGTGGGATAGTGTTCAATGTACCGCAGAATCAGCTTTAATCAAAGTAATAAAATGGTTCAACTCAAATCTGCTTACTTTCAACTTTAATAAGACATCCTACATCTCATTCTCTATTCGGCCTAACACTGCACCAGATCACACCTTCTCGATAAAAGCTCACACATGTTCACAGCTGTCATCCTCGTGTCTTTGCCCAGCACTCACAAGAACGGAATATATCTTGGCGTACAAATAGACGCAGGATTACGATGTGATAATCAACTTAACGCCCTCACCTCTAGAGCTATGAGATTGATACACACCTTTAAGTCTCTTAGAGAGTCGGCAAACCCTGATACCCTGAAAATGGTCTACTATGCACTGTGTCAATCCGTTATTGGATATTGCATTACCATATGGGGTGGTGCAACTAAAACTAACCTAATCAGAGCCGAAAGAGCACAAAGAGACAGAGAGCAGCAGCAGCAGCAGGCGGGGCAGAGAGTTTACTTAAAGTGATGTTACGAAAACCATATCGCTATCCTATAAAGCAACTATACGTGGATTGCAAGGTACTAACAGTCCGTCAGCTCTTTGTACTCCAATCTGTTCTCAAAAGACACGCTAGCGTTCCCCCGTCTAATCCCAATAAACGAACCAACATTCCCCCAGGCACTCGGCACAGAACTTTTTTTGCCAGACACCAATATTATACACACATTTACAAAATAACTCATAAAGCACTTAACATACTTGACCTAAATAAACATGAATTAAAGTCTAAGGTAACAGAATGGCTCCTTAAACAGGATTACTCTCAAACAGAATCACTGCTTACATACATCGCTTAATAGTAATTATAAGAGTACACTCACAAGCAACCCGCTCCCCGTAAATTCACAAATTGCACCAACACATATAAAAAAAAACACACACACAAACACACTCTCATATACACACACCCATCCATGCATGCCTTTAATTGGTTTTCATTTATTTATCTTTTCTTTAATTATAAAATAAGCTAGATTTTATATCGCTTGGTAGATCGACACACCTTTAATTTGTATAATCTTATCGTACTAACCCCATAGCTGAACACTGTCTCTCAAGATACAGGTACGAGTAGCCCTAGTTTGAGAGGCAGGGCTGACCAATTATTGTATACAGATTTTTTGTAGCATAGATCACTTCCTTATCTCTTACACTAGCTGTATTATTACCTTTTTGTTAACCATTGAAATTAAGTCTGTAACCTTTGGAAATGAATAAATTTATTATTATTAATTTATGCAAACCGCAAATTTAACATTTATGGACCGTGTTTATTGCAGTCTTGAACTCTTAGAGATGTTTGATTTAGGTAGAATAAATAAATATTTATCTAATAAGATACATACTGTATTTTAATTTAAACCAACAGGATAAAATTACTCGTAATCCTCAGGTTTTATTATTCTGAGACGCTCATTTTATTACCTGTCTATCACGCCTTTTTATTTTAGGGTGGGAAATTATCATGTAACTTTTCCCTTTCTGGGTAGAGGGTCCCGGGCGTGACAGACTCTTATTGACTAAAACCCACCCCTGTTCCTTCAGTTGCTTGTGTCAGGGCCGCAGTGACTCTCTAGAACACTCCCGTCACTGCGTAATTGTAGCCTAGTACCACAGAGCTGGGAGACAGCTTGATGGCTTTTTATTTGGTGTGTGTGAAATCATCATAAACTTCTCCTACTCTTGTGTCAAACTCTTACTGACTAAAACCTACCCGTGTTCCTTCAATTGCTTGTGTCAGGGCCGCAGTGACTCTTTAGAACACTCCCGTCACTGCGTAATTGTAGCCTAGTACCACAGAGCTGGGAGACAGCTTGATGGCTTTTTTATTTGGTGTGTGTGAAATCATCTTAAACTTCTCCCACTCTTGTGTCAAACTCTTACTGACTAAAACCTACCCGTGTTCCTTCAATTGCTTGTGTCAGGGCCGCAGTGACTCTCTAGAACACTCCCGTCACTGCGTAATTGTAGCCTAGTACCACAGAGCTGGGAGACAGCTTGATGGCTTTTTTTTTGTTGTGTGTGAAATCATCATAAACTTCTCCCACTCTGGCTGGAGCGGGAGAGCGTGTCAAACTCTTACTGACTAAAACCCACCGTGTTCCTCCAGTTGCTTGTGCCAGGGGCGCGGTGACTCTTTCAAACTCCCGTGACCCTGACGGCCGGTCACGCCTAAAGATAAGTTAGATTTCTCAACGATATCGGAACGATACTTAGAATCTAATAAACATATAAGAGATAGAATATTGAAATTTAAACCAGTTCTTATGTATTAGAAGAAACTAGTTTATTTAACAGGCAAATATTTCGCAAACAGTTTTTTTATAATTTTAAGGCTAACTGGAATATGGCACAAAGCAGGGAATTGCCACACATGCGCGGCTTCGACAAGCGCGCCAAGTTTTAAGACTGTCTCCCTGCTCTGTGGTACTAGGCTACAATTACGCAGTCGCGGGAGATTTTGAAAGATTCACCTAACTCTGGCACAGCCAACTGAAGGAACACGGGTGGGGTTTAGTCAGTAAGAGTCTGACATGTCCTCCACTCCAAAGTTATTTGGTGACTTCCTACCCTAAAAAAAGGGTAAAATTTCGCAATTATGCTAAAAGAAAAATATTTCGTGAACAGTCCTATTTACACACGAATGGCTTTATCGTTGTTTACGTTCGTAGTGTCTAAACATAAATTTAACAATATACGTCACTTAGCTATTTGGAAAATTACAGCCGAGACATCCGTAGGTACTGGAGCCATTGATATATAAAAAAACCCACTGGAGCACATCCTACTATATATCCATACCATTTTCGATTGTTTTATCTTACGAGATATTTCATTGCCCAACGTGATTGTTATTGGTTTTATACCTGAAACGAATTTTTTGGTATCAGATTAACAGCGTTATGTATAAAACGCACTAGCCATTATGCTTCGTTTAAATACTGGTTAGCGGATTCTAAGCGCCCGTTCAGACACGGCCGGAACCTTACAATAGTATTCGTCAAACTTAATGGCGTGTGCGAAGTTAGCTGCGAATGCAACTGCGCGCAGGTACAGTCAAGTCGACAATAATTTAGGCCATTTAATGATTTTTACAACTGTGTGGAAGCTGTGTGAATATGTTTTAGGGGTGTATGGTGCATACGGTGGAGGTCTGCCCCGCTTGGGCGGAGCACCGCCGTGTCCTCGATGGATGCGATAGGTGGCGGCGACCTATCGCGCCCGGTCCTGGTTCAGGCCATGGTCCGGAGCGAGAGGGAATGGTATATGGAATGAATTCTTTTAGTATAAAGTACCTCGGAGTCATGATTGATAGTACTCTCAGCTTTAAACACCACCTGGACCTACTATCTTCCAGAACTCGAAAACTAATTTTCATTTTTAAAAATTTAAGCCGCATTGCAGATAAAAATGTCATTAAAATGGTTTACATGGCCCTGTGCCAATCCATTCTAACCTACTGTATTACTGTATGGGGTGGCACTAGTAAAACTAACTTAATACAACTTGAAAGAGCTCAAAGAGCGGTACTAAAAGTAAGCTTGTCGTTACCTTTCTTCTTTCCTACCAAAGATCTGTACTTGCTCTCTGATGTGCTGACAGTAAGACAACTATATATTCTGTGCTCAGCTCTAAAACAACATACACTAATAGGGTACGATCCTTTACTTAATGCAAACAAGAGAGTCAAATACAGGGTTTGCCCAACACTTACTAATCGTAGCACTGCCTTCTCACGCAAATTCTTTGATTTTCTTGGTGGACATCTATATAATAAGATAAATAAGAAGCTAACAGTTTACCCTCTTACAAGAGCTAATTGTAAGAGGGATATTACTGCCTGGCTTAAGTCCCTCAACTACGATGACACTGAAAATCTGCTTATTGTACCATCCTAACCAACTGCGTATGCTGTCACCTCCTTCACCCCGCACACACGCACTCACCCACACTCACTCTCTCCCACACACACTCACACAGACACATACACGCTCCCACACACTCGCACTCACACTAGCGTACACATACTCAATTACTCACTCATTCAATTTAGTTCCTCTCACCCACTTTGTACCCACATAACACCTCTCACTTCACCACTTTATACCCCCATAACAGCAACAATCTCACTGCACGTAGCTTAATCCCTCTTAATTATTACTTCTCACTGATGTTGTATACAGCTGTCACCTATTGTCCGGAGTCTGGAGAGGCTGGTTATCTGTCATACAGGTCTCCTAGTACAGAAACCAGTCTCTCACATAGATCACAACAATTATCGCTAATGTCTTGTTTGTTTTTTATATTGTTTGTAAAATTCTATGTGAGAGAAGAACAATAAACTTTATTATTATTATTATTATTATTAATGGGAGGCAGTCTCCGCCTTCTGCGAAGCAGTAATGCTCGTGAAGGCGGAGGCGGGACGCGTGAGGGAAGCTCAACGGAGTGGCCCTCACGGTCCCGGCCGCTACCACCGCAGGAGAGGTACTGGGCGTACTGGGCGTGGGACGTTGCGAGACGATTTCCGGCCACCGTAGACCCGAGCCTGCGGACGGCGAGCAGTGGATAGCTTGCCGTCCGATCAGCACCAGGCCCGTGAGTCGACGGCGCGTAGTGTTCCACGCGCGCCTCAAAGAGATGTAGTCAGCCACCACTGACGGGGTCCATCGTGGCCGGTGCCTGCATGCCTAGGGGTAGCAGATAAATTCTGAAAATGAGTTACCGCACCCCTGGGCACTCAGGCAGGGAAGGAACAGGGGTGGGTTTTAGTCAGTAAGAGTCTGACACGCCCTCCCGCTCCACCCAGAGCGGGAGAAGTCATTGAATGATTTCCCACCCCACAAAAAAAAAAAGAGGTGTATGGTACCTACTTATTTGTCAGTTTGGAAGTTGGTGGTATTCCCACACGCCATAAAGTTTGACGAATATTATATGTCTGAACGATACAATATATATCTAAATTTATAAACAAGACCACTGCCGCGGTTCCCACACGAAACTGAAACCGCGCGGTTCCCGCCGTGTCTGAACTGGCGCTAAACTCAAAATATCTCTATAAAAAATCTTGAATTAAGAACTCGCTCTTCATAATATCACATGCTTATTTTTTTATAATTACGTATATAGCCGCCAAGTGGCGCCCACATTGAATAAAAAATCGTAGCAAAGCGTAGAAAGTAAAGATAAAAAATCCTATGTTGTGTTTGTTACAAAGAGCTGGTATTTTTACATTGTTGAAACAGGACTCAAAGTGTTTCGTATCCAAAGTAGTAAACAAAAGTACCAAAAACCGGCCGTTTTTGACAACCTAATTTAATAAGGACCCATATCCCTTTTTAGATTAGGACATTTTAAAATGCTGTATTTAATTTATTTTAATTATTTCTATGCAATCTAGTAAAGTAATTCGAACATTCTAATAATCCAGCACCCCATGGTTTTCATGGTTCCGTACCCGGAGGGTAACCAACGGGCCCCTATTACTAAGACTTCGCTCTCGATCTCGTCTGTCTGTCAGCGGGCTGATCTCATGATCCGTAATAGATAGATAGAAATACACAGAACGTGTGTTGCCGCTATAAAAACAAATAATAAAAGTAAATTATTTAAATGAATAATAAAAATTTTGAAATGTGTTTTTTTTTTTTGCTTTTTTTGCTCGATCTTAATAATGGCAACAAGTAGACGAGTATAATCTTGTACGATGGTACGGAACCCTTCATGCGTGAGTGTGACTCGCACTTGGCCGAGTTTTTAATACCGTACATAATATTATTACGATACCCACCTACATTTTGTGCTAAGTAGGTAATCTTAAAAACTGAAAGTTGATATTTTTAAATGACCTTTTTAACTATGTCAATAAATAAATGTGTCTTGTATTTTCACAACCATGCTGGGGTCGAACCGGAATACCAGTATGTACCTTCTAACTAGGTATTATTAATAAGGGTATTACGGATATGACGAATCTGGATACGGTTACAGATATGAAATAATTTCGGATTATCCGCTAGTTTCAGATAGTTTCGGGTATGGATATTCGGTTTTTTAAGAATTATAAAAGTAAAATATGACTAAGCAATAGAAATAATAAACAATGCGTGGGACGCGCGCATATTGTCTGTCGGCTCGGTAAAAAACGAAACGTGTATCATTTAGACTCCGCCCCTGTCCGAAATTATTCGAAACTTTTATGTCAGTTTCGGTTACGGATAATTTTTTATTTTCGGATATTCGATAGTTTCGGTTACGGTTACGGAGCTCCATAACATCCCTGATTATCATGTCCTTTTTATTTTCAGTCCCAGAAGTGGCGAGAGAAGTGGGGTATCGATACCACTCTGCAGACGTGGCAGGCTCCAGAGGTTTTAACAAAGCACTTTCCCAGTGGCAGCACCGGCTTCGATAAAGAAGGATCACCAAGTAAGTTATGTGAGACCGTGATAGTCAAGAAGGAGGCCGCCGAACGAGGTCGTGAGAGGGTCGATTCCGCTCGGAGAAAAAGGCGTCGTGGAAGCAACGCCTCGATTCCGGACTGCCATTGCAAACGGGACTTTTGAATCTCGGGCGCTTAGAGTAGCGAGTTTGATTGCCCACCGATAATAGTAACTGACAAGGTCCGTTCTTCATGTGATGTCCTTAAGATATTATCACAGTAGATAATCTTCTATAGTACATCACTATCCACATTATATTCGGTTGTTAACTTTAAAACCTATATTATTAGCAACGATCGGAGTAGGTAGAGCTATTTTTTGTACTTGCGATACTTTTTCTTAATATGGACACTCCCGGAATCCCGGGATTTGAAATATATATTACTAAATACCCGTGCGCTCACTGCCAATACGCAAGACAAGCTTTCTTTTATCCTTTTTAATAAAAGATCAATTTATTTTTTCAAGTCCCGGAGTTTCAGTTAAAATCCCGGGGAATGTCCATATTAACACCAACGTTTGCGGTCATTGAACCAAAATACTACTTACTCCAATCACTGATTATTTGATATCCATGTTTTGTATTTGCTACAAGGACTTGCGTTCATTCGGTCATTGAGAATATAAAAGTCTGCGATTGCCAGTCACTGATTTGATTTAATTCCAAAATGCTCTTGAATATCATCCAAGTGACAACAAAGACTATCATAAATTATTTGATTAGGTTTACTTTGTAGCACGAATCAACGTAACTTGTACTTATTTACGTTGATTCGTGCTAGGAAGTAAACCAAACCGACCGGCCTGAACCGGTTTGTATTTCGAACAAACCGGTTCAGTATTTTTTACGATAAGATTACAAATACGAGTAAGTAAATTAGGACTACCTCATGTCGTTGAGTATTTTTCCTCTTCGATAACTCCTCGTATTCATGCTAGTTCGGGAGTCAATCTTCGAATGTTTGTCTCACGTAGTCGAGACCGGCCCCTCACATTTCATGCGCCCGCGCCGGTTGCGAAACAATTGGGTCATTGTCACTGTCACCCGCACGGCACACACCGCAGTTAGGCGACGTGAACTTCCCCTCGATTTCTTCATGCTCAAACCTTGGCCCTGACTACACACATGAGTTTACCAAGAGGTTGGGAAATAAGATGGATTTATGGCGTGATAAAAAGCACAGCAAAAGGTCAGCTTTGAATAGCATGATGTGTCTCTTTTCGTGGGTGGAAAGAGTTGCGACTAAGCGCCCATTATTTATTTAAATTCAAAATAAGATTGTTGTAACTAAAAGAGTTATAAATATAAATGAGGACGGATGGAGAGGGAGAGGGAGGCCAAAGAAAAGATGGATGGACTGTGTGAGGAGTGATATGAAAGATAAAGGGAGTTAGTGATAGCGTGACGGCTGACAGGACAGAATGGAAGAAAAAAACGTGTTGCGCCGACCCCAAGTAACTTAAATTTGGTAAGGATGATGATGATGATGATTGTTGTGAAGGTTTCCACAAAAGTTTATTATTAAATACTCTTTATCTAGTGCAGGGAAAGCAGGGGAGATGAGTGTTCATATTTTAGATAAGTATCTACTGATTCTGACCATAAAAATGTACAATTTTCTTCTGGAAAGTCATACGCAATTAAAAAAAAACCGGCCAAGCGCGATTCGGACTCGCGCATAAAGGGTTCCGTACCATCGTATAAGATTATATGTCTCTACTTGTTGCTATTATTAAGGGCCTACCTCCCCATAAGTGGCGCCCTCATTGAATAACAATTCTTATCTTAGCATAGAAAATAAAGATTAAAGAATCCTATGTTGCGTTTGTTACAACAAATTTCTAGCAGGGAGCCCCCTTTAATTTTTGAATTTATTTTCATTTTTATTATTTGTTATTATAGCGGTAACAAAAATACATATTCTGTGAAAATTTCAACTGTCTACCTTTTACGGATCATGAGATACAGCCCGCTGACAGACAGACGGACGGACAGTGGAGGCTTAGTAATAAGGTCCCGTTGGTTAGTAGTTACCCTTCGGGTCCGGAACCCTAAAAATGTACTTTCATTACTAAGTTATCATGAGCTGATCAAAATTAGTATGAGGGTCCAATTTTTTTTTTCGAAATTGTCTACCTATGGGTTTCTAAAAGAAAGTTGTTTATTTCCATGGGCAGAGGCAGTATTTCAAATATGACCACGCATTTGCGTTATATCCTGTAGAGATGTGACAGACTGAGGCATAGAGATGCGTAGCTTAACCTATACATTACAATTGTTATATCCTGTAGAGATGTGACAGACTGAGGCATAGAGATGCGTAGCGTAACCTATATATTACAATTGTTATATCCTGTAGAGATGTGACAGACTGAGGCATAGAGATGCGTAGCGTAACCTATACATTACAATTGAAACAGAATCACAGAATAGGGGTGACGACTAGAAAAATCTAATTAGTCCGTCAGTTAGATTACCAAAAAATATTGGAGATGTATTATTTCTTTTGTCACTTTAACAAAAAATGAAGACGAAACAGTGGGTTGTTTTTACTGAAAAGTGACGTAACAAGCCCCCACTCCTGAACTTGGATGCGTTGTATCTTTGTAATTTTTCATTAATTTGATAAAGCTAAAAATACGTGTCTAATATTTTTTGATAATCTAACTTATGGACTAAATCAGAATTATTAGATATTTTTTTAGTCTGTCGTCATCCCTATTCTTTTTGCCAAGTTGGCCTCAGATTTTGGGCCAGCAAGCTGTGTTGTTGACTTTCCCACCTTGAAAATCAAAGAGCTTCTACTTATCGACCTCTTCAGTCAATTGTTAGAAATATAAAAGTTACTTTTGAATGTTTAAATATTAATTTAACATGAAACAACTTTACATAAATGTGTAATTTATATAAAGTTGTTATTTATGTACAATTGTTAAGTGTAAGATTTTGGTTCAAAATTGGACGGTGATAATGTATACGACATCTGTAACGGTCGACCCCGACTACCCAAGATACGAGCATGTCTCAGTTTGGGAGTCGTTGTCTAATTATAATGCCTCTGTACATTCACCTCTACCCACAAAAATTTAAGTTTTTTTCTTGTAACGTTTTTGTACTTTTTTGAAGAATATTATTGTTCTCCTGTTTCCAGTGATTCAAATTTGATTGGTCTTTGCGGCATCCTCGGTGGCGACGTTCTTAAAGTGTATTAGATGAGGAATTTTTTCGTTTTCAGTAATCATCGTCCCGTTCGTGGGGCTGGACGTGTGGGGGCTGCTGCACTCCGTGACCAAGACGGACGTCATCCGCATGATCCTGCGGCACCTGGAGAACTACCTCGCCACCGGCAGGAAGCAGGCGGAGACGCATGGCCCGGCTGCGCTGAAGGTATGGCCATAAAGATTATCCTTGCTGAGAGGTACTTCACCTAGGTAAATACGGGATGGCTTTTAATTCATTGAAGATCCTTTAGAGGGTTACAATATGCTCATGAAGTCATGAATATGAACCATATTTGTGGGGCCAAGCAAAAAGGGTCCAGTAGTGAGGTATTGAGTTAAGACTCTATTCGGTATCTGGAATAGTCAATTGATAATAAGGATTAAAAAAATATTCAAGAACTTACCCTTTTTTTTATCAGAGAAGTTGAAACTGATAAAGCTTGATTTGAGAAAAAGCAAAAAAAGAAAATTACCTAAAAATTTCTGGTAAGTAGGTACTTAGAAACATCATATCATTTACATGAACTTGTAGATAATTGAGAGCATTAACTATAATTATACTATACTATATACTATAACCAATATTAATTAAAATCGCGAAATGCAATTTTTCACCCGGGCCAACTTTACAAAACTGCGTATATCTCGGAAAACAAATACCGAGAACTGGACCCTTTTTGCTTGGACGCCCGACATCGCCGGACATCTAAGAAACTAACTTAAAAAAACAGATGTTCCACAATTACGCGTCTATTAGTAGAGTATACCTTGTGGTGTTGGGATATCATCCAATCATCCAATGACTTCTCCCGCTCTACCCAGAGCGGGAGAAGTCATTGGATGATTGTCAGACTTTTACTGTTCCTGTTCCTTCAGTTGCCTGAGTGCACCTAAATCAAAATTCAGAGTAAAAATGTATCTTATATATTTTGGTGCACTCAATTGCTATTTTGACTTGTCTCACAAATACATAACGCTTTTTTAAAAAACAAAAAATAACCGAATTCCAAAAAAGAAAATGCACTAAAAATTAAAAAATAATTTCGGAATCGGAAATCGGAAGTCGGTGTATGTATTTTATTTCTTCGTTATTTGAAATCGACTTCCGATTTCCGATTCCAAACTCATTTTTTAACTTTTAGAGTTAAAAAATAAGAGTAGTTACAAGTCGGTTGTTTTTTTTTTTGTAAAAAGTTTTTTAGACTTTTACCCTAGAACTAAAAACCCCTTTAACAAGGAACGTGGAATTTAAAAATACTCATAATTGGAGAAATCTAAAACGTCATCTAGGTACACATATTTTTCGTTTTTGTTCCGTTTTTCAAAAAGCGCTTAAGCAATTTCGATAAAAAATTATATGGGACCACCTCGGGAGTCCATTCTTTCGAATAAAAAAAAAATTGATTTTCGGTCCATAAATGACAGAGAAATCGGTGGACATACCTGCATAAAAAACATACATACAGTCGAACATAGAACCTCCTCCTTTTTCGAAGTCGATTAAAAATAAAAGTCGTTTCCCAGCAATAATTTTTGCGCAAAGCTACTTTGTTAGACGTACAGTATGCGTAGTTAACGGCTTTGTGATGTGTCTTTTTACACCCTGTATACCTAACATAATGATAAATTAAAGCATAGTATACAATCAGCCAGTAATCACAGCTAACGTGGATTAGCCGTGATTACTGGCTGATTGTGACACGTAGTTATAGTGTAGTAGAGATTAGGCGAATCTAACTACATGCTTGTCAACCTGTAGGCGGCTGTAGTTACGAACACACGGTTACTATCTACTAGGTATAGAATAGCTATAGAATCCATACAGTTAGATACTTGTTGCCGTGTGCCATGTTTACATAAGAACCCTGTACTTTAATGTCTCAGAGATCGAAGTACCAAGCGCTCATTTTGAAGTGAAAACTTCTTAAGGCGCTTGGAGCGATTTTTGGTAGGCGCAAATCTTATGGGTTCGCGTCACTGACATGCTAGTGACGTGTTGCGTTAGACTGGCGATGCGCAGCAGCCTGGCACTGTGTACTATTTCAAAGTTTCAAGTTTTCACTTCTGACGGCAGGTCCCCATGACGGCCTATTTTAACCGACTTCGAAAAAGGAGGAGGTTCTATGTTCGACTGTCTGTTTTTTTTAAATGTATATCACGGATTTCTCTGTCATTTGTGGACCGATTTTCAAAATTCTTTTTAAAAATTGGTCCACAAATGACTATTTATACAGCGTGGAGAAGACAATACGACAATAAATGAAAACACGGACAATACTAGTTTATACGAATAAGTTTAAGCTATCAAAAATATCCTAACATCGAAAATAAAAAAATAAAAATTTCAAACAAACTAAATGGCATAAAACTAGAAACGAAATAGAACACCATTTATAAATATGAGTTCACTAACCTGTTGTAAGAGCGGCAACAACGCGCGGTCCTGTAGCGACTTGATTTTTTGGCTTTTAATTATGGATTAATGCTCAGTAAAATTACACTAAATCACAGATTATTTAGCACAGAATCACAGCTATGAATGCCAGCCCAAACATTGGCAGCAAATCTGTACTGGTGCGAAGTCTCCCGTCCTAGACGCGGATTCACGCGGCTCCAGTAACGAAGATTCTGTCTGTTCCATAAACCGTTCCTTGTAAATGTACTTTCATCAGTCCACATCACATTGTACAAGAAATCAGGATTCTCGAAATGTTTATTTTCAATCCAGCGACAGAAGTTTTCCCTAAATGGTTTGTCTCTAGGTAACAATGCATGCAATTTCTTGTATTTATACGGCTTCCGTTTGTCGCGTTTTAAAATTTAAGAATAGTTGTATGGTCAACACCTGACCTGCCCTTCGCGAACTACACGTTGGGTTGCGTTAAAAAAAACACGAAAACAATAAAAACTAAGCGTCTAATTTCGCACAATTCACTCACTGTTTAACTAAATACCTATTAAAACGTTACGTGTCCTGTCACCAAAATAAAGCGTCCAATTTCGCACTAATACCGTCGTAAATGAATTTACAAAAAACACGAGCGGCGGGGAAGTACCTAGACATCAAAGGCGGGCGACGCGGTGCGAACGAAAGTACCTGAGGACGCGTGACTCGTCACAGGACCGCGGCGACACACTAACATAAATTTGTTGTAGCAAATTTCTTCAAGAAAGCGAACTAACAAACGAAACTAGATTTATCTCTTTCGCACACACTAAATTTTCTATTAATATTATGAGTGCATTGCAATTTCCGCATTCGTTACTTTCTTATCCAACTCTGATGACACGCTTTATGACTCTTATTACTCAGAGTTAAGGTATAATTTTCACTAAATCAGATGAAAATACTAATTTGGCGAAAGTGTTTAAGTAGCGAGTTGGCAACGTGACTTTAATGTTTTGATGTTTATACCGATGTGGGTCGTTAACCTGACAGTGTTTCCCTATTATCAGATACATCATGTAGCAAATGTTAAAAATGAAAAATAATTTCCTGTGACTAAACTACTGGATATATTCAAATGATTTTTTGTATGTAGACTGAGAACGTCTTGAGGTATGCGAGGTTTAATTTAATGTCGTATTGTCATCACCACTCTGTATACTGCCGAGGTGGTCCATATAAATTTTATCGCTAATTGCTTCAGCGCTTTTTGAAAAACTGAAGAAAAACGAAAAATACGTATACCTAGATGACGTTTTGGTTTTCTCCAATTACGAGTAAATGTTTAAATTCCACGTTCCATGTTATTGGGGTTTTTAGTTCTGGGGTATAACTTTAAAGGCCAGTCATAAAATGTCATTGTCGTTAGTGTATCATAGACACGTGTTCTATCCCATTTTTTTTGCCGATTCATTCAAAGATTTGAGAATCCTAGCATAAGTGAAGACGGTACTTCACGACGGAATAGCTACCTACTCAAAATTTATCAAACGCAAGTTCGATCGTGTATGGAGTACTTACTGCTCTATATCTTTGGGACGGATCTGCCAGATACCAACTTGATGCGCTTGAGTCAGTTGAGAAACGAGCCTAGAGGATCAATAGCAATGATAAGCTAGTCGAATCGTAGCTCCAGAGTCTTGAGCATCGACACCGAGTTGCTAGCCTGTCGGTTTTCTATCGATTACATTTTGGGGAGTGTGCGTCGGAATTGTATAGTCTAATTCAGCTAAGCCCGTTCCATCATCGGACGTCATCGTACGGCGATGAGCCACCGGTACATGGTGGACATCCCACCCACACGCGCAAAACGTTTTGAGGACACATTCACTGTGCGTACCTACAGCTAAGGAGTGGAATTCCCTGCCAGAGTCTGAGTTTCCTGATAGCTACAACCTGGGAGTCTTTAAGTCAAGAGTAAATAGGTTACTTCTAGGCAAGCGTGCCATTTTCGACCAAATCATCGCTTACCATCAGGTGATATAGTAGTCAAAAAAAGATTACAAGCGTGATGTCTAGTCTATTCTCTCCAGGTGACAGTGTTGTTCGACCTGGAAGGCTTCAACATCAAGCAGTACGCGTGGAAGCCGGCCGCAGAGATGGTGTTCACACTGCTGCAGCTCTACGAAGCCAACTACCCCGAGATCTTGAAGGTCTGCTACATTATTAATGGTAAGTTTTTTGCACAGTTTAGATAAATTATGAGGATAAGAAGGCTATTTGAATTCTGGTCAGTGTCGTGAGACCCGGTAATGGACACCCGGTATCTGGATGGACGCATATTATGGACGATTTCTGGGTACAAAAATAAGAATTCTATTTAGTCCGTAACGTAGATTATAAAAAAATACCGGCCAAGTGCGAGTCGAACTCGCGCACCGAGGGTTCCGTACAAACCTAGATAGGTATATAAGTAAAAAATATTTTTATTGTATGTACCTATGATGTAACTAAAAAATTATGCTTTTCGCAATTTTTCCTTTATCTGTGCTATAAGACGTTGCTTCGTACCAAATTTCAAGATTCTGAGTTCAGGGGAAGTACCCTGTAGGTTTTAATTCCCTTGCGAGTGTCGAAAATTTGCAGCATAAACGGCTGTATCTTTTGATTAAGTTAGCTTAGAAGTTTGATTTTTTCGCAGCTCCAAAGGACAGTAGACCTGAGTATTTGATATGAATTTCAACTTGATACCTCCACGCGTTCCTGACAAAAGGGTCTTGACAGACAGACAGACGGACAACAAAGTGATCCTATAAGGGTTCCGTTTTTTCCTTTTGAGGTACGGAACCCTAAAAAATATTGGTCACGTATTTTTTGCTTTACCAAATCAATAAAAAATGACAAAGATATAACTCATCAAAGTTCAGGAGTGGGGGCACTCCTGAACTTTGATGAGTTTTATCTTTTTCGTTTGTTACGTCACTTCTAGGTAAAAAGTGGTACTTACATTTATGACGTAGGTGTGACGTTCCGCGAAATTTCAACGCACTATACCGTCCTCATTTTTTGTTTTACATGACAACAGAGAAAATACTTGTCCAATACTTTTTGGTAATAAAGCTGACGGACCAAGTACTAGATGTTTTAGTTTTAGTCATCTAACCTATTCTGGAGCAGAGTCGTGAGACCCCATAATGGACACCCGGTTTCTGGATAGACAATGGACGACATATTTCTAGTCATATTTCTCATTTAACTGATCCGATTGGCTGTTGGTGATGAAATTTCAGTCAATCAATCACAGCAGTTGCCACGCTCTTGACACTTAAAAAAAACCAAGGGCTACTTTTACAGATAACTACGGATCAAAAACTAGCTTTTAGCTGATGAGGAAACATATTTTTAATAAACGTTAGGTATTGAAACAATCAGGAAAAACCATGAACCATAAGCACGACCATTTGGTTGGTCCGAGTTACGTACTCGGACAATCAAATGGTCGTCCTTTACACTGATAGTTTCCCTATAGAGGATGAACGAAATTATTAGTTTGCCAACAACATTCAAAGTTTACCTACTGTCTATTGCCCAAAAATACAGGTAGAATCAAATCTTATGGCGGTTCAGAACAGTCCGTGAGTCGCTGCGCAGTAGCAAATTCACGTGACAGCGTGGTACTGCGCAGTGACGCCAGTGACACGCGAACTTCACAGACGTCATTAACTTCCCGGGCCTGCTGAGCTACTCATTACTCGCCGTCCGATCAGCACCAGGCCCGAGAGTCGACGGCGCGTAGTGTTCCACGCGCGCCTCAAAGAGTTGTCAACAAACAGGACGGGGCCCGTCATGGCCGATGCCTGGAGAAGTCTTTGGATGATTTTCCACCCCACAAAAGAATCGACCTAAACCCCACACAAAGATCCCACCAGACAAAATTTTCGTCATGATTTACTTTACTCAATTTTTCTTTTCTATTTCAGCGCCAAAAGTGTTCTCCCTCGCGTTCTCAGTGATCAAGAAGTTCATGCACGAGTACACGATCTCCAAGATCAAGATCTTCGGCTCCGACGCCAAGAAGTGGCAGCCGCAGGTGCTGACCATGATCGACAAGGACCGGCTGCCGCAACACTACGGCGGGACCATGGTGGATGAGAATGGGGATCCGAGGTGTTCGCTTATTGTAAGTTAATTGGATCGTACAGTTATCGCCAAACTTCTTGGCCGCTCTGAAGTTCGCTACAATGGCTGCGCAGTAGTAAATCTCATACTCGCGCTGCGCCTTGCGCATCGGAAATTCAACTTCAGGGCGGCCAAGATGTTTGGCGAGAACTGTACTACATTTTCTCGTGACTAGATAGAACAATCAAATCAAAATAGTGTATTTGCCTGTATTTGTTTGTGTACAATATTTTAGAGAAAACAATAAATAACACTTAAAATATTTTTACTGAAAACAGTAACAAAATTGGTTATTAAGAGGGAACAGGGGCTGCGATTCTCCATACAAATGTATTCCCCTGTTTTCTTCCTGAATAATGCCTCTAGAGCAATCATTTTTTTTTTCATAAAGTCAAGGTCTGCTGTTGACACGTCCCTGTCATTTCCTTTTTTTCAGCAACTAATAAGTAAAGAAAATATGACCCTCCAAAAATGACAAAAAATGGCCCTTGTTTTACCGCCGTTCTTAGAAGACTACCAGACAAATTAGAAAAGTTTTTTCATGAAACATTTAATAGGGACCTAGACTTACTCTTTTTTTTTAAATTTCGTGCCAAGAATAATTGAATCGGCTCAGTTTTCGAGGAGAAAAAAGGGGAATACGAAACGTCGATCTCGTCAAAAATTTTGTGATAATAATCGGTCTGAGTTGCAGCTGTCATATCGCACTCTACAGGGGCAGGCTTGAGGGAGCACGATGGCAATAGTTTCTTCAAATACCTATTTTGTAAATTCCTCGCAGGCCCCTCTTAAATGAAGCAGCAATTGGCATTTCAAATATTGGCATGAGGGAGGGAGGGAGCGTGGTGGTGACATCTCGCTTTCTTTTTTGTACTCGCGTAACCTAATGGCTGTGGCGTCATACGTCAGTGTGTGCATCATTTTTCTGTTTTTATCAACTTTTGACTTGACAGTTTCTCCTTCCACCAGATATAAAAGGTTTCTAGCTTACTTAATTTTAAACGATTTGGTACTTTTCTTTTTTAGATTTTGAATAGTTACTTTTTCATACAAATAATTAAAAAATAATCAACTACCCTATTAACGCTTGGCCACATATTACCATTGAATCACTCCATGTACTTACGCGCGCTAACTGCCTACCGGCCGCCGGTTCGCCCGCGAACCATTTCTCACAATTCTCACTGGGTTGCCGACAGCCGCGAGGCGCGTACGTTCGCATAAAATTCGGTCGACCTTACGTTTTTTTTGTAGTTTCGTATTCTTATGACATGGCTAGTAGTGGTGTATTATGTGCAGTTGATGGATGTAGATCCAGCAAGAGAAGAGATAAAAACTTTTTTTTTTCAGTTCTTTTTATTTGTTTTACTATCGTTTTTTAAACAGATAAATTGAAAACTTGCATGTTTCGTTTTTGTATTTTATTAAGTATTGGTAGGTACGTAATAACTTCTATTATGCATCTGAGATAAGAATAGAAAGGTCAATGACCTCAATTTGTCAACCGTCATTTGAAAATTACTAGGCTTCAATTTACGGTGGTGTACTAGGAATCTGGACATTTTATAATCTAAGGTAGAAGCATAGTAGTCACCTATTACGCTAATTGTGTAAATGAAGGAACAAATCAATGAATCGTGTTTTCAGTTCCATCTATTTCGTATTTCATTCGTACTATTCGTGGCCATGCGGAGTGGTTACGTCACTGATTATAACGTGTAGTACCTTACTATTTAATCATTATTAAATAGTTATGCTACGGCTACACTTCGGCGATAACGCGAACTACACTTCGCGCGCTCTCTCTCGCACACCGCTCGACGTCTTGCTGTGCAACAGAGAGCGCGCGAAGTGTAGTTCATAGTTTCATAAAGTGTAACAACAAATACCTACTGACATCTTTATCGAAAGAGGCAGCCCTGGCAATTCACAAACACCACGCGCCGGCGCGCTGCTACAAAGCAAAACTCACTTCACGCTTGTAAGGTTAGGCACATTTTCGTTCGCAACGTCTAGCGAGTCGTAGGTATAGGCTATTAAAGCCAGCAGGTAGGTAGTTTCTATATATTATAATGTACTCTGTGGTAGGTAGCGAACATTTTGTATGGAGTGATTCATATGGTAATTATGTGGCTTGGCGCAGTGAATAGTATCTTGGTAGAAATCTTTATGAATGTCCTCCACCTAGCCTACTCCTAGTGAGCCCACGAGACTACCTAACTCTTTTAATTTTTTTAGATTTTATGTCGATGTCATTATTTTTTATTTTTATATCTATGTACTGTAATTGCAATGTTGTTATGTTCTTCTTTTTTTTTGGTTAATTTTGAATATGATTTCTCTTTTTTTTAGCTGAGATAATTGTATACGCCTAAATTTTAGGAGTTACGTTATTCTAAGTCATTTACTTAAATTATTTTGTATTTTTTTCTAATAAGTAATCACTAATTTTTGTACATGCTGGTTAGCCTTATTGGCGACTGTGTAAGTCCAAGTCGAATAATCTTAAACTTAAGATTTATTGTACACAGAAGCTGTTGGTGAACCTTTTTTAATAAACAAGTCGAATAATCTTAAACTCAAGATTTATTGTACACAAGCTGTTGGTGAACCTTTTTTAAATAAACTCTTACTGACAAAAACTACACGTTGTTCTTCATCAACCTTTGACTGGAGCGCTGGAAGACTTGCGAATTTCGTCACACTTCCCCAACTCCAGAGCTATTGGGCCGCGTGATTGTACTACTGGTCGCGGGTTCAATTCCCGCGCAAAACAAATAGCTAAGATGCCATTCCTGTTTACGATGTATGATGTCTTAGAATGAATCAATGGTGCATAATGCAAAATACTTTGAAGTACTAGTGGAATCCCAGTGTTTTGTTTTAAAATACCTAGCTTCAAAGATTACCCTTTCTATCTTTCCAGGTGAAGCCCGGTGGAAAAGTTCCTAAAAGCTACTACTCCAGTAACCAGACCTTCGACTCGGAGAAGGAGTTCAAGCGAGTCACCATCAAGACCGGAGAGAAACACATCATTGACCTGCTTTGTTCAGACAATGACAGTGTTTTGAAGTGAGTATCATATCACAGCTTCCTTCTAAAGGAAATCCAGACTGCCTCATCGATCTACTGTTTGAGAGTATAGAGGTATACGGAACAGGGTGTAAACTCACGCAAACCTCCATTGATGCGAGAGTATCCTCTGAACAGACGCGTTTTGCAGGCAATACACTAGGTATTCATTGCCCAGTAGTAGTAATGTACTTTAATACTAGTGTTTTAAAGTTGACATTCCCACGATTCATCATTATCGGCAACACTCCATCATTATTTTCTGAAAAACGCCAGGAAATTCACCCAGTGGGCAACTGCCCGATGGTTGAAACTTTGATTGTGCATTGCAGGATCTGTGTATTTAGTTCGTATGTGGTAACATAGATGTCGCTACAAGAGCGTAAAGTCCTGAGTTCGATCCCCTGGGTTTAGCCCTCAAGACTATTTGACGAAATGTAGGTTGTCGCCCTGCCTATTCCTTCGAGGAGAACAGGCGTGAAGTTGGAGTTACATACTACTTGTGATCTGCATCCGTTACGAAATTATTTACACATTTTTTAATTGTAATTCTTAATTCTTAATTCTTTATTGTACACCAAATCTTAAGATAAAATAAAGTTATTACACAGTTCATGTACAAAGGCGAGCTTAACTCAAAGTTGAGTTTTCTCCCAGCAAACCTTTGAGTGATAGAGTTAGGTCACATTCGAGGGTAAGATTGTGTACAATATAAACTTATATAAATAAGCCCTGTATATAAAATACATACAAAATACTATATACTAATATATACAAATATACACCAATATATACCCCAATAATATGTCATTGAGAAAGGAAGTGCTCTTTTATTTTCCTCTTAAAGACATTCAGAGAAGGGCTGTCGCGTAGAGAGTGTGGAAGAGAGTTCCAGAGACGCACTGCAGTCACTGAAAAGGAGCCATTATAGCGGCTGGAAGTGTGACGCGGAGTACGAAGGAGAAGAGAGGAGGTGGTGCGACAGAGTTTACCTCTCGGAACGAGGTACTCAAAGCGTTCACGAAGGTATTGAGGAGAAATAGGATTGTACAGAATAGTATAAAGAAGGGATAGGATATGGGTATCTCGCCGACGCCGAATTGGCAGCCACCCTAATCTGGTCCGAAACTCCGACACATGGTCGTATTTGCGGAGGCCAAAAATAAAGCGGATGCACAAATTTTGCAGTCGTTCAAGTTTGTTTAAAAGTACCTCCGTAGCATCTAGGAAACAGACATCCGCATAGTCTATGAGCGGTAGTAGGAGAGATTGAGCAAGAGAAACCTTAGTGCGAAATGGTAAGAATTTTTGGAGACGTTTAAGAGACTGAAAGGAGTAGAAGACCCTCCTACTCACATCAGCAATATGTACCTCCCAAGAGAGTTTAGAGTCCATGTGGACGCCCAGGTTTTTAGCGCTTTTGGAGTATAATATGGGCACTGAATCGTACACTACTGGTGGGAGCGACTGGTGATCTAATAGGTTGAGCATGTATTTGCCACCAATAATGAGCGCTTGAGATTTAGTTGGGTTTAGTAAGAGTCCAAAGGATTTTGCCCACTTGTTGATATTTTCAAGGTCATCATTGATGGCAGCCACAGCCCCACCAAGTTCATCTATTTTAAAATGACGATATAACTGCAAGTCGTCTGCATAGAGATGATAGTTAGAAAATAGGACCTTAGTAATAGCGTTTATAAAAACTGAGAAGAGAAGAGGAGAGAGGACGCCACCCTGAGGAACACCCACAGCCAGATCACACCAATAACTTAAATTGTAACTTAAATTGTAACTTAAATTGTAACTCAGGTGTTCCCACCTATGCCTAGGGGTAGCGGATAAATTCGGAAAATGAGTTTCCGCACCCCTGGGCACTCAGGCAGGAAAGGAACAGGGGTAGGTTTTAGTCAGTAAGAGTCTGACACGCCCTCCCGCTCCACCCAAAGCGGGAGAAATCATTGGATGATTTCCCAACCCACAAAAAAAAAGGTGTTTTAGTGCCGCCATAGACGTGCCGGTCACTGTTGGGCGATCTAAAGTTTCAATACAAAATTAACATTCGCCATACACGGATCGTAGACCTGTCGTACTGTATGGATCAGAATTTTGGGCTGTGAAAAAGATGGATCAAAAAAGATTGCATGTGGCGGAGATGAGAATGTTGAGATGGATGTGTGGAGTAACGAGAATGGATAAAGTGAGAAATGAGTACATTAGAGGCAGTTTAAAAGTGGCGCCAGTCACAGAAAAGTTGAAAGGGAACCGCTTATCTTGGTATGATCATGTAAAGAGGAGGGATGAAACACATGTATCTAAAAGAGTTATGAAATATAAATGTGGATGGATGGAGAGGGCAATAGCATGATGTGTCTCTTTTCGTAGGTGGAAAGAGTTGCGACTATGCGCCCATTATTTATTTAAATTCAAAATAAGATTGTTGTAACTAAAAGAGTTATAAACATAAATGAGGACGGATGGAGAGGGAGGCCAAAGACAAGATGGATGGATTGTGTGAGAAGTGATATGAAAGAAAAGGGAGTTAGTGATAGTGTGACGGCTGACAGGACAGAATGGAAGAAAAAAACGTGTTGCGCCGACCCCAAGTAACATGGGATAAGGGCAGGAAGGTGATGATACACAGATCGCTCAAGCAGTTCATTTGCAGTCGCAACAAAAAATGCACTGACTGCAAAAACCAGTCCGCCTATGTAGGTCCCAACTGCACCACGACTACTCTCGTGCAGTTGGTCTCGACTGCTCTAAGCAGTCCATCTATGTAGGGCCTTATCTTATTTATAATTATCATTTGCAGTTCAAGCTGTGCGATTGTGGAATGCGTTGCCGATGCCAGTTAGGCAATCCCAGTCACTCGCTTCTTTTAAAAATATAATAATAATAATATTCCACAACTATCACACAACGCCATCTAGTCCCAAGCTAAGCAGAGCTTGTGTTATGGGTACTAGACAACTGCTAAACATACTTATATATTTCTAAATACATACATATTATAGATAAATTACACCCAGACACAGAACCCCCCCCCCCCTTCCCCTCTAATGCCGTTCTGTATATATATATTCTCATCTCTTCCATAATTAGCCCTCCTTTTATTCTTTGTTCTCCTTTTTTTCTCACCTCCTACGAAATTATGTAACATTTGATATGTATGTATATGTATGTATTTTTAAATGTAAAATTTTGACATCCATTTTTTATTAGCAGTACACTACAGACTACCCCTTTTAGATTTTAAGTTCTTTCAGTCCATCCCAAGGTTGTCTGGTAGATATCGCTGTTCAGCGATAAGACCGCCGTTGTACCCATAGATTTAAGCTCGTGTAAAACAATTGTGTGACTGTTTTGGTGTACAATAAAGTTTTATTCTATTCTATTCTATAATTCAACTTCTCCATAACAGATGGGAGTGCGGAGTAGACCACCACGACATCAAGTTCGTGATCAAGCGCCGCGACGAGGAAGGCAACGAGAGCGTCGTGCACGGGCCCCGCAAGGTCGCGGAGGGGCCCACCGACGTCGGCGTGCTGGCCGTCACGGGACCCGCCACCTGTGAGTTTGTACATCTATACCTTCAGAAGATAAACACACGCCTCTATCCCAGTACACAGAAACTACAGAACGCCACTTGCTACGATCATTGTGAAGTTCGCGTTAAGCTGCGCAGTACCTGAACCCTCAACCCCGCTGTCACATAAATTTGCTATTGCGCAGCGACACGCGGAGTGTTCCGATCCGACATAATTTTTAATTCTACCTGTACCTATGTCTTAAATCCATATTCATACCTATACTCATACCCGGGCCTGCGGACGGCGATTAATGGGTAGCTCGCCGTCCGATCAGCACCAGAGCCTTTAGACAAAATACTTTTCTGTAAACCTTAACGTTAACGCTTCGTGCAAAATGTATGGCAAAGACATTACTGGGCGTGAGTCACGTGACAGTTCTCTGTCTAACGCTTCGTGCAAAACGTCGTTGCCATACATTTTGCACGAAGCGTTAGCGTTAACGTTTACAGAAATGAATTTTGGCTAAGGGGGCAGGTCCGAGAGTCGACAGCGCGTAGTGTTCCACGCGCGCCTCAGAGTTGTCAGCAAAACATGACGGGGCCCGTCATGGCCGATGCCTGCCCAGGGGTTGAGGATAAATTCGAAAAAGAGTTACTGCGCCCCTGGGCACTCAGGGCAGGGAAGGAACAGGGGTGGGTTTTAGTTAGTAAGAGTCTGACACGTCCTCCCTCTCCACCCAGAGCAAGAGAAGTCATTGGATGTTTGCCCACCCAAAAAAAAGTACTTAGACTCTTATTATAAAATTAAATGCGGAAGTAACTCTTTCTATCTATCTGTTTGATACCTTTTCTCGTCTTATCGGCTGAACGGATTTTGATGAAAATTGGCACACGAGTAGGTTGCCTTTCATCCCGGGGAGCATGAGCATTCCCTTGGAATGACCTCCGACATTCACGCGGGTGAAGAAGCTAGCTGAAGTAATATTTATTATTATTATTATATAATAAATTAATTATTATATTATTAATATATGGATAGTAAACTAAGATTTGTTTACCCATTGCCCTACCGTGAAACATATAGAAAAAGTACCTAAACCGGTGCGAAAATACTTATTCTGAGAGCACACAGCTTTCAATTCCAATCACTCTGTTCTGAAGAATCCATCAATTTGCAACAAATTAAGAGCGTAACATACTCTCATTGTGTTATAGAGACCTCGCACGGTCAACCTGTGAAGCCCCGAAACTCACCGGTGAGTCGGACCAAAAAAAAAAAAAATTAAAGAGAATAAAAAAATAAAAAAATCGGCTGTCAACCCGGGTTGTCCTCGGGGTTTAATTTGACAACCCGGATTTTGCCATGGGGCTTCACAGGTGCCTCTTCGTGCATGACGCTTCCTTTGTTTAATACTGGTCTTCTTCTAGGTCAAGGTTAGCTAGAACATTTTTGGGAGCACATCTCAAACAAGAAAACGTCGGATGAATGATCTTAGCTACCGCTTACGAGTCATTAGTCGAATTTTACAGGTAGAATTATTGATATCGGAACACTCCGCGGGTGACGGCACTGTAGCAAATTCATGTGAAGGGTGGGAAACTCGAACTTCACACACGTCATTAACTTTGAATAGAACTATACGTCGGTTCAGCCTCTCTTTTGGGTATGATCATAATTTGGTACCTAATTATGATCATACCCAAAAGAGAGGCTGAACCGATGATGTCAAAAACCGACACTACCTACATGGGTCTATCTACCAGTCAGCACCATAACTCTTTTGATCTTGACCGTACTTGTTTTAATAGTTGGTTGTACAGGAATCGAACCCGCGACTCCGGTATTGCAGAAGCTGAAAATATAATTATATTCTTCAGTTCGTATAGGTACCTACCAATTTCAATCCACCTAGTACCTACTTTAAAAATGTAGTTGTCTTTCCCAATTTCATTTTAGTCTTCCTTTTTTTTCTCGCTACAACAATATTACGTAACATGTACTTTATATTATTGTATGTATACCTATTTAGATGTATATATAATTATGTATTAATAGTAGGTACACACTGACTTCCCCTTTTTATTGTTAGTTCTTTCGGTCCATCCCAAGGTTGTCTGGTAGATATCCCTGTCAGCGAAAATACCACCATTGGTGCGGATTCTCTTGTTCAATAACTAAACTAAAATTAGAGAATTGCTATCTTTTAAAAGGCAGTGCAAGAAAAGGACGGCTATAGCTATGCACTAAGTTAGAGATGTCAAACTAGTTTACGCCTTGCGCTTCGCCGTGTTTTTAGACGGCATGTTTTTACGTGTACCCTTAATTTGTATGGAAATATTAGTTCAAACTAAATTTGACAGCTCTAATTTACGTCCCTCTCTTTCTTGTTTTTTATTAGACAGAAAAAGATAGCAATAGCCTAAATTAAGTTTAGTTTGTGCACAACAGAATCAACACCATTGTACCCTTAGATTTAAGTTCGTGTTTAAAGTTGTGTAACTTTTTTAGTTTACAATAAAGTTTATTTTATTCTATTCTAATATTAATTGTCATTACAACAGATTCAGTGATATTCGACAACAAGAGCGCGTTTCTGCGCAACAAGAAAGTGTACTACGACGTGTTCATCTCGGTGCCGACCAGAGACCTGAACATCAGCGACGACCCAACGGACGAGCTGCAGCCGGCGGCGGCCAGCTGCAGTTTGAAGACAGTGTCCACGTAACGTCACTATAAAGTAGCTCAACTTGAAGTTCCGAAAATTAAAATTAGTAACTGACATTTCTTTACGCGTTTAGGTAGATTCAACTATGTAATAGGCCATGTTTCCTGGATACAATAATAATAGTTCTATTTTCTTTCGATTTAGTTCGTAAGTTAGATCATGAAAAATACAGCACACGTTTATTTTTTGGTTTTCAAAACTAATAAAAAATTACAAAGATAAAACGCATCAAATTTTAGGAGTCCGCCTCCACTCCTCTTGATGCGTTTTATCTTTGTAATTTTTTGGTGGTTGTTACGTCACTTCATGGTAAAAGTGCATGAGCGGCGTGACGTCACGCAAAATTTCAACGAACTGTATTGATTTTATTTTTGTAGAAATTAGAAAAGAAAAAATACGTGTCCAATATTTTTTGGTAATATAACTGAAGGACCAAGGGGTATCGTATTACCCAGTAACTGGGTTGTGGAGGTCAGATAGGCAGTCGCTCCATGTAAAATATTGGTATTCAGCTGCATCCGGTTAGACTGGAAGCCGACCCCAAGATAGTTGGGAAAAGGCTAGGCAGATAACTGAAGGACCAAATAGTTCTTTTTTTGTAAATAACTGTCAAAACAGAAAAAAAAGTGTGTGTGTACTTATGTACGCGCGTAAGAAGTTATACTTCTTTGGCGTAACAAGATAAAAAACCCAACTGTCACAAAGTTTACAAAAAGGAAAACAATCATTCTTCATGAACCACAGACCATAGCTAACTTCAGGGTGTCGGTTCTAGCTAACTTCAGGCTGTAGGTTTTTTGTGACGGTGTGCGCGCGCATCGTAAAAATTTACTCATCATTTTTCCCTAACGCGCCAAAAGAAGTATAACTTCAAAAATCGATTTTTCGATTTTCTAGACTGAAGTATCGATTCACTGGATTGATTCATTACCATGTATCGTTTTTTTTTTTTGACTTTTCGGTTTAATCGATCTCAGATCGGCATCCCTATGTTAACTGTGGTGATTGGTTGATGCAACCTCAATCAATTGAAGGAACCCGACCCAATCTTAAGTCAGTCATCAGAATAGAGAATAGGCTCTCGGAAATGGATTGTCATGTTTGAATCAATCCAAACAGGAAATGTATTGTCCTACAGCGATATTGCGCAGGCGCATATTTTCGCACAACTGTGTTTACTTACCGTTTCGCATTCATATTAATTAATCACACTGGTTTCTCCTTATATCATATATTTCTATGTAACAATCATGACTGTACTCTGTACCTAAAACCTGGTATATGGTAGTAAAATAATGTTAATTCACAGTATTTTGATATTCTGAACTTTTTTTTTTTAAATATTTATAGTTTTGGTGATTTTTAGGATAATTGTTGTTCTAGTTAGTTCTTTATAAATGTACTTTTATACGTCATCCCTAGTAAGTTCTAAGTTTACTTTTAAGAAAAAATGTTTTATACTGATATACAGGGGAGTTAAGGTTTTAGGATAAGAAAATAAAAACAAATGCAATGCATTTAAATACATCTTAGAAGTGGAAGCATTTCTGTGATAGACTTCAACAATGTAGTAATACTTATTCTTTCTAAAAGAAAGTGGAACAGACATAGATTTTAATAAGTACTTGTAAAAAATATTATGTAACTGTTAAAGCGCCATTCCTGAAAAGGGGGCATTATATTTATCATTCTGAACAACCTTTATCGTAGGAAAATATAAATATATAATACCGTTCCAAAAAAAAAAAACTACACTTAAAATTGTAATTTCGGCAGTCGGTGTTTGTATTTTGTTTCTTCTTAATTTGGCACAGACTTCAGAAATTAAAGTTATTAATTTTAAGTGTACATAATTTTTTTTTTGGAATTTTGTGTTTTTTTTTTGTTTTTCAATTTTTAGTTGATGTAGGTACCCCAGAACTAAAACTAAATATTAAAATTATGCCGGAAGTGATAAACCCAATAAAATTGAATTGAAACACAATTGGTTTCCAAACCAATACGTCATCTATGTACTCATATTTTTTGTTTTTTTTTTTTCAAAAAGCGCTGAATCAAAATCAATAAAAAAATATACGGACTCTCGAATAAAAAAATAATTTTGAAAATCGGTCCACAATTGATAGAGAAATCGGTGGACATACATAAAAAAAACATAGTCGAACATAGAACCTCCTCCTTATTTTGAAGTCGGTTAAAAAAACAGATGTTCAGATACGATGTTGAGTTGTGCAATGGGGTAGTCTGCAGGACCAGTTGACTTTTTTTCGCGATTTCATATTTTGTCCCATGGTAAAAATTGTTCATAATGATGAAACTACCTACCTACAATGATGCCTTTTCAGGAATTGCGTTGTTTTAGTAACCTATACAGGATATACCTACTTAAGGTGGAAGCTCCAGGGTAGCCCGCGAAATTCAAATTTTCTTACGTTTTTTGCAAATCATGATTTCATGAAATACTTACATTTGGAATCAATTCTAACTGAGAGAGTTTTATTGAAGATTTTAGTGATTATAATTCTATAAATACATACTTGCTACGGCCGCGAATCAAATTTCGACCAAGCTGACACTGACCTGCAAATTACAAAAAACGTAAGAAAATTTTAATTTCGCGGGCTACCCTGGCGCTTCCACCTGTAAAAAGCACGCACAATTTTAGCAAAATTATCACTATCTTCAATAGAAACGCCCCCCTTTTACTAGTACGCCCTTTTTCCCGTTAAAGGAGGCGACGTCATTGCTAATCAAAATATTATCAATGATATTGTTTGCATTAAAAGATTTTACTGAAAATAAGCATTTATCAAAGGAAAATACTAGTCTCTTACCCTATTGTTTTCCTTTGTGGGGTTTTGCCAGCGCCATGCCATGAATATAGAATAATGACCACAAATGAAATAATTGGTAAAATTAATAGTTTTGTGGTAATAGAGTATTGTAAATAGTAAAATGGCATTTCTTTTAAATCTGAGATTATTTTATAATGTTTAACAATCATTGTGCCTTCCAAAATTACTTTTAATTTTAAAGCACTAAATATTCTTCTTCAAGGCTAAGAAATAAATGTCTGCGCCTAAGCAAACAGGGCCAGGGTCCAGTATTGGGGTATTGAGATAAGACTAGATCCGTTATCTAGAATAATCAATCTATCTTTATGTTATTATATAATATAGCTATACATATAATATGTATAAAAATGAATCCCTATTTCCTTGGTCACGGCATCACGCGTGAACGGTTGGACCGATTTCGCTAATTCTTTTTTTGTTGTGTTTATTGTCAGAAAGTTCTTGAAAAAAAATTAAGAAAGTTGAAATTTTCAGAAAACTTAAGGCCCCTCTCGCGGTCCAGTGGCGCCCTCATTGAATAAAAAATCGTAGCATAGCACAGAAAATAAATATTAAAAAATCCAACTTGACGTTTGTTACAAAGAGGATAAAGAATTTTTGTCCTTAAAACAGGTCTCAAAATGTTTCGTATCCAAAGTAGTAGGTAAAAGTGTCAGAAACGGCCGTTTTTGGCACTTTTGCCTACTACTTTGGATACGAAACATTTTGAGACCTGTTTTAACAACGTAAAAATTCTTTATCCTCTTTGTAACAAACGTCAAGTTGGATTTTTTAATATTTATTTTCTGTGCTATGCTACGATTTTTTATTCAATGAGGGCGCCACTGGACCGCGAGAGGGGCCTTAACGACTAATTTAAACTTCGCGCGTTTGACACACAGAGTACTTTTTATACAGCGGGTTTGACAGTTCATAGCTAAAGGCTCAATTACACTATCCAATTTCAAGGGAACCAATTTAGGAATACTCTGTAGGAAGTTGGAAGCTATCGATCACACTACACCAAATTGGACTCCTAACTGCTATTACACCTTTCGATTTCCTTAATTGGCTCCCTTGAAATTGGATAGTGTAATGGAGACACGTCTGTCGGGTCAGCTAGTTGAATAGGATTAAAAAATATTCAAAAATTGGCACATTTTTTTTATCAAACATTTGAAGTTTAAACTGAAAAGCTTGATTTGCGAAAAAGCATAAAAAAAATTTAAAAAAAAGATGGCAAAAAGAAATTTCTGGTACATAAAAACATCATAAAGTCACTTACTATATATGAACATGTAGATAATTGACCATTAATTAACAATCAGTAAAAATCGCGAAATGCGTCTTTTCACCCAACTTTAAAAAGCTGCGTATCTCGGAAACTAAATACCGAGAACTGGACCCTTTTTGTTTGGACGCCCACAATTTGTCAGTACTGACTGTGTAACAATTGCTCAAATTATAAAGATATCATATTGTATAGTAATGTAGTAGCAATAAACATTGATTACACCAGCATTTTCTTTATCTTACCTACACCTTTTATCTTCAAGTTACTTGGCATTTTAGGACTACTCTGATAAGGATCAGTGACTATAGTTAAATGAATGATGATGATGACATGCTCAGACATGGTTTGAGATATTGTTACATAAATACCAGATCATTGAAAATGAATGTTGTATAATCTATCAAAATAAAAGATAAAATAAGTTTGTGAAAATATATAATAAATGTTTCTTATAAATACATGCTATATACAAGGTTACGTAAAACTCCACCAGATTGTATACCGTGACCTCCTTCAGTCCTCATCCTCAAAGAGCATTTGAAGCAAGTCTGCCTTGGTACACTGAGAGCCCTCCAACCTCTGCACTCCCTTCCAACGGATAAGTGTGGGAATGACCATGAGCTTCAAGCGGGGGTCTGTCCGGAACGGGCAAGCGTTGTCCTTCCACCTGCAAGTGGTCACCGGAGTAAAGTTACAAGGAAGTGAAACATAATTATGTAAAACACACTAACAGAGGTTGTGCTAATTCCAGCCCCTTTTCCAATACAATGATTTTGATAAAACATCTGAGAAAGTGTCAGATTTTCCTTATTTGAAAGGTAAACAAATTGCTAGTAGCACACCCAGTCTTTGATAAACGTGGTGGTGCAGTATAAGGAGTAAGACATACACTTCAAAGTGCTTTTCTAGTCTTATATTAATTTTACAGGCTAACATATAACAGTACTATGTTAAACTTACGTTTTTCTGTCACCAACATCAACATAAGCAAATATAACATCCTTATTTATTTCATTCAGGAATGATTTCACCACCGGCTCAGCTGCAAACAAAGATTGTTGGTATTAAGAAGGATAAGATCTATTACTTAAAATTTTATTCCATGGTTTCCCTCAGGTAACCGAGATAGGAAACTGAAAATTTTCTGGATCAAAAGTTGTCTATGACATGCAATAATAGTGTGGCTTTCTATCAGTGACAGAATTTTCGTATTGGGATAGCTTTTAGAGATAACCTTTCATAAAATATCAAATTAAAAACATCACAATGCTAACAATCTAGTATCATACCCAATGTGCAGTATTACACCTACTCTAAGCATTCTTCTTTTTATCATAGAAAAAGAAATAAACATTAGAGCCTTTGGGTGGTAGCTTATCAAAGAACTCAGTAAAATGACCATAATTTTGAAGATCTACTAATTTTGTACTTGACAAAAAAAAGATAACTAATTACTTAATATAATGTATCATCTATGAACTAATTAAATACGTCAATAGATAATAAAGTTATCTTATTTTTTGGTGTTTAAAAGAGGTCCAAATTTTGACAATACGGCCTCCTTCTAGGCAAGAAAGTAATGAAACTTTTAGGTTTCTTATTTTTAGAGTGTACGTTATGAATCGTCTCATTTTTCGTTTCAGCGGTGAAGCAATTAATTATTACTTAGTTATTGAACTAATTTCGTAGGTATGAGTTTAGTGCGTACCTTCAACACAATCGGGACACCAACTTTCCCCAGACGGCAATTTTGAACCACTGAAGCTTGCCAGCACTGGGGGACTATTTGGATCTAAAGCTTCAATATAGTTCACAAACTCTTTATACCCGTGCAATTCAACTGTAGTAACCACCATTTTCAGTACAAACACGAACAAGTCCGATTCGGGTAACGGTAGGTGGGCACAATCAATAAATGAATGAATAAATAAATAATGCACAAATAATGAGTACTAGAGTGAGTACAATACAACCACCTACGGATAGCTATCTAACTATTCTGTGTCAGAGTACTATAAGTAATTAAATTAAGTACCTATATCTGTGTACGGACGGAACACCACAGAGCACAACACAAACCAAACCGAACAAAGAAAGAGTAATATAGGTCACAGATTAGATAGCTATATAGGTAATACCCTATGGTACGCTAGTATTATATTATCTGTGCCTGTGGTAATACCCAAAGAGTAATGTAATACCTATAGAGGGAATAACTATGGTAATACAATACCTATAGAGCGACCGAATAACCAAATCCACAGATAACTAATATAACTATACAGGGTTACTGGTAATTCGACGTATATCCGTCAGGGGTTGATAAGGGGGCCAAAATGCAACAAATTGAACCCCCCATATGTATGGCCGAAATTCAATAGTTTTCGAGATATTTGAATTTTAAGGGTTTTTCGATATTTACCCAAAATTTGACATTTAATTCCAAATAAAAAAAAAACTACATATTTGAATGGGTACCATTAAAAATAATGTGGTAGATGGCATTTCAATTAAGCTATGGAAATAATTAAAACTACGTAATTTAACAAAATAATTAAAATAATGAGCGATCTAAGAATAATATCTTACCAATATTTTCATTTTACGCTTCAAAAATGTTGTCTCGTCACAAAAATTTCTATGACATTAATCGTACAAATAACTAAAACAACTTGCCTATTCTGTAAGCTTTCCAAAAAGGTCTAGAAGTCAATTTTAAAATACATAATTCGTGGCATGGCATGTGTTTGAACCTGTGCGGGGAGAGAAATCATCTGTGTTTTTAGTTTATGATCCTCGCTAATGGCTCAATTACACCTTCTGATTTCAAGGGACCCAATTTAGGAAACAGGAAGGTGTAATAGCAGTTAGAGCAGTTAGTGTCCGATTTAGTGAGATTGAAAGGTCCCAATTTGACTTCCTAAATTGTGTACGATCACATGTACGATTTAGGATAGTGTAATCGCATCACTCCGATTTAGAGCTAAGTGTTGCCAATTTAGCGACATTGTCGCTACAAATGGGCTAGTAGTATTTTTGTTTGTGTTTAAAATTAAATTAAATTTCTCAAGTCCCTTTCCCAGAAACAAAATCTGAGTCCGCTCTATTTATTTTTTAGTCCGCTCCTGGTAGCATCAGTTTTTAAGAGACTTTAAAGCGACTTTTGATATTCTGTCTAGGGACTCAAATTCGTAAGAGTTGGCCCGACTTAGGAGCCCGATTTAGGAGTTTAATTTAGGATAGTGTAATCGCTCGCTTCCTGCTTCCTAGTAAGTTTGTTCCTAAATTGGGTCCCTTGAAATCGGAAGGTGTAATTGAGCCTTAAAACAACCGATTTTACTGGTGAAATTCTTCGTGATGGGGCGGGGTGTGCGGGCGGGGGAGTACACGGCGTCTGCTGTGCTCGCGTCGCCTTCCTTAAAGCTCAATTACACCTTCCGATTTCAAGGGACCCAATTTAGGAACAAACTAACTAGGAAGCAGGAAGCGAGCGATTACACTATCCTAAATTGAACTCCTAAATCGGGCTCCTAAGTCAGCAGTGTTGCCAACTCTTACAAATTCGAGTCCCTAGACAGAATATCAAAAGTCGCTATAAAGTCTCTTAAAAACTGATTCTACCAGGAGCGGACTAAAAAATAAAAAGAGCAGACTCAGTTTTTTTTTTTCTGGGAAAGGGGCTTTGGGAAATTTTATTTTATTTTAAAGACACAAAAATACTAATAGCCCACTTGTAGCGACAAAGTTGCTAAATTGGCAACACTTAACTCTAAATCGGAGTGAATGCGATTACATTATCCTAAATCGAACACAATTTAGGAAGTCAAATCGGGACCTTTCAATCTCACTAAATCGGACACTAACTGCTCTAACTGCTATTACACCTTCATGTTTCCTAAATTGGGTCCCTTGAAATCGGAAGGTGTAATTGAGCCATTAGAATCCTTACTTTTGTTTAAAATTAAATTAAATTTCACAAAGTCCCTTTCCCAGAAAAAAAATCTGAGTCCGCTCTTTTTATTTTTAAGTCCGCTCCTGGTAGAATCAGTTTTTAAGAGACTTTAGAGCAACTTTTGATATTCTGTTTAGGGACTCGAATTCGTAAGAGTTGGCAACACTGCCGACTTAGGAGTTCAATTTAGGATAGTGTAATCGCTCGCTTCCTGCTTCCTCCTAGTTAGTTTGTTCCTAAATTGGGTCCCTTGAAATCGGAAGGTGTAATTGAGCCTTAAAACAACCGATTTTACTGGCGAAATTCTTCGTTATGGGGCGGGGTGTGCGGGCGGGGAGTACACGGCGTCTGCTGCGCTCGCGTCGCCTTCCTTAGAATCCTTAGTAAGTTTCGACTCTACGCCGCGCAAGCATGTGTGTTGTTATCTCGCTATTAACCGATCTCTCATCGCGTTAATTTGATACCGATCATTATTGTTAATTCTTGTTTCTCTTGTTATTCTTTTTGTTATCATTGTTATTTCGGATAACATGGCTTCGTATTCTAATAACGAATACGCAGACATAATGTTTTGTTATGGTTTTGCCGATGGAAACGCGGCTGCGGCTCGGCGAGAATACCAACGCCGCTTGCCCGATCGTCAACTTCCCCACGTTACTGTTTTCGGGAGCACCTATCGACGATTGTCTGAAACTGGCAGTGTTCAGAGAGCACAATTCAACGCTGGCAGACCTCGACCGTTCATGGCTGACAAAGAGGACACCATTCTTCAGTTTTATTGATGACCCAAACATCTCAACGAACATTAAACCAAAGAAAAGAACAAAACAGTAACGTGGGGAAGTTGACGATCGGGCAAGCGGCGTTGGTATTCTCGCCGAGCCGCAGCCGCGTTTCCATCGGAAAAACCATAACAAAACATTATGTCTGCGGTCCCTTGAAATCGGAAGGTGTAATTGAGCCATTATCGAGGATCATAAACTAAAAACACAGATGATTTCTCTCCCCGCGCCGGTTCAAACACATGCCATGCCACGAATTATGTATTTTAAAATTGACTTTTATACCTTTTTGGAAAGCTTACAGAATAGGCAAGTTGTTTTAGTTATTTGTACGATTAATGTCATAGAAATTTTTGTGACGAGACAACATTTTTGAAGCGTAAAATGAAAATATTGGTAAGATATTATTCTTATATCGCTCATTATTTTAATTATTTTGTTAAATTAAGTAGTTTTAATTATGTCCATAGCTTAATTGAAGTGCCAGCTACAACATCATTTTTAATGGTACCCATTCAAATATGTAGTTTTTTTTTTATTTGGAATTAAATGTCAAATTTTGGGTAAATATCGAAAAACCCTTGAAATTCAAATATCTCGAAAACTATTGAATTTCGGCCATACATATGGGGGGTTCAATTTGTTGCATTTTGGCCCCCTTATCAGCCCCTGACGGACATACGTCGAATTACCAGTAACCCTGTATACTAGTCAGAGACCGAACCGAATCCCGTAACGTAGCATATGGTATATCACAGATAACTATTTATAAGTCGGAGAGTATATAATTAATTAGGTTCCGTGAACCTTAATCATTGTCGAAACTGCATAATTTTAGTCATATTCAAGCTAGTTATGTAGCTAACTGTAATTAAAACAAAAACTCTTAACTAAATAAAACTTAAAATATGGTGTCAAAAATTCCCCCGCATCGCTGTCGACTTTAAGTGCACCCAAAAGACTGGCGGCAGTGCAGTGCCACGTTTTATGGCAATGCTTAACCTCTGGCCGAGGTAAACGCCAGCCCTTGGGTCACGCGAAGTGTCAACAAGGCGTTAAGACAAATATTTAAATAATATATGAGCACTTGGACCCCACGGCGAAAGGGTTTCAACCCCAAACGGCTCGAAAATGTAGCTACCGACGAGGTTGCTATATTTCCGCCGATTGAGGTTTTCCGCAGCCGCAGCGGCAGCACCGGCACAGCACGACGAACTAGGAAGACGAGATGGCGCAAGAGTATCGACACATGTAGCGTCCCACACTAAAGGCCTACCCAACTTCCACGGAAATAACGACATCCCGTCCGGTCTTTTACCATCGTCGCGAGCCAGACCATTTGGTCCTAATACAGCCGGAACGCCGGCGGTGACAAGAGCTCGTCGGATGATGTCGCTGAAATTCGCGTGCCGCGCTATGCGACCCGTGCTGCGGCTGCACGACAGGCCATGGTGTCCGAGGCTGTTGACAACTTTGCCACAGTGGCAGCGATGAGGAGAACAACAGGGAGCGCCTAGACGTAGGGCAACAAAGAGGCGAAAAGTAGTATCGTCGAACAAGGTGCCTATGTTCGACGACGGTAGTGCGTGAAGCCAGAGGCCCGACTCTCCCACAGCCAGCAGGTGCGCACGCTCCGCAGTCGTAGCAGATGTAGCAATTAGGTTTTCCTGAACTACTCTGCAGAGCGGCTCATCCCACCGTCTCTGGGAAGATGGGTAGTCGGGCGGATTTATATTCGGGCAAGCGAGTCTCCAGGTATCCATATCCTCGGTGAAGCACGGCACATCAAAATCAATCAGTGAGGAAGTGATTAATTTCTCAGTGCCGTGAACCGAGGATATGAAAGCCGGTAAACTAATACTAGTAATTTTGCGGACGCCGAGACCTCCCATACGGATGGGAAGAGTAGCCTGAGCACAGATTACTAATATGTAGCTAGCAGCCTGAGCCCAGGCTCGGTCGTCCATGGCCACATTTAAAATTGACGTAAGAGTATGACGAATAATTTGGTCCATTTTTTCCAAAAGATGAGAGTGTTTCCATGAATGGGAAGCGCGAAGGAAATATGTTAATTTAGGGCCGAAACAGCAGTAACGAATCAAAGTGATGGCCGAATGCATGTTGATTTGGAGTAATCTTTCCGAAATGTCATTGAAATTTTTAATTTTTTCTTAGACAAAGAAAGGAATTCTCAAAAATTGGTGACCCAAGGAGACAAAGAGAGCTTTTTTGTATAATTTTGATTTCTGGGGCTATAGCGTTCAATTTTGAAAGTGTGAGTTTTCTGACAGTTTCGTCTGATAAGAAAAGTTCACATTTTAAAGGTTGAGATCAAGTCCTATTGAATGAAGTTGATTTTTTTTAAATTGTAGATCGTCTAAAACCGTGTCTACATCGCCTCCTAGCGTTCCGTCGTCGAGATACCAAACGTTGAATTTGGAATTTAGCCGAATGATCGGGTGAATGGCTAAACTAAAGATCACTGGCCCGAGGGGATCACCTTGTTGACAGCCAACAGCGGATTCCAGAAGGTTGTCCCGATATAATAATTTAGAAGGGTGTCTATAATACTGCCAAAGAAAACTAAAAATTTGTGGTACTTCTTTTTTGGATTCTGTCAGGAAAGTGTCCCTATTGACTGAATTGAAGGCATTTTTTTATGTCAACCTTCAGGATGACCTCTTCAATCCCAGAATTTAGGTAGGTCGACAACGCGTGTACGGTAGCCTCACAGCCCCCTTTTGAGCCATAACCAAGCTGAAGGGGCTGAAATTTGTCCGAAACAACCTCACCATAAAATTTACAGCAAATCTTGGCTGCCATACGAGAGTAGGTGGTTCCCACGTCAATAGGACGAATGCCGCCATCCCTCTTGCGCAGGGCACATAAATTGGCCCCGTGCAAGATGTCGATGACGGTCTCGTTTACCTTGCCTGAGAGCATTAGGTTAATCAAAGCCGTAAGGTCCCTCAGGAGCAACTCACCAGCTTCCCCGGCTCCTGAACACATGAGGTCTTTTAAGTGCTGAGGACTAAGGCCGTCGAGGCCGCCAGCAGAGCCGCTCCGGAAGGAGCAAACGGCTGAGACCACCTCTCGACCTGTAACGGTGATGGTGTGAATGTCCGAATCGGGGGGTTCAGGAAAGGAAAGGCCATCCGCTAGGGCAGGGTGTTTGCTCTCCAGAGCTGCGAGAGTATCTGGAGAATACGGAGCCACCACATCACTACTAAAGAGAATCCTGGCTGCTCCGCTAATCTCACCTTCCCTTAATTTAGATTCGACCAGATAGGATATGCCTCTTGAAGAGTCCTTCCGTGTCGATAGTTTTGAATCCAAATTATGGGCCGAAATATTACAATTTTCTTTAATTTGTGCAGTTAACGACTTTTTGGGTGCTAATTTTTTTTGGAACGTGTAATATTCTGTAAGGGAAGGTGAGTAGATGTTCCCAGGCACATTGCGAGTTCTCCCGGGCGGCAAGGCGAACGCATCCTGCTAAATGTTGTGCCACTAAAGGTCTAGCGCCACGGGGAACTCGCTTTAAAATTGGAACAGAGTTTTTGAATTTTGTACGAGTTTTCCAAAACGAAAAATCTTCGGGACCCCAGGATTGTAATTAATTGCTCTTAATGTATCAGAAAACTATTTTTATTTATTTATTTTTTCACCACAAAATTAAAAATTATATAGCTAGTTATTTGATTGTTACAATGCGTCTTTGATGTCATATTCATAGTTTCTATTTTTATTATTTCTTACAATAATCGTGCTGGCATCAGCAAAAAGAACCATAGGAAAAGCGACATGTTTTCGAAAGTCATTTATGTAAGCTAAAAACAATGGCAGGCCCAATACGCCACCATGTGGTACGCCAAAAGTGATTAGACGTTTTCTTGAAATACATTTAAGTTCTTTTTATCCTTTTTAGAAAACGTTCTATTGTCTAAATAAGACTTTCTATGAGAAAGTCCATTATTCCTTATGCATTAAGTTTCTGTAGTAGTATGTTATGATCAACTAGATCGAATGCTTTCGTCATATCCATAAATATAGCGCCAATACAAATTCTTTCATTAATATCTGTCATTTTATTAAGAAAATCATAGATAGCCATATTTATGGATTTGTTTTTCTGAAACCCTTCTGTTCTTTTACCAAGATGTTGTGTTTCGTGAGAAATGAATACATACGGTGATTATTAGCCTTCTCAAATATTTTTGATATTACTGATAATATGGCAATGGGTGTGTAGTTATTAATATCAGTTTTGTCATTTAACTATGGATTTAATGGTTTTAGTTTATCAGAATAAATTCCGGAGCAGATACTAACATTAAATGATGTGACAAATGGCAAATGGGGCCAGATATAACAACAGAAACAAATTTTAATACTCGTTGAGTTATCATCATACCCTACGCTAACTTTATTTTTCCTGTTTTATTCGATATTCTTCATTATGTATAGTCGGGGCCAAGAACATTGATTCACAACATGTTTAAGGGTTCCTATAGCTCGCAGAAAGTAATTCTGCTTGATTCACAAAGTGATCATTATAATACTAATACGTGCGCTATGTCACTGGAGTTTGTTATTGTAAGCCCGTTATTCTGTATTTCTGTTATAATATATGTTCATAGGGAGGGCAATGTGTATTTTCATGAATGATCTTCCATGTATCTTTTGATTAATTTGTCGATGTCATTATCTTATGGTTATTTTTTGCCTTTTGTGTTACTTTTATTATTTTCTTAGGTCTTCGTGAGTAAGTTTTAAGTTTAGTTAAGTTATTGATTCAAAAACCGAAATTATTTTATTGGAGTATAATATTTCCAACGGGATGATTGAACCCGATTCAGAGTAGCTGCAACCCCACTTAGTATTGTCAGTTCCTGCTGACTCTGCCACCCTTTTTTTTTTTTGAAGAGAGCGTTGGGTATGTTTGCACTTTATGCCAAATGGATCGCGAATTTCTCCGCAATCTTACATCCACTTGTTATTAACGAATCTTATCCTATGACAGACGAAGCTGTACCTAAATGCATTCAAATCAATGAAATCAAGTAGCATGAGCCGCTATCAACATATTAGACAGTAAAATACCCCTGACATGATAAATGATAAATTATGTTTATTTAGTAAATAGGTTACAAGGAACACTTTTACACGTCAATGTTTTTTGTCAGTTTAAGCTAGATGAGGCCGGTGTTTCCTAGCTGACTACCCTGAGAAGTACCACTGAAACAAACTCAGAGGTCAAAGTCTCTTTTAAAGTGTTCAAATCCATACAATGTGTACTGGTTAAATCATATGAGAACCATGTAGGGTCAGATGTCCAACAATGAAACAGTGGTACACAATAAAACACAGTAATATTTCTAAAATACTGCGTTGCCAGATCGTGCATTATGTCGCGTTAGGACACTCAAGTGAACCCCCCGCCCTATCCCAGTTTGCACTGGCACCGCGTGGGAGAAGACGTGTCTGCGGAGAAATTATAAATTTTTCGACAAAAATGTAAGTATTATCAGAATTTTTTATAGATTTTTCATTAAATTATGGTTGAAAACTTTATATTTTTCATGATTACCTAGCATTAAATATATTTCATAGATTAACGTGGAACATATCGTAAGTTAAAGTGTTACAATTTAGTGGGATTTTTTTTGAGGTTAGTAAAATAAACCTTAGGTAGTCAACAATGAAACAGTTGCATAATGGACACAATGAAACACTGTTTCAGAGCTCGGCAAAAGTATGGTGGCGACGGATACACCAGAAAAAAACCGGATAGCTGAAGAACGAAAAAAAACACAAGGAAGAAAATCAGCTGCAAAGACAATTAAACGGCCAGTTCTGATTGAAAAAGGAGGAAAAAAGGAACAAAAAAATGCAAGGATTGAATCAGAAACGAGTAGTGGAGAAGACGAGAAAGTAGGCTACACGGAAGAAGGTGATTCTGAAATGAGAGAATTTATTGAAGAACTAGATGAAACCTTTTTTGATTGAACTCAAGTATTTTTTGTTATTCACCTACTCCCTAGGTTACACAAAATATGAGACAGCCACTATTACATATTATGTTTCATTGTTGAATTTGTGGTGTTTCATTGTGTACGCGACGGTGGACACAATAAAACATTACCCATTTTTTAGTTTTTATTTTGTGCTGATTGATTACACTTCAATTTTAAAAAACTTTAAGTAACATCGGATACCCAATAAAATTTCTTATGTACCTGTAAAAAATTAGACTTATATCTGTAGAAATAAAATGTGTATGAGACTTTGAATTTTTTGTGTTTCATTGTTGGACACATGACCCTACGTTTATGTCTGGGATGAGCTTTTTGAAGAAAGCAACATACAAATTGGAGTGGACCTGTTCAGACAGTGCAAGCATTTGTCAGTCATCGCGAAGCTCAACACAGAACTTTGAGGAGCTCAACGAACCGACGAACAATACCAAAGTAAGGACATTTGAGTAGGCCGCAAAAATACCCAAACTGCCAGACAATCATAAAATCTACATGAATATAACGACATACATAGTTCTCGCATTCACATTATTCTATATGAGGACCATGCAGCTTAGTGTCTGTAATGGTCTTTTGAAGAAAGAACCACACATATTTGAGTGGACCTGTCCAGTCAGTGCAAGCATTTGTCAATAGTCGAATAGCTCAACTTAAAAACCACTAAGGAGCTCAATGACTTGACGAACAATACCAAAGAAAGGACATTTGGGTATGCCGCAAAAGTACTCAAACTGTCAGACAACGTTAAAAATTACTGTAAAAAGGAGGAGAAAATAATAATAATGACCCACATAGACAATAAAAATACAATATAAATACAATAATTAAGTAATAAAAAAAATAAAAATATAATACTTTACAAAGTAAATATTCATGTCAAACAAAATAGTAACAATAAAATGTCAATCAAAAAATAAAAATAAATATAATACTTAACAAAGTATTCAAGTAAAAAAAAAAATAATAATAATAAAATGGCAATAAAAAAAAATTAAAATTATGATATAACTATACAAGTATTCATGTCAAAAACGAATATAAAACAAATAAAAAAGATTTCATCAGTGTTTATACAGGGTATAACGGAAAGGTGTGGTCATATTTTAAGAACTGGTTCTGCCCATGGAAATGAACGACTTTCTCTAAGATAAAATTGAAAATTTCCAAAAAAAAAATTTGTACTTTCCATACAAAGTTATCATCAGCCGATCAATATTTGTAGGGAGGTAAAATTTTTTTTTGAGAATTTCCACAGATTTTCTTGAATAAAGTTGTTCATATCGATGGGCAGATGCAGTCCTTAAAATATGACCACACCTTTCTGTTACAGCCTGTATACAACTAGTACATATGAAAACAATGTCTCATGTATTTCATTAAAGCAGCTCAATCCCACGCCTTTTTGTCCTCAAGGAAGTCATTAATTGTGTAAAAAGCTTTCTGGCATATCTTACGTTTAATGAATAATTTAAATTTATTTATGCTTAGTTCTTGAATTTGGCTAGGAAGTTTATTATAGAAACAAACGAACCACCTATTTTTTTCTTGAGCCTGGTTTTAGCTACAATAAATTTGTGTTTGTTTCTAGTATTTATGCTATGGATATCACTGTATCTTTTAACCCGTCTGCGACCGGCGCGCGCGAAACTCGCACATCTGGCATACCCGCGCTATTTTCCCGCCAATTGACATGTTTATGACTTTGTTTACATAAAACGGTTCGCTGACGCTTTTATTGGTGCTAGGCACTTGAAGTTTTTTTTATTGGGTTGTTGATTAACAGACCTTATCATAAAATGTAAACAATACTTGTGTTACGAGAGTTGAATTCTAATCAAATGCTGTTATCAACGATTTGGCGGGAATAGTATTTGTTCACGTATTAGGTTCATTTCTGATAAAACCACTGTATCAATTTACACGAAATTTTGCATGTTATACTATGAATATACAAGTAGTTTAATAACAATGTTTTTTTTGTAGAGTCCGATACAATATTTTCCTATTATTCATTCTCAAACTTCATATCACGAAAACCAAACCAAGTAACGGCTTTTTCAAATTACGTTACTGCGTTTGCGTTGCGTTTTGTGATGCGTTTTTTTTTCTAATACTATGTAATAACTACCTAACAATAAATAAATACCTTCACACTGTGTCCAAACACACAGAAAGTCACATCATTCACCCTCACAATAACAATGTAAACAAAACCGTTTGACCTTGACAAGAAATGTCATAACGTAATCATTTTTCAAAATATTTATCTAAAACGATGTTATAATGACGTAATAACAACATAGTAATGAATATATAAACACAACATATCACATAAACAAACACGAAACTAATTAAAACACACAATATCAACAAATTGTCGTCCGCCGTTGACAAACATAAACATGCAAATAAAAACATTTTTTAAAATTTTTCAAAACAGTATTTCTCTATGGAAATGTTTGTAAAAGTACGATACTATCACGCTCCGAGTGTGTAAAAATTTCCACAGGAATATGACGTTTCGTTATGTAATCATAGAGGTTGAAAGAACGCGTGCCACCCGCGGTCCGAAAGGGCCTTACGGGAAGTGGTCCGTATTCTGGGTTCGCGGTCCGAAAGGGCCTTACGGTAGCTGACGGGACAGATTAATATTTTTATGTGCATACATGAGATTCTCATAAATATATTGAGAGGGAACAGTCATAATATTAATCTCTTTAAATTTGTCTCTGAGGGAGTGTCTGGGACTTAATTTATAAATTGCACGAATAGCCCTTTTCTGTAAAACAAAAATTGTCTGAATATCTGCGGCATTTCCCCACAACAGAATGCCGTACGACATCACCTATGAAAATAACTAAAGTATACTAAACGAGCTGTCTCTAAATCAGTTAAACCACGAATTTTCCTTACGGCGTATGCTGCAGAGCTAAGTTTTTTGGACAGTTTATCTATATGGGGGCTCCACTGAAGCTACGCATCCAAAGTTAAACCTAAGAACACTGTGGAATCCTCGGCTTTCAACTCTTCACCCTTTACTGACACACTAGTGTTCACTTGTGTCACATTGGGTAATGTGAACTTTATGCATTTTGTTTTTTTCTCGTTAAGGAGAAGATTATTGATATTAAACCAGTTAACTACAGTTGAAAGAGCATTATTTACATCATCAACAACCACCTGCTGACGATTGAGTTTAAATAAAAGTGAAGTGTCATCTGCAAATAGCACTATATCATGTTTATCCTTTATGAGATAAGGCAAGTCGTTGATATAGATTAGAAACAAAAAAGGACCCAGAATTGAACCTTGAGGAACCCCCATTCTGACTACAGACCCGGGAGACCTTTTGCCGTTCACAACAACTCTCTGAATCCTATTACTCAAGTATGAAGTAAGAAGATCCAGAGAGGAGCCCCGGACTCCGTAGTAGTGCAGCTTCCTGATCAATGTATCATGGAGAACGCAATCGAAAGCCTTAAACAAATCACAAAAAATGCCCAACGCATCGCATTTATCTTCCCATGCATTATAAATGTGTCCCAAAAGTTCAACACCAGCATCAGTTGTTGAACGACCCTTTGTGAAACCAAACTGTTTAATATGTAATAATTTGTGTTTATTAAAATATCTTTGAATTTGATCTAAAATAATTTTCTCAAAAATTTTACTAAAAGTAGATAGCACTGATATAGGTCTCTATTTAGTAGGGTCTGATGTACTACCCGATTTAAACAATGGTATAATTTTACTATATTTCATTAGATCAGGATCACCACAATCTATACAATTATTAAAAATTACTGCTAAAGTAGGTGCTACAATGTTTATAATAGACATAGCAACGACAACAGAATTACCCCGTAGATCTGCAGTCTTTTTAACATTTAAAGTATTAAAAGTTTTAATTACATCATTACAAGTGACATATTAGAAATTAAATTGGGATTCACAAACTGGAACGTTTTCTTTAAGTAATATTTCTGCAGCAGTTGGTGATGAATTTAGAGATTTTGTAGTCGATACGGGAATCTCTGCAAAGAAATTTTCAAATGCCGCGGCGAATTGCGAATCTTATTTAATGATACTGTCATCAATAGCAAGGCTGTAATCACTGATTCGGTTGCAAGACATTCCCGTTTCGCTATTAATAATATCCCAAGTCATTTTAATTACATTACTACTATTTTTAATTTTTGAACTTAAGTAGCGAGATTTCGCCAAATGACATAGTTTTTTAAATAATTTAGAATAATTCTTAAGATATAAATTAAATTCTACAGTGTTAATATAAGTCCGTTCTTCATACAGCTCATACAGCCGATTTCTACTTTTATTACTACCAATGGTGGCCTAGTCACTGAAGGAAGTATTGCTATTTACCGAAATCGTCTTAGGAATAAAAGTAGTATCAAATTGCGTACAATACATTTTGAAAAAATCATTATAACGTTGATTAGGGTCATCATTAGTTGACAAAAGTGGGATTTTATTTGAGAGTTTAGTTTTAAATGTTTCCAAGCGACCTTTACGATTTTGGGTAACAGTGATATCTTTTTTTCGTTTATATTTGTTTATATTTGGTATAGTGATCAATTATAGTCCACTATGATCAGAGTCTAATAATTTTTTTGTGGGTAGGTAAAATATCTACATAAATATTATCTAGGCAAGATGTCGTAGTGGGGGTTATTCTAGTAGGCTTCATGGAGACAGGTGCCTTCTTTTTTATGGGGTGGGAAATCATCCAATGAGTTCGCCCGCTCTAGGGTGGAGCGGAAGGGCGTGTCAGACTCTTACTGACTAAAACCCACCCCTGTTCCTCCCTGCACTGAATGCACAGGGGCGAGGTAACTCTTTCGAATTTATCCTCAACCCCTAGGCAATGGAGACAGATGCCTCCGACTACGCTTTGGTGGCGACTTTGTCTCAAGAAAGGAGACCAGTTGCTTTTTTTTTACGAACACAAACTTTTTCAAATAGCGAAAAGAACCAGCCCGCTACAGAAACGTATGCCGCTGCCATCGTCGAAAGCTTGAGAAAATGGAGATCATTCTCGATAATTCGTAATTTCTAATTGATCAAAGATCCATTGCATTTATGTATAATAAAAAAACAAAGACATTTTAAAATTAAAAATGACAAGATACAGCGATGGAGACTAGAACTATCCAACTTTAATTTCGCCATCATATATCGCCCAGGAAAGGAGAACGTTGTAGCAGATACTCTATCTCGAGTTACGAACGGGTATGGGATAAATTATTTTACACCGATTGATTAATGCAACTGAATTTGTAGAGCTTTCACCCGAGCAGGAGCAGACTGACGTAAGAGTGCCTGAAGACGTACCACGCAGCTGAAGCTGGCGAGTTCTTCGAGCGCACACGAGCGGGAAGGCCTGCGTCGCTGCACCAAAGAACGCCGAAGAATTGTAAACAAAAAATAATTTTCGGTAGGTACCGTACTTAGAAACATCATAATTATAAAGTAATTTACTATATGGTATGAACTTGTAGATAATTGAGCATTAATTAATAATCAACTAAAATCGCGAAATTCGTTTTTCACCCAACTTTACAACTGCGTACCTATCTATATCACGGAAACAAATGCCGAGAACTGGACCAGTTTTGCATGGACGCCCATAATTTGTCTGTACCGACTGTGTAACAATGCTCAAATTATAAAGATATCATATTGTATACTGTAGTAGCAATAAACATTCATTACACCAGCGTTTTCTTTTTCTTACAACTTTGTCTTACACTTGGCATTTTAGGACAACTCTGATAAGAATCAGTGACTTTCATATTGAAGTGTTTCTAATACAGAATTGAAGTTCCAGATATTGTTACTCAAATTTGGATGATTTATGTAGGTAAGTACCTATTTTAGCAAAATAAAAGATAAAATGAGTTTGTGAAAATATTTAATCAACATCATCTTTCTTAGAAATACATTCGTTATAAACAAGGTTATGTAAAACTCCACCAGATTGTAGACCGTGAACAACTTCAGTTGTCATCCTCAAAGAGCATTTGAAGCAATTCTCTCTTGTTACACTGAGAGCCCTCCAACCTCTGCACTCCCTTCCAATGGATGAGTGTGGGGAGGGCCATGAGCTTCAAGCGGGGGTCTGTCCGGAATGGGCAAGCGTTGTCCCTCCACCTGCAAGCGGTCACAGGAGTAGGTACAGTTACAAGGAAGTGTAACAAAATTACGTAAAACACACGAGGTAACAGAGCTTGTGTTATTACCAGCCCCTTTTACAATAAGTTTTTTTTTCTAAATATTAGGAGAAAGTGACAGATTTTCTTAGTTATTTGAAAGGTAAACAAATTGCTGATAGCACACCCACATTGTCTTTCATAAAGGTGGTGGTCCAGTATGAGGAGTAAAACATACAATTGAAAGTGCTTTTTCTGTTCTAATTTTAATTTTACATTTATGCCTAGCATTTGTGTAACCTAGATAACTTACGTTTTTATGTCACCAACATCAACATAAGCAAATATAACATTCTTATTTAATTCATTCAGGTATGACTTCACCACCGGGTCAGCTGCAAACAAAGACTACAATTCTAAGCTGCAAACAAAGATTGTTAAAGATCGTAATATTTTAATTATAAATATTTTATTAAATAATACTCTATTAATTGTTTTTTATTCCATGATTTCCCTCTGTTTGCCTAACCCGAAACACTACAATAATAATATATAGGGTACCCTCAGGAGGTAACCGAGATAGGAAAAATTTCTGGATCAAAAGTTGTCTATGACATGCAATAATACCGTGGCTTTATTTCAGTGACAGAATTTTCGTATTGGGATAACTTTTAGTTAGAGTTATCTTTTCACAAATATATCAAATTAAAAAATACCCAATGTGCAGTATATACACCAACTTTGGCCATTATCTTTTTTTTTACCAATGAAAAAAAAATAAACATTAGGGCCTTTGGGTGGTAGCTTATCAATGAACTCGGTAAATTGATCATAATTTTGAAGATCTACTAATTTAGTGCTCATTTAAAATAAAATTATTTGACAAAAAGATGACAGAAATCAAATATGTCAATAGATAAAAATGATAACTTATTTTTGGTGTAGGTATAAAAAAAATGATAATACGACCTCCTTCTTGCTTTATTTTTAGTGTGTACATTAGTAAACAAGAAACGATTCGTGTCATTTTTCGTTGCAGCGGTGAAGCAATTACTTATTACTTTTAATCTAATCCCTTATAAGCCCACCCCCTTACAACCCGGGTTGTCATCGGGCTTCTTCAACAACCCGGGTTTGTCCGCGGATCTTAAGAGGTTAACGTTTGCTTGGAAAAAAAAAATTAACCTCTTAGGATCCGAAACTCAACTGTGTTTGAAAACAAAAAAAAAATTAAATAAGTGAAAAAAAAAGCGTGAATCGGCTGACAACCCGGGTTTTTCCGCGGATCCTAAGCGGTTAACTAATTTCGTAGGTATGAGTTTAGTTCGTACCGACCTTCAACACAATCGGGATACCAACTTTCCCCAGACGGCAATTTTGAACCACTGCTGAAGCTTGCCAGCACTGGGAGACTATTTGGATCTAAAGCTTGAATATAATTCACAAACTCTTCATATCCGTGCAATTCAATTGTAGTCACCACCATTTTCAATATGTATCTACAAACACAATGAAGTCCGATATGGAGGAACAATTATTGACTAATGCACAAGTGAGTAAAATACCGAATGTCCGTGATATTGTTTTGATATTACATACATTACATATCTGTATCAGCGTAGAACAGATACAGATATAAGTGGAAATGGGCCGGACACTTGTCACGGTATACCGATAACAGATGGACGAAACGGAGTACATTTTGGAGTGGACCATCCTCTGGTAAAAGAAAAGTAGGAAGACCAAATAAACGGTGGGCTGATGACATTGCAAAGAATGCAGGAAAAGACTGGATGACCAAAGGTAAAAACAAGGAATTATGGAAGCAGTTGGAGGAGGCCTTTACTCAAAGCGAGATTCATACCGATGCAAATATATTATATAACTAACTGTACTAACAAAAACTAGTTTAAGTGAACATACTAATACTACTAACACCATTTGAAATGTTAAAATAAGGTATGAAAATAAACAAGGCTTTATTATTATTGTTTCGTTTATTCTTTTTGTTATTATTATTATATTTATTTAATTTACATGTTCAAATATTTAGGTACTTACATCTAGAAACATAAATAAATACAAAAACATTTAAAAATATAAAAAGTAGTAGCCCACCGGTATCGGGAATAGGGTCCAAGCTACCGGTGGTCAGGGCTCCTGAGAAAGGAATCTCCTAACAATACGAGCCGTGTCCAGAAGTACTGCTTTCTGGATCAAGCTGTCACGGTACGGAGGGCGATGTCACGTTGCAGAGGACCGGAGTGGTGGTGTGACACGTAGAGGAGGTCGTAGGGTAGGAGGACCGTAGATGAGGAGTTCAATAAATAATAACACGACGAGTTAACACATTTACAACAGTGGGCTTTAATATAATATTAAGAACACAAACACTGTGACTAGTAATTAAATTGTATTAATGCAAAATTCTAGGAAACTGGTAACTGACACTTGAAGAGTCAAAAAATAACAATGAGGAGCTTCTACTAGCTCGGCTGCAGAATTAGAACTGATTTTTTAATATTAAAACAGAGACATGACAGAGAAAACTAAGTAATTTTTGAATTTGAAATTAAAAAAGGTAGCAAAGAACGTAATTTTGGAATAGAGGTCAAAAAATAAACAAGGCTTTAACACTGCCTTGTTACAATACCCGGCTGCCCCGGAAAGAAAAATCGAGCAGCAGAGGTAAGCGATTTTTCGTTGACATTAAATTAATATAAAAAAAATATATATCTTAAATAGGATGGTTATGAGTGAGGTGAAAATTTAGAAGGCGAGGGTGTTATATACAACGAGTATTTACAAAAGGAACAATCTACCACATCCATATGACCTTCCATAATACCTTCCATACTTCGTTCATTCATAGCTGTTATGTTCGCATATAGGTAAGTGCAGAACATAACGCAAAATCAAAAAGAGTTTATCCTATTATTAGGCATAACTCATTAGATTGCCCTTCAATAGTGTAGGCTTATTTTATCAGTCACCAACCGCTGATGTTAAATTATATGATGATAAGAAGATATGATACAATATTTAATTACCTGCTGTAACAAGTAGTAAATAAGGCGAAGAAGCCTTCGTGCTATGCACGTTAAGTAACTATTAAGGGAATAACCTTAATATAATATACCTATGGTATATATTTAACGGACCTAAGGCTTATTTAAAGAGTAGCTAGCCGCTCTAAATAATGAAGTGGCAAAAATATTACCATAAGTAGTGTGATTATGGCTTATTTAAGGAGTAATCACCCGCTCCGAAATATTCTTGTGGTTTAAAGCCATAGAATAAATTAATGATCAAGGGGAAGACCATGATCGGTAATGATTTAGGCTTATTTAGGGAGTAATCACCCGCTCCATAGAATACTTGAACTAAAAAAACATCGATGTAGCAATCGTGGTGAATGTAATTGAAAGGGGAAAATTATGAATTAATGAATTATAAACCTAATAGGTTTAGAAAAAATAACATAATATCAAAAGAAATAATAATATAAGAGTTCCAATTCTGTATTGTACGGAGGTTGCGTAGAGAAAATTAAAAAGAAAGATTTGTTATTTTGTCAAAAACTGTCTGACATTTGAAATATTTTTCGCAGACAGATTTGAATGAATTAAATAATTATTTAGTTAAATAATCAGTAGTATATTTAAATAAGTACGTATTTTACCCTTATGCATACTATTTAAGGTGCATAGTGAAATATGTGAAAACACCATAGTAATGCATGCCTACGGAGTTCTTCAGAGGTTGAGGAGGAAAGAGGGAAATTAATATGTCGAAGCTATAACTCTTCTATAAGCTTTGTTTTATAATAAATTGGGATTCAAAATGGATTAAAAATTTATTAACGGGTTGCTACGTTTGTAATAACTATGTAATATGATTAAAGAAATTTGAAAGTGAAGTGTTACGTTATTTATTTAAATAGTGATTTGTGTTGTGCGTGTAAAGTAGCCAACTTTGACTATACAGTGACCCCTAGCATGTCGGCAGGATGCCCTAGAAGAGTCACCTTCTAATCAATAGTTGGTATGTAGGATACGCTGTGGATATTCTCCAACAGCACTTCCGTTAGTCAGTACTGGTCACAAACACAAGTGTCTCCGAGGAGTTTAGCACAAGTGAATGCTACCAGCTTATGAGGGTTCAGATGTGAACCTTGGGTAATGTTACTGTCTGTAGGATGGGGTGGTTATGTTTTGTTTTGAGTATTGTAAGTAAGTATTGCACCATGTACTGATTGGATATGTGTGTTGTAAAATAATAATAAAATAGTATGTCGGGTAAAATCTTGATAAGTAGTATGGAAATTGGAACCTGTAAGAAATGTGAATAAATTAAAATGCTTTATTTTTATTGAAATGATGGAATTGATGTAGTCAAAAGGGGCCGTAAATTTTTTTGGGAAGACTAGTTCCTTTTGGAATTTTGAGAAATAAAATAAAAATATCTTAAAACAATAAATCACACAAAACAACACAAAATTATAAAAATTCTTTTAGATGATGGGATGGGCTTCACTCGACAGACGGGGTGAAGACTTATCCAGAACAGCTTCACGACCAGAGCTTATCCTGCTGATGCTGATGGCTCCGGGATGATGAACTGGGTTCACGATGAGGCGGCTGCTGGGCTCTGGTACGGGATGGGCTGGGTTCGATCACGTCGAGGGCGATTGCTGGGCTCTTCGATCACGTTAAGGGCGGCTGCTGGGCTCTGGGATGGGATGGGCTGGGTTCGATCACGTTTCGGGCGCCAGTGTCACGGTACGGAGGGCGATGTCACGTTGCAGAGGACCGGAGTGGTGGTGTGACACGTAGAGGAGGTCGTAGGGTAGGAGGACCGTAGATGAGGAGTTCAATAAATAATAACACGACGAGTTAACACATTTACAACAGTGGGCTTTAATATAATATTAAGAACACAAACACTGTGACTAGTAATTAAATTGTATTAATGCAAAATTCTAGGAAACTGGTAACTGACACTTGAAGAGTCAAAAAATAAAAATGAGGAGCTTCTACTAGCTCGGCTGCAGAATTAGAACTGATTTTTTAATATTAAAACAGAGACATGACAGAGAAAACTAAGTAATTTTTGAATTTGAAATTAAAAAAGGTAGCAAAGAACGTAATTTTGGAATAGAGGTCAAAAAATAAACAAGGCTAACACTGCCTTGTTACAAAGCCCTTCATCCAACTGCCTAACGAGAGCCTCCTGAGATGTTGGTCGAGGCTCTTGGCAATTAAGCCATTGACCGTCACGACTATCGGCACAATGTCTGCTGTATCCACCTCCCACATGTCAACAACCTCGCGAGCCAGATCAAGATACTTTTGTTTTTTTATCTCTCTCAGCCTTCACGAGGTTCTCGTCATGAGGGACAGCTATATCAACAATCATTGTGCGACGCTCATGTTGATCTATCACCACCATGTCAGGCTTATTGGCAACAATAGTCCTATCAGTGATGATACTCGTAGATCGATCCCAATACAACGTGATATTACCATTTTCGAGAACTGGGTCGGGCTCATACCTATAGTACGGTACTTCAAATTCCACAAGATTGTATTTAAGAGCAAGTTGCTGGTGGATAATCCTGGCTACAAGGTTGTGTCTATGCAAATAGTCTCCGTTAGCTAGACGAGAACAACCAGAAATAATGTGTCGGATTGATTCCCCGGGCCGGTGGCATGCCCGACAGATGTCAACCGTACCGTCCTTCACAATATATTACCGGTAGTTATTCGTCATCATAACTTCGGCCATAATCGCACAGACAAAACCTTCGGTTTCCCCGAATAGGTCACCAAAGCGCAGCCGGGATACGAACGCTAAGAGATCTACATCGGGTCCATGTAGGACCCGGTAAAAGCGTCCGTGAAGCTCCTTGCTCTGCCATACTTCCCTGCGATTTTTTCGTTAGTATCCAGTACTTTAAGTTTGCGCCAGTTCTCGTTTGCCAAGGAGAGCGGGGTGAGGCCCTTGTCCACCGCGACCACATCTCGATGCATACCCACGTCGGTTTCTAGGAAATATTCCCTAAGGCTGCATACCTCGCGGTTGTGTAGGGTCTTAGCATTTAAGAAACCACGACCCCCACATTTCCGCGGGATATACAGCCTCATCACCGATGATCGTGGGTGATGCATCCGATTTGCGGTCAGCAGTGTGCGGACCCTCCAATCCAGGGCGTCAAGTTCCGTCTGAGTCCATTTGAGTATGCCGAAAGAGTACATCAATACCGGCATGACCCAACCGTTGAAGGTGCGCACCTTGTTCCCGCCTGATAAAAGACTATTTAGTACTTTATTCAGGCGGCCAAAGAAGCGCTCCCTCAGCGACTGTTTCACGTCAGCAGCATTGATGCCTAACGCTTCCGACATACCCAAATACTTGTAGGTTTCGGTTGAACAGAGGGATCTAAGGTGTATGGAATCCGAGAGTTGAGTTCCCACGGATTCCATAATCTCCCCTCGCTTTACATGCATGACTGCACATTTGTCCACACCAAATTCCATCCTGATGGCGCTACTGAAGGTTTCTGTTACCTTCAGTAGCTTCATCAGTTGCAAATTGTTGGGGGCAAAGAGTTTTAGATCATCCATGTAAAGGAGGTGTGATATGACCTGACCACCTCTTCTCAACCGATAGCCTTGTCCCGAACCCTCCAGAAGTGTACTGAGAGGGTTGGGGGGCCAGACAAAACCACAGTGGACTCAGACTGTCGCCCTGGAATATGCCACGCTCGATCGTTATCGGTTCGCTGCCATGTTCTCCTGTATCTGTCGACATCCTGGATAGTGAAGGACTGTACTCCACTGCCCCATACACGACATCAGGAAGGTGCACAGAGTTGCATTAACTTTGTACAATTCCAGCACCCTCATGAGCCATGTACCTATGTGGCACCGAGTCATAAGCCTTCTTGTCTATCCAACATGTCGACAGATCTCTTCGAGAACGACGAACCTGTTGGCTAATAGCAATATCGATGAGGAGCAGCTCCTTAGTACCACGGGACCCATTCCTACATCTAATCTGGGAGGCTGACATGATACGATTTTTATCAATATGCATGTTAATTTTAGCTCTCAGAATGGATGTAAGAACTTTATAGACCGTCGGTAAACACGTGATCGGTCTATAATTCTTAGGTTCCGCAGTACTACCTGATTTATGGAGCAGGTGGGTTATTCCTGTCGTAAGAAACTGGGGCAGTGATCCTGACTCTAAGGCAGACTGGAACTGAGCTGCCAAGCGAGCGAGCGACCTTTGAAACCATTTGATCCAGAAATTGTGCAGCCCGTCCGGCCCTGGAGATTTCCAGTTAGGTAACGGACGGACTGCACGAGCTACATCATGGGGGCTGATGGTAATTGCCCCCATTTCTGGTATAAGGTCGCACGCACGCTCGACCTCTCGAGTCCAATCACCCTCGGTGTGCCTGACAGGCACCGCCCAGATGCTGTGCCAGAATGAACTCATAGCGTCATCATCCGGTAGATGCTTATCAGACACACCTTGGTCCGGTCGCTCCCAAGCCCTATAAACCCACCTTTCGTTCCGTTTCCGTTTTCGTTCTACTCCTGTCACGCAGTTCGCCATTAACAATAATGTTCGGCATTTGATCATAAAACTACTTATCATTACTAAAAAGATCATACCTGCAAAGTAGATACACCCAGAAATATGTGATTTGCGAGAAAAAGTTTTATCATTTGACGAACCCTTTTTTTTTTTAGAGTGTACAATAAGAAAAATTGTGATTTTACAGACAATGGATTTAATATAGCAATGGGCATTTTACCACAGTACGAAAGCGTGAAACATTTTCTACATGACACGAGAAATAAATCTGCTCAAGTATCAAAGACTATATTCAAAAATTTAAAGTCCAGGTGGTATACAGGTTGTAACAGAAAGGTGTGGTCATATTTTAAGAACAGGTTAGGTTAGTAGGATTATATTTATCATAATAATTATTATTATGATAAATATAATCTTTCTTCTTGTATACATCATTATTATTATATCGAATTATTTCATACTCAATTTGTCGTCGGATTATAGAATTATATAGATAAATAAAGTGGCTGGTCGCTTGAAATCTAGCGATGATCTCAATACAAGATGATACATTTGAAATGCCTTGGCAATAATCTTATCAATATTAAGGTGTACTTTAAAGTCCATTAGGATCCCAGATCACTGATCTGAGTCTCTCAAAGAAGTAGTTCGTTGCAAAGCGAATAATTAAAACTAACAATGTTTTTTTAAATTAATGTACCTACACTTAGCTACACTCAATTTTAGCTTATTTATTTTACAATAGTCAGATAACCTATTGTGGTCATCCTGTAAGAGATAACAATCATCGATCGTTAAAATTTTCCTAAAAATTTTGAGGTCGTCAGCATACAGCAAGAAGTCACTATTTCGAAAGCAGTAGCCGATGTCGTTTATAAAAATCAAAAATAATAAGGGACCAAGAATCGATCCCTGAGGGACCCCGGAGGTAGCAAGAAAGGTGTCAGAATGATATCCATTACTCACAACAGTTTGATTGCGTTTACTGATATAAGACTGAAACCAGCGCAACAAATTGCCTCTAATGCTATTAACAGCAATCTTGTTCAGAAGTATTTCATGGTCAACTCTGTCAAAAGCTTTTTTAAAATCTGTATAAACAGCGTCCGTTTGAGCTCTAACATCCATATTTTTAAACAGATGATTCGTTAATATCATTAAATTAGTAACAGTAGATTTTATTTGACAAAACCGTGTTGTTGAGGAATCGATTGTTGATGAATGAAAGGGTAAATTTTGAGGTGGACAAGTTTTTCGAATAGTTTAGCTAAAGCGCAAAGTAGGGAAATAGGTCTATAATTTTCGACATTTTGCCTAGAGCCACTTTTGTAGACAGGAACTAAATTTGCTTTTTTCCAGACTGAGGGAAATATATCACCCTAAATACATTTGTTAAAAATAATCGTTACGGGCTTAGAAATGGTATCTGAAGTCCATTTTAGAAAGCATGGAGGTATCCCATCAGGTCCTGGGCCTTTAGTAATGTCCAACAGCTGTAACTGTTTGCGAACCAAAGGGTCGCTGAAATGTAAGCTGTGAAGGGAGGTGTGGCTAGAGTTAGATTGATCAGATGTCGGGCACCAGCCGGGTGTTAGACTAGTCGGTTCGTAAACAGATTGAAAATAATCAGAAAAAAGGTTACATATTTTATACGGGTCACTAGAAATATCACCTATGTAAAACATGCGACTTGGGACACCTGTCTTGCCTCAGCGAATAGCTATATATGTCCAAAAGTATTTAGCGTTAATTGGAATACTGTCCTCGACACTTTTCATGAAGTAAGGTAACATTTGTTGCATTCGACTTTGAAACGAGCTCTGTAAGAAGAAAATACCTCGTAGTCGGATAAGTTTTCGTAATTTTTCCACTTACACCAGGCTTTCTTTTTATAATTGAATAACCGAATGAGAGATTTCGAGAACCAAACGGGGAAGTTAGAGTTTTTATGCTTTGATATTATTATAGCGTATGAGTAGTCATACATACAGAAGACATCAACAATTTTTTTTTTTTTGTGGGTTGGGAAATCATCCAATGACTTCTCCCGCTCTGGGTGGCGAGGTAACTCTTTCGAATTTATCCTCAACCCCCGGGCAGGCATCGGCCATGATTGGCCCCGTCCTGTTTGCTGACAACTCTTTGAGGCGCGCATGGAACACTAGGCGCCGTCGACTCTCGGGCCTGGAGCTGATCGGACGGCGAGCTACCCATTACTCGCCGTCCGCAGACCCGGGCAGACATCAACACTTGCTTCAGCAGACTGGCTATCCAAGACCGATTCCCAGTCAATTTCATCAAGATCTTGGTTAATAAGCTGATAGCTGGCCTTACGAAAATTATACCTTTTAGTATGTTGTTTGGGTAATGAGTTCACGTTATATTGAATGAGAGCAAGATAAAAAATGGAGGATGATGATTATCAGCTTGAAGCAGGTCCTGGATGGGTTTGTAAACACTGCAATCATTATTAGAGAGGAGTAGGTCAAGTATGCGCCCATTTGAGTTAGTAAGGTAATTAAATTGCTTCAAATCGTGAACAGTCTGGAAATCTCTTAACCATTGACATATAGAAGACGTGCCCAGGCAATTTAAGGATTCCAGACAAGGACCGATTTTTGTCCACTGAGCCATAGGAATGTTATAATCTCCTAGCAGCAGCAAACCATCCACATTTGTCAAGTTGTAGACCCCAAGCGGTGAATTATTAGGTATGTACGCAGCACTAACGAAACTTAGTGAAGTCTTGTTGCTGCTAGGAATTGCAACAACTATATGTTCATATAGTGCTTTTCAGATGTACTCTGCGTAGGTAGACGAATACAGACAGGGTTGTACTCCCGTAACACAGCAACCAGCACACCACCCCCGTCTGATTTGTCAGTTGCAGATCTATTACGATCGCATCGAAACACAACATAACGATCATCAATAAGTTCACTATTACTAATAGCAGGGATTAACCATGTCTCCATTAAAACTATGATATCGTAACAATTAGAGAGAATATTCATATAAACAGTATTTCGTTTTGTGCGTAGACCTCTACTATTTATATATATTACCTATTCTCCTAATATTATAAATGTGAAAGTTTGTGAGGATGTATGTTTGTCACTCTTAAGGTATGATTCTGAGCAAGGCAGCATTGTTGTGTAAGTGTTATTTTAAATTATTACGGTAATTCGTTTGACTGCTATCGTAAAGGGTTGGATGGATATAAAGTCACCAAGTTAATTACATTTTTCCTCTTCTGAATTTTAGAAATTCATCTTCACGACGGTATCGCTGCGGCGGACGCGTCACTACTGGTCTATCGCGGTGGCTGGCAGCACTGCTGCGCAGCAATACTGCCGCTGCATTGCTGCCAAGCTCGGAATAGAATCTCATATAAAACTATAGAGAATATATGGGGACCAGTAGTGCTGCGGCCGCACTGTTGCGTGCTGCCGCGGATCCACCGTTGTGGGCACGATGGGTATGCCCACAACCCTAATAGACTGGTTGCAAGGTTAACGAACAGGTCCTATTATCAGGCGAAATTGGCAGAAGAGTACTTTTGGAAATCAATTTACATACCTCTATTAGATTCCGTTATTAATGATTTAGGGCAGAGATTAATTGTCTCTGGGGGTACCTACTCGATCTGTTTCACTTGGGTGAGGGACTAGGATATCGATACGAGACAGTGAGAAAAGTGGTCCAGAATTAACAGCTATTCATTAACGATAGTGAATCAACTGTTATAAATTAATACCGACTCTAGCTACCGGTAGCTCATCTAGCCCGCAACCCAAGAGTTGTACCCTCTTGTTTATCTTGTGGAAATCCTCATGGATGACCTCTAATATGGGCTTGGGTGGGGTCTGTCAGACTCTTCCTGACCAAAACTGCACGGTGTTCTGCTGCTACCTTTGGTTGGGGTGTTGGAGCAAGTACGTGCGCATTTCGTCACGCTGCCCCGGCTGGGTGTTGGCCGGCAGAAATTCACGCGGATCTGTCACCCTCAGTGGTTGTATACGGCCGTAATTTCTCTAGAAAGAGGCGTACGTGGAACACGGTGCGCCGGCGTTTCAAGCTTTTAACTATTCAGGCAACAAACTCCTCAAGTTGCCAAGGCCTGCAGGCCTCACCCTAAGTTGGCCGGAGAACGTTCCGTGCCCTCCGGCGCCCGGTGCATCTGCTACGGATTGGAAGGGAGGTTGTATCCTCCCTTTCCGCCGCCTCCTTCGCGACCATCACTTCCTCACAAAAGGGCGTCCCACGCGCTCTCGTTTTCAACAATGGACTGGATCATGTCCGCAAGCGAGAGGAGGTCATGGCGCTGCACTGCCTAAGCTGGGCATTCTTCAACAGTGTGCTGCGACGTGTCGTCGAGGCATGATGGCAACCGGGTACCGGTTCCCGGCCTATGCGGCACAGGTACTTAGCGAAGCACATATGTCTGAACAGTATCTGTGTCAGCCGGAAAGTAAGGGCGCCATGTCGTTTCTCTAGCCACTCCCTCACAACAGCTCTTACCGCCGTTATAGTGACGTGCCCTGCGCTAGGTTGCGCAAGCTACTGCTCCCACTCCACCACTAGGTCTGGCGGAGCTCAGCCCTATACACCTGGACATGACGAGGCATTAGGTGCTCGCCCCACTCCAGCGCGTCCCGGCGCCACCGATATAATGACACTAGTATTTTGGCGTCAAGATCCCAGGTTGGTGATCCGGCCAAGAGACTCGACGCCTGAAAGGGGATCGTACGGTATCTTCTATCACCCTGACGCCCATTTGCTCTCTGGTCTGGTCTTCTCATTATTGCAATATTGCGGGCTGTCAGGTTGACCGCCCATATGAGCACTTACTATGCCCCCCCTCCCTCTCCCACAGATTAGGCAGCAAACGCAAGAGAGCATTCGCGGTGCCCTTCAATAGGGGAGACAACCGCTGAAAATGCGGCCCGAAGTTGCACCGGCTATCGAGGACGAGTCCTAGGTACTTCATCATCGACTCGATACCGATGACCATGATGTTGATCCCGAAGGTGGCACTTTCCGGAGCCCGTGAAAACAAATCGCTTCCGATTTTTGCAATGCCATCTGGAGACCCAACCGCCGGATCCTCCCTGCGACTTGCGCGACCCCAGCTGTCAATGTCGCTAAGACAATATCGCCTGCCAGAGCATCTAGCCCGTGCCGTTTCCAGCGTTTCATCTTTATCAACGCACCGCGCAGGCCCAAAATCGAACCTTGTGAAACACCGCACGACATCTCTCACCGATACCATCCTTTTCGACCCGGGTAGATGACAGATCTGTCCATCAAATAAGCCCCGATAATTGACGGCGGAGGTAGTTTGGCCCCCTACCATACCCCCATTTGTACCGTAACATAAAAAAAAACTTACAAATACTGGAAACTCTCCTGGTCAGCGTAGCTACCGCAGAGAGATAGTTTTCTACACTTCGCTTACAAATCCTGGTTGCGTGCCTCAATGGCACAAGAAAAATTATCCGTGCTAGCTCTCCTCCTAAATATAGACAAAGCTTATCAACATTTCGTGAAAAAAAAAAATGTAAGCTTGAATTTGTAATTTAAGTAAGCACAATAAAATGATTTAATGTAAAATCATTTAATTTGGTATTTTTTTGAAGTAGTAATAATTTCATCAAAATCGGTTTAGTAGTTTAGTCTAAATGTTGTGACACTATGATGTGCAAACCAACACACATTTACTTTTGTAATTTTCGTGAGCGAACAAACTAACATTTAACAGGTTTATTAATAACTAGTGTTCGCCCCACGGCTCTGCTTACGTGGAACTCTACACTGTACAAAATCTTGGTCAGGGCGACAATATTTTGTTAACATCTCTTTTGTAGGAATGCACTAATCGATCGTGAGTGAATTCATACTCCGAATCGCACTTAGCCGATTTTGGGTGGCTGTGACCACAACCTTTTTTGAGGGCTGGATCCGCGCCTGCGTGCTGCCGAGTAGAGGAATAATACTTTTATACATCAGAAAAACATATAGGCTATATCATTTATAATGGGAGAAGTGCCGTACTAATTCCACGCCGGCGAAGCCGCTGGCAGAATCTAGTTATGCAATATACATGCTCAGATAGAAGTTCCAGATATTGTTACACAAATACCAGATCATTGAAAATAAATTATGTGTATTCAAAATATAAGATAAAATGGTTTATGAAAATATTTAATGAATGATAAACACCCATTCTTAAAAATACATGACCTTCTTCAGTCGTCATCCTCAAAGAGCATTTGAAGCAAGTCTCTCTTGGTACACTGAGAGCCCTCCAACCTCTGCACTCCCTTCCAATGAATGAGGGTGGGGAGGACCATGAGCTTCAAGCGGGGTTCTGTCCGGAATGGGCAAGCCTTGTCCCTCCACCTGCAAGTGGTGACAGGGGTACAGTTACAAGGAAGTGTAACATAATTATGTAAAACACAATAACAGAGCTTGTGTTAATACCAGCCCCTTTTACAATACTTACAATATGTTTTTTTTTTTTTTACATATTATGAGAAAGTGACATATGTTCTTAGTTATTTGAAAGGTAAACAAATTGCTGGTCTTTCATAAACGTGGTGGTGGAGAAAACATATACTTCAAAGTGCTTTTCTGGTCTAATATTAATTTTACAGTTATGGCTAACATCTAACAGTAGGTACGTACTACGTTAAACTTACGTTTCTTTGTCACCAACATCAACATAACCAAATATAACAGCCTTATTTATTTCATTCAGGTATGATTTCACCACCGGCTCAGCTGCAAACAAAGATTGTTGGTAAACATCTATTATGAAAATCTGGATTAAAGGTTGTCTATGACATGCAATAATAGTGTGGCTTTATAACAGTGACAGAATTTTCGTATTGGGATAGCTTTTAGAGATAACTTTTCACAAATATGAAATTAAAAACATCACAATGATATCAGATCTAGTATCATACCCAATGAGCAGTATATACACCAACTGTGGCCATCATCTTTTTTTTTACCAGTGAAAAAGAAATAAACATTAGGGCCTTTGGGTGGTAGCTTATCAATGAACTCAGTAAATTGACCATAATTTTGAAGATCTACTAATTTTGTGCTCATTTAATTAGTAGACAAAAAGATGATAGAAATGAAGTAGGTATGTCATATGTCATTGGTGTATAAAAGAGGTCCAGTCCCGTATTATTATTATACTCTTTGGGTCCAAAGGAGATCGGACATTTTTGTATGGGCTCTGGCCCAAGTGGCGTCGGAGCATGACGCTGATTTTGTTTGAAAGTTCATTTACTAAGCTTACTTTTTTTGTACGGGTGCAAAAAAATCTATCCTGGGAGAAAAAAGTTACAGTGTGTATTAAAATACTCATACGAGTATATCGAGCTATTTTCTACTATTTCAATATGCCTAGCCTTTTCCCAACTACCTTGGGGTCGGCTTCCAGTCTAACCGGATGCAGCGAGATCTCTACAACTCAGTTACTGGGTAATTCGATGCCCCCTTTTTTTTTGGTAAGACTGGTTGTCAGACTTTCGGGCTTCTGACGACCCGACACGATTGTCAAAAATCAACGATTGACAGCCCCGGCAAGCGTAGCTTAACGTGATGGATCGACCCGTGCGGCTGTTATTACTTTTGTTCAATGTAAAATATGTGATCGATCCCAACGCAATCATACAAACATAAGTCTGTAATATTTAGCTAAAAAGTTCCTGCTAACTCGATAGATGGCGTTGGGATCGAATTAGATCGCGCTATGGTTTCGTTACCTGGCAGAGTATATAAGCTTGGGTATAGAAAATAATAAATTTGTCTTGCTCTGAGGTACGGCGTTTTAATCAGTATCACAGGCTCCAAGGAACTTTGTACCGATATTGTACATGGTCCATTCGAGTCGAAGGGCGTTTTTGGAGGAACACAAGTATAAATGTTAGTTACGCTTCTTGATACGAGGTGGCGCTAGTTGTCGGTGAACAAACTTACATGTTGCGGATTATTGTGCTGACTGCTGAGGATAACTTTGAAATATTGGACTTGAAACTAGACTGAGTAATGAAGTGCATATGTGGACAAAAACTGTGAGTACATTCTTAAGTGTTAACTAAAATAGTGCAAAGTTAGGAAATTTAGTCATTCCATGAACTTTGATAAAATACAGTGTGCGGTCAGGGACTTAGAATAGTTTCGAAAAAAGCGACCAGACGTCGAATCTATGCCCGATTTTAAAGCGATTTTACAAGTGTCCAAACACTTAGAAAAATTACTCTTCACTGGACTTAGAACATTCTAACTTGTTAACACTTAGAAAAAAACTGTTGTGTTGAATACATACAACATGGAAAAGGAATTGAGAAGGTTGAAGGACGTCAAAGGACAGATTGAGAAGGGCTTGATTAACTTCATAAAGTCCCCAAAAGATCGGATAAATTACAATTATGTGGATACACGCCTAGAGATGTTGGAGACCCAATACAGGAATTTTACAGCAAAATACGAAGGAATAGTAGGCGAATGTGAGGGTGAAGAATTGTATGAATACTTTGAGGAAGATGTTTATGAAAAGGTTTATGAAACATATGTAATGTATAAGGTTGAATTAAAAAATGCTCTGTCTCAATTACAAGTTAATAGTTCGAATAAAGAAGTTTGTGATGGTTCATCTGACACGGTGGGAAGATTGCCAAAAATAGTTTTACCTACTTTCAGTGGAAAATATACAGAGTGGTCGTCATTCCGAGATTTGTTCATATCATTAGTCCACAATAATAAAAAACTTGATGACGTACAACGTCTCCACTATTTAAAAACTCAGCTGTCAGGTGAAGCAGAGCAGCTTATAAGACATGTTCCTATAACTGATGTCAACTATAAAAAATGTTGGGAAATGTTAGAACATAGGTTCAATAATAAGAAATTTATGTCAACATGTATATTAAACCGACTTTTTGGCCAACGTAATATTGGATTCGAATCATCGAAGGCACTTAAAGATTTGCTTGATGTTACAAGTGATTGTTTGCACGAACTTGCCAATATTGGGATTGATATTAGTTCGTGGGACGTTATTGTCGTTTATGTTGTAAGTTTGAAGTTGGACGTAGAATCTAGGAAGCAGTGGGAACTGCATGTTAGTAAATCATCCGACGATCTACCCTCTTTTAAACAGTTTTGCAAGTTTTTGGAGACGCGTTTTCGAGCCCTAGAATGCGTTGAACCTAAACATAAAACTAAGGTTGATACTAGTTCTACATCTCACGCTAAAGTAATGCATGGTGCTATTAATGTTTCATGTCCACATTGTTCTGAGAGTCACAAGCTCAGCAATTGTAAGAAGTTTTGTCAACTAGATATTGACGAACGTCGTGCCATTTCACAATCTTTGGGTGTCTGTTATAATTGTTTGGGTAGTCACCACACTTCCAAATTTTGCCGAGTTCTTTCAAAATGCCGTATATGTCAGCGGAAGCACCATTCGTTGTTGCATCCTAAGAACCCTAGTGGAGCCAGTGGGGCTACTACGCCAGTGGTGCCTGCAACCCCACATGAACGTACTTCAGAGCCGGTACATGATGTCAGTGCAAATATAGCAACTCATTTTGTGAATGGACAAGCAGAGAGCCAAGTCTTGTTAGCCACGGCTTTAGTAAAGGCCGAATCACAAAATGGGTCCTCTCAAAATTTGAGAGCTTTGTTGGATCAAGGATCACAAGCATCCTTTATAACTGAGGCAGCAGTGCAATTGCTTCGTTTAAAGAAAGTAGTCTCGAAGACTACCATTGCAGGTATAGGAGGTGGTCATGGCGATATCGTCTCTAGACATGTGGTTAAGATTAATATACAATCGTTGCATGATCCTTCTTTTACCCTAAAGGTAACTGCGCATGTATTAAGCTCACTGACCTCAGTTATGCCAGATACAAACGTTGAACTCGAGAATTGGCCAGAAATTCACAGTATACGTCTTGCCGACCCAAAGTTCAATTGCCCTAATAAAATTGACATTTTGTTAGGAGCTGAAATATATTGCCGTATTATAAAGGAAGGTCTGATCAAGAGTCCCACGGGCTCTCCTGTCGCACAAGACACGCATTTAGGTTGGATTGTGTCAGGCCATGTTAGTAAAGTGGATAGGTCTCTGGATTCCCATAATACTGTGATAGCGATGTACACTCAAATTGAAGAGAATGAAATGTTAAAACGTTTATGGGAACTAGATTCTGAGCCTACTTTAACGAAAAGGCTTCTCACGCCTGAAGAACAGGCTTGCGAGCAGTTTTACTCAAATACGACGAAAAGAGATGAAGACGGGCGTTATGTCGTAAAATTACCTTTTCGTTCAGAAGATCCACCTTGTAAATACGGTCATTCAAAAAATATAGCTGTAAAAAGATTGCTAGGTTTAGAAAGGAAGTTGGCTAAGGATCATGAATTAAAACAACAGTATACTGATGTGATAAAGGAGTATTTATTGCTGGGCCATTTGGAGAAAATAGTCGACGAGTCTGAAACAAATAAAAGTGATGCGGTTTATTTGCCCCATCACGCAGTGGTTAGACTAGATAAACTGACCACCAAGGTAAGAGTGGTTTATGACGCATCATGTAAGGGAACAATGAATGTTTCCTTAAATGACACCTTAATGGTGGGACCCACTCTCCAGGCAGATTTGAGACATATTGTCATGAGATGGCGACAACATCCGATCTGTCTGGCAGCAGATATAGTAAAAATGTATCGCCAAATCAAGGTAGCGCGGTCGGATGTGGATTTCCAAAGAATTGTCTGGAGAGAGGATCCTAACAAAGAGATAGAGGACTTCCGACTTCTGACTGTCACCTTTGGCACGTCATGCGCCCCTTACTTGGCTGTTAAATCATTGCATCAAGTTGCATGCGATGAAGGTAATATGTATCCATTGGCAGCTGAAAGGGTGAAGTCAGACTTCTATATGGATGATCTGATGACTGGCTGCCAATCTGAAACAGAAGTAGAAGGAATTTATAGTGAAATGAACAGTTTATTAGAGAAAGGAGGATTTCAATTGCAAAAATGGACAAGCAACAGGATACACTTATTGGAAACCTTAACGGAAAGTTCTGGGAGAGATTTGGAAATTAAACCTGATAAGGTTACTAAGATTTTGGGACTTACCTGGAACCGGAACTCCGACGAATTCGATTATTCTGTGAAGATGTCACCTCCTGCTGCAACTGAAACAAAAAGAACGGTCATATCAGAAATATCAAAGCTTTATGATCCGTTAGGGTGGATAGCGCCGTGCATTATAACTTCGAAGGTCTTCATACAAAAGCTATGGATTAGTGGTATGGGCTGGGATGATGAACTGCCACCAGATCTCTTACAAGAGTGGAAATATTACAGATCAGAATTAGAAACACTGGTGAATTTTCACGTTCCCAGATGGATAGGCAAATGGAAACGAGGACCAGGTTGGTTAAGAAATGATCATATAGAATATACTAGACCTAGCGCAATACGCACTAATGAGGAAAAGAAATCCGTTAAAGTTCACACAGCCAACCTCGTGTCTGAGTTTGATGCCATTTTGGGATCTAAGTATTCATCACTTACACGTTTAGTAAGGGTTGTTGCGTACTGTAAAAGGTGTTTGCGGTCAACAAGAATTCGTAAGGTAAACATTAAACTTACAGCATATTTGTCAGCTTCAGAAACTCGTGAAGCCTTGGATGTATGTATCAGGCAAAGCCAGCAGCAACGGTTCCATGCAGAATTTATAGCTCTGAAAAATAAAGTACCATTAGACAAAACGAGTTCATTATATAAATTAAATGTGTTTATCGATGAATGTGAGATATTGCGCGTTGGAGGAAGACTGCGCTATTCTCAACTACTTGATGATACAAAGCACCCAGTTGTTATTCCTCATGATTCTAGTTTGGCCAAGTTAATTGTAGCCGACGCTCATGAAAGGACTTTTCATGGAGGACAGCAATTGGTACTCAATTTTATACGCACCAAGTACTGGATCAGTCGGGTAAAAAATATTGTACGAGCTCATATACGTCGTTGTGTTCCCTGTACTCGATATGCTGCGACTACAAAACAACAGCTGATGGGAGAGCTTCCGGCTTTCAGAGTGACCCCGAGTAAACCGTTTCTTAACGCCGGTGTCGATTATGCGGGTCCCATTAATATGAGGGTCTCTAAGGGTCGTGGACAAAGGTCGTATAAGGGATACATCTGTCTATTTGTGTGTATGGCCACACGCGCAGTACACATTGAGGCTGTTTCGGATTTAACAACTGAGGGATTCCTAGCAGCGTTCAAACGGTTCGTTTCCAGGCGTGGTCATTGTCGTCATATTTGGAGCGATAATGGCACAAATTTTGTGGGCGCTGCCAAGGAGTTAAAGATCCTTTTCAAACAAGAGAATTCAATGTTTAGCAACATTGCAGCTGCTCTTGCAAACTCTCAAACCGAATGGCACTTTATTCCTCCCCACGCTCCAAATTTTGGTGGATTGTGGGAAGCAGGGGTAAAAAGTGCAAAACATCATCTGAGGCGCGTCGTCGGGGACTCCACTTTGACGTTTGAAGAGCTGTCCACAGTTCTTTATTAAATTGAGGCATGCCTAAATTCTAGGCCCTTATCGCAGGGTAGTAACGATCTAGAAGATTCGGCACCTTTAACCCCTGGCCATTTTTTAGTGGGTCACCCATTGGTAGTACCACCCGACTACAGTTATGAGTATGCCACAGTTAGTACTTTACGCAGATGGCAATTGGTGCAACGTATGGTGCAGCACTTCAGGCGTAGATGGAAACAGGAATATTTAACACAATTCTTCCAAAGACATAAATGGAATGTTCGTAATCCTGAATATAAAATAGGTGATGTAGTGTTAATAAGAGAAGATAACTTACCTCCAGCAAAATGGTTATATAGTAGAATTATACAGCTGCATCCGGGTAAAGATAGCTTGACGCGTGTTGTCACTGTTCGTTGTAAGGGCACTACGATTAAACGTCCAATTTCAAAATTGTGCTTCCTTCCTGTTACTGAGTAAGTCGCATGTGGTTGAAATTTTAAGCATTTATCTTGTGCCAAGACTTGTTTGTTTTAGTATGTTTCTTATGTTGCACTATTGTGTTAATACCGTATCATAATTATTTGTGTTTCATTAAACTTATGTACTTATGTTTTGATAGAGTTCAAGCGAGCTCAATAATTCTTTGAAAATGTTATACGTTTAAGTTGTTATTCTACCTTGTCAAGTAGTTAAGTTATTTGTGCTTGTCATGTTTTGAGCGGAACTATATTTATCCACCAATATGGTGTGTATATGCTTTCCTATGTCATGAAGCCGTCCACTACTTAGTGTTTGTAAATATCATACAGTCCATTGTTCTTGTAGTTGCTGAGTTTGTTCATGGTGGGCGGTACTAAAAGGAACAATTCCTTTTGGTGGGCGGAATGTTCAATGTAAAATATGTGATCGATCCCAACGCAATCATACAAACATAAGTCTGTAATATTTAGCTAAAAAGTTCCTGCTAACTCGATAGATGGCGTTGGGATCGAATTAGATCGCGCTATGGTTTCGTTACCTGGCAGAGTATATAAGCTTGGGTATAGAAAATAATAAATTTGTCTTGCTCTGAGGTACGGCGTTTTAATCAGTATCACAGGCTCCAAGGAACTTTGTACCGATATTGTACAACTTTAGCCATGAGCTCCTCTTATAATGTATATTAAACTCATATATTTTCAACTATTTATTAATTAAATCCATTTATTTTAATCCTTTTAAGTTTGATGTTGCCGAACATCTATGAAGACCTAGATGCGTGGTATTAGAAAGCGAGTAAATATGCAACGCGGGCGCAGCTCAGTGGTCCGTTCCCCTTCCTTCTGCTCAATAAATCGGCTCAATCAGGACCCACTAGATATGAGTCGTACCTTCAAAATCGAGTACCTATGTACGTCCAACTTTAGGCAACAGCGCCAAAAACCAGCGTTCGAGATACTTTGAAGTATTTTCTTTCTGCATCGAAAATTGATCCTTAAAGTCATGACGATAAGGAGTACAATCGCGTATGCAGGATACTTCTAACTTCTAAGTCTTGTTGGAAGAAAAATACTTGCATAGAACATTGATCCGTAACTATAAATAAAGCGCACAATTGTGTTTACAAAGAAATACTTCCAAACCTAAAAAGTAAAAATACCAACGTACTTTGAAGTACATAGGTATTTTTACTCTAGCCTTTAAGCCTTGTTGGAAGAAAGAACACTTGCTTAAAACATTGATCGTTAAATCGTCGAGGAAGTCGGCTAAAGAAATACTTCTAATCAAACCTTTTAAGAAAAATACTTAAATAGGTACTTGCGTAGAACATTGCAATATCTCCAACTTTTGGGTGATACACCAATCGATCTATCGACGTTGATCGATTGATGTAATAGCTTTGGCTGATCGACGGATCAACGTTGATCGATTAATGTAAAAGCTTTGACTGATCGACGGATCAACGTTGATCGATTAATGTAATAGCTTTGGCTGATTGACGGATCGACGTTGATCGATTAATGTAATAGCTTTGGCTGATCGACGGATCGACGTCGATCGATTGATGTAATAGCTTTGGTTGATCGACGGATCGACGTTGATCGATTGATGTAATAGCTTTGGCTGATCGACGGTTCGACGTTGATCGATTGATGTAATAGCTTTGGCTGATCGACGGATCGACGTTGATCGATTGATGTAATAGTTTTGGCTGATAGACGGATACCGGTAGATAAAATATCGATCGGTCAACGTCGACTTATCCGTTCTACCATCGATCGACGCTTGATCGATTGGTGTACATAGTAGAAGTATTGATCGACGTCGACTAATCCATTCTACCATCGATCGACGATCGATCTGTTAGTGTAATAGTAACCATCGATTGACGTCGACTAATCCATTCTACCATCGATCGATGACATTGATCGACGATTGGTCGATTGGTGTAATAGTAACTGTCGATCAACGTCGACTAATCCATTCCACCATCGATCGTCGATTGATCGATTGGTGTAAAAGTAACTATCGATCGACGACGACTAATCCATTGTACCATCGATCGATGGCATCTATCGACTATTGATCGATTGGTGTAATAGTTACTATCGATTGAGGAGGACTAATCCATTCTACCATCGAACGCTGGCATAGATCGACAATTGATCGATTGGTGTAATAACACCCTAATATAAATAAACGGAGCAAGCAGCCAGCCGAGTAAAATACTTTGAATTCTCAAGTCTTGTTGAAAGGAAAATACTTGCATAGTCTATTGATCCGTAACTTAACAAAAATAAGGAGCAGAATCGCGTGTACAAATAAAAATCTTCAAACCTTTAAAATAATAATTCTTGCATAGAACATTGATCCGTAACTAAATATAATAAAAAGCAGAATTGCGGCGAGAGTCGACGGAGCGAGTAGAAGCGTAAAATACTTTGTAGGTATTGCGAGTATTTCTGTTCGGCATTTGCTCGGCGTACTTGCAAGTAAATACCTAATGTAAAGACCTAGTCGCCTAAGTATACGCACCTAGAGTTTTTGGCGGGCTTTTTTCGAGTGCAATTCTGTGGCTGTTCTAATTATTTGCAAATCGACGTTTTTTTATCTATTAATTATTCGTCCACTGTCAAAATCGGACAGTTCAGGTAAAACAGGCCAAAGTCGCCAGAAAGAAATCAAACACATTAATTAAAAACAGCCGGTAAACAGTGGACAAAAAAACGTCGATTTGCGAATAATTAGAACAGCCACAGAATTTCACTCGAAAAAAGCCCGCCAAAACGCGATTTTTGGATTTTTTGATTTGGAGTTTTTTTTGTTAAGTTACGGATCAATAGACTATGCAAGTATTTTCCTTTCAACAAGACTTGAGAATTCAAAGTATTTTACTCGGCTGGCTGCTTGCTCCTTTTTTTTATATTAGGGTGTTATTACACCCATCGATCAATTGTCGATATATGCCAGCGTTCGATGGTAGAATGGATTATTCCTCCTCGATCGATAGTAACTATTACACCAATCGATCAATAGTCGATCGATGATATCGATCAATGGTGGAATGGATTAGTTGACGTCGATCGATAGTTACTATTACACCAATCGACCAATCGTCGATCGATGTCATCGATCGATGGTAGAATGGATTAGTCGACGTCGATCGATGGTTACTATTACACCAACAGATCGATCGTCGATCGATGGTAGAATGGATTAGTTGACGTCGATCAATAGTTTCTACTATGTACACCAATCGATCGAGCGTCGATCGATGGTAAACGGATAAGTCGACGTCGACCGATCGATATTTTATGGAGCGGTATCCGTCTATCAGCCAAAGCTATTACGTCAATCGATCAACGTCGATCCGTCGATCAGCCAAAGCTATTACATCAATCGATCAACGTCGATCCATCGATCAACCAAAGCTATTACATCAATCGATCGACGCCGATCCGTCGATCAGCCAAAGCTATTACATTAATCGATCAACGTCGATCCGTCAATCAGCCAAAGCTATTACATTAATCGATCAACGTCGATCCGTCGATCAGCCAAAGCTATTACATTAATCGATCAACGTCGATCCGTCGATCAGCCAAAGCTATTACATCAATCGATCAACGTCGATAGATCGATTGGTGTATCACCCATAAGTTGCAGATATTGCAATGTTCTACGCAAGTACCTATTTAAGTATTTTTCTTAAAAGGTTTGGTTAGAAGTATTTCTTTAGCCGACTTCCTCGACGATTTAACTATCAATTCATATTCATTTAACTAATCATTTCTTTTAAGCAAGTGTTCTTTCTTCCAACAAGGCTTAAAGGCTAGAGTAAAAATACCTATGTACTTCAAAGTACGTTGGTATTTTTACTTTTTAGGTTTGGAAGTATTTCTTTGTAAACACAATTGTGCGCTTTATTTATATTTACGGATCAATGTTCTATGCAAGTATTTTTCTTCCAACAAGACTTAGAAGTTAGAAGTATCCTGCATACGCGATTGTACTCCTTATCATTATAAGAGGAGCTCATGGCTAAAGTAATAACAGCCGCACGGGTCGATCCATCACGTTAAGCTACGCTTGCCGGGGCTGTCAATCGTTGATTTTTGACAATCGTGTCGGGTCGTCAGAAGCCCGAAAGTCTGACAACCAGTCTTACCAAAAAAAAGGGGGTATCGAATTACCCAGTAACTGAGTTGTAGAGATCTCGCTGCATCCGGTTAGACTGGCAGCCGACCCCAAGGTAGTTGGGAAAAGGCTAGGCATATTGAAATAGTAGTAAATAGCTCGATATATGAGTATTTTAATATACACTGTAACTTTTTTCTCCCAGGATAGATTTTTTTAGTAAATGAACTTTCAAACAAAATTAGCGTCATGCTCCGACGCCACTTGGGCCACACCCGCCCGTTCTCCTTTTGATAATTTGACTTCCTTCTAAGCAAGTAATGAAGGGACATTGGTACTTTCTGACCCACATTTCGAAAAGTCGCGGACACGTACTACGTACAGAAAGGGATAGGTACTTTGTATGGGAAGTCCAATTTTTTTTTTGCGAATTTTGTATTTTTTTTTAAAGAGAGTTCAATTCCATGGGTAGAACCGTTTCTTAAAATATGACCACACCTTTCCGTTACACCTTGTATTTAGGGTGACTGGTAATTAGTGACCGATACTTAAACACGTGATTCTACTCATGATTACAAACAACTTGCCCAAAGAAACTTTTTTTTGTTTTATACGTATTCAATATTTTCACAATAACAGTTTGAAATTCGCGCGCGCGCGAGCAGTGACCGTAAAATCTTTCGTATCCAAAGTAGTCGGCAAAAGTACCAAAAACGGCCGTTTTTGAAAGTTTTGCTTACTACTTTGGATACGAAACACTTTGAGTCCTGTTTTAACACCGTAAAAATACCTTATCCTTTTTGTAACAAACGCAACATATTCTTTAATCTTTATTTTCTACGCTTTGCTACGCTATCCAGGATGTCGACCAATCCAGGGGAGTGATGAGCCTATATGGATTCAACGGGGAATATTTCAGAGTGACAGTTTGAGTCCACTTTGGTTCTGCTTAGCCCTGAATCCTCTAAGCACATTGCTGGAGGATTCAGGTCTGGGCTATCGATTGAGAAGAGGTGGTCAGGCCATATCTCACCTTCTTTACATGGATGATCTGAAACTCTTTGCCCCCAACAATTTGCGACTGATGGAGTTACTGAAGGTAACTGAAACTTTCAGTAGCGCCATCAGGATGGAATTTGGTTTGGAAAAAAGTGCAGTCATGCATGTAAAGCGAGGAGGGATTATGGAATCCGAAGGGATTCAACTCTCGGATTCCATAAACCTTAGATCCCTCTCCTCGACCGGAACATACAAATATTTGGGTATGTCGGAAGCGTTAGGCATTAACGTTACTGACATGAAGCAATCGCTGAAGGAGCGCTTCTTTGGCCGCTTGAAAAAGCTATTTAATTGCCTTTTGTCAGGCGGAAATAAGGTGCGCGCCTTCAACGGTTGGGTCATGCCGGTTTTGATGTACTCTTTCGGCATACTCAAATGGACTCAGACCGAGCTAGACGCCCTGGATAGGAGGGTCCGTACGCTGATGACCGCAAACCGGTTGCATCACCCACGATCATCGGTGATGAGACTGTACATCCCGCGGAAATGTGGAGGTCGAGGTTTTTTAAATGCGAAGAATCTCCACAACCGCGAGGTATACAGCCTCAGAGAATATTTTCTTGTAACCGACGTGGGTATGCACCGCGATGTGGTCGCAGTGGACAAGGGACTCATCCCGTTGTCCATGGCTAAAGAGAACTGGCGCAAACCTGTAATACTCACTACTGATGACCGCAAGGAGGTATGGAAAGGCAAGGAGCTTCACGGGCGCTTCTATCGGGCCCTTCATGGGCCTGATGTAGATTTCTTGGCGTCCGTGGCCTGGCTACGTTTCAGTGACCTCTTCGGGGAAACTGAAGGCTTTGTCTGTGCGATTATGGACGAAGTTATCTTGACGAATAACTACCGGAAGCATATCATGAAGGACGGGACGGTTGACGTGTGTCGGGCATGCCATGATGCCACCGTCCGGGTGAGTCCATCAGATATATGATCTCTGGTTGTTGTAGTCTTGCTAACAGCGAGTATTTGCACAGGCATAACCAAGTGGCCAGGATTATTCATCAGCTGCTTGCTTTAAAATACAAACTTGTGGATTCTGAGGTGCCGTAGTACAAGTATGTTCCCGACCCAGTTCTCGAAAATGACCATGTAACGTTGTACTGGGATCGGTCTATCATCACTGACAGGACTATTGTTGCCAATAAGCCGGATATAGTGGTGATAGACCGATTAGCGCGCCGCACAATGATTATCGATGTCACCATCCCAAATGACGAGAACCTCGTGAAAGCTGAGAAAGAGAAACAAATCAAATATCTTGACTTGGCACACGAGGTTGTCGATATGTGGAATGTCGACTCGGCTGTCATTGTGCCGATAGTCGTTACCGCCAATGGCCTGATGGCCAAAAGCCTCGACGACCACCTGTCAAAGCTGTCGTTGCGCGGTTGGATCAAGGGCCTGATTCAGAAGGCAGTACTCCTTGATACGGCTCGCATTGTGAGGAGGTTCCTGTCTCTGGAGCCCTAACCGCCAGTCGCTTGGACCCTGCTCCCGATACCGGTGGACTACTATTTTTTATATTTTTAAATGTTTTTGAAGTGAAACTTCTTTAGAATCGTTGTGATTTCAAACCGGATGCAACGGAAAAAACGACAGGTAAGAGACACAAATACAAAAATGAAGCCAGGAAAGAATGAGACAGAAATATATCTCCAAATTGAAACTAAACATTTGTATCGTATTTTAGTTATCATAAGCCTCTTGTATCATTTTTTGAAACTGAAAATATGGAACTTGAGCAATAGATTATGTAACACATCACTACATAGTATAAAACAAAGTCGCTTTCTCTGTCCCTATATCCCTATGTATGCTTAAATCTTTAAAACTACGCAACGGATTTTGATGCGGTTTTTTTTAATAGATAGAGTGATTGAAGAGGAAGGTTTATATGTATAATTTGTACCCGAGCGAAGCTGGGGCGGGTCGCTAGTGTTAAATAAAATATAAAATATCTTTTAAAATTAATCAAAATACTTTCATTTTTAAACAATTAAACTTTGTAATTATCCTACCCTTGTTATATATATTCATCTCATTCTTTTGTCGATTTACTGAAGTTTCACTTCTATCGTGTGTGAATCGCACACACACCTTTTTTTTTTATTTGTTTTCTTTTAAAAATATTTAAAAATGTAAATAATATTTGTGTAAAAATATTAATTTATTATTTCGTATATTTATCTTTACACATATTATTTACATTTTTAAATATTTTTAAAAGAAAACATATAAAAAAACATTTAAAAATATAAAATATAGTAGTCCACCGGCATCGGGAGCAGGGTCCAAGCTACCGGTGGTTAGGGCTCCAGAGACAGGAACTTCCTCACAATGCGAGCCGTATCAAGGAGTACTGCCTTCTGAATCAGGCCCTTGATCCAACCGCGCAACGACAGCTTCGACAGGTGGTCGTCGAAGCTTTTAGCCATCAGGCCATTGGCGGTAACGACTATCGGCACAATGACAGCCGAGTCCACATTCCACATATCGACAACCTCGTGTGCCAAGTCAAGATATTTAATTTGTTTCTCTTTCTCAGCTTTCACGAGGTTCTCGTCATGTGGGATGGTGACATCGATTATCATTGTGCGGCGCGCTAATCGGTCTATCACCACTATATCCGGCTTATTGGCAACAATAGTCCTGTCAGTGATGATAGACCGATCCCAGTACAACGTGACATGGTCATTTTCGAGAACTGGGTCGGGCACATACTTGTAATACGGCACCTCAGAATCCACAAGTTTGTATTTTAAAGCAAGCTGCTGATGAATAATCCTGGCCACTTGGTTATGCCTGTGCAAATACTCGCTGTTAGCAAGACGAGAACAACCAGAGATAATATGTCTGATGGACTCACCCGGACGGTGGCATGCCCGACACACGTCAACCGTCCCGTCCTTCATGATATGCCTCCGGTAGTTATTCGTCAAGATAACTTCGTCCATAATCGCACAGACAAAGCCTTCAGTTTCCCCGAAGAGGACGTAGGACGCCGCGAGACGATCTCCGGCCACCGTAGACCCGGGCCTGCGGATTGCGAGCAGTGGGTAGCTCGCCGTCCGATCAGCACCAGGCCCGTGAGTCGACGGCGCGTAGTGTTCCACGCGCGCCTCAAAGAGATGAATGTCAGCCACCACTGACGGAGCCCATCGTGGCCGGTGCCTGTATGCCTAGGGGTAGCGGATAAATTCTGAAAATGAGCTACCGCACCCCTGGGTACTCAGGCAGGGAAGGAACAGGGGTGGGTTTTGGTCAGTAAGAGTCTGACACTCCTCTCGTTCCACCCAGAGCGGGAGAAGTCATTAGTTGATTTCCCACACGCCCAAAAAAAAAAAAGGGAAATTGGTGAAGGATACAAGTTTTTCTATTGTGCAAGTGACGATAAAAGAAATGACGTGGAAATAGTATTAGATAGTAAATTGAAAGAAACCGTGATGGAGGTTAAAGGATTATTGATAGATTGATAGTTGTGAAAATTATGATGGATAATGTGATGCTGAATATAGTTAGTGTGTATGCCCCGCTGACGAAAAGGTGAAAGAGAAGTTTTGGGAGGATTTTGATACAACTGTAGTGACCATCCCCATGCATGAGGAATTGATAGTTGGAGATGATTTTAATGGGCATGTAGGTAGAACGAGAAATTGTTATGAAAGAGTACATGGAGGATGGGGTTTTGGAAGTCCCAATAACGAGGGAGAGACGTTGTTGCAATTCGCTACCGCATTTGATCTGGCAGTAGCCAACACTTTGTTCACCGATGAACACCTAGTCACATACAAAAGTGGTAACCACAAGACCCCAATTGACTATTTTCTAGTTAGGTGCAACCATATTAGGCACGTCAAAGACTGCTAAGTGATGCCAGGAGAAGACTTGGTCTCACAGCACAGGCTCCTGGTTATGGTATTAGCGATAAAAACACTGTGTACAAAAAGCAAAGAGCGTACTCCTCCTAAAATAAAATGGCATATGCTAGAGAAGAATGATTGTGCAAAGGAATTTAGAGAGCAAGTAGTAGACAAAATGATAGAAATGGGAGACATGAATGATCGAAGTGTGAATCAAAGCTGGAATGAGATAGCTGAGTGTATTAGGGATGCAGCGAAGGATATTTTGGGAGAGACAAAAGGAAGGGGCACGATAGAGAGGGATACATGGTGGTGGTCTACAGAAATACAGGAAGTGTTGTAGGAAAAAAAGAAGAAATTCAAGGAATGGCAGAGTGTAGAACTAGAAAGCGTTAATTTGAAAGCTGCAAAAAAGAGCGAGTACGATGCGTTAAAGAAAAAAGCAAAGAAAGCCGTGGCAATAGCGAGAGCAAAAGCTCAGGACAAAGTATATATGAAAATGTTAGTCGGATAAGATGTGTAAGGGATGAAGCTGGAATGCTTCTATCAGGGGATGAAATGATTAAGGATAGATCGAAGGGCTATTTAGAAAAACTGATGAATAAGGAAACTATCTGGAGTGGCGTTATAGAGAATAAACCAATAGAATTTAGTGAGTATGGTCAGTGTGGATGAAGTGAGAATAGCAGTGAATGGAATAAAGAATGGTAAGGCAAGTGGTCCAGACGGAATATCAATTGATTATGGACGTGGTTAGCTTTGTTCTTCAAGAAGTTGTTGCTCGAAGAAGCCATACCTGATAAATGGTGCAACAGTTCGTTGGTGCCCATCTTCAAGAACAAGGGTGATATGTGCTGGAGTGCAACAACTATAGAGGAATAAAGCTAATGTCATAATGAAAAGCGGCTGAGAGAAGAGAGTGAAATTTCACAAAACCAGTTCGGTTTTATGCCTGGTCGGGGTACAACGGATGCCATTTTCGCTATCCGCCAGCTGTGCAAAAAATACAGAGCTGTGCATAAAAACTTGCACATGGTGTTCGTTGACCTCTGAAAAGCATATGACCGGGTGCCTCGAGAGATTTTGTGGTGGGCCTTTAAGGAGAAAGATGTGCCCGGGCAGTATGTGCAGTTGATCCGAGCGATGTACAGTCGATGCATTATCCAAGTCCGGTCTGCAGTGGCCACCACTGCAGTTTCAGTGTAGCAGTCGGTTTGCACCAGGGGTCGGCCCTCACCCCTTACCTCGTGATGATAATGGACGCTCAGACGTCGGATATCCAGGAAGAGGCTCTCTGGTATATGCTGTTTGCTGATGACATTGTGCAGGTTGCCGTAAGCGGCTTAGAGGTCCAGAACAGATTGGAGACGTGGTGGCAAAGACTGGAGAGTGTTGGCCTGAAATTGAGCAGAACCAAAACAGAATATCTGTTTTGCGATTTCGGCGGTCTCTCCAGTCCTATGCCTGTAGCTCTGAACGTAACGCCTATACCACGGAATAGGAAAAACAGTGGAAGTGCCCCTACATTGTCTTAACACGGGAACCAGTGTCGCCAAACTCACACATTTACAAATTAAATTGCACATAAAAACCGTGATATAATTGGCTACAAATTACAAATGCAACTTTGTCAAAATCATTTATTTATTGCTATCGAAAAATAAGTCTTATTACAACTACTCAAAGTTGTTTTTTTTTACATGTCACAAACACGAAAGACGTTTATCACCTAACAAACTAAGTTTGAGTAAACTACAACGAGTTCAGCTACTCAACGCTAGACGGCGCTTAAACCAAATTATTATATTTAGAACGCTAACACTTTTGAAATAGATGTCATATTCGCAAGCACGTTATATATTTTGCCACTCAACGAGAGATGTAGACAGATATCGATATTTTTTTAATATCGATGTATACAGCGTGGAGAAGACAATACGACAATAAATGAAAACACGGACAATACTAGTTTATAAGAATAAGTTTAAGCTATCAAAAATGTCCTAACATCGAAAATAAAAAAATAAAAATTTCAAACAAACTAAATGGCATAAAACTAGAAACGAAATAGAACACCATTTATAAATATGAGTTCACTAACCTGTCGTAAGAGCGGCAACAACGCGCGGTCCTGTAGCGACTTGATTTTTTGGTTTTTAATAATGGATTAATGCTCAGTAAAATTACACTGAATCACAGATTATTTAGCACAGCCCAAACATTGACAGCAAGTCTGTACTAGTGCGAAGTCTCCCGTCCTAGACGCGGATTCACGCGGCTCCAGTAACGAAGATTCTGTCTGTTCCATAAACCGTTCCTTGTAAATGTACTTTCATCAGTCCACATCACATTGTACAAGAAATCCGGATTCTCGAAATGTTTATTTCAATCCAGCGACAAGTTTTCCCTAACTGGTTTGTCTCTAGGTAACAATGCATGCAATTTCTTGTATTTATTCAGCTTCCGTTTGTCGCGTTTTAAAACTTTAAGAATAGTTGTATGGTCAACACCTGACCTGCCCTTCGCGAACTACACGTTGGGTTGCGTTAAAAAAAAAACACGAAAACAATAAAAACTAAGCGTCTAATTTCGCACAATTCACTCACTGTTTAACTAAATACCTATTAAAACGTTACGTGTCCTGTCACCAAAATAAAGCGTCCAATTTCGGACTAATACCGTCGTAAATGAATTTACAAATTTAAACACGAGCGGCGGGGAAGTACCTACACGAAAGTTAGCGGCTCTTACAAAGCGAGGACGCGTGACTCTTCACAGGACCGCGGCGACACACTAAGCTAAAGTAAAAGTAGTAGCAAATTTCTTCAAGAAAGCGAAGTAACAAACGAAACTAGATTTATCTCTTTCGCACACACTAAATTTTCTATTAATATTATGAGTGCATTGCAATTTCCGCATTCGTTACTTTCTTATCCAACTTTGATGACACGCTTTAAGACTCTTATTACTCAGAATTAAGGTATAATTTTCACTAAATCAGATGAAAATACTAATTTGGCGAAAGTGCTTAAGTAGCGAGTTGGCAACGTGACTTTAATGTTTTGATGTTTATACCGATGTGGGTCGTTAACCTGACAGTGTTTCCCTATTATCAGATACATCATGTAGCAAATGTTAAAAATGAAAAATAATTTCCTGTGACTAAACTACTGGATATATTCAAATGATTTTTTGTATGTAGATTGAGAACGTCTTGAGGTATGCGAGGTTTAATTTATTGTCGTATTGTCATCACCACTCTGTATTTTATTGGAGTGTGCAATTTAATCAGTTATTAACATCATACAAATCTTTTAAGTAATGAAAAAGTGGTTCATCTTTAAAAGGTCTAAATGTTAAATAAAATGTACCTAAAATATTTATTGACCTTGAAATTACCATTTTTTTGTAATAATTGCTGTTTTGATAGTTTCATGTGTTTATTTAACAAGTGATGAAACCGTATATTTGTTTGATGGCTCTCATTAAGTCGGTAATATAATTTGATGTAAGAAACACTCCTGATGATATTTTGAAACAAATAGATTTTAGAGTATCGATGAGCCAATAAATTGACGTATTATTCTAGTTAGGACAATCTCTTTACTAAATATGTGTCAGTCTTTTAAAAATACTTCGGACGTCTGGCATATCTTAATGTCATCTTGTGATGGGTATAATAATCCCCCTTAATCCTTAACTATTATAAATCACACCACACTTATTTTTTTTTTAAATTACTTGTCTTGTTGTGTGAGCTATTGTTTCCTTGCTAAAATCGGATAGATGCAGATCAATAATTTCGTGTAAGTCTTCATCATCTTCCTTGCTTTAAACGTCGTTCGGTACATACTAATTTATTGGAAAATATCGATACCGATCTACTTTATGGATGTGTCCCGTCCCTAATTGAGTAGCGTCGAGTTACTAGAATTTTATTTATGTTATGATTTTCCAGCAGGCAACCAAGCCAATTTAAACTTTGCTGTGATAATTATAAGGTTGTTTTTAGTTTGCATGAAATAATAATTTTGAATGAAAATACCATATTTTATTACTTCAATTTAATAAAATATGGTATTTTCATTCAAAATTTACCATGTTTAATATTCACCGGTGTTATGATTACTTATGATACACCTCCATTAGATATATTTTTTATGCTATCGTTTTTGCATGTCAAAACTGCACAACAAGACATAACTCCTAATATTTAACGTATTTCAGACGACATATCGCGGCAAGCGTCTGTCAAAGACTGAACTAATGTAATATATGTTGAACATCTCCGCATATTCGTGACACGCGCGCGATACCCCAGGGGCATTTCCATTTATGCTTGTCATAATACTTGTGTTGTTTAGATCGAAGAGCTCCTAATAGACCCGACATCCCCGACTTTCGTTACCTCGGACCGCTTGTTCAGAGGGATAGCGATATATACCGAGACGTAACACACAGGATCAACTCAGGATGGATAAAATGGCGACAGGTCACTGGAACAACTTGCGACCGACGAATGCCCCTTAAGTTAAAGTTCGTTTTTAACGGGCGTCTACACTAGCGTTTCTTGGATCGCGACGCTGTTACGATACGGAGGAACGTTATGGACAAAAAAGACAACCGACTTCCGAGTCGGTGTTTGTATTTTATTTCTTCGTTATTTGACACCTACTTCATAAAATAAAGTTATTTTTTAATGTACTTTTTTTTTGGAAGTCGGTTGTTTTATTTGTAAAAACGTTTTTTATTTTTCACTTTTTAGTTGTTATACCCCAGAACTAAAACCCCAATAACATGGAACATGGAAACATAGTCGTGATTGGAGAACACCAAAACATCATGTAGGTATACGTATTTCTCGTTTTTGTTCAGTTTTTCAAAAAGCTCTGAAGCAATAGGTATCGATATAATTTATATGGGACCACCTCGGGAGTATATTCTATCGGATAAAAAAAATAATTTTGAAAATCGGTCCTCTATTGACAGAGAAATCGGCGGACATAAATAAAAAAAAAAAAAAAAAAAAACATACATACAGTCGAACATAGAACCTCCTCCTTTTTCGAGGTCGATTAAAAGAATATAAATCTGGACCCAGCTTAACACGTTACACGCCACTAGCAGACTGCAAGTTAATTGCAGGCCTTGGATGAAATATAAATATCTAATTTAGAAATAAAAATCTCGTGTCACTGTGTTTGTGGTTGCACTCCTCCGAAACGGCAAAACCGATTTTAATTTTTTTTTTTGTGGTAAGAATGAAAATAGGTTGTAAAGTATTTTTCACCCTCCTACCCCCACCCCCTATGTATTTCATGAACCGTGATAGTTAAACAATTGTTTTCACAGATGATGTATTTCTGTTGCCGCTAAAACAACAAAATAATACTAAAGAACAGAATAAAATAAATATTTAAGGGGGCTCACATATCACATACTTACAACAAACGTGAATTTTTCTGTTAATTTGTGTTTTATTTATATGTTATGTGTGTACAATAAAAAATAATAATAATAGATTGTGGTCCATTTCTTTTAAGCCTGTTAAGTACGGTTCCCTAATGGTTATCGCCAAACTTGCACATTCCTACATGTTTACGCCAACCGCATAGAGACTGCAGCGATGACGTCCGTTCAGCCACGAGCCGCCGACGCAGCAGAAACTCACGAGTAGCAATAAGTTATTTTTAAGTATTTTATTGTCATTCCATATTCTTACATCGAATAGGTTTCATCAACTTAATTGTAATAATTTCACTTTTCACTTTTCACTGAAAAAAAAGAAACTGAAAAGTGAAAATTGAAAAAGTGAAAAAGTATAAAAGTGAAAAAGTGAAAAGTGAAAAAGTGAAAAAGTTGTCAATGAAAATAAGATTTTCTTTCCAATAAAAGAGGAAATATCTTATTTTTTTATTTATTTATTAAACTTAATGCACAAGTAAGAATTACTGTACAATGGCGGACTTAATGCCTTAGGCATTTTCTACCTGTCGACCTTAGGGTGGTGCAGAGACGGAACGTGGCAGGTGCAACTTAAGGGAAAGAATAAACGGAAAAAAAAATACAATAATGAATACATAATAAATACATACATACAACAAAATTAAAAATGTAAATGAGAAAAACGAAAACAACGAATCAGCGTTGTGACGATTTTTCCAACTCCTTGCGAATGTGTTCACGCGCCTTCAACTTAAAAGAGAAACGACTGGTTGCCGTCCTGATGTTCGGAGGGAGCGCATTCCATAGCGAGACCGCCTGGACATGGAAGGAAGAATGGACAAACCCAGAGCGGTGAGAGGGACATCGCAGAAGACGATTATTGGTTGAACGAAGATTTTTAGCGTGAGTCGAGCACAGAAACTGAAAATGCGAAGTCAAATAAGAAGGAGAAGTGGGTTTATCGAGAAGAGAAAACAAAGTAGTCAAGGCCCTTAGCGCTCTACGCTGACGAATGGGTAACCATTTTAAAATTAACCAACTTTTCGCTGTAAAAATCATCATATCAAGAAACCTGTGTGACTGTGTGTTAATTAATAATAGTGAAGTGTGAAGACCAAGCTTTTGAACTATTTTTTAACAAGTCGGTTAAAAAATAGTTCAAAAGCTTGGTCCAAAAGGAGGAGGTTCTCAATTCGTCTGTATGTTTTTTTTTTTTTATGTATGTCCGCCTGTTTCTCCGTCAGTTGAGGACCGATTTTCAAAATTCTTTATTTATCCGAAAGAATAGACTCCCGAGGTCTCGAACCCCATATAAATTTTATCGAAATTGCTTTAGCACTTTTTGAGAAACTGAACAAAAACGAAAAATACGTATACCTCGATGACGTTTTGGTGTTCTCCTAATGTAAATTCCACGTTCCATGTTGTATGTATGTATGTATGTCGGGCTGGTTTCCGCAACTCCACGCCCAAAGCGCGTATTTTGCGTACAGGTGGGACTGCATTGTCATTCGATCCTCCCCAGCTCCTCGAGGAAGACCAGCAGCACCCTGGTGTTACTGACCGTCCCGCTTAGGTTACCTGGATGTCCGAAGTATTTTGCCCTGTATGCAGCAACTACTGGGCAGCTTAGCAGCAGATGGGCCGCTGTCTCGTCCTCCTCCATGCAGGCTCTGCAGAGTGGACTGTCTGTGACTCCTATGACAGAGAGATGCTTATTAAAAGACCCATGGCCAGTTACAACGGCCGTGACTTTCCGCAACTGAAGTTTGTCAGTCGTAGGGCTTGCTTTGTGAAGCGGTCATTAATGGAGGGGAGCGCCTCCTTGGCCTGCCTACACTCGCTATGTTCAGCCCATAGCTTGTTGTGTTGATCTCTGGTGCGTTTCCTTACCAGATTGCGTAGGTATCCAAAGGGGAGAGGCACAATGGGTACAGGTCCTATCGCTGCCATACTCGACCCCATTCTGGCGAGTTCGTCCGCTGCATCGTTGCCACGGGAATCGCTGTGTCCTTTAATCCATTGAATGGTTACTTTGTTGTGTTTACCTACCTGATTTAGGCGTTGGTGACACTCGTATATCAGCCCAGAGTTAACTGTCTGGCTGTTTAGCGCTTGTAGGACTGCCATGCTGTCCGAGAGTATACGTACCGAGTGGTCCTTAACATCCCTAGCTAGGATGGCTGAGGCTGCCAGGGAAATTCCCAAGCACTCTGCTTGGAAGACTGTGTTATGGACCCCCAGTGGTGTGGCTATATGGATATTGAGGTCCTCTGAGAAGATCCCCGCCCCCGTGCCAGTACCTGTTTTGGATCCATCAGTGAAGATCCGCAGTTCTGCGGGGCACAGCCCCTCACAGCGGTGGTCCTCATGCAATTGGATCTTGTATTTTTTGTCAAAGACAAATTGCTTGGGTATCCGGTCGTTGATTGCTCTAGTTATTGGGAGATCGTTGTTTAGTCCCATGAGCAGAGCGGTGTGTTGAGTTTCTCTCTTACCCCAGAGATCCAGTGTTTTAAGGCGTATCGCGGCCATCGTCGCCTCCTGCTGAATAAACAGATGAAGCGGTGGGAGGCAAAGCATGGCTTCAAGCGCTGCCGTTGGAGTGGTCCTCATGCAGCCTGTGGTTGCCATGCAGGCCAGCCTTTGCATGTGTTCTAGTTTGTTGACGGCTGTGACTAGCTTGGTGCGAGGCCACCACACCACGGCACCATAGGTGATCATGGGCCGAATTACTGCGCTATACAGCCAGAGTATAATTTTGGGAGATAGGCCCCACCTCTTACCTATCATTTTCCTACATTGCCAAAAGGTAATGCAGGCCCTGCTCAGTTTATTGTCTAGATGAACACTCAAGTTTAACTTACTGCCTAATGTGACCCCTAGGTATTTGACTTCGTTAGATAACTGGAGTTCTGTATTGAATAGCTTAGGCAGGCTAAAGCGGCCCAGCGCTCGTTTTTGGGTGAACATGACTAACTCAGTTTTGATGGGGTTTACTGACAAATCATACTCCCTGCACCATCGTTCCACGATGCGTAGCGTTTGTTGAGTGAGGTTGCAGATCGTTCCAGTCACCTTTCCAGGTACGAGGATTGCGAGGTCGTCTGCATAACCTATTGTGTAGTAACGATTCGCGTTGAGCTTGGTAATCAAGTCATTGATTACCAGATTCCATAAGAGGGGTGAGATAACACCACCTTGTGGGCAGCCCCGGGCTATCAGGGCCAGCTGTTGTTCTTCCTCAAGGCGAATAACTCGTTTGCTTAGCATGTTGGTAATCCAGTCAATTAATACCTGTTCCACACCATGCCCTGTGAGGGCGACACCAATGCTGGAGAAGTTTGTCTTGTCGAAGGCTCCTTCGATGTCTATGAACGTGCCCAGGCAGGTACCTTTCTGGTGAATCGCTTCTTCTATCTGGCTTACCACCATGTGAAGAGCAGACTCTGTTGACTTACCCGAGCTGTATGCATGTTGGTTACCGTGTAGTGGTACTGCTTTTAAGGCGCCATCTCGCATCTCCCTTTCACATAGTCTTTCCATTGTCTTCAACAAGAAGGAGGTTAGACTTATGGGTCGGTAGGATTTGGCGTTTGTATAATCACTCTTACCTGGTTTAGGAATGAATATTACTTTCACTTCCCTCCATACCTTTGGAACGTATCTCCAGGCCAGGCACGCTCTCATTATAGGCACCAGCCTTGCTGCCAATGGGACCCCACCCCACTGCAGTAGGGCAGGAACCACCCCATCGGGCCCAGGTGCTTTAAAAGGTTGGAAGCTTTGGATGGCCCATTGGATTTTTTCCAGTGAAATCATCCTGTGTGCGTACAGCCAATCGTCATCCGATGGTGTTTGTATATTGTCTTGCCAATCGGTTACCTGTGCGAAGACGCTTCCTGGGAAGTGAGTTTCAACTAGGAGGCGTGTCGTTTCTTCAGGCGACGTGGTGAGCGTGTTGTCAGGTTTACGGAGTGTGGCGGGCCCAGGAGTACCCTGTTGCGCCAGTATTTTCCTTACCCTGTTTGCTTGTTGACAGGACTCAATACTGCCACAGAATTTCCGCCATCCCGCAGTACGCCTGGTCCTGATGCATTTTTGTAGCTGGATTTGGCCGCATAATATGCATCCCAGTCCTCATCCGCGCATGTGTTCATGGCTCTGTTTAGAGCCTTTCTTACCTTACCGCGTTTGCGTTCCAGATCCGCGCCCCACCAGGGTTGTTTACCCGGTGTAACGCGCGGGGTAGTTTCTGGGCAGGCAGTATGGTAGCTGCTTATCAGTGACTCGGTGAGCTTGCCTACGTGTGCGTCGATTCGCGTCGTATCCTCAAGACTCATCGAATCGCATGGTGCTTCCAGCTTGGAGCTTAGGCTGCGTTTGTATACGATTCTGTCCGTGTTGCGCGGATTACGCCGGGGTGGTTTAGGCGGTACACTGACCTGTACGTCAAAGCGGATCCACCTATGATCTGAGCAGGAGGCCTCCTTGGAAACCTGCCACCCAGTTGCGAGTCCCGCTGCGCCTTCTGTTGCCAGAGTAAGGTCTATGATTGTACGGCTGCGTCTGGTTACGAATGTCGGTTCGGAGCCTGTGTTTAATAGGGATAAGTTGGTTGTTAACAAGTAGTCCACTAGCGCCTTACCTCTTGCATTTTGCGAGTCCATACCCCACAAAGGGTGATGTGCGTTTGCGTCAGCCCCTATCATCACCTCAACTCCGCTACTCTCGCAGTGAGTAACGAGGCGGACCAGGTCGTGAGAGGGCGGTTCCTCCGCCTCAGGCATATACACTGAGGCGAAAACAAACACGTTCCATGTTATTGGGGTTTTTAGTTCTGGGGTATAACAACTAAAAAGTGAAAAATAAAAAACTTTTTTACAAAAAAAAACAACCGACTTCCAAAAAAAAATACACTAAAAATTAATAAATAACTTTAATTTCGGAAGTCGGTGTCAAATAACGAAGAAGTAAAATACAAACACCGACTTCCGAAATTAAAGTTATTTATTAATTTTTAGTGTATTTTTTTTGGAAGTCGGTTGTTTTTTTTGTAAAAAAGTTTTTTTATTTCAATCATTCCTCATGCGAATAGCCCCTTTGGTCTCATGCTGGCACTGCCGCTGGGTAAGTCGGTGAGTAAGGAAAATCCAGCCTTACAAATTGGCGCCCAACGTAGGGCATGATGTTTGATTGAAGTAATCTAACTAGCAATAAGGTTAAACTAAATTAGTGATTAGATTTTTACAATGTCAAACATATTACTGTGACAGTGTTTCAATTGAAGTTTTATGCACAGTGTTAAAATTTGAAGTTGCTTCTTTAAGCCTTATTACATACTAGTTAAACTTAAAAATAGTGATTTAACTTACCTTAATTATTTATTTTATTTATTTATTTACACTTCATGCAACTAAAGTACAAAGGCGGACTTAATGCCTTAGGCATTCTCTACCAGTCAACCAAGGGCACCACCCTTGAGAGATAATATGGCAGGTGCATAAAAAAAAAAAACAAACAAAGCAACACCAAGTAGAAATATTATAAAAAAGCGTGAACGAAAATATATATATTAATAATAAACATACATATATATTTAATATAATAACTACTAATAAATATATATATATATATATAAAGTAATAAATAAGGTTTTTGAGACGACTCTACTCCTTGTGTAGAAAATAATTCCGCAACTTCCGCTTAAATGCATACTGACTGGTGGCCGTCCTGATATATTCCGGCCGTCCTGAGTTATTAGAGTTGTTCAATATCTAACACATTACCACCTTGTTAATTTCGCGTAGTGAAACTTAAAATAGAATTGTATTAATCACTATGGATAAACCAATATGAATTGATTGCCATCGTAAGGAAGAATTTTGTTCTTGAACATAAACTCTTTAAATGTTTCCGCAGATCCTGTGGCAACCAGAGATGTGCTTCGCAGGCGATATTATCGTCTGTGTGGTCTATATTAGTGAAGCAGTGTCATGTTGGAGGGTTATCCAACGCCTGCAGCGATTGACGAGGTACACTTGTGTTCGGAACCTATTGCTGATTTGTGCTGCTTACTTAAAAAGTTGACTGCGGATTGATAGCGAGATAGTCAAACATATCTTAACTAGATCTCAATATTATTTAATGACAATTTCTCGATTGACTATCTCACTACCAATTCGCATTCACCATTATTAAATGAGGAAATAATTGGAAGAACAAAGAGGTAGCAAGTCTGGTTCCAAGCACAAGTCAAGAGATTGCAATGGGCATACAACCACAGCGACGACATTGAAACTAAAAAAACTAAAAAAATACAACCGACTTCCATAAATAATACTAAAAAATGCAAAATAACTTTAATTTCGGAAGTCGGTGTTTCTAGTTTGGTTTCTTCGTAATTTTGCATTTTTTTGTATTATTTATGGAAGTCTGTTGTATTTTTTTTTTGTAAAAAGTTTTTTATTTTTCACTTCTTAGTTGTTGTAATGCCCGAATTGATAGCCTCAAAAATAGGAAATTTGAACATAGTTGGTGAAATTAGGGGTGTATCAAAGGTGAACTGTACAAATCTGTATACCCCTTCAGAGCATATCAGCGTGATGTTAATGTTGTGAAGTGGTGAAAACAATATACAGATATGCGATTGCAGCAATTCTGAAAGATTTACTATCATTTATTGAAGAGTTCCATTGTTTATCTCCGAAGTTCTTTATCAGATCTTCACGAAATTAAAATGGGACCACATGTGAAGCAACAGCTTTCAAATAAAAACCTTCAAAATCAGTTCACCTAGTAAAAAGTTATGAGGTAACACACATAAAAAAAAATACAGTTGAATTGAGAACCTCCTCCTTTTTTTGTAGTCGGTTAAAAGTGAAGTGAGAAGACCAAGCTGTTGGACTATTTTTTATTTCAATCATTCCTCATGTGAATAGCCCCTTTGGTCACTGCCGCTGGGTAAGTCGGTGAGTAGGGAAAATGATTATAATTCTATAAATAATAAATATACTTGCTACGGCCGCGAATCAAATTTTGACCAAGATAGAACCTGACACTGACCTGCAAATTGCAAAAAAACGTAAGAAAATTTAAATTTCGCGGGTTACCCTGGACCCTGCACTTTAACTAAAACAAAAAAAAAAGGAAAAAAATCCATGTCTAGAAAAATAAAAGGGTGAGCCTCTCTTCCAAATATTTTTAAAAGAACTAACTAGTGGGTCCACGTGACTGTGGAGCAAGACCAGTAATTAGGCAAGCATTTTTATCAAGGCTGTAATCAGGCTATATAATGTATGATGGCGGGAAGTACCGTACTAATTCCAAGCGGGCGAAGCCGCTGGCACAAGCTAGTTATGCAATATACATGCTCTGACAGAAGTTCCAGATATTGTTACACAAATCATTTAAAAATGAATTACTGTTTATCAAAATAAAAGATAAAATGAGTTTGTGAAAATATTTAATGAATGATAAACGCCACCTTTCTTAAAAATACACGTTATATACAAGGTTATGTAAAACTCTACCAGATTGTAGACCGTGACCTCCTTCAGTCCTCATCCTCAAAGAGCATTTGAAGCAAGTCTCTCTTACCACACTGAGAGCCCTCCAACCTCTGCACTCCCTTCCAACGGATGAGTGTGGGGAGGACCATGAGGTTCAAGCGGGGGTCTGTCCGGAATGGGCAAGCCTTGTCCATCCACCTGCAAGTGGTCACAGGAGTACTGTAAGCAACTCATTGTAGATAAATGCTATTGTGCTATTTAGCTGTAAAAGAAATTAAGTTATTTTGTTTTTTACATTGTTTGTAACATGTGATATAAGGTCTTGTCACTTGGTCCCTGGGCCTGTATGGGGTGACCCGCTTTCCTTAGTGTCCTTATAACTGACGCAGTTTGTGCGGGAGTGTGGCGCCGGCGAAATGCGCGGCAACGTATCTGATTGGCCCGCGCTGCTACACCGGTCTGTGCGCCAGGGAAGCGCTCTCCCAGGGATGAATAGGTGGAGGACCTGGACGGCTCAGTGACCATCATTTCGTCGGCCGCCACCGGTACCCCGACCCTTGAGGATGTCAAGAGAGGTCGGGGTTGCGAAGTAGCACGGTTCGGGGAGATAGTAGTGGTAGTGGTAGTGTACTTCTCCCCGAACCGAACTCTCGCCGAGTTCCACAACTCCCTCGCGAAGTTGAGAGACGTCGTCGTCGGGTACCGTTCCCTCCCTGCGCTCGTCCTCGAGGACTTCAATGCCAAGAACTTGGCTTGGGGTTCCCGGTACACGGACACACGAGGGAGGATGGTGGAGGACTGGGCTCTGGAGACAGGCCTGGTCGTCCTGAACCGGGATTCTGTCCCCACGTGTGTGCGGATGCGGGGTGAATCGGTGGTGGACATCTCGTTCGCCAGCCCCGCTCTGTCACCGCGTGTCGTCGACTGGCGCGTCATGGAGGGGGTGGAGACGTATTCCGATCATCGGTATATCCGGTTTGACGTCTCCGCCCAGACCTCGACCGTGCTGGTCCGACAGACCCCGAGTGGTCCGCGTTAGTCGCTGAAGCAGCTGGACCGGCAGCTACTCCTGGAAGCCTCGATCGGACAGGCCTGGGTGTCATCACCGGACAGGCCTGCCGACATCAATGACGAGGTGGTGTGGTTCCAGGAGGCCATGTCCGAGATCTGTGACGTGGCAATGCCCCGGGTCCAGCCAGGATGTGCTCGGCGCCAGATGTACTGTTGGTCGCCGGTGTTTACGGCTTTACGCCAAGCGTGTATTGCCGCGCGACGCCGGTACACCAGGTACCGCAGGCGGCTCCATAACCACACGCTGGATACGGAAGTCATCGAGGCGGAGCTGTACGAGGGGTACAGAGCGGCGAGGTTCGCCCTCCGAGCGGAGATCAAGCGGGCCAAAGCATTGGCCCGCGAGGAGTAGCTGGGGACTCTGAACAGAGATCCGTGGGGGCGCCCATACAAAGTGGTGCGGGATAAACTCCGCCCATGGGCGGCCCCGCTGACGCAGAGTCTCCGGCCGCAGCTCGTGGAGGGCGTAGTGAGCGCTCTGTTCCCCTCGCGAGGGAAACATACTCCCCCACCTATGGCTCCGCCTCCTGCGGTGCCTGACGCGGACCAACCCGACGACGAAGAAGCTCCCGAGGTGACCGAGGTAGAGCTGAGAGCGGCGGTGCGTAGGCTGAATGCCAAAAGCACCGCCCCAGGACCCGATGGCGTTCATTGGAAAGCCTGGGTCTGGCCTTGCAGGAGGCTCTCGGGCCTCGACTCAGTGGGCTTCTAAGCGCATGCTTGGAGAGGGGCCAGTTTCCACTCCGTTGGAAGACGGGGAAGCTGGTCCTCATCAAGAAGCCGGGGCGCCCCGCGGACTCTCCGTCCGCTTACCGGCCTATCATGCTGCTCGACGAGGTGGGCAAGCTCTTTGAAAGAGTAATTGCAGACCGCTTCGTCGGGCAACTGACGCGGGTGGGGCCGGATCTGGCGGAGAGCCAGTACGGCTTCCGCAGGGGGCGCTCTACGGTGGACGCCATCATGCGCGTACGAGCCCTCACGACGGGGGATGCAGTAGCTCGGGGTAGGGTCGTCTTGGCGGTGTCTCTGGACATCGCCAATGCCTTCAACACCTTGCCCTGGAGTTGCATAGTGGAGGCACTCCGGTATCACCGGGTGCCGCCATACCTCCGTCGCGTAGTCGAGGCGTATTTGACGGACAGGGCCGTCATCTACCCCGGTCACCAGGGAGAATTGAACCGGCGAGAGATGTCGTGCGGTGTTCCACAGGGATCGGTCCTAGGGCCGCCTCTGTGGAACATCGGGTACGACTGGGTGCTGCGCGCCGACCTCCCTAGCGCCGTCAGCGTAGTATGCTACGCTGACGACACGCTGGTCCTGGCGCAGGGGTGGTCGCACGAGGCGGCGGCCAACATCATGAGACACGGGGTTGCGACAATCGTGGACAGGATCCGGCAACTGGGACACGAGGTGGCATTGCACAAGTCCAAGGCCATGTGTTTTCGTGGTCCTCGGAATGCGATACCCGCAAGTAAGTACCTGGGACTCGTCCTCGACAGCCGGTGGAACTTCGTCGAGCATTTTCGACGTTTGGCTCCCAGACTGGACGGGGCCGCTTTGACGCAGCTCCTGCCTAATCTCGGGGGGCCAAACGCCTCCAGTCGGAGGCTCTACGCGGGGATCGTGCGGTCCATGACCCTTTACGGGGCACCGGTGTGGGCGCGTTCTCTGAGGCAGCGACCAACTCGCCGGCTGAACGCGTCCCAAAGGGTCATAGCGATTTCCACGCGCGCCTCAAATAGTTGTCAGCAAAGAGAAGGGTCATGGCCGATGCCTGCCCGAGGGTTGAGGATAAATTCGAAAGAGCTACCTCGCCCCTGGGCATTCAGGGCAGGGAGGAACAGGGGTGGGTTTTAGTCAGTAAGAGTCTGACACGCCCTTCCGCTCCACCCTAGAGTGGAAGAAGTCATAGGATGATTTCCCAACCCCAAAAAAAAAAAACAAAAAAAGGGTCATAGCGATCCGATTGATCCGAGGATACCGTACGATCTCCTGCGAGGCGGCAGGCGGCGAGCCTCCTTGCCAGATTGTCGCCATGGGATCTGGAGGCAAAAATCCTCGCGAACCTCTATGAGGAGCGCGAGGAGGCGAAACGCCGGAGCGAAACGCCGCTGCCGCGACAACTCGCAGCTCGGCGGACAGAGCTCCGGCAAGATCTCATGGCAACATGGAGACAGCGATTGTCGCAACCCAGCACTGGGCACGCCACCATTGCGGCGGTAGTGCCCCTCTTTGAGGAGTGGCTGGAGAGGCCCCACGGCGCCCTCACCTTCCGCCTGACGCAGGTCCTCACCGGACACGGTTGTTTCGGGAGGTTCCTGTGTCGGATACGACGGGAGGAAGCGCCCGGGTGTTTCCACTGCGCGGATCGTCCCGAGGACACGGTGGAGCATACGGTGGAGGTCTGCCCCGCTTGGGCGGAGCGCCGCCGTGTCCTCGTGGATGCGATAGGCGGTAGCGACCTCTCGCGCCCTGCCCTGGTTCAGGCCATGGTACGGAGCGAGAGGGAATGGGAAGCCGTCTCCTCCTTCTGCGAAGCAGTAATGCTCGCTAAGGCGAAGGCGGGACGCGTGAGAGGGACTCAACAACGGAGTCGCCCTCACGCCCTCAGCAGCAGCCGCCTCAGGAGACGCCTGGGACTGCCAGCGCCGCGAAACTATCTCCGGCTACCGTAGACCCGGGCCTGCGGACGGCGAGTAATGGGTAGATCGCCGTCCGATCAGCACCAGGCCCGAGAGTAGACGGCGCGTACTGTTCCACGCGCGCCTTAAAGAGTTGTCAGCAATAAGGACGGGGCCCGTCATGACCGATGCCTGCCCGGGGGTTGAGGATAAATTCGAAACAAAGTTACCTCGGCCCCTGTGGGCACTCAAGGCAGGAAGGAACAGGGGTGGGTTTTAGTCAGTAAGAGTCTGACACGCCCTCCCGCTCCACCCAGAGCGGGAGAAGTCATTGGATGATTTCCCAACCCACAAAAAAAAAAGGGAAGGGCTCTGTTTGAATTGAACCAGGTTCTTCTCCTCGTAATAATTATGTAAGTCTTTGTTGTATAATTGTACTGTGTATCTTCTGTATTTAACGTGGTGTATTGTGATGTGTGTTAAGTAAGATATACGAGTTTGCCAGTAATTTGGTGTTTCACTTCATTGTATTTAAAAAAATCCGGCCCTTTAACGTCCAAAAGTGCCTACAGTTACAAGGAAGTGTAACATAATTATGTAAAACACACTAACAGAGGTTGTGTTAATACCAGCCCCTTTTGCAATACTAACAATAAGTTTTTAAACATATTATGAGAAAGTGACAGATTATCTTAGTTATTTGAAAGGTAAACAAATTGCTGATAGCACACCCACATTGCCTTTCATAAACGTGGTGGTGCAGTATGAGGAGTAAAACATACACTTCAAAGTGCTTTTTAACCGACTTCCAAAAGGAGGAGGTTATCAATTCAGATGTTTGTACATTTTTTTTTATGCATGTTCGGGCATAACTCCGTCATCTATGGACGGATTTCCAAAATTCTTTATTTTTTCGAAAGGAGTTTGTTCCGACATGGTCCCATTTAAATTTTATAAAGATCTGATTATGCGTTTCGAAAATAAACTACGGAACTCTTCAAAAATGACAGCAAATCAACCGCGATTGCTGCTATCGCCTAGATATCCATTGAATGGAGAAACACTACTAAAAAGTGAAAAATTAAAACTTTTTTCCAAAAAAATTAGAAATTATTTCCAAAAAAAACGAAGAAACAAAACCAGAAACACCGACTTCCGAAATTAAAGTTATTTTGCACTTTTTGTTTTTTTTGGAAGTCGGTTCTATTTTTTTGTAAAAAAGTTTTCTGGTCTAATATTAATTTTACAGTTATGGCTAACATTACAGTAAGTACTACTTATGTTAAACTTACGTTTTCATGTCACCAACATAAACATAAGCAAATATGACATCCTTATTTAGTTCATTCAGGTATGACTGCACCACCGGCTCAGCTGCAAACAAAGATTGTTATTGTTAATTTTATTCCCTTGCATTCCCTCTGTTTGCCTAACCCTGGAGGTATAGATTATGAAAATTTTCTGCATCAAAAGTTGTATAGGACATACGATAATAGTGTGGCTTTCTATCAGTGACAAAATTTTTTTACATAACAAATTAAAAACATTACAATGCTAACAGATCTGGTATCATACCCAATTGGCAGTAGATACATAGATTTTTTTTTGAAGTGAAACTTCTACATCCAACAAGGTTGCGTTAAACGTTTAACGCTACCATGGAGGGGGTATGAAAGCACATTCAACGCTCCTGGGGAGGGGGAATAGAAAGAGACAGAACTCGAAAATGATAATTAAAAGATGCGATCAACAGAGGTTCAGAACCTACCTTTATTAACGCACGTGCTCAAACAATAATTGACCTAACTATAACAACCTTAGGTATCTCAAACCATATACAGGACTGGCATGTGTCCAACGAACTATCATGCTCAGACCACAGGTGGATCCGGTACACCCTAAACTTTAATCTACCCAAACCACAGCCCAGAAGGATACCTCGTAACACAGACCAGGTTAAGTTCACGAGACTAGTCCGAGAAGGGCTAAGTAGTCTTACGACTCCTCCGGCTGAAATCCCTATAACTAACTTAGACGAATACGTAAACAACATAACAAACATCCTAATATCTAGCTATGAGCAGTCTTGCCCCCTCACGTTACCCAGGCGGGGTGCTAAACAGTCTTGGTGAAGCCCAGAACTAGAAAGACACCGGCAAAAAGTGAGAAGGCTGTTCAACAGAGCCATGAACACAAGGTCGCCAGACGACTGGGACCAATACAAAACGAAACGCAAAACCTACAAAAACCTGATACGCCTTCTTAGGCGTTTCTGCACAAACATTGAAAATAGCAATCAGGCAATGAGGGTTAAAACCTGTCTTGCCACAGGAACAGATCATTCGATAGGATGTCTCAAAAAACCAGACAACACCTATACAACTAACGACACAGAAACAAGCGAATTACTTATGACAACCCACTTTCCAGGCTGCCAGATTGCAACTAAGGAAAGCTGGGAGCCTTATGATGAGCAAGCCACGAGCAACCTGGACTGGGTTGTGGCCGCTGAAGTCATTGACCAGGATAAGCTAACATGGGCAATCAACACCTTCCTACCTTTCAAGGCAGCAGCAATGGATGGCATTTTTCCAGCCCTGCTTAGATGGAGCGGAGACCCATTAGTGGAACACCTGGTCAAGGTCTTCCGCGCATGCCTGGCTCACCGCTACATCCCCCTGATCTGGCGCGAAGTAAAAATCATATTTATTCAAAAACCCGGCAGAGGTGACTACACCAACCCCAAATCATTCAGACCCATGTCTCACCTCTTCCTCCTAAAGACTTTAGAGAGACTTGGGGACAGAACAATCAGAAACCAAATTGCAATGGCAATACCCTTACACCCCAACCAACACGCCTACTGCGCGGGCAAATCAACCGAATCGGCACTTCACAATGTAATCGCACGCATAGGCAGTGCCCTTAAAATAAAAAACCCTACACTAGGTGCCTTCATTGATATAGAAGGCGCTTTTGACAAAACGAACTTTGCCAGCATCAGGCAAGCTCTGAACGTGCACGGTGTTGCGCCAACCCTAATTGATTGGGTACACAACATGTTAAAATACCGAGCTATTCAGTTTACTGTGAACACTACCACGCGAGGCATCGTAAGCAGGGGCTGTCCGCAGGGGGGGGTGTTGTCACCACTCCTGTGGAATTTAGTCGTAAACGAGCTCATTACAGAGCTCAATGCTAATGGTCTCTACTCGGTGGGTTACGCAGATGACATAGCTATATTAATCTCCGGGCTTTTTGAGGGCATACTTTGTGATCTCATGAGGAAAGCCTTCAAAATAATCGAAAGCTGATGTGCAAAACACAAGCTCTCGGTCAACCCCTCGAAAACAGAACTAATAATGTTTACCAACAAAAGAGTCCTAGGACCCCATAGACTACCCAAGCTCTTCAACACCGAACTAACACTCAAGGAGGAAGTCAAGTACCTGGGTGTGTACCTCGATAGTAAACTGCTCTGGAACAGGTATCTTGACCACAAACTCAACAAAAGCACAATAGCACTCTATCAATGCAAAAAAATGTTAGGAAAAACATGGGGGCTCTCTCCAAAGATTACGCTGTGGCTCTACACAGCCGTGATCGGACCTATGCTGACTTATGGCTCTCTGGTGTGGTGGACGAGGACCAAACTCTCGACCACTAGGGACAGTCTACAGAAATTCCAGAGGCTGGCTTGTTCGGCTATCATCGGTTGTATGAAAACCACCCCAACAGCAGCAATGGAGATAGCCCTGCAAATAACCCCCCTAGATCTATTCATACAACAGGAGGCAGCTCTAGCTGCCATCAGGCTTATGCACTTAGGCATATGGGGCAAGAACCACACTAGTGCTCACACGGAAATCCTGGAACGGGCGATTGAATACCAACCACTTATCGCTGCCCCGTGTGACAGAACACCCAATAAACCAACTTTCAACAAAAACTACCGTATACAGACAGCAGAGGAAGAAAGTGACCAGTCAGGAGTCGATGAAGTACGCATTTACACAGACGGCTCAAAGACTCAAAACGGTTCAGGGGCTGGAGTACACTCTCTAGACCTCAATATTAACTTTCATATACCACTAGGCGAACACAGCTCAATCTTCCAATGTGAATGTGTTGCCCTGACACAAGCGGCAACAGCTGTAAAATGCCTAAGAATACATGATTATGGAATTAAATTCCTGTCAGACAGTTTAGCTGTGCTCAAAGCCTTAGATAATAAACAAACTAACAGTAAGATAATTTACGAGTGTCACCTTGACCTGGAGTATATCGATATCAAATTGAATCACCCTACAGTGGATTAAGGGGCACAGTGGATCCCTAGGCAATGATACTCGTACAGCGGACGAACTTGCGAAGAGGGGTTCAGAGATGGTAGTGTTGGGCCCGTACCCACTCCTTCCCCTACCTTTCTCGCAGTTTCGTGCATGGATCCGCCTAAGAACCACGGAACTACACAATAACAGATGGTCACGGGCAACAGATTGCAGGCAGTCGCGAATGGCCATGCCAAGCTTACACCTACGACTAACCAAAAAACTGCTCAGTCTCGGTAGAGCCAACCTTAGAATAATAATAGGGACAATCACGGGCCATTGCCTCTTGAATAAACATCTCTTCAACCTAGGTGCCACGGATAGCCCTCTCTGTAGAGGCTGCTTTGACGCTGAAGAATCAGTCGCCCATGTCATCCTGGATTGCGTGGCCGTGGCTACCCAACGTGCACAAATCCTCGGAACGGTGAGGTCGCTCCGCGAAGCCTGTGAATCTCCCAGGATGATTCTGTGCTTCTGGGCGGAGTTAGGCTGGCTGAATTAGCCAGGATCCACTACGCACAACGGACCAAATGAGAGTCTAAGTGCGGACAACGGAGTCCCTATACTATACTATACTATAAGATGCGATCAATTGTGAATTGTAAGCAATGTTAATAAAGTTTGTCTTAAAGAAACAATATGATTTCACTAAAAATCAATTTCTACCCCTTCCTATTTTCATTGCCACATTACGAAGTTTCACTTCCTCCGCGCGGAGGGACTCCACGCACAATTTTTTTTTTCTTCGCCCTTTCTCGGGCAGGCTAAGGTCATAAACCATACTGCCTCGTCTTTAGTGTATTTTTACTTTTTTTTCCATTAGAATGCAGATGTAACACATTCCAATGTTTTTTGCAGTAATTGGCAACAAATGTGTCGAGTCAGCCTTCTCGGCACTCTTCACTGAGGTAGTCAATATAAAATTCTCAGCTCCATTTTACCGAGGTCGCGCCTGTTTCAATAATGCCACACATTGTCTAGTTGAGACACAAAACTACACCAATTTTACATCACGATATCCACTAGGAATCAATAAACGAATAATTAAAACAGCCACTGAACTGTGTATATAGATATACACCAACTGTGGCCATTATCTTTTTTTTTATGCCAGTGAAAAAGAAATAGACTTTAGGGCTTTTGGGTGGTACCTTATCAATAAACTCAGTCAATTGACCATAATTTTTGTAAAAAAGTTTTTTATTTTTCACTTTTCGACTCAGTAGTTTCGGAGACAATTTTGAAGTAGGTACCCCAGAACTAAAAATAAATATGCCCGAAGTGATAAACCCAATAACACATAATTGGAGGAAACCAATACGTCATATTTCTTTCTTTCTTTTTTGTTTTTATTTTATTGATTTTTCAAAAAAATCGTATTCTAGGGTCGCTTGTTCAGGGGCATGGTGATATAGACCGAGACGTAACGCACAGGATCAACTCAAGACACACTCAGGATGTGAAATGGCGACTGGTCACTGGAACATCCACCTGTCGTACTGTATGGATCAGAATGTTGTGATGTGAAAAAGAGGGATGAAATAAAAAACATTTTACAACAAAAAAAAAAACAATACTAAAAAATGCAAAATAACTTTAATTTCGGAAGTCGGTGTTTCTAGTTTGGTTTCTTCATTATTTGACACCGACTTCCGAAATTAAAGTTATTTTACATTTTTTAGTAGGTATTGATTGGAAGTCGGTTGTATTTTTTTTGTAAAAAGTTTTTTATTTTTCAGTTTTGTTGTACCCCATTCTAAAACTAATTTAATAGTAAAGTTATGCCCGAATTGATAGCCCTAAAAATAGGGAATTTGAACATAGTTGGTGAAACTAGGGTGTATCAGGGTGAACTGTAGAAATCTGTAAACCCCTTCAGAGCGTATCAGCGTGATGTAATGTTGTGAAGTGGTGGAAAAAATATACAAACATGCGATTGTAGCAATGCTGGAAAGTTGCATTGTGTATCTCCGAAGTTATTTAGTTCTTCATCAGATCTTCACCAAATTTAAATGGGGCCACATGTAAAGCGCCAGTTTTCAAATAAAAAAATTCGAAACAGAGTTACCGCGCTGTGCACTCAGGGCAGGGAAGGAACAGGGTTGGGTTTTAGTCAGTAAGAGTCTGACACGCCCTCGCGCTCCGCCCAGAGCGGGAGAAGTCATAGAATGATATCCCACCCCCCAAAATAAAATGGTTTACCAGCAAATTGGACATCACTTTTGAAGGTATGAATAGGCCACAATTTTGGATTCAGTGGCCATCTGAAGCGAAGTCCCCGCCCACACGCGCGCGCGTTTGCCTACTACTTTGGATACAAAACATTTTGAGACCTGTTTTAACACAAACGTGACGTTGGATTCTTTAATATTTATTTTCTACGCTAAGCTACGATTTTTTATTCAATGAAGGCGCCACTTGGCCACTTATGCTAAGTTGATGAAATTGTGTATTTCTATCATTTGTTGGTGAAAACTTGAAAATAGAAGGTCGTAAGTCAAACTATACGTCAAACTAATACGTTGTGAGAATTCTTATCGACTTTTGCTGGCGTCTGTACATTCCAAGGCGTAGATCTCAACTTCGAATCAATTGAAATTCGATTTAAATTCTATTCAAATTCTATTCAAATTCTATTCAAATTCTATTCAAATTATATTCAAATTCCATTCAAATTCTATTCAAATTCAATTCAATTTCGATTCAATTTCGATTCAATTTCGATTCAAATTCGAATCAAATTCGATTCAAATTCAATTCAAATTCTATTCAAATTCTATTCAAATTCTATTCAAATTCGATTCAAATTCGATTCAAATTCGATTCAAATTCAATTCAAATTCTATTCAAATTCTATTCAAATTCTATTCAAACTCTATTCAAATTCTATTCAAATTCTATTCAAATTCTATTCAAATTCTAATCAAATTCTATTCAAATTCTATTCAAATTCTATTCAAATACTATTCAAATTCTATTCCAATTCTATTCAAATTCTATTCAAATTCTATTCAAATTCTATTCAAATTATATTCAAATTCTATTCAATTTCGATTCAATTTCGATTCAATTTCAATTCAATTTCGATTCAATTTCGATTCAATTTCGATTCAAATTCGATTCAATTTCGATTCAATTTCGATTCAAATTCGATTCAAATTCGATACAAATTCGATTCAAATTAGATTCAAATTCGATACAAATTCGATTCAATTTCGATTCAATTTCGATTCAATTTCGATTCAAATTCGATTCAAATTCGATTCAAATTCAATTCAAATTCGATTCAAATTCAATTCAAATTCGATTCAAATTCAATTCAAATTAGATTCAAATTCGATACAAATTCGATTCAATTTCGATTCAATTTCGATTCAAATTCAATTCAAATTTGATACAATTTCGATTCAAATTCGATTCAAATTCGATTCAAATTCAATTCAAATTCGATTTAAATTCGATTCAAATTCGATTCAAATTCGATACAAATTCGATTCCAATTCGATTCAAATTCGATACAAATTCGATTCAAATTCGATTCAAACACAATTCCAGTTCAATTCAAATTCAATTCAAATTCAATTCAAATTCAATTCAAATTCAATTCAAATTCAATTCAAATTCAATTCAAATTCAATTCAAATTCAATTCAAATTCAATTCAAATTCAATTCAAATTCAATTCAAATTCAATTCAAATTCAATTCAAATTCAATTCAAATTCAATTCAAATTCAATTCAAATTCAATTCAAATTCAATTCAAATTCAATTCAAATTCAATTCAAATTCAATTCAAATTCAATTCAAATTCAATTCAAATTCAATTCAAATTCAATTCAAATTCAATTCAAATTCAATTCAAATTCAATTCAAATTCAATTCAAATTCAATTCAAATTCAATTCAAATTCAATTCAAATTCAATTCAAATTCAATTCAAATTCAATTCAAATTCAATTCAAATTCAATTCAAATTCAATTCAAGTTCAATTCTGATCATTTATTTCAAATAAATCATTTACAAGCACTTTTGAATTGTCAATAAGTCGGTCAGTCAGAAAGATGAAGCTAATTGTACATTCCAAGACGTAGATCTCTATGGAGAAGAACGTGCAAGAAACTCCATGGACACTCTTTAAAACCATGTTATGTATAAAAATCCTGGTTACGGTGGTCTTGTTGCTTCTAATATATGAGAACAATGTTAAATAAACAATTCATAAACAAAAACAAAAAAACTTGAGAGGTCAAGGGACACCCGGATGGAACGAAGTTCCTTTCGATTAATTAGTGAAGAAAAAAATGGTTAGGTTAGGACCCCCCACGTCGAGCGAGCGAAGCGAGCGGTATCGCGGCAGCGGCCGGTGAATGCCAGAAACGACTAGATTATATACAGGCTGTAACGGAAAGGTGTGGTCATATTTTAGGAACTGCATCTGCCCATCGATATGAACAAATTTCTTCAAGAAAATCCGAGGAACATCTAAAAAAAATTTTTTACCAGCTAAAAAAACAAATATTGATCAGCTGATGAAAACTTTGTATGAAAAGTCCAATTTTTTTTTTTGGGAATTTTCTATTTTTTCTTAGAGAAAGTTGTTCATTTCCATGGGCAGAACCGGCTCCTAAAATATGACCACACCTTTCCGTTACACCCTGTATATAGAAAAAATTGTCTGGCGAAATGGGACTCCATCGAACACTTCTGGCGGGCGGATAGGTGGGGGGTTACTCTACCTCTCTCCCCCGCCACCTCCGGCCTCTCCCACCTACTCCATTTCCTTATTAAGGCGACTTGATACAAAACCATACTGGGGCTCGGGGGGCTCCGTGGAGCACCTTCGGCGGGGAAAAATAGTGGGGGGCGACTTTACACCACCCCTCATCCCTCATTCAGACGGCACTTGTTGCGCTTGCGCTTGACGCGACTTGACGGGACTTGACAAGCTTTTTTCATTTTGGCCGCAACATTGAAGATGGCGGACGACGAACAGCACCACCAGCACGCGTAGCATGACCGCCATAGAAACGGGTTTTGTCGACGGAAGAATAGAACAAATTACAGATTGTAGAAAGATTTCTACCGTCCTAAGCATGGCGATGTTAAAACTAAAGAGATGAACTGTTTCTATTCTTCAGCCGACAAAAGTCTACAATGTAAAGCATGACCACCAATTTTTCTTTTCCAAGTCATAGGATGATTTCCCACCCAACAAAAAAAAAAAAAAAAAAAAAAAAAAAGAGCTTATCCATTCGCCTCTTTAAAATTTCAATAGTGACACATTTCGATACAGTAAAACTGCAATGAGGTGCCAAAAATACTATAAAATAAAGCCTCAATGTGTAAGAAAATATTGGTAAGACTTTAAGTAAATTCATTCAGCTTGCAAGCCATCGCTGCTAACACCATCTAGCGAGGTGTAGAGGACGGGCCCGAACGAAGAACAAAAGTTACTTGTGCCAGACGAAAACCCGTAGTTACGGCGGTACCGTTTCGTTGTATGGGATGAGGCATCTGTACGCTAGTATTATATTATCTGTGGCCAGGCAAGCAAAGGATTCTAGGATTGAACTGAAGAAGGTGGTTCAAATTTAGAATCCTGAGCGCAGCGAGGGTTTCAAAGGTACGAGACGCAGAATAACTTTGACGAACAGACGGACAGATGGATAGATGGACAGACGGACAGACGGTCTGATGGACAGACATACAGACGGAAAGACGGCCAGACGAACAACGGACAGACGGTCTGATGGACAGATAGACAGACAGACGGACAGACGCACAGGCGAACAGACGCACAAACGGACAGACAGACACGTGAGTGACAGCAATTGGGCTCCGATTAGACGCACTAAATTTTGTGATAGACTACGGACAGACAGACAGACGGACAGATGAAATTTAAAGAATGAATATGTGTTTATCTTCATAGAAACGCGAGTCTACGGGTCGCCCCGTGCTCGGGCGGAAGAAAACTCAAACTCGACATAGTTGGATAGAAAGAACTTTCTATCCAATTATCTAGTCTATTCTTGGTAGAATTGAGATAGAAATGGTCATGCTACGCCCTGTTGGGGGTAGAAACATTTCTTCTCAACAAGTGACAAATAGTCTACAGCACATTGGACCTAGACAAGATCTCTACTGATTTAAAACACTCAATTCTGTGACTCATTACATATTTCAAAATTGTGCTGAATCTTCCACAAAAATGTAGAAACCTGAGCGTAGTGTCTCGAGGGTTTCAAAGGTACGAGACAGATGGGCAGATGGTCAAACAGACAGACGGACAGACGGACGACGAACAGACAGACAGACGGACAGCTGGAGCTATGGACAGACGGACAGACAGACGGACACCTGAACAGATGGACAGACGGACGATGGACAGATGGACAGACAGACAAACAGACAGACGGCAGACGGACGACGGACACACAGATAGACGGACAGCTAGACAGATTGACGGACGGACAAACGAAATTGAAAGTATGAATATGTCTTTGTCTTCATAGAAACGCGAGTCCTGTGCTCGGGCAGAAGAGAACTCGAAGTCGACATAATTGGATAGAAAAAACTTTGTCTATTCTTGGTAGAATAGAGATAGAATTGGTCATGCTACGCCTGCAGTAAGTTACAATAGTACTTGTGTCGGAGCTATCTCACTCTTCCCTTAAGTGGTATCTTAACAATGAAAATACTGAAACTAATGAACAGAAAAAGAAAAGAAATTAAATAATAATTAAGCAGCTCTCGATGTGTGAGGAGTGCACGTATTTGCACTAACTAAAACTATCTAATTTAAAATTATGAAAAGTAAAATAATATTGGAGACCCTCACAATGTGCCCTTTCATTTGGTATAACGCACGGCATAGTTTGAAAAACTTTGTTTTTCCGATTTTCACATCTCTCAATATCCCAAATTAATTTACACGTTCGTGTTTGAGTCACAGATATGCATGTGTGTACCTACTCAACTCAAAGGGTCCAGCAGATTCGGAGCTAATTGGCTGTGACAGACGGCCACACGAGTGAACCTATAAGAGTCTCGTTTTTTCATACGGACTTTCGGAACCCTAAAAATACAAAGTTTTGGCAATTGTTTTCTGAAAATTAAAACCGCTACAGTTACGGTACGCCTACACCGAATCCGTCATCGGCCGAAGTATGCTCGGGCGTCATCGGCCGAACTCAGCCGATCAAATCGAACGTAAGTAAATGGAAGAGAGCGCATACACTGCTACTACCGACGTCGTCCGATGACGCCCGAAAACGGACGATCAACTGACGGGTCCGAACGTGTTTGGATTTTTTGTCAGTTTTACCGGCTTCTTTCTGCGATCGAGTCGTTATTTGGATCAAGAATGGACATTGAAAAATTAATTACTTGCATTTATAACAGACCGTCACTGTGGGACAAACATTCAAAAAGTTACAATAATCGAGATATTGGGAAACGTCTATGAGATGAAGTTGCTTCAGAAATGGAAGTACCGGTGGCAGATATTAAGAAGAAATAGAGTAACCTGAGGGACCAATTTCGCAAAGAGTATAACAGATGTACTCAACCAGGTAAATCTGGCTCAGCGGCGGATCACAAATCATCTTCGTGGGCGTCATATTACGATTTGTTATTATTCCTTGCGAAACAAATTGCTCCAAAACCATTAAGTGGGAATTTGCCTGAAGGAAGCGCGAGCCAAGAACATCAAGATGATTCGGAATCATCTCAGTTTTCGGAGTTGTCATCGGAATCACAACCACGAGCAATACCGCAGGTCGAGCATTCGCCTGTTTCACGCCCAGAAACTTCAAATTCGAGCCAATCTGAAAATTTAACGTCGCAACAACATACTCCATTACACAAATCCTACTCGTGTACCTGTAACGCAAGCTTATCGTTTCAACTCGTTAACTGGACGTATTAGGAAACAGCGAAATACTGACGTCGAACAAGAGTATTTACAGATCGAAAAACGAAAACTTCAATTATATGAGTCCAGGTCAGCTGATAAGTCAGCAGAAGACCCTGATTGAAACTTTTTGTTAAGTTTACTTCCATACTTAAAAGAAGTGCCACGCAATAGAAAACTCTCTGTTCAGCGGAAGTTGTTAGACGTCTTTATGGAAGAAGAAAGAAATCAACCTCAATATTCTCCCGTAAGCTGCTATTCTTCTGGAGAATTAAGCCGCCTTGCTTCTTGTGAAATGTCATCAAATGCGTCACTTCCGACATACGTTGTTAATTTTAAGGAGCCTTTGTCACTGACCACGAATCCAATGACACTTTCACACACATCCACATCTGCGCAGGGCCACTTGACACCAGCCACAAACTATAACATACCATCAAATATGTCACAACCGACAACTGCCCAGAGCCTTTTCTCGTATGCAGATTTAGATATGAACCAACAGTAGGTAATTTTCATTTCACTATGTTGGAATAAGTTTTATTAATACCATTAGATGTTTTGTATTTTAATTTAAATAAAACCACTTAAAGTTTTGTATTATTTTTATTGAACATACCTATTTTAAGACCTAAGTTTACTTTAAAAATAAATTGTTCTTACAAAAATATTCGAAAGCCTTTAAGTATAATTTATTGATATCTATGTAATGTTGTTACAAAAGAACTGTTTGAAAGCTTCACGAATATTATAAGCTTCGGTCGTACTTCTGTTTTGTCCCCTAGATGCAAAGTTGCTTCTTTGACCCGAAATACTTGTTTGATCTGTAGAATAACTGTGCCTTGGTTACCCTTCTTTGTCAATAATAATGTTGTGTAGTAAACAGATACATTTCACTATAGTTTCAGCGTTTTCTGTAGTTGTCTCTATGCATTTAGTTAAAATTCTCCATTTTTGTGTTATTATACCAAAAGCGCATTCAATCACTACTCGGGCGTTAGACAATCGTTCGTTGTAAAGCCTTTCCTCTTCTCCAAGGTTACGCATCGGATACGGCCTCATAATATACCGTTTAAGTGGGTAGGCTTCATCAGCTATTAATACCAAGGGTAACACAGTATTGGTATTTGGTAAACATTTTGAAATATTGAACTGCCCATTTTCAAAATGTCGAAATAACGTTGAAGAAGCCAATGTACCACCATCACTTTGTTGTCCATAAGCTCCTATCCTACTTAAATAAATAAAAATTTATAATCTGGGCTTGCAACTGCTTGTAAAACTATGGAAAAAAAATGCTTGTAATTATAGTACATACTGCCAGAATTCGAAGGACATTTCAGTCGAATATGCTTACCGTCCAAGGAACCAATACAATTAGGAAAACACCATCTTGCCCAATATAATTCAGCATTTTGATAAATCATTTCCTCGCTCGGCACAGGCATATGATGAGATACTAGACTTTCAAATATAGCCTTGCAAGTTTCTCTCATAATCATTCCAATGGCGCTATTTGAAACTCTGAACGAAAATGCTAAAGATCGAAAAGATTCCCCAGTTGCACAAGGTACCTGAAACGAAAAAATATATCAGATAATAACCGTGTAAACCGTTTAACCGGATAACCGTATATAAAGTGTCTTGCTATAAAATTAATAATATTTGGGGGGTCTGGGGAGGAAATCGATGAGGGATACGTGGGAGTCAGTATGTTGGTAATATTTTTAGAACTGGTATGGGCTACTTTTTATCCCAGAAACACTTAATATCCTGTATGAGCGATGCCAGCAATCTATTTGTTATATACCCGTGCGAAGCCGGAGCAGCCGCTACTAAAACTATATAAGTAAGCTAAACTTACCGCAAAGTTATTACAAGTTTTTCCGTCGATGATATACATTCCCGATAGTTTGTATTCTGCTTTGTAATAAGTGGTTCAACTGCATTTAAAATGTATTGAAATGTACCATAACTCATTCTAAAATATTCAAAGAATTTGATGGGTTGTAATCTTAACTCCTCAAAAAGGTGATGGAATTCGCCCAGTTGCTTCCTGTGTACATAAGTATTTCATTAACCCACTCACGCCGACGTCACCGACGTCGACTTCGACGAACAAAATTGCGGTATACATTTTCTAAAAAATACATTTCTTCGGAATCCTCCATTTTTAAAAACACGTCTGTACTCTGTAGTTGCACAGTTCAGACTTCATAAGTTCCACCGACAACGGCCGTTATCGTCTGCAGTGTATTCAGTTGAACGTCCGAGTTACTCGTCCGAGTAGTTCTGTCCGCCAATCGGCCGACAAAATCGGTTTTAGTGTACGCGTACCGTTAGGCCCTGTCCGCACCGCGATATTTCACCGCGCGATTTTTTCTCGCAATTCAGTAACACATTGAATGTTGAATTTAAATTGAATCTTGAATCGCACCGCATCGCGTTCAATTTGCATCGAATCACAGATCGTTTTTCCGCGCGAATTTTAAACCACCAGTGCGGCTACTCCTATATGATTCAATGTGTTACAGAATTACAAGAAAAAAATCGCAGTGCGGACAGGGCCTTAGGGCAAGGAATGCCATATTTTATCTGCATTGGATTTTTTTTTTACTACGACTTTCTTGGGCACAGATCGGGAGGCGACTGTGGCGTGCGCACTTGACCGGACTTGACGGCACCTTCAGTGGGCGTCAAGTCCACCATCAAGTGAAACTGTCAATCAGCCGGTCGTTAACAGCTCACCGTGAAAACTTAGGTGGAGTAAGCGTGAAGGAAGTAAACTGTCATTCCACCTTGATTGTATGGATTGATAGCCCACTTCACGTTCACTTCACCTAAGTTTTCACGGTGAGATTTTACAGGATAACAATACAGGTAAGACTTGTCGTGCACTTGATCGTCTCGGGGACCCATTTTAAATTTCGAAGTGTTCCAAGTTTCCTTAGCATGTTTACTATCCAGCTCCCAAAGACACGCAAGGTCTTTGGGAGCTGGGTAGTAAACATGCTAAGGAAACTTGGAACACTTCGAAATTTCGCATTAATTTATTAAGAACAGCGCCATCTCTACCTTGGATACCAAAATAAAAACACTGTGTTGCAATATGAAAATATATGATTAAGATGCAGGGAGATGGTATTACATTTAGTAAGAAAATTAGGTAATCATTGCATCATTGTAGATTGAATTAGTAAAAAAATTAAGTTCATGCACATCAAACTATGTTTGTGAAATTTGTAAACCGATTGGAAACATGAAATCAATATTTTAGTTTAAAGACTTTTTAATAAATTTATGGTAATTTATTATTATTGCAATGCTATTGTGACGACCTTATGTTGGCGACCTTATGGTGGAGACCGGCACGTTGGAAGTTTGGAACATTCTAGAAACTCTTGGAACGCCGATTGATTAAGAAGAATAAGGAAGACTTTTGTTTTTGAGTTGACTTCTGCTAGTCCGCTCGAAGAGGGCACTTGTATTATTTTTATTGTTCAATATAACGTATAAGTACGCCATTCCTCTTTCCTTTATAACACTACACACATAAGTAGTCACTCCTGTTAGTAGTAGTCAACCTGAAGAAATGGCTTGGTGGAAAAAGATTTGACTCCAATGATGAAGTCATCTCGCAAACAAAGGCCTATTTTGAGGACCTCGATAAATCATATTTTTTGGAAGGGATAAAAAAATTGGAGAAGCTTTGGACAAAGTGTATAGAGCTCAAGAGAGACTACGTTGAAAAATAAAATGATTTATTTATCAAAAAATCTGTGTTTTATTCCAAAAGTCACGGACTTATTGACCCGCCCTCATACATCAACGCACATACGTGTTCCAGTGATTCAGTACACGATTCTGGACCCCCTAGCGTTGGAATTTTTCGTCGGCTTTTTCCTAATTTTTGAAAAAAAAATCCGCGTTTTTTTACATTAAACTGTATAAAATCGTTATACCTATCTACTTCAATGAAATTTTTAATTAAAAAATAATTAGTTCGCTTTTTTCGCAAAAAAACGCAATGTAAATAAAATTAAAAGAAGCTGCCTGCTCAGCTGATTTCTTAAGTTCACCGGAGGTCATCGCGGGCCCAGTAGGTACCTACGCACGCAATACCGGCCAAAGACCGCCGCCGGCATTTCTTTGTCGGCAAAATGCTCACACAGACCGCCGAATTTCCTTTGTCGGCAAATGCTCACACAGACCTATGAATCTAACAGACGCGACACGTTAGGCATTTTAAGTGTCTACAAAAATTGATATCCCATTGACTACTTTTATTTGAACTTCTTTTGAGGGGAGGTTATTTCTATAAACCTTCATCGAAATAAGTAAAGAAGATCTAAAAAAAATGTGTTACAGTTTACTGATAACGACGTATTTCTTAGATACATTTTTGTTATCAACAAAGTTAAGTTAAGTAATACAATACAACAACGTTACTTACTCATTTCGTTAAAACCATATTCCTACATTTCGTATACCTACATCAAAATAATTACTGAGTGAGTAGGTACAACTTAATGCGATTGTACAGTCTATCAATTTCATTGATCTATGCGGTCTGTTGGCGTCGGTATATTCAAAAGCGTACCAACACTAATAAATAAAATTTTATTTCTTTAGCATTTCGCCGACGACGAATTTTTGTTTTTTGTTAGTTCCGTGTTTACGTTCATCGCAAACGGATGTAAAGTTGGTAGTGAATTTAGTTGTTATCGTAAAGTTATAAAAAACAAGTTATTGTGTTTGTTAGTATGTGTGTTTTTTGTTTTGCTTGTTGAGTGTGTGCTTGTTGTGTGCGAGAGTGTTTTTAAACAACACCTCAGTGCCCAGGCAAATGCTCATGCATGAAGCATGTAGGAGCCTCGGGATCGTAAGAAATGAACGAACTTTAAGGTGAGTTTGTTCATTAGTTAAGTACACGGTTAATAACCGCGTCTCTGACAGAGGTGTTCGTGGTTGGCGAGCGGCAGAGCTGTAGGTACCTACGAAATTTCAAAATTCAAAATCACCAAGGTCACTTCTGTAGGGACGCGATTGGCGACCGCAGGCGCTTTATACTACATTCCTGGAGCGCAATGTAGGTACTTACAAGCTTCTTTATTATTATCTATCCTAATCTTTATCTAACCTTATCTTCAGTATTCTTGAGGGATTAAAAATGTATGTGATATCAATGTTGTCGTCATTAGAATAAACAGTTAAAGGTGCCACGGAACATTATACGCATTTGTCGTTTTAAACGTTTAACGCACGTATGCGCTTATGTCTATTAAGCATCTGATCTAGTTGTTTATCATATCGATCGGAAACATCGACGTAAATGTATTTTTATCACAAAGTAGATAAGTAGGTAGTCTATCTAGGTACAAGCTACACACAGGAACAGGTGTGTCTGTGTGTATAAGACGTGGTAGGTAACTACGAATAGACGCGCTCGCGCGCGCCTACTTCATTGCGAAGCGTTGAGATCGAATTGTTCACAATACATTGCGTGCTTGAAAATGTCAATTTCTGTAATCGATCATTACCGAGATTAATGACTACCATAATTTAGTTACTGACATTAGGTGTAACCTTTTCGCGAAGTTTGCGGTATCTTGTTCCTTACAGCCTGTATTCCGTCCTTTTTCCGTCCCTTTTTAAATAGCCAACTACAATCATTTACTTTTTTTTTATTACAAAAATCGTTTACATAGCAAATAACAAAACGCAGTTTTAATAATAACAAAAATGCTTAAAGCTTTGATTAAAAAAACGAAACGCGTGCGTGTCTACTTCCGACCACTGCTGGCGAATATCGCCAGCCATCCTTTTTCCACGCACAGCGATCCCATCCCATATCGCTTGTCTGGACGTTCCACGCCCACAAACAAACACAATCATTCGGATAGTCATCTGAATTCATTACGTACGAGTTAAGCAAGAGACAAATTGATCACAAAGTGTTTTTAAATAGGAAATAGACACCCCGTACGCAACGTATGCAACGCATTATATGATACGAGTATCTGGGCTCTTGATTTTATATGAAAAAGTTTGTTTTTGTGACGCGGATTATTCATTTAAAAATAGTAAACTCAATAAATCATCCTCAAACTCGCTATCAGAATCAGAAAACATGACTACAGACGTACTAGTGCACCTTCTGAGAAATTACAACAGCGTCTACGTTGCATACATGGGACAAGTGTGCACACTCATTCTCCCACGTTGCATCGCGTTGCGTACGTGGGGCCAGTTTAACTCTAGCTTTACGATTAGGTACGAGAAATTGAGTTTTCGTTATGCGAGTTCCTTTCAAACCATTTTAAAGTGACGGAAAGCAGAACCCGCCTCAACAATAATACCTTAGTATCCTTGGTGGCAACGAGTTCAGGAATCAAGGATGTCGTTAAGTTTGAGCTGACCAAAGACATGCAAGAAACAAAATAATATTGAACATCTAAAAAAAATTTTTCACTTTTATTTGTTTGCCTTACAAATATAACAGTAGGTACTCACGCCCTTTTAGGTATCATTTTTTTTTCATTCAATCGTAACAAATTAATATTTCTTAAATCGTCCTTTTTTCCAAAAATCGTCCTATTTCGGGTAGCGAATCGTCCGAAAGTCGACGCTGGTACTGGCAACACTGTTATTGATTCCTAGTGGATATTGTGATGTAAAATTGGTTTAGTTTTGCGTCTCAAATGTCTACGCAAGTGGACAATATGTGGAATCATTGAAACAGGCACGATCTCGGTAAAATGGAGCTGAAAATTTTATTGTAGTAAAGACTACCTCAGCGAAGTTTGCCGAGAAGGCTGACTCGACACATTTGTTGCCAAATACTGCAAAATACAAAAACAAATGCAATGTGTTACATCTACATTCTAATGGGGAAAAAGAAAAAGTGATAGTGATCAAAGTAAGACTCAAAGTAAGACTTTAATATTTGTATATTTGGAAGAGATGCTCTCCCTTTTATTTATTTACATGTTTTTTTTTTACTTTTCTAAAGTTATCTGTCGGTTTTCTATCGATTACATTTTGGGGAGTGTGCGACGGAATTGCATGATTTGATTCCGCCAAGCCCGTTTCATCTAAGGACCACAAGACGTACGGCGAAGTGCCACCGGTTCATGGTGGACATCCCATCCATACGCACAAAGCGTTTTGAGAAAACATTCATTGCACGTGCAGCTAGAGAGTGGAATTCTCTACCGGAGTCTGTGTTTCTGGCTGTTTTAAGTATTCGCAAATTGATTCCTAGTGGATATTGTGATGTAAAATTGGTGTAGTTTTGTGTCTCAAGTCTCAACGCAACTGGACAATATGTGGAATCATTGAAACAGGCGCGATCTCGCTAAAATGGAGCTGAGCATTTTATTGTACTATTGACTACCTCAGCGAAGTAAACCGAGAAGGCTGACTCGACAAATTTGTAGCCAAATACTGCAAAAACTTTATAATGTGTTAAATCTGCATTCTAGTGGAAAAAAGAATAAAAATACACTACGTAAGACCAGGCAATATTGTAGTCTTTGGTCGTAAAGAGTAGACGCGCTCAGCGCGCGGTAGGCCCGGGGCTGAGCGGGAATTGACATAAAAAAGAGGGAGGTGACAGGTTTGTAGATTTCTTATTTTTAGTCTGTGCAGTAATAAACAAGAAACGAGTCAGTGTCATTTTTCGTTTCAGCGGTGAAGCAATTATTACATAATCTATTGAACTAATTTCGTAGATATGAGTTTAGTGCGTACCTCTAACACAATCGGGACACCAACTTTCCCCAGACGGCAATTTTGAACCACTGAAGCTTGCCAGCACTGGGGGACTATTTGGATCTAAAGCTTCAATGTAATTCGTAAACTCTTCATACCCGTTCAATTCAACCGTAGTTATCACCATTTTCAGTACAAACACAAAGAAGTCCGATATGCAGGTTCAATCAATGAATAATGCACAAGTGAGTAAAATACCGATTTTCCGAACGTCCGTGATATTGTTTTGATAAAAATGACGGTTTGGCGAAACGATTGAATTGTTGATAGGTACAAAATGTAACTCTATGGTTGTCGTTGTAGTGTTGTATGTCAAATAGGTAATATTGTACGCTGATATACAAAAGACTACAATAATATATAGGGTAGCTGATTTCTAGTCTAATAAACCCTAAAAAATCTGTGATGAAATATTTATCATTATCTAAGCATATTACAATTTATTATACAAGAAATTTAGACAAGTGTTTACGTCCTGAAAGATTTGATGAAGTAGATCTTTCCTCCGAAGGAGATCAGCAGGTTTATTCGCTAACTCAGTGGACATCAATTTAATAGGCACTTTGCAGTACATTGCTAGGTGGACATCGATTATAAAATAGCACTGCGTAGTACATTTTTGTTTTCCTATACGTCAAAGCAGCAATGTACTGCATAGTGTCTATCAAATTGATATCAACTGAGTTAGCGAATACACCTGCTGCAGCCGGTCGATTCTGTTAAAAGCTCACCGTGATAACTTAGGTGGAGTGAGCGCGAACTGAACTGAACTGTCATTCCACCTTGATTGTATGAATTGACAGCCCACTTCACGTTCACTTCCTTTAAGTTTTCACGGTGAGATTTTACAAAATAGCATTATAGAATCGTTCGGCTGTCCTCTCAGTGGACCCATTGGAAACAGACGTTCCAAAACTATCTAAATGCCATTTAGACTCCCGAAAAACCTGTGTCTACCGAGGCAAAGTTCCAACTACTGGTAAATCATTTATCTCCAGTGCTATACCCAGGTTGCGCTGATGCTCTACATACGATACTGCGATTCAGAATGATATTTTCATAAAAATCTTCTAATGAAATTTATTCAAGACACCGTTTAATGAAAAAAATTCAGCAGCCGGGAGAATACGTTTAACAACATTTGAAGGTACTGAAAGTATTGTCAAAGGAATGTAATTGGAGGTAACCGCCGAGCAAAATGAAAGAGAGTACGTGAGAGACGCGTTTATAAGTGGTCCGATCTCATCTGCCATTCGCCAGACTTCTTGAATATCGTACTCTCTCCTTAGACATGGCATATGAACAAGCGCGATCGCTCGGTTAGCTCAGAAACACAACGAAGCTTACCAATGAGAAAGAACCTTTTTTGTCAACTCTGTTAATGCTACTCTGAGTACAATGAATACTCCAACGAGTTTCGATAATGTCTTAGCTGTAAATCGTGGTTCATCGACCGCACAAGACACATGTTATTTTTTGTGGAAATAAACGACATCAAAGACGAAATTGTCCCACTGCTGGTAGTAAATTGTCTATCGTGCGGTAGAAGAGGATATTTTACTAAAGTGTGCAGAAACAAACCTCAACAAAACGGCGCTCTACACCGATGCTAACTCAAATGAAACTTCGTCATGTATTACGTCTGCCGCTGTCAGTCAAGACAAGTCGTTCAACAATATCCTAGCACTCTCTAACAATATCAATATCCTAGCTCGTATCGATACAGGCAGTACTTACTGCCAGTTTCATCGACAAAAAGATAGTCCTCTGACGCTAGAACTACAAAACCAGAAACTTAACGTCAACCTAATGATCATGGATGGTTTCTGCTCAGATGTGATACTAGGCTACGACGTACTGAGAAAGTACGAAAATACTCAAGGGTCAAGCCTGCAATTGACCAGTGTTAATATTCCAGGAACTACCATCTCCATCACCTGTGACAAATGTCGACGGGCAAGCCTCGTCCCTTTTTTTACCCCTTCCTATCGAAGAGAAACTTTTAACAAGATCCACAGCCTTAGTCATACCGGTGCACGAGCTAGCACCCGCTTAGTGACCTACCGCTAGGTTTAGCCTTCTGTCAACAGGGATTGCAAAGAGTGGGCACGAACTTGCGAGGCGTGTCAACGTGCCAAAATTACGCGTCATAATTTTTCCCCTATCGGTAATTTTGAAGTACAATCTGGTCGCTTCAAACATGTCCATATTGATATCATCGGCCCTCTGCAGATATTGTTTGACAGCTATTGATAGTATTACTAGATGGTCTGAGGCCAATGCAAACTATCACTGTGGAGGAAGTAGTAGAATCCTTTACACGAGAATGGGTGGCCCGTTTCAGTATACCGTCAGTTATTACGATTGACCTAGGTTAAAAGTTACAAAAATGTCTGAACCACTATAGTGCTACATGAACCCAAATGAATGTCATAAAATGAAGTTTAAAACAAGGGAGTGCCTCCGCAGCCGGTGGCGGCATCTAAAAATAACGCTCGCGCCGTTGGAAACCGGCAGTACTTTTCTTTTTTTAGTATTTAGTCCAAGAGCTATCGAAATGATCTCGGGAACTTAAGGCACCCCGACACGGACAGATTAAGTTCGAAAGGGTTCTAGTGAGCATGCTAATGAGGCCCCCTTCATCACCTTCGTGTTAGATTCCTTTAAACCCTGCTTGCACACTGGAATAGGAGCCCCGCGCCGTATGGCTCTGTCGGCTTTGCTTACTTACGACCGTCATTAGCACTTTTACACCTCCCTATTTCAATATTTTTTTCGTAAGATGTGAGCATAGCCAAGTGGTCTGATCTATTGATACGTATGCTTGTGATTGCTAGTTTAAATCATGCTTGAACACGTTTACTTTTGATTTTTTTGGGACTTGTTTTTGAAGATTCTTATGCAAAGAACAGTATTTTTTTTTATTGTTTGTGGTTTTTTGTAACATTTTAACTGCATATAGGTAATTTTTTTTGCAAACCACATTTTTCGTTTTTTTTTTGTTAGCGCTGGCTGCCGAGGCAATCCCTTAAAATAATTTGAACTATCTGACTTTATTTTCACTGTTATTGTGTATTGATAGTTTCAAGTTGCATGTTTTTCATGTGTGTCACAGTGTTTTTTGTTTATATATGTTTAAATGTTTGTGTGTCGCTTCATGAATGATGCTGAAAATGATTAGTTCACCACCTGAAGTCGGGATATCGTGAGAGGATACACAAATCGTTAGATTTACACTGAACTTTTGCAACACTGCACTCGATGACAAAGAAACTGTTCGATGACAAGCAAAAGAGTGCGCGCGCGATAAGTCTGCGCGCGAATGGTGGCGCTGCTTCAAATTACAGAAACACAAAAAAAGAATATACGGCCGAATTGAGAACCTCCTCCTTTTTTTTCATCGGTTAGAAACGATATTACGTAACTCAAATTGTTATGGAAAGAATCAACTGTCCATGTATATTTATTCATTAGCATTCATAAAAATTAAAACGTTTAGTTCCGATTTCACCCACCCGCAGTCATAGTGTGCGCGCGCTCTAGTTATAGAATTCATGACAATAGTATTGTCTATGGTTAAATGATCGTTCCGTTTTACGTGAAAAATTTGACTTTTCCTGAAATGTTGAGGCATGTGAATTGTGCGTTGAACGATCGTTTGAACAGATCCAAATTCTGCGTTCAACAGATTTCAAAGTTCAAGCCAAATCAAATCGGTTTTGACAGATTATACGGTTGACAATAAAAATATTTGAATGTTTTCATGTGTATTTGAATTGTTTTTAAAATATAATTGGAGCCTGAGTGATAATATTTATCACAATGGATACAACGACGAGTATGAAACCAAAGTCAATGGCTGAATTGCTACCCGGGCTCAGCGGTAAGTTTCATGTCCCAAACCTATGTTATGAAGTATGGAAAGTAACATTATATGCAAAAATAACTTATTTTATACTAATAGGAAATACCTCTTACCGATTGGAGCTAGGTAAGAAACCGTGCTTGTTATGATAAACACAAAGTATAGTTATTGTTTATATTATAGGTATCCTGTCCAAAGACAGTATGCTTAGTCTAACTGCAAAGAAGCAGCCTCGCCAAACAATGGTACACACTCGCACTGTTGAGAAGATTATAAAGCCTTTAACTATTGCGGAAATGAGAGCTGACCTCTCATGTAAGTAAACAAACATTCAAATTAAAGCCGCTTGCTATTCATGTTTTTAATGTACAATAAAATTTGGTACTCATTTACTCATGAAATTTTATCAAAACATACAACTAGGTAGGTACCTATTAATAATTAATTTCCTGTTTCAGCTTTAAGGGTACAGTCCCCCAAGAGACTTGCGCAGGGGGCCACAAGTACTAAAAAGAAAAATTGGAATTCATCCATAAAAGTTGACAAAACAGTAAGCCACACAGCCAATGGAAAAATGAAACATAATCCTGTCAGAAAAGTGCTAAATTTTCAACACAAACCTAAAGTAAGTTTTAACAAGTCAGTTCATGTACTGGATTTTCATAGATTTTGCTTCTCAGAACTGTTTGGTGGTGGACCACGGAATAGAAAAAACAGTGGATGTGCTCCTACACTGTCTTAGCATGGGAACCAGTGTCGCCAAACTCACACACTTGCAAATTAAATTGCACATTACACACATAATAAATCGTGATATGTTGAAGATGAATTGGCTACAAATTACAAATGCAACTTTGAAAAATCATCTATTTATTGCTATCGAAAAATAAGTCTTATTACCATCCATACACACAAAGCATTTTGAGAACACATTCATTGTGCGTACAGCTAGGGAGTGAAATTCCCTACCGGAGTCTGTGTTTCCTGATAGCTACAACCTGGGAGTGTTTCAGTCAAGAGTGAATAGGTTACTTCTAGGCAAGCATGCTCTATCTTCGACCACATCATCGCTTACCATTAGGTGAGATAGTGGTCTAACGCGTGCCTATCAACAAAAAAAAAAAAACGGACTAAAGTTTTTATTTATTTGTTTAACAATTTATGTACACACAGAGACAAGCTATTACTAGTTTTAATTATCATATACATATCACAATCAATAAAGACGTTTATCACTTAACAAACTAAAAAACAAATTATTATATTATTTAGAATGCACAAATAGAAATGCACAGTTAGAATTGATGCCAATTGTCATGATTACTTGAAATACTGCATTTGACATCAATTCTAACTGAAAGAGTTGTATTGATGATTATAATGATTATAATTCTATAAATACATACTTGCTACAGTCTTGAATCATATTTTGACCAAGATACAACCTGACACTGACCTGCAAATTGCAAAAAAACGTAAGAAAATTTAAATTTCGCGGGCTACCCTGGCTCTTCTTTACAAGTGATGAAAGTTTTTATTAATATATTTTGCTTGATTTGATGTAGTAAATTCTCCTGATGATATTTTGGAATATCAACAACCCAATAATTTGGCGCAATATTTTAGTTACGACAATATCTTTATTAAATACGTGAGTCTTTAAAAATACTCGGACGTCGTATCATATCTTGATGAATCTCGCATATCTTATGGACATCTTCTGGTTACAAATCAATGTAATTATTGTTTTTTTTTTCTGTTACTAAAGCACCAATGCAAATATTACACTTATTTTTTTTAATTACTTGTCTTGTTATGCCAGATAAGTGAGCTATTGTTTCCTTGTTAAAATGCAGATCAATAATTTCGTGTAAGTCTTTATCATCTTCCTTGCTTAAGTGTCGTTCTGTACATACTATTTTATCGTAATATATCAATACCTATCTACTTTATGGATGTGTCCCGTTCCTGATTGAGTAGCGTCGGTAGCATTGAAGTTACTAGAATTTATATTATGATTTTCCAGCTGGCAACCAAGCAGATTTAGACTTTGCAATAATAATTATAAGGTTGTTTTTAGTTTGCATTGAAGTAAAAATGTGGTATTTTCATTCAATTCAAATATATTGAAAATTAACCATGTTTAATATTTACCGGTGTTATGATACACCTTCTCCAGTTCCTTCCTTTTCCAGTTGTTTTTCTATTCCGTGTGGTGGACAGTCACCATTTTAATCTTGTATAAAATTGATTGCAGCCTGTTTCCAATATCAGAGCAACAATGGCTTCTGAATCACCAAAGTTCATGCGGCCTGAATTCAGACCCAAGAAGTCCCTATTTCCATTACAAGGTAAATAGAAGTTTTGATTGCTTCAATAACTATATAGGGTGACTGGTAATTAGTGACCGATACTTAAACACGTGATTGTACTCATGATTACAAACAACTTTCCCAAAGAAACTTTTTTTTTATACAGATTCACTTTTATCACAATAACAGCAGTTTGAAGTTCGCGCGCGCGTGGGTCCAGTGACCGCAGCAGTCAGCTGTTAGACACACTGAGGCAAAGGGAGCGGTGCGGGCGGCGGAAGAGCATGAGACGCTACTACTAGTACATATGCCATGCTGCTACTAGTTTTTTTCCCGAGGTCAGACTATCAGCTGATAGATCGTACCTACTTTTAATGTTACGGCGCGCGCGTTCCTAGATATTTTGTAGTTATGCGGACATACGTTGCATCTTAAAAGTATTAGTCAAAGACGCTGTCGTTGGATATTATTTTTTAATTTAGGAACAACCAAAACATGTAGGTACCTACACTGCTTAAGTACACCGAAAACGGCACGTGGTGTCCGGCCGAGCGGGCTTGCGAGCCGTGCTCTGTACGATAGTAACGAGACCGCGTCTAACAAGCTGATCGCGGCGGTCACTGCCTGCGCGTATTTCAAACTGTTGTTATTGTGATAATAGTGAATAAGTATAAAAAATAAGTTTCTTTGGGAAAGTTGTTTGTAATCATGAGTACAATCACGTGTTTAAGTATCGGTCACTAATTACCAGTCACCCTATATAAATAACTCTGTTCAAGTATTTAACTAATTTGCTTTTTATTTCAGCTCGCACTAATGTGCGAATAAGCGGCATAAACAATTTAACTGAAACACCAGTTGTAAATAAGCCTATTAAAAGTCGGGTGACAGTAGCTAATAAAGAGAATGTCTCCAACTATAGTGGCATTAAAAAGTTCCCTCCACCAAAGCCTTTGATAAAAAAAAAGCTGATCCCTGTTATACCAGATACTCCCATGTCCAATGAATCTTGGAAGTCCAGCTGTGACGCTAGCTTCTTGCAAAAAGAGAAAGAGATTAATGATGCAGAGGAAAAAACAAAAGCTTTAGCAGAGGAACCAACACTAGAGAACTTAGCTGCAGTCACACCACCCGTGTCTACTCCATTCAATGAGTACAGAAGTGTTCAGGAATATTTTAACCACTCCAGTGAGTTAGAAAGTTCTGCTGTGTACCATGACAATACCATCATGAGTTTTGAGAAACCTGCTGAAACTAAACAGAACAGCCAAAGAGAAGAAAGTGTCATAGTATCGTTATGTGATCTGCTCAATAAGGCTTCCGTTGCTGACTCAGGGAAAATAAGTACAGAACTTGAAGACTTATTACAGATTGAAAAACGGACTGAACACAACCTGAAGATGATTGACAACAGCATCGCTGCATTGAATAAAATTAAACAGTCGCAGTTGACGTCTCTACAGTATGTCAGAAAACTAATTAACGATAAGAAGCCCTGTGAGAACGCAGACAAAACTTTAACTGAAACCAAAGAGACTCCCAAAGTTATAAAAACAGAGAAATTGAGTCCAGAACGGAAAGCTGTTAGTAAGACGTGTTCAGTCATAAAGTCGAGTTCAAAATCACCATCTTACAAGATACCAAAAAAGAATTTGTGTTTGAGGAAAAAAGTCTTCTGTAAATCAATGCCAAATGTTGCGAACGAGACCGTTACGCCCGTAAAGGCTGACATGGGTAACAGAGCTCTAAGCATGTATATGAAAATGAAGGAACAAATGAACTTTTTGAGCACACCTGTGGCCAAACGAGAGTTTCACGTACCAGATACACCAGCAGTTACTTCACATAATTTACAAAAGCAGCTTGATAAACTCTACGACGAAAACTAGGAATGCCTTAGAAAATGTCGACAGTAAATTAATTATAGGAAAAGATTGTAAAGAAAGCAATAATATTATAATTTTTTTAGATAAAATTTTAATTTAATTACCATCTTATGAATTGCCTATTTATAAAGTTTGCGCTACAGGTTGGCTGGCTATGTAATGTGAATGTCACACAATTTCATATCAATTTAATACTTACACCGATTTTCTAAAAAATGTAAATATAAGAAGAATGGTCATAGGTAATAAGTGACCCAAGCCCGACGTAAACGAAACATCTGTTTTCTAGTTATTTCATGTATTTCAATAATCAGATTTTTGAAGTGAAATTTTTTTAGGCGCGTTGGGCTTTTCTGAGATAAAACTTAAACTCGCGCGTCACCGTCACCAACCGTCGTAGCACTCGTAGCGGATTTTGTTCAAGTTTTCACTTCTGTCGGTACTCCTGGATTGCCAGTTTTTTGTTTTTTTTTAGTTTCAGTGGCTATTTTAAACTGTCTTCATAGGGCAAAATATATTATTTTGAATACCATCTACAACCTCTTTCAAAACTATAAAATTAATTGTAACGAGTTATTAGAAACCAGTAATTATAGAATTAAAATAAGTAGCATTTACATTATTTAACTAAGTTTTAGAAAGGCATTTACAATGGAAAAACCAAGTTGGGTACCATTGTAGCGAGATATGGTCGAAAAAAAACTAAAGAAAAAGTATTGGTTCATTACAGGAAAAAAAAATCTAGCGAATGAATCGATTTACGAAGTCCTTAAAAGAATAGGTTAGCCACCGAATTCAAAAAATTTGATAATAATTTATGTACTTATAGATAATATTTAATAATGAAGTCGGTTAAAAAAAGATGATACTGTTCCGTTTACGCCGGGGCTTGGGTAAATTTTGTAAGGATCGTGACCATTCTCTTTAGTGACTGAAAATTGTGTTGTGATGAAAATGTTTTAAATTAAATTTCTTAATTAAGTTAGTAGTAGTAATAATATATATAAATCTAATTAATTATTATAATTTACATAGCGTCAACATTTTTGTGTACAAAATAAAGATTATACGTAAGAAGAAAGTTTTGTTTGTTTTTAAAACTTCTTGTATGGCCTGACTTTTTTTTTCTTAGCACTCCTTAAATGACTCAAAAAAAGGCCACGCGCAAGGTAGGATTCCGTAGACCGTAGGTACTTCACCTAAGTAATTTTTTTGTCAAGAATTTCGTACGAACAAGTTTAGTAGAAACATTTTATAAGTTGGGCGACTATTACCTACTCTAAAACTAACTTAGCCGTGATAGTTAAACTTTTTCATTATGTTTCACTGAATCGAAAAATGGTCTGATTTTGAAAGCCCTATCCAACGATATCCCACACACATTTGTGTTGTGATGACTTAAGGGAGCTATCTAAAAAAAAACTATCGCAAGATTTTATTATTTCATAATAATATGTCCATGCAAAATTGCAGCTTTTTAGTACTAACAGTCTCTTATACGCCTCGGATGGACTTACCGAAACTCTATGGGTTTCTTGTCCTTGTTAGGACTACGAAACCCTAAAAATCAACTTCGACTACACAATGCTAGGAATGTAAATGATCAAAGATTTTTTAATTCAAGTAATAAGATGACAGTAGTCAAAGGCGAGCCTATCAAAAGTAATAATAAAAACTTTTTTACAAAAAAATAGAACCGACTTCCAAAAAAAATGCATAACTTTAATTTCGGAAGTCGGTGTTTCTGGTTTTGTTACTTCTTTTTTTGAAGTCGATTCTATATTTTTGCAAAAAGTTTTTATTTTTCAGTTTTTAGTTGTGATTCCCCATTAAAGTGCGATAACAATGCATATTTATGCGATAGCAGCAATCGCGGTTGATTTGCTGTAATTTTTTGAAGAGTTCCGTTGTCTGTCTCCGAAACTCTTCATCAGATGTATATGAAATTAATAATTAAATGGGACCATTTCGGAATAAACCCCTTTCGAACAAAAAAAGAATTTTGCAAAAATCCGTCTTTATGACGAAGTTATGCCCGGACCCCGGACATACCTACATAAAAAAAAAATACAAACATCCGAATTGATAACCTCCTTCTTTTTGAAGTCGGTTAAAAAAGATGTCACTTATCCTGTAGGTACTACATCCAAGCATTCTACCCTATTTTGAAAATGAGCGCGTTTTTTCTATTGAAGCTTTAGCGCGCTTAGGGCGCAGTTAATACGACTTTTAATGGTCACAACATCACGTTTACACGAATATTCTTCTTTTTTTGAAAAAAAAAAAAAAATATGTTACTCTAGACAATTTCCGTCGTAGTTTGAAATTTTTATTTCAAATATTCTCAGATCAAATTATGACGGATATTGTCTAGAGTAACATATATTTTTTATTGAGAATCACGCAAAAACTATAAAGCGTATTTTTATGAAACCTTCACCATTTTAAAGATCATTTAATTATTTATAATTTAGTCTAAGTGTTTTAGTTTAATACATGTTGTTTTATGTGTAATAAATTAATAATGCGTCTCATTTCGGACAGCGCTCCTTGATGGGCGAGTCCTATTACTGGGTGGACGTACGACGCGTTACGTGAGCTCAGCACAGAACATGCAATGCAAGCTAACCACACAAGGTCATTGGCAGTTAATAGCGCGTTAAAGGCATGATGCGAGCCTCTTGAGATCAGTCTGAATGGGAGTTGGGACAGTTGCTACTTCAATGAATTTGCTGTTCAACGCGCCTAATATTAGACGGAAGCATTAAGACCATACCACTATAGTTACGACGAGTAAAATAGAGATAGCGGATCTGCTGAAACGCATTGAAGTATAGAGCAATAAGCTTGATCTTAAGATTAACCACGCCAAGACAAAAGTAATGGTGGTCGACCGTGCTCAACTTCTGCCGGGCTCAAATCTACATGACGCGGGCATAAACAAGTCAAAGAATTCGTGTACCTTGGGTCTTTGATCACGAGTGAGGGCAGCTGGTTTGAATGAAAAAACTGCCGTACCGTCGTACTGGTATGGCCAAAAGTGCAATGACCAGCCTGGGGAAAATTTGGAAAAATCGTGGCATCCAAAGAAGTACCAAAATACGATTGGACCGTGCATTGGTGTTTTCGATCTTTTTATATGGCGTAGAAACGTGATGCACTAAAAGTCGCGAAAGTAGGAAGATCGATGCCTTCTAGTTGTGGTGTTGGCGAAGACTTCTTCGAATACCATGGACCGTCATGAGAACGAACAAGTCCATACTGAAGGAACTCCAAATCACCAAGCGTCTATTTACACTATGCCAAGATGGTCTGACGAAATGAAGAAGGCTGTAGAAGGCTGCATGTACCGAGCGGTCCACATTACAGAAGACTGCAAAACTTGGAGACGAGTTGTATGTGGTTGCTATTCTCAGTAGTGAGAGAAAGACGATGAAGAAGAAGAATTAAGGCTGACTTAGTGGGTCATTCTTCCATACCATAGAGCAACACGGAGCAACCGGTACGTCGGTGGCCCGTGTTGCTCTATGTTCCATACAAACGTATAAGTAAGGCGATTAATTAAAAAAAATAATAATAATAATAATAAAAAAAAATACCTATATACGGTCGAATTGAGAACCTCCTCCATTTTTTTTCGTCGGTTAAAAATCGATTTAATAAATTGTTTTTTTTTCCACTTTTTTGTCTGCATACAGGGCTAGCCCTGTATGCAGACAAGTGCCGTTTGAGCTCCGATTCCGCTCAAACGGCTGGACCTATTTAAATGAAATTCGGTATGTAGATAGCTTATAGCCTAGATTAACATACAGGCTACCTTTTATTCCTGTCTAGGCGGGTAAAACCGCGGGGCGCAGCTAGTGGCGAAATAAATTGATATTTTTTTTTGTTTTGTTATTGTAATACCAAAACAAATACCAACCATACCTATTTGTGTACCATCAAATAGTAAAGTAATCGCCATACTACTGTTACATCGTCGACCGTATTACACTGGAACGTTCGAGAATGTGGTCGAACCTTCCAGAAGTTCCCACTACGTTCGAGAACATTTCATTGTGGTACTGTGCAGAAGTTTATAGATGTTTCTAGTATATTCCACTATAGGATAGTTCGACAATGTTCTGGAAACTTCTATGACTGTATAAATAGGCCAGACGGGCGGCGAGTGAGTCAGGATCAGCCAGTTGTCCCACGGAGCGGTCGCGCCACGTAGCTGCTCTCCCGCCCGGTCCGCACAAATCGTCGGTTGTTCCTGTGTACTGTCGTAGGTGCTGGTCTCGGCCGGTACTCGTGGGGGTGCGCAGGGGCAGCCACCCCGTTGCTACTCGGTGGGGAAACCCACCGTAGCGGTCGCGGGGACAACTGTCTAGAACAATCCTGTTTCTAAAAACCTAAAGCACTCTTGTTTCTCGACATCAACATGCCGCCGAAGGGGAGGTCCGGTGCCCGTCGCTCTCAGGGGCACAGGATTCCCCGGCGGTGTCAGCGTGTTATTCCCCTTGCGAGAGCGAGTGGTCAGACAATGTCGGCATCGTCGGGCGAGTCTGACGCGGAGGAGGCCCACACCCGGTCCCCACTGCCGCCACTGCTGGGGCTGGAGCGCGAGCGCCCGCTCGCAGCTCGCCCGCAGCGGAGGCCTAGGAGCCCAGACGAGGAAGAAGACGCGGAGGTGGCGAAGCGGCGCCAGCTGCAGCGTACACCGCGCAGGCGCAGCGGGGCTGACGCGCCGTCCTTCGCCTCCGTCGCGGGCTTCACGAGCAGCGCGAGCCGCTCCCCACCTCAGCAGCAGAGTTCCCACCCCACGGCCGCCACCGCCCAGGGCGGAAGCGCCAAGGGTGCTACAAGTAAGAAGTCACGCTACCCGCCGTTGGTAGTGGAGAGACTGCCGGACTGGCAGACTCACTTCAGGGTCCTGCGCGATCTGCTGGGTCGCCCTCCGACTGCCCTTATCAGGGCGTCATTCGGTTCCTCCCCGGAAACGACGAGGAATACAGGGTGATCCAGCACTATCTGTGCGACCTGGAGAGGGAGGCCGGTCTGGTATGGTTCTCCTACTCGCTGCCGGCGGAGCGTGGCTTCAAGGTGGCCATACGCGGCTTGCCGGTTGACACCGAGCCAGCCGCCATCGACCTTGCGGGCCATCAAGGCTCGCGAAGGACGTCCGGGCTGCATATATCATGCAGTCCTCAAGCGCCAGCCGGACGCGCATCTATGATGTCACCACCATCTTGCTGATGGGTGGCGTCAGGGTGGAGGGATGGCGCAGCAAAAGGGGGCCTGTCCAGAGCCACCGCTGCCAGCGCTTCCGGCACACATCCCATCAATGCCAACGGCCGCTCGCCTGTGTGCGATGCGGGGGTGGGCACGTAGCACGTGAATGCCCATGGCCCCGTACGGAGCCGGCGACGTGCGCCAACTGTGGCGGACCACACCCCGCGTCCCACCGCGAGTGCCCGATTTTCCGTCGGGAGACCGCCAACAGGCGAGCGGGCACGGTGGCGCTGACGAGCACTGCTTCCCGCCCGGCCGCAGCAGCGGCCCGGGCCACCAACGTGGAGGACCACGAAGCCCGCAGCACCTCCTTGATGGCGGTCGCGAACGGGCCGAGTAGCATATCTGCCTCCCTGCCAGGCCGCAGGAGGAAGAGGAGGAGACGTGGGAGGAAGCCCCCTCCTCCCACTAACACCCAGCAACCCAAAAATCCACTTGGGGAGGCCACCATAACGGAGGTCGACGCCAAGTCTCGTTTTCCAGACCGCATGCAGCAGCGAGTGCCAGAGGGCGCCACCGCTGCCACCATCCGTCAACAAGCGCCAGAGGGCGCTTCCACTGCCGCCATTCACCATCACGCGCCAAAGGGCGCCTCTGCTGCCACCATATCAAAAAAGGAGCAACATGCGTGCCACTGGCCTTCTGCTGGACCTGATTAAGGCCATCAGGAGGGGCCAAGACCCGCTCATCATCGTGCTGGAGGGCATGGTGGCCATCCTGGCCCTATACCAGGGCGGGACCGCCGCTAGCGGCCAGCAAGCAACTGACCCCGAGTAAGTCGCTTGCACCTACACGCGGCCTACTCAAACAGGAATACTATACATACAGTACATACACTGTGCGCGACGTGTGCTAAGTTAATATAAGCACGTCGCGTAACGCAAGCCAGACATCACAGAGTACATTATAATCCAGAAATACATGACTCCACGCTCATTTTGTACTCACGCATTGTATGTGCGGCTAGCTCGCACATACAATGCATACATGGGCGGCGTTACACAAACACCTACGTCTCTGCGGTCCGGACGGCAACCGGCTAGCTCTGGAAACCGGGCGGACGGGGGCCACTCACTAAATACTGTAGGCTCACTATAAGCCGGCGGCCGTGAGCTGGTCGTCATCCGCTGGGCCTCCCACAGGGAACTGTGGGTCTCACCTGGCGGTGACCGACCGCCTAGCTACCGTGAACATACGTTCGAGCCTGCAGTATTACACATAGCAATACACATGGATGATTGCTATGAGAGCCTCGGCAGGCGTAGTTCCATCGCCTGCCTGGTAGGCTCTTATATGCAGTCACCCAAGTCATTACCGCATTACAGCACCGTATTAGGTACCCCCACGAAGCACCCGTTTCAACGGGTGGCATCCGAAACCGCGGTGAGAGGTCTCAGCCCTGATATCGTCCACCACACCCCCACTGCGGGAGGGTGTAGTGAACGTTGCGAACGAGTGAGTCAGTCTGTTATCGACTACAAATGCGAACGGAATCGAATACAAGCGATTAAGAAGAGATTATTGATTATTAGCGAATTAGTGTTTGTGTAAATAAGTTGTTGAGTTAATAAAGGATATTTGGTTAATTAATAGGTGTAAAATAATTTATCCCAGTCAGAAGTGGGATAAATTATGCCAATTTTACCAAAGGACGACACGGACGGTATTCGTGACTCCTTGTGTCAACGGCAGCAAGACATTCCCTGATACAGACGCCTGCGACAGAGCCAGTCGCTGGCCCATGTGGAGTTTCTTCAGCACCATCGGTGCCAGACTTGTCTGCGCTAATGGCGCTGTTGCAGGAACAGGCTCGCTGTCAGGAGGAGCAGGCCCGCCGCCAACAAGAGCAGGCGCGTCGGATGGAAGAGAAGCTTCAACAAGATAAACAGGAGCAGGCTCGCTGTCAAGAAGAGCAGATTCTCCTCATAAAAGACCTTCTTACTCAACACTTGACAAGGAGCTCCAGGTGATGAGGGAGCAGGTTCACCAGCGTGAAAATCGTATCTCAGAAGCTGAAGTTCAGATTGCTAGGGATTAATTAAGATAGATTAATCCCAGCAAGGAAGGGCGACTGATACGACTGCCCAGCAACAGCAGGGCAAAGAGTAAACGCCAGCGAGGTGCGGAACTCACCCAAACAGCGAACTGAGGGACGGGTGCTGGCTGGTATTGAAAGAGCCCCGAGGATCTCGATCTCACAGGCCCATGACGGAAACAGCCTGATCATCAAAGGCGAAGTCAACGGAAAACCATGCAAATTGACGTTAGATATTGGAGCTTCTCACACGGTCGTCAATTCTCACCTAGCAAGTCGGTTCCTTGGGAACTTCTTTGATAACCACGACCGCATACAATTCCTGACAGCTACCGGTCAGCACATAATCGTCCGAGGCAGGAAGCAGGTAGAATTAACAAGGTAACAGGTAACAAAATTTATCAGCATACTGTAATCGTGGCCGACATAGTGGACGATTGCATCCATGGATTAGACTTCATGTGGAAATATCGTTGTGAGATCGACGTTGATCAAGGAGTATTGAAGTGTGATACAGAGGAAATCTTCATGGAAAGTGTACTCTGTATAAGTAATCCGCTTGAAATTTGACGTCAACACTTTTGGAAAACTGCGACAACTGAAGTAGAAATGGATAAGGCTAAGAAGATGTTGCTTCAGTACACCGAAATTTTCCCTACCAATGTTGCTGACATAGGAAGAACAGGACTGGTTCAGCACAAAATTAATACTGGCAACGAGTTACCAATCCGTCAACGACCAAGAAGACTGCCGGTTGCACGTGAAAAGGAAGTGGAAACGATGATTGCGGGCATGGTGAAGGACGGTGTTAAAGAGCGTTCATCGAGTCCATGGTGTTCTCCTATGGTCCTGGGGAAAAAAAAAGATGGCAACACACGCTTTTGTGTGGACTATCGACGATTGAACGACGTCACGAAAAAGGATAACTACCCACTGCCTAAGATCGACGACACATTGGATACGCTGACTAGAATGAGGTGGTTTACCATGCTAGACCTGAAAAGTGGCTCCTGGCAAGTGGAAATAGATCCTAAAGACAAGGAGAAAACTGCATTTTCAACAGGAAAGGGGCTATGGCAATTTAAGGTTATGCCATTCGAATTGTGCAATGCTCCTGCGACGTTTGAAAGGCTAATGGAGCGCAAGTACTTGCCGGATTGATCGGAGACGCATGTCTTGTCTATTTAGAAGACATTATTATCGTGGGCCGTACTTTTAAAGATCACCTTCAGAACCTCAATCGAGTGCTGTCGAAAATCCGGACGGCAAATCTTAAGTTAAGTCCGAAGAAGTGCTCATTTTTCAGACAGCAAGTGAACGACGTGTGTGACGTGTGAACTTTTTAGGACACGTTGTTTCGGAGGAAGGTGTTCAGACAGATCCGGAGAAAATCGTTGCCGTCAAGAATTGGCCAGTTCCGAAAGACAAGACGCAGGTCAGAGCATTTCTGGGTTTGTGCTCCTACTATCGACTGTTTGTCAAAAATTTTGCCGACATTGCAAAACCTCTACACAAACTCACTGCAGAAAAGCAACAATTCTGTTAGGACGAGAACTGTGACATCACATTTCGGGAATTAATGAAACGTCTGTGCAATACACCTATTCTGGGATATGCTGACACTGAAAATGACTTCATAGTTGACACAGACGCAAGTAATACTGGAATTGGAGACGTGTTGTCTCAACGGAAAGGAAACCAGGAAGTTGTTATAGCTTACTACAGCAAATCTTTACCCAAACTGGAAAGAAATTACTGCATTACGAGACGGGAGCTACTCGCCGTAGTAGTCCTTACTACGGCGAGTAGCTCCCGTCTCGTCGATTGCAGCACTTCAGTAAATATTTGCTAGGACGGAAATTCCAATTGCGAACTGACCATGCTGCGTTAAAGTGGCTATTGCAGTTTAAGAATCCAGAGGGACAAGTGGCAAGATGGATTGAACTACTACAACAGTTTGATTTCGTAACTGAACATCGCAGTGGGTGAACTCACGGTAACAATATAATTCAAGTATCTGATGTCCTTACTAGGTTACTTAGTAGCCTGTATTAAGGACAAAAACGCAGATGCACTGTCCAGAAGACCTTGCCCTGAAGACTGTAAGCACTGTACCAAGCAAGAGACTAAAGAAGTAGTGCCCGTGAGGATGCTAAGAATGGATGGAAGGAAATACTACAGCTTGCTCAGCAAATTGACACGGATCGCAAACCGATCTTCGAGTGGATTAAAGCTGGTGCTCCTAAACCCAAGTGGAGTGATGTTGCGGCGTTAAGTTCTATCACGAAGAGTTATTGGACACAATGGAAAAGCTTGGTTATCCAAGATGAAGTCTTGTGCCGTAAATGGGAAAACGCTCGAGGAGACAACTGTCATATACAAATAGTTGTCCCCATCATGGTAGAGTAGTAAAACATCCGGTACTTTAGGTACCGGATGTTTTACTACTCTACCATGATGGATGTTCAGTAGACCATAATATATGGGGATAAAAGAACTGGATTCACTGTCGAGAGGATGTTGAGGACTGGTATCGCAAATGTACCAGTTGTGCGACTGTGAAAGGATCCCAAACACGAAGCAGAGGTTCTAAAAATAAACAACGTGGGAGCCCCCTGGGAACGGATAGCACTAGACGTTGCAGGACCATTTCCGGAAAGTGAAAACGGTAACAAGCACTTCATGGTTGTCATGGATTACTTCACAAAGTGGCCAGAAGTCTTCGTCATTCCTAACCAAGAAGCTACAACAGTCGCAGATAAATTGGTTCAGGAAGTCTTCTGTCGTTTTGTAGTACCCTTGGAAATTCACAGCGACCAAGGGAGGAATTTTGAATCACAGGTTCCAGAAGACTTGTCGAATGATGGGTACTCACAAGATCAGAACTACTTCTTATCATCCACAATCTGATGGAATGGTAGAACGCTTCAACCAAACGTTGGAGAGATATCTGGTAAAAGTTGTGGAAATCAGGCAAAGGGATTGGGACAAGCACAAAGCCATTTCTTCTGTCCCACCGTAGTGCAGTTCACGAAACTACGACTGTGACACCAGCCTTCGCGAACTTTGGAAGGGAATTACGGTTCCCTTTTTTTTTGCAGATTTAGTCACCGGAGTATAACCGATTATGCAAATGACTTGCGTTACAAGTTGAATGATGTATATGAGCATATCAGACAATCCGGCCAACAAAATGTCTGATAAGATGAAGACTCGATACGACCGGAAGGCAAACTTTAGAGGTTTTGACGAGGGTTCACTGGTCTAGTTGCATAACCCAGTGCGCAGCAAAGAGAAATCTCCTAAATTGCAAGCAAAATGGGATGGACCATACCGAATCGTGACCAGGATCAACGATGTTACCTACCGTATTCAGAAGTGGAGGTCCACGAGGTGTGCCTATGATTGTCCATGTAGACTGATTAGCGCGATACTGCGGGACTAGTGATGCTCGGGACGAGCATGTCTAAGGAGAGGCCAGTGTTACGTCGACCGTATTACACTGGAACGTTCGAGAAAGTGGTCGAACTTTCCAGAAGTCTCCACTACGTTCGAGAACATTCCATTGTGGTACTGTGTAGAAGTTTATAGATGTTTCTAGAATATTCCACTATAGGATAGTTCGACAATGTTCTGGAAACTTCTGGAATAGTGATTATTAGCGAATTAGTGTTTGTGTAAATAAGTTGTTGAGTATTTGGTTAATTAATTGGTGTAAAATAATTTATCCCATACCCAGCTCGTAACACTACGTTTGTATGGAAGAATGACCGACTATGGCACCCAGATCGCTCGGATGAAGGTAAGAATTGTTGTCTGTCTGTGTCGACACTATTTGAAGTAGGTTCAAAATAATACATTTCAATACCGATTATCTCTAGCAGATAATCTGCACCGTGCGGTTACTTGTCTGTTAACATGTATGGGGTAGATAAGAGGAAAGAGGCTCGAGGGATCTGAGATTCAGTTCAATTGTATCATATCAACTGCTATCCGAAATAATTCCGGAAACCTGCAGGGCAATCTGAAATACAAAAGGTAAATATTAATTATGTACCATAAATTTCTTAAAAATTATAATTTCATTTAGTATTTCACCTGCTGGGCCTTCTATGAACTCTGCGTTTTCAAATGCTTGGGAAGAGTGAGATAAAGGTGATGAAAGTGTGGCCATTTGGGCATCGAAATGGACAGTGGGTGAGTGAGAGTTGTAAGGGGGTGTGTAGATGCTGTACCAGGGTTGTGAGGTTCAACAGGCGAAGAGGGACATGGAATGGAATGAGGAGAATAAAAAGTGGGTGAGTGAGGTAGGTAGCTGAGTAGATGATGGATGACGGTTAAGAGGTACTACATGAGACGAAGGGGGAGATTGAATGGGTTGAGGAGAATGAAAAGTGGTTTGAGTGAGGTAGAGCTGAGTAGATGAAGGATGATGGGTCTGAGGTACATAAGACGATGGGCGAGATTGAATGGGTTGAGGAGAATGAAAAGTGGGTGAGTGAGGTACCTAGCTGATTAGATGATGGATGCTGGGTCTGAGGTATATATACTACATGAGACGAAGGGGGAGATTGAATGGGTTGAGGAGAATGAAAAGTGGTTTGAGTGAGGTAGAGCTGAGTAGATGAAGGATGACGGGTCTGAGGTACATAAGACGATGGGCGAGATTGAATGGGTTGAGGAGAATGAAAAGTGTGTGAGGTGAGGTAGCTGAGTAGATGATGGAAGACGGTTAAGAGGTACATAAGATGAAAGGAGAGATTGAATGGATTGAGGAGAATTAAAGGTGGGTGAGTGAGGTAGCTGAGTAGATGATGGATGAGGGTACAGAGATACATAAGACGAAGGAGGAGATTGAATGGGTCGAGGAGAATGAACAGCAGGTGAATGGAGTAGATGATGATGGTGTGTATATGTTTGACGAGGGTTGTGAGATAAGTCGAGACGAAGGCTGTGATTGAATTTGATGAGAGGATATTGAATGCGTGAAGTTATGAGGAGTAAAGTTATAATCAGGTTAGGCATAATTTCTTGATTTGGCAGGGGTGTTTAGATTTTTGACTCAAGTTTAGTGATAAATTATTTATTTTTGCCTAAGAAAATTACTTCGGAAATTATTTTTTCAGCAATTTCTGTCTGGTGGGGCGCTATATTTGATCCAATTTTACCCCTACACTAAAATCGTTTCATCTTTCATCTGTGCGAATGGTTGCAGCTGACAGGTGTCAAAATAAAACTAGTTTTTTTTTTACGATGTACCTACGTACGATTCTTCTGTATTCTCTTTGGAAAGCTGCTACGTTTGTTGATAAGCGATAACAAAATACTTTCATTATCAGTTTATTCTGTAATTACGTACAGAACAATCAAATTAGATCATAAGAGAACTTACTGTGATACTTCGAAGTAACATTCATTGATCATAAGCAAAAATGGCTTTATCAAAACCAATTATGAATTTGTTAGCTTCGTATTTACAAAACTTATACATACATCCCATTAAAACTAAAGCAATTACGAGGTAAGTTATCAATAGCTGTTTCATAAATTAGAAGTAACTCATCAACGAGTTTGATTCCAAAGTCTAACTTGTTTTAAATTGCATTTTTCACTTGACCTGTGACCATGAATGTTGCTAATTTTATGAATAATTAATTTCAGCTGCGTGGTGGGTACAGCCGGCAGCATTGCATCTCAGTTAGTAGCTGGCGACAATATCAAAATAGATCCAATCCTAGCCTTTGGTCTTTATGGGTAAGTAATTCGATAAACATTGTTATTCTACGAGTATTTACAAGTTGAAAAGTAACGCTTAGCTGATCAAAAACATGATGTGAGATTTTCCTTATTTAATTAAAAAATACTATTTAATAAATAATATTTCTTTAAGTGCTAGCTACCCGATGGCTGGGTGCTAGAATCTTGTAACTTACTTATGAAGTTCCTCATCATATTATTATCAAGTACACTGATAAATACCCTATTATATTTCAGATTACTGTTTGGTGGCACAATCCCACATTACTTCTATGAATTCATTGAGAGATTTTTCGCTGAAGAAGTTGTTGCATTCCCATTGGCAAAGAAACTTTTATTTGAAAGATTAGTATTTGCACCTATTATGCAAGCATTCTCTCTGTACACATTGGCTAGATTTGAAGGCAAGAACCACAAAGCTGCACTGAAGCAACTGCTAGCTCTGTACTTGCCGATTTTAGAAGCTAACTGGAAATGGTTAACCCTGTTCCAAGTTATCAACCTAGCTTTTGTACCTCCCATGGTAAGTAAAGCTCATCTTTTAATATATTTTTTTTGTGTTGTTGCTTGTGATACATAAACTGCCTGTTGTTGATGTTAACATAGCAATGATACCATGTATATTCTGTATTTATGGGTTTCACTTCTCATCTTCTATGAATCCCATTTATGCTTGATGATTAAGCTCAGCTTTTTAAAAATAAATCGATAACTTTTTGGTTACAGTTGCGAGTTCTCTTCATGAATCTCGTTGGATTTGGCTGGGCTATGTTCCTGGCCACCAAGAGACGTCAACAGAGCCAGAAAAAGAACTGAAGATAAAACTTATACTCAACACAAGGTGGTGGATGTTATTATATTCTGTGATGAATGTTGAACATTCTATATAAATCTTTTTATAAATATTTACAAGAAGTGTTAGGTGCAGTTGTGAATTTGTGGGATCAAGGGTTCACAGGGGCAGTTTGATGACCTCTCTAGTGATGTAAACTTGTTTGTTTAACTTTGTTTTGTTGGTACTTGTTTATGTATGGGACAGTGTTTGCACTGATAAGCAAATTCTATTTGACATACTCCTTGAGACTGCCCTACATAAAGCAAGGATATTTATTGTGCATTTATATGTTTACGGTTTTCATCTGTATTCTATAAATCCCATGATCATCACAAAGAAGTGTATTAAATCGTCGGTAATACTATACCGCCACTAGCTTTTCCCATAAGACCTAATTTTCAATGTATTTTCATCCCAAGTTCGACCTTATGGAAAAAACCAGTTACGCAGTATTGCAGTACAACTGACGAAATATAAGATGAAATGGTCAATGACATATTATTGAAATTCTTGTAAATTGGATTAGCACTTTACATTCTTGAATAAGTAATATTAATTACTAGTTATTATGTAACATTGAATAAGCAGGGTGGGAGGGCCATTACATATCTAATCTTGTGTAATGATAATAATTTTATTGTTTAATCTGTCTTGTGTGAGTAATGTGTTTATATTTTTTCATTATTTGCTAGGAAATGGGATATGGATTGGAGTAATAAAAGGTATGTAATTGAAAAACAATACTATTGTATCAGGGAACTTTATTAGAAAACAGCAATCCATCCATTATCTATGTACCAGTAGGGGTACTTGATTATACATGGTTTTGTGGAATTGCCTACCACTATGTCTCTATCAAATCTGCAAAATCAATTCTTACGCAGTGCATTTAATTAAGATGAGATTTCTCTATACAAACCAATGTATAAATTTTTGATATTCTTATTAAACTGTTTTTACTGTTACACTTGAGTATTATTATTGAATATAGTCATATTTATTGCTTATATTATTTGAAACAAATGGGCAGTTTCAATCATTTACAATACAATAGCTTACATTACTACAATAATTTAATTATCACCTATTCTATAGTTTAATTTCAATAAATAAAGATTGTAAAAGGACTAGTAAAATTAAATTAATAAATAAGTTAGTGTAAATATCAGATGTCAATAAAATATATTGCACTTTATTATAATAAAGTAGGTACTCGGTTTTCGACTAGAGTATTTACGTTACTTATTACCAAAAATAAATTAGAGAATAATATAAATAAAATTACCAACAATAAAAAGAAAACAAAATAAATACTTTTAGAGATCAAGTAATCGTTTCCAATAAGGAATTGATAGATTAAGCACATTTGACTAGATAAAATACTATCTTAATCTAGTTTTTTGATAAAACGTTAATCAAAAAGTTGGATTAATTTGGCCTATTAGCTACCTTACACGCGGTATATATTTACAATTTCGACCAAACATTCAAACCTCATAAACCTTGTTTTTGGAGTGTGAATATGGAATGTCTACTGTAATAAAAATAATTTTGAGTGCATAAATAGTCGCTGGGCTCGAGTTATAAGGGTGGATAATTCGTATGTGTAACTAAGCGTGTGTGGAGTCGTGAGCGTGAGCCACGTGACAGTTGTCATTCTCTGTTGTCGGGGCGCGGGGAGCGCGACCAGCTGTGCTGCGAGGAGCGGCTGCTGACCGTGGACGTCGGCGTCGACGGCGTGGGCCGCCGGTACGGGATGGGGCGCTTGCGCGCGCTGTACGGTTAATGTGTTAGTAGAGGCATGGGCGTTAGTATAGTTATTTAAGCATGCAACACTTGATGAAAAATGCAAATGTTATTATTGATTATAAAGAAAAAGTTAAGATTCAAACAATTTAAAAAGTTATGATCCGTCTTTACAAATTTACTTAAAAAAAAAATTGAATTTGAAAATTATCTCTTGGTACATTACATTGTTAAAACATGATCATGAAAGATGCAATTTGGAAATAATAACTTACCTTTTAACAGTTCTTTACAAGTAAACAATAAAGTAAAAATTACATCAATAACGAAAGCTTTATCTAAAAGTCAATAGAGTTCAAAATGGTGTACAACTTCTAGCTTCTCTACCATGCAGCAATAAAAAAATAAAAACAACAAAAAATTCGCAATAAACTTTAATGTGATAAAACAAAATGAATATTCTTGAAACAGAAAACACTTGCAGCATGTTCTACATAAATAGCACACTGTCTACACCTGGCGAGCGTCACTGTAAACTCCCGTTACGTGAGATTGGCACGCTATCTTCTTCTACACTTGAATTTGTTTGGCGGGTATGAAAGATCTATAATGGGTGCGCTACGGAGGAAAAACAACTATTAATTATGTTTCCATTCCAGCTGGGGTCTCTTTTAGTTCATCATAATTATTTGATTTATTCAGTCCATTTTAAAATCCAGACCAATTGATTTAAGGGGTACTTAGTAATTTTACTGTGAAAGATCAATTTGTACATACAAGAAAAGTATCGTCTTAAAACTAGTAGCACACCCTGTTAGCATGATCAGTGTTAGAAGAACGCACACAACTAAACTTGTTATAATAAGATGCAAAGAGACTGACTAACAAGTGAGTATTGAAATATCTTTCACAGCCAATGGGAATATTTTAAATACTTGATTTTTAAACCTAGTCAGCCTCTGTACAGATATGGACACCCAGATTATAATAAGAAAGATAAAAAAGGCTTTAGCGATAATATATTAAATGAAACTAGGGCTTAATATTTTAATACAATACATAATATTACTTAAACTAATTCACACTAGCACAATCACTTCACTACTCGGAGCTACTACTCGTGTCTTCAGAACTCGTGCTATATTTTCGCGACTTTTTTCTATAAAGAAAACAAAAACAAAATAGATAAAAGGAAAAAAATATAAATAAAATGCCATATCATGGTGTTACTAGTGCTTCGAACCCACATACGAGTGTTAGTACTCGTAGATAGTGAGGTTCTCCCCCAACAAATGTTTCCCAATATTTGTAAACTGTTTTCCAGATATACAAAATGTTTTCAAATATTGAGAAATTTCGAAACAATCCAAAAATGTATATAAAAACGGGTGACATAAATATGTAATTTAATTTGTTACATCGACCTGGGAGCACCTCTAAACGTCAAACGTAAATATGATATTAAAATGGATTATGTAGCTACCATGATACGACACAACAAACGCAAAATATTAAAACAAGCACACCTATAAATCAGGGTAAAAAAGCGACACACGGAAAAAAGTTAAAACACACTGTGCCATAAATGTGACATTCATTTGACAGGCATAAAATCACAATAGTGCAGTACAAGAATAAAAATAAAATTTGTACAAGTTCAAATAGAATGTCATCATTCATTGCACTCACAAAATTCCTATTTGGCAAGAACACAGTGCTTTTAGCACACAACATAAATCTGTACATTTTTTCTGTCTTCCTCTTTGGCCGTCACAAATAGATGACAAGGAAAATTGTGTCCAATATACGTATCACGATAATTATTATCTTTTAATCATTGCATTAGGCCCGTCTACTGGAATACAACACACTCCGTCTTATAAAGAGGAGGCCTTGCACCAAGGAACGTTTTACACCAATAATGGTGCCCCAATTTTCGCTTGTCACATATTTGCCACTGAGGGTGTATATTAAAGGCCGAATGTGAGCATCGCATGACGCTTTTCATTTTAAAAGCACTGTTCTTGTTGTCAACGATACCTCGTAATTCGTCGCCTATCCAAGAAGCTGGGCGAGCCAGCCCGGCGCGGTATGGAGAGTGAGCGCGAGCGAGAGCGCGCACGCGACTCGGTCGATCTACGGTAATCCGCGTATACGCCCGTCATCGTTCTGATCGGTACGAATCGCATGCATTCATTGTATTCCGAGTCGAGTTAAGTGAAAAGAGAAATTGCATGTTAATATTTTTGGTTGTTTTTCTGAGAGAAATGAGCAGTTTCGTTTTGTGTTTTCGTTTGATTTTAAAAGTGATAGGTGTATTTTGAGATGTCGATTTTGGATTGGAAACAACTCATTTCTTGCATTTTGAATGTCAAAATAATAAATACTAATACGACACAGTATCAATAACTGTATTTAAATGGATGCAGAACTACTGCAGTGCTTAAATATCAAATCATAAATAAATCTTTTTATTTTTATATTCCATGGCATCGTTTCTAGCTTTCATTAAGAACAACTTCTGAATTCGCAACTTAAGGACTTCAATTCATGTCCTTAGTTTTAGCGCGCATATGACGTATCTAGGTTTGGGTTATATTGGAACGTCTACACGAATCCCGAAAGATATTTCTTTAGAATCTATTGAGAAATTTTGATTATTACCAATGCTTGTCTACAGATTCTGCGTCGTTTCCTTTAAACGTTTAAATTCATATCATTATTAAGTATCCAACAATAAAGTTTGTGGACCAACATGGTAGTGATTGACCAAGTATTTCACCACTTATAAATAACACAGTATTTAGTGTCATTGACAAAATGAGGTCACAAAAAAAAAACATATCACAAAGTATCGTAGTGATTTAGTTTAGAAACAAAACACAGTAAACTTTGTAAGTGATGTAACACACTTTACAATAAATGTTGAAATCACAAGAGTTAAAAGTCATAAATCACACACTTTATTGTTGGTATACTTACGAGTAGCTGTTGCAATCTCACGAGCGAGTGTCCTTCGTTGCGATTTAAACCTTATGTCAATGGCATAGTCTTATAACGCGCTTGTGGTTTGCAACGACTATAGTTGGTGCCACATAAGGTCGCAATAGCAGCATCTCTATAATATCTCTTTCAAATTCGAACGACAAACTCTGATGTAGCGAAAAAATATATACTAAATCACTATAGATTTAGTTTGACGGTTTTTATTTCTGATTTTGAAATTCAGAGTAGCGATTCTGCAAATAAATTTAGGTTTCCTATTTAGTTTATTTAATCTTAACACATTTTTTAAAAATATTTTAACTTGCCTAATACAGAATGTCTTGCACGCATTACATTGCGGGCTACCGAGGTGTAACAGAATCAATGAGCTCTTGTCCTAAACAAATCTAATTAGTCTGTCTGTTAGATAGATAACCATAAAATATTGGAAAAGTATTTTTTTTTTGGTCACGTAAACAAAAAATGAGGACGATACAGTGCGTTGAAATTTCGCGTGACGTATATCTCGTATCGTGTTGTCACGTAGCGGAGCCGGAGTAGGTGGTGTGACACGTAGAAGAGGTCGTAGAATAGGAGGGTGAGTCTCCAGGCGTTAGGCTGATAATAATGACAGAATGTTGCCGACAATGACGAATTATGGTAAATTGAACTTTAATGCACTAGTATTAAAGTATAATAGTACTACTAGGCATTGAATACTATTAGTGTACTTTAAAACTAGGTATTAAAGTTGAAATTCCCACGATTCGTCATTGTCGGCAACAGTCTGTCGTTACTATCAGCCTAACGCCTGGAGATTCACCCAGGAGGACCGTAGATTAGGAGTTGAATGAAGAATAACATCGAGTTAAGACGTATATTTTGTTATTTACAACAGTAGGCTTGAATTTATGAATTAATAGTACGAACACCATACACTGTGACTAGGTACGTAATTAAATTGTATTATTGCACAACTCTTGGAAACTGGTAACTGTCAATTATTGAAAAGTAGAAAAATGACAATGATTATAAGGAACTTTTACTAGCTCGGCTGCTGAATTAGAGCTGATTTTTAATATAAAAACAGACTTGACAGAGAAAACAAGTAATATTTGAATTTCAAATTAAAAAAGGTAGGAAAGAACGTAATTTTGGAATAGAGGTCAAAAAATAAACAAGGCTTTAACACTGCCTTGTTACAGTGTAATGCCCTCCTGAACTTTGATGCGTTTATCTTGTAATTTTTTATTAGTTTGGTAAAGCAAAAATACGTGTCCAATAATTTTTTGATAATCTATCTTACGGACTAAATTAAATTGTTATTTTTAAATCCAGGACAAGACCATAGTGGTCGTTCGTACCCCACAATGCTACAACTTGCATAAAATTTGCTTGTAGGTGGAAACGCGGCCTTACTCAATAAAACGTTGGTCAATAACCCTTACTGCTGCCTTATTTGGCACCAACGATAGCTAAACTTAATTTAGGGTGTTATATTGGAGAGGTCAAGACAGATGTTTACCTAGAGGAGCGCGTGGAGCGAGAGGAGCTGCGGGTCGACCGCGACGAGCTGCGGCTACTGTACGACGACGAGCGACTTGAGCGGGACCGTCTGCAACAAACACGACGGGTTCTTGTACAAAAACATTACCACTATTTCTCTTTCCCTTCTGCCCTAGAAATGAACAACTTTCTCTAAGGCAGATAACAGCCAGCAAATTCCCAAAAAAAAAAATTGGACTTACCATACAAAGTTATCTTCAGCTGATCAAAATTTGTATGGAAGATGAGAATTGACTCCCTTGAAGAAAGTTGTTCATATCGATGGTCAGAAGCAGTTCTTAAGTTACATCTTTCCGTTAAATCCTGTATACATCTCTATCAGACATCATCTCTGGAGCCAAATTCTATCTATAGTTGCCGCGTTTAGAACTGGGTCGTTGGGCTATAAATCATTGTTATTAGTCTGTCTCGCTCGCACTTATGGAGCTTATACAGGGTGCAACACAATAAACGCAAAAACTGAAAGTAGTTTCGTTTAGAATCGATTTCCGTCATTAAAATAGGTGTTAATTTTTCGCGGAATAATCTTTATTAAAACTTAAATTATAAACACCGGTCGTTCAAGTTAAAACAATCTTTCATTCAAGGAAATTAACACAAAGCAATAAGACCTACTTAAATGCACGATCAAATTTGTAGTTCACTCATAGAACTAGTATCTATGCATTTTAATTATAGTTAATTTAAGGGCATTTTATCCTTTTCCACAATCATTATGTCTTATTTAAATGCACGACCGATTGTGTATGCCGCATGTCACATTGATTGGTTGAAAAATACTAGACCAATTCAACTAAAATTTAATTATAGATATTGTTTTAGATTTATAACTTAATATTCTAATTGGAGTGTCTGACGTTTTGCGCTTTATCCGTTACATGGTGTATATTATAAATAACAGCAGGTAGCAAACTATCGATAACAAGGCGTGGCACCTTGTTTTTGCTACTGACATTTATGACCCGTAGACTCGGTTCTTAAAGCAAGTACTAAAATCATCCAATGACATCTCCCGCTCTGGGTGGAGCGGGAGGACGTGTCAGACTCTTACTGACTAAAACCCACCCCTGTTCCTTCGCTGCCCTAAGTGCCCAGGGGCGAGGTAACTCTGTTTCGAATTTATCCTCAACCCCTGGGCAGGAACCGTGAGGCTTGCAGCTAAATATTGCGTCTATGTTATTTTTTACTTTTTTGTTGTGTATCGTGTCTCAACTTTGTCAATGAAATATTTTATTGTTTCTTTCTATATTTTTTGAGCCACATTTATGTATGAAATAGTTTTATGTTACAGATGGATAAAAAAGTAAATAAGTCTTCATCATGGTAAGTATATAAAAGTTACGCGACATCGTTGCAGAACCAAATATTGTTTATTTTGCAACGTTTTTTCAAATAGGATTTTAATATTTTTCTTATTGTTTAATTTCTACAGAATTCTAGGAGTTTTTTTTTTAATTCATTTTACGTAGTTTTGTATGATAAAACTAGGAATATAAAAAGTTTTCTGGAACAACAACAGATTAAGTTAGCATCCAATTTGACTTTAACAAAATTCTTACAGGAACTGCTGCACCTTATAAATTAACTGAAAGATTCTATACTTAAACTTGAGACTATAATGGAGAAGGCAACATACCTTGACGATGAATAAGACCGCGATCTAGAGCGCGACGATCGTGAGCGAGACCGCGAGCGGGAGCGAGACGACTTGTTGCGTGAGCGCGAGCGAGTCGACTTGTTGCGCGAGCGCGAGCGGGAGCGAGAGCGACGAGACGACGAGCGCGACCAGCGACGCCGCGGCGCTCCCGACGCCCCCGCACCACCCCCCTTCTCCTCCACCTTCTTCACTTCAGGAGAAGACTCCACATTGACCGCTGGACTCTTCTCTTTAGCAGCCTCTTTCACGGGCTCCGGACTCTTCCTAACTTCCACTGGAGGCGTTGGAGATTTCTCTTTCACTGCTTCTGTTATTACAGGACTAACACTTTTAGTTTTAGCTCTGACGACCACTTCTGCTTCGGTTTCCTTCGGCTTGGAACTACTGCGCGGGGGCTGCGACGTGGACGTCGACGGAGTGTCCTCGTCCTCGATCCTCCTCCGCTCCATCGACACTTTAGCGAGTTGCGCCAGTCTTTCTTTCAGTCTATTGAGCTCTCTGATATCTAACTCCTCCTGTCGGTCCCGGTCGTCTAGCCTCAGGAACTCGACCTCGGAGTCGTCGTGTTCGCTGGACGAGCTGCGCATGCACACAGCTTTAGGTTTGTAGTTCTCCGCTACTTCTTTACTTTTCTTTTTCTTGGGTTGTAGATCGGAAGGGGACTTGATGTATTTGCGTTTGTCTTTTTCTGGTAGTTTCTCTATGATGTCGCGGTACCGCTCGGGACTGCGGCGGGCAGGCGAGTAGCTCAGACTGGACGTGCTGCGGCTCTTGCGCGCGGAGCGTGACGTGGACCTGTCCCTGTGCGAGTCACGCGTGTTGCGGTCGTGGTTCCTGTCCTTCTCCGAGCGCTCCCTGTGTTCCCCCTTCGCCGGCGACGTGCGGCGCTCAGAAGACTTTTTGCTCTTCTTACATGGAGTCAAACTCTTCCTCTTCTCCTTTTTTGAGTTTTTCTTAGGAGTTGGAGATTTGGACCGGCTGGGCGACGCTTTACGTCGTGGCCTTTCTTCTGGTGAAGGAGACTTCCTTCGTGATTTACTGCTCTCACGTTTTCTTTCTATTGATTTCCGACTTGATTTCAAGTATTTTTCTATTTTACTTTTAGGTGGAGGGGATTCTTTCCTCTTGGGTTCGGGAGACGGGCTTCGCTTCCTCTTGTGTTCGGGAGACGGGCTTCGTTTTCGCTGTTCCCTCTGTGGCGGAGATTCACTTCTCTCCTTGTAATAACGGGCCTTATTTTTAGAATTTTTCTCTGATTTCTCTTTAAGAAGTGGTTCCGATTCTGACTCGGACGATGAATACTTCCTTTCCGATCGGGAATTTTTATGCGATTTCTCTGTATCTTTCCGTGATTCTCTGTTCTTGTAACTCTTACTCACAGGTGACCGTTCTTTATATTCTGGGGACGTATCTCTTTTTTCTCTAGAGACACTCCTGTCCTTCTTTCTTCTTGATTTCTCATCATTAGTTTCCCTATCTTTTCGCTTCGTCGGCGCTTCTTCATAACGATCATGATTATTTCTACTATTTTTTTCATATTTGGCATCTTTTTCTTTCCTGGGGTGTGACCCCTCACGTCTGCTATGCCTAGAACTTGGAGATTCACTTCTTCTGGGAGCCCTTCGTTCATCTCTGTCTTCTCTATGATTTTTACTATTTTCTCTGATTGATTCCTTCCTGTTATAGTATGTGTCTTCCCGCTTTCTGTATTCTGGAGAGGAGCTCTTCCGTCGCCTTTTTTCTGGTGGTGGGGAGGAGCTGGACTCTCGGGTGTTGTTTTTCTTATTTCTCTTGTCTGTCCTGCTTTTGGGTGCGGGTTCAGACTCTGACTCGGGGGAGGAGTGCTGGCGGTCGCGCTTGGACCTCTTGGAGCTCTTGCGTCTGTCGGACTCGACGGAGGGCTGGCGCCTCTTGTTCTCTATCTTGGTGATGTAAGAGCGCTGGCGGTGCTCGGGCGAGCGTTGACGGTGCTCGGGTGAACGCTGATGGTGCTCGGGTGAACGCTGACGGTGTTCGGGTGAGCGTTTTCGGTGTTCGGGTGAGCGTTGGCGGTGTTCGGGTGAGCGTTGGCGGTGTTCGAGTGAGCGATGGCGGCGCTCGGGTGAGCGCTGTCGGTGTTCGGGTGAGCGCTGTCGGTGGTCGGGTGAGCGCTGTCGGTGGTCGGGTGAACGGTCGCGGCCGTCGCTGCGCTCGCGGCGTCTCTCGTTGTGCCGCGTCTCCCTGACGGGCGTGTCATCTCGCTTGTCGTACTTCTTACTTCGCTCGTCGCGCTCCCTGTCTGCTTTTCTGTACTGAACATCATTGTTTCTCTCTTCGACGGAGCGATCCCGTTGCCTTTCCTTCGTGTGTTTCACTGGGGAACTAGAGATACAAAAATTAGTACTGCGATGCTGGAACGTAGAACTAACATGAATACGATATTAGGAGCGGTCTCACCTGTCACGGCTCGATGGTTCACTGCTGCCGCGTCGTCGGCTGCTCGACTTTTTCTGTTCAAAAATTCGACAACAAGCGTAAAGATCTGGTTCCAATAGACGGGCATACAACACCAGTGCCAATACAATAGACTATAGTGGTAATGGCAAATAAACATATTACACTAAAAGTTACACGAGAAATTCTTCAGGGGCTTCAAATGAGCCAGATGAAGAATTTCAATAAAGAAACATAATGAAAATATATCACTTATACACATGCATTCTAATAAGGAATAGTAATAAATAGAGGCATCAAACAAAAGGTAATAGTAGAAAATAAAATTATACTTAAAGCTATTGATGGAAGCAATTATATTAAATAAACATGTAATCTGTTTGGAAGTGTAGTATCTGGACGATCTCTTAGAATGTTATATTATAGCGCATCCATAACATTCTCGAAGTGTGAACTCAAACAAATAAAATAAACATATAGATAGAAGGGAACAGAAAAGAACATATTGATTGGTTGGCACCGGTGCGTTACTCGCTTATATTATAATGATGTTAGTAACACATTACGGCTCAACATAATTAATCATAAATACATGTAATACACAAAAATCAAATGTAAATATAACACTTCGGTAACGTACCTTATTTAACAAACGGTGGTGGTATTGTATACCATTTAAACATGTGGAGCATCCTTAATTAGTTTTGGGTAAATGAGAAGAGGGAGAATGTTATGGATTAGTTACATTTTAATAATCAGACAGTCTGGATATTAAGAACTAGTGCGTGGTACGAAAACATGCTCTCTCGCTGAATAGATGACTAGTGTTTAGTCGTGTATTCACTATGACACGGGCGTTGTCAAGACAAATCAATACAATTGCAAGCGTTTTATTTGTTTTCGTAACAATAGAATAGAAGGTGCGTTATCGCAGATGTGTTTACGATAGAGCACGGTTTTGTAGCACACACAGTCGCGTAACACGAACAAGTTTAAACCACCATCTGTTTGTAAGTACTACACACCATGCATGAGGTAACTATGCACACTTGGACCCACGATCGCACATTGTATGTAATTCATGATCTTGTGTTAGTCACAAATGCGAGAGTTAACAATGCATTACCAAAATTATCACGGAGAACATAATTTTAGTATCACCTAACATAGTGTCTTACTGAGTGTTATTGCTTTGTGATATACTTACAGTATACGTTATTTCTTCAGATAAAGATGGCTATCCTATGAAATGATGCACAGTTAAACAGATAATTTTTACTGGCTATTTCTTGTATTTACAGAAAATAAAATAAAATGAGGTAAGAAGACAATAACATTAAATAATAGGTCTCGTGTGCCCCACACGACCGCTAGAAGAGCGTTCACACTGTCGCGCGGAATAACTAGTTATAAAAATGGAAGCTCGGAAACTAAGGTATGGTAAGAATTCGGCTGCTGCTAACTGTAGTTAGTTAGACGATTGAACGATGCAAGAGGGATGGAGACAGGGCCGTGTGAGGAAATTATACACAAACCAAAATTCTTGAAGCCAATATTTTATGCAGAGGTGCCGAGAATGTAATTTTATCAGGCCAATGTGTTTGTTACACATCGAACATAAAAGTAAAGAAAGCAATGTGCTACTCGAGCTATCGGTTGTTGCGAAGTCACTATAACATTACACTAGTTTACTGAAGGACGGAACATTGTCTGAGAGGCAGAGGCCGAGCTGGAGGCACGCGGAAGAATCCCGAGTTAATCTAAACAAGGCATCGTGTGGCAATATATTGACTAGTCTGTAGCCCCAAACCCCCACACACGGAGTAGTAACGTTAGATCTCAAGAATCAAAGATTATGTTTTAAATATTCCAAGATTAAAGCAATCACTACTGTTTTTTTGTATTCCAAAATTGACGTCAAAATTTGGTTACCATAAAGACAAGAATTTAAAGTTAAAAAATAAAAGTAAAATCAAGCTAAGAATTTAGTTCCAAATGAATCTGTAAACATGTATTCAAGCATAGTTTTCTTTGAAGCAAAACCAAACATAATCTTTGAACTGCAGCACTCCTATCTGATAGCTAAAGAGTATGGCGTCGACATAACAACAGAGGCTAGGTAGTTGTGTTAATTACCTTCTTCTTTTTCTTCTGTCGGTCCTCCTCTGAGCTGGCGCTGTCGCTGTCTCGTTCTCCCTCCGAGCTGCTCGAACTCTCGGTGTCCGGAGACTTGGAACGCTTCTTCTTTTTCTTCCCAGATTCTTGTCTGATGACAAATAAATATACCATAGATATCTCAAGGTGTGGTAGAAACCTCTTTATATCTTAACCTTCGTAAAACAGCTGTGTAATTGACTATGGTAATTATTATGAGGTTATATAAATATGATACATTTGTATGTGGAAATCTATGGTTGAAATCTTTATTCAGCAGTGGAGTATTATAGTTTAATAAAAACATGTTTTATTTATATATTTGAAATGGCTTGATTTACATATTTGCATTGTATAACAAGGTAAATTATCACTTGTCGTAAAAATCGTTTGAAAACTACATCAAAAAATTATTTTTCTCTATTCACTGAAACAGAGCAATAACATAAAATCTTTATGTCCGGAAGGTACATAAAAAATAACGTTGTTGTTCAATCTAATAGTAAAGTTTATATTTAACTCCATACCATACCTATTCATGAAGTTCCATAACATTTTTCTTTCACTGAAACGATGACCAGACATTTTTGATACTTGAATTCATAAAATAAAAGTATATAAAGGCAAAATGTAAAAAGTTTTGATACTTGCCTTGCCGACAACCGAAGCGTCACCTGTCTGGGTTCAAATGTAATCTATGAAATTTACGCCAACATTTACAAAAATTATACAAAGAGACATAAATAAACAAATATTTTGTATTTAAATTGTATAAGGTGTAAACTTACTTCTCCTTTTTATTCTTTTTTGACTTCTTCTTCTTCAACTTCTTAGCTTCTGGTGACGCACTGAAATAGAAGATCGATTGGGTGAGCATGGTTTTTAGAATATAAAAAACTTTGCTCTTTTTTTGACCTTCCCGCAGGCGGGTAATAAGAAAGAGAAGTGTTTTTTTTATTTAAAACATAGAAAGCGAATAAAGAAATACTACATAGAAATAAGATGTTACTGAGTGACTTCTCTCCCAAATATGGTCTTTTGATCCTGGATTATGATGACATTTACTGCCTAATGCAATTTGGCAAAAATAGCTTTACGCCGTGGCAACACTGTGCGGCATTGCCGCATGCCACGTATTGGGGCGTGGATATTATGTTCATTCGCTTTCATATCATGCAACATAGCTAAGATCAAGCTAGCAATGATACATAATAATACATAGATATATTTTAGGTACCTATGTGTTGTAAATTATGCTTGGTAGTGTATTTGGCCTTGTGGAATACCGCACAGTGTTGTCCCGGCGTAAAGTAGCCTTTAGGTGCGAGTTTGACTCGCATACGAAGAGTTCCGTATTTTTTGTTTCAGCGGCAACAAAATTCGCTATCTATGAAAATTTCAACTGTTTACCAATAGATAGATAAAATAAACTTTATTGTATACCCAAAAAGTTCATGAGCTACAGGCCGCTGACAGAGAGACGGACGAACAGCGGAATAGTTTCTAGCGGGCTAGGCTTCCTTAGGTTTACCCTTTCGGTTTTGGTGTCAAGATTTGCTTTGAATTTTGAATACAAACCTGAAATATTCTGCGTTTTACCAAACTTTTGGCAATCTGTTGTTTTGAATGTCTTGCTTCCTGTGTTTTTAAGAATATAAAAGGTCCCATAAGCAAATCTAATAACACAAAGAAATAGTCCTAAAGTAAAAGAATAGAAACGGTACAGTCATAACACAAATAATGAAAAACCAAAATAGAAATGTTTAAAGTGTCTGTGACTTCGCCCTCGAGGTGATTGTGGCATTAGAAACAAAAGTAGAATCCAAGTCATAGTCTACGTGTTTGACAAACACCGAAACAGCAGAAAAGAAAGAAAACACATTTATGTTGTAGTTTAAGCGTAATTCAAGTAAGAAACAGCCAAACAACAATAACGATTAACAAACAAAAGAAAAAGAAACGTCTACTGTCTGCCTTCTACAATGGATGTAGGAAAGGAAGAAAAAAAGAAGGTATACCGCGGGATTCGTACCTTCTTTTTTTCTTCCGATCGGGTGACTGGTGGCCTCGCTCAAAGCTGGGTGACCTTGATATCGAGTACCGCTGCACACGCCGATCGTAGCTCGGCGAGATGCCGAACGCATCCCGCATCCGAGCGTTCTTCGCCTCCTGCGCATCCGAGAACGCTTGCGTCTCCCGAACGCTGATAAACAGTTTCGGTCCATATAAAGCAGGTGAGATGTTACTGGACCTACATATCCTATAGCCAAGCCTCGAACTAGCAGGGTGAAGTGAAAATTTTCGAAGCCAAAATAAACCAAAGTGGGCCCCAAATATCTCCCTGAGGCATTCCTAGCGCAATCCTGATAGACTCACCGTTCCCCTGAAGTTTCAAACTTTCTAGACAGCGAAGGACAGTAGTCTATTTCTAAACACATGCCACCAGAAAGTTGTCTCTTTTTTTAAATGAAGCACCCTCATTTGGCCGTATGTCGTATAATGTCAAAGGCCTCCTCATAATCTATCCAAATGTTGACAGATTCTGCCAGCATTGATGGCCGAGTTGGTCTATGACCGTGTTAGTGAAGAGCTTTCTTGCGCGAGACTTATTCCTATATTTATCCTTTGTTTTGTGAAAAGAAATCATTCTATCATATTTTTTATTGTTTGTGTTGTGGCTGTAACCTTTTCAATCTTACCTGTTTTTAGGACCATTCAGTAGGACGTTTCGCTTGAGATATACTCGCTACAGGGAATTTTTGGTTCTTTTGCTCTTATGGGACCTTGAAGAGGAATGTGTACCTACCTTCTCTTTTTCTTCCTCTTGGGTGGGTGGTCTTCGCGCTCATGACTGGGCGTTCTGACAAGCGGGTACCTCGCCGCGTGGTCGCGCGCGCGCCGCTCGGGGTCCAAGCTCGAGCCCTCTACGAACCGCGGTGAGATGCCAAATGCGTCCCGCAGGCGAGCGTTCTTCTCCTGCTGTGCCTCTGCGACCGCGTGCGTCTCGCGAACGCTGACAAAACAACACAAAACAATATGAACGACCGCATTCAAGAGACTCCATATTACAGTATCAAAACCATAATTCTACTATGGAGGTACTTTGTACGTAAGAATCAAATAAAATCCTTCTAACATAACACATATTTACCTGCACAGCACCTAAGTGCGCTAAAAATAGGGAAACAATATCATTTTAGCATGACAATCTCGACTAAAAACCAATATTTTATAAAATATAAATCTTGAAATTTGACATTGCATACAATCAATGATCTACGCATAGTATAACTAAAACGTGTGAAATCGTGTATATTTCAATTAATACCTGTTTGTACTGCAAATGTGTAACTTTTAATTAAATGTGAAATGGAATGCATATCGCGCGACGGGTGCTGACCCAAATAAGTACAATAGCGTAAAAGGTAATCGATAAAACTCTGTGCACACCTTATGACGGATCGCATGGACTTCCTCTCCTCATCGTTGGAGAGACAGACCTGCAAATTGTCGTTAAAGTTGTTTCGATCGGTCGCGGAACAGTTACAGTGGCAGCAGCACGAGGTGCGCAGGCCTTCGAGGAGTGTGCGGAGCGCGGGTTCGAGCGCGAGGGGCGGAGGCGCGCGGGCGAGCGGCAGCAGGCCGGCCAGCGCGTCGCTGCTGGGCTCCAGCGAGGTGGCGCGGCCGCGGCGCCCGCCCGCCAGCACGGCCTGGAACGTGCCGCGCCACAGTCGTTCGAACACGACCCTATTATTCTGCGTTGCGTCGCGTCGCGGAGCCCTGCCCCTTTGCATCTTAATCTACTTACTTAACTAATGGAAGACTTGTTTTCTTAATCCTAATATTTTTTTCTTAAACTAATGCATGGCGGCTGTGCCGTGGAAGACTTGTTTGAGCAGAGGAGCGTAGAGGCTACATTCTGAGCGGCCGGCAGCGGGCCGGCGGCGCTACTGCGGGGCGTCGGGCGCCATAACAGGAAGTACGCCGACGCGCGCAGCCTGCGCAAACATCGGATACGCGCCCTGTCGCGAGCTGAGACAACTACACAAAGGGCTCTTCCCCCACACCCTTTTCTGCAACCCTCAAGTAATTTACTCTCATTTGCTAAAATATTTTCAATGTTCTGCCGTTTTAATGGAAATTAAATTGCTTCAATTAATCAATTATTGGGTGCCTTGTTATTTGAACCTGTGTAGTCTAGTCAAGTTGTTGTTTACGATATATTAATAAGCATCGCATCTATTATTATATTCTCGTTTACATGTGTTCCATATAAAGTCATCTTATTAGTACTGATGTATCAAATCAGATTATCCACGGTCGCGCTTGTTTACCGACGGCGTCTTTAGTTCTATTCTTGAGCAGTACGCATGCACACGCTATTGAATAAACTGAACATCTCAAGGAATAGTTTTAGATCGATAGTACTATTTTTACTTTGCAAAATTGTTGAAATTCTTTCTCTTCAGCAGTTCTTTAGAGTAGTTTCCGAGGAGTACGAGTAATTAGCAGTAATTGATGAGCGGCGTTGTAACAAACACGTCGGTGCGCTCATTCAATATATATTAGTAAATCAATCTTGCTGGTAATCTCAGTGCATTAGACGTGTTTTGAATTATACGTATGATACGTATTTAAGAAATGTATTTAATGTTCAAATATCATTCATACAATACCGACCAATCTCATTAAATTGTTTGAGCTTTAATTAATTTAGAACTGAAAGTAATTGCATGGACCATTTCATTCATTTGGTTTGAGCAGAAATAAAAATTCGATATATTTACGCCTACCGAAAGATTTGTGAGGAAACGTGAACTAAATCAACAAGACCCAGTTTATACAATAAAACACTTGTTAGAGTTTAGTTTACTTCCCGTGTTGCGATAACGAAAATAATAAAATGTTTTTACAATAAACGCCGACCCAATTTCTTTGATAACCTTGCCATAGCCGTGGTATATAATTTTTCAAATACTACTATACCCGTAAGTACTCGTAAGTATCTTTCCAAGCGTTTATCGGGCATCAGCGTTGGTTGACACTATGTACGTATGGGGTTGAAAACTGAAAGTTTGCTCGTGTGATGGCAACACTATTGAATGTCTTGCCATTATTTTGTTACTTTTGTAACAACGAAAAAAACAATGCAACTGAGTCACTGTATTTCGTTAAAAATTATCATCTTTTCTTTGCAAACCTTACTCCCATAGTTTTCTTCTATAAATTTCTTATGGGAAAAAGGAATTGACATATTTGTCATTCACCTGCTTCACCAAGGGGCATATTAAATAATCATGCGTGGAAGGAGTCGCCAAAAATACATAAGTGACAGCTAGCTGTCAACAAACTCCCAAACAACAAATCTATCTGTTATATTTGAAGAACTTGAGTTTATATAATACTAGCTTCCCGAAGTTATCACAGATAAAAAATGTACAGTTTCATAAAACGGCAATTTCATATGTAAAGACATAATAGTAAGTATGCAAAATAATTAACATAACATTTATACAGGTGTAAGGCCGGGACTCCACCAAAGCGGAGATGTGTGCGGTGTGCTGTGTGCTGTGCGAGAACAACCAATAGAAGAAGCTGACCGGAGAGGAGATGTGTGAATAACACAAATCTCCGCTTTGGTGGAGTCCCGGCCTAAGTAACGGAAATTCGTGGACGTATTTTAAATACTGCTTCGGCTCATGGAAATAGAATAGAATAGAAAAATGAACAACTCTCTTCAAGAAAGTAAGTAAGTAATCGTTTGTTTCACAAAAAGATTAGCTTAAAGGTAATATTAGTGCTAAAATTACATGGAAGTGGCTATTTGACATAAATAAGAACCCTTTTTTTTTTGGGGTGGGTCCTATGACTTCTCTCGCTCTGGGTGGAGCGGGAGCGTGTCAGACTTTTACTGACTAAAACCCACCCCTGTTCCTCGGTAGGCATCGCCCATGATGGGCCCCGTCAGTGGTAACTGACATCTCTTTGAGGCGCGCGTGGAACATTACGCGCCGTCGACTCTCGGGCCTGAGTCTTAAGTCAAAATACTCTTCTGTTAACGTTAACGCTTCGTGCAAAATCTATGGCAACAACATTACCGGGCGTGAGTCACGTGACAGTTCTCTGTCTAACGCTTCGTGCAAAACGTCGTTGTAGAAATGTATTTTGGCTAAAGACTCTGGTGCTGATCGGACGGCGAGCTAATAAATAAGACCCCTGTCCTTCAAACTAGGATATTATCCTGTATCTTGAAGAACAGTGTAGGTACTTTTAATGGGTTTACAGATCCTTGAAAACAGTAGATCACTCATTCTATTATTAACTATACAACCTTATTTATATCTGGTAGGTACAGGTTTATAGTGAGGAGTGTTTATGAAAGTGTGTTGTATGGGGTTAATCTGAAAGTGGTTGTGTGATGTTTGGAAAACCAGACAAGCAAGTGAGTGTTTTTATTTTAGAGTTTAACTCTTTTATTACTATTTATCTTATTATTGTTTGCTAACTTAGATAATTTAGTGATCGTGGATAAATTCGAAACAGAGTTACCTCGCCCCTGGGCACTCAGGGCAGGGAAGGAACAGGAGTGGGTTTTAGTCAGTAAGAGTCTGACATGCCCTCCCGCTCCACTCAGAGCGGAAATCGTAGGATGTTTTTCCACCCAAAAAAAAAAACTTAGTATGAATTGAATAATATAATTTAATAATCATTAAATTACAATAATTTAATTTAATATTTTAATTATGTAATTTGATTTTATAATTTATTTAAATTTAGTAATAATATGATGTGTTAGTAATTTAATTTATTATTTTATTAAATTAAATTGATTTAATAATTCAATTTGATATTATAATTAAATCATAGAATTTAGTTTGTAATTCATAGTAATTTTTTTTTTGGGAATTTCCTATGACTTTCTCGATAACTTCCGTGTCTGGGGAGTTTGTTGTGCCACTTTTTATTCCCAGCAAAAACACTAGAAAGTGATCGTTTTGGGGGATTTTCTTTGTAGAACTTTGACGTTCAAAAATCGACAATGGCGACGTTTAAAATGAGCTTAGATTTATAAGTGGCAGTTTTTATCCCCGGATCTATGCAGCTTTGACATCGCGTTTGCAGTGTACGCTGCGTACGGTAAACGCAAGAAAAAAATGTATCTTAAGATATAGCTAGCTAACCTGCCTTTTTTCAGTGTAAAGTTTTAAGCTGTATAAAACAACGGCTCCACCATATTCAGGTTGAAAAACAGAGCACGCTGAAGTCGGTCTAGTGGTCTTTAAGTGGACTCTATTCTCTACCGTGAATGGGGGCAAACAATTAACTTTCACACAAAGAACTTTAAATGGATCATTAGGGAAAGGTTTGCCTACCAAACAGGTTTTTATACCGTGTTGTGATTGAAATAATTACTATATATGCTAGCTATGGGTGGCAACTTAGAAACATAAAATATTTCAGTGGGCCAAAGCGTTTTGCGCACGCGATCAAGATAGGACGGTAATGTATTTTGTTTTAATTATTTAGTTATGTGCATATTTTTTTAGGGGACGTATATTTATAAATACGCTTTAAAACTTTTATGGAAAGCTAAACACGGAATGAGTTTTTTATAGTATGTATTAGTAATTGTACTAGCTACTAGACTGTCTTTTCTGATTAATTTCGTTGCGGGATCCAAACCACTGTAACTTCAGTAAGCCAGAATCAACAATAGCGACCACCAGAAAAAACGCCGTGGCAATGAAGCTCGACGAGTCCCAGCGTCGAGCTTCATTGCCACGGCGTTTTTTCTGGTGGTCGCTATTGTTGATTCTGGCTTACTGAAGTTACAGTGGTTTGAGAATAGTGTGGCGGCTTGTCCCAAAAAAAAATGGCTACTAGATCCACAATAACGTTGCTGGCATTATTATTATTATTTTTGTTGGGGCCTGTGCCTCAGCAGTGGGTACATTAAAAGGCTGATTGATGATGATGATGATTATTAATTTTATAGGAAGCCAAAATATACATATCAGAGCTAATAATCAGAGCATATTTTTTTGCTTACCAGAACGAAACAGGAGATTAAAGTGGCCTTTATTTTTTATTAATAATTAGCACTTTTCCCGCGGCTTCGCTCCCGTGACCTATCCCGCGGGAACTGCTATTTTTTCCGGGATAAAAAGTAGCCTATGTTACTCGCTGATAATTTAGCTTTCTATTTGTGAAAAAATGGTTAAAAACGATCCAGTAGTTTTTAAGTTTACTCGTTACATACAAAAATACAAATATTTCCTCTTTATAATATTAGTGTAGATTCCGTCACAGTCGAGCCCAAGCATCTGAAAACGAGAATTATTATCATAGAGCGTACAATGCGCACCTGTGCTTGATCGCTCAGTGCCACGCTGCCAATCGTAGTGTTGATCCTGGCAGGCGGGTCTCATCTCGTGCCAAATACCCATGTATCAGAGTACGAGTATCTTTAGCTGCCTATAGGCAACTAAGGCGCGGCATCTGGCACGCACTACGTCTGTCCCGCGACCGCTCCCGTTAATTACGCTATACGTCTGTCCGTCTCAACGTCCATTTGTTTTGGCGATCGCGTGACTAATAAATAAATGTGTCAAATTTTTGTACGTGCAGGATTTTATAGTGGCACTGGCACGTTATGATTTGTTAGAATTTAGAATGTTTATTAGTGTGCTGTAATGTTCGTTGTATACCCACCTACGCGAGTTTTTTGTAACAGTGTGGTGGAAAAGTATATTTATAGTGCGCGATGCGTAATAATGTTTCGGATATGAATAAAAATAAAACGGTATATTATTTGGCGTAAACTTAACGAAAACAGTTGGTATTTTGGTACGCCCCGCGTTCAGAATGCTTGAAAAATCTAGTTTGCCATAAGACCTTTTTTTTGAGAGTTGGAAATCATCTGTGAATTCTCCCGCTCTAGGTGGAACGAGAGGGCGGGCATATCACTCTTACTGACTAAAACCCACCCCTGTTTCTTCAGTTGCCCTTTGCGTTCCAGCAGATGTATTCGCTAACTCAGTTGAAATCAATTTGATAGGCACTTTGCAGTACATTGCTGCTTTGCTCGGTGGACATCGATTATAATAGGCACTACGTGGTACATATTTGTTTTCCTATACGTCAAAGCAGCAATGTACTGCATAGTGCCTATTAAATTGATGTCAACTGAGTTACCGAATACACTTTTTTTTTTTTTTTGGGTGGGAAATCATCCTATAACTTCTCCCGCTCTGGGTGGAGCGGGAGGTCGTGTCAGACTCTTACTGACTAAAACCCACCCCTGTTCCTTCCTGCCTTTGAGTGCCCAGGGGCGAGGTAACTCTGTTTCGAATTTATCCTCAACTCCCGGGCAGACCGAATACACCAGCAGGGTCGCGGAGACTCTTACGAACATATCCTCGACCCCGACAGGCCCCGTCAATGATTGTTGCCATAAGACCTAATAAACTGATGAATATGGTATAATGTGCATAGATGTTTTGACACCAACTCAATAGGGAACGTGCACGAACTATAGGTGGCAGCACAAATCGACCCAAGTGCCAGTGTGGTAAGAAAATTAACTATTCAGAGCTGTTATCGAGTTGCCGACTATTTGTTTACATTATATTATATCGTTTTTATTATGATTAAAAGGATAAAATATGGGTACCGGTCGATTAATAATGATCGTCCACGAGGTCAAAATATATCAAAAGGCCAAAAAGTGTTCGAATCTGGACATGTCTTATAAGTAGAAGGTTATGTTTACTTACAGATTTATTTGTATTGAATAGTACCACTACATACAAAACTAAGCTATTTTTACAAACAACATTATTAATACCTAATTTCTAGATGTTTTTGAAACTCATATTTACATGTTTTTTATTGCATTTATCCACCTTTGTCGTTTAGCACATAACCATGGAAAGTGAGTACTATTCGTAGGAAAGTAATAGAATTTTACATCATTTGACTTATTTTTATTTTTCTTTGAAGTGTTCAAGCATCCCGAAATGCAATAATACATTTTCACTTAGTTAAATGTTATTTTTCACTTCTTTATTTTGATTATTTTCTAATTGTTTCCATATATGACTCGGATTTGCGCCACCAGGTGTCAGAGTTTTCGTCGTGCACGTTCTCTATAACTATTTTTAGTAGAGCACGACACAGCAATATTATTTATTTTATTGTTTCAGATAAGTGTCGGAACACGTAAGCAGATGTCTTAGAATATAACAATACCAAAATGAGTGCAGAATCTAGTTTGTGACATGGTGTTATCATTCATTACATATTGGTATAATTTGGTTTTGAACACAATTTTGGGAAACAACTTTCATTTGAAAAATAGTTATCACCCACCAACCCAATCCACTTGCCTCTGGATTGCTTAAGGCGCAGTTAAACGACTTCGAATGGTTTTTAATTGATCATCACGTCTAAACGACGTGTCTTATTTCTTTGAAAAAATATATGTTACTCTAGACAATTTCCTTCGTAATTTGATCTCAGAATATTTAAAATTATATTTTTATAACATAGTGTAATTTGTAAAGTTATGTCTAACTCGCATAAATAATTGAGAATCACGCAAAAACTGTAAAGTGTATTTTTATGAAACCTTCACCATTTTAAAGATCATTTAATTATTTACAATTTAGTCTCAGTGTTTTAGTTTAATACTTGTTGTTTTATGTGTGTAATAAATTAATAATGCGTATAATTTCGGACAGCGCTCCTTGATGGGCGAGTCCTATTACTGGGTGGACTTACGACGCGTTGCATGAGCTCAGCGCAGAACACGCAAGCAAACCACTCAAGGTCATTGGCAGCTAATAGCGCCTTAAGGCCGAGAAATCACCTAAAGCGCGGTCACTCTCGGACTGCATAGAAAAGAAAGAGATGCGGAGAGAGTGAGGAGTCTCGGTATGTAAAGATGGTCACCCATCCATGGACCAACCCCGGCAAGCGTAACTTAACCTGATGGATCGACCCGTGCAGCTGTTATTACTTTAGCCAAGACAATAAGACTAAAAAAAAGAATAATAGGCAGCACAAAAATTAAAATCAGCACTTTTTAACGTCATTCAAAAATACAACCCCCGAAACGCCCACCCCGCAAGTGTTCCAAGTGTTTTATATAATTTTGGAAACAAGAAATTGCCGCAACATTTCTGTACACAAAAAACAAACAACAAAGAAAACATGAAACAATAAACATTTTCCAGAAAATGTACTGAAGCAACAACAGAACTGTGCTATTCTTAGCCCATAAGTTAGGTCAGACGAGGTAGAAAATTCAATTTCAAGTGCGGTGCCTATCCGTGCCACGAGAATATCGTTTAAACTGGATCCAAATTGATTATTTATTTGGAGGGTTCATTTTACTGTCTGTTACACGATTTTAGTGCGATGTTATTTGCATGTTTTACTCCTATTACGGTTATAAAGAGACTGACTTTGAATTCTTTAGTATTCTACCGGGGGTGTGCGTATTCATGAATATGACATGACCAACTTTTACTGTGGGACCAATTCTGAAGAAGCGAGATTACATATTCTTTAGGAGTTAATTTTTTTGTTCTGAAATAAAAAAGAACACAACTTCCAAGTACTGCTGATACACGAGTGATATTATATTTTTTAATCAACCTGTATTGTCCCACTACTGGGCAAAGGTTTCCACTTCAGTTTTCCATTCCTCACCATGTGTTATTTTTAGGCTCAATTTACATGGTCGTGCGGTCCATGGCGCTTTACGGGGCACCGCTATGGGCGCGCTTCTTGAGGCGGCGACCAGCTCGCCGGTTGAGCGCGTCCCAAAGGGTCATGACCATCCGTCTGGTCCAGGGTTACCGCACGGTCTCCGGTGAGGCGGCGAGCCTCCTTGCCGGATTGTCGCCATGGGATCTGGAGGACAAGGTCCTCGCGCTCCTCTGAGAGTGGCGCGAGGAGGCGAAACTCCGCTGCCGCGACCCGTCGCGGCTCGGCGGAGCTCCGGCAGAATCTCATGGCAACATGGAGACAGCGACTGTCGCAACCCAGCGCTGGGCACGCCACCATTGCGGCGGTAGTGTCCCTCTTTGAGGAGTGGCTGGAGAGGCGTCACGGCGTCCTCAACTTCTGCCTGACGCAGGTCCTCACCGGATACGGTTGTTTCGGGAGGTTCCTGTGTCAGATAAGGCGGTAGGAAACGCCCGGGTGTCACCACTGCGCAGATCGCCAAAAGGACACGGTGGAGGTCTGCCCAGAACACCGCCGTGTCCTCGTGGATGCGATAGGCGGCAGCGACCTCTCGCGCCCGGCCCTGGTTTAGGCCATGGTACGGAACGAGAGGGAATGGGAAGCAGTCTCCTCCTTCTGCAAAGCAGTAATGCTCGCGAAGGAGGAGGCTAAACGGGTGAGGGAAGCTCAACGGAGTGGCCCTCACGTCCCCAGCAGCAGCCGCCGCAGGAGACGCCCTGGGTGTAGGACGTCGCGAGACGATCTCCGAGCACCGTAGACCCGGGCCTGCGGACGGCGATTAGTGGGTAGCTCGTAGTCCGATCAGTGCCATAGGATATATATGGACATAGGCCTATCCAATTGCACGCCATACAGCTCGGTTCTCGGCAACTCTCATCCAACTTCTACCAACCATCCTGCGAAGATCATCGCTCAAGTTTCTGATGTTCATGTCATTTTTTGTTTCTGATGTTTATGTTCTTATGTCAATTTATGTCTTGCGTCTTGCTTATCTTATTCTATGTCAATTTATGTCTTAATCTTTCAGTGTAAAAGTATTAATAAACCATTTTAAATGTACCAAAAATCTTGTTTAATACGTCAGGGGCCCCGCGCGTTTCCGATTGGAGATGCGACAATAGGTTTTTAATTGTGTCTGCTATTCCGGGGCCTGACGGGGTTAAAATTAAAACCACGAAAACAAGGCTTACTAGGTCTTTATTACGATTGATTTCAGATGTCTAAATCCACCTTGCTGGATCCCGCAAATACCGGAATTCCGCGGGACTAAGATGGTTCAAAATTAAAACCACGAAAACGAGGTCTACTGGGTCTTTATAATTTTTAGATTTCAGATGTGTAAATCCACCCTGCTGGATCCCGCAAATAACTGGATTGAAATTATCTTGCGGGATTGCATTCTCTAGCGGCAATGTAAATTTAGCCTTAAAAGCTTTCATTTAACTTGCAATGTTTGTTTGTTCGGATCAAATCAAAGTTGAATTAGAACCACTTCCTCTTATACTACGAAGTTGAATTTTTACATATTTGTTCAGTTCCAATGACAATGCATTTTTATGGTAAGTATGACCTTAATCCATATTCGGGATCAGCTTTAGATAGAGGAACTCTTCAAAGGTCAACAGCACAGACGAAATTTTGTGTATGAATTTCAAAGCTTGTTTAAAAAATCCAACCCTACTCTATTAACTTATACTGGGTGGGCCAAAAGAAATCACCCTATTGGGATGCTCTCATTTTTGCAAATGGCCGCCAATGTCAAATCTGTTTTGACATTTGTGGACCAGACAGATGCAGAATACAAGTGAACAAGCCATGGAGCGATACACTCCCCAAGAACGCGGAATAATCGTGTCTACTTTTTTGCGTAACAATTCGTCTGTGGTGTTGGCGCAGCGCGAATTCCGTCGCCGATTCCCCGGCCGTCCGACACCGACTGCGCAAACACTGCGCCGTTTGGCCACCAGCCTTGAAGAGTATGGGACCACACGAGGCTTTGCCAAGAGTGGCCGGCCCCGGAGCGCCCGTTCTGCCGAGAATATCGCCGCTGTTGCCGAGGATGTCGAGCTGTCGCCGGAAACATCGACCAGACGCCGTGCCACGCAATTAGCCATCAGCCGGACGTCCCTAAGGCGAATTTTGGTTAAAGACCTGCGCATGTTCCCGTACAAAGTCCAGTCCGTGCATCAGCTGCTGCCTGCCGACCGCGAAACGCGCGTAACCTACGCCCAAACCATCTTCAATCTCGAGGAAGAAGTGGACGATTTTTCGACCAAAATCATAATGAGCGATGAGGCTCATTTCCACCTCAGCGGGTACGTGAACAAGCAAAACTATCGCTTCTGGGGCACCGAAAATCCACGAGTGATGCAAGAGGAGCCATTACACCCGCTCAAAGTGACTGCATGGTGCGCTGTTCACGCTGGAGGAGTCATCGGTCCATTTTTTTTCGAGAATGCCGCTGGCCAAACGACAACAGTGGACGGTGCGTGCTATAGGACCATGTTGACCGATTTTTCTGCCGCAATTGGACGAATTAGGACTGAGGGACACGTGGTTCCAACAGGACGGAGCACTGCGCGAATCATAACCGATATTCTAAAGGCAGCGTTCCCGGGTCGCCTCATCTCAAGTCATCTCTCGTTTAGGCGATTTGCACTGGCCCGCAAGATCGCCCGATTTTAGCGTTCCAGACTTTATTTTGTGGGGTTTTTTGAAGTCCTGTGTTTACGTGAACAAGCCCGAGACTCTGGCAGCCCTCAAGGACAACATTCGACAAGAGTGCGAGAATCTGTCGCCCGAAGTTCTCGCCGAAGTGATGAAAAATGCCATAAAACGAGCCCGTTTGGCAATCAACTGTGACAGCGCCCATTTGGCCGATATAATCTTCTCGACTTGATCAATAAAATTCTAAAAGTTCAAATAAACATAATCCAAAAACAGAATCGAAGTTTTTCATTTAGAAAAAAAAAAAAGAAAGCCAAACAACATCGGATGACTTCTTTTGGCCCACCTTGTACTTTATTCCAACATGGTCTCATTGAAGATATTCATTCGTACTTTCACCCCTTAAAAGGTAAGCAAAGAGTTTAAAGTCCAACTGTACCTATTAACTTAGTTATTACGAGAGCTCGATGCGACTCCGACGTAATAAAAGTCCTGCGACCTGTCTCCCCTTACCGGGGGGTGGGTTGGGGGACTGCCGTCATTCGCGATCGATATGCAAGGACCCTAGAATATCGGTTATGGTCCGCGAGTTTAGATAGGCGTAGGTATTATGAGCAGGGTTTAAAATATTGAAGCTATAATATCTGACAATGGCAAGTTTTCTTATCGTTTTGCTACCTGAGAGGCTCATGCCCCCAAGTTGCTGAGTTGTGAGCCGCACAGTGTATTTAGCGAGCAGATTCTGCTTAGTTTATAGAAATTGTTTCAGACATGTTAAAATATTTTCCGTTTATCGACTAACAAGTTCAAAGTCCTGTTACAATTTCGTTAAACAATATTCAAGCCCATTATCATGTAAACGAGTACAACATTATAAATTAGTTTTCAATAGGGTTTTCCTCATCGAATTCGAACTTTTCTGATACGAAATATTCATTCAGTAAGCGTACCTGTTGATAACGGATACACAGCCCACTTTAATCGAGTTGGTAACGAAGAAAATGTAATAAAACCTACGGAAAATAATCCTGAGCACGATTTTATGAGAACTGAGGTAATTGGCTTACCTAATTACTTCTGTTGAACTGTAAAATGTGCCCGTAGTCGACTCTTTAGGGAGTTCTGAAGGGCTAACATTTGACACAGAAAACATTTTAAAACTCGTGTAAATAGGCCTTGTGGGACCTTTTTCAGTTTCCACCGCGAGTTTGAATGAAAGTACCTAATCTATTAAAACGTTACTAATCCATTAACGAATAATAAACGTGTCAAACTGTAAGGTTTCTTTCAACAAACCTTTTTCTATAGACCTTGACAGTCGGAATGTAATTTCCGCATAAATATTTTCGACAAAATTTTCCCGAAAAAATGTCAAAGACACCAAAAGCCCTTTTTATGACAAGTAAAACCATGATACTCAGATCGTAAAACGTAACGATCTTGCGGATCCATCAGTTTTATGAGATAAAGGTTCACCTGACATTCGCGAGACAATACGCCACTTGTTATAAATTGTGTTATCGATGTGGAGCAACTAAAATAGATCGGCAGACTAACGCAAATAGATTGTCTTCGTTTTATGATGTATTGAAGCACATTTTACCTGAAGTTATAGTTCGAACACTGGGGAAAATAATGGGAAAGGCATATGTGGAGACTGGAGAGACGGCCTTTTATTTTTTTGGGGTTGGGAAATCATCCTATGAATTTTACCGCTCTGGGTGGAGGGGGAGAGCGTGTCACTCTTACTGACTAAAACCTACCCATGTTCCTTTCCTGCCCTGAGTGCCCAGGGGCGCAGTAACTCTGTTTCAAATTTATCCGTCGTATGGGTTTTAGTTAGTAAAAATCTGACACCCCGCTCCCGCTCCACCCACTGCGGGTCATTGGATGATTTCACACGCTCCAAAAAAAAAAGAGGCCTTATTTATAAAAAAATAACATGAGATTAGTTTTTTTTTTTTAAACAATGATTATCAGGTTCCACACCCGGGGTATACTTTTCTAATCGGAAGAAGAATAGATTTGTGTAGAACAAAGACGTCCACTGCTGGACATAGGCCTCCCCCAAGTGTCGCCACAATGACCGGTCCTGTGCGCCTCGCATCCATCGGCTACCCGCGACTCTCACCAAGTCATCGTTCCACCTTAATGTTGGAGGCCTTCCAACGCTGCGTCTTCCGATACGCGTTCGCCACTCCAGAACCTTTTGGCCCATCACCCGTCCGTTCTGCAATGTCGGTAACCTTGGTTCTCTTGCGGATCTCATCATTCCTGATTCAATTACGCAAGGAAAAGTCGAGCATAGCCCTGTCCATTGTCCTTTGGGTGACTTTAAGCCTTCTGATGAGGCACATTGTGAGCGATTTGTAAATAAACATGATAAACAGCTGAATTTGATGAATGAGACGTATGCGATCTTGCAGTTAGAATACCCTAAGGTACTTAAGGCGCAGTTATACGACTTTTAATGGTTTTTAATTGAACATCACGTCTAAACGACTAGTCTTACGAGTATATATTTTAGGAAAAAAATATACGTTACTCTAGACCAATTACGTCATAATTTGATCTGTGAATATATGAAATTATATTTTTATAACATAGTGTAATTAATTTGTAAAGTTATGTCTAACGCGAATAAAAAATTGAGAATCACGCAAAAACTATAAAGCGTATTTTTATGAAACCTTCACCATTTTAAAGATCATTTAATTATTTATAATTTAGTTTGTGTTTTATAGTTAAATACCTGTTTTTTTAGGTGTAATGAATTAATAATGCGTCTAATTTCGGACAGCGCTCCTTGATGGGCGTGTCCTATTACTGGGTGGACGTACGACGCGTTACGTGAGCTCAGCACAGAACACGCAAGCTAACCACTCAATGTCATTGGCAGTTAATAGTGCCTTAAACTAAACATATGGTTAGAAAGTTTTATAGATTAGGCTGAACAAGAGGAAAAACTCAAGATAAAATTCAAAGGTATCCACCAACTCGGGATTGGACCGTCGTCGTTAGAGAGGGGAACACTAGAGAAGTCTTTATTTAAAAAAAAAAACCTTTTGATTAGTTCACACACTGATTAGCAGGATCATATTTCAAAATTTTCTCCCCCGGAAGAAGTATCGATATGGGTGGTAAAGGCCGGACTAATCATTAAAAGGAGGTTTTGTTCTACGTAATTTGATAGATGAAACATAATTATGTTCTAGTTAATTTAGAATCCGCTTACCAATATTTAAACTAAGCATATTAAATTATTTAGTGAGTTTTGTAATGAGGTTGAATCAATCTGCCTGCGCCTTTTCCCAACTATCTAGGGGTCGGCTTCCAGTCTATTGACTACTGAATACCAGTATTTTACATGGAGCGACTGCCTATCTGACCTCCACAACCCAGTTACTGGGTAATACGATACCCCTTGGTAAGACTGGTTGTCCGACTTTCGGGCTTCTGACGACCCGTAACGACTGTCAAAGATCCACGATTGACAACCGGTACCAACGGCTTAACGTGCTTTCCAAGGCACGGAGGAGTCTCGGTATGTAAAGATGGTCACCTATCTATGGACCAACCCTGGCAAGCGTAGCTTAATTTGATGGATCGACACGTGTCATGTAATAAGGTTGAATGTGACGTCTAAATAAAAGTACGCCGTTGGATTTCAGTGCCGAGAGCTGAAAATCCAACAGTGCAATCTTTCTCTCGTATCTCATAGTATTCGTAAAAACGGGTAGAAGTATTCGATAGATACAGAGTTTAGGATATAAATTGCAAGTGCGCTTTTCAGGTACATGGTGTGAGGGATTTTACCTGGTATAAGTTGCAGCGTGATCTAGTTTGCATGTATTCTCTTATGTAAGCTCCTTTAACGTATTGATCGGCCGCCTATTCAGGTAGCTAGATAGTTTACATATATGATGTGGAGACTGTGATCTAGCAGTTGAATTGTAATAGTGCTATGTGAGCTTCGAGGTTTATAAAGAAGAAGTATTTATTTGCCACTAATTAACACGGGAAAATGAATCCCTATTTCCCTTGGTTATGACATCACGCCTGAACGGTTGAACCGATTTCGCTAATTCATTTTTCGTTGTTTGTTATTGTCAGAAGGTTCTTATGAAAGAAAAGATTAAGAAAGTTGCGCGGAAAATTAGAAAATTTCAGAAAACTTAACGACTATCTTCGCACATTTGACAGTTCATAGCTAAGACAGGACAACGTCTTTCGGGTCAGCCAGTATTTTTATAAAACAGCTCCTGCCTATGGAAATGAAATACTTTCATCAAGCGAGTCTTAGTAAATTACCAAAAATAAAATTGGATTTCCCGTACAAAGTTTTCATCAGCTGATCAGATGGGGTTGATGACTAAAAAAATCTAATTAATCTGTCGAATTTGTCAGTTAGATTACCAAAAAATATTGCACACGTATTTTTCTTTTGTCACATTAACAAAAAAAAGACGAAACAGTGGATTGAAATTTCGGATGACGTCACACTTAAGTTAAAATTGTACCACTTTTTACTCAAAAGTGACGTAACAAGCCCCCACTCCTGAACTTTGATGCGATGTACCTTTGTAATTTTTCATTAATTTGATAAAAAAATAATAATAATAATCATCCAATATTTTTTGATAATCTAACTTACGAATTAAATAGGATTATTATTTTTTTACCCTGGCGTCATTCCTGGCTCAGTGGTAAAGGCTGCGACTTACAAGTTGGAAGTCGTGAGTTCAAGCCCAGGCAGGTGCTTTACTTTGTGTAAATCTATACTAATATTATAAAGCTGAAAAGTTTGTTTGTTTGTTTGTTTGAACGCGCTAATCTCAGGAACTACTGGATCGAATTGAAAAATTCTTTTTGTGTTGAATACTCCATTTATCGAGGAAGGGTATAGGCTATATAAATAACATCTCACACTGTGACTAATAGGAGAGGAGGTTCAATGAAAAATGTGGTAAAAACAGGGGAAAAAATATTCCTTTTGAGAGCTTCCGTTGCGTGCGCTACGTAAACGGTTGAAGTTACGCAAAAATTATGTATAATGTAATTTTTCCACTTTAAAAGCTCTAAAAAAAAGTCCGCGACAGCATATGTCCATCTTTTATGCTTAACTCACTATAATCTTTTTTATGGTAATCAAATTCGTTCCAAAATAATGCATTATTTGCGAAGGTGTTTTTATAAACATGACATTAATCCTTATCCAAATAAATACGTCATTCATCGTAAGTATTTAATTTTGAACAAAATTGCCCTTGACATCATTTGATTTCAACGAATATCTTAGGAGATATCATAGTGTTAATCAAGTACCACGAGCACATTCACGATGTATATGGCGAACGATTATGAGAGATGTGGAGAGCGAGGTACCATTTTGCACTGTATAGCCTATTTATTGAGGAAGGTTGTAGACTTTATATATAATCACGCTACGACACAGTAACCATAACCGCGGGCACAGCTAGTTATTTCATAACCACCACACCCACAAGTTACAACATATCACCCAACACCACTTCACACACCTTCCAACACTCCTCTACCCATATACATACACCCTCACGCCACACCACACTCATCACTACTTCGCATGTCTTATTGAACTCCTCCAGACTCTGATGTTTGTTGGTTATACATTGTTAGTGAATTTTCTTTTATTGAATCTATAAATATGAAATGTCTGTAAGTTTTAATTCTACTTTTAAAACAACATTGTTTAGCATTTAATGGACGGTTGGATGCCCCTCATAACACAGGATTTTCCTAGCATGGGGGTCATTAATCTATTAGCTTGTCAATTGTTTTAAAGTGCTCTGTATGTGTCTTCTCTTGTATTTTTTTTGTAATAAAAAATATATTATTATTATTATTATTAACCATTGCTCTCAAAACGATGAAGGAAAACATCGTGAGGAAACCGGCATGTCCTAGAACTAAAAATTCGAAGACATGTGACATCCACCAAACCACATTGGGCCCACGTGGTGGATTATGGCCCGCACCCTCTCAGAGAGGAGGCATGTGCCCCAGCAGTGAGGACATTAAAAAGCTGATGATGATCAAAATTACTACTCGGGAGGTACAAATTTTTGAAGTGAAAACTTTTTTAGGAACGTTGGGCATTTTTGAGATGGGAAAAAACAATTGAACTTGCGACACTGTCACCGAAACCGCTACGCGATCCGCTACGAGTGCTATGACGCGTAGCACTCGTAGCGGATTGAAGTGAAAACTTCTTTAGGCGCGTTGGACATTTTTGTTCAAGTTTTCACTTCTGTCGGCACTCCCGGAGTGCCACTGTTTTTTTTTTTAAATTGGCTGTGACTTTCTTGAAGAAAATTGTCTATTTCTATGAGCAGAAGTATTTAAAATATAGTCAAGCATTACCCTTACACCCTGTAATATTTTGGTCTTAACCACCCTTCTACCTGAACTTAGCTACAGAAAAATTGGAATAAGAAGATAGAATCACGTCACTAAGAGCAAAAATGACACGTCTATCACATATTTTATTTACGTCAGTGTTACAAGTGGCCAAGTCTACCTATCTAATTAACCAAGTAATAGCGGTTAAAATTAATTTAACGGTGGTAAATTGGCAATCAAATTAATTAAAATCAAGATTATTTCGCCCACTTCTAAGCAGTGGATTTTCCCTGCGTTTTGAAGATGAAATGAAACTGAAATTTGTTAATTTCATGGCATTGGATTATGACTAATTGTATTACCTGGCAACATTAGGCGGTTGTAGGCAAGAAATAGTAAAATATTTTTCTTATGAAGCGAATGGAAATATTTCCAGACGGAAATAGGAAAATCTGCTGTTCTCATAAATCCCCAGAGATACGGTGGAATTCAGTAGGTATTCCCAAAACGATTGTGACTCCAGCATAAACTCATATCATACAGAGGGTTCAAAATTATATCCTTAAGGTGAGAGCTCCAGGGTAGCCCGCGAAATTCAAATTTTCTTACGTTTTTTGCAATTAGCAGATTAGTATCAGATCTGCCCAGGGGTTGAGGATAAATTCGAAAGAGTTACCTCGGCCCTGGGCATTCAGGCAGGGAAGGAACAGGGGTGGGTTTTAAGGCTCCCCCACACAGGCGCGTTATTATCGGTCGATAATATCGCATGCGTTATTGCGATATCTGTTTTCAGTACATTTTGTATTAGGATGGTCATGTAGTTTACACACTGCTGCGATAATAACGCCGCAATGGAAGTATAGGAAGTTATCGCAATACCGAGCCTTTAGTCAGTAAGAGTCTGACACGCCCTCCCGCTCCATTCTAGAGCGGGAGATGTCATTGGATGATTAGTATCAGGTTGTACGTTGGTCAAAATACGATTCGCAGCCGTAGCAAGTACGTATTTACAGAACTGTAATCATTAAAATCATCAATACAACTGTCTCGCTTAGAATTGATGCCAAATGTCATGAGTTCAAGAAATACTTACTTTTGGCATCAATTCTAACTGAAAGAGTTGTATTGATGATTTTAATTATTATTGCGATTATTATTTTCAAGTGCGAGTCGGACTCGCGCACGAAAGGTTCCGTACCATTATCTATAAAAACGGCAAAAAATCATATCTGTTCTATGGGAGCCCCACTTAAATATTTTTTTATTTTGTTTTTCAGTATTTGTTGTTATAGCGGCACATCTGTGAAAATTTCAACTGTCTAACTATCACGGTTCATAAGAGACAGCCTGGTGACAGACGGACGGACAGCGGAGTCTTAGTCCCGTTTTACGTTGGGTACGAAACCCTAAAAATAAAAAAATAAAAAATTCCCAAAACGATATACGGTTCCCATTCTCGCATACGAGGCGTTAATTTGTTTCAATAAGCCATTGTAAAATTGAATGCGTTGATTTTGGGAGACCCAAAGTAATGGCTTATTTATAACAACGATGAAAGCATACGTGATAACGTGACACAGGTACTAAAATTATAAATGGAACACTAATACATTTTCATATTTATTTTCGTCGAGCTTAATAACAGCCCATTTCAACTAGAAAATTAATCACGTTTTTGCTTAAATAAAATCCGATACAGGTAAACGTAATGCGTTAAATTGTATGCTCGATAATCGCACATTATGTGTTTTTTCACCTTGCTAAATTATAATAACTGTAATAAAATACCTGATAATTTCAACACTTATGCGCGTGCGCAAGTGATCTTAATAGTCTAGATGCACGACGGTTTTTGCTCGTCTCGATTTATTTTAAACAGTAAATTATAATTTTAGCGAGATCATTAGTACAAATTAATGCATGGACTAACTATTTCCTACTATTACTATGATTTATTTCCTCTTCAAAAAGTTTTTACATGTACTCTGCTTTAAAGAATCCTTGAATTTATTTTAATAAATAAAATTGCACTTGGAACACTCCCAACCTAAAAGATAAATAAATAAAAGATGACTCACGCAACTCTCCTGAACTCGTCCTTCGGCACGTCCTTGTCTCCTGCTCCTGCGCCGGTGGAGAGCTTCGCTCGGAAGGCTGCCACGCGCGCCGCGATCTCCTCCTTCGGCAACCTACGCAACCATACCAGGGACACACTCATTATTCACAAAGTAAAATATATTACAATACAAACGAAAAACTAAATAACACGCGCGCGCCGCCGAACGCGCGAACGTTTACTTGCAGCCAATGGATCACGAACGTCTCACTGAGCGACCGCGTACCGACAAGCGTAGATGAAAATCTTATAATAAATTTCTCAGTGTAATACCTACCAGTGCATGATACGCCGAGCCGCTATAACGGCGTAGAATTACTTTTCGAAAACAATAAACCCGATAAGACGTTCTCGTTGCGCGACTGTAAACTGAATGCGGATGGGGACTGCTTATTGAATAATATATAACGCGAAGGGTGGCCCTTGGCCCGGTCTCGCACTGTTGAATTATTGATCTGACTCCGGCGCAACGGCCAGCGCCCCTAAGCAAGGGTGCGATCTATCCGCCTGGCCAAAAAGGGGGTACTTTCTATTGAACAAAATAAAACAAGGGATTTGTTGAGTAATAAATTGATAAGGCAACGTGACCTAAGTGAACAAGCGCAAGTGCATGTAAAGCTAATAGAGAACTTGCTGCAACACGACTTACAAATGCCGTAAACTTTACAAATTCGAAATTGTGTTTGGACGTTTGTTTCTTAATCTTGCCTGATTGGATGACATTTTGATTGGCTGGAGATGGTTATCCTTTATATTCTGGCTCCAATTTAGGAGAAACGGAACTTTCAATTTATTCGGTTTGTTATTTCGACGTCATTGTCGGTTTGAGGCTTTTAAGCTACGCTCCAATATAGGGCCTAGCTCTACCGGTTGTCAATTTTTAACCGACAAAAAAAAGGAGAAGGTTCTCAATTCGACCGTATATGTTTTTTCATTGATACTTTAGATTATCATCATCATCAGCGTTTTAATGTCCCCACTGCTGGGGCACAGGCCTCCTCTCTGTGAGAGGGTGTGGGCCGTAATCCACCACGCGGGCCCAATGCGGATTGGTGGATGTCACATGTCTTCGAATTTTTGGTTCTAGGACATGCCGGTTTACTCACGGTGTTTTCCTTCACCGTTTTGAGAGCAGTGGTGATGAATTAATTTACACAAAGTAATGCACCTGCCTGGGTTTGAACTGACGACCTACAACTTGTAAGTCGCGGCCAATACCACTGGGCCACCACTGCTCTATAACTGCTGTATATATGTAACTGCTTTAGATTATATTACGAATTCTTATAAGACAGGCACAAGAAACCTATATGTACTTCTATCCAATGTACGATTAACGAAGTTTTAACCGCATATTCTAACTCTAGTAAAATCATGCAGTAAAATAACAGGGGTTGTCCAAAAGGGAAGATTATGGCAGAGGCACCTGCAGATATTGGGCATAGGTTTACCTCGCTGTGACTGTGGACCGTTACAAAAAGAACTTACTGATGCGTGTTGACTCCCCGAGAATCTAAGTATGAAGGTTACGTTTTCGCCACTAATTTTTGTTTGTACGTCGACAGCGTGTTATCTGTTATGTAAAATTTAGAAAAGCAGTGTTTTTGTTGCGATATACGCGCGTCAAAGGAAGGCGGATAAAAATAATGTCCGTCTATATAGGCCATAACCATCATTCAAAAGTTCTACAAAAGCCTAAAATCAAAAGATCGAAAAAGAACAGTTCACAAACAAATATCATCAAAACCAAGGGTTCAAGAAACAAAGGACACATCACACTTGAGCTGGCGCCAAAGGTTTGCGTGTTATATTCATTTATTATTACCGGCGTAAGGAATGGAAAGCCCACGCAACGGGGTAAACCCTCTTTGACTCGTATTACAAGTCCTGTCCTTGTTTCATCGTGTTGAATTAATTAATTATTTATCAACTCAGGCGCAATCAGTATGATGCGGTTGTTCTAAGGGATGACAGGTTTTTTTTTTTTTTTGGGGTTGGGAAATCATCCAATGACTTCTGCCGCTGAATAAAACCCACCCCTGTTCCTTCCCTGCCTGAGTGCCCAGGGGTGCGGTAACTCATTTTCAGAATTTATCCGCTACCCCTAGGCATGCAGGCACCGGCCACGATGGGCCCCGTCAGTGGTGGCTGACAACATCTCTTTGAGGCGCGCGTGGAACGCGCCTCCGCCTTCACGAGCATTACTGCTTCGCAGAAGGCGGAGACTGCCTCCTATTCCCTCTCGCTCCGTACCATGGCCTGAACCAGGGCCGGGCGCGAGAGGTCGCCGCCACCTATCGCATCCACGAGAACACGGCGGTGCTCCGCCCAAGCGGGGCAGACCTCCACCGTGTCCTCTGGGCGACCCGCGCAATGGTAACACCAAGGGATGACAGGTTAACCTTTTCTTTTAGTAATGGAGCTGTTTTTTCAGTGAAGAACCTTCAAGAGACGCCTGAACTTTTGGGAAAAAGGGCCAGGAAGTGTGGGATTTTTACCTCACTAAAAACACCTCGGTGATCACCATCAGCACATGGAAGTGATCCTATGACCTCTTAACAGACCACACCAGAACCACTTCTGTACAACACATGTAAGGGCCCATCCGTGGGGAGTAATGGAATACCTAAGGGTCAACTCACACCAAAAGAGCGTCGAAGCGCAGCGCAGTTTCAGTGTCATATGAATTTTAGCTTTATTTTCATTACTACAATACTTATTATCGCATGAGAAACTCGAACGTCGCGCGGATGCCCGCGGCGCCGCGGGAATTCCGGCGAAGTCTATTTATCACTTCCATGTGCTGATGGTGATCACCGAGGTGTTTTTAGTGAGGTAAAAATCCCACACTTCCTGGCCCTTTTTCCCAAAAGTTCAGGCGTCTCTTGAAGGTGGGTGAACCCAATGTTCATGACATCTTTTGATACGCCTGTTACGCCGCGCCGTAAATTTTTTTTTTTTTTTTTTTATGTTTGATAGGCTCGCGTTTGACCACTATCTCACCTGATGTTAAGCGATGATGCGGTCGAAGATGGAGCACGCTTGCCTAGAAGTAACCTATAAAAACCTATAAATTAAAAAAATCTGTTGTTCTTTTAAACATTTGACGTTCGTCTCAGCCGGGAACAGCATCGAACTGACAAAAATCGCGCGAAATTTTATTCGCTGTGCGGACTAGGTGTAATTTCGTGAAAAATCGCGGTGCGGACAGGGCCTTACTTATTAAAGATGGGAGAAAAACATTTAATAGAGTTTGAATGTTTATAACAATATGATTTGCCTGGATTTCCATAGTAAGAATGCAGTAAGTACCTACTTAAGTACTATTCCAATATAATACAAACTTAATCTGATACCTATACATGTCGTAGGCTAGGCGATTTGATACAAGTCGACTTCTATTTTCTACCACAGTGGCGCTGCTCAGCAAAACCGGCCAAGTGCGTGTCGGACCACGCGCAGTGTAGGGTTCCGTATTCGCCCGTTATAATAACATGCGGAGTTCGAAGTTCGAAGGGGGCATTTTTATTGGGGGGTGGGGCTCGACACGAACAAAAAATATCACTTTAGTTTAATATTTCGCAAACGATTCACTGAATCGAAAAACAGTCTTCACAACTCCGCATTAATTTTAATAGACCTACACAATCAGTCTGCCTAGCCTTTTCCCAACTATTTTGAGGTCGGCTTCTAGTCTAACCGTATGCAGCTGAATACCAGTATTTTACATGGAGCGACTGCCTGTCTGACCTTCACAACTCAGTTACTGGGTAATACGATACCCCTTTTTTTTTTGTGGGGTGGGAAATCATCCAATGACTTCTCCCGCTCCAAGTGGAACGGGAGGGCGTGTCACTCTTACTGACTAAAACCCACCCCTGTTCCTCCCTGCCCTGAATGCCCAGGGGCGAGGTAACTCTTCCGAATGTATCCTCAACCCCCGGGCAGGCATCGGCCATGACGTCCTATTTGCTGACAACTCTTTGAGGCGCGCGTGGAACACTACGCGCCGTCGACTCTCGGGCCTGGTGCTGATCGGACGGCGAGTTACCCACTACTCGCCGTCCGCAGGCCCGGGTATACGATACCCCTTGGTGAGATTGGTTGTCAGACTTTCGGTCTACTGACGACCCGTAACGACTGTCAAAGATTCAGACATGCCAACAGCCGAGAACAATGGCTTAACGTGTTTTCCGAGGCACGGGCCACTTCAAGTACAGCTACCATAAAAAACCTGGCACTTCGGGAGTACCATCAGAAGTGAAAACAAAAACTTGAAAAAAAATGCCCAACGCGGCTAGCGATCGTTTTTTCCCATCTCAAAACTACCCAACGCGCCAAAAGAAGTTTTTACTTAAAAAAAAAAAATATTGTTTCGTTTTCTTGGCGTAATCAATATATGTATAGAGGAGCTCGTGGCTAAAGTAACTGACAACCAGTCTTACCAAAGGGTATTGTATTACTCAATAACTGGGTTGTGAAGGTCAGATAGGCAGTCGCTCCATGTAAAATACTGGCATTCAGCTGCATCCGGTTAGACTGGAAGCAGACCCCAAGATAGTTACTTTGGGAAAAGGCCACTCAGATTGATTGATATACCCTTGCAAAATTGCAGTTTCTAGTACTAACAGTCTTTACGCAATGCCTCGGATGGATAGACGGACAGACCAAAACTATTAGGGTTCTTTGTTCGCTCTTCGATCCATGGCTTCACCCAAAGCTTTTGTTTTGTTTTTTCTTTTTTAATAGCAGCACATGTCACTCCTCATTCTTCCATTTTCTCAGACTACGTAAAATGTTGGACAAAGATATTTGATAAGTGGACTTCCACAATAACAGACGACGCGACGTATTGAACGAATTATACAAAACGCCTGAGACATACATAAATTGTGTTTAAGTTTATGCCAAAATTGGGTCAATGTAAAAAATGTGTATGTTAGAGTATTTACCACACTGTTTATTTTCTCTCATCTGTTCAGGAATTGAAAATTTACTAAATCCAGTACTCAGTACAGTAGATAGATATCAAAATACACCATGAGGAAGATACATCAAAATCATGTGTAGTGTAGTGAAGGATATTAGTAGTTTATCAGTATTTTACAGTTTCAGAGGTAGCTTATAGCACATTTATTTGGAAAATTAGTTTCATACCATATAGAAAGTGTTGGCATAGGTCCAAAAAGTGTCAAACTTTTTTACTCAATATTGACAAAGCATTGTGCAATATGAAACCTGAATTATTGTAACGGTCATGCTTTACAAAACATTTATATGCCTAATCATTAATGGTATTTCATCTTAATTAAATAGGCGTATCATCATGATTATATACAGCCCTGTGTCAGACAGATGGCACAGCGATATATTTTTTCATTGTCGCCATCATTCGGTAGTCATAATTATTTGTTTGTTTTTTAAATACTTTTTCATTGTTTCCTAAATTAAAACACATGTGTCACTGAATTATGTCAAACACTAAGTTTATAATGATCTCGCAATGTTAAGGAATGCAAACCTGTTAGAAAATTTCAATCCTGTTTTATTGCAAACTGGAAACTATACAAAAAGCAATTTAGAAAAGTGAGACATATTAGAGAAGCAAACATCCCAAACCAACAGGAATGCTTGCTTTGCTTGATTTCCGAGTTGATCTAACCAAGTTGGTAAAGTGACTTTGTTTCAGTGTTCTGTACCCCATACGTTGCCAATAAGGCCCTTTTACCTATTTTTTAATCTATGCACTATCGTTTTCTGTGTCACATCTTTTTAACAGAAAGACATGAAAACATGCTATGTTGTAAAAGTTGCAATATTATAAAACTGGGTGGGTATGCTTTATTAAATGATTACTTACTTTCAGAATACTATTTAAATTAATGCATTAAAACCAAGAAAGCATAATAACTTGGTAGTTCAAATGATTATAGTTTCAATGCTAATGTTATTATATTGAACTCATTTACAGAATTTTGATGCTAAGTAGGTATATTCACAAGTATGCGTATCATTCTTGACTCAAAATGACGTGGACGATAAAAAGTGCATAAAAAAAGATACTGAACAATAATTACTTTTCTGATTATTTCAAAACTCAGAAACTATTACGTCACGTAAAGTTATACACTAAAAACACGATAGGTTCACAATTAAAAGTTCCTATCGGTTACTCACCCCTGCTCCTCGAGACTGTCCTCAAGTTCCGCACACTTCACCTCAATCTTTCTTTTCCTTTCATGGTCGAGAATTTCCTGATTAGGTTGTTTATTGGACGCAGAGTCCAACTTGGCTATTTCTTCTTCGGTGCGATAATTCACCGAGTCTTTGGTCTTCCGAACTCCTGCCCAGTTTCTTTGCACATAGCCATTCGTACCAGAGCCCCGTGGCGTCGTTAAACCAATACCATTATACATTTTGCCGGTTTATTTACCTAAAAATCATAAATCAATTTTATGTCATGCTGTGCTGTGGCTATGGCTGTACCGGACAATCACAATGTTGGCGTCAAAAGTAAAATGACTTCACTACGATGTCGCAGACACACTTATAAAGTTATTAAGGTCAATTACATAGACAAATATCTCACCATTTACAAGCACCTAGTTATTTTAATTTTTATTCCTAGCACACACGTCCATCTTGACTGGACCAGATTTTTTTTATGGTTGACTTGACTTTGTGACAGAGTTACCATTAAGAGAACAATATGCTCAAGAGCTAAAAAAAATATTGTATCAACTATTATTTTATCAATATGAAAGTAGAAAATAGAAAAAAATAAAAAAAAAGATACGACCATGTCATTGAAATTGAATTATTCAAAAACAAAAATTTTTGAAAACATACATGCAAAATGATTTGGTTTTGAATCTAAGACTTTTTTTTCAAGCGTGTAGAAAAGGGCTTAAAGCTCAATTACACCTTCCGATTTCAAGGGACCCAATTTAGGAACAAACTAACTAGGAAGTAGGAAGCGAGCGATTACACTATCCTAAATTGAACTCCTAACTAAGTCGGCAGTGTTGCCAACTCTTACAAATTCGAGTCCCTAGAAAGAATATCAAAAGGCGCATAACGTCTCTTAAAAACTGATTCTACCAGGAGCGGAATAAAAAAAAAAAATTTTTCTAAGAAAGGGACTTTAGGCAATTTAATTTAATTTTAAACACATACAAAAATACTAATAGTCCATTTGTAGCGAGAAAGTCGCTAAATTGGCAACACTTAGCTCTAAATCGGAGTGATGTGATTACACTATAATAAATCGTACACAATTTAGGAAGTCAAATTGGGACTTTTCGATCTCAATAAATCACACACTAACTGTTCTAACTGCTATTCCACCTTCCTGTGCCTAAATTGGGTCCCTTGAAATCGGAAGGTGTAATTAGGCCATTATAATGACGTGAGTTTTTGGCGGGATTTTCTCGAGTGAAGTTCAGTGGCTGTTATAATAATTCACTTATTGGTTCGTAGTCGATATTGTGATTTTGTATAGTTTGAATTGTAGTTTTCTGTCTGAAGTGTCTACGCAACTGGACAATATGTGGAATCATTCACAATCACAGCGCGATCTCGATAATGGCTCCATCACACCTTCCGATTTCAAGGGAACAGGGAATATTTAGGAAACAGGAAGGTGTAATAGCAGTTAGAGCAGTTAGTGTCCGATTTAGTGAGATTGAAAGGTCCCAATTTGACTTCCTAAATTGTGTACGATTTAGGATAGTGTAATCGCATCACTTCGATTTAGAGCTAAGTGTTGCCAATTTAGCGACTTTCTCGCTACAAATGGGATAGTAGTATTTTTGTATGTGTTTAAAATTAAATTAAATTGCCTAAAGTCCCTTTCCCAGAAAAAAATCTGAGTCCGCTCTTTTTATTTTTTATTCCGCTCCTGGTAGAATCAGTTTTTAGGAGACTGTGACTTTTGATATTCTGTCTAGGGACTCGAATTTGTAAGAGTTGGCAACACTGCCGACTTAGGAGCCCGACTTAGGAGTTCAATTTAGGATAGTGTAATCGCTCGCTTCCTACTTCCTAGTTAGTTTGTTCCTAAATTGGGTCCCTTGAAATCGGAAGGTGTAATTGAGCTTTAAAATGGAGCTGAGAATTTTATTATAGTATTGACTACCTCAGCGAAGTTTTCCGAGAAGGCTGACTCGACAAGTTTGTTGCCAAATACTGCAAAAAACATTAGAATGTGTTACATCTGCAATAAGGAAAAAAAAGTAAAAATACACTACGTAAGACTAGGCAATATAGGTTAGTATAGCCTTCCCTTCGAGGTAAATAAAAAATAAAAAAAAAAAGAAAACAATTGTGACTGACGTTTGAGAGTTTTTGGCGTAGAGTTGCCAGAACGTCCCAAAAGGGACGATTTTTGTCCGTTTAGACATCTTTACGTCCCTTCGATGTCCGTTCATATATTCCGTCCTTTTTCCGTCCCTTTTCAAATAGCCAACTACAATCATTTACTTTTTTTTATTACAAAATTCGTTTAAAATGCAAATAACAAAACGCAGTCTTAAAAATTACAAAAATGCGTAAAACTTTAAGTAAAAAAAAACGAAACGCGTGGCATGTCAACTTCAGACCACTGCTGGCGAATATCGCCAGCCATCCTTTTACCACGCACAGCGATCTCATCCTATATCGCTTGTCTGGACGTTCCACGCCCACAAACAAACACAATCATTCGGTTATTCAGCTGAATTCATTACGTACGAGTTAAGCAAGAGACAAACTGATCACAACGTATTTTTAAATAGGAAACAGCCCACGGAAGCAACGTATGCAACGCATTATACGGGGTTATTTTCTTATCACTATCCTAATTCACAGGGTATATTCTAACCATGATTATGAACAACTTTCAGTATGGCACCAACTCGGAAATTACGAAAAAAAAACGACTATTTCCTATTAAATTTCAATATCTACTCAACCAAAATGTATGAAATAGCAGATTTTTTTTTCGTAATTTCCGAGGTGGTCCCATACTGAAAGTTGTTCATAATCATGGTTAGAATATACCCTGTGAATTTGGATAGTGATAAGAAAACAACCCTCTAAGATACGAGTATCTGGGCTCTTGATTTTATATGAAAAAGTTTGTTTTTGTTTTTGTGGCGCGGAAATATTTATTTAAAATAGTAAACTCAATAAATCATCCTCAAACTCGCTATCAGAATCAGAAAACATGAGACGTATTAGAGCACCTTCTGAGAAATCACAACAGCGCGACCGCGTCTACGTTGCATACATGGGACAAGTGTGCACACCCATTCTCTCACGTTGCATCACATACGTTGCGTACGTGGGACCAGTTTGCTTTACGATTACGAGAAATTGAGTTATCGTTTTGCGAGTTCCTTTCAAAACATTTTAAAATGACGGAAAGCAGTAGTAATTTAGTGTCCATGATAGTAACGAACGAGTTCAGGAATCAAAGATGTCGTAAAGTTTGAGCTGGCCAAAGACATGCAAGAAACAAAATAATATTGAACATCTAAAAAATTTTTTTTCACTTATATTTTTTGCCTTATAAATATAAAAGTAGGTACTCACGCCCTTTTAGGTATACTTTTTTCTCGTTCAATCGTAACAAATTAATCTTTGTCAAACCGTCCTTTTTGACCAAAAATCGTCCCTTTTCAGATAGTGAATCGTCCGAAAGTCGACGCAGGTACTGGCAACACTGTTTGGCGGGATTTTTTCGAGTGAAGTTCAGTGGCTGTTTTAATTATTCGCTTATTGATTACTAGTAGATATTGTGATGTAAAATTCGTGTAGTTTTGTGTTTCAAGTGTCTACGCAACTGGAAAATATGTGAAATCATTAAAACAGGCGCGATCTCGGTAAAAAGGAGCTGAGAATTTTATTGTATTATAGACTACCTCAGCGAAGTTTGCCGAGAAGGCTGACTCGACACATTTATTGCCAAATACTGCAAAATACATTAGAATGTGTTACATCTGCATTATAATGGGGAAAAAAACTTTTGTACAAAAAAAAAAAGATCAAAATAACTTTAATTTTGGAAGTCGGTGTTTCTGGTTTTATTTCTTCGTTTTTTTGACACCGACTTCCGAAATTAATTAAAGTTATTTTGATCTTTATAGTTTTTTTGGAAGTCGATTTTATTTTTTTTGTAAAAAAGTTTTTATTTTTCACTTTTTAGTTGTGTTTCCTCATGAAATTGTGTTAACAATGCATATTTATGCGATAGCAGCAATCACGGTTGATTCGCTGTAATTTTTTGAAGAGTTCCGTTGTCTGTCTCCGAAAATCATCGTCAGATCTACATTGATCTACATGAAATTTAAATGGGACCATTTCGAACAAAAAAAGAATTTTGGAAAGCCGTCTATAAATGACGAAGTTATGCCCGAACATACATAAAAAAAAAAAATACAAACATCCGAATTGATAACCTCCTCCTTTTTGAAGTCGGTTAAAAAGAAAAACGGTCAACGTAAGACTAGGCAATATGGTCAAGAGACTATAGCCTTCCCTTCGGGGTAAATAATAATGAAAAAAATGATGACGTTTGATTGAAATGAAGTTACCTATTTTTCTTAACTCAATGGGTTATAGGCATGGGCATTTTCGTTTTTTTTTCCGCAAACGGTTATGTAACCGATATACAGTTTACATATCGATATCGAAAATGGTTTTCAGATATCGATATCTTTAGTACAGTTTGCAAACGTTAACATGATAGTTAGATGAGCAAACTAACAACGAACGCGATCTAACGCAAACTCACACGTTTACAGTTATTCAATACATCGATGCAGGTACAAATCAAACAGTATGCAGGATCAAATTCAACCTTATTACTTAGAACTGTAGTTCTATTTTGTAGAGTAATTGTCTCACTAATATCGAGTAGTCGTAGACGCCAGCCGCCAAAGCAAAAACTCTAAAAGAGTTATCGTAACTATACAATAGAAAGTAAACCTTATTGCTAGTGCAGTAAGATATATTATTACGAAACCATTAGTCATGCAAACATGGCTAAAGTTACCCCATATTCGCTTTATCTCTTTTATACCAGTAAAAGAATATATACTTAGAAAGAGAGGTGTCGAATATTGTTCATATCCTTTGTGAAGTTTGCTTTTTGTTCGTACGTTTTCGTTCGCGTTGATACAGTTTTTAGTTCTCGTTCGCTAGTCGAGGTTTTGGCTCGATACAGTTTTTGTGATATCGGTTACGTTGTCATAGATATCGATATGGTATGATATCTAACACATATCCGATATAAGTTACGTTTTGATATATCCGACTCATGTCTATTAGGTTATGTGGGTTATGTTTTGTTTACACGCAAAATAAATTGACCGAACTAAAGCAAGTCTTGAAATATTGATTATTTATTCATAAATTGTAATTGCATTTGAGTGCAATAAGAACCTAATCATGCTTGACAAAATTCTGTATAACACTGTTCTCTCGCAAACTCTTTCACCCTGTGGAAAATATTTGGTTGCCGGTAATATTTACAGTCAGATTGCAGTTTTTGAGTGAGTATTTTCTGCCCTTTTCATGATTAATAATCTCGTGAAACAATTCATTTGACTTCTCTCATCAGGCCATAACACACGACTCAATTCCCGTTGACTCAGTTAATCTATCTTTTTCAGTCTGGATCGAATCCTTAATCCCGTCGTGGAGCTGCTCACTTCAGATTACAATAAGCCGAAATATACTCACACTCTTGAATCTGGCCGCCAAGTGTGTAGCCTGGCTAGCACAGAAAAGTTTTTAATTGCTGGAACAGTTAACGAAATCTTTGGATGGGATTGGAAGAATGCGGTCAGTTCGAAGCTAAATAAACCTTCATGGACCATGAGGATACCTTCACAATCATCATCATTGGAACAGACTGATGTGAATAGTCTATGGTTGTCTGAAGATGAGGCAAAACTGTATGCAGGATGTGGTGATAATAATGTTTATGTTTTTAACTTAGAAGATGGAACACTGGTATCTACTTTGAAGGGACATAAAGATTTCATACATGCTGTTCATGGAAAGTAAGTATATTATTTTTATTCAAACCTTTCCATTTATTTGGTTAGACACACTAGCAGCTAAGTAGCTGATGCTTGTATTTCAAATAGCTTGGAGATATCTAGTCTGTCCAATACAGTGTCAGAGCTATCACTACACTTTCCGGGAGCCTGTTCAACAAGTTGTTATGAATTGGTAAGGCAGGAATTGCTTCAAAGACTTCTTCTTGGATGAATTTCCCCATAGCTTGAGAATGCCCTCATATGTGTTTGTTGGCGTTCAGAGTGTAAAGGTCTTGAAGGCTGGGCATATCATAGTGTTCTGTGAGTATCTTGTAAGTCTCAATGTATTAATTGTTTATGTTATGTTTAAACATTACAGCAACCAGCAACTCGTCACAGCCAGCGAAGATGGATCCGTCATGTTGTGGGATGCTCGTACTTGCAAGAGTCACAATAAAGTGCAGCCCCATACCAACAGCAAAGTGAGCAGACCTGATGTTGGCAAGTGGGTTGGATCTGCTGCTATAGGAGATGATTGGATAGTGAGTATAGCTCTAGAAGTTAGTGCTAGTAGTAATAGTAGGATGAAAAAATAGAACCGACTTCCAAAAAAAGTGCAAAATAACTTTAATTGCGGAAGTTGGTGTTTCTGGTTTTGTGTCTTCGTTTTTTGACACCGACTTCCGAAATTAAAATTATTTTGCACTATTTTTGGAAGTCGGTTTTATTTAGTTGTATATAAGTTTTATAAATGTCTTCGTTTTTTTACACCGACTTCCGAAATTAAAGTTTGTTTAGCACTTTTTTTGGAAGTTGGTTTTTTCTGTAAAAAAGTTTATTATTTTTCACTTTTTAGTTGTGGTTCCCCATTAAGGTGAAAGGCCTATACCCAGAATGGGGTACCAATAACATTATGAAATATATATAATTATGTAGTTTTAAAGATTTCATGAAATTCTTACATTTGGCATCAATTCTAACTGAGAGAGTTGTATTGATGATATTAATGATAATAATTCTCAAATTACATACTTGCTACGTTCGCGAATCAAATTTTTACCAAGATACAACCTAACACTGACCTGCAAATTGCAAAAACTGTAAGAAAATTTGAATTTCGCGGGCTACCCTGGCGCAGCCACCTTAAACTGTGTTAACAATTCGTAGACATACGATCGCAGCAATCGCGGTTGATTTGCTGTCAATTTTTGAAGAGTTCCGTTGTCTGTCTCAGAAACCCATTATCAGATCAATATGAAATTTAAATGAAATTTCGGAACACCCCTTTCGAATAAAACAAGAATTTTGCAAATCCATCATTACATGACAGAGAAATACAAACATCCAAATTGATAACCTCCATTTTTTTGAAGTCGGTTAAAAATACTTATATGTAGGTGTAGAAGCAAAAAGGGTCTAATTTTCGGCATTTAGTTGCCGAGATATTTTTAGTTTTGTAAAGTTGGGTGATAAATTCCATTTCGTGATTTTATTTGACTATTAATTAATGCTCTATTATCTACAGTAAATTACTATAGATGATGTTTCTAAGTACCAGACATTTCTTTTTTGCTTAAATTCTTTTTCTTTTTTTTTTCTTTTCAATTCAAGCTTTTTCAGTTATCTCAGTGATAAGTGGTCGAATCAAGGTTTTCAAATTAAAGCTGAGTAGATTTAAAAAAAAACTAATTTCTTTGTCATGGTATTTATTAAATTGCGCGATGAACATTAATTTGAAAAAAATGTCGTCAAGCTAGAGACTTTAATCTGTCAGGTTACCTGAACAGAGTTACAGAGTTACAGGTACCAGAATAACAGACACACATAAACCTATTGTTGCGTCCCCGATGTGGGACGCGCGAGAGCTGACGCCAAATTGCTTGTCTTACGACTCTGATACGATAATTTTTACTAACACACAACCATTAGAAAAATCGCAAAAAAAAAAAAAATTTTTGATCCTTTAATTTTTTTCATTAGTGTATATTCCCATTCATGATTCTATGTGATCATCAGGTATGCGGTGGCGGGCCTCGCTTGGCTCTCTGGCACCTTCGCTTCCTGGATGCTGCCACAGTCTTCGACCTCCCCGACCACGGCATCCACGTGTCTTTCTTCCACGATGACTGCGTCTTCGCGGCTGGAGCAGCTAAGCACCTGTATCAACTGAACTACTCTGGAGAAGTGAAAGTAGAACTCGAGGTCTCAGCAACCACGGTATACTCAGCAGTCTTGAGAACATCCCCCAATAAAGTCCTAGCCATTGCTGGGTCTAGCCCAGAAATAGACCTCTGTACCACCTTCAATTACAGAGATCAGGTCCTACACTTCCGATAGGTCAGTAATATTTTAAGTTTTTTTCTGTTATTCTTAAGTTAGTTTTATTACCATTATCAGACAAAAAATAAATGAATGATGTAACAAAACTTTATTATTTACAATTGTATTGCTAGGTGGAAATTAAGCGTAAAAGATAAAATCAGTTTTACATTTTAACACTGGCAACACAGCAAGAAAATGTTGCTATACAGCATCAGCTTCAAAACTAGTTTGAACTCTATTGACGAACTTACAGTTCCTCTGATCCAAAACACAGGTTTAAAAATCATAGGAACTAAAAGTTTCCTTTGCAGTTTATAAAAAAAACTTAAATGTAGCCATGTCCAGCGACAACAGCCGGGATGAACCCTTGACTGCCATCCCTCTTCTTTACATAGAACCACTCTGCATCCACGTCAGTTTCCACCCCTCCACCCTGCACTAACACCACGACATCCCCTTTCTGCACTGACAAAGTTTTGTTCAACACACTGCCTGTATAATCACTGTTCACTACTAATAAAGTCTGTCTCTTCACTTGTTTGTTATCTCTCTCTTTTTCGTGTATCTTATCTATGTTGGAGCAAACGGATTTGGTCTTTAAGTATAGGGTGTCAAAGTCTTTTTCTGCGCACGAGTTTTTGGTCTTGCGCCGAGTGGTGCGGGCGGGGTATCGGCACTCGGAGCGCGTGCGGCCGCGGAGCTGTTCCTTCTCGTTGTCTGTTAGGTTGCCGCATGGACGCGGGTAGATGTCGGTGCTGCTCTCCCAACATGGCGTTTTTTTTTGTGGTGATGCTCTGGAAAGTTATGGGAATCTATGTTAGTATTTTTGTGGAATAAGTTTACCATAGTCATTCACATCTTGGTGAAAATCTAATGTGAGTTCACCACTAGTTTTAAAGGGAAAAATAACTATCCATATCTTTTCAAGGACGGCAACACCGCTCCTTACCTCTTCCGAAGCAATAATTTAAATTATTGGTGAGAAAAATGTTTTTTGTTTATTCCGTGGAAACTGCAAGGCTTAGAGATTTGAAATATTGCTGCCTATGGCAGCTATTATGCCTTTATTTTTGAGCTATAATATATAATCATATCTTCTTTCGTTCGAAAGATATGACATGAGCAGCTGGGGTGCCGTCACTCCAGCATTCACATATTTATCGGTTTAATAACTCATAGAGTATTTTGACTATAGACTTGAAAATTTTACTGCCGATGGCAGCTATTATGCCTTATTTTTTGAGCCATAATACATAATCATTTATCTTCTTGCGTTTGGTAGATATGACATGAGCAGCTGGGGTGACGTCACTCCAGCTTGCTACACACGTTTTTGATCGTAGTTTCAACACTTTTTAAGTATTATCGTTCAGTTCTTTCCTGCCTTGTGCAGCTATTATGTCTTATTTTTCTGACTAATCGAAAACCCTAACCTCACTGGTTTGTCTGTATTGAATGAGGAAGCTGGGGTGACGTCACTCCAGCTAACACACACTAAACGACTCATATTGACGAAGTTTTTGTGGCAGCTAAATTAAGACTGGGAACTTTGACTGCTGCTATTATGCCTTAAATATTGGCTTGTAGAATTATTCTATCACATATGAGGAAGCTGGAGTTACACACATATTTAGGTATTGTAATTTATTTGGGCTTCGCTTGTTTATTTAGATGGAGTCCAACTATCCTGTTCATTACTGCCAAGTATCCGAACAAACAATGCAGTTAAAGCGAATTAACCTACCCATATCTTTCAAGTACATTCACAAACAACGCACCTTTTGCGCAGTATTACCCTACCCACATCTTCAACTAATTAGCACACAATGCACTTATTGCGCAGTACTACCCTACCCATTTCTTCAAATACAGTCACAAACAATGCTCTTATTGCGCAGTATTACCCTACCCACATCTTCAACTAATTAGCACACAATGCTCTTATTGCGCAGTATTACCCTACCCACATCTTCAACTAATTAGCACACAATGCACTTATTGCGCAGTACTACCCTACCCATTTCTTCAAACACAGTCGCAAACAATGCTCTTATTGCGCAGTATTACCCTACCCACATCTTCAACTAATTAGCACACAATGCACTTATTGCGCAGTACTACCCTACCCATTTCTTCAAATACAGTCACAAACAATGCTCTTATTGCGCAGTATTACCCTACCCACATCTTCAACTAATTAGCACTCAATGCACTTATTGCGCAGTACTACCCTACCCATTTCTTCAAATACAGTCACACACAATGCTCTTATTGCGCAATATTATCCTACCCATATCTTTAAGTACAGTCGCAAAAAAATTTCTTATTGCGCAATATTACCCTACCCATATTTTCCAAGTACAGTCACAAATAATGTACTTATTGCGCAGTATTACCCTACGCTTAAGGCGTATATATTCGCCAAGTGGCGCCCTCATTGAATAAAAAATCGTAGCAAAGCGTAGAAAATAAAGATTAAAGAATCCTATGTCAAAAGGATTATAAAGTTAAATAAAGTAGTAAGCAAAAGTGTCATAAACGGCCGTTTTTGGTACTTTTGCTTTTACTTTGGATACGAAACATTTTGAGTCCTGTTTTAACCACGTAAAAATACCATAGCCTCTTTGTAATAAACGCAACATAGGATTCTTTAATTTTTATTTTCTATGCTAAGATACGATTTTTTATTCAATGAAGGCGCCACTTATGCGGAGGTAGGCCCTTAAGTACTGCCACAAACAACACTTCTATTACGCACTATTCTCACCTAACACAGCTTCCAAGTACACTCACCTATTGGGCAGTATTCCCAGCGGCAAGCACGCGCTATACAGCACATATCCCTCGTCGCCGTGCGGTGTCTGCGCGTACAGCCACTGCTCGTTCTTAAACACCGCGTTTACGACTGTACCCAGCGGTAAAGGCAGTTCTTGCTGGATGTCCTTCTGCGTTTGGTATAGAGTGCTCGGGTACGCGATGACTACGGGAATGTTGCCGGGGCGATCTATTGTAGCCTGGAAGGAGAGAAGAAAGGTTTACTAGAAGTGCTAAATATGGTTACCTTACATTAGACCCTAAGATGATTAGAAAAAAAGCATGTAACAATCAATCGCAATTTGTAGCTTTGCCTCTTATCATTGGGTATTTGACTTTACCTATAAAATTGCCGTTTTATTCGCTTCTGTAACGCAGACTGATATTATTTTTTAATAGCTAATTCCTATTTCAAGCCCTTTTAGAGAGTGGTCTAATAAATAATTTTAGACTGCTGTAAATGGGTCATCCTGAATGTTATTTATTTAGTACACATACAATTATTATTATTTTTTTTATTATTATGTTTTTATTCTAATAACTAGCGACCCACCCCGGCTTCGCACGAGTGCAATTTTTTATTATTATTTCGTTTATTTACTTTATACACATATCAATTATAATTTAAAATATTTATAACAAAGCATCCAAAAAAAAAATACATTTAAAATTATAAAAAATAGTAGTCCGCCGGTGTCGGGACCAGGGTCCAAGCTACCGGTGGTTAGGGCTCCAGAGACAGGAACCTCCTCACAATTCGAGCCGTATCGAGAAGTACTGCCTTCTGAATCAAGCCTTTGATCCAGCCGCCTAACGAGAGCCTCCTGAGGTGTTGGTCGAGGCTCGTGGCTATCAAGCCATTGGCTGATACGACTATCGGTACAATGATTAATATTATAAATTTATTATTATTATTTTTCCAAAATTTGTTTTTCTCAGGGTAAAACCTGGTATTTTCTAGAATCTCACGGGTATGAACCAAGGTGAGATCCTAGTTAATTCTTTCAGATGATAAATTGGTTTGTACTGTAGTGAAATTGTTATCTAAATCTAATTGTAAACATTTTCGAACTATTCGGCAAGTGTTTAATATGGCAGCTTTTTGTAGTGTTACTCGTATGTATGTGTATTTGGATAAATTGAGTGCATTGAAACTGTTGAATATTTGTTTCGGAATAACACCTGTTGTTGATATGACTATTGGAGCTATTGTAACTCTACTCATTTTCCAAACTCTAGTGATTTCTTCTTGTAGTTCTGTGTACTTCCTAATTTTTTCTGTGATAGTTTTCTGGATGTTGTTAGTGTTTGGGACTGCTATATCTATTATAAATGTGTGTTTGTTTTCTTTATCAACAAGTGTTATATCGGGTCTGTTGTTATATATAGTGTGATCTGTAATTATAGTGCGGTCATAATATATTTTGTAAAATTTATTTTCTAAATTATTATTATTATTATTTATAGTCCCAAAGGAGAGAGCAGTACTCCGTACACGATATAACTTGGTCGAACCTTCGTCGTTTATCGCTCTTTCTAATAGTAAAAACCGTATTAAAATTCGTTACGTGGTTTAGGAGGAGTTAGCACAGAAAGAGACAGACGTGGAAAGCGACTTTCTTTTTATTTATTTATTTACTTGCTCTCATGCACACAACGCATGTTACAATTTTATGATTGTCGGTTTTGCACATAAACCCTGTTAGGGCACCGCAAACAAACGAACGATGGCTCAATGCTGAGTATGTGAGTCTATTAATATGTCTAAATAATAACAAACAGAAAAAAAGAAAATTTAACAAAAGCAAAATCACAATCAAATGATAATAATTATGTCATGTCAAATTATTGTTGTTAAGTCAAAGTAAATTATGATAAGTCAGTTTTCATACAATGCAACAGAAAATAAAGTTAATATATTTTATGTCACTGTAAGCAAAGTAGGTACATGTCATTGGTCTCACCGAGTCAAACTACCTGCATCTATAACGTTTTATCGGTCATGAAATCGTCTATTGTGTAGTAGCATTTTGCTATTAGGATCGATTTTAATTTGCTATAAAATAAGCTGCTCTTTTCTTCATTTTTTTACCAAATTTGGCAATTTATTATAAATTGTCGCGATTCTATAGTGGGGGCTATCTTTCATAATTTTTAATTTTGCTCTTGGTTTAATTAATTAATGTTTGTTTCATCGGCTATATGTCGGGTTTGATTCTATGTTTGGTTGAAAGTAATCTCTATGTTTATGCTCAAACGTAGCTATTTGTAAAATGTACAAAGAGGGTAGCTTTAGAATTTTATTTTTTATAAAATACGGCTTACAGCTATCCCCTTGTTTTATGTTCATAAGGATGCGTATACATTTTTTTTGCACAATGAAGATGTCGTTGAAGTCTGTACTTTCACGTTCACCCCACAGTATTATGCCATAGTTAAACCATGCATAAGCATAGGCCTATGCCTATGCTTATGCACGTATTTTACCCGACTGTGCGACGCAAGGGAGGGTATTGTGTTTATCAGCCTATGTATGTATATATGTTTATTCCTTTGTGGCGCTTTAGAGATAAAACGAGTGGGCCGATTTTGATAATTCTTACGTCAATCGATTCGTCTTAATCTTGCAAGTGCTACTAAAGACATGACAGTAATCAAAATACAATATGGCGACAACCAGACGCCGCATTGTAAATAGTTATCAAAATAAAGAGTTCGAGGAGGAGATTCCAAAAATATAGCACACTAAAATTAAAAAAAAAACAATAAACCCGGCTGTAAAAAACATCTTGAAAAGTTCCAAACAAGTGTTTTTTTAGACTGTCTGATGCAGTTGATGGCATGAAACCAATGAACTAAAATAATTAAAAAACCACTTACTAAACAACCACCAACTGCATCAGACTGCTTGAAAAGTGACTTGATTAGAACTTTTTAGTTGTGTGTTGTGTTGTGTATTATGTAGAGATAGAGAAAATACGTAAATCTAGTTCACAATTTATTGTGAAGCCTAATAATATGTTATGTCAAACTCCATTCGTTTTCGTACGGCTGTTAAAAAGCAATAAATCAATTCCTGAAGTTTTATGAAAAATACACAATAAATGTCGCGGAATTAAGTGCGCCCATTATTGTTCAATATCGTGTAAGTAACGCAACGTAGGTAAAATCTATGAATATTATTTGTTATATTAATTGTAGAATAAACATCCTTCAAAATCTTTGATTAAAATATTTTTTAATACTTTTCCAGACAGAGGAAGTTAAAGGTGAAATGGTAATCTAAAGTACAAACTTATTTGAATCTATTATATAAACAGGAATTTGGATGAATATTTACTTCAACTTCTATTTCTATCTTCTCCGATTATTGGCATCGAAATACTATCTCATTCATAAATTTTCATAAAAAAATATAACTTAGCAGTCATTTATTTATTAATTCCAAATTATATAAATGTGTTTGTACGTTTAGTTTTTATATTATTATGTAGGTTACTATTGGCAAGTTTTATAAAAATATGGCTGTATGTTGTTATCTAGTAAATAGTATTCACTAGATATTGTTTTATACATACAATTATTTATAAGCTTGTATTTTGATACCTTCATTCCAAACAGCTAAATCGTGATATAACAATGCTAGACACGACGCCCAACCTAACAATTAATTAGCTTATATTTTGACCGCACACGCTACAGGTAATAATTTTCTAAAGAGCTTTTAATCTTATGTTCAACAAAGGTCAATTACAAATTATAGTGACCTCGTGAGTCGATTTTTAAAACTCTCGTGAAATATTGTATTGCCGTCCCGTCGAACTGGCGCAATTAACACCGTAACGTTTAACCCCTACAAATATATTATATTGTTGTTTTAAATAAACCGCATTGATGAATGGCCCTCTCCTCTCGAGATTATCTTGTAACCCCACATTACTACAACCCTAAAAAACATTCACTTAAGGCCCATTATCCTGAGCACATACCGCAGAAATAAAATTGCTTCAATAATCTGCCAGTCCAAAACTGTTCGCCCGAATTTATACTAAAAACTTCGGAAGGGATATCGAAAATTATAATGACTTGCAATTTATGCGTTGTCCAATTTTGCGCCAATTTCGCGGCTTACGTTGTACAATCGGGTTTATGCTCCGAGGTAACGCACAAAAACCGTATGTACATCGTAACGTCATAATAACCCCAAGAAATGAATAATGATCGAGATTTACAGGTGCATTTAAATTCTTTTGTAAAAAAGATCCGTTAATATCGCAATAACGAATGCCATAAATGATGAATGACTTTTTACAAATTAAATTGGGTTGCATGATACATTATTTTGCTTAAAAGGGTTCTTATCGTCTCTTACGAGTTTTTAAATGATTAGCACGGCTTTAACTGTAAATCAATAATCAAACAATTTCTCACCTCTGTAAGGAAGCTATTCAAATCTCGGATATCATATCCAAATTTTCCACTTTGGTTCCTCTTCTTTCTCCTGTGTCGATGCCTGTGTTTCTTCCTCACGTACGCCTCTGTACCGACACTGGTGTCAGAGTAAGTGTCCTGCACGTTAGCGAACTCTTCACACGCATTCCTAAATCTAAGATTATGGTAATACTCGTTACGTCCCACGACCCTATCTTTCACATCTCTAGGCTTGCACTTTCTGTAACGTTCGATTTCATTTGGCTTCTGATTGTGATTTTTATCTTCTTCGCTTCTTACTATAGTATTTTTTATTCTATCTTCAGTTTGAAACTTATCAGCCGTCAGTTTCGCATTTTCTAAGTTCTCTTTCAACACCCATGTAAGCGATATCTTGGATTTATGACGATTGGCTAAAGGTGTGGAGTGCCAAAGACCCATATCTTTAATTTCAGCGTACTCGACACTGGTATCGGGATTGTCATCTATTGAAGACGATATTTTGCAGTTGGCTAGCAAGTCTAAGACTTCGCATGCTGGAGGTGCGTTACTCTGGAATTTACAAGTCACTAACTGTAACAGCAATTCACGGTTATTAAAATGTTCATGTTTTGTTTCAAAGAAACATACCGTATTGTTCAATCCTTGATTTTCAATACCATCGAAATCACTCACTCGTTCACTATACGGTGGCGGTAACTCTTTAAACGTGATTTCTGGAAATTAAATAACAAACGATTAAAAATCACAATCGGCCGTGCTTAATGCCTCACCGGATACTGTTAATAACGAGATTTATACCATAGTCAGCTGAGCGGATTATTGGGCATAAATAATCAAGTTGCAGTCATAACAATGAAAGTGGGCGAGTGCGCGAAACAATGCCCTCCCGAGGGGATGCGCGCTCCCGGACTACTTAGCGGCTCCCGTGCGTACTGCGTAGGCGCGACTCGCTCGTCTCAGCATAAATCCCCAATGCGCGCGCCGCCCACCGTCCGCGGCTTCGCGCCCAACACTGGCTCCCCGTGCTGATACACTATCGACATCGCCCTCCTCTAAAAAAATCTCGGCACATTCTCACAGTTCAAAGTGGGCGCACTCATGCGAGCGCAGTTGAAGACGTCGAATTAGCCTCGGGACACGATTTGCAGCCGCCGCAAACATTCGGTCAGAGGTAGAGTCATCCATCAAACATTGATTTGCATAAGTCAATACACTATCTATGCTCAAAGTGCAAGTGGTATCTAATGAAATCGGGTGAAATTGTAGAAATGCGGCAGTCACGAGCCACTAATTGTCAGGTGCTAAGAGTCAAACAATAAGTTCTAAAGGCAAGCGTTTTAACACTTCTCACGCTTCGAAGCGTACAGAATAAACACCTGTGTTTGTGTGTTCGTTATCTTGTCTCGTGCTTGATTTTTATTTTTTTCTTAATAGACCCGAGATTCCTGTACAATTGAGCGTTGTTTAACTTAACGTAACAATCGTAAATACAAAACATCGTAAATTAAAGCTTTCCCGCGAGTATTTAGATATCGTAGTTAAAATATTATACAAACTTATTTGCGTCTATTGCGCTGTTGAAAACTTGCGACTTAAGGCCCTACTACCGGCCAAGTGGCGCCCTCATTGAATAAAAAATCGTAGCATAGCATAGAAAATAAATATTAAAGAATCCAACGTCACGTTTGTTACAAAGAGGATAAAGTATTTTTACGTTGTTAAAACAGGTCTCAGAATGTTTCGTAGCCAAAGTAGTAGGCAAAAGTACCAGTACTTTACAGTAGCAAACGTACTTTTGCCTACTAAAAAATACTTTATCCTCCTTGTAACAAATATGACGTTGGATTCTTTAATATTTATTTTCTATGCTATACTACGATTTTTTATTCAATGAGGGCGCCACTTGGCCGGCAGTAGACCCTTAAACTGTGCAGGTACAAAGTTATATATCATCGCGGATTCCCGAGATGAAATGAACTACGCACGCAATGTGTACTGTATTTGCAAGTGTAAATCCGCGTTGAATGTAGATATACTTTTCTTCGCATTAGACGACCGACGGAGATATTTTGCGATTTATTTTCTCCTTTTTTGTTTCGTGGTCGCTGCTGGCTAAATCTGTCATTACCGTATGCTACGAAAGTTTCTCGTCAGTCGATTGAGACGTTAGTCATTATGACCTCTATTAGTGCGCTAAAAGTTGATATTATTCGCCTAAGATTTATTTAAAGTTATTTTTTTTTTTTTTTTTTATATTTGATAGGCTCGCGTTTGACCACTATCTCACCTGATGGTAAGCGATGATGTGGTCGAAGATGGAGCACGCTTGCCTAGAAGTAACCTATTCACTCTTGACTTAAAGACTCCCAGGTTGTATCTTACAGGAAACACAGACTCCGGTAGAGAATTCCACTCTCTAGCCGTACGTGCAATGAATGTTTTCTCAAAACGCTTTGTGCGTATGGATGGGATGTCCACCATGAACCGGTGGCACTTCGCCGTACGTCTTGTGGTCCTTAGATGAAACGGGCTTGGCGGAATCAAATCATGCAATTCCGTCGCACACTCCCCAAAATGTAATCGATAGAAAACCGACAGGCTAGCAACTCGGCGTCTATGTTCAAGACTTTGGAGTTTTGACTCAACGAGTCTATCATTGCCGATGATCCTCTTGGCTCGTTTCTCAATTGACTCAAGGGCATCAAGCTGGTATCTTCCGTCCCAAAGATGAGAGCAGTACTCCATACACGATCGGACTTGCGCTTGATAGAGTTGGAGCAGCTGTTCCGGCGTGAAGTATCGTCTCACCTTTGCGAGGACCCCCAACTTTTTGGCAGCCACTTGAGCCTTAGCCTCTATGAAGGGGCCAAAATTGAGGGTAGATGTTAAAGTAACACCAAGAAGATCAAGTCGGTCGGTTATCGGCACGGTTACACCTCGGAAACATGGAGCCGGGTGAAATTGGCTCCTTTTAGCAGAAAAAAGACACGCCTGGGTCTTAGCAGCATTGAACTTAACCAGATTATTTATGCAAAAAAAGACCTTTACTGGATACACAGAAAGTGCATAGCAATCTACTGCTGGACATTGGCCTCTCCCAAACTGCGCAAACCACGACATCTGAGTATTCGCCTTCACCAGCCACTTTATCCCAGCCGCCTTTATAAGATTTTATAAAGGCAGAAAAATTGGTAGTTCACCTTGTAGGGTGGCTGGCGTCTCACCGGTCCCACGATACCCTTAGGGTCAACTCACACCGAAAGAGCGCCGAAGGGCAGCGCAGTTTCAGTGTCATATGAATTTTAGCTTTATTTTCATTACTACAATACTTATTATCGCATGAGAAACTCGAGTAGCGCAGCGGCGCCGCGGGCATCCGCGCGACTCGAGGCGACTTGAGTTTCTCATGCGATAATAAGTATTGTAGTAATGAAAATAAAGCTAAAATTCATATGACACTGAAACTGCGCTGCCCTTCGGCGCTCTTTCGGTGTGAGTTGACCCTTAGCGATACGTGACGATCGGTCCTTCTACAAATATGACCCATCACTACTTCAGCTTCTAAATTTGCAAGCTATGTAAATAAGCCTTTTCGGATCGTTTCTTAGGCAATAAGCAATCATGTGTGTTGAACTGTATACTACCTATAGGGAGAAAACCGAAACTACAGTCTGAAAAAAAAAAATCACCCAGACATAAGGTGAATTTTCGGCGGATCCCCAAGTAGATTAGGATGCAGATAGTGGTGTTCAGGTGGTGTGGATGAGCGAAGTAACAGATTTGTGCAAATGTTCTTGATTCGCTCTGTGATAAGAGTTTGACAAAATGCTGGAGGCTTCATAGTTTGATCTTGATCTATATAAGAATCATTTTAGATTATACTGATTCACGGGTCATTCACACTTCCAAAAAATACCTACAACCTACGCATTGGCATCGTTGGCGATTTTTGTTTAGGTACCCCAGATGGTGACAATTTTATTACTTTCTTTATTTACGAACACCATAAAATAAATGCGACAGCTATAATAACATTTTACGCGTTTTACATTCCACGAAATTGGAAAGTGAGACAGTTTGTTGAGGCTGTGTCGCGACTCGCGTACGACGGTGCGACGAGCGTTACTCTCCGCCAATTTCACGGTTTTATTGCGCCCAGTATTACTTTACCGCTCTCACATAATAATTGTTATTACATACTTGAAATACGCACGTAATTATACAATTCGTTACAAAATATAGTCTCGCAGGCCACACAACATGGACGGTATGGTTCCGCGAGAAAACGTGTTTATGTCTGCTGTTATTATCGTTTAGTAGACTAAATTAATTACTTTCATTAGACGCCTTCGCTGACCACCCACGTCGGGTGTTTTATTAGTAAATAACAAATGTAAGCTTCACTGCTTTGCATTGTTTTATGGCTTTATGGCTGGGAAAATTGGTTTTCGCATAAAACGTCCCTATCAATAAAGTTGAGAATGTGGTGAGGGATTTGCGTCTCTCAGGTTCTATTAGAATCTTATTCGTATGGCCTGAGAGTTGCTGAGAACCGAGCTGACGATGGCGTGCAATTGGAGAGGCCTATGTCCAGCAGTGGACTGCTATAGGCTGATGAAGACGATGGCCTAAGAGCAGCATTGCCAACAAAAAGTCTAATTAACAGAAAATATACAAAAATGTGGCATATCCTAGAAACAAAAATTCGAAGACATGTGACATCCACCAATCCGCATTGGGCCCGCGTGGTGGACACCACGTGGTTACACCCTCCCAGAGAGAGGAGGCTTGTGCCCCAGTAGTGGGGAAATTAAAAGGCTGATGAAGATGATGATAATACAAAAATAATTTAAAAAAATTATCTGTTGTTTTTTACCTGATGAAGATGAAGAGTTAAACGGTCCTTTTCGTTTAACCAACTAAGCAAGTTAATTTGCATAACATAAAAAAAAATGTTAACTAAGCAACGCTAATAATATCCTTCTACAGAAATGTAGTTCATTGGCAAGAATTCAAAAAATATTTCATCGATTTTTTCCGTATTCTTATCGTGGTTTAAGAAGCGTGAAAATGGAAGACAATGCGTTTAAGCCCAAATCACGAGCATATCGCTATGTGGGGAATGTGTCCCCACAATGAGGAGGAATGCCGCGCAGATCACGACGACTGCCGAAAACGTGCGCACACGCATCCCGCCGGGCGTCCCGTCGCGCAACGCACCTCATCAAACAAATTATTGATTTTTAAACACCTGTATTTTAAAACCAATTTTTTAAGCTTGCTAGTTTTATAAACAGGTTTTTTCTATTCCTTTGTTATTTGGGAAGTTAAGGGTGAAATCAATTAATTTACTATAGAAACGGCAGGATTTTTTTATATTTCTTAACAAAAAGATTGAAATATGAAAAAAGAATACTTGCGTTGCCATAAAAATGGCGAAGAGTTTCTTCCCAACAATATTGTACCCATTATACCTGTGTGTGTATAGGTTTATACTAGATTTAATGATCGATAAATAATAAATTACATAACCGTTCCACTTGAGCAAATTAAATGGTTTACAGTTCAAGTTGGGCTAGATTCTAGGCGGTCCTGCAATCATCAAGATGATGTACTGCTCATAATTCTCGCATTAATATTGAGAAATTACAGAATAATATTCTATACTGCTTTACTCGAAACAGTTGTCTTTAAGACAATGAGTTCGTTATCGTTGTTACTTATAGCCTTTGTTATTTGAAGGCAGTGAATCAAAGTACACGGTAATGACAGAAATTATGTGAGCACAATAATTGTCGTGACGTTTCCGTGATTATATGGGTAATATTGCGCATCTGTTGGGTATTATTGCGCATCCTTTATTTTGACATGTAATACGTTCTGCAATATTGTTATTTTTTAAAATCTTCAGGGTAATCTTTATTGAATTAGTCCAGGTATATAACATTGTAGGCATCTGGTCATGCAGTAACTAACATATTTTCCGAAAGATCACGTGGAGATTTACCATGACCTTGGTTCGGTAAGTCTCCGATTCTATACACTTGAAGTTGTAGAAATTTACCTGGGACAAACGGTCCAGTTATCCGACTCGGTTGGTTTGGGCAGCTGCGCGGTATCTTCTCGTCTCACATACCACGGTGTCTCAAGATGAAAGTCTATTACAAGTGCGTGTTGCCAGTGATGACTTAAATGGCACCGAAACGTGGTCGCTCACAATGGGCCTCATCAGAAGGCTTAAAGTCACCCAAAGAGCAATGGAAAAGGCTATGTTCGGAGTTTCCTTGCATGATCGAATCCGGAATGAAGATATCCGCAGTAGAACCGACATAGCACGAAAAATCTCCCAAATGAAGTGGTAGTGGCCAGGACACATTGCTCGAAGAACACATAGTCAATGGGACCGTGGTCTGGAGTGGCGACCGCGCACCGGCAAACGCAGCATTGGAAGCCCTCCCAGAAGCTGGATTAATAACGCGGTGAGGGTCACGGGAATTGGATGGATGCGAGACGCACAGCCCCCTTAGCCAAAATACATTTCTGTTAACGTTAACGCTAACGCTTCGTGCAAAATGTATGTCAACGACATTACTGGGCAGGACCGGTCATTGTGGCGACACAGGACACTTGGGGGAAGCCTGTATCCAGCTGTGGACGTGTTTCGCTGAGTATCTAACATTGAGCGCGATTTTAAATTTTTGTCGTAAGCGGCCGCATTTTTTTTAATTTCCAATATAAACTAAATCAACTTAAATGTCTTGACCGGCTTTGAATATATTTTGTTGTTATTGACATACGAATTTATTACAAAACATTGTTGTTATTGACGTAATATCCGTTAGTTTTTATGTTAGTGTGACATTATGGCCTTTTTATATCGTAATTAAGTTACGCCAACATTAATAATTTTAACATTTATGGGTTTTATAGGTATCGTCTGCTCATTTAACTGAGTTGGATAGTTATTCCAAAAGAAATTATAGATGTTCGATAATAATATTTAAAATTCACCATATAAACTACAATATGAACTAACTAGCCATTAGTTTAGACGTGTTATTATGTTGATCATTATCGGTTAGTCATTATGTTCGTCCATGAAATATTTTTTAGGAACGCCTACGTTCTTCTTAGAAATAAAGCTCAATAACATTAACTTTATCTCGCCAAAATCTAATATAAGTTTATATTAAAAGGCGCCAAGTTTTAGATAATTTATTTTGTTTGATGATTCTGTGATATCTCCGCTAACAAGTTTGAGGTAATTTGTAACAGTTAATTATAAAGAATTCTAACTGGTTGACACTTGAGTATAATGGTTTGTGTTCTCGTAGTAAAACTTGAGTTATTGTTGACTTTGTCAACCATAAGCATAACGATCGATAGTCTCAATCTTTATGAGGCTGTGAATATAATTATTATAACTTCCCTGTGGACGTTCACACGACGTGCTCATACATAATTATAATGAATCTATCAGATGCCTACAAAAAAACTAACATCCTCTCTAGGTTTCTCAATTGAAAATTTTAAGTTCTTTCTAGTCAAACTGTACTTCAATAAGTAAGTAATCATTTATTTCGCTAAAAGATTGGCCTATAGGTAACATTAGTGTCGAAATTACATGGTAGTGGCTATTTCACATAGCTAACACCCAAAGCCAAAATTTTATAAGTTCAGTTTCAAGTCAAGTTCATAGTAACTCACAATTAACAAATAAAAAGTCGGGGACCTGTCCATGCCATGCAAATCAAGCAGGCATTTATCGTCTTTAAACTCCTTGAATTTTTTTTTCCTCCAATAATTTCTCTTTTAGAATCGCACTCATGCGCATCCGTGACTCAAATTCGTGAACGCGTCAGAGAGGGATCATTGGTGGAACTGGTAGGAGGGCAGGAGGGAATTAAGGGTAAGTGTAGGCAACCGATAATTGGGCCCGCCGTGGGAACGCGCCCCGCGCCAGCGCCTGCGCCCGCGCCGACAGCACAAAAGTATTGCAAACTTAAAAAAAAAGAAAATATTTTTACAAAAAAAAACAACTGACCTCCAAAAAAGAAAATACACTAAAAATTTAAAAATAACTTTATTTTCGGAAGTCGGTGTTTGTATTTTATTTCTTCGTTATTTAACACCGACTTCCGAAATTAAAGTTATTTTTAAATTTTTAGTGTAAGTATAATTTCTTTTTTGGAACTCGTTTGTTTTTTTTTTGTGTTTTTTTTTTATAAAAAAAATAATTCTCTTTTTAGTTGTTACACCCCATCAGAACTCAAAACCCCAATAACATGGAACGTGGAATTTAAATATATTCGTAATTGGAGGAAACCAAGACGTCATCTATGTGTACATATTTTTCGTTTTTGTTCAGTTTTTCAAGAAGCGCTGAAGCAATTTCGATAAAATTTATATGGGAGCACCTCAGGAGTATATTCTTTCGGATACAAAAAGAATTTTGAAAATCGGTTCACAACTGACAGAGAAATCGGTGTACAATAAAGTTTTATTCTATTCTAATCGGTTGGTCTCTTGATCGGAACACCACAAAGGAACTAACACATATAGGCTGATACACATTACCCTCCTTTGCGTTGCGCAGTCGGGTGAGAACAGTATGCGTCAGCGGTGAGCAAGATTATAGTGTCCGTCACCGCATACCGCAGCGTTGTGCGTTCCGAGCAAGAGACCGAAGCTTAGGAGTGAAAGTAAAATAATGCTTTTATATATTATTAGGTTTTTAGATATCGTTGAGTAATAAACTTAAATATTGATGTGTTTTGATAATTAGACGGAAGAAGACATAACAGTTTCTACGTCTCGCAATTTGTTGGCACCGATTCGTATTATTTATCTGTTAATCGAATTTGCTATTTTATGTAACTGATTGAGAGTTTGACGCTGCTAATTGTATTTTCCAGTGACAGCAATAGTCATGGTCATTGATCAACAACTTTATTTAGGTAGGGTTTGGGTTGTAACTGTAATGCGGTGAGTGAGTGATTGTGTCATTTTGATTAAATTAATCATACCTACTTCGAGATATTTTTAATCAATTATTGGCTCACGTTTGACTACTAGGTATCTCACCTGACGGTAAGCGATAATGTGGTCGAAGATGGAGCACGTTTGCCTAGAAGTAACCTATCACTCTTGACTTAAAGACTTCCTGGCTGTAGCTACCAGGAAACTCAGACTCTGGCAGTGAATTGCTCTCCTTAGCTCTCACAATGAATGTGTTCCCAAAACGTATTGTGCGTGAAAAATAATAGTCAAAAATAATTTTCATTCTGATATCTTAAGTAGTACTGTAGGATTATAAATTGCATTTTTATATAAGGTAGGTACCTAATAAGCGTAAGGTGACTTTGCGAACTCTACTTCCCTATGCACCTCCTACATCGCATTGCACGCCACAATCGGCGAAAAGGCAAGATTGCTGCGCGGGCGCATTCTGCGTCCCGAGCGCGCCAAGCCAGGAATCAACAACTACAGAAGGACCATTACCTAAGTTTTCTATAGGAAGCTATTACATACGCGGAAGTCAAACGTTACTTTTAATGTCTATCGATCTCAAATGAAACTGATCGAAAATTCGGGAATCGGGACCAATCTAATTTTTCATTCACATTTTTACTACCGAGCTTCTATCCCAGCGTCTGCAAGGAATGGGCTTTCTGCAACCCCTTTTGTGGTTGCCCATCACTGGCCAGCGAATACGATACACACCTGCACGAATCATGCATTGTGTGCATCACAGTGCATCCCGTAATGACTGCATGTATGCCTAGATATTCCCTCATATGCGCAGGCGCAACAATGCAGATGCGAACGTTGCGCTTGCACAAAATCGATTCATTTTTGCAAGGATTGATTTGAACAGGATTTCGTGTCCGTTATGCACATACTTAAGATCCATAAATTATATCTAACAGCATTACACTAAAACTCAATCCGGTAGACCGAGATAATCTCTTATTTATCTATTCGCGTGCAAACAGGTTTTTGCTAAAGAAAGTGGCACTTATTGTCTGCCAATATTGGGAGTCTTCGTCCAAATAATGTAGAATTTACTGATAGAAAGCGAAATTCGTGGAGGTTAGTGGAACGCTTTCCTAATGTCGCAAAACATAGTATGACTGTGGCGAATAGGTAATGATGAATACGGGCTCGCGATTCGTCCCGCCCACCCGTTGCGACCACTGGCGATGGGTGTTGACATCTTTACAAAATGGACACGCAATTATCTTTAAATCCTTTATTACGTGCATTACCATCTCAGGCCAAAGTAAGTGCATCACAATTGACGGTGATTTGCGTGTTACGCAAAATGCCGATGACATTCTTGTCTGGAGTCTCCAGAGAACTAGTATCTGGCTTAGTACCTACTCAGTGTGTTAAGAATTTCGTAACAATGCTCTTTGAAATTTATTGTTTGTTCTTCATTTTTTGAAAGTTGTTTTTGGGAGAGGGGGGGGGGGGGGGGGGCAACTTGACTTTTTTTTTTATGTTTGATAGGCTCGCGTTTGACCACTATCTCACCTGATGGTAAGCGATGATGTGGTCGAAGATGGAGCACGCTTGCCTAGAAGTAACCTATTCACTCTTGACTTAAAGACTCCCAGGTTGTATCTTACAGGAAACACAGACTCCGGTAGAGAATTCCACTCTCTCTCTGACTCTAACAAAAATTAGTAATTTAAAGGTTAATTTTACGCAAACGGATCCCTGAATGGAAAAATAGTTTTAACAGACCCGTAATATTTTTGAATGGCCTTCACTTGTCCCACTTGGCGCTCATAACTTGTATTGTGTGGCTGTTTGTTTTCCCGATCCAAATAAAAAAAAAACATTTAAGGAAGTCGGTGTTTACGGTTTTATTTCTTAGTTATTTAAAACCGACTTCTGAAATTATTTGTAAAAAACTTTTTTACAAAAAAAAAACAACCGACTTCCAAAAAAGAAAATACATACTTAACTTTAATTTCGGAAGTCCGTGTTCGTATTTTATTTCTTCGTTTTTTGACACTGACTTACTAACTTTAATTTCTGTTAAAGTAATTTTTAAATTTTAGTGTATTTTCTTTTTTGGAAGTCGGTTGTTTTTTTTTTTGTAAAAAAGTTTTTTATTTTTCACTTTTTAGTTGTTATACCGCAGAACTAAAAACCCCAATAAAATGGAACGTGGCATTTAAACATACTCGTAATTGGAGAAAACCAAAACGTCAACTATGTATACATATTTTTCGTTTTTGTTCAGTTTTTTTAAAAGCGCTGAGGCAATTTCGATACAATTTATATGGGGCCACCTCGAGAGTATACCTATTCTTTCGGATAAAAAAAGAATTTTGAAAATCGGTCCACAACTGACAGAGAAATCGGTGGACATTACAGTCGAACATAGAATCTCCTCCTTTTTCGAAGTCGGTTAAAAAGTTTTTTAAAGTCCCTATAGGTTCACTTGTCCCACTTGGAGCCCATAACTTGTATTGTGTGGTTGTTTGTTTGCCCGAACTAAATAAAAAAAACATTTGGTAGGATCTATCAATAAAAGTACCAACCAATGAAAAAAAAGGCAGAACTTATCAATCAAAACGTATCTTTACATCGAAAGTGAGCTAACAATAGCTATTGTATACTCTACCTTTATGATAAAATACGTCTTGATAGGAAAAATAACAATACTACTAATAAATAAAAGTATGCCACAATAGAGAGGACGATTAAGTTAATCTGAACACTTTGGTTATGCAACATTGTTTGTGAGATCATTACCAATATTACTCCAACTAACATAGAACAAGCGTGTCTAGAAGAACACAGAACTTATTGTTTTATTAAGACGCAGTTACACGACTTTTAATGGTTTTTAATTGAACATCACGTCTAAACGACTAGCCTTTCTTTGAAAAAAAATTATGTTACTCTAGACTATTTCCGTCGTAATTTGATCTGAAAATATTTGAAATTATATTTTTCTATCATTGTGTAATTAATTTGTTAAGTCTAAAGCGGATAAAAAATCGAGAATCACGCATAAACTATAAAGCGTATTTTTATGAAACCTTACCTTACTTATACTAATATTATAAAGGCGAAAGTTTGTGAGTGTATGTGTTTGTTACTTCTTCACGCTCAAACGGCTGTACCGATTTGGATGAAATTTGGTATGTAGATAGCTTATACCCTGGATTAACACATAGGCTATTTTTATACCTGTTTACGCGGGTGAAACCCCGCGGTTTCACCAGCGTGGTTTCACCGGGGCGCAGCTAGTTATTTTTTAGTCTCAGTGTTTTAGTTTAACACTTGTTGTTTTATGTGTAATAAATTAATAATGCGTCTAATTTCGGACAGCGCTCCTTGATGGGCGAGTCTTATTACTGGATGGACATACGATGCGTTACGTGAGCTAAGCGCAGAACACACAAGGTAACCACTCAAGGTCGTTGGCAGCTAATAGCGCCTTAACTAGCCACACGCCCCAGCTTCGCTCGGGTACAAATTATACATCTAAACCTTCCTCATGAATCACTGTCTATTGGTGAAAACCGCATGAAAATTCATTCATTAGTTTTTGAGTTTATCGCGAACAAACAGACAGAGAGGTTTTATAAATCAGAACGTACAGGTATTAGAGGAGACTGTCGTATAGAGGACCATAGTTAAGTGGACGATGGTGATGGATGGTCTCAGGCTCAAGCAGTTCCGGAAGAAACTGTTCGAAGATATGAGACCTTAAGGTGAATGCTCCAAGGTAGCCCGCGAAATTCAAATTTTCTTACGTTTTTTTCTCAGTTAGAATTGATGCCAATAAGTATTTCATGAAATCATGACATTTGGCATCAATTCTCTGAGAGAGATGTATTGATGATTTTAATGATTATAATTCTATAAATACATACTTGCTACGGCCGCAATAACCTATTCACTCTTGACTTAAGGGCCTACCTCCCCATAAGTGGCGCCCTCATTGAATAAAAATTCGTATCTTAGCATAGAAAATAAAGATTAAATAATCCTATGTTGCGTTTGTTACAAAGAGGCTATGGTATTTTTACGTGGTTAAAACAGGACTCAAAGTGTTTCGTATCCAAAGTAGTAAGCAAAAGTACCAAAAACGGCCGTTTTTGACACTTTTGCTTACTACTTTGGATACGAAACACTTTGAGTCCTGTTTTAACAACATAAAAATACCTTATCTTATGTGTAACAAACGCAACATAGGATTATTTAATCTTTATTTTCTATGCTAAGATACGAATTTTTATTCAATTAGGGCGCCAGTTGGCGGCTATATACGCCTTAAAGAGGTTAGCTCAGGTTGTAGCTATCAGGAAACACAGACTGACTGGGAATAGGGATGACGACAGGGTAAAAATTTATATATATATAGTCCGTTAGTTAGATTATCAAAAAAGTATCGGACACGTATTTTTAGCTTTATCAAATTAATGAAAAATTACAAAGATACAACGCAACAAAGTGTAGAAGTGGGAGCTTGTTACGTCACTTTTCAGTAAAAAGTGGTACAATTTTAACTTAAGTGTGAAGTCATCTGAAATTTCAATCCACTGTATCGTCTTCATTTTTTGTGACAAAAGAAAAAATACGTGTCTAATTTTTTTTGGTTGACGACTAAAATAATCTAATGAGTCCGTCAGTTAGACGGAACCCTATTCCACTTCTTAGCTGTACCGCTGTACGCACAATTAATGTGTTCCCTAGACGTTTTGTACGTGTGGGTGGGATGTCCACCATGTACCGGTGGCGCGTCGCTGTACGTCTTGTGGTCCGAAGATGGAACGGGCTTGGCGGAATTAAACTATGCAATTCTCCCCAAAATATATCTAACCGATAGAAAACCGACAGGCAAGTACTGTAAGTTGGCTAATTTTCACAGTAAAACAATTATATCCTTCCTATATGGAGCCGGTAAGCTGAGCCGACGCAGTTCTGTCACATGATGGCGTGTCTAAGATATCGCACCAACGTGACACGGTCAAGGAAGGGCCTGTCCCTTCCAATTCGATCTACCTCACTGGCCACATTCCTATTCTTCTCGGATTACAAAATCTCGCATAGTTTATCTTAACAGGGAATGCAATTTGTTTAGACTGACGTTAAGTGGACGATGCGGCTCGGACAATGCTCTATGATTCGTTTATGATATCATTTGTTTTACAGCGCTTAAACACAGCCTCGCATTTGTCTTAACTATTGAAGGGAATCGAGATCTGGAACCGTAGATTACCTACACGATGCTTACATCGCAGAACGTTTAATTAATACATTTATGGCGTATCATTAACAATTCGACGTAGCGATGGTATCATAAAAGCGCGATCATCGCTGGGCTGCTTTTCGGCATCCACATGGAATTCCGGCTACACTGGCATTCGAGAAACCGATTAAAATTCAGAAAAAAGAGCCTTACGTACAATAATTTAAGGTCAAGAAGGAGCGTGATCTCGACGCTGTGGATAAAAATTATTTATTTGCGTGGGGCGCGGCAATTAGGGGGGCGGAGCGCGTCTGCGCGCACGACCTCTCGACCCTCGCCGCGTCCGCGAGCGCCCGTGCCGCCGCGCCGCCTGTGGACACTCGTCCTGTCAGGGCTCAGGGGACGCGGCCCGACGGCCCGCCAGCGGAACATGAGCGAAATTGCATTCGCTCTTCGCTCTGCAGCACGATTTCACCTACTTTCGTGAAATATGTTCAACATTTTTGTATTTTTCGTGTGCAAGACATTAAAATTACTCGTGCAGTTTAAACAAAAAGGTTTAAACTTTAAAATAGCATGGTAATTACACGTTTTCAAAATAATAAGACGGACAATGAACAACAACATATTGCCATTAAAATCAATTAGGCAACAAAAAAATAACTGATCGTTTCAACAATCTTCATGCTCTAAATACCCATATGCCAAGGGTCGCCTGGTCAGTTTTATTATTACATTCTTAAAAGGAGATGCAATTACCGATACAGCGTGTATCGATGGACGCACGCGCACGCATGCTCTCATCGCATCGCACAGCGCGCCGACGAAATGTAGGCGGTGCGGGTAGAAATTAACCTGACTCTAGTATCTGATAGCATACCATGTTGCTCTTTAGCTCTGTTATGCTTTTGTTTCGGACTTCGGATGATGGCAGCGACGGGAACTGGCCATGAAGACGATTAATTTACGCGCTACACGACGGCCACTCATGTTATGTTACAACGAGAAGAAAATATGCGTGTATTCGCGAATAAAAATAGAAGAGAATAAAAATAGGGCCGGACTTTGTTAAGTACACGTTTATAATGATTGAGGCTAGTGGGATCTTGAAAGTAAGCGTAATATCCTCCGTTCAATAAACAAGATAGTGGTAAGTGAGATTGAATAAGCCACGTGCATAAATCAGATATTATGTAAACAAAGAAACAGCATCAAATCTTAAATCTGCCGCAGTGATTCACCGGAACAGATACGGTCGCTCACCTACTTGACCAGCATCAATTAGCGCACATGTAACAAATTATATCATAACAATGTTGAATTACTGAAATTACGCAAGTCACGTTCAACTTACTCTCTCTGAATTTGTTGAATATCCGCTTCATGTTGGCTTGGCTTCAACCCTTGGTTCTGTAGCTTTGTAAGTGATAGTTAGGCAGGTGTGAAACTGTAAAAGGGGTCTCTTCAGCCAGGTGTTCCCGCGCACGCGCCCGCGACACTAATGCTGCACCGAGCTGGCCACCGTCACGCTTGGCTGCGCCTGCGCCGGTAGCGTCGCGAGGTGGATAAACTTTACATCTGAATGTAGGGCCTCCTGATACGGTGCGATCGTTTAATTTGCAAATGACTAAGCTTTGTTTTTAATCGGTCTTTGTGTTCTTTGTTTTTGGGGAATCAGACATATGATTGCATCGTATCTTACGAGTACATGCCTATGTAGCTTCTGTTTGGAGTACACAAAATTGTAGGTGTAGGTGGATTTAATTGAATATGATACAGACTAACGGGGCAAGTAAGTATTACCGTCAACTATAAAACTGTTTTTTTTTTCCAAATTTTGATTGCAGTATGACCTAATAGACCACCAATAGGACATTGGAAGCACTGCTGCACTGCATCATAAAATGTTAAACACTCATTCTGCCCTCGCCTTTTCCCAACTGTCTTGGGGGGTCGGCTTCCAGTCTAACCGGATGCAGCTGAATACCTACCAGTATTTTACATAGAGCGACTGCCTATGTGACCTCCACAACCCAGTTACTGGATAATATGATACCCCTTGGTAAGACTGGTTGTCAGACTTTCAGGCTTCTGACGACCCATAACGACTGTCATAGATCCAAGATTGACAGCCGGGATCAACGGCTTAACGTGCTTTGCGAGGCACGGAGGAATCTCGGTATGTAAAGGTGGTCACCCATCCATGGACCAACCCCGGCTAGCGTAGCTTAACCTGATGGATCAACCACAGGCACAGCCACATAAAATATTAAACATTAATAAAATAAAATCATCTCAAAACATTACAGCTTTCCAATTATATAATTATTATTCTTTCAACTACAATTCCATGTATCTTATAAGTAACAGTTGTTGCAATTAAAGTAATGGCTCATAATAACAAAACTGTGACCCAAGGCGAGTGATTAAGAGTACCTACAGACAACGGTGGGGCGAGGCCCATAAGCGGAACCACGCTCGGCAAAGCGCAACGTCGGGTGAACGGCAGTCGACGTGCGATATGCTCTGCGGAACCCACATCTTACACATACGTCAATATACATGGCAACAGCACGGATTTTTTCATTTATCCAACAGCGATGCGAAAGTTTGGAAGGATGTTTGTTAGTCAATCACGCCAGAACGGCTGAATGGATCTGGATGAAATTTGGCACAGAGATAGATTATAGTCTGGACTACCACATAGGCTATAATTTACAGTTGAAGAAGTACTAATTCCACGGGTGAAGCCACTGGCAGAAGCTAGTTTTTTATACTTTTTTTTTTTTGGATGGTGGGAAATTATCCAATGACTACGCCCGCTGTGGGTGGAGCGGGAGGACGTGTCAAACTTTTAGTGACTAACCCACCCCTGTTCCTTCAGTTGCCTCTGTGCCTAGGGCACTCACGGGTAAATAGACACACCTTTTTTTTTTGGGGTTGTGAATTCATCCAATATTTTATTGTATCTTTGTGTACCTACTGTTATTTGCTTTACCTTTTGTTTGTTGCTGTTGTGTTGTGTCTGTGTCGAATAAATGTTTATTCTATTCTATTCAATGAAATCTCCCGCTCTAGGTGGAGTGGGAGGGCTCTTACCGACTAAAACCCACCCCTGTTCCTTCCCTGCTCTGAGTGCCCAGGGGCGCGGTAACTCTGTAACGAATTTATCCACAACCGCTTTATTTTTGGGGTGGAAAAACATCCAATGACATCTCCCGCTCTGGGTGGAGCGGGAGGGCGTGTCAGACTCTTACTGACTTAAACCAACCCCTGTTCCTTCCCTGCCTGAGTGCCCAGGGGAGCGGTAACTCTGTTACGAATTTATCCGCTACCCCTAGGCATGCAGGCACCGGCCATGGTGGGCCCCGTCATGGGCCTGGTGCTGATCGGACGGCGAGCTACCCACTACTCGCCGTCTGCAGGCAAGGGAATCCACAACCCCTGGGCAGAAATAGACACACCTAGTTTCTGAATCGCTAACCAACCGAACCAAACTTTTGAACGCGTGCAGTTTTTGATACGAGTTAGACAAGGTGAAATTAATATCACCATTGGAAATCTTAACCAAAATCTTAATCATCTTAGTCTTAATGTAATTAATTATTTATTACCTATCTAGTGGCCCTCATTTTCATATTTTCTTTTGCGGATATAATGTCCACTACATTATCCTATCCAAAAGATTTTTTTTTGCAATATTGTTTATGTTTTGTATTATCTTTTCTCTACAAAACTTAAACAAAAATATTGCTAACTGCTGCTTGTTAACTTGCTATTTTTATTGTCCCTTCTTCTTCTTGTCGCTGGCACGACAGTAGGTAAGTTGTAAATCGGGGTCAAGAGCGACCCTACGTTTTTGTACAAGATGTTTTTTTTAGGAATAATTCCTGTATTGTGGGGAGGTTTGTATAATAGTTTGTAGGTACCTACAGAGTGAAAATGAATGGTCATACCCATGGAAAAAAACTTTCAAGCACAGATACTTACTATAATACTGTTTTAAGGAAATCATAATCAATTCCCAAAAAAATTGGACTTTCCGTGTGTGCGTACGTGCAGCGGAATGTTGTTGAATTTAAAGATTTTAATTATGCAGATATTTAGTGTATGACGTCGTATAATTGTGTATGGTAAAAAAAAATTTGTGCACGCAACCATTGTGGAGAAATTCACCAAAAACTGATTCCGCTGGGCGAACGTTGTCCTGGCGGAACTTTTTTTAATCCATAGACTTTAGAAGAAAAGAGATGTGTCCAAAAATTAGTGTGTATTTGTGTGTAATTGTGTATGTATGAATAAAACTAGTGCATGCATAAACTTCGGAGAAATTCAAGTTTCCGCTACGCGAACGTTTGGCCATTAGCTAGTTTTCATATAAAGCGCTTACATAGAGAACTGTAGATTTTTACATACGTTGTTTTGAATTTGTTTATATTTGTTTAAAAAACAGATTTAGAAAAAATCGTAGGGCTTAAAAGATAAAAATATAAACGTAAAATACGCTTATTAGGTCTTAGTTCTTAAAGTATGCACTTTGGGGTCTAGATTTTCACGTTTATACAAACCTTGTAAGTGTCTGCAACATGTTGCCAAGTATCAATGATGTTCCGTTAGTAACTAAAGAGTTATAGGACAAATTTACCATGAACAGATCACTGTTTACAAAGCAGTCAAATACCACGACGTTCCGAAGGAATTGCATGGTAATATGTATGTCAATAATTACCGACTAAAACATATTAACGTAAACGTATTCATTCAACTATTCTTATGCAAAATTTCATGTCATTAAATTCAGTAATTAAAGAAAAACAATTATAATACTGACGAAGCATCGAAAACCTACATAACCCGACCAAGTTCGGATGGCTACCAAAAAGCGGCCGTGCCATATATCTAAGAAACGTTCTTAACCTTCCAATATAGTATTTATTAATATGGTACAGTTGCGTACACAAGCGTTAGGAAAAAGTAAAACAATTGCATTTCTTGAATGAAAAATATTTTTTTAATAATAACCATAAGACATTATTATATCGACGCCATGCGTCAAGTTAATGTGACCGAGTTGTACTAACACACACAAAATTTCAATTCAAAAACCGATTAGGTACACAAATTAAACTCTATATCAATAGACCTAAGGTCTAATTTACAACAAAATTGCAACTAAATGAGCAAGTTCCTGTTACTCGGTTTATCCTTACCCAGGAAGGTGGTGATCTTGTTCTGGAAGTTGTTCCATGTTGCCGAGGAGTTGACGATCTGTGAGAGGCCCACATACGTATATCATTACATGTAGGTAATAAACATAAGGTGATTATTTTATAACAATATTTCTTTTCAACATTTCGTTATAATCTGGTCGGTCGTTTAGTAGTTTAGATCTATTCAGTAGTTTGTCTTTAACCAGGAAAAACATCTACTTTGTTACGATTATATTATAATATATGTCTAGTATAATTTATTATTATAAATTTAAGTAAATAGATATAGAATTAGATCAATCAGTAGATATTAACTTGGGTTTATGGTGTCTGTCCAATGTTAACATAACACAATTATTATAATTTATCTGCCTAATAAACTACCTACGTAAATGAATAAGTCTATAGCTATTAATTTATTATAAAATCTTACCTTATATCTGTTATCAGTTTCTCACTATCATTCACTCAATATTCCTACTACATAATTATGTTATGCTTCACTGTTACACTATAACATTAATAACACACTTTGTCAATATTATTATTACAGAGAATTGGCGATGCATAGCAAAACAACAGCGCATACGCACATTGTCCTTGACTGCACATTTATTTGTTTGTGACTGGGGATGAAACAAAATCAGGTTCAAGTTCAACAGCAAACGAATACGCGCGAAAACATATTGCCCTCTCTTTTCTTCAAGGATGACAGTACCGTTTCAAGCGGGAAGCCGCCTATCGCTCGTTGCGCGCAGCGCGTTGTCTATTTTTTCACACAAGAATATTTTTGATCAATTCATAACTACAATACTTACACTATTTACGAGTAACTAAAGGATTAAGCGTACCGAACTTCGAACAAAATAATTCTGCATATTTTAGTGGGGTGCGGGGGAACACGCTCACATACATAAGAAAAAAAAATCGATTCAAGAAGTAGTTTTTTTTAAGTTATTAGATTGTTTGATCCACTAAAGTTGCAAAGGGGAACGCTCGTGCATGCCTAGTCTATTGGTTAAATAGTGTAATAAGCTACAATATGATAAATATTTACCTAAACAGTAGTACATACTTACATGTGGTAAATATTTAATTTCCCTAAGGGGTCTATAGTTAGAATCCTGATCCGTGAAATCTTCAATAGAAATTAGCTGTATGAATTTTATTTGTCTTAAATAATATATTTAGATTATATCTCAAGTCTCAAGCGCATACTTAAATAAAGTACCTACGTAAATAGTACCTACTTTCTGTCATAGTCAAATACATTTAAAAAAGTAGGTGTACAAAAATAAATGACCTATAAATTATATCGAAACAACAATTGTGTTATCACCTATACCAATTAAATACCGGTATTATACTGTAAATTTTGGGATGTTACCTAAATATATTGCACGGCCGCTTTTTTGTAGCCATCCGAACTTGGTCGGGTTATGTAGGTTTTCGATGCTTCGTCAGTATTATAATTGTTTTTCTTTAATTACTGAATTTAATGACATGAAATTTTGCATAAGAATAGTTGAATGAATACACTAATTATTGACATACATATTACCATGCAATTCCTTCAGAACGTCGTGATATTTGACTGCTTTGTAAACAGTGATCTGTTCATGGTAAATTTGTCCTATAACTCTTTAGTTACTAACGGAACATCATTGATACTTGGCAACATGTTGCAGACATTTACAAGGTTTGTATAAACGTGAAAATCTAGACCCCAAAGTGCATACTTTAAGAACTAAGACCTAATAAGCGTATTTTACGTTTATATTTTTATCTTTTAAGCCCTACGATTTTTTCTAAATCTGTTTTTTAAACAAATATAAACAAATTCAAAACAACGTATGTAAAAATCTACAGTTCTCTATGTAAGCGCTTTATATGAAAACTAGCTAATGGCCAAACGTTCGCGTAGCGGAAACTTGAATTTCTCCGAAGTTTATGCATGCACTAGTTTTATTCATACATACACAATTACACACAAATACATACTAATTTTTGGACACATCTCTTTTCTTCTAAAGTCTATGGATTAAAAAAAGTTCCGCCAGGACAACGTTCGCCCAGCGGAATCAGTTTTTGGTGAATTTCTCCACAATGGTTGCGTGCACAATTTTTTTTTTACCATACACAATTATACGACGTCATACACTAAATATCTGCATAATTAAAATCTTTAAATTCAACAACATTCCGCTGCGCGTACGCACACACTTTCCGTACAAAGTTATCTGATGGTATCATTGTATACATACGGAGTCTACTTTTTGCCCGACCGCGTAACCCAAGGAAGAGTAATGTGTTTATCAGCTTATGTATGTATGTTTGTGTCTTTGTGGCGCTTTAGAGACTAATTCTTACGTCAATTGATTCGTCTTAATTTTGCGAGTGCTATTAAATATCTATCAGTATTACTCCACATAACTTAAATAAAAGTAAAACCTAAATGCTAAGAGCGTTACTTGCAAACCCGGGATAGCTATGCCGCTCGCCAACCACGAACACCTCTCTCTCTCTTTTGTTTTTTAAAACAAAATTTATTAGTTTAGTCTGACCTTCTTGATCAAGCTCTGATTGATAATATTCTATCCCGTCAATAAGTTGCTTTACACTTGCCTCGTCATCTGTTAAAACTGGTAATAGGCTCAAAGCGATTTTTAATTCAAACTTAACCATGATTTCTATTTTATTAGGGCTCTTCTCTGTAGATGGAATAAATGTTCATACATTACTGTTCATTACAGTGAATAGTAGGATTACAATTACCGTTAGTAGTCACTAATACACGCACACACGAATTCACTTACACGCACTGACACTCATATGTAAACTGTTGATATCCTGCACTTTCTACTGAATGTCCTTGTTGGTGTCGCCAGATCGGTAGTTGTACCTTTGGGTCTCGGTAATTTCTGGTTCGATTAGATGATCGCCGCAAAATATGTCTTGTCAATTGCTCCCTCATCCAAGACTGATGGCACTTTTTGTACAGCCTATATAACATATAGGCAACTCCAAGAAGTAACAGGGTACATATAATCATAACCACAATGCTTATTGTGGATAAATGGTATTTGAACTCCTCTATCGTGGCTGAATTGTGGCTTCCATAGGCACTGTTCTGGTTTACGAAAACCTCTTCATTTTGCACTTTCGATTGACACATGATGATTTTCTTTCAATGGGCTCTCAACTCGATGATACTAACTCAGAGAAGGATTTAGATTAAATAAATTCATGATTTATAAATGTTCGCTCAAGTGGCAGGGTCGCCATATAAGGACGGGACTTTAAGGAGAATGAAACATCTCAGATGCCGAGTAAATACTGAGTATATTTGATGTATTGATACGTCTTATAAGTACTCACAGAGGTAGAATATAATATACTTATCTACTACATCACAGCGGTTAGCAACCGTGTACTTAACTAATGAACTACTAATCTACTAATCTACTAATGGACTACTTTTATTACATTGGGTTTACCTGTAAAATAATTGTATGTGTACTAAATAAATAATAAATAACTCAAGGTTTGTTCATTTCTTACGAGGGAGGCGCCTACGTGCTTCATGCATGAGCATTTTCCTGGGCACTGAGTTATTGTTTCAAAACCACTCAAGAAGCAAAACCAAACACACACACACTAACAAACAGAAAATAACTTATGGTTTTGATAACTTTACGATAACAACCTAAATTCGCGACCGACTGCACACACATCCGTTTGCGATGAACGTAAACACGGAACTAACAAAAACAAAAATTCGTCGTCGGCGAAATGCTAAAGAAATAAAATTTTATTTATTATTGTAGGTACGCTTTTGAAAGTGCCGACAAACTCGTAGACCGCATAGATCAATAAAATTGATAGACTACAATCGCATGTTGTACCTACTACTCTCACTCAGTAATTATTTCAATGTAGGTATACGAAATGTAGGAATGTGGTTTTTACCGAAATGAGTAAGTAACGTTGTTGTATTGTATTACTTAACTTTGTTGACAATAAAAATGTATCTAAGAATTATGTCGTTATCAGTAAACTGTAACACTTTTTTTTAGATCTTCTTTACTTATTTCGATGAAGGTTTATAAAAATAACCTCTCCTCAAAATAAGTTCAAATAAAAGTAGTCAATGGGATATCAATTTTTGTAGACACTTAAAATGCTTAACGTGTCGCGTCTGTTAGATTCATAGGTCTGTGTGAGCATTTGCCGACAAAAGAACGTCGGCGGTCTTTGCCCGATGTTGCGTGCGTACCTACTGGGCCCGCGATGACCTCCGTTGAACTTAGGAAATTAGCTTCTTGTAATTTTATTTACATTGCGTTTTTTTGCAAAAAAAGCGAAAATTAAAAATTTCCTTAAGGTAGATAGGTATAACGATTTTATACAGTTTAATGTAAAAAAACGCAGTTTTTTTTTCAAAAATTAGGAAAAAGCCGGTTAGGGTCCAGAATCATGTACTGAGTCACTGGAACACGTATGTGCGTTAAAAAAATATATACAGGGTGTAATGTACATGTTACACCCTGTATATATTTTTTTATATTCCTCTTTCATGTCGAATAATAATGGAGGGTTATTCGACTAATCGCCATATAGAATGGCATCGCTATTCGTCTATTCGCGGCATCTCTAATTGAGGAGGTGAAGAACAAAACCTCACTTTTCCACTTTTTCTGATTTTGGAGAAAACAGTGAAATGTAAATAACTAACTGACTACAACATCTGCATTTTGTTTTAGTTGTGTCATTTAAAGTAGTGTTTCAGTCAATCTGATGTACCAAATGACTGATAAAAATGATAAGAATCTTAGCTAAGATTTTGAAATTTAATTTGGAAATGTGAGGTTTTGATTAAACATTTTTGGAAAAGTGTGGTTTTGATAAAGACTTCTGCAAAAGCGAGGTTATGATATTTACCAAAAAAAAAGGTGTGGTTTTGAAAATGACTGAAAAGATAACCTTACTTTTAAAAATTTAAATTTTTGTTCTCAAACAAACACTCTATCTGCTGGTAAGAAGGAATGGCCCCTGACAGGATAAGTTATTTGAATATCTTCTATGGCTGAAGGGGCATGATTCACTAACCAAAAAATTAGCACACGAACAACATGTGAGTTTTTATTTTGCCCGCCACATCCATCACAGAAAAGCCGTACATATTTTTTAACCGACTTCGAAAAAGGAGGAGGTTATCAATTCGGAGGTTTGTATTTTTTTTTTATGTATGTTTGGGCATAACTCCGTCATATATTGACGGATTTGCAAAATTCTTTTTTTGTTCGAAAGGGGCTTATTCCGAAATGGTCCCATTTAAATTTAAAAAAAGATCTGATGATGGGTTTCGGAGACAGACAACGGAACTCTTCAAAAATTGACAGCAAATCAACCGCGATTGCTGCTATCGTATGTCTATGAATTGTTAAAACAGTTTAATGGGGAACCACAACTAAAAAGTGAAAAATAAAAAACTTTTTTACAAAAAAATAGAACCGACTTCCAAAAAAAGTGCAAAATAACTTTAATTTCGGAAGTCGGTGTCAAAAAACGAAGACACAAAACAGGAACACCGACTTCCGAAATTAAAGTTATTTTGCACTTTTTTTGGAAGTCGGTTCTATTTTTTTGTAAAAAAGTTTTTTATTGCCTGTATAATCCTGCTTAAACTCAACGTTTTTATGTGGTTTTGATGAAGTCTCAGTGATACCATTGAATTTTACTCCAATAAAGTGTGGTTTTGTTCGAAACTCTCTATTTTAAATGAAAATTTATGTGAGAAAAGAGGTGTTTTTGATAAGGTTTTACTTATTTGCTTTATTCAATTTAACATGATTTTTCACATCCACTAAACAAAAACATTTTTGTTTTAAATGGAAATGTGAGGTTTTGTTCTTCACCTCCTCAATTGTAAGTGTCCGATGGGCGATCTTAGGGGCCGTTAATTAATAAATTTGATTATTTAACAAGCATTTAATTTATTTAAAAGTAGGTAGGTAACTATTCTAACTATATTTTATATTCATAATAGTAAATCGTAACTAGTTATATTAATTACGAGTACTTAGGTATGTAACTTGAAATAAAATAAACATCAGTGAGTCAGACTCACGCCATAAGGGGGGTTATACCATCAAAATTATAATAGGTACATACACATAGAAATAGTTTACTTTCTTTTTAATAGTTATCTCGATAAAGAGCCTGAATTCCTAGTGTGAAACTATGGTATATAATGACGGTTTAAAACACCTCATGCAGAGGCTTAATTAGTAGTAGGGGCCCAAATGGTCCCGTTGGCGGTTTGGTACCCTCTATAAATTCATCATTCATACAGGGTTTGCGATTATGATGCCTTTGAACCTGTCTTTTGCTCTTTAAACCTTAAGAGTTTATCGAGTTGCTTCAACATGTCCGGTCTAGTGCAGAGAGCTTTTTTTATAGCATCATCCAGCATTTTCTTTTGGTCAAACGGAGGTAACGGTGTGTCCTCTAAGTGGAACGTATGAAGCCTGCCTAATGTGTCCCCAACAAACACGTTTTGCCCCGATTCATCAAACCTTACATATGTCAATGTCACGTTGGCGGGAAAATTGTATTCCGCACATGCCATGTGAATTTTCCGCCGAAGATCCCAAACTGATAACGTGTTTCCACTCGAGGCAAGTAAAATAGTCGAATTTATTGGACAGAAAGCGATCCCGTTCACTGCACCTGAACAAACTAATGTCATTATGACTTCATCCAAGCCATCTATCCAGAGTCGAATAGCGTGGTCGGAACCGCAAGATGCTAGCAAATAATCCATATAAGGTGAAACGCACATGTCGGTGACGGGGCCGGCGTGGGCGCGGAACACGTCAATGTGCTGGTTCAGGTAGTGTGTGGAGCAGCGGTGGATGCAGCCCTCGTCAGTACCGACCAGGTAGATGTGTTCAATAGTGGGATGCCATATCATGCACAACACAGCTGGATACCTCGTAATAGGAACGTCCACTTTTAAACACGATTTGGCTATTTCTATTCCCTTTAACTTACCCTCGACAGTACATACGTGCATCAATGGTGAACTAATAAATTCGTGCGTTTTGGTACTCTGCAACCTGCGGATCCTCCCGTCTTGACAAGTTGTTATTACGTATTCGTCCCCATCTATAGTGCGCCAAGTAATTACCCATATTGGCTCGAAGCAAGGACTTGTATCACGTTTGCTTCTAGCTAATGTTTTAATAGTGTACGAAGTTATATCTAATACTATCACATCACCATTACTAAAGCCACATGCCAACCAGTTCGGGTTCTTGTCGGAGAAGCACACCGACGTGACAGAATCCTCGAAGCGATAAACTCTTTCCGGTTCACGTGGATTTTTGGTACACCAAACACAGATTAGGCCTGTACAATAATCTGCGTATCCAAATTTTCCATGAGCTATTGCGCATATATTTGGAGACTTTGGATTAAAAGATATACATGCGATTGGTTTGTTTACTGACTCCTCACATTCGTAAGTCCACAGAGGCTTTAATGTGTAAATATACACCAAGTCTAATGAGAGTGGATCCATAGGCACGAGTCCACGGAACGTCTTCTGAGCGGCGTCGTACTCTAATGATGCGAGCACACGATTTGTCACAAGCACTGCATCTAAAAATCGCGGTGTTTCTCCTATTTCTTCGAAAGTTTTACCTCGGGTTACTATTTCTTCGACTTTCTTTTTTTTCTTCCGTAACAAATAGCGTGCTGCAGATTGGTACATGACCATTTCGTCTTCCTCCTCGTCGGGCTCCGCTTTAGCGATACGTGAATAAGTATCGTGCATGTCCCACATCGAAGCGAAGCATATGGCGTTCTTCTTCTGGGGCCTCGTAGCAAGCGTATGTCTCGATTGCTTTATAGTTTCTTTCGTTTGCGTTTCTTGACCGACCATTTTTCGATTTCTCCCTTTTCCGACAGTTATGTACTCATAGTAAGTATTTTCTTCTTCGACTTCATTGCCTTCAGGTGTTCCTTTGTCGTAAGTTAAACTTGGTAACGAAAATAAAAATACTGTTTCAGTTTCTTTAAGTGTGATAGCTATTTCTGATGGATAGGATGTAATCGGGTTCATTTTTGGTAAATAGAATGCGGACGGCGCTATGGAAAGATCGCCGTCACCGGGTTCCACCCCTTCCTCAGAATTGAGTGTGTAATCGATTTCTATGTCGTCAAGGTTGATAGTAGTGGCGTACACCTTCGTACCATCCGGCACCACTCCGCCCGTCCGGGACTTGGATCTGGAGAGTTTAATAGCTGCTTCGCTTCTGGCTCGTGCTTTACCATCAAAAGCGGCGTGCTGGGTCCTTTCATCCATAGTTATATACTGTGGATCACTGATGGGATCCGGAGTGACATCCACATTGTTAAAGATCACTTGGTACAAGACCCGCTTGTCAATAACGGAGGCATCCAGCTTCACTTCTTTCTTAGATGCTAAATTTTCACCGACAACATAATCTGACGGCTCCATGTTTACAGAATCTTCGTCATAATTGTCGGTTTTACTTTCGTATTCAATCATTTTTTTTTTGTTTAAGAAGAAATAAATAATATGCAGTTAATTTCAACGGAGCCGTACCGAAGTTAATATTATCAAATTGGTTTTATAGTGGTAGGGAAAATTGACAAATTGACGCTATATATGACAAGTATGTGCAGCATACACTACTTTATAATTTATGTATATTTGACAACATCACTTAATGCTATAGTATCAAAGAGTATAATAATAATAGATAGTATTCATGGCGACAACATTGAGGTTTAATTACAAATGGTCGATCTGCTTTACAGGACGAAGTGCGAATGGGCATTAGATCCTTAATTAAATTAAAGATCAATTAAGGATCTAATTCCCTTTTTAACCGACTTTCGAAAAAGGAGGAGGTTCTATATTTGACTGTATGTGTTTTTTATTTTATTTTGCATGTCCGCCGATTTCTCCGTCAGTTGTTGACCGATTTTCAAAATTCTTTTTTATCCGAAAGAAAATATGTGACTCAAGATGGCTGGACAAATCTTCAAAATAGCTCGCATTTAAGTTGGTCAATAGGGAACTTTATGTGACGGCTAAACACCCTTATTTCAGAATTTGTGACGCTACAGAATCTTAGATAATCGATCGAAAACGTGTCCAGCCATCTTGAAAAACCACTTTTCGCTGGTCTCTCAATCTCGGTGACGGAAGTGATTTTGACGACTTTTTGCATATGGCAACTGGCGTCACATAAATTTGTGACAGGCATTGAGCTAAAATTTTTGTGATACATACAGCGGTTTAGTAGAAAAATGCAAAAATCTGAGTCCAGCCATCTTGAATTTACGTAAAAAACTTTTGGCTGGCACTTCCGAATCTCAATAACGGGAGCGTTTTCGAATATGGTTCCTTTACTAACATTTAGTGACGCAATTTGTGACAGTAATAACGTTTGATTTATAGCGTCACATGTAAGGGTTTTCGAGAAATCAATATAAACTTAATGTCCAGCCAACCTGAGTTCAAGATGGCTGGACACCTGTATCTCCGCTGCCTGATGATCTACGGCCTTCGAAATGTGTTCAAGATTTTGTGACGGGGACGATAATGATAACCTGAACTTTTGACGGAGAAACTTTGAGTAGTTTCAAAGATATTGATCATTTAAATTTTCCCATACAAATATCCATTAATATTGTGGGGTGACCATAATTTTTACATAAATAAGGATTTCTTTTTAATCGACTAATCGAACGGTAGCAGCTACGCCGGCTTTGTATTTGATTTTCCCGTAGGAATAAAAGGTTTTCCCGCAGTAAAAAGCGTAAGTATGTGTTGTATGATTTCAAAATAATAATTGACTTCCAGCGCTGCAAAAGAGAGCCCACTTGTATTTCGCCTTTAGTTCACTATCTTAGGTAACTGAAAATGAGAAGTAAACTCGACAGTTGGCATTGTATGTACTTTTCGAAGTGTAATCAATAATCAGAATGTTAGTTAAATAGAAAACGTAAAATGCTTGGAATAAAATCTAAAAAAAAAATTGGTTGTCTGTAAAGTTGGTTTACGAACGATAGTTTAACGTGACAACGTCATAACAAAACATTGATGAAATGACTGCATACTTTTATGAATAAATAACTCCTCGGACGCATAGGCCAATCGAGTGGAAGAGATATAGTTACAAGACCTTTAAGCCAAGACTTAATTTGATCACTATCACTTTTTTCCCCCATTAGAATGTAGATGTACCTACCTAACACATTCTAATGTTTTTGCAGTATTTGGCAGCAAATGTATCGAGTCAGCCATCTCGGCAAGCTTTGCTAAGGTAGTCAATACTACAATAAAATTCTCAGCTCCATTTTACCGAGATCGCGCCTGTTTCAATAATTCCACATATTGTCCAGTTGCGTAGACACTTGAGACACAAAACTACACCAATTTTACATCACAATATCCACTAGAAATCAATAAACGAATAATTAAAACAGCCACTGAACTCCACTCAAAGAAATTTTATTGTAGTATTGACTACCTCAGCGAAGTTTGCCGAGAAGGCTGACTCGACACATTTGTTGCCAAATACTGCAAAAAACATTAGAATGTGTTACATATGCATTCTAATGGAAACAAGTAAAATACACTACGTAAGACTTGGCAATATGGTCAAAAGACGCCTTCCCTTCGGGGTAAATAAAAAAAAAACTCTTTCAGAAGTAAGTACTTAGTTCACACGGAAATCAAAATAAAACCACAATACTTAGTTCTGAATTCAAATTATTAAACACGATGTATCTAATAATAATTAATGGACATGGAAATTCGCATTCGTTTGTATACGGAAATGCGCTGATTGTGTACTGTACCTAATTCCATGTAGCTTTTTCCGGCTACCCTTTTTTTTTTTTTTTTTGTGGGGTGGGAAATCATCCAATGACTTCTCCCGCTCTGGGTGGAGCGGGAGGGCGTGTCAGACTCTTACTGACTAAAACCCACCCCTGTTCCTTCCTGCCCTTAGTGCCCGGGGGCGAGGTAACTCTGTTTCGAATTTATCCTCAACCCTCGGGCAGGCATCGGCCATGACGGGCCCCGTCCTAATTGCTGACAACTCTTTGAGGCGCGCGTGGAACACTACGCGCTGTCGCCAGTCGGGCCTGGTGCTGATCGGACGGCGAGCTACCCATTACTCGCCGTCCGCTGGCCCGGGTGTTCGGGCTACCCTGACAACAGTCTGATGAAGCACTAAGCGAGGTACTCATGCAATGATGCAAATAGCCTTTAATAAGGATGATACCAGGGTAATAAAATAATAATTCTATTTATTTAGTACGTAAGTTAGATTAACAAAAAATATTGGATAAGTACATATTTTTTGCTCTATCAAATCAATGAAAAATTACAAAGATAAAACGCATCAACGTTCAGGAGTGAGGGCTTGTTACGCCCCTTTTAAGTAAAAAGTGGTGCAAAATTAACTCGTGTGACGTCATGCGAAATTTCAACGCACTGCAGTATATTCTTAATTTTTTGTATGTGACAAAACAAAGCATACGTGTCCAATATTTTTTGATAATCCAGTTAGATTACGGACTAACTAGATTTTTTTAGTCATCAACCCAATTCATCATTCTCCTGCCCTTATCCCAATTTATTTGGCGTCGGCGCAACATGTCTTTTTCTTCCATACTTCTCTATTAGCCGTCATCTCTGTAGTCACTCCCATTTTACCCATATCCTCTTTCATACACTCCATCCATCGTTTCTTTGGCCTCCCCCTACTCCTATAGACCTCTATCCACATCCATACACAGGACTTTCCTCACGACATTTTCTTCATTTCTCCGCATCACATGCCAATACCACGACAACCGATTTCCACACAACTTTTCAGTCAGCGGTGCCACTTTCAGACTTCCTCTTATATACTCATTCCTAATTCTATCCATGCGCGTGACACCACACATCGCTCTTAGCATTCTCATCTCAGCTGCATGCAATTGCTTTTCATTCATCCCATTTGTGGCCCAACATTCTGAACCATACAAGACAGCAGGTCTGACCATTGTTTTATAAATTTTCCTCTAAGTTTAAGAGGAATGCGGAATGCGGGAGTCGCAGATAGTCCCGGTGACCTGCCGCCATTCCATCCATCCAGTTCTAATTCGGTGTTAACCCAATTATTCATCAACCCAATTATGAAACTCAAATGGAGCTGGACAAGACAACTGGCAAGGGGCGGTGATGATAAGTGGTGTAAGACGGTGAACGAGTGGCGTCCGAGAACTGCAGGTGTATTCACTAACTCAGTGGACATCAATTTTATAGGCACTTTGCAGTACATTGCTCGGTGGACATCGATAATAATAGCACTACGTAGTACATTTTTGTTTACTTATACGTCAAAGCAGCAATGTACTGCATAATGCCTATCAAATTGATGTCAACTGAGTTACCGAATACATCGCTGGAAGGAGAAGTGTTGTTCGTCCGGCGGCGAGATGGGCGAACGACATTGTTGCCATCGCGGGTAGGACATGGATGAGAATGGCACAGGAGCGTGGGAGGCCTATGTTCAGCAGTGGGCGAAGTCGGGCTCTGGATCATGATAGCCTTTGATTCATTGGGTTCGATAAAAACATCGCCAATTAATTATCAACTTTATTCTTATGTGTCATAAAGTACAAAATATAACAACACAGTGTATCTTGACCAGGTAAATAAATTATACTTAATACAAAAAGTGATATACATAGGTACAATACGTTAATCTATACATTTGGAATGACTAGGACTTATTTGAGTTTTTGCAGTTGATATTCCTTTTTCAGTTCTTTCAAGTTCTTTTCTAATATTGCCACCTGCGAAAATAATAAGTCACGTTTACTACCTGTTACATTGCAATACCGATAATAGAGAAATAAATAGTACAAAAACCATTACCCTCCTTCTTGGGCAGTCGGTAAAAAATGCACAATTAGTTTCACATAAACATGATAAAATAAGAATAGGGTAGTCTCCTGTCTTTTTTGTACAAAATTTTATATGAAACCACAAATAACACTAAAATTAAACGTTTTTTTCTGGAAAAAGAATTCTATTCGGTTATTAAAAAAAAATTGAATATTTTCAAAAAACCCGACTGTAAAAATCAAGGCAATTATTTTAGTTCAATTATTGATTTCCACCACCAACTGCATCAGACTGCTTGAAAAGTGACTTGATTGGAACATTTTAGTTGTTTTTAACAGTCGGGATTTTTGAAAATATTCATTTTTTTATTTTCAACATTTTATTGAGTTATATTTTTGGAATCGTCTCCTCGAACCCTTTATTTTGATACCCCACTTAATAAAGTTAGTCGGCTTTATTTTTTTTCTTTTTCACAATATGGCGTCTAGTGGTCGCCATATTGTATTTTGATTACTGTCATGTCCTTAGTAGCACTCGCAAGATTAAGACGAATCAATTGAGGTAAGAATTATCAAAATCGGTCCACGCGTTTGGTCTCTATAGTACCCTTCCTTGCGTCGCGTAGTCGGATAATGAAGCAGCAATTACAGCATTTCAAATATTGGTATGAGGAAGAGGGCGTGGACGTGGTGGAGACATATCGCTATCTCTTTTGTACGCAAGTAACCTAATGGCGATGACGTCATACGTCAGTGTGTGCATTCTTATCTGTTACTTGACAGTTTCCCTTTCCACCAGATTTGAAAGGTTTCTAAAATACTTAATTTTGAACGGATTTGAAAAATTCTTTCTATTTTCGACATTGGATTAAGTTAATTTTTGATACAAATAGCAAAAAACTGGCCAAGTGCGTATCGTATTTCGCACATTACGGGTTCCGTACCAAACATTGGTAATTGTTAGTAAAGTACTTATACGTAATAATAAACATTATCACCAAACAACTTCATAGGTCAATGGGAAGTTAAAAGTTTCTTCGTAAGAAAATTTTGTGACAGACGACGGACGGACAGACAGACAGACGGACACGTGAGTGACAACAATAGGGCTCCGTTTGGACCCTTCGGGTACGGAACCCTAACAAAAAGAGTCAATTATTGGTTCCAGCAACATTTGATTTTGCGTCTAAAGGCACACACAGTGCCGCCAGGCAAGCCGCGGTGCATCCGGTGGCTTATAAACCCGCTTTGCCGCACTAAAGAGCCGCCGACATGGCCGCCCGGGTGCCACCGCATTTCGCGCGCTTTGCGCAAATTTCTGCGGCCATGTGCCGGCTGCACAGACGCCCGGGAAAAGCCGGCGGCACTGTGTGTGTCTTTAAGCAAGGTCATGAGTCATAACAGTTTGTCTCAGGAATGGCAATACGCTTTTTTGTGGTGGGAAATCATCAAATAACATCTCAGGCTCAGGTTTGTCAGGCTCTTACTGACTAAAACCCAACCCTGTTCCTTCAGTACGTTTGCAGTGCTATTGATATTGCAGATACCTACTGGCGGCAGTGAACACAACACCTCAGCAGGGCAATTCCAGGAATCAAAAATATAGAAACTCTCAAGCAATATCATCTCAGCGACAATCAATGTCGAAACTTGTCAAAAATGTCGGTAATTCGGGGTAAATTGGAGGTATTATTGAATAGAATGCAAACGTTCTTAAATATACGAGAATTTAATCGGGAATAATGTAAATGTCGAATTGTTATTGCTATGCATGACATAAAAAAAAGTTGAGGAAAAATAACTAGATTTGTCATCGAATATGAAGACTAACCTCTTCAAACTTGAGTTCCCTCCGTGCCTCTTTGATATACTCCCTGATGATGTTCATCTGCTCCAGCAGCGGGTTATCATCGTCATCCTGGTTGCTCTCGACCCTGGACGCGCTGGGTCCAGCCATTTCCTCCATCTTCCCTCTCTGTCGCTCCATCCTCTCTCTTTCCATCTGGATCTGTCTTTCAGCTCGCTCATATCGTTGTCTGCGAACTTCTTCTATTTGAGCCTCGGTTGGTAATTTGCGTAAGGATAAAAGATCTTCCTGAAATTATGAATGGTGAGATTTAGGGCTGACATTAAAGGGAGCCTAGTACAAGGTAAAAATAAAGATAGGTATACCCTTTACTGTATACCATCACAAATTAAAGTAGAAGCTTAAGAATAAACAGAATGTACTCGTAACAAGGGACGGTCTTATCGCTTAAAGCGATCTTTTACAGACAACCTTTGGATGGATTGGGCAGAGAAAGATAATGATATTGGCTCAATACCATTTAACCGTAACATTTTCTTCTTAGTAATATTTTTTTTTTTTCAGTTTATGCACCTGCCATATTATCTCTCCACCACCCTTGGTTGACTGCCTATATAAGGCATTAAGTCCGCCTTTGTACATTCCTGTTGCATGAAGTTTTAATAAATAAATAAATAATAATCCTAAAATCCCTTATCCGCCTTTAGAAAACATGGTCATCAATGCTTATGACTTCTCTAAAGAAAAGGAGGTCTCTGCCCTGAAGAACCCTTAATGACAACGACAAGTCTTTTTTTCAAAGGGTGGGAAACTACTAGATGACTTCTCCCTAAGTAAGTTTAGTAAGGTTCTATCATCATGCGGCCTACAGAAATTCTCGCCGTGAGTCTGAAGACTATTTATTTATTTATTTAACAATTTATGTACACACAAGATAAGCTATAAATAAACAACATAATAAAAACTTCTTTTTTTGTGGTGGTTGGAAATCATCTATGACTCGCTCTGGGTGGAGCGGGAGGGCGTGTCAGACTTTTACTGACTAAGACCCACTCTTGTTCTTTCAGTTGCCTCTGTGCCAAATGGTCGCGGTAAATAGAGACACACCTGGTTTATGAATCGCTAACCAACCGAACAGAACTTTTGAACGCGTGCAGTTTTTGATACGAGTTAGACAAGGTGAAATTGCTCCTAGGGTCGTGTTTCCATTGCCACGATACCAGACTATCAGTAGACTCAAAAGACGCAACATGCTACAATATACAAGATAAAATAATAGGAGCTACTTTACTATTGAGTTATTTTATTTTTTTATTGTTTATAGGCACGCGTTTGGCCACTATCTCACCTGATAGTAAGTGATGACCTGGTCGAAGATGGAGCACGCTTGCCTAGAAGTAACCTATTGACTCTTGACTTAAAAGACTCCCAGGTTGTAGCTATCAGGAACACAGACTCCGGCAAGGAATGCCACTCCCTAGCTGTACGCACAATGAATGTGTTCTCAAAACGTTTTGTGCGTGTGGATGGGATTTTCACCGCATGGTGGCACATCGCTGTACGTCTTGTGGTCCGATGGTGGAACGGGCTTGGCGGAATCAAATTATGCAATTCCGTCGCACACTCCCCAAAATGTAACCGATAGAAAACCGACAGGCTAGCAACTCGGCGTCTATGCTCAAGACTTTGGAGCTTCGACTTCATCAGTTAACAGCTTGTTTGCCAGATCATCCTACCAATCATCTGAGCATAGTTGTCAAAAATGATGCAGAAGTAAATAAAAAAATATTGATATCTTCTCATCTCACTTAGCACAGCGTGTGTTGCCAGTGATGAAATATGGCACTGAAACGTGGGCCATAAAACTAAAACTACTCAAATATCGCGTCACAGATAACAAAAAAAGAAATAATACAACCAAGTAGGGCCAGATAGATAGAAGGAAAAGAAAAATAAAATTACTCATGAAATCTCTTCGAGTAAAAGGCGTTTGAATTTATGGGCAGCACATGCAATAATGTCTATATGTTCGAATGTCTTATTGTAAGTATCGACCATTCGACGAACAGGCGAACGCATCCCAGAATTGGACTTGCAAGAGTCCACTGAAAATAACATACCAGCGCGCACCTTTCGGCTTCTAAGTACAGTCGTCTACTTTCCAGTGTGAACAATGCTTACAGAACAAATGGTTGATGGACCCGAACCGCGTACCGGAAGACAGCGTTGGAAGGCCTCCCACAAGGTGAACCTGGAGAAGGTCGCGGGTAGCCGATGGATGCGAGACGCACAGGACCGGTCGTTGTGGCGACACTTGGGGGAGGCCTATGTCCAGCAGTGGACGAATTTAAAGAATTGTATCAATTACCTTTATATAATGAGCAGCAGCTTGCCTGATGGCAGTCTGCAGCCTCGCCTGCCTAGTGCCGGGCTCCGCCGGAAAGGTGACGATCTGTTTGCTGAGCAGGTCGATGCCCTCCGCCAGCTTGCCGATGCGCCCGCGCATCTTGTTCACGTCCGTCAGGTTGTACGTCGTCTCCCCGTCGAAGAGGCTTTGACACATCTGAGGAAATGTAAGTAATATATAATTGTTTTATTCTGAAAGAGCCGACTATACGTACCTAGCTCAAGCTCAAATTATTTACATCATTTAAACCATTGACAGGAACTTTTTAATAGGGTATTTTGTCGAGTTTATTTGAAAACAATATTGCGGCGGTGACAACACACGCCAATTCGTGCATCCTTTTTCTTTTACTTGCCAGTTTCCCATACCACCAGATTTTAAAGGAATCTAACTTACTTAATATAGAAGGGTCTTAAAAATTCTTTCTATTTACGATTTTGTATAAAGTCACTTTTTACCCGACTGTGCGACGCAAGGTAGGGTAATGTGTTTATCAGCCCATGTATGTATGTTTGTTCTTTTGTGGCACTATAGAGACCAAATGCGTGGGCCGATTTTGATAATTCTTACGTCAATTGATTCGTCTTAATCTTGCGAGTGCTATTAGAGACATGTCAGTTATCAAAATACAATATGGCGCCAACCAGACACCATATTGTGAAAAAGAAAAAAAATAAAGTCGACGAACTATATTAAGTGGGGTATCAAAACATAGGACTCGAGGAGGCGATTCCGAAAATATAACTCACTAAAATGTAGAAAAAAAAAATTTAAAAAAAGACCTTAAAAAACAACTTATGATGAAATCAATAATTGAACTAAAATAACTGCTACCAACTGCATCAGACTGCTTGAAAAGAGACTTGTTTATACAATAAGTTAATCACCCTATTGTCAATGAGTTGGTCAGTCAGAAAGATAGACGTATGATTTGTTTATTTATTTATTAAACTTAATGCACAAGTAAGAATTACTGTACAATGGCGCACTTAATGCCTTAGGCATTTTCTACCTGTCGACCTTAGGGTGGTGCAGAGACGAAACGTGGCAGGTGCAACTTAAGGGAAAGAATAAACGGAAAAAAAATACAATAATGAATACATACTTAAATACGAATGGTTTTATGTAAAACTGGTACTTGCATTATGCAACTAATAAAAGCATACATAGACTAGACTAGCTTCAGCCAGCGGCTTCGTCCGCGTCGAATTAGTACTTCCCCCTCTATACATTATAGCCTATGTGGTAATCCAGACCATAATCTATCTCTGTGCCAAATTTCGTCCAGATCCGTTTGGCCGTTTTGGCGTGGTTGAGTAACCAACATCCATCCATCCAAACATACTACATAGTATAAAAAATAACCGACTTCCAAAAAAAAAAATACCTACACTAAAAATTAAAAAATAACTTTAATTTCGGCAGTCGGTGTTTATATTTTATTTCTTCGTTATTTGACACCGACTTCCGAAATAAAAGTTATTTTTTTAATTTTTAGTGTATTTTCTTTTTTGAAGTCGGTTGTTTTTTTTGTTAAAAGTTTTTTATTTTTCACTTTTTAGTTGTACCCCATTCTAAAACTAAATGAATAGTAAAGTTATACCAGAATTGATAGCCCCAAAAATAGGTATTTTAAAAATAGTTGGTGAAACTATAGTGTATCAGGGTGAACTGTACAAATCTGTATACCCCTTCAGAGCGTATCAGCGTGATGTAATGTTGTGAAGTGGTGAGAACAATATACAGACATGCGATTGCAGCAATTCTGGAAGGTTTGCTATCATTTATTGAAGAGTTTCATTGTGTATCTCCGAAGTTCTTTATCAGATCTTCACCAAATTAAAATGGGACCACATGTGAAGCAACAGCTTTCAAATAAAAAAAATCTTCAAAATCGGTTCATGTAGTAAAAATTTATGAGGTGACAGTGAAAAAAAAAAAAAAATTAAAAAAAAAAAAAACAGTCGAATTGAGAACCTCCTCCTTTTTTTGAAGTCGGTTAAAAAGAAAAAAAAATCGTATTCTTGTCAGCAAATCATTTGATACTCATATCATGGGAATGCAAAATAAATAACCGCCATCCTTGGGTGTCTGCCATGTCGGATTTAGAATGACGTCACTAAACTAAACATGTATGCAAAATTTCAGCTCAATCGATAGCTCAGCTCTACGATTTGGTTAAATGGATAATATGACGAGATGATAATTGGGTTGGCTCGACCGGGTCAGGTACTACGCTTTTACAGAATACCAACGTGAAGTACCAACATTATGTTGCTGAGCGTCGAATGGTGAGTGAGAGAACCAGAAGCCCAGGGTTTGGGGTACCCGGGCCTGCGGACAGCGAGTAATGGGTAGCTCGACGTCCGATCAGCACCAGGCCCGTGAGTCGACGGCGCGTAGTGTTCCACGCGCGCTTCAAAGAGATGTTGTCAGCCACCACTGACGGGGCCCATCGTGGCCGGTGCCTGCATGACCAGGAGTAGCGGATAAATTCTGAAAATGAGTTACCCCTCCTGGGCACTCAGGCAGGGAAGGAACAGGGGTGGGTTTTAGTCAGTAAGAGTCTGACACACCCTCCCGCTCCACCCAGAGCGGGAGATGTCATTGGATGATTTTCCACCCCGCCAAAAAAAAAAATGGTTTGGGTGAGAAAAGGGTACAACGCATAAGCAATAACCCTGGTGTTGTGGATGTCTATGGACGGAAGGTGATTGATTAACATCAAGTGACCAGCATGCTCGCTTGCCCCCCTTGATGGTATTGAAAAGAAACATAGCGCCTCGATGGCGTGTCGAATAGTAGAAAATCATTCTTAAACTCGATAACCACAACGCATAGAGCCATCTCATATCGAAAAGCAGAGTTATTTAGTGAAAAATTATCTTTATTTTTCTCAGTTTCCTGACCTTTTAGCCTTGTGAAACTTTTTTATCTGTAAACTATAGAATAAAACGATTGCAAAAATAAAACAATATTTGCTGCACATCGATTTTGACACCTTTTTAGGGTTCTAGATCACTTTGTTGACCGTCTGTCTGTCCGTCAAGTCCCTTTAATAAATGATAAATGATGTTTATTCAGTAAATAGGTTACAAGGAACACTTTTACACGTCAATGTTTTTTGTCAGCTAGATGAGGCCGGTGTTTCCTAGCTGACTACCCTGAGAAGAAACACCGAAACAAACTCAGAGGTCAAAGTCTCTTTTAAAGTGTTCAAATCCATACAATGTGTACTGGTTAAATCATATGAGAACCATGTCTGGGATGAGCTTTTTGAAGAAAGCAACACACAAATTCGTGTGGACCTGTCCAGACAGTGCAAGCATTTGTCAGTCATCGCGAAGCTCAACTCAGAACTTTAAAGAGCTCAACGAACCGACGAATAATACCAAAGTAAGGACATTTGAGTAGGCCGCAAAAATACTCAAACTGCCAGACAATCATAAAATCTACATGAATATAACGACATACATAGTTCTCGCATTCACATTATTCTATATGAGGACCATGCAGCTTAGTGTCTGTAGTGGCCTTTTGAAGAAAGAACCAAATATATTTGAGTGGACCTGTCCAGTCAGTGCAAGCATTTGTCAATAGTCGAATAACTCAACTTAAAAACCACTAAGGAGCTCAATGACTTGACGAACAATACCAAAGAAAAGACATTTGGGTAGGCCGCAAAAGTACTCAAACTGTCAGACAACGTTAAAAATTACTGTAAAAAGGAGGAGAAAATAATAATAATAACCCACATACTCCCCACATTTACAATAATTAAGTAATCAAATAAAAATATAATACTTTACAAAGTAAATATTCGTGTCAAAAAAAATAGTAATAATAATATGTCAATCAAAAAATAAAAATAAATATAATACTTAGCAAAGTATTCAAGTCAAAAAAAATAATAATAATAATGTCAAATTTTAGTCAAATTTCCTAATGACAGAGCTACACGACCGAAGCCAGCCGTACCGGCTTGGCAGTGCAGGATCGAGCGTCGTATTGGTGGGGCCAGAGCACTCATAGGTAAACTAATCTGCTTCAGGGAGGGCAACACTCACCCAAGATTGATGCGCTTTGTGAGACGGGCGTTTTCGGGGACTGATGTCAGCTCCCGTGACTATATGTCCCGTGTCACAGAGCGTATCGACTTCCTGAAGCAGAAAGTATATGCATGGGCAAACCGTATTCGCAGGTATAAGCGGCGAGTGGAGCGGTACACCCAGAATCGCACATTCCGAAGTAATGAAAGGTGGGTGTATAGGGATTGGGAGCGACCGGACCAAGGTGTGACTAATACGCACTTGCTGGATGATGACGCCATATACTCGTTCTGGCGCAGCATCTGGTCGATGCCTGTCTGTCATACCGAGGGCGATTGGATTCGGGATGTTGAGCGCGCGTGCGATCTAATACCAGAAATGGGGGCAATTATCATCAGCCCCCAAGATATAACTCGTGCAGTCCGTCCGTTAGCTAACTGGAAATCTCCAGGGCCGGACGGGCTGCACAACTTCTGGATAAAATGGTTTACAAGGTCGCATGCCCGCTTGGCATCTCAGATCCAGTCTGCCTTAGAGTCAGGGTCGCTGCCCCAATTTCTGACTACAGGAATAACCCGACCACGTGCTTACCGACGGTCTATAAGGTTCTTACATCCATTTTGAGAGCTAAGATTAACACACATATAGATAGTAACTGTATCATGTCTGCCTCTCAAAATGGATGTAGGAATGGGTCCCGCGGTACTAAGGAGCTTCTCCTCATAGATATGACAATTAGCCAACAGGTTCGGCGTTCCCGAAAGGATCTGTCGACATGTTGGATAGTCTATAAGAAGGCCTATGACTCAGTTCCTCATACATGGCTCATGAGGGTGCTAGAATTGTATAAATTTGATGCAACGCTACGCACCTTCCTGATGTCATGCATAGGGCAATGGAGGACGGTCCTTCGCTATCCAGGATGTCAACAAATCCAGAGGAATAGCGAACCGATAAGGATCGAGCGGGGTATATTCCAGGGTGACAGTATGAGTCCGCTTTGGTTTTGCCTAGCCTTGAATCCTCTAAGCACACTGCTGGAGAATTCAGGACTAGGTTATCGGTTGAAGAGAGGTGGTCAGGTTATATCTCACCTGCTTTACATGGATGACTTGAAACTTTTTGCCCCCAACAATCTGCAACTGATGGAGCTACTGAAGGTAACTGAAACCTTCAGTAGTGCCATCAGGATGGAGTTTGGTGTGAACAAATGTGCAGTCATGCATGTAAAGCGAGGGAAGATTGTGGAATCCGTGGGAACTCAACTCTCGGATTCCATAAATCTGAGATACCACTCTCCAACAACCAAATCAAATATATTGACTTGGCTCGCGAGGTTGTCGACATGTGGGATGTGGACTCAGCGATCATTGTACCGATAGTCGTGTCAGCCAATGGCTTAATAGCCACGAGCCTCGACCAACACCTCAGGAGGTTCTCGTTAGGCGGCTGGATCAAGGGCTTGATTCAGAAAGCAGTACTTCTGGACACGGCTCGCTTTGTCAGGCGGTTCCTCTCTCTGGAGCCCTGACCGCCGGTAGCTTGGACCCTGTTCCCGATACCGGTGGGATACTATTTTATATATTTTTAAATGTTTTTCTTACTTTTTTTTATTGAAATATTTAAAAATATAATATAATACTATACAAGTATTCATGTCAAAAACGAATATTAAAAAAAATATATATAAAAAAATTTCATCAGTAAGTAGTACATATGAAAACAATGGCTCATATATATCATTGAAGCAGCTCAATCCCACGCCTTTTTGTCCTACCCGGGCTTGCGGACGGCGAGTAGTGGGTAACTCGCCGCCCGATCAGCACCAGGCCCGAGAGTCGACGGCGCGTAGTGTTCCACGCGCGCCTCAAAGAGTTGTCAGCAAAGTGTAGGGGCCTGCCAAGGCCGGTGCCTGCCCGGGGGAGGAGGATAAATTCGAAAGAGTTACCTCGCCCCCGGGCACTCGAGGCAGGGAGGAACAGGGGTGGATTTTAGTCAGTAAGAGTCTGACACACCCTTCCGCTCCACCCTAGAGCGGAAGAAGTCATAGGATGATTTCCCACCCCCCAAAAAAAAAAAAAAAAAAAACGCCTTTTTGTCCTCAAGAAAGTCATTAATTGTGTAAAAAGCTTTCTGGCATAGCTTACGTTTAATAAATGATTTAAATTTATTTATGCTTAGTTCTTGAATTTGGCTAGGAAGTTTATTATAGAAACGTATACATTGGCATCTAAACGAACCACCTATTTTTTTCTTGAGCCTGGTTTTAGGTACAATAAATTTGTGTTTGTTCCTAGTATTTATGCTATGGATATCACTGTATCTTTTAAACAGATTAACATTTTTATGTGCATACATTCTCATGTATTCTCATAAATATATTGAGAGGGAACAGTCATAATATTAATCTCTTTAAATTTGTCTCTGAGGGAGTGTCTGGGACTTAATTTATAAATTGCACGAATAGCCCTTTTCTGTAAAACAAAAATTGTCTGAATATCGGCGGCAATTCCCCACAACAGAATGCCGTACGACATCACACTATGAAAATAACTAAAGTATACTAAACGAGCTGTCTCTAAATCAGTCAAACCACGAATTTTCCTTACGGCGTATGCTGCAGAGCTAAGTTTTTTGGACAGTTTATCTATATGGCCGCTCCACTGAAGCTGCGCATCCAAAGTTAAACCTAAGAATACCGTGGAATCCTCGGGTTTCAACTCTTCACCCTTTACTGACACACTAGTGTTCACTTGTGTCACATTGGGTAATATGAACTTTATGCATTTTGTTTTTTTCTCGTTAAGGAGAAGATTATTGATATTAAACCAGTTAACTACAGTTGAAAGAGCATTATTTACATCATCAACAACCAACTGCTGACGTTTGAGTTTAAATAAAAGTGAAGTGTCATCTGCAAACAGCACTATATCATTTTTATCCTTTATGAGATAAGGCAAGTCGTTGATATAGATTAGAAACAAAAAAGGACCCAGAATTGAGCCTTGAGGAACCCCCATTCTGACTACAGACCCGGGAGACCTTTTGCCGTTAACATCAACTCTCTGAATCCTATTACTCAAGTATGAAGTAAGAAGATCCAGTGAGGCGCCCCGGACTCCGTAGTAGTGCAGCTTCCTGATCAATGTATCATGGAGAACGCAATCGAAAGCCTTAGACAAATCACAAAAAAATCCCAACGCATCGCATTTATCTTCCCATGCATTATAAATGTGTCCCAAAAGTTCAACACCAGCATCAGTTGTTGAACGACCCTTTGTGAAAGCAAACTGTTTGTTATGTAATACGAGTAATTTGTGTTTATTAAAATATCTTTGAATTTGATCTAAAATAATTTTCTCAAAAATTTTACTAAAAGTAGGTAGCACTGATATAGGTCTATAATTAGTAGGGTCTGATGTACTACCACATTAGATCAGGAAACTCACCACAATCTATACAATTATTAAAAATTACTGCTAAAGTAGGTGCTACAATGTTTATAATAGACCTAGCAACGTCAACAGAATTACCCCATAGATCTGCAGTCTTTTTAACATACAAACAACAGACTTTATCTCGGGAACGCGTGGAGGTATCGAGTTAAAATTAAAACCATATACTCAAGTCTACAGTCCCTTGAAGCTGTGAAAAATTTAAACTTCTAAGTTAACGTAAAAAAATATACGACTGTTTATGTCTCAAAAAACGTATATTTCGACACTCAAGGGAATCAAAACTTATAGGGTACTTCCCGCTGTCCCATAGTCATGAAATTTGGAAAGAAGCAAAGTAACACAAGTTAAGAGAAAAGTCTGAAAACCGTAAATTTTTAATTACATCACAAAAAATAGGGTCAAGTAATTGGGGTCCAAATTTTAAAGTGAGGCGATCGTATCATGTGGGGCATCGTATGAAAGGACCTTATTAGCACAAGCTAAAATAGATTTCAAATTATTTTATCCACGTCTAATTTTCGATTGCTACAGAAAAATAAAAAATAAAAAATCGGACTGATTTTCGGGCAAATCTTTTTGAAACTCGCTACCCGAACTATTTCCATACCCGCAAGATTGTACGAAACCCTCGGTGGGCGAGTCCGACAACAGATGAAGCTAAAAACGTGCATAAAAACTTGTTCCAAATCAGACTAAGAAAAAAATAAATACCTTCTCATACATAGCGACGTCAGGCCTCGCTTTATCCATCAAGCTCCTCATCTGCTCATAAGCCGTCACCAGCACAGTCTTAGCGTTCCTGCTCTCCTGCACCTGCTTCCGTAACTCTATGAGGTTGTAGCAGTGCTCACACAGACGGAGACCGTTCTTCTCCGTTATCTCGTGGTCCGGCTGGCTTGATGTCTGCGGTGCTGATGGGTCGACTATGGCTCCTGTAACAATTGTTAGTTATATTAAAACTAACTGACGCGGCAAACGTTGTTTTACACCCTCTTTACCTAAAGAAACGTTTCCAGTTTCTTTGCGACTCCCACACGAAAATTCTTAGGTCATCAGATAACTTGAGACTGAAAATGTCAATGCATTCCACTACTTTCCAAGATAAATTCTTTACATTCCAGGCCGCTCGTCTATGCAATTCATTGCCAGTGTCAATAAAACGCGCGCAATCACTACCAGTATTTAAAAGGTATGAGAATAGGTCGTTAAGTATTTTTCACCCTCCTACCCCACCCCCCATTTTATATTTATTTATTTAACAATTAATGTACACACACATACAAAAAAAAACAGACCAGAAGAAGGAAACAGAGAAATATGTACAAAGGTTATGCTTATTTCTATAGAAATCTCTTACAGCAAACCTGCGAAAGGAGAGATGGAAAAAAAAAGAGAAGTAGACACGGTGTGTAACAGTGCTAGGACACATACAATGTAGAGATATAAAACTAACTAAATAATATAATATATATATATATATATGTATATATATAGATAGGTACTAATACATATAAACTAAATAAAAATACATACTTATATGCAACTATCATGAAATGGAAAGATAGTGTTCCTTTACTCTCCTCTTAAAATCTGCAAGAGTTTGGCAGTCCCTAATGTCAGGCGGCAGAGAGTTCCACAACCGTACTGCGTGCACAGTGAAGGAGTAGGAGTAGAAGTCAGTTGTGTGGGGAGGGGATTTTAGGAGATTCCTAAGATGCGACCTGCAAGGCGCATCAAAAGGGCGGGAGTACGAAAAGCGTTCCCGCAGGTAGGCGGGCGTTTTAGGGTTGTGAAGGATATTAAAGAGCAGACATAAAATACGAGAGTTCCTGCGAAGACGGATAGGGAGCCACTTGAGTACCTTGCGAAAGTTGGAGACATGAACATACTTTTTGAGGTTGAAAACAAAACGAATACATATATTTTGCAATCGCTCAAGTTTATTTAAAAGCTCCTCGGTGGCATCCAAATAACACGCGTCGGCGTAGTCGATGATAGGCTGAATGAGAGTTTGGGCAAGGGAAATTTTGGTGTTTAAGGGCAAAAAACTCTGGAGGCATTTCAGTGAGTGGAAAGTGTAGTGGACTTTGCGACTGACTGCAGCGACATGGGCAGTCCACGATAAGTTAGAGTCCAATATCACCCCCAGGTCTTTGGCTGACGAAGTGTATTCAATTTGAACTCCATTCAACCAGAGTGGAGACAGTGAAGCAACATCAAGCCTGCTCCGCATATACCTGCCGCCGATAATAATGGCCTGAGATTTCTTGGAGTTTATTTGCAGCCCAAAGGACCGCGACCACTCCCCAATCAACTCCAGATCACAGTTTACGGCGGACACGGCGGCTTCCGCATCTTCCCTAGGAAAATGGTGGTAAAGCTGCAGGTCGTCGGCATAGAGATGGTAGTTAGAGGAGATGACTCTGGTGACAGAGTTTATAAAAATAGAAAAAAGAAGAGGAGAGAGAACGCCACCTTGAGGCACACCCGCAGAAAGACAGCACCAATCCGAGGAAGACTCATCAAGGCGTACACGCTGCGAGCGGCCTTTAAGATAGGAGTCAAACCATTTAATAGTGGAAGAGGAGAAGTTGAAAGATTTAAGAATTCCAAGAAGGATATCGAAGTCAACGGAGTTAAAGGCGCTGCTGAAATCAAGAAGTACAAGTAAGGTAAGAGATTTGTGGTCCATAGCCAAGCGAACGTCGTCCGTAACCTTTAAGAGAGCAGTGACAGTGCTGTGACCAGGCCGAAAACCAGATTGAAAAGGGCTAAGAAGATCATTACTAGTAAGAAACACAGAAAGTTGCTGGTGGACAATGTGCTCAAGAACTTTAGAGAGATAAGGAAGGATGGAAATAGGTCTGAAATCGGTCAGTGAGACCGGGTTAGAGATTTTGGGTAATGGAATTATATGGGCTTGTTTCCAGGCCACGGGAACTGCGCAAGAAAATAAGGAGAAGTTCAAAATGTGTGTCAAAACTGGAAGTAATGCGGGGAGGATAGGGGAAATCATTCTTGAGCAAAGATTATCATTACCAACAGCGGAAGAGGAGATAGCACTGATAGATTTTTTAACATCATTTTCACTCACTGGACTAAATTCAAAAGAAGAACACTGCGGCACTGGCAAGCAGGAGAGTTTATTTAGTGTAGCTGTCTTGACGTGTGGATCTAGAGTAACAGGAGGAAGTGAAAAATGTTTGTTTAGAGCAGACACGTCAGTGTCTTTACTAGAAGCAACAGGGGACTTACCAATGCCGACAGTTCTCAGAAACTTCCAGACTTCAGAGGAGTTACGGTTGTCAAGAGAATTATGGAAGTAGCGTCGCTTTGCATCTCTACACATCCGACTGCAGCTATTACGCAGCTCTCTGTACAAACCCTGGTTGCGCTCAGAGGGGCAGCGCTTTAACCTCCTTTTGGCTCGGTCTCGACTTGCCATTGCATCCTTAATGTTATAATCGCAAAACAACGTTTGCCGGGTAAAGGTCACAGCACACATATCAACTCGGAAAGGGATCGTCACCGTATCGCCTTTCAGCTCGTCGTCAAACAGGCATCAACCTAACGTAAGCACGTAACCAAAGCGGATCAGCAGCTCCGGTACGTCGACTAGGCGACGCCGCGCTCTAGGCTCACCGACCGCTGGTTGATCTGGCTGGCACACAGTTTGAACCTGTTTCGTTAGGAGGGCACGCAGAGACGTAAGCGCGGGGATTTCGAGCCGTCAGCGCGGAGACGACAAGCCGTAAGCGTAGGTACCGCAAGTTAAGGCCCTACAAACGGCCAAGTGGCGCTCTCATTGAATTAAAAATCGTAGAATAGCATAGAAAATAAAAATGATAGAATCCAACGTCACGTTTGTTACAAAGAGGATAACCAAAAACGGCCGTTTCTGACACTTTTGCCTACTACTTTGGATACCAAACATTCTGAGACCTGTTTTAACAACGTAAAAATACTTTATCCTCTTTGTAACAAACGTGACGTTGGATTCTTTAATGTTTATTTTCTGTGCAATGCTACGATTTTTTATTTAATGATGGCGCCACTTGGCCGGTAGTAGAACTTTAAGGCCAGGATTCTTAGAATCGATCTATTTTTGGTTCAACATTAAACCATCAAATATTCTCTGTTCAGATCTGATAAAAATATATGTTGTAATTTAATAAACATTTTTGGTTATTCTACGATTCAAAACACGATATTTACAACTTTACTCGATTATAAAAAATCGCGAAAACAGCGAAATTGTAAATCGTTTTTCAAGTGGTACTTGAAGTAGACTCAACTTTTACTACCAAAAAACATGTCAAAAAATAGGCAATGAGGTTTAGAATGATAACACCCACCCCTGTTCCTTCCTTACCCTAACTCTGTTACAAATTTATCCGCTACCCTGCCCTTGCGCATTAACATTCCATTTGTATTTATGTTTTTATGTGCAATAAAGAATAAGAAGAAACAATTGGGCCATCGGTTTGCTAGCGATTATTCAATAAAATTAATAAACTTACTGGCTACATTAATATCTAGAAACAGTGAGCAGTCCTGGCAGAGGATGGAGCCGCACAGTCGACAGTGGTGCTTCCGTCGGGTCAGGTTGAAGGCCTTCGCGCAGTTGGGGCACAGCTTCACCGAGGACCCGTCTAGCCAGGGTACTACCTGGAAATAAGGCACGAACTATTAAAACATGGGCATTCATCAGTCATGGGACAGGACTAGTGAACTTCGGATATTAGCAATTTATATTTTTTCCGCGGTGTAACTTTTACACCCATCTAGTAGGACGTACGGTCCTATGTCGGATAAGGCGGGAGGAAACTCTCGAGTGTCACCATTGTGCAGATCGACCAGAGGACACGGTGGAGCATACGGTGGAAGATCTGCCCCGCTTGGGCGGAGCACACCGCCGTGTCCTCGTGGAGGCGATCGGCGGCACAAAATCGCGGATAAATTCGAAACAGAGTTACCGCGCCCCTGGGCACTCAATCAAGGAAGAAATAGTGGTGGGTTTAAGTCTGACACGCCCCCCCGCTCCACCTAGAGCGGGAGAAGTCATTGGATTTCCGAACCCAAAAAAAAAAACAAGGACGTACGGTCATAATAGATGGCGGTAAAAGCGCATTCTTCATCTCTACTACCTACCTATCTACTTGACCTTTGTCTAACGTCGTTACTACTTGATCGATGTCATCTATCGACATCGATCGATTGTTTATCGACCGGTATCCGTCGATCAGCCAAAGCTATTAGACCAACCGATCAACGTCGACCAATGGCATCGATCGACATCGATCGATTGTTTATCGACCGGTATCCGTCGATCAGCCAAAGCTATTACACCAACCGATCAACGTCGACCGATGGCATCGATCGATATCGATCGATTGTTTATCGACCGGTATCCGTCGATCAGCCAAAGCTATTACACCAATCAATCAACGTCGACAGATGTCACCGATCGACATCGATCGATTATTTACCGACCGGTATCCATCGATCAGCCAAAGCTATTACACCCATCGATCAACGTCGACCGATGGCATCGATCGACCATCAATTGATTATTTATCGACCAGTATCCGTCGATCAGCCAAAGCTATTACACCAATCCACCTTGGAGAGAGCTTGGTTTCCATCTCCGGATTGTTGTTTCGGCTACATGGATCACCTCCATCTTGAATGAGATTAAAAATTAAATATGCTGACCGGCTCTTGGTTCATTAAACCACTGTTAATAAACTCACCTCGGCACCCTCACGGTCGAGACATTGGTTGGGTTCGCAAAATTTAAACAGTATGGAGCTAGAATTTATTGCAAGTAAAACTCATTGTTTCAACCTGGGTGTAAAGGGCTATATAACATTTTGAATTAAGAACCTGCTCATCAGTGTTTAACCCGTCAAGGACTGCACGTTATTCCGGTACCTGACGTGTTAAACTAATCACATGGATATTTTTTTATATAAGTGAGGCCTATAATGTCTGACTCTTAATAAGTATTCAATTCCTTGAGGTCATATTCAATGTGAGAAAATTTAACATAATAGACAGATAAATTAATCAAAACAATAAAGCATACCGCTTTATTGTTTTGATTAATTTATCTTCACCATTCTTAACCATTGTAAGAATAATAATTCAACATGTCTGCAATAACTGATAACACCGAATATTTAATCCTCTTACCAGATAATTAGCGGTACGGATTCATGGTAAATTATTATGAAAATTGTAACCATTTATGATTAATTTTATCTCGTCCTGCAATTGGGTGTAATGTGTTCTGTTATTGGCACTTCATATTATTCATATTTTTTAAGACTTTTTTGTTAGACGAGGTAATTTTAAGAATTATAATCATCTTTCTGAGCACAATAAAATTTTATGCCTACAGTAAATAATAGTTCGTAAAACATCACAATCGCATTAGCAAAGAAAAGATACCCAAAGCGGAACTCACTTCCTGTTCATGTAGTTTTCTCTGACTGGGTTCAGTAGGCATGTTGCACACTAGCTTGTCTAGCCTTATCAGCAGCTTGTTGGTCTCAGTCGCGTACCTCTCCAGCCGCGCAGACCGCACTCCCTTCAAATATTCCGTGGAACTACGAGACACACCTACACATTGCTCCTCGTCTAAATAACGATGCTCCTGATAACTAAACTTTAATGCACGATCGAACGTCTCTTTCAAATCTGAATCGTCATTGTTTAATATTATCTTCTTCGCTTTACCAAAAATATCCTTCAAGGATCTTAGGACGTCTTGTTCTTCAGAATGTAAACTCTCGAAATGGCTCGTAAGTTGGGAGGCGGATTTCAAGTCGGCTTTACATATAGGACAAAGAAAACCCTCTAATATTTCCTCGTCGTTAGCCATAGCCATGGTGAAAGAGTTTTAATTAATGCACCATTATACCTGCACAGTAATTAATCATAATTTGTATGAGGAAGAAAACTGTAACACCCCCTCAGCCTTCGCACAAATTATGACAGAGACGTTTAGTTTATTACTTTAATTTTGTCTAATTAACTTCGTATTTCTTATTTAGAAATTAAGTAATCAATCACGATTTCTTATAATAAATGTTTAATCACGATTCTTTTGAATGAAAACAAAATATCAGTTTTTACATAACTGATTTTTCATTCGTATATTTTTTTGAGTTGAGTAACGCAAAGAGATAAATAGAACATAGGATAGAGACATAGGACATAGGAGTAACGAAACGAATAGGTGTCAAATTGTCAATGTCGTTTTGATAGATTAACAATGTTGCCCTCGTTTAACTACACGTACTATATTGGTAGAATTAGAGCTTACAATACTCGGTTAACTTATCTGCAGGTTAAGGATCTTGGTTATCAGGAGGTTAAAGATCTTGGTCTTCATGTCGACACTTGTGACTGGCAGAGGCAGGTCACAACTGTCAGTAAAAAAGTTACCAGAGCGTTACGGTCGCTCTACCGACTGAAGAATCTTCTCCCAGCACACATAAAGGCAATGCTTGTACAGTTCCTAATCTTTCCCATAATTGACTACGGTGATGTGTGCTACTGTAACCTGAATGCAGATCTCCTCAATAAACTTGACCAATTTCTAAATAACTGTATTAGATTCATCTTTAACCTTCATAAGTATGATCATGCATCCGCGCATCGTTCACTTTTGAAATGTTTACCAATTCGTCAACGCGTTGAGGGCGTTGAGGGTTGAAAAAAAAAAAGCGTTGAGGGCCTTGACTACACTGTTTTCTTTTCTTGATAAACTCACTTCTCCTTCCTATCTAACTTCTCATATTCAATTTCTTTGCTCTGCTTACACTAAAAATCTTCGTTCCTCCAAGCGCTCTCACCGCTCTGGGCTCACACTCCTTTTTTGTTCAGGCGTTTTTTCTTAGGAATGCGCTCCCTCCGAACATCAGGACGGCAACCAGTCGGTTCTCCTTTAAGTTGAAGCCACGCAAACACATTCGCAAGTAGTTAGTAGAATCAACACAACGGCGATTTGTTGCATTCGTTTTTTCAATAACATTGTTAATTTTGGTCACTTTTGTGTGTATATACCTAAGTATTTTTTTCTCTGTCTTTTATAGAAATTGCACCTGCCATATTGTGTCTGCACCACCCCAAGGTCGACTGGTAGAAAATGCCTAAGGCCTAATGCATTAAGTCCGCCCACAGTCCGCTTTTGTACAGTGTGCATAGAGTTTTTAATAATGAATAAATAAATAAGAGACCTGCGCAGCGAGCCTCCATCCACCTATACTTATTACGACTGTCGTTAAAAAGAAAATAACTTATATTTCTATAATACTTCATGAAACACAATTTGATGACCATTTCTTTATTCTGGCAGATATTTCAAATTTATTGGTAGTAAAATAGGTGCATTTCTGGTAGGCGTTTAAACACAAGCCCTTATGAATTAGTCATGTGTAGTTCGCGAACGAACTAGTTCGTAAGAGCCGCTCCCACAGATGAACTACGCGAACTAGTTCCGTCATTCCCCGCTCCATAGTTCGTTAGTTCGTGACCGAATGAGCAAGGGTGGCGTCAACCGAACTAACTAAAGTCGTTACTCAACTCACTCACTGCACATCCGCGTCCGTTATTATTTATTTATTCATTGTTACAATATGTTGATAGGATAATTTATAAACTAAGCCCTACATACTCTATGGTCCTTAGCAACATTGTTCGAACGAAGAGTTTTAACGCGGCAAAAGTATGTTGTTTGTGCCATGAGGAACTAACCTGAATAGAAGAATAATTTTTGAATAATTGTAAAAAAAAAATGTTACTCGTATATTATTGATTAATAAAAGTTGATTCGAATTTGTTTTGCTTTTGCAATGTGTTAATCTGTCAAGGAACAGAATAATATGTATAGTTAGTTGTTGATTATTTTCAAAACTTAATACTTAAAAATCTTTAAAAAAGAACGAAACCAAGAAGCAGTATCAAAACAAGCGAACGTTCGGCTTTCCTCTGATTGGAGCTGGCTGGGAGCTGACGAAATAGAAGAGCGAACTAGTTCATTTAGGAGCAGCGAACTAAAAGGAGCGATCCCTGTAGTGAACTACTATGCGCAAGACTATTATGAATTATTACGTAAAAACTAGAGGGCGAGGGGAGGGGTCTTGACATATACTACGGGTGGTTACAGAGGGAGGGCAGGGGGGAAAGAAATGGTAAAAAAATGGGTCACGTAGTTTGGATTTAGATTAGATTAGATTTCATTTATTTGCTTGCAATATGGTATTTTACAGATTTTATAACACTCACACAATAGTTCTTCATATTCCGCCTACTAAATTCGGCATGCAAATTTTTGTGACAATAATAATGATTGATTCAATTTTAACAAATCAATTAAAATCCCATGACAAGATATAAAAAAGTACCAAATTAAAAAATTGTCTACCTAAAAAATAATTACAATAGTCAAAGAAAAACAATTAAATTACAAAGCCAAATATCATCCCTTAAAACAATCAAAGAAATTAAATTACAAAAATGTCCATTGCTTAAAAATTAAAAAAGTCAAATTGAATATACATGTCATGCAACTGTCCCATTTGTCCTAGTATTCATGAATTCCTGAATAGAATAAAAACATTTTTTCACAAGCCATGCTCTGAGATGCTTTTGAAATAAGCTGGTTCGCAGTTCCCTAATAACCTTCGGTATCTTATTAAATATCTTTATTGCCATTCGACTAGTATTTTTACGGCAGTTCTCTGTTCCAGCTCTTGGCATTGCCAATTTTGTTGGATCCCTTGACATTTTGCCCACCTTATAAGCATTTTCGCTATCGGCTTTCCTGAAAAGGTGAGGATGATTTTTAACAAATACTCCCATTTCCAGTATGTATAAGCATGCTAATGTTAATAATTTATGTCTTTTAAAAATAGGTCTGCACGATTCTAACGGGTCTGCACCAAACCAAACACAGCTCGTAAACACTTTTTTTGCACAATAAATGCTGTTCGGTCTAAGCAACCGAACACTTGCTAACGCAGCAATTTACTACAATTGTACTTTAACATTAGTGCATTACGAGACACCAAACGGACCGGGTGCATTCGTCTAACATTAACTTTTTAACATAACATTTTAAAGTAACATTTAACATTTGAAGAACTTTTAATAAACTATCCAAAACCAATCAGTGCTTTACGACCTCGCACCCCGCACAAATGCCTTATTCCTATCAGTGGAATTACCCCATATGATTAAGCCGTATCTTAACACAGATGAGACATATCCATGATAAGCCAATAGAGCGGCATTACGTCCAACAGTTTTCGTGAGATTTTTTAGTGCAAATGCAAAGCTGTTTAGCCTATTACATATATTTTGAATATGTTTTTTCCAATTACAATTATTATGCCTAAAAATTTCGTATGGTCAACCCCTTCAATTTCATTATCACATCCAATAATTTTCATTGCTTCATTTGTCATTTTGTAAAATGCTTTGCTCATGTCGAAAAATATTGCAGTGACCGGTAACTTCTTATCTATAGTCTCAGTAATTGATTTTATTAGTTGATAACAAGCTACGGGTACGTTCCCTTACCTATATCTCTATGGCTTTTTGTTTTACTGTCTGTTGAGATAGTGGTCAAACGCGAGGCTATCAATTATAAAAAAAATTGCTCCTCTACATAGTTCGTTCTTGCATCGATGTAGATATTTGTATTTTAAACAATTGTTTAGAATTATATAAATGTGAATCAAAATAAAACAACATCATTTACATCACTGATTTCATATATTCTGTAACATTAGAAAATAACTGTGTTAATTCTTCCAAGCCACTTTTAGTTTCAGGCCAGTCTTGTTTCTCAGCTGCCCTTATGACCGCCTGACCAGTAAGTCTTGCAGAAGATAGTTGTTGATTAGCTTGAAGAATCTCCTTTTCCTCTGATTGTTCTCTAGCCTTTTTACTAAGTTCGAGAAGGGCCTGAGCCATTTCAATCACTTTTTTGCACGTATCTGGATTGCTAGCCCAGTTGCCACTCTGAAAACAATAAGCGTATCGAATTAGTTCCAAATGAAATACGCTTTTTTTTTGGATTGGGAAATCATCTTAAGATTTCTCCTGCTCTGGATGGAGCGGGAGGGCGTGTCAGACTTTTAGTGACTAAAACCCATCCCTATTCTTTCCTTGCCTGAGTGCCCAGGGGCGCGGTAACTCTGTTACGAATTTATCCGCGACCCAAAAAATCATCCAATTCAAAGGAAACATTATTTTACTACTCTTTGTCGTTTAGTTACCTGTGTAAAGCCTTTGTATGCCTTGAGTAAGCGTTGCGCTTTCAACAAATTTGTTGGACTTAAATCCGAGTACAACTGCCATATTTCAGGGTTATTTTGATGAACCGACGTTATCCTTCCAAACAATTCCAAAACTCTTTTCCGCAATCTAGAAATGAAAAATAGTTTAATATTGATGAACAAAAAAAACACTAAAGACCGTTTCGGGTTTCGGGAAAGAAATTATCTATTGCAGCACCAAAAGCTGGAAGTCATGATGATGATGATGCAAGCTAACAGTAATCAATAATCGCATCACTTGAGTTTAATTTGTGATGTGTCGATAATATATTTACAGAAACCGGATGCAAGTCATTAATTATGAAATAAGGTATTTCATTTTTAGTGTAATTCAAAGGACTAAGGATATTTTCTCACCTAGCAGCACTATTTCCATCAGCATCTTTACTGTCCTGAATAACAGCTCGCACTAGAAGCCCCAGCACCTCAACATCTTCAAACTTTTGCTGCAGGTCGAGCATACGGTGGCAGCCACGGATCACATCTTCAAAGTGTCCCGTGTCCATACTCACTATTATAACGTTTTCCCAGAGCTGCAAAGGAGTTACTTTATGTTATTTTCCTCCATATACACGCAAACCATCAAAAGGTGGTCTTTAAGATATTTCTTAAAGCGATAAGAAAATCTCCTGTACTTTGTTTGTTCTATTGGTTTGTCACAATTGTGAACACGTTTTTTTCTTTGACTTGATTGAAAACCGGAAAAAAAATTATCAAAAGGGGAAAAGGAGAACCAATAATGCATTTTCTAAAGATCTTTAGCGAAATAGTTCACAATAAAACTTACCTTCCAGTTGTCATAATTGAACCTAAGTGCTTCTATCAGAGCTCGGTAAGCCCTGCTTTTATCACCCTGCTTCACGTACACTTTGGCGAGATTGTTCCACGCTTCGAAAGTGTTCGGTTGAAGATATGTATAGCGACGATACGCTTTCGCTGATACCTCCCAGTTCTCTATCATAAGGGCAGCGTAACTAAAATTATGTATAAATATTAGTTAGTATTTGGTGTGATCATATGATAATAATATCAGGGAAAAAGTTAACATTTGTAACAACCTAGTGATGGATGGGCGATGGCCTGTCTTTCAAGAATCTAATGGTTTATTTGGATTTTGCGCACTACTGTTTTGGGAGGGGGGGGGGGGGAATCATCCAATTACTTCTCCCTCTCTGAGTGGAGGGGTTTCCTTCCCTGCCTGAGTGCCCAGGGGTACGGTAACTAATTTTCAGAATTTATCCGCTACCCCTAGGCATTCGCACTACTGTGTGCTAAGGATGTCCAGAGAAATAAGTTGATTGATAGAAAACGGCCACAATTAATGTGATATCGATTTTTACCCAAATACGGCGCAGCTCAAAACAGGGGTACGGTTTCTTGAAAAAAAATCGTAGGCCAGATTCAGGTACCTATCTTACATAATAAATCAGAACTCACCCTAATCTTAGCCAAACTCGTTCCTGTATCGAGTTAATTTCGACAGATTTCTCGAAATGTGGAATACATTGTTCATATTCTTTGTGGTCGAACAAGAAGTTACCCCAATGTCTCTGAGCTCTACTGCTCTTTTGGTTTGAAAACTCCCACGCTTTCTCAAAGCATTTGACATCATCTGAAAATAAGTTATAGTAGAATTTATAAGATCATTCTGGCAACACTGCGCTACTACTACTGAAAAACTTAACTTTTTATTAGGGTTCCGTAGCCAATGGCAAAACAGAAACCTTATAATTAATTTCGTCTGTCGATCTGTCCGTCCGTCATAATCTGATCGAAGTCATAATCGGGCTCCACTTTCCTTTAGCGCCAATCTGTGCGAGGCTTCACAATTTTACAGCTTGTACATGTATTTAAGTAAAACACTTTCGTAAAACATTTTAACGCGCAAACGTCTACTTTTTGAGAAAAAAAATCCTAAAGTTTCAGAAAATTCTACTAGTTTACTTAATAAAATTGACATAATGCCACAGACATTGTACGAATTTCATTCCTAGGTCGTTTCGTTTTACGTTTAGACAAAACGACAGTGGATTTTTAATGGTTTTTAGTGTAAACATTGTGAGTTTTCACCTTTAATTCATTTTTAAATATCTGCTACCGCCATGAATTCAATTATTAAGCAAATATAATAAAATTAAATTTAAAAAAGTTGTACTATTTTTATTTACTCTAAAGATCGTAAGTAACGAAACGTAAGAATATCGCGAAAAAAACGTTTGACAGTTGTCACTCGTCGTATTTTTTTTTTACCCCGAAGGGAAGGCCAAGGTCTTTTGACTATATTGCCTAGTCTTACGTCCTTCACTCGTATGTTCTGTTTTTTTTTGTTGTTTTTTTTATTATTATGTTACCTATTACACTACACACTAAACTTAACACTCACTCAATCTTCACTAAGTAAAAAAGCAATGACAAGATGCAAGAGCGAGCGAAGCGAGCTCGGGACTTAGGGCACCCCGACTCGGACAGGTTAGGTTAGATGGGGATGGCGGGGTCAAGAGAGCGAGCGAAGCGAGCGAACAGACCCCGCCATCCCCTTCGTGGTTATTTTTTTACAAACAACTCAGAAGTAGGAGCCCCGCGAAGCGGGGCTCCGTCGACATGTGGCTCCATCGTCATGCAAACATATAACATTATAATAAAATAAAAAATGCCTTTGCCCTTCGACGAATGACCTTGACCTTCGGCTTTTGGGGTGTTAATCTTGACCTTGAAGATGCCATTGATCGTATTATTGCTTGGAAATAGTCTTTACACACACACGTGATCTTCTTCACTCTTAATTTTTCACCAATTTTGAAAAATTTTGACAATTTTTTTCTCGGCCCCTATGGTTTTGCGCGTTTTGGGGTTTTCAAATTTACACTAAAAAGGGTATCCTCTACCCAAAAAAAAATACCTACTATAAATCCGCGATTGGCGCTAAATGAAAGTGCTTCCCATAATCGTATGGGTTTTTGTTGGATCCCATAGTTAAAACGATAATGATGTTCCCGAATAACATTTTTATCTAAGTCGTTATGTGATGAGTTAAATATTACACGCGAGAAATACCTACAACCGTTGAAATTACTTTGTGATGCTTGTCAAATTACTATGAAATAAATACTTATTTATGCACTGTGCATGCGTACCTACCTACATAAATATTATTCGGACTACGGAACCCCTCACGCAATTAGGCGGTTTTTGAAAATAGGGTGAGGCAAAGATTCTTTTCATCTCAATATTAACAGGAAAATATGTCGTACGTACAATAAAATGATGTACGACACCTTTATGACACATTGAACTTGCGTCCAATCTTCGCTGAGAACAGTCCAGTCGGCACTTCGGCCGTCGTCGGGCAGTATCGATCGCGCGCGACCCACAGTACGTCCGAACGTGTCAAATCGTCTGCATGTACCTAGCCTAGCTAGGTAGATACTGCGTTTTCCTGACCACGAATATACTGTCAAGGCGTAATAACTCACATACCTTCACAATGGGTTCGAAAAAAGATAAAATTGGCCTGATCAAAGCTGAACATCTGTTATACAAGTACTTCTGCGAAGAACGAAACCTGCGTAAAAAGCTGGAAATGATGATATGTGAACTGAAAAATCAGATAGATAACTTGCAGCAACAGCTAAGATGGAAAGTGGAAAACCAACCGAAATCAGATACAGATGATACAAGTACAATCGACTTTGTTGAAATTCCTTCCCCGCCTGTTGAATGCGCCTCGGACGAAGATGAAAAGAACTCTGTTGAGGATGAGGAAAAAGAGAATGATGCAAAAGTGGAGGATGAGGCAAAAGTGGAGGATGAGGCAAAAGTGGAGGATGAGGCAAAAGAGGAAGATGAGGCAAAACAGGAGGATGAGATAAAAGAGGAAGACATAGCATAAAAGCAGTAATAAAAAGAAAAATGAAGCTCCTGATCAACCCAGTGAAAATTAATGAAATACATGTATGAAATCAACATTTTGATTTTGATTTTAAAAAATTATAGTGGGGCACAATTTGGAAATACAGCCATAAAAATAGTACGGACTTCATAAAAGTTCTAATCCAAAGAATCGAGGTGCGTAAAATGAAGACATATACCAGGGACTGTAGGACACCAAAAGAAGGGAAACCAAAGTGAAAAAACACAGAAGAAAGAAAGTGCTATAATAAACGTAAGAATGAATATCTGTGAAACTGCTATTGTATTCAGTCTTAGAACTAGCCAAAAAATCTATAGTTTAGATATCTATTTAATTAACTACTAGTAGTCCAATTCAATAATCATTCTTGTGTATACTATATTGTAAGGGAAAGACATTAAATAAATTGTTTATTAAATAATAATTATAACCTGTAGCATCCCCAAGAAGGCAGTATAATTTCACTGTTGGGTTGATCTCAATTTGCTGTTGTATTACTTCAGCAGCCTGTAAATTAAAAAAAAACTTAATGGTTGTGCGTCTCACTAATCCGGCAGTTTTAAAAACCATGGTGCCAGATTATTGGAATGTTAATAACTAGATTGTAAAGAAGATAATTAAAATAAAGCATAAGGGACCATGATGGTCCGGGTGGAGGGTGCCGGAGTAATGGATTTACCGGAGTACTGAAATTTCGGATTTGTGAGACTGTACTGTATTTGGATATAGAAAAACTGTGCTCTAATTATTTTAGCATTAGACATTAGTGGCCAAATAACAGCACTTATAGTGTAACATTTTTGAAATGACTGCATTTCAGGGTCATTTATATTTTATACCTATTCATATAATTAAATTATTTATTTAAAAATTGCTATATAATATTTATATACTCTTAAAATACTTAACCATCTATTATTATTTATACACTAAAACTATTATGCATGTAAATAGAATACATAATTATCTTTGTATTTATCGTGAAATAACGGAGCTTAATAGACGCTTATATCAAATTAACGAATGCCCAATAAATGGAGTTTAGAACACCATATTTATAAGCTAGTAGATGTTAGTTTATCAAAAACGAAATAAATGTTACCTTATGTCTCAACTGCAGTGTTGTATAACACACAATCACATCTTCCCAGAGCTGTAACTTGAGGTATTCCTCCAGGGCTGCCTTCACAAGCCCCAAGCTGAGGTACAGGTCAGCCAGTTGCTGCCTCCACATCCAGGCAGGTTGTAAGCCAGTAGCCCAGAGGTACGATAATCTGGGAAAAATGATAACCAGTATAACAAAAATATTTTAATTGAAATAAAATGGTGCATTTTATTTCTATTTTTCGTTTGTTTGCAACTGAGGAGAAAAATCTTGAAAGACAAAAATTCCACCTTCAGTGAAAACCATCTGATTCCACCTTCAGTGTTATCAAATTTTGAATTGATCACAATTCGAATTAATGAAGAGCAGTTGCTCGGCCACCTTTTTAATTCTGCATTAATTGATGCAAAAACAAATAGTTTTGGCATCAATTAATGCAGATTAGATATGGATATGGATTAGATAGGGCTGCATACTGTCCCTCCATGTAAATACTGGTATTCCGCTGCATCCAGTGAGACTGGAAACCGACCCCAGCATAGTTGGGAAACGGCAGATTGATAAGGTACATAATTAGGTTTAGACCTACCTTGTGGTAGAAGTGGCCCCCGTCTTATCATTTACAATTGTCTCGCACTGCAGCATAGCACGCTCCACAGTTCTCTTATGGTTGGCCTCCAGTTTGCACCTGATGAGGAGGGCTGCTACCCTGGTGGGCCAGGCGCCTCTCTTCTGCGTCAAAACAGCTTCGATGTAGGGAGCTAGTTCTTCGTTCATCAACTCGTCTTTAGGCTGAGCCTTCATTAGGTATTGTCTAAAAAGAAAAGTTTAATACTTTTACCTTTTACTGTACCCGAAGCAGACTTTTACAGTATTTAAAACATAAAGTTTTCATTGCCTAGTAGTACTTGTGTCTTTTAATACTAGTGTTTTAAAGTTGAATTTCCCACGATTCATCACTGTCGGCAACACTCCACCATTATTTTCTGCAAAAAGCCAGGCGATTCACCCACTACCTAGCATTTATTTAAGAACAAAATATGTAAACAGAGTTTTTTTTACATCTAGCATTCTATTTATTTATTTATTTATTAAAACTTCATGCAACACAAACATCAATATATCATATAATATATATTGATAATATTGATTGATTTTTTTTTTTTTTTTTTTTATATTTTATTATTTTTATTTTTTTTTTATTTTTTTTATTTATTTTATTTTTTTTATATATTTTTTTTTATTTTTTTATTTATTTTTATTTTTTTTTGATATTGTTTATTTTTTTTTGTTTTTTTTTTTTTTTTTTTGATATTGTTTTTATATTTTTTTTTTTTTATTTGTATATATTTTATATCTTTTTTCTTTCTTAGTAGTAAAAAAAAAGTAAAATATAGAACAATGTAATACTCACACAGTCAACAAACAAAGAATCTGCTCCAAGCTCGGCAGTTCAGCTTGGCTGATGGTCTCAGTATACGCTATCTTGTTCAATCTCACATCATCCTGCAGTTCAAGGTCAGGAGGCAGCTGAGACCCACCGTGACTCTCTTCAGCTGATGGTCTCTCTATGTTGGAGTCTAACTCACTGGATAGAGCCAGCTGGGGTATTATTGTTTGTTGAAATTTTGTTCTTTTACCAAGTATACCTGGAAAACAGTATTATGTTCAAATAGTTCTAGTATTAGGTCTGCTTATGTATCACTACTGTATGTTAAAAAAGCTTAAATAAATAAATAAATGTGCCATATAATTTTGCCTATAATTTTTGCCATAAGCGACTGAAATTTTTGTTCCACTTTTGGTGTAAAAGCAAAACTTTTCATTTTGAAGTGAGAGTAAAATGCCATTTTATTCACATAAAATGTCCAAAAAGCATCTAATCTTGCCATATGTAATAAATATAAATGTTATGTTAAATAATAACAAATATAAATGTGGATGGATGGAGAGGGAGAGGAGGCCAAAGAAAAGATGGATGGATTGTGAGAGGAGTGATATGAAAGAAAAAGTAGTGATAGCGTAACGGCTGACAGGACTGAATCGAAGAAAAAAACGTGTTGCGCCGACCCCAAGTAACATGGGATAAGGGCAGGAAGATGATGATGATGATATCCAATTACACAATAAACATTTCACCAGTACCTGTCAACTCCAGCTTCAACCCTGCCAGATCCCTGGCCCTTTTCAGGTACTCTTCAGTCCTCTGCACCCTTCCATACATGAGATAAGCCTGGCCTATCTCTATGCATAACAGGATCTGGAGCCTTGGCTTGTCTTTTATGACATGAAGGAGATTTGTCAGCTTGGCTATTATGATTTCAAGCTCAGAGTATAATGTGGCACTGGTATCTTCTAGAGCTTTTTGGTGAACAACTTTGCTTCTGAAGTACCACCATAAGTGTAGCTGGAAAGAGAAGATGTAAGATAAAGGTATTTTTTTTATCATATTGTTTTTTTTTTTATTTATTAGAAGGCTTGTGTTTGATCAATATCCCACTTGATGGTGAGCAATGATGTGGTTAATGATGGAACATACTTGCTAAAGAGTAACCTAGTTAGATGATCAGCACTTATTTCAGATTATTTCATTGATTTTTCTTGTCACTTACGATTCATTGATAATGTAATCTCGTAAGTCATAAATTGCAAAGTAAGGCAACCTAATTTGCTGTATAAACACTGTCAGTATTTTTTCATGAATGATTGGCAACTTTAAATTTTATTTGAACTTGTAAAATGTTTAGTCATTCTTTCTGATTCATAATATTTTAATTAAGTAAAACTTACCAAACTTTGTTCAGCGTTACACAGCACATTGAAGACTTGTGTAGAGAAGTACAGCAGTTCTGGATGAAGAATATTTACATATAACGGCTCTGAGTCCCGCTGGAGCAATACACTAGCATCAATTTCCTTAGGCCAATCTAAACCGAAGAATTCTTCTATACTCAATGTTTCTGGATGAGGGTTCCAATTGCGATCACAAAACGTTAGAAATGAACTGACTGATGCAAGAAGAATACTTTCCATAACATTATTATCATATTGATGCTTTTTTAAAACATCCTTCAATGCATCTGTTTCAAGACCTGTTGCTAATAATTCTTTACATATCTCAATGTCTCTGACTGACCATTTATCCGACCATAGTTTTTTGATAGTTTCATTATCTGAAAGTTGAGATTGTTTAGTTTAGTTAGAAAGTTAAACGTAACTTATTTTGACTAAGATAATTTTTTATAACTTTACCTGTATTTAGTTGGTCATCATAGTTGCATAAAAGTAAAGCAGATTCCGGTGTCATTATAGTAAACTGAATAATTAGGTATAAGACCTTCCAGAAGTGTTTCACAGCTGTCTTCTCCAATGTTTATCTCGTGTTTTTGACATAATAACCTCAAAATGTGATGTCACAGTCAATGTCAAAATCATTTTTTTTATTATTTACCCCGAAGCGCAGGCTAAAGTCTTTTGGCCATATTACCTAGTCTTACATAGTGTATTTTTTCTTTTTTCCATTAGAATGCAGATGTAACACATTCTAATGTTATTTGCAGTATTTGGCAACAAATGTGTCGAGTCAGCCTTCTCGTCAGGCTTAGCAGAGGTAGTCAATATTACAGTAAAATTCACTGCTTCATTTTACCGGGATCGCGCCTGTTTCAATAATTCCACACATTGTCTAGTTGCGTAGACACTTGAGACACAAAACTACACCAATAAATATAATATCACAATATTCACTAGGAATCACGAATAACAGCCACTGAACTTCACACGAGAAAATCCCGCCAAAACCTATTTTTGTTCCTTTTGGAACAGGTTAAAAAGTCAGAGACCATGCTGCCTAGTCATCAGTAGTGCATTTTAATTTTTTTTTTCACATTAGAATGCAGGTGGACACATTCTAATATTTTTTTCAGTATATGGCAACAAATGTGTCGAGTCAGCCTTCTCGGCAAACTTCGCTGAGATAGTCAATACTACAATAAAATTCTCAACTACATTTTACCGAGATCGCGCCTGTTTTAATGATTCCACATATTGTTCAGTTGCGTAGACACTTGAGACACAAAACTACACCAATTTTACATCATAATATCCACTAGGACTCATTAAACGAATAATAAAAATCCACAGCACTGAACTTTATTCGAGAAAATCCCGCCATAGAAGACCTGTCAAAGTCAAATTTATGTCTATTCTATTCTATTTTTTAAACTTTCTATTTGGCAAGCAGAGCCGATAAATGTAATTTCAATTTCGCCGCGTTCCGAATCATGTCAAACAAAATTGCTATTAGTCTTTTTTTGACACCGACTTCCGAAGTTATTTTGAACTTTTTTCGTTTTTGTTTCAAAGTCGGTTCTATTTTTTCATAAAAAAGTTTTTATTTTTCTTTTTTATTGAGATTTGCCATAAATTAATACGCTGGCGCTCAACGCCTCACGTGTGAGGCCTTGCGAAAAAAATATTTTTATTAAAAATGATAAAATTTTTGTTTTTAATTCTTTTGGAAGGCCTACGAGGAGCCGAAGCAAACTCGCAGAGGCCCCTATACCGCCTGGCCACAGCCTTTGGTAGTGCGAAGCGCAGCGCGACGAGAGGTGCGGCGGGCAGGGCGACTTGCGATTGCAAGCCACAGCTGGACTTGTTGCTTCCGCGGCAGCGCGTCGTTAGCGATGGACGTATTTAGAACGTAAAAAAAATCCGGTATCGGAAGTTGCATGCACGATATTGCCTCAGTATAAATGTGGACAGTAAGAAAACTACGTACAAACGTTCGAAACGGCACACTCACACAGACGCGCGCATCTACGCTAGCCCTAAGCGATAGTCGCGGTACGCGCAGTTGCGGCTGCCGTCAGCCGTGTTGAGAAGAGTGGTCGTGTTATCTCTTGAGCCACGGACCGTTTTAAATTGACACGAGCGTATTGCGCAGTGCACTGTTATATGAACTCGGTTTCTTCAAATCCGGGGCTTTCGTTTTTTAAACTCCCTGCTGATCTTGAAAGGTACCTAATAATGATTTAATTATGAAAAATAAAGACGTTTTTTAAAATGTTAATGGCTTTTCATTTACATCAAACGCATTTTCAGGTTGAAACGCGTTAAGGTGCGCTGCCGCAGGGTTAACTAGCTATCAGCAGAGCGCCAAGCATTTTGACTTCACTTTTACACCCTCGAAAACCAAGAAAATTTTTGCGTGACGTGAAAAAAAAAAAGAGTACGGGCCTTTGTGGGATATCTTAATGTTTTTCAAATTGCTCGGCAACTTTGAAGCATCTTCCATAGATTTTTTTTCTAAACATTTACAGTAATAACCCTAGCTCTCTAATGGAGCGTAGGTAATTATCTCAACAAATAGGCTTAGTTTCCATACTGTCCATATTTATACTGTGGTATTGCCTTGAATCAAGTGTGTTGTTCGCTCAATGAAATGTAACTTAGTTAAGTAATAAATACCTACTAACTTGCCACTACTGTTTCAACATCCATACAGCCGGAAAAGATATTTTGTTTCGGTCGCGCGGTGTCAAATGCGTCCGCCGTTGCCACCGAGCGCAGCGCTCTGAGCTGTGGCCGCCCACAGGCCACCTCTCTATACTCGCTGTCGCTAGTACATTTGTTTCATTCGCTCACCGCGCCGCCCGCCGCCACTGCGTCCCACTCGGCTCACACTGCGCCGCCGCTGGTCGCGCCGTAATTCGCACCGCCGGTAGCTGTGACACACTTCATAGAACTTCCTATATTTGTTTTCGCCGCTCACCGCTTTTCGTGCCTCTCGCCACGCCACAGTTCGCACCGCTGGTGGCTGTGGCCAGGGGATTAGACGCTTTTTATGAAATGAGGCACCAACCGATGATTACCCATGTACGCACTATACAAGTGCAACCAAGGACAACCCCCGGTTGATGTGAAACTATTGCAAGATAAAAAAATAAGATATCGGGCTATGGTTTTGGGAAGCTAAAGCCTAACCTAACAATGTTACTATTTAAACATCGATACAAAATGCTGGGGTTTTTTTTTGACTTGCACACTCAATAAATGGGCCCTCCAAGACGGTCGCTTGCACATAGTCTGACGTAGCAACCAGGAGGCAACATACTCTAAGGTGCTTAACGAGTGGAGAGGTATACCACGGCAATCAATAAGTACCATTAAAATGCATTTAAATTTTACATTTTCCGCGCGTAATTTGATGAAAACGCTGGACGCAGAGGACGCCATATTGCTCTGTGGTCATGACGTCAGTTGGCTGTGTAAATAAAAGTACAAAGCATATACGCTGATCAGTTCACAGCAAAGACTACTATAGTATACTGCCGGTCGATTCTGTTAACAACTCACCGTGAAAACTTAGGTGGAGTGAGCGTGAAGTGAACTGTCATTCCGCCTTGATTGTATGGATTGACAGCCCACTTCACGTTCACTTCATCTAAGTTATCACGGTGAGATTTTACAGAATAGCACTACTGGGTAGTTGACAGTTGACACGAAATTATATTCTCTTTGGTTGACACTTTATAGTTTAGGTCTTTGTCCAATGTGAGTTTGATTAAAGAATTAGGACGACTTGGGACGACTTCTTCAAATGTGTCATCAACACCGATATTTGATCAAAGAATATTGACATTTAATCAAAATGGCTGCAACTTCGATTTTGTCTTTTTAGAATAGGTTTATGGTGATACTTTCTTATCAATGTAATTAAATGGTCATCTAATCCGGTCAATCTAGACCAAAAAATGAGATTGAAGGTACATAAAGTCCCAAACAAGCTGAAAATCAGTAAAATTGTTCAAAACATAAACAATGTCTAAAAGTTCCCCATAATGCCCGTGTATGGAAAAATTTTTATTCAAGGTCAAAGGTAAAAAAAAAGAGTTTTTCGCGATTTTCAGCAAATCGGTAAGTTTTATCATAAAAGTACCTAAGACAAAAATTGTAGATCATTATCTATAAAAAATGTGTGAATACTTTTTTCTTACGAGCCACCGTTTCTGAGATATAACGATTCAAAAAGTTATAAAAGTTGTTATCGTCATAATATGCACACGTTTCCACGCCACCTATGAAGTAGTGTACTTAGTGCGTTTTTTTTAACGTGGTTTCCCCAGTAGGCCTACTCCACGTGTCAGTTGCGATCCTGTTTAATGTAAAACTATTGCAAAATAACGGAAATTTTCAAAGATTGGAAAAGATAAAAGCGATGTAAATTAAAAAAAAGTGGTGAAGTTCATTCGCCTGATTCGTAAGTTTCAAATTCTTCTTGTTCTTCTTCTTGATCTTCTTCTTGTTCTTCATCTTGATCTTCTTCTTGTTCTTCTTCTCCCGCTTCTTCTTCATCTTCATTTTGGATGCAAGTAAATTGTATCAATAGCGATGTATCGCATGACACTTCGTCGGAATCAAACGAATCCTCCATTGTTTGTGATTCAATATTAGAGCACGACCAGCCTTGACAATTTGTGCATGCCAAAGAACAAAACAGTCCGACTTTTTTGCAACCACATTTAGCACTGCATCCCTTTTTGCAGTTGCAAAAAATTGTGTTCAACTGTTTTTCCGGCGCAGGTGGAAGTAAAGTTTGAACTGGCTCTAATATATTGTTGACCATCTTCCAACCCTAGTCTGTAGGGTCTAGCTGATAACCAAGCCACACTTTAACTTGGTAATATACCCGAAAAAGATGTTGATGAGCAGCAACTGAGGTTGGAGGAAGACAAGCTAATTGAACTTGTTTTTTGTTTTTAGTATTTTTAACGAAACATGCTTATCGATGCTTATCTAAACAGGTAGTTTTTTTAGGAGCTCCATACATGTTTTGTTCTCACGATAAAAAAAACGCGCTAAGTACACTACCTCATAGGTGGCGTGGAAACGTGTGCATATTATGACGATAACAACTTTTATAACTTTTTGAATCGTTATATCTCAGAAACGGTGGCTCGTAAGAAAAAAGTATTCACACATTTTTTATAGATATTATGATCTACAATGTTTGTCTGAGGTACTTTTATGATGAAACTTACCGTTTTGCTGAAAAACGCGAATAACTATTTTTTTTTACCTTTGACCTTGAATGATTCTTTTTCCATACACGGGAATGATGGGGCACTTTTAGACATTGTTTATAATTATGTTTTGAACAATTTTACTGATTTTCAGCTTGTTGGGACTTTATGTATCTTCTAATGTCTTAATTGACCGGACTATTATACGTAAAAAACGCTTTTAAGAATGTTTGTCCTGGACTCGTAGTTATATAACTTATCTTTAATGCTTTTTTCTCTTCGCCTTTCGATCCAAAGCTTTTTCTTCTTTTTTACTAATAATCTAATGATACTAGCAGTACATAAAGTTGCCCCGCGTTCCTCCATCTTCTCAGATTACGTAAAATCTTGGACAAAGATAAATAGGATAAATGTAATACCACCCTTACACAGCCTTATGACGTATAACGTGGCGGTTTCCATTCCATGGTGCTAAAAACAGATTTAAAAAACTGAAAACTTTGAATTGAATTTTAAAAATTTTGTTATTTTATGAACAACACATTAACATTTTCCGACTGCTTTTTGCATGATATCTCAATAATATAGTTTTAGTTTTTTTCTCCTAAAGAGTATTGGCTCCCTTTTTAAGTCGGGTGGTGTAATTGAGCCTTAAGGCCACATAGATCTGTCTTGTTTGTGTTAGGGCCGATTTCGCCATTCGCTCAATAAACTAAGTTTTACTGAACTAAGCTTAGCGTAAAAAATAAAAACCATAAAAAAGGTTATGGTGAGTAACCTTAAAAGATAGACATACGCTGTCGCCGACTTTTTTTTAGAACTTTAAAAGGAGAACAATTTGCTTAACTTTAGCCGTTTACGCAGCGCACGCAACTGAAGCTATCTAAAGGATTTTTTTTCCCGTTTTTGCCACATTTTTCATTGATGCTTCGCTCCTGTTCGTTGCAGCGTGATGTTATACAGGCTGTAAGGAACAAGATACCGCAAACTTCGCGAAAAGGTTACACCTAATGTCAGTAACTAAATTGTAATAGTCATTAATCTCGGTAATGATCGATTACAGAAATTGACATTTTCAAGCACGCAATGTATTGTGAACAATGCGATCTCAACGCTTCGTAATGAAGTAGGCGCGCGCGAGCGCGTAGTACGTAGTTACCTACCACGTCTTATACACACAGACACAACTGTGTGACCTGTGCCTGTGTGTATAAGCGTAGCGGCGCGACCGCCTGGTCGCGCTTATACCTAAAATAATTACACTTTCTACTTTGTGATAAATATACATTTACAGCGATGTTTCCGATGTTTCCGATCGATGTGATAAACAACTATATCATATACTTAATAGACATAAGCGCATACGTGCGTTAAACGTTTAAAACGACAAATGAGTATAATGTTCCGTGGCACCTTTAACTGTTTATTCTAATGACGACAACATTGATATCACACACATTTTTAATCCCTTAAGAATACTGAAGATAATGTTAGATAAAGATTAGGATAGATAATAATAAAGAAGCTTGTAAGTACCTATATTGCGCTCCAGGAATGTAGTATAAAGCGCCTGCGGTCGCCAATCGCGTCCCTACAGAAGTGACCTTGGTGATTTTGAATTTTGAAATTTCGTAGGTACCTACAGCTCTGCCGCTCGCCAACCACGAACACCTCTGTCAGGGACGCGGTTATTAACCGTGTACTTAACTAATGAACAAACTCAGCTTAAAGTTCGTTCATTTCTTACGATCCCGAGGCTCCTACATGCTTCATGCATGAGCATTTTCGTGGGCACTGAGGTGTTGTTTAAAGACACTCTCGCACACAACAAGCACACACTCAACAAGCAAAACAAAAAACACACATACTAACAAACACATAAAATAACTTGTTTTTGACCACTTTACGATAACAAGCTAAATTCGCTACTAACTGCACAACCGTTTGCGATGAACGTAAGCGGAACATCAACATCCAATAGGCCGCAGAGTGCCGGTAATCGGGATTACCCGTCAACGTCCAATAGGCCCCAGTGTGCCGATCCGACTAGCGCGGTTTCAACCTCTATTACTAATTAACTAAAGGTCATATTCCTGTGGAAATTTTTACATACTCGGAGAGTGATAGTATAGTAGTTTTACAAACATTTCCATAGACAAATACTGTTTCGAAAAAAATTTAAAAAAGTTTTTAGTTGCATGTTTACGTTTGTGAATGGCGGACGAAATTTTGCTAGAATTGTGTGTTTGTTTTGTGTTTGTTTATGTGTCATGTTGAGTATTATATTTATTGCTGTGTTATTATTACGTCGTAATAACATCGGTTTAGATAAACATTTTGAAGAAAATTAAGTTCGGAGGCAGCAGAAGATGCAAAAAAAAACCAATTTTATTTAATTAATGTTTAATTAGAATTCACAAAAATTACAATTATAATTTTAATCTAGCTAATAACTAAATGTACTGTATGGTCAGCGATTGACGTAAAAGTGCCGTTCCCACGTAAGTTGAAGTTGGCGACGGCCCGCGGAAACGGTGTCAGCTTCGGTCGACACGAGGCAGTTGTGCCGCGTCAGCTTCTGAGCATCGCGCTATGTTGTTATGTGAATTCAGGGCGATGCACACTATAGCGATTTGCCTCGGTTATGCTTGCGTAACACCTCCCCTCGTAGAACAGCGACTATTGAAGACCTTGGTCGTAAATTGCGCTGGGAGATGATCTGTGCTACTCCTTTGAGTCTCCGGGACGGCATAGATGCTGTGCTGCTGAGCCTCCTGGTCGTTGGCAGGTTCTTTCTTAATCTTCATTTGTTTCAGGTGACATCTTCGGTAAATGAAATGAGCGAATAGTGCACATGCACTGAGTAGTAACACATATAGCGGTATAGTTGTATGATAGAGGCTGCTAGTTTCATGTGTGTCAAAGTGTACTGGCGACTGCAGTGAAATCTCCTTATTGGTTGCGTGTAGATCATCTAAGTTGATAGAGTTGAGTTTGAATAGCGGGTATGCTGCCGGGCTAGGTGTATCTTCCTTAGGGACATCTATTATCTTCAAGGCTTGACCCTTCAATCGGTCGTTGGAGTTTGAGATGACGAACTCTGCTGTCTGGATAAAACAGTTGTGAGGAAGCATGACGAGGTAACTTCCTTGCAGTATGTTGACGATGATACACAATCCGGCTAACCAAATTGTATATCGAAGCTTTTCGCGATAGGCGCGAGGGTTGAGGATTTGTGTGTGACTGGCGTATTGTAGTCTTGCGACACGCACGTGTGATGAGTTGAGCAAGTGGGTCAATAAGTTTGATACACAGATTGAATAAAAATGGTATATTGGTACATAAAAAAAGGTAAAATGGTAAAAGTCACATGAAGCACAGGTATAAACACAGAATTACGGTGGAAAACACAATTAGAATTACTGCCCCAATAGTGGACAGTAACAACAGTCTGTACAAGGTGTGGTACAAGACAATAAACCGCCGTACAAGGTGTGGTACAAGGCGATAGGAGCGAAGCCAGAGGCTTTCGAGCTCACTTGAGTCACTGACGCTGAGAGACTAATTTTGACTGCCAGGGGTGCCTATATATATCACCCAAATTCTATGGGGCACGTAGTGTAGCAAATGCAGACCCGGACAGCCAATACAATTTGTTAATTCTACAAATTAACTTGAACATTAACTTTCGACCAATCACAGGCATTCCAACATTCTAACGATAACCAATCAGAGAGGTTTTACTTATCTCTTATGTAATGAACACCTGCATATTTACTTTTACATATTTACTGGTCTTACTAACAACAAAACTGACATATATACATAATACAAAGTATGTATTCCAAGGACAAACTGAATCTACGTTATATTTTAATATTAGATTCTAAATTCACATTCTCACAAATCTATAAACTACAATAAAAACAAAGCAACTTTACATATGTATTTCAATATGTACATAATTTAACATGGTGGACTCCGAAAACTTTCCACTGTCTGTAGCCAATCATGAGAAGCATGAATATGAACAACCAATCGCTGACTAGCCGAAATTCCTTACTACGGACTTTAACACAATTGGTCAATTTTAGCGCTGTGGCATACACTACTTGCGCTATACAAAAAAGTTACCTCATAAACTTTGACATTGAACATACTTTTACCTTTATTTTTAGGATATTACTGAACATAATGAGACGTATTTAAAACATAATAAGACATACTTAGGACATAATAAGGCATACTTTAAACATTACAAAACGAACTATACTAGCTATATTTTGCTATGGTCCAGAGTGATGGCGCCATTTTCAACACCGGGGTGATGGTGGATCCTCCACACAGTAACTTGTGGAGGTCTTGTTCGCATGACAGCCCTACTTTCGTCAGAGTTGGGAGGTTGATAGTATAATGACGGTCGTCGAGTTTCTCGTAGGCTGTTTCTGGAGGCTGACTTTTTGAAGAGATATTGCGACTGGTTTGCATTCGGGAAGTCTTTGCTGCTGCGTGATGAGGGTTCCAATACAGTCCGGCGACGTTCGGCTTTGTACGTTGTGTATCTCTTCACATAGATACCCCTTAGTGGACTTCGGGCATTCAGCCTCTATGTACTTGAAATCTTTCGAATGGATCGCAAGGAATTGGAAACGAGGGACAAGAATCTCATGGTTTTTGTTTGGGACTATGGATATTTTGTATAGATCATATGTCTGAGGTAGGATGATTGGGAATTTGTAAACTATAACTATTTCATTACCTATATAATATGAACCTAACTGTATGACGTCGTAATATTCACGAGCTCCTATATCTAATACCTTATCACTACCATAAAGCCTAGTTAATCTACTTATTATAGATCTAGTGGTATTTTTTTTTTTTTTCCCACAACTATCACACAACGCCATCTAGTCCCAAGCTAAGCAGAGCTTGTGTTATGGGTACTAGACAACTGATAAACATACTTATATATTTCTAAATACATACATATTATTGATAAATTACACCCAGACACAGAACAAATGATCGTGCTCATACACAAACATTTGTCCTGGGTGGGAATCGAACCCACGACCTCCGGCATAGCAGTCAGGGTCACTAACCACTAGACCAACAGGCCAGTCAAAATTTTAGGCCAGTCAAATTTAAACTAATTACGTCATGGTGTGCTGTAGAACCGTCCGTATAAACGCTAGTACGTTCTGTAATTTAGATATTTCTCGCGACAGTCTGTCAACGTTGTCACTAACTATTAAGATTGTTTGTCCTAGATGAGCATATTGAATTCATTCATGATTTCCTTCCTCTAGACTTCGACTCATATTTCTGACTAAGGCTGTTAATTTATTTTGGTTATCTACCATGTTATCTACTATTTTAGAGTGCTGAGTTATCCAAGTTTTAGTTAAACTCACGTGGTTGTTAAATTCCGTTAATAATTTGTTTTAATTATCTTGAAGGGATTTGATCGCATTATTAAAATGAACCGCATCTGTATAATCAAGGTTACCGGTTATGCTTTTAACGACAGAACCGAGACCATCTACGAGACCTCTTTTAGGACGAGTAGTTTCAAATGACTGCAATTGGTCAATGACGGTTTGAAGCTGATCCTCTAAGTATTCAATATGAGGTTGGAATAAAGAGAGGCTCTTATTGTGAAGATCGGGACTTATTCCTTTTAATTGATTATGAACGACATTAACCTTATCCTGTAACTCCTGAAGATTTACGTGTTGCAGAAACGAATGGTAATGAGATACTATGTTACAGGGACCTAGTTTAAAGGGTAATACGCCTGGGCCATCGTCAAGATTTTCAAGTTTTATCTCCTGTGTTAGAGCCGAATGCAGGAGCAGATGAAGTACTAGGAGAGTCCTGCAACAATTGGGCACTTTTAGGCACTCTCTTTAACCTGGATTTAGCAATTGGTCCACGCTTTTTGCGCGTATAGATATGTATTGGTAGGTCGGCCATGACGGTGTCATGCGTATAGCGGGGTGCTATCTTTTGTCGAGAAGCAAGGGGGTTTTTCACAAATATTTGTTGTTCGGGTGAGTACTGGTTTTCCGTCTCTCTAGATTTATTACGAGCATCTATTAAATCCTTACGTTGGATTAAGCTGGACTCATGAATTAAATTATAAGCATTAGTCATTTTGTTCTTATGTTCTACTGTATACTGTTGTAGCAAATGGGTGGTTAAATCTATGTCCAGTGGGTCACGTGGGTCGAAGTGTCCTGTGATAACATCGATTGGTTTACATTTTGTCAAACTATGTATAGAGCTGTTGTAAGCCAGAAGGGCATAATTTATCAAGTTTAAAATGGGTTCATTCTTTTGTTCCACCTTTAAGATACGTAGGTGTTCCAAGATTGTTGAGTGGAATCGCTCCACAATTCCGTTTTCATTGGGAGTGTGGGGTGCTATTTTGTGGTGCTGGATTTTATGTAGTCTTGTGAACTCGGCAAACAGCTGGTTTGTGAACTCTGGTCCGTTGTCTGTTACTATTGTGTAAGGTACTCCATGATGTGTACAGAATTTTAATAACGCTTGCACTACACTTACTGCTGTCCCATCTCTTAAGTAATACGCTTGAGCGTACTTTGAGAAAGCGTCAACGATAGTTAGGAATTTCTCGCTCTGAATAGTTAACAGGTCTAAATGAACAGTTTCGAAAGGTTTACCTGGTGGAGGGACAAGACGGTACTGTTGTTTTAGAGGGTGTCGGTCATATTTGGCCTGGCCGCAAACTGTGCATTCATTAATAAATTTAGTAATGTGCTCCTTCATTTTAGGCCAAAAGTACTTGTGAGACAGGGCTAGGTAGCATTCGGTTATGCCTCTATGATTTGTTTTACCGTCGTGATATTTGTTGATTATCTCTTGTTGCTTTAGATATTCTCTTACGTTTTCGAGTTCGATTTTCGTAAGCGTAAGGTTCATGGCCGAATTTTTAAATGTCTTTTGAATTATTGGGATAACCGTATACATCGCTAATGGTGGATTTATTAGTAGGCCTGTTTTGATTTTGGGATGGACATATTCTTTAATAGCACTAATGAAATCTTCCTCAAGATTGGATTCTGATATTTGAACTGTGGTACGCGTGTGCGTTTCAAAGGGTTTTGTGACTGTTGGTCTCCCTTTGATATCGCCTACGACAGTGAGTACTAACTGTTTAGTAAATTTGTTAAGTGGTTGATCTGTGATTGGGACTTCTAGAATGGGGTTTTCGCGGTCGGTATGGACAGTTAAAGTGTGGGAGTTACTCGGGGCCTCCGAGGCTGTGATTGTCCGGGAATCATCGGCTGATTGATTCTTCTCGGATGGGTTAGCAATTATTGAACTTACGTCTTCATTGTGAATCTCTAAGCGGTATAGGGCGTCCGCATTGGTGTTAAATTTGCCCTGCTTATAAACAACCGAAAAATCGTATTCTGATAACTTTAAACGCCATCGTGTAAGTCTGGAGTTAGGCTCTTTGAGGCTCATGACCCATTTCAGAGGCTTATGGTCAGTAATAATTTTGAATTTCCTGCCAAATAGGTAAGGTCGAAAGTATTTGCAAGCCCACACGATAGCAAGCAATTCCTTCTCTATCGTGCTGTAGTTAAGTTCACTTGAATTCAGGGTTCTAGAAGCGTATGCAATGGGCTTGTCTGAACTTATTGGACCCTGAGATAATACGGCCCCCAATGCGACGTTGGAAGCATCGGTGGTCAATAAAAATTCTTTGGTGAAGTCTGGATACTGCAAAATCGGGTCATTTGTTAATAATTTCTTACAATGCTCAAAGCAACTTACGTAATTCTGATCACAGACTATTTTGGCTCCCTTTTTTAAGCATTGGGTCATGGGTTTGGTGATACGTGCGAAATCCGGTATAAATTTCCTATAATATCCGAGTAGACCGAGAAAACGCTTAATTTCTGTAGTAGTTTTAGGTAATGGGTAATCTTTTATAACGCTGATTTTAGTTGGATTCGGTTTAACTCCGTCTTTACATATGACATGGCCTAAAAATTCTGTCTCCAGCTTCAAGAACTCGGACTTGTCCATTTGTATCTTGAAGTTGGATTCTCGCAGTCTTTTAAAAACCCTTTCTAGATTGATAATATGTTCTTGCAGGGATGTGCTAAAAGGATGACGTCATCCAAATACACTAAGCATATATCCTGGAGATCTCTCAGGATATTATCCATAACACGCTGGAATGTTGCCGGAGAATTTTTCAATCCCATCGGCATCCTGAGGAATTCATAGTGGCCATTTTCTACATTGAAGGCAGTTTTGTGTATATCGGAGGGGTCTAATTCCACCTGGTAGAATCCGCTGGCAAGGTCGAGTGTACTGAAATATTGGCATTTACCTAATTTGTCCAATATGTCCGAAATGTTAGGTATAGGATATCTATCGTCTATAGTTTTTTCGTTGACTTTACGAAAGTCTATGACAAGTCGCCACTTGGCTTTACCCGAAGCATCTGCCTTTTTGGGGACCACCCAAATGGGAGAGCTCCACGCAGAGTCCGAAGGCCTGATTATATTCTGTTCGAGCATTTTATTAATTTGGTCTTTAACTTCTTGTTTATGGATATACGGATATCTGTAACTTTTAGCATGGACGGGGATTTCATCGGTCGTTCTAATCCTATGTTTTATTTTGTTTGTAAATGTTAGAGGCTCTCCTTCGAGATAAAAAACGTCAGAGTACCGGGCACATAAAGTTTTTAGATTTGCTAGTTCTTCTGGATTTAAATGATCGGTCCGGAGGCGTCGTAAAACTTCCTCCGTACGGTTTCTTAATTGATCTACCTGTTCGCTTTCTACATTAAATAGTTCGGCGGTAATGGGACGATCCATAGAGAAAATTACGTCATTAGGTGACTCATTTGAAATTTGTACCCAACCTCTATTATTTTTTACAGTTGTGAGACAGTCAGAAATTAAGCAGTTACTAATTATTTGGTCGGGAACGAATACGTCGCCATCATGGGAATTTATAGGCAATCTTACTAATTTAGATGTCTGAGCTGGTATAATTTCTTCATAAATGTTAGCATTGCGAGAGTCATACATAGTAATGGGTATTTCCGTATTTCTAGTAACTAACTTTTTGTTTCTTAAGTCAATGTTAGTGCCCCATGAATCTAATAAATCAAAACCGATTAATCCATCAAAATAGTTATGGAAGTCTAGAACGAATAAAGTGATATTTCCCTCTTCTTTAAATTCGGGAAAGTTGGGCAAAGTTATCGAATAATTATTTTTATAAACGGTACGCACGTTAGTTACTTCAAATGGGCTGTAGTTAAGAGGTACATTAGAAAAATATTTTTCAACCGCTCGCGGTGATATAAACGATTGATTCGCCCCAGTGTCTATGAGAAATTTTAAAGGTGGGTTATGGGTTTGAATATAACCAAGTTGCCTCTGTATGTTAAAATTTACGTCTATTTTGGCTTTTCTAATTTCGGAGTTTGAAGAAAATTTCCGTCTTGCTTTTGATCTTCATTTCCGGTTTCGTCATTTGGTTTAATTTCTTCTACCATTGGGGTTTCGTATTGCCCATAGTTAAAATAATAGTCTAAGTATTCTTGGTAAGGGTCATAGTCCTATCATAATCATAATCATTTATTTGCAATAAGTATTGGTACAGTGTTGGTCTTAAGTTAATAATTAAGTTCCTAATACATAATCAGACATTTGACATGCAAAGTGTTACAATGTAATGTTTGTTAAGTTTGTTAATGCTCTATTATTCGTACAATTCCATTATTCATTAAGTTTAAAATACATTAAATATTAATTATCGTCACATTAATTTAAAACAGATTATTATTTAAGACTATTACAATTTATAAATTCATTTATAGAGTAAAATCGTTTATCCAGCAGCCATAATTTTAGCTTTATAAAAAATAAATTATTAGGTAACTCTTTAAAGTTCTTTGGTATTTTATTGTAGATAAGTCCACTCATACTAAAACAATTTTTTTTATACAGAGAAGTCCTTGGTGCCCTAGGCAGAACTATTCTATCTGGATCTCTTACTTTTCTAGGGAAACGGTCTTGAGCCTTTTTAAACATGTCCAAGTGCTGTCGGACAAATTTAGCACATTCTAAAATATACATACTGGGTAATGTCAGGAGTTTTAATTTTAGAAATAATGGTTTACAAGATTCCCATGGTGGAAAGTCACAAATGGCTCGAATGCATTTTTTTTGTATCCTAAAGGCTTTATCCGCGTCTGTTGAATTACCCCATAGTATAAGACCGTATTGTAGAGTAGATGCAACGCAGCCATGATAAGCAGTCAATATCGTACTCTGCGACGAGGTCTTTCGCAGTGTGTAGAGAACATAAACGAATTTGTTTAATTTGTTGCATACTTTTTCTACGTGTTGCTTCCAGGAGAAGTAGTCGTCCAATACAACTCCCAGAAAAGCAGTATCCTCTGCCTCTAATAGAGGTTGTCCATTATAATTAATTTTAAGTTTTTCTCGCTTACGACCATATGTCATAAATTGAACAATTTTTGTTTTATTTATATTTACATGTAAATTATTAAATCTTAACCAAGAAATTGTTGATTCAATTGTATTATTAATGTCATTTCTGTAATTATTTATGTCAGTATTAATTGGTGAAGTCATTATAATCGAAATGTCATCCGCAAATAATGTGCATGGATTGGGTGTGTGTTCAGGAAGATCATTTATATATAATAAGAACAAAGGGGGACCCAAAACGCTTCCCTGTGGTACACCCGAGTTGTTGCATTTTGAAAGAGACCTAATTCCAACCAGTTCTTTATTCTCAGTCATACTTAAAATTTCAACACATTGCTTTCTACCTACTAGGTAGGTTTCAAGCCAATTAAGGGCCGGACCTCGAATACCATATCGTTCCAACTTTGATAGTAGCAATTTATGAGACACAAAATCAAAAGCTTTCGACATGTCGAAGAAGATAACAGCGACCCGGTTTCCTATGTCTACTTCATCAATGATATTCTTTACAAGATTGAAGCAAGCAAGAGTGGTCGATTTCCTTTTTTGAAATCCGTATTGTTCTTTCTTAAGAATCTGATGTTTTCTAATAAATTCGAGACGGTGTTGCATAGCTTTTTCAAAAACTTTTGAAATTATTGGTATAAGACTAATAGGTCTGTAATTATCCGCTTTCGAGCTATCGCCTTTTTTATGAAGAGGCTTAACAATCACAAACTTTAAGGACTCTGGGAAGCAGCCTTCTGAGAATGATAAGTTTATTAAGTGTGTCAACACAGGAGTTACTTCCACTGAGCAAGCCTTTAGAATTCTAGTCAAAATCTCATCATACCCGACCGCTCTTGTGTTGTTTAAGGAAAGTATAAATTTTTGTATGTCATTGTAACCATAAGGCCGAAGGAACAAACTATCGCACGTGTTAGTTTTGCATGTATCCTTTATATTGTCATTCTGTTGATTAGTTAAGTCTATCCAGTAGTTATTAAACGAGTCTGCAATTTCGTTTGGGTTGTCTATCATTGTATTATCTATATTTAAATTAGTTGTCATTGATAATTTATTCGTACATTCTGATTCTTGCTTCATAAGTGTCCAGGCCGCTTTACTTTTATTTTTTGAAGACCTGAGTATGTTGTCATTTGATGTTTTAATAGAACTAGTGATACAACATCTTAGTAATTTACTGTATTTTTTATATATCATCTTGTTGCGATCAGATTTATTCTTATAATATATAAAACGCAATGAGCGTTTACGTTTACTGCTAACTCTTAGACCTTTAGTAATCCAGTTGGTTTTCTTACATTTGTTTGTCATTTTAACTCTAACTTTTGGGAAACATAACTTATAAAACAATGAAAATAACTCCTGGAAAGATTCATAAGCAGAGTTAGTGTTAAGTTGGCTATAAACTTCTGAAAAGGAAAGTTTAGACAAACATTCCTTGAATTTAAGTACACTTTCCAAACTATAGTCCCTCTTAAAGATGAAGTAGTGTTGAGGAATTTCCTTACGTTTGATAGGGACACTTAACATTTGTGCCGTATTGTGGTCAGATATATCCCAATTCAAAAGCTCACCTTTGGCAAGTGGGATATTACTTATTATATGCTCGATGCAGGTATTCTGCCGCGTTGGATCAGTAATATGGAAAATTAAATTATAATTTGCAGCAAGATTCTGAAGATCTTTAGTTTTTCTATCTGGTCGTAAAGTGTTTACATTTATATCGCCTAGAAGAATATATTTTTTGTTTTTATTTTTATATTTACTATTTATGTAGAAAAGTACTGCAGTGAGCCTCACCATAAATAAAGAAAAATCAGAACCTGGCGTTCTATATAATCCTGGTTGTAGGCTGAACATATAAAGTCATGATATGGACAATCATAGTTATTAACTTCTCGCGTTTTAAAGTAATTGTTAGGTGGCGGATTGCCGGCTGTACGCCAATCGTGTCTTATGGGAGGTAATGGTTTAGGCACAAAGTGGGTGACGCCACTCATGGGACGCGGTGTACTGTTATAGCTAGTATTTTGTGGCATGGGTACACCACCCGGAGGTCTAAATGTATTACTCTGAGCATTATAATTTGGAGGTGGTGCTCGGAACATCTGCTGAGTCCGAGTGGGGCCACGAGGTTGTTGTAATTGGGGCATGTTTTGCCGCCAACCCTGATTGGGTTGAGGGAAGTACTGTTGGGGACGCGGAAGACCGGGCATGCTATATAACTGTGGTTTCGAGGGACCGGGTACGCCCATTGTAGGGAATTGCTGCATAATCTGGTTCAGAGGTAGATTAGAGTTAGGCTTGGGAGGCTGCTGATTGTTATCTTTCTTACTACTCCCGCTTTCGATACGCTGCTGCATATAAAGTATATTAAGCTCCTCCTGGACGAACTCGAGTGCTTTTTCCATCGTCTCGGGACGCATGCAACGAACCCTAGAGCCTAAGGGATCTTTTAAACCGCGTAAGTAACATTGTAAGGTCAATTTCTTATAAAGGTCTCGCTTCGCCGTAACTGTAGTAGACACAGTTTCATGCAATGTGACGTATGTCATAATTGTGCTGAACAAATTCTGACATCGCTCATAGAATTCCTGTGGGGTAGAAGACCCCTTAGTTTGTAAGGACAAGTCATTATATAAAGCGGTCTCATCACGATGGTCAGCAAAATTATTAATTAGCGCGCTTCTAATACCAATCCAATTCTCGGGAATACCGTTACTATTTATTAATCGAGCCGCGGAACCTGTAACCTTGTTTAAAATGCCATTTATGAGTGCCAAATTGGTTAACTCGTTACCCGGTTCAGTTTTGAAATATGCGAGCACTAGTTGGTCACAAAGATTTACAAAACGGGTTAACACATTAGGGTTGCCATCGAATTCAGGCAGAACCCGGAGCGAATTAAAAATTTCTCCTACTTTGTCGTGAGACATATTTGTATCCGGTAGTACTGATTCACCTAATTGTCTATACTCGTCTATAGCAATAAGCCTATTCGCCCTACTACTGTCTAAACTACGATTACGCGACACTCTTGGGTGGAAAATCTTGAAAACTAATATATAAAATAGCTAAAAACAAATCATGCACATAAAATCAATTATAATTATAACTAGAACTGAAAGGAAAACGGAAAAATGAAAATAGTTTATAGTAAATGTTATGTAAAAATCAAGGTTAAAATTAGGACAGTAAGGACTTGAAAGATTTAAAGCACTTACAACATGGTCTTCTTTGCCGAATCGATGTCTGGATTCACCTCTGCTGGCGCCTCACGATGTTTGTAGATTCAGGATACTCGAGAATCGGTAAGCCACGCGGGACTTCGGTCCGATTTTAGGGGAAATCTTGACGCGTCACGTACCTAATATACTTCGAGTATCCTACCGACTGCGCCAATTAAGTTCGGAGGCAGCAGAAGATGCAAAAAAAAACAATTTTATTTAATTAATGTTTAATTAGAATTCACAAAAATTACAATTATAACTTTAATCTAGCTAATAACTAAATGTACTATATGGTCAGCGATTGACGTAAAAGCGCCGTTCCCACGTAAGTTGAAGTTGGCGACGGCCCGCGGAAACGGTGTCAGCTTCGGTCGACACGAGGCAGTTGTGCCGCGTCAGCTTCTGAGCATCGCGCTATGTTGTTATGTGAATTCAAGGGCGATGCACACTATAGCGATTTGCCTCGGTTATGCTTGCGTAACAAGAAATATTACGTAATAACATTTTTATCAAGGTCAGCCGATTTTATTCGTATTGTTATTGTGAGCGTGAATGATGTGAGCTTGTATGTGTTATTCAAAGTTTGAGGGTGTGTATTTATTCTAAGGTAGTTATTACATAGTATTAGAAAAAAAACGCAACACAAAACGCAAGGAAAACGAAGTTTGAGTATGAATAATAGGAAAATATTTTATCGGACTGTACAAAAAAAAAATAATGTTATTAGTTTACTTGTCTATTCATAGTGTAACATGCAAAATTTCGTGTAGATTGATACAGTGGTTTTATCAGAAACCAACTTATCACGTGAACAGACACTATTCCCGCCAAATCGTTTATAACAGCATTTGATTAGAATTCAACTCTCGTAACACAAGTATTGTTTACATTTTATTATAAGATCTGTTTATTCAACAACCCAAAAAAAAAATACTTCAAGTGCCTCGCACCAATAGAAGCGTCAGCGATCCGTTTTATGTAAACAAAGTCGTAAACATGTCAATGGCGGGCAACAGCGCGGATGTTGACGGATGTGGCGGTTTCGCGCGTAAAGATGTTCACAGGTTAACAAAAAACAAAAATTCGTCGTCGGCGAAATGCTAAAGAAATAAAATTTTATTTATTAGTGTAGGTACGCTTTTGAACGTGCCGCCTGCTCATAGATCAATAAAATTGATAGACTGTACAATCGCATTAAGTTGTACCTACTACCTACTCACTCAGTAATTATTTTGATGTAGGTATACGAAATGTAGGAAAAAAGTAAGTAAATAAAAAACTTTTTTACAAAAAAAATAGAACCGACTTCCAAAAAAAGTGCAAAATAACTTTAATTTCGGAAGTCGGTGTTCTTGTTTTGTGTCTTCGTTTTTTGACACCGACTTCCGAAATTAAAGTTATTTTGCACTTTTTTTGGAAGTCGGTTCTATTTTTTTTGTTAAAAAGTTTTTTATTTTTCACTTTTTAGTTGTGGATCCCCATTAAACTGTATTAACAATTCATAAACATACGATAGCAGCAATCGCGGTTGATTTGCTGTCAATTTTTGAAGAGTTCCGTTGTCTGTCTTCGAAACCCATCATCAGATCTTTGTGAAATTTAAATGGGACCATTTCGGAATAAACCCCTTTCAAACAAAAAAAGAATTTTGCAAATCCGTCTATATATGACGGAGTTATGCCCGAAAGTACAAACATCCGAATTGATAACCTCCTCCTTTTTCGAAGTCGGTTAATACAACAAATGTTGGTCACCGATTACTCTACTTCCGAATATTTCGTTGATTACAATTTTACCAACCTCATCATGATTGACCCTAATATCTGGAAAAATATGAACCTGAGTCAAACAGACTTAGATGCTACTATTGATATCCCAGGGAGATCAATAAGAACCGAGAGAAGTGGCTGGAATGAAACTCGTTGTAAAGAGATCAGTGAAAATCTCAAGCTTCCAAAGACATTATGGAATGGGGCTCAACAAGAAAACATTGTAAAGAGATTCTTTAACTTCTATTCTACAGGATGTATTCCTTACACACATACCGCAGCTGATATTGTATTAGCGGCTGCATCATTAATATTCAAGGATAGAGCTCAAAAACCAGATGATTTAATCTGGCCATTGACATATCAAGCTTCAGAAGGGGAGGACTGTGGATTCTCAATTGAAGGAATGGCCCCTATAATCATGTCAAACCCGTCACCTGGATCCTCAGGTCAGGAGAATCAAAGTTTTTGTACGGCAGATACAGCTCCTATAACAGAGAAAGATAGAGAAGATACTCTAAGATCTATGGGGATTGATACAGAGCCACAGGATCTTGGAACTATGGAAGGGATCATTTTTGAGACAAAAGAAGAGAGAGAGAAGAGAGTAAACAATGAGCATACATTAAGAATCGAGAATGATATAACAACTTTATCCAAACTCACAAAACAGTATCATCATTCTTATAAAGAAGGATCACTGAAGGTATTTTTAACAGATGCCATGATGATATTTCAACGTCATCCCACAGCTAATGGATTCACTAGAGCTCATCTTCATGTTTTCAAAGTGGCAAATTTTCTGGCTTTAACAATGTTACGCAGAGTAACTAAATCAGAAGCTCAAATGGTAAATGCATTTCTAAAGGATCAATATAAAAGAAATATTGCATCATTAGTTCCAGGAAGCATATCTTCTTTATTCGCTCCTCCATGCAAACGATGCATTGATAATTTGGCAGGAATTTCCAAAAATGATCCTGCTACTAGCTCTTTATTGGCCAAAGTTGTTATGCTTTGGATCTCACAAGAAAGTTCCAATCCAAACATGACTGCCTGTTTAGGAGCGTCAGTATTGACTCATACTGCATGGAATGGTATGGGGATTATTCATCTTATCTTCAAAGTATGCACATATCATCAAATTAGCTGGAAATATTTGATGAAACATTCATTGGTCTCTTTAACTCAATCTTCCTGGATGGAGATTTCTCAATTTTTCTTTGCTTATCAGAAAAAGGCATCTGAAGAAAAAACTGTTCCTTGGGCCAGAGTTATTGATGACTCATATTTCATGAGATTGAGTGTAATCAATCAACAGTTCATTATTATTATTATTTCGTATATTTATCTTTACACATATTATTTACATTTTTAAATATTTTTAAAAGAAAACATATAAAAAAACATTTAAAAATATAAAAAATAGTAGTCCACCGGTATCGGGAGCAGGGTCCAAGCTACCGGTGGTTAGGGCTCCAGAGACAGGAACTTCCTCACAATGCGAGCCGTATCAAGGAGTACTGCCTTCTGAATCAGGCCCTTGATCCAACCGCGCAACGACAGCTTCGACAGGTGGTCGTCGAAGCTTTTAGCCATCAGGCCATTGGCGGTAACGACTATCGGCACAATGACAGCCGAGTCCACATTCCACATATCGACAACCTCGTGTGCCAAGTCAAGATATTTAATTTGTTTCTCTTTCTCAGCTTTCACGAGGTTCTCGTCATGTGGGATGGTGACATCGATTATCATTGTGCGGCGCGCTAATCGGTCTATCACCACTATATCCGGCTTATTGGCAACAATAGTCCTGTCAGTGATGATAGACCGATCCCAGTACAACGTGACATGGTCATTTTCGAGAACTGGGTCGGGCACATACTTGTAATACGGCACCTCAGAATCCACAAGTTTGTATTTTAAAGCAAGCTGCTGATGAATAATCCTGGCCACTTGGTTATGCCTGTGCAAATACTCGCTGTTAGCAAGACGAGAACAACCAGAGATAATATGTCTGATGGACTCACCCGGACGGTGGCATGCCCGACACACGTCAACCGTCCCGTCCTTCATGATATGCCTCCGGTAGTTATTCGTCAAGATAACTTCGTCCATAATCGCACAGACAAAGCCTTCAGTTTCCCCGAAGAGGTCACTGAAACGTAGCCAGGCCACGGACGCCAAGAAATCTACATCAGGTCCATGAAGGGCCCGATAAAAGCGCCCGTGAAGCTCCTTGCTTTTCCATACCTCCTTGCGGTCATCAGTAGTGAGTATTACAGGTTTGCGCCAGTTCTCTTTAGCCATGGACAACGGGGTGAGTCCCTTGTCCACTGCGACCACATCGCGGTGTATACCCACGTCGGTTTCAAGAAAATATTCTCTGAGGCTGCACACCTCGCGGTTGTGGAGAGTTTTCGCATTTAAAAAACCTCGACCTCCACATTTCCGCGGGATGTACAGTCTCATCACCGATGATCGTGGGTGATGCATCCGGTTTGCGGTCATCAGCGTACGGACCCTCCTATCCAGGGCGTCTAGCTCGGTCTGAGTCCATTTGAGTATGCCGAAAGAGTACATCAAAACCGGCATGACCCAACCGTTGAAGGCGCGCACCTTATTTCCGCCTGACAAAAGGCTATTAAATAGCTTTTTCAGGCGGCCAAAGAAGCGCTCCTTTAGCGATTGCTTCATGTCAGTAACGTTAATGCCTAACGCTTCCGACATACCCAAATATTTGTAGTTTTCGGTCGAGGAGAGGGATCTAAGGTTTATGGAATCCGAGAGTTGAATCCCTTCGGATTCCATAATCCCTCCTCTCTTTACATGCATGACTGCACATTTGTCCACACCAAATTCCATCCTGATCGCGCTACTGAAAGTTTCAGTTACCTTCAGTAACTCCATCAGTCGCAAATTGTTGGGGGCAAAGAGTTTCAGATCATCCATGTAAAGAAGGTGAGATATGGCCTGACCACCTCTTCTCAACCGATAGCCCAGGCCTGAATCCTCCAGCAATGTGCTTAGAGGATTCAGGGCTAAGCAGAACCAAAGTGGACTCAAACTGTCGCCCTGAAATATTCCCCGTTTAATCCATATAGGTTCATCACTCCCCTGGATTGGTCGACATCCTGGATAGCGAAGGACTGTCTTCCATTGCCCCATACATGACCCAAGGAAGGTGCGAAGAGTTGCATCTATTTTGTACAACTCCAACACCCTCATGAGCCATGTATGTGGAACAGAGTCATTATTATTATTATTATTAATATTAGCTGGAACATCAGAAGCTGCAGATTTGGCTCTTCAAATGAATCGTCCCCAAGTATCCATCTCTGCACCTGTTCATAACAGGACAGATATCTTAGAGATGAATGAGGATGATGTTTAATCAACAAGATCAACCCCATCTCAACATCAGATTTTTTCAATAAGTAATTATTATTTTAGTTTATATTCACAAGTTGTTTCTACTATTAACTATCATAGCCTGACATAAAATCTTTATATAAAATCAAACATAAGCATTTAATCTTAACTTCTTAAATCTTAACCAACAGTTAACAATTACCTTACCCTTACATCAAATAAATCTTTGTATAAAATAAATCAGAATCCTAACTTAAATACCAAAAATCTTAACTACAAATTCACAACAACTTAGAGCTTATATTCACTTGCCTAGATATAGCATAGATATAAACAGTTCTTACTTAACAAAACTAGTTTATTCAATAAACCTTCAGTTACTGAACTATTAATGTAACCTTTAACAATAAAATAACAGACTTCACAAACATTCTGGGTTTAAATACAATCAATTATGTTTATTCATTGACTGGCAGAATACAGAGCTTGGACGTAGGACGTTTCAGCAAGCCCTTACTAGTTTGTAGCGTTACTACTCGTATGATTTCATCGGGTCCTGGATGTTTCTCAATAACTGTACCCAGAAACCAACAAGCAGGGGGCATATCAAATTCCTTAACGAGAACTACATCCCCGACCTTAGGCTCAGGAATCCTGTGCGACCACTTATACGTATGAACTAAGCTACTCATGTATTCTATCGACCAGCGTTTCCAAAAACCTTGAACCATTTTTTGTACATGCTGCCATCGAGATAAAGAACTGATATTAGATCCTTCATAACTAATATCCGGAACAGTGACTAGCGGCTCACCGATTAAAAAATGACCTGGGGTCAATGGCATCGGTTCATGAATATCTTCACCATTGATCACAGTCATTGGCCTGGAATTTAAACACGCCTCTATTTCACTCAACAGAGTGCTCATCTCCTCGTAAGTCAATGTTGAACTACCTATTACGCGTTTTAAGTGATATTTGGTAGATTTCACTGCTGACTCCCATAATCCACCGAAATTTGGAGCATGCGGTGGTATGAAATGCCAAGTAGTGTTACGATCTTCTAACTTTCCTGCAATATCTTGTTGGATCGAAGCTAATTCCCTAAGTTCTCTTGCTGCACCTACGAAATTGGTGCCATTATCGCTCCAGATGTTTGCACAATGGCCACGTCTCGCTACAAATCGACGAAAGGCTGCGAGAATACCCTGAGTACTCATGTCACTCACCACCTCTAAGTGTATAGCTCGAGTACTCATACACACATACACACAAATGTAGCCCTTGTGAGAGCGATGCCCTCGACCCTTTGTCGTCCTAATTTGAAACCTGCATAATCTACACCACTATTCAGAAATGGTCGCGATGGAGTACAACGTGATGAAGGAAGCGAACCCATAAACTGATTATATACTTTAGCTTTATTTTTTACACAAATGACACATTTATTTACATAATTTTTAGCAAGACTTTTTACTCCTATTATCCAATAAGCTGATCTTAGATAGTTAATCATTATCTGAAGACCACCGTGTAACGTCCTATCATGTGCGTCTGCAATCAGCAACTTAGTAAAATGGGTATTATGTGGTAAAATTATAGGATGTTTTTCGTTGTCACTCAATAAAGCATGGTGTAATCTACCACCAACTCTTATTATACCGTCTTTATCTAAAAAAGGACATAAAGAACTAATTTTACTTGACTTATTATTTACAGGCATATTCCTTTGTAACTGTATGTACTCAATTTCGAACTCCACTCTTTGACATCTTCTTATACAACACTTTAATGCTTCGTCTAGTTCTGTCCCCTTTATGTATTTGGGTATATCTCTAGACTTAACATAATGATAAAAAAAAATTCTACATAAAGCTACTATTCTTAATAATTTCCTTAACGAACTATACTTATCCCACGGTAATCCTTTATGTTCTACCGTAACATCTCCAAATTAATATCTACATTCAATGGTCTACTATACTCTATAATTACATTATGTAAGAATTGAGGCCCATGAAACCAAATTTTATTCTCATGTAAGAGAGACGGTAAAACTCCCCTTGATGCACAGTCTGCGGGATTATCTTTCGTAGATACATGCCCATTGATTTGCTTCTAATGTGGTTAAGATCTCTGAGACTCTGTTGCTGACAAAGGTTTTCCATCGGCTTGGGTGGCTATTTAGCCATGCCAAGACTACTGTGGAGTCCGTCCAAGCGCGCACCTTGTCCTTGGGAATGTTCATAGCCCGTGCCACATCGGTCAATAAACGTGTCAAAAGTACTGCTGCACATAGTTCTAGGCGAGGGATACTGACTGTCTTTATAGGTGCGACCTTTGTTTTTGCTGTCAAAAGAGCGACTTGTATATTGCCTGAAGGATCTATACATCGAGTATACACGACTGCTGCGTAGGCTGCCTTTGAAGCATCGCTGAAGCCATGCAACTCTATAACCGAACCATTTGATGTTCCTAACCACCTCGGAACACGCACTTTGCATAGATTCTCCAAGTCTTGACGGTAAGTGACCCATTCTTCTTTTATTTTATCCGGTACACTATCGTCCCATCCTACTCCTGCTAGCCACAATTTTTGTATAAGTATTTTAGCTAGGATCAAACTAGGCGCTATCCAGCCTAACGGGTCAAATAAACGCGCGATATCCGAAATTATAATACGTTTACTTAAAGTTTCAGATGCTGAAGGAAGCAGCACCGTGTACTTAAACTGATCTACACTACGACACCAGGTAAGTCCTAAAATTTTTGTACTATCATTTAATATTTCCTTTTCATCCTTACCTTCATATGTCTCGATTTTCTTCATTAATGCCGAACTATTGCTGTTCCACTTTTGTAATTCAAATCCAGCCTTTCCTAACAAGGTTTTCATTTCAATATACAAAGTCCTGCCTTCTTCTATTGTGGAACACCCTGTCATTAAGTCGTCCATATAATAACTTGTTGGTACTATTTCCGATGCTGTTGGAAATTCTTGTTTATAATCCAAGGCGACTTGATGCAAAGTCTTAACTGCCAAATAAGGTGCTGAAGCTGTACCAAAAGTTACGGTTAATAACTCATAATCTTGTATTTCTTCATCAGGTTCCTTCCGCCAAACTATTCTCTGGTATCTTACATTATCTTCGGCTACTCTCACTTGTCGGTACATTTTTACTATGTCTGCAGTAAGTGCTATCGGGTGAACTCTCCAGCGAAGAATGATATGCCGCAAATCCGACTGCAAGGTAGGTCCTATCATTAATGTATCATTGAGTGATACTCCCCTTTCATTCTTGCAGGACGCGTCGAACACTACGCGCACCTTTGATGTAGATTTATCCTCCCTTATGACGGCGTGATGAGGTAAGTAAGCTGCTTTATTTAACTTTTTGTCCGGTTTCTGTACTCTTCTCATGTGGTTCAAATGTAAATATTCCTCTATAACCTTTGTATAATTTTCTTTCAGATTTAAATTCTTCGCGAATTTTCTCTCTAATGCCTTGAATCTTCTTACAGCTATTTCTTTTATGTTACTATTTACACAGGCCGGTATTGCATCCTTAAATGGTAAATTAACTATGTATCGTCCATCTTCGCCTCTTGAAGTAGAAGCTTTATAAAGCTCTTCACACTTTAATTCTTCCTCGGTTAAGATACTAGTTTGCGGAACTTGGTCTTCGATCTCCCAGAACTTCTTTAGTAGATCATTTTGGTCTACCGCTGTGTGCATAACTGTGATATTTCCCGCGCTATCTTTATTTTCAACTTGTGTGACACCAGAAAGAATCCAACCTAATTTGGTACACTGTGCTACCATTGATCCACTGGGCGCTCTCTTAAGACCCTCTTTCAGTATCTTACTGTACACGTCTGCACCCAATAAAATATCTATCCTATTGGGTGTAGAAAACTGCGGATCTGCCAGTGTAAGTTGCTCTAATTCAGACCAATCAAGATGGGCTACCTGTCTTTCCGGTATGTATGAGGTAATATTTTTCAAAAAATATGCAGTAACTTCTAACATAACACTGGGTTCTGTCATTGATTTTAACACCAAGGTTACAATTGAATTTGCTGTTGATTCGATGCTACCTAGACCAGAAACAACACTCTTAACCGGACTTTTCTTTAAACGTAAATATTGTGCCGTAGCTTCTGTGATAAAGGAAGCCTGGGATCCCTGATCCAACAAGGCTCGAACTGTATGATAATTCGTCGTAGCAGTTTGAACCTTAACCAACGCAGTAGCTAGCAATACTTGATTAGGACTTACGATGTGTTTAGTCGACATACACGAGACCACTGGACTTACATCAGTTGGTGTATCATTGTTAGCTGAACTAGCAATTTGCTCCTCTTCTTTAGCCTTCTGTTCATAGTTAACATGTAAAAGTGTGTGGTGTTTCTTTTTGCAAATATGACATACTGATGATCTCCTACATTGATAAATTAAATGGTTGCCACCTAAACAATTGAAACAAATTTTATTCGATTGCACAAAGGCTCTTCTTTGATCAACACTAATCTTTGTGAACGGAATACAAAAGCATAGTTTATGGCTATCGCCGCAATATTCACAACTTATTTTCGTTTGACCAGAGTTTTTTGACTGGAAACCCCTTCTGTTCGCGAACCCGCTCGCCCCTGTCCCGATGTTTTCTGTGGTTCTATACATTCAAGCGCTCTAAATCTACTTTCTAAAAATGTCTTGAATTGTGATAGAGTTGGTGGCTCAGTTGGATCGTCCGCATCAGAGGATATTATAGGGACCTGGAGCAGCTTCTCTTGGTGCTGGTCCCTGGAGATTCCTTTTAAGTTCCTGGGGGTTTGTCTTACTCGCTAGCGGTGCGAGAGTGTGGTGTATAAGAGTGACTGCTTATGGGTGTTGTTTTATAAAAGAAAGAGGACTTGCACACTAATACATTATATTGAATAATCAAATAAATACAAGTGCCCTCTTCGAGCGGGCTAGGAGAAGTCTACCTAAAAACTAAAATCTTCTTTATTATAAATTCACAATTGGCGTTCCAAGAGTTTCTAGAAAGTTCCAAACTTCCAACGTGCCAGTCTCCTCCATAAGGTTGCCAACATAAGGTCGTCACATGAGCTACGCCCTTACGAATAGAAGCGCAGACGCTAGTAAGTCTTCTATTCAATTAAATATTTGAAAAGCCGATTGAGACCTACCTAACCCTATCCAGTTTTTCCCTGCCTAGGTGAGCAGTTATGGAGATGCAGAAGTCCATCTATGGATAACCATACTGCACCCCGAGTGATGTGGTCAACTTTCTTTTTATTAATTTGAGCCATTCGGCACACCACATATCCCGGCAATGCACATGGCTTCAGTGAGGTAAAACCTCACTAAAAGCCACACTGCTCTGCTAAATTTTCTGACCTAAGATGCTCTAGTTAGCATCTACCCAAAAGGGGTTTACAAAAAATAAAATTCAAAACTGTAATAATTTTAACTCCATTGGACGTTTATGAAGACCAGGAGAAAAAACGACCACTGTTATGAACACCTACTCACTGTTCCTGAACTTCCCCCAGAGTGCTCCATAAATATAACTTGAAGTATACTCTCTAAATGAATAATACATAAAAATTGTCACGGGCTCGGTCACACCATACAGAATCAACTCGATCCTACTTTGCGAAGTCATTATACCCCATAAACAAAGCTGGTATAAACCGACAAAAAACCCAGACACATCTTTCCCTAGGAGAGAGGATCGCAATTCCCTCTACCTCCTAACCGTAGTAACATCTTTATTAAAATCGCACTCTGGAGAAACTCATACCTATTTCTCACTAATAATCGCCTAACAAATATATTTCCTTGTTCATGATAGGTGGTCACATCTCCCATCAGTCTTCATTCACGTCCGTGCAGCTCATCATATCGATTACATGAAACACACAAAAACACAACGATTAATATCACATAAAAAACAAAACAAATGAGAACCTCCTACTTTTGAAGTCGGTTAAAATTTAAACTTTTTTTATATTGTCAACCGTAATATCGTTGACGTACCAGATATCTGACAATTATTTGTCATGTCAAATGACATCTGACACCACTGTCTATTCTCTAAAAATCTTTTTAAAAATAAAATAATTTTCAAAAAACAATTTATAAATTTTTTCTTAAATTTCCAAAACTTATATTTACTTACAGAATATTGCTTTAATAAATAGTTTACAAGCAATTCTTGACCTCTTTCGCATATTTTTATTTTTATCGAAGAATTTGGGTCATCGTAATTATTACGTCCATACCTTATATTTATGGTCAAAAACTTGTTTGTCACGTTGCTATGACAATACACGTCAGCTAGAATAAATAACATTGATACAAAAATAATTTTATATTTAGCAAAGAAATGGAAATTATCCTTCTTCGTACAATATGGGAGGGCCCATATCTCCTCCTCCAGCCTATTCTGTGAAAAATGCTGTTCCGCTTGTTGTGAAATGTTGTGATGTTGTGAAGTGATATTTATGATGCAGTTTTCATCCCGATAGATATCCGCTGGACCATCACCTATTGGAACAATAATAGCAGGATTTTGCATGACTTCCACTGGTACGCACAGCTCTTTGGACTCCACCGCCATTTCGAAGCTCTCCTGCTCACAAACATCAGCAGAAACATACTCAACTTGAACAAAATCATCGTCACAAGAACCATGTGTCTCCGACGGAACTTCCACCTCACAGCTTTCCATGTCGATGACATCAGCCGAAACAACTCCCAAACAAATAAAATTTTCATTCGACTCGTGCTCGCCAAATGTTTCTTTTACTACAATTATCTCTTGTTTCTCTGAAATATTATTACTAGGAATAATTGTAAATAACCGACCAGATTCTGTATGTTCATTTTCACAGCTTCGGTCATCATCGCCTAGACTGCAGTCTTCATATTCCTGGACATCATTGACTAGGCTGGCATCAGCGCAGTTCTGGTCATCATCGTCCTCCTCCTTTGCTTTAATTGTTGAGCTAGAAAATAATATTACTTGATTATCTTCGCTCACATTATCCTCGGACTGTTCATCCGCCTCGGACACAACGTCCGGCCTCTCAAGATTATCAAAGCACTGATTGATTCTCTGCTTGCAAGACACACTTGCATGGGAATTCTCTCCTAAGCTCCGCGCACAGCGTGTCAAATTCCATCTCATACTGGAACGTATATTTAAAAAAATAATGCGCAGCTCCTTTTAACCAAATACCCAGAATTAACGAATAATCGCTTTTTCGCCACCCCTTGGCGATGGCCATCGACACAAACTCGTCGATAAATTCTTCGAGGCACACCTCATACGTGTGTCCCGAAAAGTATCGCATTTTCCTCTTTTAATATTATTTAACACTTAATAAAAATAGAACCACTCAGCTTGGAGTATACTCCTCTTATCCTGATGCTGTCACTGCATCAGTCCTCAGTTTGTCCACCGCAAACCGTTAGTGTTGCCGTCACTCTTACATACGGCGTTCGTTCCCGGCGCTCGCCGCCACTTATAAGGACCTGGAGCAGCTTCTCTTGGTGCTGGTCCCTGGAGATTCCTTTTAAGTTCCTGGGGGTTTGTCTTACTCGCTAGCGGTGCGAGAGTGTGGTGTATAAGAGTGACTGCTTATGAGTGTTGTGTTATAAAAGAAAGAGGACTTGCACACTAATACATTATATTGAATAATCAAATAAATACAAGTGCCCTCTTCGAGCGGGCTAGGAGAAGTCTACCTAAAAACTAAAATCTTCTTTATTATAAATTCACAATTGGCGTTCCAAGAGTTTCTAGAAAGTTCCAAACTTCCAACGTGCCAGTCTCCTCCATAAGGTTGCCAACATAAGGTCGTCACAATATCTTCAACTCCCACTGCTTACGGGTTTCCGGGTCCAGTTTTGAAGAAACTACATAAATTACGATAATGTCTACAACGGTGTTCATGCTAAGACCTAGATTATTAAATGCATTCATGCAATCCGACGTTGTGTCCAATAACTGTTTTATGGTTACAGCTGATTCTGTATTAATTTGTTTTTGATTAAATAAACGTTGAAGAATTGAATTTGCTAAATGACGTTTGTTATTATATCTTTGTTCTAACTGCTCCCAACATACTGAGTAATTTCCAGCCGTTATTGGTATTTGTCGAAGTAATAGTTCTGCTTCGCCTGTCAGACATCCCTTTAAATAGTGAAGTTTTTGAACGTTGTCTAAGCCCTTTTCGGAATGTACTAACGATACAAAAAGGTCCCTAAAACTAGTCCATTCACTGTATCCGCCAGAAAATGAAGGTATGCTAATTTTTGGCAATCTGACGTTTGAAGATGTTGTAGTACAAGGTTCACTTATTTTACTGACAGACTTTAATTTATGAATACCATCTTTCAATTCTGATTTGTACGTTATATAAATTTCTTCAGTCTCATTGTGGCAGTCAGAAGTAAAGTAACTATGTTTTAGATCCGTTATTGTGGCAGTTTCAATCATTTTATCATGCCTTTTATTAAAAGTAGACCACTGTTCTTCTAAAGATTCTAATCTGGTTTCCATATAACCAAGAGTTATTCGTTCTTTGGGAGATTTTTTGAAATTAGTTCTCCCTTTCTCAATTGTGTTTTTTAAATTGTCTTGTAACTTAAAAAGGACTCCATATTTAACTATTAAAATGACTTAGTATAATTGAATAAAGCCACTAAACAAACAATAACTAACAAACTATAAACCAGTGTACGGACTCAACCTAGTTGCAGTCGTAATTAAACAAATAGTTAGATCTTACTTGCAAACAACAATGTTAAAATTATTGTTATACACTTTCCACTTGACCATGCCACTGACACATAACTTCGCTGTAACACGTACTCGCCCGGCTCCGCTGCTCACGTACTCTCCTGGCTCCGCTGCTCGCTTACGCTCCCGGCTCCGCTCGACTCGTACTCGCCCGGCTCCTCCACTCGACTCGTACTCGCCCGGCTCCTCCACTCGACTCGTACTCGCCCGGCTCCTCCACTCGACTCGTACTCGCCCGGCTCCTCCACTTGACTCGAACTCGCCCTGCTCCTTCGCTCCGTTCTGCTGCTCTGCGCCGCAACCTCCGGTGCTCGTTCTGGGTATTGAACCCGGTGCAACAACTCACCAGCACCTTGGTACCATCAGCAGCGATCCACTACTGTGTCGGCACCCTCTCCGGAACCACTCACTGTGACTATGTCACCTCCGGCTCGTAAGGACCAATGTTTAATTGGTCACGACGCACTCCCTACTAGCACTTGTACTACTGCCAATCTGGCTGAGCAAAGGATATTCCAGGGATACTAATAAAAACCACTGTCTATATCACAATCACATATAATGTAGTACTGAACTTAACTAAACACTTCGGGAAATCGCTGCTACCCCGTAAGGGGCGCGACGGACGTAATAGGCATGGCCTTTCTTCGTGGGATCTATTGCCACCCGTAAATACGGGTGCTTCCTGGGGGTCCCAATATAGGTGCGGCGGTTTTAGGGTGACTGTATACAAGAACCTACCAAACAGGCGATTAACGCCTGCCGAGGCTCTCGCAGCAATCACCCATGTGTATTGCTATGTGTAATGCTGTGGGCTCGAAGCGTATGTTCACGGCAGCTAGGCGGTCAGTCACCGCCAGGTGAGACCTCCAGTTCCCTGGAGGAGGCCCAGCGGATGACGACCAGCACAAGGCCGCCGGCTTACGGTGAGCCCACAGCATTCAGTGAGTGGCCCCCGTCCGCCCGGTTTCCAGATCTAGCCGGTTGCCGTCCGGACCGCGGAGCCGTGGGTGTATGTGAGGGCGGTATTGAGTGTGTAACACCGCCCATGTTTACATTGTATGCGCGTGCCAGCCACGCATGCAATGCGTGAGTTCACGTGTGTGTGGAGTCATGAGTGTATGGCTTTTGTTACGCGACGTGCCTATATTAACTTAAAACACGTCGCGCACAGCGTATGTACTGTTGTGAAGCGTTCCTGTGCGAGTAGGTCGCGTGTAAGTGAAACGACTTACTCGGCGTCGACTGGCGGCTGGCTGTCGGCGGCGGTCCTGCCCTGGTATAGGGCCAGGATGGCCACCATGCCCTCCAGCACGGTGATGAGCGGGTCTTGGCCCCTCCTGATGGCCTTAATTAGGTCCAGCAGGAGGCCAGTGGCCCGCTGGTGGAGCTCCGGTTCCGGGATGGCGGCCACAGTGGCGTCTAATGGCGCGTAGTGTGGCCGCATGGCAGCGGTGTCTCGGCGATCGGCAGCGGTGGCGCCCTCTGGTACCCGTACTTCCGTGCGGCGGCATATGGTCGGAACCTTTACCTTGGGGACGACCGCTGTTACAGAGGCCGCCCCGGGTAGATTCCGACTTTGAGGTTGGGGTTGTTCGGTGACGGTGGGGGGAGAGGGATTCCCTCCACGGTTCTTCCTTCCTCTTCTTCTCCTCCTCTTCTTGGGGGGGGCTGCGTCTCGGCTCGTGGGCCCGTTAGCAGCCGCCATAAGGGTGGCGCTGCGGGCCTCGTGGAGGTCCGTGGTGGTGGCCTGGGCCACGGTAGTGGCAGGCCGGGCAGCTCTGCACGTCAGCGCCACCGTGCCCGCACGCCTGTTTGTGAGCTCCCTGCGGAATACAGGGCACTCACGGTGCGACGCGGGGTGTGGCCCGCCGCAGTTGGCGCACGACGCCGGCTCCGTACGTGGCCGGGGGCATTCGCGCGCGACGTGCCCAGCCCCGCATCGCACACAAGCGAGCGGGCAATGGCACTGGTGTGAAGAGTGCCGGAACTGCTGGCAGCGGTGACATTGCGCGGGACCCCTCTTCCCGCGCCATCCCTCAATCTTGACGCCTCCCATCAGCAGCAATGATGTGACGTCGTAAATCCTGCGCACGTCGGGCTGGTACTTGAGCACCGCGTGATGGATGCAGCCTGGGCGTCCCTGGCGGGCCTTGATGCTCCGCACGTACTGCGGCTCGAACCCCAGGCTGCGGAGCTCCTCCTCGATTGCTGCCGGGTCTGTGTCCGCCGGCAGTCCTCGTATAGCGACTTTATAGCCCTTCTCCGCTGGCAGCGAATAAGAAAACCAGACTAGGCCGGTTTCCTTCTCCAGGCCGCACAAGTACCGCTGGACCACCCGGTACTCCTCCTCGTTGCCGGGGAGGAATCGAATGCCGCCCTGATAAGGGCGGGCAGTCGGCGGGTGGCCCAGCAGATCTCGCAAGGCCCTGAAGTGGACGTGCCAGTCTGGTAACTTCTCCACCACCAGCGGCGGGTATCGCGGCTTCTTGCCTGCAGGTGGTGCTGGTGCTTGTGTTTGGCCCGAGGTACTGCCGCGCTGCGTGGCGGCTGTCGCGAGCGGAGTTCGCTGGGTGGCTGGTGGCGGTGACGAGGTGCTCGCGATGGAAGCGAACGAAGGCTGCTCAGCCTCGCTGCGCTCGCGCGATGTGCGCCGCAGCTGGCGCCTCTTCGCCTCCTCCTCTACCTCCTCTTCGTCAGGACTCCTGGGCCTCCGCACTGAGCGAGTCGCGGGTGACCCGCGTTTCTTCCCGAATGTGGGACCCAGGATAAATCGGGCCAGGGACTCCGCTTCTGTCTCGCCCTCCGACGCCGACATGTCTGACCACTCGCTCTCGCGAGGGGAAAAACATGCCGACATCGCGGGGGAGTCTTGGGCGGAGCCCCTGGGTGGCGACGGTGATAGCGCGCCACTGCTAGCCACAACGACTTGCGGCGTAAACGGTGGCGGCGGATGTCGAGATGGTGATGGTGATGGAGCCGACGGGGGGGACGTCAGCTCGACGACAGGCAGCACGGGGGTAGAGGTGCGCGGGCGCGGTGCGGATGCGGGTGCGCTCGGCGCGGCGGCGGCAACGGCGCGCTGTGCAGGCGCGGTAGGGCCCGCAGTCCGCGCGGCGATGCGCGGGCCCTGCGGCCTCACGTCGGGTCGCGACGTGGTATTGTGAGGCTCCTCTGTACGCGCCGGCCTAGCTGGCAGCGCAGCGGTGCGCGCAGTCGACGCGGCGGCGCGCGCCCCCGACGCGGCGGCGGGGGTGCGTGTCGCGCCCGGGGCGCGCGGCCGACTCATTGACGCGGCAGGCGCTGGTGCCTGCATAGGGACGGGGCGGAAGGCCGATGGGCGAACCGGTACGGCCGGCTGCCGGCTCAGCGACGGCGCCGGCGAAACGCGCGCAGTCGCAGGTGTCGTCGGCGGGCCGGTGGCGGTCGTTCTTGAGGTGGATGTTGATGGTGTGGCGGGTGCTTCGGGTGCTTCGGCCGATGATGCGCCGGGCGATGCTTCCCCTCTTGCTGGGGGCTGCTGCGTCCGGCCCGTCACCGGACGGTCCGGTGGTGAAGGAGACGGCCCGGCCCCCTGCTCCAGAGAGCGACGGGCACCGGACCTCCCCTTCGGCGGCATGTTTTAGACAGAAGAAACACGAGATATGTTTTAGGCGGTAGAAACAATATGTTGCCTCCGCGACCGCAACAGTAGGTTACCCACTGGGCAGCGACGGGTCGGTTACCCCTGCGCACTCCCGCAAGCGCCGGTCGAAACCAGCACCTACGACAGCACACAGGGAGAACCGGTGGAGAGAGCGGACCGAGCGGAGGAGCAGCGTGCGGACACAACTGCTCGGCTTGGCAACAGGCTGATCCCATTAACTAAACAAAAAATAATCGCGGAGGGTCATTAGATCGCGGAGAATCTTAACACCGCGATCTAGAAAATGGACTTAAACTAACAACGCCATCTGTGATTAGCAAAAGAAACTAATTTTCCTTTAGTAACAATTTTAAAATGAAGATGGCGACACTTGAACAATGTGGCTTTAACGAAATGAGTAAGTAAAGTTGTTGTATTGTATTACTTAACTTAACTTTGTTGATAACAAAAATGTATCTGAGAAATAAGTCGTTATCAGTAATCTGTAACACATTTTTTTTAGATCTTCTTTACTTATTTCGATGAAGGGATGAGCATTTTTCATGGCAAGCACTGTCGTCAATTCTTTATTTTTCAGCCAATTAGGTCCCTGTGTCCACAATTCGAGGTCGGCGCACTCAGAAGGATTCACGCCGCGCGACGCGCAATCTGCAGGATTATCACTGGACTGGACGTGCGACCACTGGTTGTTTTCCATAACGGTAAGTATTTCGGACACTCTGTTACCTACGAATGTCTTCCAGCGGCTGGGGTGGCTGCTCAACCAGGCGAGAACCACTGTCGAGTCAGTCCAGGCATGTATTTTTTCTTTACAGATACCCAAGGTGTCGGAAACTTCTCGCAGAAGTTTTGAAAGCAGCAAGGCGCCACATAACTCCAAACGAGGTATGGACACTTGTTTGACCGGGGCCACCTTGGTCTTAGCCGCAACTAGACTAACATGAACTCGACCACTAACATCAACACACCGAACATAGACTACGGCTGCGTAAGCAACATTGGATGCGTCAGAGAATCCGTGCAACTCTAGTAAGACGTCGAGTTGACTCGTGTGAATCCACCGTGGCAGACGGAAGTCCCTAAGATGGTAAAGGTTGTTTCTATAATTAAGCCATTCCTTTAACAGGTGATCTGGAAGTACTTCGTCCCATTCAGATCCTGCTAACCATAGGCGTTGAATGAACACCTTAGCTGTTACTATCACCGGCGCAAGCCAGCCAAGAGGGTCAAATAAGCGAGCGATATCAGAGATAACCTTTCGCTTGGTTATGGGTGTTTCGGGCGGAGAAAGTTGCACAGTGTATCTAAACTCATCTAACCTTCTCTGATACGTTAATCCTAAAATTTTTGTGAGCGTATCCATCTTAAGCTCCATATTGTCCTGCCTAGCAGTATCGTCATTCATTTTGATAAACAATTCGTCATTGCTGCTGGACCACTTTTGAAGCTTGAAGCCCCCACGATCTAACAATTGATTCAGCTGGTGATAAATAAGTTCCCCTTCAGCGACAGACTGACAACCCGTCAACAGATCGTCTACGTAGAACGATGTAAGGACTCTGTCTGCCACTAGAGGAAAGTCACTTCCTTCGTCTCGAGCTAATTGCTGTAGAGACCGGACCGCCAGGTATGGCGCAGAGGACGTTCCAAAAGTAACGCGCAATAACCGAATATGACTCAGTTCATCATTTGGATTGTCACGCCACAGAATGCGCTGATAATCAGCGTCCTCATCTGCAACCTTGACCTGACGGTACATTTTTACGATGTCTGCAACCAAGCTTATGGGGTGACAGCGCCACCGCATAATAGTTTGACGCAGATCAGGTTGTAGGGTTGGGCCAACCATTAATTCTGTATTTAATGCTACACCATTGTGGCCTGAACAAGAAGCATCGAAGACGACCCTAACCTTAGTCGTGCTTTTATCCTCACGCACCACCGCGTGATGTGGTAAGTAGAGCGCATTCTTACCTAATTCTGTTTGAGGGACAACTTCAGCATGTCCTAGTTGTATATATTCATTTATGACTGTACTATACTGCATCCTAAATTCCGGTTCCTTCAACAATCTCTTTTCTAGGCTGATGAAGCGCCTGCGGGCAATGACCTCTGATCCTCCAAACGTGCAAGTGGGCGAATCGGTTTTAAATGGTAATTTTACAATATACCTCCCGGTCGCATCGCGTTTGGTGGTTTTAGAGTAGAAATCCTCGCATTTTTGTTCTTCTTCAGTCAAGATCACACTACTAACTGAAGGCTCCGACTCCAACTCCCAAAACCTGCGCAGAAGGTCATTGACATCCGCTGACTGTACTACAGTATGGTAACATACTGGCCTAGAAATTGACGACGATGGGATTTCGCCAGACAAGATCCAGCCCAACTTAGTCTTCTGAGCGACTGGAGATCCTGGCGGACCCTTGACTAAACCATCCAATAAAATTTCTCCGACTACGCGTGTACTCAACAGTAAATCGATTTTCCCTGGCGTATCAAAAGTCGGATCAGCTAATTTTAAGGATGAGAACGAAGCCGATACTTGAAAGATTTTCTTCTCAGGAAGATGTGATGTGAGCCTATTCAATACATAAGCATCGACATATAAAATAAAGGTAGGATCTAGACGTGATTGCAATTTGAATCGAACTATCCACTTAGAGGGCATTGAGTTTCCCTCATCATCGCCTAGTCGAAATATGTCGGTGCGAGCAGGTGTTTTCCTTAGTCCGAGCAACTGTACTGCAGCCTCTGTGATAAAAGAGACTTGAGAGCCCTGATCCATCAGAGCTCTTAAAACAACAGCAGTGCCAGTTCTTGACTCAACATTGACCAAGGCTGTGGCTAACAGACCGTGGTTGTGAACATCCGCAAAACAACAAATGGGTTTGGCATCGCTTTGACTGGAAGAGGTTGCTGCGTTAGCAGCCGCCACTTTCGTCTCTGCTGAACCATCAACGATTTCCGCAGAATTGGCAGTTGATTTTGGGTGAAGCAGTGTGTGATGCCTCTTCTTACAAAGGTGACATTTCGTATGCTGACGACAAGTATAGACGGAATGGCTTGTTCCTAGGCAGTTGTAACAAAGCTTACTGGCTCGTGCAAACTCCCGACGCTCGTCACAATTTTTCTTAGCAAATGTTTTACAGTTACACAATTTATGATCTCCAGAACATAATACACAACCTTGAGAAGCGACATGAAAAGATTTAGCATTATTATCACGAGCACTATTTTGTTTATTTGCTTTAGAATCTAAATATTCTAAGGCTCTAAACCTAGACTCCATAAAAGTTTTGAACTCATCAAACGTAGGTAAGTCATCATTAGGATTTGAACTTATTCTTAGTTCCCACAATTTACGGGACTCGGTATCTAATTTTTCGGAGCCTAAATACACAACAATTGCATCCCATGAGCTGACATCAATACCTAGACTGCGTAAACCATGTAAACAATCAACCGTCGTGTCTAACAGAGTTTTGACGTTTGCCGACGATTCCTTAGTAATTGACGATTGATAGACAAGCCGTTTGAGCATACAGTTAGCTAAAAACCTTTTATTATCAAATCGTTTGTTTAGAATTGACCAACACTCATTATAATTAGACGCAGTCACAGGAATATGTCGAAGCAACTGTTCTGCTTCGCCTGAGAGATGACTCTTTAAATAATGGAGTTTTTGAACTTCATCCAGTGTTTCATTTTTATGAATAAGTGACGTAAATAAATCGCGGAACGTTACCCATTCCGAATAAAGACCCGCGAACTTTGGTAAACTAATTTGTGGCAATTTCACATTTGAACTATTTTGATAAGAATGTTTATTTTCACTGAAATTAGTACTTTCGCGCGGACTACTTTGAAGTAAGTGTTCTTTTAATTCAGACTTATAGGTTATGTACAACTCTTCAGTAACCTCATAAGTTTCTGCCGTAAAATAAACATTCTTTTTTAATTCTTCGTCGGTTGCTTTTTCTATGATGCGCCTATGCGTTTCAACAAATTGTTTCCACTGCACCTCTAATGATTCTACTCTCGTTTCAATGTAACTTTGTGTGAGCCGATCCTTAGGTGATTTTTTAAAGTTAATTCTAGCTTTTTCTATTATTGATTTGTTATTTAATTGCAATTTTCCTAAGGATTCCATTGTGTACAAAGCTACAGAGTTTTTAAATAATGAAATCAATTGAATGCAACAGACGAAAAATCAAAGTCAATAAACAAAAACCGGTAAATTTTTACAAGTGTTTAGAACCTATTTGACTTAAACAGAATCGGGCATAGATTTCCCGTCACAACACTTTATTTATAATTATTCTAAGTCTAAACTACTACTAAATCTTAAAAGTCTCAAACACTTGAAATTTGCACTAAGTTGAACTTTAAAATTCACTGAGAAAATTTACAAGTCTACCAAATAATAAACACTGGGATTGTAACTCACAGTTTTGTCTGCCAAACCTCTCCAAACACGTCGCTGCTGCGAGTTCGTTGTCGTCACTCTTGATGTCACTGCTGGTACTGCTGCGAGTGTGTCGTCACGGTCTGTGACGACACTCTTGATGACGTTGCTGATGTCTCGTCGCTCTATGGGCAGTGTTGTCGCCGTTGCCGTATGAAGTGAGCGTTGATACTGGTGGCGCCCCCTGGCGGAGCCGGCTGCAAACCTCACTGCTGCACTGCTGAACACCGCTGATCACCACTAATCACCACACACCGGGGATTTTACAGGCACTTCAGGGCGATCCACCACTGGTTTCTATGCCACACCAGACGTCACAAAAATGTCACTTCACTTGTCGACGCGATTTCACTTTTCGCGATCCGACTCGATAGGACCAAAATGTTCGGCACTCGACAACTTCCCGGGGACTGACTGATATAAAATAAAACAATCTGTTTCCAAAGCAAGTACAAAAAATTTATTTTGTTCTATCACTATGTAATATGAGCGGAGAATCTCGACACCGCGATTCAGAAATGTGACGAAATCGTACAACGCCATCTATCGAGCTTGGGGTAAAACTCGCAATCGAACAACCGACAAAGGAACGTCGGCGGTCTGTGTGAGCATTTGCCGAAATGCAGACAAAGAAAAGTCGGCGGCGGTCTTTGGCCGATATTGCGTGCGTAGGTACAACTGGGTACTTGCTGGGCCCGCGACGACCTCCGGTGAACTTAAGAAATCAGCTGAGCTGGGAGCTTCTTTTAATTTTATTTACGTTGCGTTTTTTTGCAAAAAAAAGCGAACTAATTATTTTTTAATTAAAAATTTCATTGAGGTAGATAGGTATAACGATTTTATACAGTTTGATGTAACAAAAACGCAGATTTTTTTTCAAAAATTAGGAAAAAGCCGACGACAAATTCCAACGCTAGGGGGTCCAGAATCATTTACTGAATCACTGGAACACGTATGTGCGTTCATGTACCTTACACCCTGTATAGCTTAGAGCCTTCCTCGATAAATGGTCTATTCAACACAAAAATATTTTTTCAACTCGATTCAGTAGTTCCTGAGATTAGCGTGTTCAACTAAACAATCAAACAAACTCTGCAGCTTTATGACAGCGGCTAAACGCGTTTAGGCGAGCTTCAACGTCGAATACTGGGCGTTTAGGCTCTCAGTTGTTAGTTAATTGTGATTCATTTATTTGATTTATATTTATTGCCAAGCGTGTGGAACCGGCTTACTATAGTCTTTGACTTGAATTGACTTCCATGCCAAGATTGCCAACCCGAGTCGTACTTGGTCGTACTGCTACTCACAGAATACAAAATTATATTCTCTTTGACAGAAAACATATACTCCTAACGGAGCTGCTACTGCCGTAGCCGTAGCCCGTAGCCAAAAAGTAAAAAAATTGTCTATGGCAAACAAAATGGGTGTACTTTTAGGTTAGGAAATGTAAGATTTTTTAGGAAATAAAGCTTGACTAAAATGAAATATATTTATAAAATGGAGTCAGTGCTGTTAAGTATAGCCGTTGTTTTATGTACAGTGTTACTTGTGAAATTACTATTTAAACTACGGTAAGTTGGTGTCTTGGTGAGGTTAGAGATAACGCTTTCCCGCCCGACAGAATCTAAAAATATGTTTTTAATTGTTTTCACAGGTCAACTTTGCCTTGGCGCGTAAACTGTTGGTTCTGTAACAATGATTTTTGGGTAAAATATCCAAATCGCAACAGCTGGACTTGCCCAAAATGTGATCAGTACAATGGGTTCACCAAGGTAAGGTTTCAACTGATTATGATTGATATTACTGTTCTAATAATGTGTTACATTGTTTAATTAGCACTAAAACTCCTTATAAACATCTATAGTGATTGGTTTTTGGTAGCAGTTTTTTCAATTTTCATAATATCTAATCTCTTTGATAGAAATTGGCAATGTTTCAGCTTTGTAGGTCATTTGAGAGTTTAAAAAAAAGCAGCTAAACTGCTGCTACCCAGATATGCCTTCATGTAACTCCATGTTATTGGAAAGCAATTAATAATTGACTAAATTTATGTATTAATTTGTCTAATCAGTGTATGATGATGATGTTATTTGAGTAGGATGATTTGTACTTGACATGCCCAAGGCACTAATTATTTTAGCAATAATCACAAATGTATATATTTAATAATTTTAGGATGGTGACTACAACAAACCAGTTACCACATTCAATGACCAAGGTAACAAATCACCAAAGGTATTCAGGAACAGTCCACCTAAGAATGGTCTCTGCAACATGTGTAATATAAACCAACAGTTGAAAGTGACACAACTAGCCAATTTTGTTCCTATGAATGAGAAGAAGTTTGACGATGAAATAGAATCATACAGGTAAATATATTAATTTCATACTTGTTTCAAGGGCAAGGTAACAACGAAAAGTAATACTATAAAGAGATTGAGCACTTTAAGGACTTCACTCCTAATCTGACAAGCAAAATGAAAGGGATTTTGCCTTGACATCTTTAGTTAAAAACTAATTTACAAAATTTTTAGATTCCACCTACATGAAAATCTATTCCAAAGAGACAGGTATTTACATGTGGCATTGTTTAAAATGCAAACAGTAATTCTCATGGCCATACTTTAGAGGCCACATATTTAGCATGTTGTACTTATCTGAAGAGCCGCTAATTGTTTAAATATTGTTATCAGTCACTGTAAGAAGTCATGTTTACTGACCCAGTTTGATATTAGTCCTTTCAAATTTGTAAAGCAAACCAATTTAAACTGAAGCTCTTTTGAACCAGTGGCTTTGGGTTTTACTTGTGAATTGTGTTTTTTATTTGTTCTAAATGGCTGCTTCTGTTTGGAAATGGTAAACATGTAAAAAAACCAGCGAGTTGGACTCGCACGTAAAGGCTTCCGAGCAAATCATATTTTTTTTAGGTTTTTTTTTTAAATTGCCTCCGATGTATAGGTTATCCCATAATCTATAAGTTAAGAACTACTTTCTGTATTTTTTTCAAAATTTTGAGCCCAGTGATTTTGGAGTTACTATTTTCTTAAATAACTTCAAAATTATATATTTTAAAATTATGAAAAAAGTATGTTCGAGACCCTCATAATGTACCCTTTCATTTGATATGTCGCACAACACAGCTTGAAAAACTTGGATTTTAAATTTTCCGATTTTCACCCTAAAAGTGACCCCCATATTCCAAATTAATTTATTTAGGGTACACATCCTTATTTGGGTCACAGATATTCATGTGTGTACCAAATTTCAACTCTATTGGTCTAGCAGATTCGGAGCAAATTGGTTGTGACAGTCAGACAGACACATGAGTGATCCTGTAAGGGTTCCGTTTTTTCATTCGGACTTTCGGAACCCTAAAAATGGTTTAAATTATCATCTAATATGATTCAGGAAACTAATTAGTTAATTGTGTTACTTTTTATTTGTGTATGATGTTGATGTTTATAATGAGTTTCTAATTTTCAGGTTGCAGTTAGAGAAGGCTTACAAGCTATGCAGCCCTTGCCGAAAAGTTCTACAAGTGAAACTGCACAAGGAGAAAGAATCCCTACTGGGGTCCAAGTTATTAGAAACTAGGACATCAGACAAGATAAATCAAAAGCAATTGAAAGAAAACAAAGTGTTGAGAAAACTTATAAACAATACCTCAATGCTTATAGCAGTTATACTTTTTATACTGGTTTCTTTTGAACTTTACAAAAACCTATCATTAAGATACAAGAATTTACTTAGTACAATAACTAATATAAAACAGATAGTACTAGGTCTTCTACAAAGAATATACTCTATCATTGAAATGAAGACAACTATGACATTCCCAGCACTAGATAATTATTTGTATGACTCAAATATTGTGAACATGATGCCAAAAAGTTTTAATTTTAGACAGATACATATAGACCAATTGAATATGACTACACAGGAAACTTTAGGGAGTTTTGTATGCTTTTTACAAATAATTGGACTTGTCTGGAATGTGAACAGCTTGAAGAATACTATTCTAATTGACTTGCAATGGCTTATTTTCGTCATTGCTACGATAGGACATCGCTATGTGGCTGTGGAACCTATTTATTTGAGCTTCATAAAGGTTGGTTCCATTCAAGTCTTACAACAAAATCCTGTGAATATATAGCAAATAGCATTTTCATGATAATGCTTAAATTTTCGTAATAAAATAAAGAAACTCATTAATTTTCTTCTAAAATTTATATTCTTGCCAGTTTTACAAAAGCTAAAATTTAAAAAATAAAGACTAATTATAAAATATTTTGTTACAGACATTATGTACCTTGATAGTAATACTGGTGTACAAATCAATCAAGACAGAAACTAGAAGAGTGGAAATGAGATCTCCAACTTCACCGAAACGAATGAAGAACTTGACGAATTCTTCAGCAAGTACGCTTATTGATGATGACGACGATATTGTGCATTTAGACAGTGATGACGATGTTTCTTTGAGCAAATTCGGCTTACACAACTTCTCCGAGTCCTCTAACGAAAATCATGGTCTGTTGAATGCCAGCATGGTAAATGGCAGATCTTTTACACCAAGAACTGACAGTTTATGGTCAAAACCCAAACTCAACTCAACATTTTGTGTCAATTCTCTTATAAGCAAAAGTCCTAGTTCTGTATCTGACACCTTGTTTGTTAAACCTTCCTTCAATAAATATCAAAAACTCATAAAAGACGACTCAGACTCTGAATTAGATGAAAGCATTAGTTCCTTATGTATAGGGAGTCCCACAAAGACTAATAAGAAAACTAATTCCATCTTCTCTTTGAGAAAATTCACAGCTACTCCCTGTTTTGTTGCTCCGACGCCTATGGCTCGTTCTAGGCCTCTAATATCGCCGAGCAAGCTGGGACACAGTACTTCTTGGGTGGCAGGTGGCTACTGGGGCTCCGAAGGCGAGCGCCAGATATTTAATGTAGACGGGAGTCGTTCCTCGAGCCAAAGTTCGGGTTTCGAATCTCAGACGTCTAGCGTGAACCAACGCAATGTGTTCTCGCAGCCACCTTCCCGCGAAGAGTCCGTCTGTGGGGAACCAATGGTGCTAGATCGCTTTCCAACCATGAGTCATAATTTTAATGGTTTTCAATCGCCGCAAAATTTTAGCCGAATAAGCTCGCCAGTATTTCCACAAATGCAGTATAATGGTCATGTACACATACCGCAGGCTCAATTTGCTCAACAAAACATGATGTCTGCGAACGCGTTTGCGCAACATCAGCAATACGTACAAAGCAATATGTTCAAGACCCCTGGCGGGTCTGGCCTTATAAAGCTGCCGAAAGTGGATGCATTCTCATCTCGCTGACGCTTGACGACTAGTCAGTCAATAAGTCAACTGCCTTGACATATTTTGTAACATGGCTGTTTTCTTTAAATTCGTACGTATTTTTGCCTTGCTCTTCTTTATTTTATAAATTTTTATGAAAGTTCCGTGAACTGCCATTATTTTAAGAACGTTTTGTTAAGTTATATCATGTTAGTTTGTAAGCGATTGTTAGTTGTAACGTTTGAGACTAAACTTAGTTTTTAAGACGTATTTGCTGATCTCGTGTTGGTGCCAGGTGTTGGCGATATGAAAGCATTAAGAATTATTGTATTGTTAACAATTTTATATGGACGTCACTGTCCTATTCTCGAACAAAATGTGATATTCTAAAGACTAAATAATTTTTGCAAAAAGTGGAAAAATGATTCTTGATGTTATCATTGTTTTGATTTTGTCATCTTAAAACAGAAACTTTTTGTGAAACTCCTGCAATAAAAAAACGTAAAATTGTAAAATTTCGTTTTATTAATACACAACCTGTTTTGGCCATCATCAGAGCAACAAATATCATCAAATCTACTCACGAGTCTCGCGCCTTCCTCTCGTTTCGCTGTAGGTACTGGTGAGGCCGCGGCGGCACGAACGTGTCGTCATACAGGGTCGAAATGTAGTCGGACACATCTGTGCACTTCCACTCATATTCTAAGTACTTTCTCAACCCCCACTCGGTGACATTGCCCTAAAAAAAAAGAGGCATTTTGGAAGTAAACAAAGACACCTGCAGGGATGCGAAGGTACCGAAACTGACCTCTTTACTTATTACGAGTCGGTAAGTATAAGTAAAGGATTCAAAACAACTGTGGAGAAAAAGACCCTTGCCCTGCAGTGCAGTATAGGTAAGTTAACAACGTGTGGAGCCCCACGGGGTGTAGCTTTTGCCAGAAACCTTTGGAGATAACAGTGCACCTGTATTTTCCGGACTATTACTAAGAATTACTTAATGGAATAAAAAAATTGATTTTTCAAAAAACCCAACTTAAAAAACAACTAAAAATTTCCAAACAAGTTACTGTTCAAGCAGTCAAATGCAGTTGGTGGAATTAATTTTAGTTTAATCACAGATTTGTTGCCACCAACTGCATCAGACTGCTTGAAAAGTAACTTGTTTGGAACTTTTTTAGTTGTTTTTTATCAGTCAGGTTTTATTTCCTAGATTTTATAGAGTTATATTTTTGGAATCGTTTCCTCGAGCTCTTTATTTTGATACCGCTCATGACCAGGTCACAAAAAAATACGACTATACTTACGTAATGGCGGTCGTAATTTTTTTTTTTCAAAATTCATAATAGCATATGTCACTTCGGCGGTCAAGACCAATCTAATGATACCTTACTACATTATACTACATTTGTCAAAATCCATCAAGCCGTTCGGGCAACAACGCGTGCCAAAGAAATAGACATACAACACTTGACTATGGAAGGTTACAGACGCAACGTCATTGGACATTCAATGAAGCAGGATCGTTGAAATGTGTGAGTGACCTCGACGAACATAACGATGACGTTTCGGCTTCTCATTTTGTCTGTGTGAGCTTATTTCGCGTGTACAGATACGAGCCGGCTTCTCATTATGGTAATTCAGATTGCTGGCTTTTGACACTGCCTATAACCTTTCATAGCCTAAGCATACACACTTATAAACATACACCTACTCTCAAAAAACATTACCCTCCTGGGACAGTCGGGTAAAACTAATGAACACTGCCGATTAGGATATCAGCAGGTGTATTCGCTAACTCAGTTGACATCAATTTGATAGGCACATAGCAATATAAATTGCTGATTTGAAGTATAGGAAAACATGTACCACGTAGTGTCTATTATAATCGATGTGCACTGAGCAATGTACTGCTAAGTGCCTATCAAATTGATGTAAACTGAGTTAGCGAGTACACATGCAGGAACCCCGTACTCAGCAACAGCACTTGCGACCACAAGATCAACGAGGTAGTCAACGATGATATGGTTACTAGTCCACTGCTGGATAAGTCCAATCTCTCGATTCTCGACAACTCTCATCCAGCTGTTACTAGCTACCCACCGAATATGGCGGCACGGTTGGCGTGGCGGTATTGGCTGAGCGATTGGCTGCTGCACTGCGTGTGCGCTACACGGTTCGATTCCCGCACGGAACAAATATTTGTACGGCCTGCAGATAGTTGTTCCGGATAGTTAGTTGTTGCAGATGGGTGTCTTGTCTAAGTGAGTTTACATGTTTGTGAACGCACCCACGATACAGGAGCAATTCTTAGTATAAGGCAACGTTATTTAAAGAAAAAAGAATCGTCGCTCCACCTGCCTAGTCGTGAATAGGAGGGTACTTACAAAACATTCCATGAGGTCGGGCTGTGGATACCACTGATGTTGCGCCCTTTTATAATAACGCTGATTGGGACCGCACAGAGGCTTCGGCAGATGGTAGTACACTAGATCGTTCGTTGTTGCGTAATTGTCACACGAGTCGTGGCTATCGTGCCGTATTACTGATGAGACATTACTCTGTAAAACGATTCCAAGGTCAATCAGTTACCCGGGCCTGCGGACGGCGAGCAGTGGGTAGCTCGCCGTCCGATCAGCTCCAGGCCCGTGAGTCGACGGTGCGTAGTGTTCCACGCGCGCCTCAAAGAGGTGAGTGTTCAGCCACCACTGACGGGGCCCATCGTGGCCGGTGCCTGCATGCCTAGGGGTAGCGGATAAATTCTGAAAATGAGTTACCGCACCCCTGAGCTCTCAGGCAGGGAAGGAACAGGGAAGGGTTTTAGTCAGTAAGAGTCTGACACGCCCTTCCGCTCCACCCAGAGCGTGAGAAGTCATTGGATGAATTCCCACACCACACAAAATAAAAAAAGGTCAATCGGTTACTTACTTGTAAGAAGGCAAATAACGTAACGATGAGGGAACTAGATACATAAATGATACTAGCATCTGTCAGCGGCTTCACCCGCGTGAAATTAGTAGGTGGGTACTATTCCAGATTATAATCTATCTCTGTGCCAAATTTCATCCAGATCCGTTGTCGTTCTGGCTTGACGTGACGTAACAAACATCCATCCAAACTTTCGTATTTGTAATATTAGAAGTTTAGTAGGATTATAGGTAACTGACCTGAGTACTATTTAATTTATTTTGTCTAAAGTCCAGCTGCCTCAATTCCGGTTTCATTTTTTGGTAGTCTATTTCTTCTTTTGGTGGGAAGTAGAGAGTTCCGCTTTTTAAACATTCTGTCCGATCTTCTACCCAGTTGGCTGAAGGTAGATAAATGATAGTTAAACTATGTACCTAGCTAGACAGGTTGGGAAAGACAAGGTCCTTGCAGGCCCTCACAAGCTGTATTGAAATGATAGTTAGGGCACTGGTGATCTATTTATCTGTATTTAAAGCTAACTTATCTAGTAAACTATTTTGGGTTAGATAAGAAGGGCATGAGGATAAATTGTTTGATACTAGCCTATGAGAACACCATTGCTATATATAGGGCGGTTGACCAGAGCTTTGGCAATAGCCTCCGTGCGACTCGGCGACTTCGCCCTCGTGCTGACTGTGATTTCATCTGGCATTTTTACAATACTTTAGCCAAGTCTAAGTAATTTACAAAATTCCAATTTTTTGAAGTTTGTCATGAAACATTTTAAAATGTCTTAATGACAGTTATTTTTTTAAGCATGTACAGATATGTCTGCTATGTAAAGAGATTTTCACAGTCACGGGAGTGATTAAAGGAGTCACCGCGGCCCTGCAGGTGTAGTATGACCATTTCTATCTCTATTCTACCAATAAAAGACAAAGTTCTTTCTATCCAACTATGTCGAATTCGAGTTCTCTTCTGCCCGAGCATAGGGCGCCGAGCGACCCGTGGACTGGCGTTTCTATTGTCACGAGCTGGGTATGGGATAAATTATTTTACACTAACATTAACCAAATATTCTTTATTAACTCAACAATTTATTTACACAAACACTAAATCGCTAATAATCAGTATTCTCTTCGTAATCGCTTGTATTCGCTTCCGTTCGCATCCGTAGTCGAAAACAGACTGACTCACTCTGTCGTGGGACGCCGCTGCGTTCCCGCAAGGGAACGCGGCGAGCGGCATCAGGGCTAGGCCCTCTAATCCGCAGGATCTGTGGGCACCCGCAAAAACGGGCGCTTCGCTGGGGCGCCTAAATCATAGGCTGAAGAATATGGGCGACTGAATATGAGAACCTCCTAGGCTAGCGCTGTGTTGTAACGCCTGCCGAGATTCTCATAGCAATCGCCCTGTGTTTTGCTAAGTGTAATGCCGCAGGCTCGCGGGGGTAATCGCGGCAGCTAGGCGGTCTACCACCACCGGGTGAGACCCACAGTTCCGGCTTACAGCAAGCCCACGGCATGGTATGTGACCCCGGCCCATCCCGCAAGATCGCGGTCCGGGCCGCAGGGCCGTTGGCGTATGTGTGGACGGTATTGTGTGAGTAACACCGTCCATGTGGGCACTATTGTACACGGACTAGCCGCGGCCAACAGTGCGAGAGTTCACGTGCGTGTGGAGTCGTGCGTGTCTGCATGCGTTCCGCGGCGTGCCTGTATTAACTTAGCACACGCCGCGTCACAGTGTATGTACTGTGGTGAGTGTCATTGTATGAGTAGGCCGCGTGTAAGTGTATGCGACCTACTCGGGTGTCAGCAGAAGGAGCAGCGCCCGGACGACGCTTTCTATCGCCTTCTGGTTCTTGCTCGGCTCACCTCCCTGCCTCAGGGCTCTTGTAGCCTCCACCAGCAGGTTAATGACTGTGGTTTCTGCGGTGGTGACGTCCGGATTGCGCTGTGCCGGTATGTCGGCGTCGGCGTCAGCCGCGGCTGGGGTGGCTATTCTTCTCGCCTGCGCCTGGGTTGGCGCCTGGGCGGTCTGAGCGGCTCGGGGTCGTGGCACCCGAGCGGTGTCTTCTGCTTGGTTGGTGGGGGGGGGAGGGGGGGGCTCCTTCTTCCTGCCGCCGCGCTTTCTCCTCCTCTTCACGGGGGCTGCTCCTCTTTCTGAGGGCCCGTTGGCCACCGCCATCAGGGTGGCGCCTTGGGCCTCGTGGTCGTCCGCGTTTGTAGCGGCCCTGGCCATGGTACTAGCCGGTCGAGTTGTTCTGCTGGCCGCAAGGGCGACGGTGCCCGCACGTCTGTTGCGGGCTTCCTTTCTAAACGCCGGGCACTCTCGGTGGGACGCAGGATGTGGCCCTCCGCAAATTGCGCATGTTGCCGGCTCCGTGAGGGGCCTGGGGCAGTCGCGCGCGGAGTGCCCCTGTCCGCATCGTACGCAGGCGAGCGGTCGGTGACATTGATGGGAGGAGTGCCGAAACTGTTGGCAGCGGTGGCATTGTGCCGGTCCCCGCTTCCCCCTCCATGCCTCAACTCGGACCCCCCCCCCATCAACATGAAGGTTTTCGTGTCGAAAATTCTTCGTATGTCCTGCTGGTAGTTTAGGACCGCGTGGAAAATACATCCCGGGCGGCCCTGGCGACCTCTGATGCTTCGCACATATTCAGGGTCGTAGTCCAAGTGACGGAGTTCCTCCATGATAGCGGCAGGTTCCGTGTCCACAGGCAGCCCTCTGATGGCCACCTTGCACTTGCGCTCCGCCGGGAGCGAGTAAGAAAACCAGACCAGGCCGGTCTCCCTTTCCAGGCCGCACAGGTACCTCTGGACCACCCGATTCCTCCTCGTCACCCGGCAGGAAGCGAATTCCAGCCTGGTACGGGCGTCAATCGGTGGGCGGGCCAAGAGGTCGCCTAGGGCCCTGAAGTGGACCTGCCAGTTTGGGAATCTTTCGACCACCAGCGGAGGGCAGCGTGGTTTCTTCTTCGTGGTGCTGGGCCCCGTAGCGGCGGCGGCCGCAGAGGGCGGCGTACACTGCTGAGCGCCCTCAGCAGTGTACGCCTCCTCTTCCAAGGCGTCCTCGTCGTCCGGGCTTCTGGGACGTCGTTGGGGCCGCGCCTGGCTACGCCCCTGGTTTGACGTCGGTCGGCGGTCTTCCTCTTCGGCATCTGTTTCATTTTCCGATGTCGACATGTCCTACTCCTGCGGAGAGAAACATGCCGACATCATCATGGCGGGGGAGTCTTGGGCTGCGCATTTCGACGGCGTCGGCGATAGCAGGGCCATCTCCGGCCGTGTCCGCGATGTTGAGGCGGTGGATGCCTTTCGGCGCGACGCCGTACTTGCGCGACACATTCGCGGGCGCGCTCTCGGGCGCGCAGCTCGGCAGGGGCGCGTGGTTCGGGCGCGGCTCGACGTCGCCGCGGGTCTCGTGGGTACTCGGGACGCGAAACGGCGCCACGCGGCTCCGGTCGCGGCCTACCCGTGGGCTTCACGTACACAAAGTTCATGTCCTCTGTGGGAGCGCCGCGGTCCAGCGACGGACTAGGCGACGACTCCGACGCTGTAGCGGCTAGCGTCTGCGGACCCTCCGGGGCGCGCGCTTCGCGGGTGAGGGGCGCGTGTCTCGGACGCGTCAGGGCGCGAGGCGGCGCGCGGCTCCTGTGCGGCAGAGGCCTCGTCAAGTTGACGGTATAGGTCCTCTATTCTCGCCGATCTTTCCGCTTTTTCGGCTTTAGGGGACGCGGTGGCGTTCAGTTGATCTAGCGCGTATATGACGCGCCTTATTTCCGCGGCTTTTTCTTCGCTTATGGGTGCGATGGGAGCACGGTCAGTTGACGGACGGGGCGACGGCTCCGTCGCTGAAGTGGCTGGCGTCTGCTGTGGATCCTCCGGGGACCCGGCGGAGCTGCGTTTGACAGGGCGGGAGCCTTTGGAGCCTTTCCTCCCTGCCATGGTGGTCTTCGATTTCACTTCTGTTCGAGTTCTTCGCAACCGATACAAATGTTCAAAATGGACGTCGAATGTCTCGAGGTACCCCCCAGTACCGCCGCAAATGCGAACCGGGGTCCGCACTCACGACGATAAAAAGAGGTACCGAGCGAGGGTAGGTTCGTGTGAATGTACCTGACGTGGCGAGCAGTGCTACGAGCGACGTCAGGCAGTGAACTTGGGCGAATCCTCAACTGCCCGCCTCACTCGCCCGCCGTCCAGCCTATTTATACAGTCATGGAAGTTTCCAGAACATTGTCGAACTATCCTATAGTGGAATCAAGTGGAATATTCTAGAAACATCTATAAACTCCTACACGGTACCACAATGGAATGTTCTCGAACCTAGTGGAAACTTCTACTACATTCTCGAACGTTCCAGAGTAATACGGTCGACGTAACACTATGAAGACAAAGACATGTATTCATTCTTTCAATTTCCTCTGTCCACCTGTCCATCTGTCTGTCTGTCCGTCGTCTGACACAAAATTTTGTGCGTCTAATCGGAGCCCTATATATTGCTGTCACTTAGGTGTCTGTCTGTCCGTCTGGCCGTTTGTCCGTCGTCCGTCTGTACATCTTTTCGGCTGTCCGTCTGTCTGTCTGTTCATTTGTCCGTCTGTTAGTCTGATCTGTCCGTCGTCTGTCTGTCCGTCGTCCGTCTGTCCGCCTGTCCGTCGCCCATCTGTCCGTCGTCCATCTGTCTGTCTGTTATCTGTCCTTCGTCCGTCTGTCCGTCTGTCTGTCTGTCCATCTGTCCGTCATCCATCTGTCCAGCTGTCCGTCTGTGCGTCTGTTCTTCTGTCCGTCTGTGCGTCTGTTTGTCTGTCAGTCTGTCCGTCTTTCCATCTGTCCGTCAAAGTTATTCTGCGTCTCGTACCTTTGAAACCCTCGAGACGCTACGCTCAGGTTTCTACATTAGAACCACTCGCTTCGCTCATTGTTCAATCCTAGAATTCTTTGCTAGCTCAGGCTTCAATATACGAGTAAGTACTCGCGCCAACAAACAACTTTGCAGCCTTGCATGACAAATAACGATTATTTTGAAAAGCTCTAATGCCACCTAAGTCAAAACTTTTGTATAAAACCTAACATGTTTTTAAAAAGAAAAAAAAGAAAATGATTAATAATATTAATTATTAATAATAATAATAATCTGTGGCCCGCCTGTCAAGCCGACTGTCATAATTTTTTCCATATATTTTTCCTAAACTATTTATATTTATTATCATGTTTACAATAGAGAAAATAAGACCAAAAACGAGAAAAAAAAAAATATTACCAAGTGCAAATCATAGTGAACAACAGTGAGATGAGAACTACAAAAATAAAACGGAACTTATGACAACGTGAAAATGCTAACTAGGAACCGGGCCAAATTGCTGACCACACACCCAACATCTTCGGGTTCGTCGCTCAGCTCCGCCTCGCAGCCGCCGGGACCTGCACCAGCCGTGAGTCGAGTGATTCCGGCCGCTGCAGTTGCGTCGAGCTCGAGCGACGAATACACCACTCCGCCGACGACACCACCACCTGCGCGTCGACGGGGAAGAGGCCGACCACCAGCCAGTTTGGAACCTCGAGGCCCACCGGCCTCTGATAGGGTTCCCGCTGCCGGTGGAAGTGTGCAGCGCATGCGATGGACACAATCCATTAACGAAAACGTCATGCGCTCATACTATGGGGCTACAGAGGGGGGAATTAACCTGACTGCGTACCGTGGTCGGATGCTCTCTCTGTTTCAGGTGCTTGAGCCAGCTGTCAACGTATCGGCCCAACGACTGTCGGATCAGGTGCGGGTCATCCAGCGTAACCGTATGCTGGATGATACCACACTTGATAGACTACGCCTCGAATCACGGAGTAGCCGTGTCTCACCTGCTTCGCCACCGGCCGCGGTGCAACTGCAACCTAATGCACCACCGCGACCTGACCACGTTGGTGAAGATGATGATGACGTGGCTATATCCGTGAGTACCCAGTGTAACGAACGATTGAGGAGCGCTTTGGAGGATGCATTCCGAGAGCACCGCTCCACACCGCCTGGGCTTAGACCTGGTCTACCTCGTTTGCCCATGCATAAAATAAGGCGCTGGTGTGTGCTCTAGATTCGCAGCTATCAAATTTTTTTGATAGCAGCAAAGACCTTGCTGATACCCACTCAATCTTGTACTGCGCGGCTGCAGCGGCATGTCGTGTAGCTCACGTCAAGTTCCCCAACAGTGACAGAGCTACACGACCAGCTGTACCAGCTTGGCAGTGCAGGATCGAGCGTCGTATCGGTGAGGCTAGAGCACTCATTGGCAAGCTTATCTGCTTCAGGGAGGGCAACACTCGCCCTAGGGTGATGCGCTTTGTGAGGCGGGCATTCTCGGGGACTGATATAAGTTCCCGAGATTATCTGACCCGCGTCACAGAGCGTGTCGACTTCCTGAAGCAGAAGATCTATGCATGGGCAAACCGTATTCGTCGGTACAAACGGCGAGTGGAGCGGTACACTCAGAATCGCACATTCGAAAGCAACGAAAGGTGGGTTTATAGGGCATGGGAGCGACCGGACCAAGGTGTGTCCGATACGCACCTACCTGATGACGATGCCATGAGCTCATTCTGGCGCGGCATCTGGTCGGTGCCGGTCAGGCACACCGAGGGTGATTGGATTCGAGAGGTCGAGCGCGCGTGCGATCTTATACCAGAAATGGGGGCTATTACCATCAGCCAACAAGATGTAGCTCGTGCAGTCCGTCCGTTGCCTAACTGGAAATCTCCAGGGCCGGACGGTCTGCACAATTTTTGGATAAAATGGTTTCAAAGATCGCACGCTCGCTTGGCAGCTCAATTCCAGTCTGCCCTAGAGTCAGGGTCGCTGCCACAGTTCCTTACGACAGGAGTAACCCACCTGCTCCATAAATCAGGTAGTACTGCGGAACCCAAAAATTATAGGCCGATCACGTGTTTACCGACGGTCTATAAAGTTTTTACATCCATCCTGAGAGCCAAAATTAACAATCATATTGACACAAATTTTATCATGTCTGCCTCTCAGAATGGATGTAGAAACGGGTCCCGTGGTACTAAGGAGCTGCTCCTCATTGATGTTGCCATTAGCCAACAGGTTCGTCGTTCTCGAAAAGATCTGTCGACATGTTGGATAGATTATAAGAAGGCCTATGACTCGGTGCCACATACATGGCTCATGAGGGTGCTGGAGCTGTACAAAGTGGATGCAACTTTACGCACCTTCCTGATGTCGTGTATGGGGCAGTGGAGGACGGTTCTTCACTATCCAGGATGTCGACAAATCCGGGAGAACAGCGAACCGATAAGGATCGAGCGTGGCATATTTCAGGGCGACAGTCTGAGTCCACTGTGGTTTTGTCTGGCCCTAAACCCTCTCAGTACTCTACTGGAGGTTTCGGGCCAAGGCTACCGGTTGAGAAGAGGTGGTCAGGTCATATCACACCTCCTTTACATGGATGATCTGAAACTCTTTGCCCCCAACAACTTGCAACTGATGAAGCTACTGAAGGTAACAGAAACCTTCAGTAGCGCCATCAGGATGGAATTTGGTGTGGACAAATGTGCAGTCATGCATGTAAAGCGAGGGGAGATTATGGAATCCGTGGGAACTCAACTCTCGGATTCCGTACACCTTAGATCCCTCTGCTCAACCGAAACCTACAAGTATTTGGGTATGTCGGAAGCGTTAGGCATCAGTACTGCTGAAGTGAAACAGTCGTTGAGGGAGCGCTTCTTTGGCCGCCTGAATAAAGTACTGAATAGTCTTTTATCAGGCGGGAACAAGGTGCGCGCCTTCAACGGTTGGGTCATGCCGGTATTGATGTACTCTTTCGGCATACTCAAATGGACTCAGACGGAACTTGACGCCCTGGATAGGAGGGTCCGCACACTGCTGACCGCAAATCGGATGCATCACCCACGATCATCGGTGATGAGGCTGTATATCCCGCGGAAGTGTGGGGGTCGTGGGTTCTTAAATGCTAGGACCCTACACAACCGCGAGGTATGCAGCCTTAGGGAGTACTTCCTCAAAGCTGACGTGGGTATGCATCGAGATGTGGTCGCTGTGGACAAGGGCCTCACCCCGCTCTCCTTGGCAAAAGAGAACTGGCGCAAACCTACAGTACTGGATACTAATGACCGCAGGGAAGTATGGCAGAGCAAGGAGCTTCACGGGCGCTTTTACCGGGTCCTACATGGGCCCGATGTAGATCTCTTAGCGTCCGTATCCTGGCTGCGCTTTGGTGACCTCTTCGGAGAAACCGAAGGTTTTGTCTGTGCGATTATGGACGAAGTTATTATGACGAATAACTACCGGAAATATATTGTGAAGGACGGTACGGTTGACATCTGTCGGGCATGCCACCGGCCCGGAGAATCAATACGACACATTATTTCTGGTTGTTCTCGTCTAGCTAACGGAGACTATTTGCATAGACACAACCTTGTAGCCAGGATTATCCACCAGCAACTTGCTCTTAAATACAATCTTGTGGAATCTGAAGTACCGTACTATAGGTATGAGCCCGACCCAGTTCTCGAAAATGGCAATATCACGTTATATTGGGATCGATCTATCATCACTGACAGGACTATTGTTGCCAATAAGCCTGACATAGTGGTGATAGATCGACAAGAGCGTCGCACAATGATTGTTGATATAGCTGTCCCTCATGACGAGAACCTCGTGAAGGCTGAGAGAGATAAAAAAACAAAGTATCTTGATCTGGCTCGCGAGGTTGTCGACATGTGGGAGGTGGATACAGCAGTCATTGTGTCGATAGTCGTGACGGCCAATGGCTTAATTGCCAAGAGCCTCGACCAACATCTCAGGAGGCTCTCGTTAGGCAGTTGGATCAAGGGCTTGATCCAGAAAGCAGTACTCCTGGACACGGCTCGTATTGTTAGGAGATTCCTTTCTCAGGAGCCCTGACCACCGGTAGCTTGGACCCTATTCCCGATACCGGTGGGCTACTACTTTTTATATTTTTAAATGTTTTTGTATTTATTTATGTTTTTATATGTAAGTACCTAAATATTTGAAAATGTAAATTGTATGTATATAAGATTAAATAAATGGAATAATAATATTATTGATTAATAATAATATGATCTGTGGCTCGACTGTCAACTGCACTGACAGAAAAAATTTTCTCTGCAAATTTTATTAATTTCATCAACAAATTATCATGTTTTAAACATCCAAAAATGCATGCAAGACCGTACGAAAACTACTATAGTACCTACAACATATAAATAATAAAAAACAATAGTGAAAATGAGAAGTAAAAGTTAATAATGACGACGAATAGACCAGTGAGAAAAGAAAAATGTTGACGAGAGCCGCAGCACAAAAAGCACGCCCACCACCTCCGGCCTCGTCGCTCAGCTCCGCCTCGCTGCCGCCGGAATCCAGCCTCTCCGTGAGCGCTGTGACACCGGCCGCGGCAGTTGCGTCGAGCTCCAGCGACGAGTTCTTCTCGCCGCCGACGACACCACCACCAGCGCGTCGACGGGGAGGACGCCGGCCGCCGAGCAGCTTCGGACCTCGAGGCCCACCGGCCTCTGATAGGGTCCCAGCTCCCGGCGGAAGTGTGAAGCGCATGCGATGGACACAAGCCATCAACGAGAATGTCATGCGCTCATACTATGGGGCTACAGAGGGAGGTAACAACCTGACCGCGTACCGTGTTCGGATGCTCTCTTTGTTTCAGGTGCTTGAGCCAGCCGTCAACGTTTCGGCCCAACGACTGTCGGATCAGGTGCGGGTCATCCAGCGTAATCATATGTTGGATGATACTGTACTTGATCGCCTCCGAACTGAAATGGGTAGCCATGTCATTGCCCCTCCGTCGCAGACTGTAGTACCAGTGTTGGTACCACCGTCTAACCATGCTCCTAACCACGCTGACGAGGAGTGTTGTGACATGGTTACAAACGTAAGTACCCATTGCAATGACGAATTGAGGAGTGCTTTGGAGTGTGCTATTCGGGAATATCGCAACATGCCACCCGAACTTAGGCCACGCTTGCCTCGTTTGCCCATGCATAATAGGAATAAGGCGCTGGTGGCTGCTCTGGATTCGCAGTTATTAAATTATTTTGATAACTGCGAAGACCTCACCGACACACACTCGATAATGTACTGCGCGGCTGTAGCGGCATGTCGTGTAGCTCACGTCAAATTCCCTAATGACAGAGCTACACGACCAAAACCAGCCGTGCCGGCTTGGCAGCGCAGGATCGAGTGTCGTATTGGTGGGGCCAGAGCACTCATCGGCAAACTAATCTGCTTCAGGGAGGGCAACACTCGCCCAAGAGTGATGCGCTTTGTGAGACTGGCTTTTTCGGGGACTGAAGTCAGCTCCCGAGACTATATGTCCCGTGTCACAGAGCGCATCGACTTCCTGAAGCAGAAGGTGTATGCATGGGCAAACCGCATCCGTAGGTATAAGCGGCGGGTGGAGCGATACACCCAGAATCGCACATTCCGGAGTAATGAAAGGTGGGTATATAGGACTTGGGAGCGACCGGAACAAGGTGTGACTGACACGTGTCTGCCGGATGATGACGCCATGAGTTCATTCTGGCGCAACATCTGGTCGGTGCCTGTCAGTCACACCGAAGGCGACTGGACTCGGGAGATCGAGCGAGCGTGCGATCCAATAACAGAAATGGGGGCAATCACTATCAGCCCCCAAGATGTAGCCCGTGCAGTCCGTCCGTTGCCTAATTGGAAATCTCCAGGGCCGGACGGGCTGCACAATTTTTGGATAAAGTGGCTACAAAGGTCGCACGCTCGCTTGGCATCTCAATACCAGGTAGCCTTGGAGTCTGGTTCGCTACCCGAGTTCCTTACAACTGGAATAACCCACCTGCTCCATAAAACAGGTAGTACTACGGAACCTAAAAATTATAGACCGATCACGTGCTTACCGACGGTCTATAAGGTTCTTACATCCATTTTGAGAGCTAAGATTAACACACATATTGATAGTAACTGTATCATGTCTGCCTCTCAAAATGGATGTGGTAATGGATCCCGCGGTACTAAGGAGCTTCTCCTCATAGATATGACCATTAGCCAGCAGGTTCGGCGTTCCCGAAAGGATCTGTCGACATGTTGGATAGACTATAAGAAGGCCTATGACTCAGTTCCTCATACATGGCTCATGAGGGTGCTAGAATTGTATAAAGTTGATGCAATGCTACGCACCTTCTTGATGTCGTGTATGAGGCAATGGAGGACGGTCCTTCGCTATCCAGGATGTCGAAATATCCAGAGGAATAGCGAACCGGTAAGGATCGAGCGGGGTATATTCCAGGGGGACAGTTTGAGTCCGCTTTGGTTTTGCCTAGCCTTGAACCCTCTAAGCACACTGCTGGAGGCTTCAGGGCTAGGCTATCGGTTGAAGAGAGGTGGTCAGGTAATATCTCACCTTCTTTACATGGATGACCTGAAACTTTTTGCCCCCAACAATCTGCAACTGATGGAGCTACTGAAGGTAACTGAAACCTTCAGTAGTGCCATCAGGATGGAGTTTGGTGTGGACAAATGTGCAGTCATGCATGTAAAGCGAGGGGAGATTGTGGAATCCGTGGGAACACAACTCTCGGATTCCATAAACCTGAGATCCCTCTCTCCAACCGAAACCTATAAGTATTTGGGTATGTCGGAAGCGTTAGGTATCAATGTTGCTGACATGAAACAATCGTTGAGGGAGCGCTTCTTTGGCCGCCTGAAGAAGGTATTTAATAGCCTTCTATCGGGCGGAAACAAGGTGCGCGCCTTCAACGGTTGGGTCATGCCAGTATTGATGTACTCTTTCGGCGTACTCAAATGGACTCAAACAGAACTTGACACCCTGGATAGGCGGGTCCGTACACTACTAACTGCATACCGAATGCATCACCCACGTTCGTCAGTGATGAGACTGTATATTCCGCGGAAGTGTGGAGGCCGAGGCTTTTTAAATGCTAAGACCCTACACAACCGCGAGGTATGCAGTCTGAGGGAATATTTCCTAGCTGCTGACGTGGGTATGCATCGAGATGTAGTGGCGGTGGACAAGGGCCTTACCCCACTCTCCTTGGCTAACGAGAACTGGCGCAAACCTCTAGTGCTTGACACTAACGGTCGCAGGGAAGTATGGCAGAGTAAGGAACTTCACGGACGCTTTTTCCGGGCCCTACATGGGTCCGATGTAGACCAACTAGCGTCCGTAACCTGGTTGCGTGTCGGTGACCTCTTTGGGGAAACCGAAGGTTTTGTCTGTGCAATTATGGACGAAGTTATCATGACGAAAAACTACCGGAGATTTATTGTGAAGGACGGCACGGTTGACATATGTCGGGCATGTCATCGTCCGGGAGAATCAATCCGCCACATAATCTCTGGTTGTTCTCGTCTAGCTAACGGTGAGTACTTGCACAGGCACAACCTTGTAGCCAGGATTATCCATCAGCAACTTGCTCTGAAGTACTCTCTTGTGGAATCGGAAGTGCCGTACTACAGATATGCGCCCGACCCAGTTCTCGATAATGGTCATATCTCATTGTACTGGGATCGGTCCATCATCACTGACAGGACTATTGTAGCCAATAAGCCTGATATAGTGGTGGTGGACCGAATCGAGAGGCGTGCAATGATTGTTGATATTACCGTCCCACATGACGAGAACCTCGTGAAAGCCGAGAAAGATAAACAAATCAAGTATATTGACTTGGCTCGCGAGGTTGTCGACATGTGGGATGTGGACTCAGCGATCATTGTACCGATAGTCGTGTCAGCCAATGGCCTAATAGCCACGAGCCTCGACCAACACCTCAGGAGGCTCTCGTTAGGCGGCTGGATCAAGGGCTTGATTCAGAAAGCAGTACTTCTGGACACGGCTCGCATTGTCAGGCGGTTCCTCTCTCTGGAGCCCTGACCGCCGCTAGCTTGGACTCTATTCCCGATACCGGTGGGATACTGTTTTTTATATTTTTAAATGTTTTTTGTTATCCTTTATATTTAAATATTTAAAAATGTAATTAATATGTTTAAAAAATGAATAAACGGAATAATAATATAAGTAATTTATTTCATAATGGAATTGCAGAGTTTACAAAATGTTGCATTTATACATTTTTAAGTTCAATTTGTACAATAGAAACAGGTGAAGTACTGTTCTCCTAGATAGGCTAAAATTTAGCCTGTGTTAAGGAGAGACAGTGCCGGTCCCCTGATTGGCGGATTGTTATAAAAGTAGTGTGTGGTACTTAACATAAAATTAGAGGTTTGAAATTTGAAACAGCATCTGGACATAAGTGTAGTTACTATACAATAGTTATTTTTATTATTATTTACACAAAAAAAATATTATAGTAGGTAGTCGGCTGCTGGGATTGGGAATCTGAAGGTGGTTCTCCATCCTTCTCTTTTCTCTTTTTTGCCATTTTGAACTAATATAAATATTAATGCAAACTATAAACAAACTAATAGTATTTTGGTAAAGAAGATTTACAAAATGTACAAATTAAATATTTTGAGATTAAAAAGCGCACATTTCCCCTTACACGTTTTCCCGCCTTTTTCGTGACAGTCCTGACATTTGACAATGTATAATGTACTCTGTGACATTTAATTTGTTTAGAAATTGAACACGAATGTTACGAAAAAAAAATAGCATCGAGAAATTCATACGATTCTAATTGAATGTAAAGTTATTTTAGTTGAATGTAAGTATTCTATCTCTATGACTAGAAAATAAAATATACCTTTTTAAATCAAGCCGCGTATCGTACTGCTATTTGTTGATTACTAAACGAAAAGCTGTCTGTCTAAGATTGCGTTCCAAGAAGGAAGTCGGGCAGCATCTGTAGAGCTATTCTGTAAAATCTCACCGTGAAAACTTAGGTGAAGTGACCGTGAAGTGGGCTGTCAATCCATACAATCAAGGTGTAATGACAGTTCACTTCATGCTCACTCCACCTAAGTTTTCACGGTGAGCTGTGAACAGTAGAGCTATTCTGTAAAATCTCACCGTGAAAACTTAGGTGAAGAGACCGTGAAGTGGGCTGTCAATTCATACAATCATGGTGGAATGACAGTTCACTTCACGCTCACTTCACCTAAGTTTTCACGGTGAGATTTTACAGAATGGCACTACAGAATCGACCGGCAGTACCGTTTTTGTATTGTTCCACCGGAGTGAACAGAGATAAAAAATAATCACAACGTTAAAAGTTCTAGTTTAACAGACAAACTAAGAAAATATAGTGTGATACTAATAAAGTTATCTGTGGTGTAATCTAAACACGGTTCCCAACTTAGGGATTTGTTCCCTAAATTTAGGAGCCCCTAAATTTAGGGAACAAATCCCTAAGTTGGGTTTTAGAAGTGATAAAAGGGACATTTCTATGGACTGGAAGTTTTTGGGGATTTTTTTAGGGATTTCAAACAAAACTTGCAAAATCGAAAACAAAGCGTGTGTTTTCAGTTTTGTGCGTAGAAACTTAGAAAGGAACGCACGATATGAAACGAGTGAACTGCGCGGCGCATTGGATAAATTACACCCAATTCCACCGAAGTTCTGTTTATGGCAACAAGATAATGACGTCGAATCGGGAGGAACAGGATGATGACGCGGTTCTGGAAATAATTAACAACTTTCTAAGATACTGTTACGAGCTGGTATAGGATAAATTATTTTACACCAATTAATTAAACTATTAACTCAACAACTTATTTACACAAACACTGAATCGCTTATAATCACTATTCTCTTCGTAATCGCTTGTATTCGCTTCCTTTCGCATCTGTAGTCGAAATTATATTCTCTTTGCCGTAGTCGAAAACAGACTGACTCACTCGCTTTTTTTTTTTTTTTTTTTGTGTTTGCATACTCGCAGTTCCACCATAGCGGTTGTCGACTGCTTAAGCGGACGTGCCCGTGGTGGTTTTAATTATTATTAAAGCCTCCAGCCAGGACTTATACTTAAACTACAAGCGACTACGCTGAGGGCACCCCCTTTGGGGTACGGACCTCGGCTCAGGGCGTCGCTGGGGGAGGGCCTCAAGGGACAGCTGAATCATGATGTGATTATTTAAGGACGAATTTTTAAAACTACAGCTCAGCGGTGCGTGCTGGCTTGAGCAAAGGGACTGGGGGGATTTCTGTGTCTTAAGTCCCCTGCTGTGTACGGACATGCCGCGCACGACAGGGGGTGTCTGTACGTCAGGTTGCTTCGCGACGTGCCTATATTAACTTAGGACACGCCGCGTCGCGGTGTGAGTCGGTGTCGTGTGAATATGTCATGCGGGCGGACTTGAAACTATCGGCACAGCGGCGCGGGCTGGCTCTGTCAAGGGACTGGTTGCTTGACTCTGCGTGGGGTCTCGCGACGGTCCTCGGCGGCGAGGACGGAAGGACGGTGGTCTGCGTCTTTTCAACGTGCTAGTTTCCCTACGGCTCTCCTGGAGCAGGGTCGTAGCGTCGTCGGGTGTGATTAAAGTGTGCCGGGGTCGGCGAATGTTACTAATTTGGGAGGGAACGTATCGGCCGGCCGATACGATTAGGGGGTTTCTATGTTTAGCAGCCTTCTCGAAGAAACGCTTGGTGAGGCGTTTCATGAACTGCTGGACGGTGGGGAGTCTGAGATCCACATGCAGCTCCTCATTCCGAACAAAGCAGGGGGCTCCCACTGCTCTGCGGATGAAGCGGTTCTGCAGGGTCTGCATCTTGTGGAGGAGATGTGACTTGGCGTGTGCGAAGACAGCACAGGCGTACGTCATGATGGGACGGATCACCGTGGTGAACAGCCGCAGTTTGCACATGAGTGACAGTTTACTGCGGCCGGACACCAGACTATGGAGTCTGCCTTGCGCGAAGTAGGCCCGCGAGCGGACGCTACTTATGTGCTTGGCAAATGTTAGATGTTCATCTAATATGACTCCCAAGTATTTGGCTTGCTTCTCCCAGGAGATCGGCTTGCCATACATGGTGATCGGGTGGGGGGCAGAGATGAAGTGATTCGGCCTCGAGTAGAGGACCGCCTGACTCTTGTCGGGGTTCACTTCAATCCTCCATTTCCTGAATCATTTCCCCAAATTGGTTACCGCGGACTGGAGGTTTCGGGCTATTGCGACTGGACTTCTCCCGGTGCAGTAAATAGCCGTGTCGTCAGCAAACAGTGCTAACCCGGTCTTTTTACTCTTTGGGATATCGCTCGTAAATAGTGTGAACAGCAGGGGTGATAGCGGGGAGCCCTGAGGGACTCCTGCCCGGATGGGGCGGGGGGAGGAGAGTTCTCCTTCTATGCGATAGCGGAAAGTGCGATTTGACAAAAAGTCTCGTAGGATGAGCACGAGCCTATCTGGCACTCCGATTTGGTACAGCTTATAGATTAAGCCGTTGTGCCAGACTTTGGCAAACGCCTTCGCTATGTCAAAGAACAAGACGCCCGTTACATATTTGTTCATGAAGCCGGCGCTTACATGCTCAACAATACGGTGGACTTGGTGGACGCACGAGTGTTCAGTTCTAAATCCAAACTGCTCGTTGGGTATCAGGCTTTTGGCTTCGGCATAATCCTTGAGCCGCTTATAAATAAGCCTTTCGTAGATTTTACCGAGCGCATTAAGTAGGCTAAGGGGACGGTAACTGGGGGACTTGGGCTTGCCTACTTTGGGGATTCCAATTACCGTGGCCTGTTTCCATTTCTGGGGGAAGACGTTATTAGTCAGTCGTCGTTCGCGCGCGAATGTGAGCGTACGTACTACTAGCGTACTTGTACTTAATTTCGGTGCAATGGCGTCAGATATTGTCAAATGTGTAAATTGTAACATAGTGATAAATGAGCTATTAGCGTTTATACAAAACAAGGCGGATGTTATGGATGAGGTTTCCCTCACCCGAATATGTAGTGATACATTTGCAGACAGTGAAATTGTGGCGGCGAAGACACTGCTTTTTGATTCAGTACCAAACGCAAAACGGAAAAATCGTAAAAGTAAAGGAAAAAGTGCACGGGACATCGAGGATATCATATGTCTCCTGAAGCTCACTGATCCAGAGATAGTACCCATCTTCGTTGCGCGTGATCTACAAAAACTACCTCCGGTTACGTTTGACCATATAGACGCGACGAAACTATTAAAGGATATTCTCGTACTACAAACGGATATTAAAATCTTAAAGAATGATTGTGCGACAGCGTCTCAACTACTGGAGTTAAGAACTGATTTAGACAATCTAAAGAGTGCCTCAATTGTACACAATAACTTTGACTTTATCAATAGAAGGCGTGGCGCATATATTGAAGACTTACACAACTTTGACAGTGGTCCAATGGCTTTACAACAGCATTCAAATTCAAAAAGCGATGATAAATTCCCGAAATCCAGGTCACAATCCATTATTAGTGATTATTTTCCAAAATATGTGGGTATACAGAAAGAACTGTTATCTACCCCAGAGACCGTTAACGAGGCGAAGCAATCAGCTGGTGGCGCGAGCTTGACGGCAAAGCCGTGCGATGCTGTCTCGCTCGCGCAGCGGCTCGACAACATTGGTGACTCAAAACAACGAGTCACCGCCGACGACAGCCGGTCAAATAAACAATGCAGTACCCCTACCGCGCGCTCTAATCTCATTAACTCGAACATTACCAGTAATATCTCGCCTGCACCGCAAGGTAATGAGTGTAAGTCGATGGCAGATGTACTAAAGGCGAGTAACAAGTGTGAAGAAATAGTAGGGGATAAATGGAATGTTGTTACAAATAAGAAGCACAAGAACTCATCTCGTGGAAAAATGGGAAAAGCGTACGTAGGTCCAGATGGCAAATTTAAGGCAGCTATTATTAAGGTACCATTGTTCATATCAAATGTGTGTAAAACCACAATTGAGAGTGATATTATTGCTTATATTAAAGACAGCACACAAGAAGATGTAACTCTGTTTAAAATTAACAGAAAAACAGAAAAGAGGTACAACTCCTATAAGTTGTATGTCCCCAAAACGAAACTAGAACTATTTCTAGATAGTAAGATATGGCCCGACGGAATTACTTTTAGACGTTTTGTAAACGAACCCTACAAGACAAAGACTGGCATAATTAAGCAAATATTGACACAATAAATAATGGATAGTAGTAATTATCAGACGAGTAAATTTGTTAGTTTTAACTGCAAATCGGTGAAACGATCTGTTGAGGCAGTTCATTTTCTGTGTCAGTCAGCTGACATAGTTGCTCTCCAGGAAACATGGCTGCTTCCTCATGACATACCCTATCTTGGACAAATTCATAACGAATTCGAGTACACAGGAAAATCAGCTGTTGACACCTCAGCAGGAATATTGAGGGGGCGACCGTATGGTGGCGTTGCGATCCTGTGGCGTAAGCGAGCCTTTGAATCAGTAACGGTAATCAGCTGTGTCAGTGCGCGTTTAACAGCGATTAAAGTTTCACTCGGGGGCAGATGCATAATAGTGTTCAGTGTTTATATGCCGACTGACTCGAGTGAAAATCTGGCAGAAATCATAGAGTGTCTAAGTGAAGTGAGTGCGATCGTCGAAGCTAGTGACGTTGAATCAGTTTACATACTGGGCGATTTCAACGCACACCCCGGTGAGTCATTTTGTTGTGAACTCTTAGAATTCTGTAACGAACAAAAGTGGAGGTGTGCGGACATTGAAAAATTTGGCTTAGAGTCAAGTAGCTATACCTTTGTCAGTGACGCGCACGGTTGTAGGCGATGGCTTGACCATTGTGTCGTTACACAGTCTGCTTGGTTAACGGTTACTGAGATAGGTATTGTGCACGATGTGTTCTGGTCGGATCACTGTCCCATATTTGTTGAGTGTAGGTTAGATAAGATTAAACCTAAGTTAATAGACCATAAAACATCCCGTAGTAGAGTAATTTGGGGCGAGAGGGATTGCAATCAAATAAGCGTGTACTATGAACTATGTAATAGTAGGTTAAAGCTGATTGATTACCCTCAGGAATTTGGTTTGTGCAGTAATATACACTGTAATAATACTGAACATAGGGTAATTCTTGATAAGATGTATGAAAGTATTGTTACTACTTTGTCAGAAGCCGCGGTACAGAGCCAAGTGGAAACTCGGACACATGGACATGTTGGCCGTGTTGTTGGGTGGAACAAGCACGTGCGAGGCGCCCACGCGAGGGCGAGGCTTAAATATCAGATATGGGTATGGCACAATAAACCAACTTCTGGCGATGTCTACAAAGACATGTGCCTGACACGAAAGATATTTAAAAGCAAACTTGTATGGTGTCAGACTCATCAAGAACAAATTAAGCTTGATATTGTAGCTTCTCTGCGTAAAGCCAATAATTTTCAAAAATTCTGGAAGGCTACCAAAAAGTTTGATATTAAGCCTAGCCTTCCCGTGAGTGTCGGTGGTGCTGATCAGCCGGACAGCATCGCCAACATGTTTATGGACCACTTTAAAGTGGAGTCGCCGCTGGGCTCTCCGTTGCGAGTGCTCGATGACGGATGCTGTCGTGAATCTGATATGATTCGTTTTTCGGCCAAGCAGGTGTCTAGCACTATTAAGAAAATGTCGAGAGGAAAGTCCCCGGGTCACGATGGTTTAAGCATTGAGCACTTGCAGCATGCCGGCCCTCACTTGGCTAGAGTGCTCGCTATGTATGTGTCACTCGTACCTTCCCTGTGATCTTTTGCAAACTATTGTCGTGCCTATTGTTAAGAATAAAACGGGTGACGTTTCTGATAAGAGTAATTATCGACCCATCTCCCTGGCTACTATTATCGCGAAGGTACTCGACAGTCAGCTGGATGCACGGTTGGATAGCTTTTTGAAATTACACGATGCACAGTTTGGGTTTCGTAATGATCTTGGCACTGAAAGTGCGATTCTCGGCCTCAAACATACGGTGCAATACTACACAAATCGTCGAACACCAGTGTATGCTTGCTTCTTAGATCTCTCCCGTGCCTTTGACCTTGTATCTTACGAGGTTATGTGGGAAAAGCTGCGGGAGAGAAAAGTACCAGCGGAGCTGTTGCGTATCTTCCAGTATTGGTATTACAACCAGACGAACAGTGTGAGATGGGCTGATGGGCTGTCTGTGTCGTATGGGCTGGAGTGCGCTGTGAGACAGGGAGGGATAACATCACCAAAACTTTTTAACCTTTATATGGACGATCTAATCGTTGAGCTCAGCAGCAAGAAAATCGGATGTCGCATTGATGACGTCAGTGTCAATAACATCAGCTACGCTGACGATATGGTGCTGCTGAGCCCTACGGTTAGGGCGCTCAGAGAGCTAATTACTTGTTGCGAGGGCTATGCTCGTGAGCATGGCCTAGTTTATAATGTGAAGAAAAGCGAGTTCCTGGTCTTTAAGGCTGGCGGTGCTAAATGTCCTGAGTATGTGCCCCCGATTAAACTAAATGGGAATGACATATCGAGAGTGTACCAGTTCAAGTACTTGGGGCATTATGTAACCGACGGCCTTGATGACCAAATTGATATTGAGAGGGAACGTAGGGCGCTGGCAGTCCGATGTAACATGTTGGCTCGTAGGTTTGCGCGCTGTAGCAGGGCAGTCAAAATAACGCTTTTTAAAGCTTATTGCCAAGTGTTTTACTCATGCAGCCTGTGGACCAACTATACTCAGAGGGCTATCAGCGCCCTACGGGTCCAATATAATAACGGGTTGAGGATGTTGATGGGGCTGCCCCGTTTCTGCAGTGCATCAGGTATGTTTACACAAGCACATGTTGATGGCTTCCATGCCATCGTCAGACAGAAATCTGCCTCTTTGCTCTGCAGAGTGCGGGGGAGCTCCAACTCCATCCTGAAGACCATAGCGGGGAGGTACGAGTCTCCTCTATTAGGTGATGTTTTTCGAAGATGTATTTCGAACAACTGCCGTGTTTCCAAATAGATAATTAAGTTTACTAACATAGTTATAAGTTATCTTTCTTTCTTTTTGATTACTAACCCCTATGGATGTTGCTTATCCGAAATAAAGATTATTTTATTTTATTTTATTTTATTTTATTTTATTTTATTTTATTTTATTTTATTTTATTTTATTTTATTTTATTTTATTTTATTTTATTTTATTTTATTTTATTTTATTTTATTTTATTTTATTTTATTTTATTTTATTTTATTTTATTTTATTTTATTTTATTTTATTTTATTTTATTTTATTTTATTTTATTTTATTTTATTTTATTTTATTTTATTTTATTTTATTTTATTTTATTTTATTTTATTTTATTTTATTTTATTTTATTTTATTTTATTTTATTTTATTTTATTTTATTTTATTTTATTTTATTTTATTTTATTTTATTTTATTTTATTTTATTTTATTTTATTTTATTTTATTTTATTTTATTTTATTTTTATTTTATTTATTTATTAGTTAATGCGCCATTGAAGATGGCGGTCATTAAAATAATAATTTGGGCGGGGAGGAGTTTGATTACTCTGTTGGTTATGCCATCAGAGCCTGGGGCTTTCCTGGGTTGAAGTCTTTTGATGACCTCCTCCACCTCATCCGGGGTGATGGGTGGGAGGGGGTCATCTGGGTCTTCAACAGGTGGGATAGAAGCTCTCCTTTCGACTTCGGCATCCACCTCTTCGAGGTGGGCCTGGTCTACTGGTTGAGAGCTGGGGGAACACTGGGCTTCCAGGCTGTCAGCGAGACATTCCGCTCTCTCCTGGTTGTCGAACGCCACACTATTGTCTGGACGAATGAGAGGAGGCATGACTTCCTCTGTGGACCTAAGTTTCCTCTGGAGATGCCAGAAGGCTTGGTGGGTGGGCTCCAGTTCGCCTAGCATCTTCTCCCAGCTTGCCGAGCGCTGCTCCACAATGCGTTTCCTCACAGCTCGCTGCAAGTAGCGCATGTGGGCTTTGTTCGCGTCACAGGGAAAGTTACTATACGCACGGATGGCCGCGTTCTTGGTTATGAGATTCCGTACATCCTCCGGGAGTTTCCAGTGGTGGTCTTCCACTACTGGTACCTCCCTTGAACAATCGTTCAGGAAGGATTGTACGTGATCTGTAAGCGAGTCGATCGCTGCCCTCGTGTCAGCAACTGAGGCTATGTGGTCGGGGATGGAGTCCAAGAGGGTCGACGTGGTGGATTTCAGTCTATCGCTTACTTTCCTCCAGTCGGTAACCACTCGGCTAGGGGGGGGCCGGCTGGGATCGTCCTGCCCCGAGCGGGAGCCTAGGTGCATGATCACCGGGCGGTGGTCTGAGTTAAGCTCATGAACTACTTCTATCAATTGTAACTTAAGGTTTACATTTTTTAGAAGCGCTATATCCAGGACATTGGGCCTTTTTGGGGGTCGTGTGGGAAGCAAGTTGGACTCATCGGGGTGATGATGTCAAAGTTGAGGGATGCGCCTTGGTTGAACAAAAACCTGCCTCTGGCCTTGGTTGTGTTGCTGTTCCATGCGAGATGTTTGGCGTTGAGATCTCCCGCTATAATAACGGAGTCGCTCATGCCGAAGAGGGCTGTGATATCGCTGGTCAGGGCGATTGGGTCGTCAGGCTCGCTTTTTGTCGGCGGCATATAGGCGGATATGATGGTTATCGGCTGATGACCAGTCATGCCCAGCCTACAGGCCGAATACTCCAAGTGAGTGCGCGGGGCGGGAGGGTCCAGAGGGACACAATACAGATCATTCCTGTAATAGATTAGTGTCCCTCCCTTGTGACAGCGAGTCCTATCGTTGCGAACTATGCGGTAGTTGGCAATTTTAGGGCTTCTGTGGTGGGGTTTTAAGAATGTCTCCTGTATGAGGAAAACATCTAGCTGCTGCTCTCGCAGGAACTTGGCGATCTCATCCCTCTGGTCTGAGATTTTACCGTTAATGTTGAAGAACCCTATTTTTAGGGTTTTTGGCTTAAGGCTTTTGCATTTTTTTGTGTATACATAATGAGACCTAATCTAGTTGGTCCAGTACCTTAGCGATACTGTCGAACCTTGCCCATATTTCATGGGCTGCCTCAGGGGTGTACTGCCCTGCCTTCTTGGTCTGCTTAATGATCGCAGCTAAGGCTCGGGCTTCGGGGGTTCTAAACATCTGGTAGGCCTCAAGAATGGTGAGGCCTACACTTTTGTCGCTGTCTTCAGCGGGGGAATGAGTTGCTGGCATTGCTGCCGGGGCCGCAATGCGGCGTGCTCCAGTCGGGGGAACTACTGGGGCTACTGGCGCGGAAGTGGGGGCCGGCACTGGTGTGGCTTTTGACTCACTCGCCCGCCATCCGGCCTATTTATACAGTCATGGAAGTTTCTAGAAACATCTATGAACTTCTACACAGCAGGTCGATTCTGTTAACAGCTCACCGTGAAAACTTAGGTGGAATGAGCGTGAAGTGAACTGTCATTCCACCTTTGGTTTGATTTGATTGTATGGATTGACAGCCCACTTCACGTTCAATTCACTAAGTTTTCACGGTGAGATTTTACAGAATAGCACTACTGTACCACAATGGAATGTTCTCGAACGTAGTGGAAACTTCTGGAAACTTCGACTACATTCTCGAACGTTCCAGTGAAATACGTTCGACGTAACAATACTTATTATTTAATTAATAACATTTTTTACTTACTTAATATGTAACGTTTTATTTTATGAGCTAAGAAATAATTTAGGTACTAAATAAGTATGAGTGACATAAAAAGTTCTATTTAGGGATTTTTAGGGAAATTCAGAAAACAACTTGGGGAAAATTTTTGGTAATGGTTGGTAACAATGAATACAGTTATCTGTGGTGTAATAAAAAACAAACATAATAATATGAAGTTATATTCTCTTTGCATTTGAACTGACTCTTTGTTTGCTCGACGCTCCGCTCGTGGCATTTGAATTATAAAGTTCAAACTGTAATAGTACACTGCTTCACCTGCTTGAATAGAATTTACAAGTAAAAATATAAGTAGTAAAAGTGAATTATGGCGGCTTCCATTGCACCTTCGGATTCAGAATCAAACGTGAGCGGTTTGTACCGCTCTAGAACTAAAGACATAAAACATTCATATATTTCCATGCTACAGGTAAGATCATGCAATTTAAGAATGTAATGTACTTATTAGTTACCCTGAACTGAGCGGAGTGATGATGTAGAGATAGTTAACCTTTCATAGTCTTAGGAGATAGTATAATGTACTTAATGAATATCTTTTATTTTCAGAAAATGCAATCAATCAACAAGGATACACCACAAGTTGAAAAAAATGGTAATAAATTGATGGAAGGGCAATTGTCTGCGCTGTTTTTACTTTATGGCGAATGCCTCCAAAACGCGGCATTAACTCTGCGTACTTATCGTGAGAGATACAGCGCAAGTCGCGCCTGCCCTACTAGTGTTCGGACCATCATCAGAGCTGTCCAGAGAGTGAGGGAAAATCAAAACATTGTGCCCAACACAAATGAAGGAGTTGCCCCGCGTCACGTTACTTCGTCTTTGGAACGAAGAATCTTAGACCACTTCGATCGCAACCCAACCTGCAGCCTGAGACCAGCTGGGCGTATGTTTAGAGTGGCCCATAGAACAGTACATAAAGTATTGAAAAGAGACAAACTACGTCCTTTTAAACTGCCAAAGGTGCAGTCGCTGCTGCCCCGTGATAAGCCGATTAGAGAGTTTTACTGCCAATGGGTATTAGAAAAAATTGCCCAAGACCAAGATTTCTTGTCAAATGTGTTTTGGACAGATGAAAGCACGTTTACTCGAAACGACATGTGGAACCGACAAATCTTGCGTCACTGGAGCCACACCAATCCTCACTTATTTAGGGAATCAGCTCATCAATACCGCTTTAGTGTTAATGTTTGGGCGGGCATTCATGGAAATCAAATAATTGGCCCAATTTTTATCGATGGAAACCTGAATCCCCTGAAGTTCCTAGACCTTCTAAGAGGCCCAATATCCGATTATTTAGACGAATTAACCTTGGCAGCGAACTCTCGGGTATGGTTCCAGTTAGACGGGGCTCCTCCACACTCTGTTCTCCGCGCAAGAGAGCAGCTTAACACCATGTTCGGCGAACAATGGATTGGGCGGTACGGCCCCCACAGGTGGCCAGCGCGGTCACCCGACCTCACTCCTCTCGACTTCTTTTTATGGGGATTTATTAAAAATGAAGTTTACTCGCAAGCCTCCGAAAGCGAAGATGAACTACGCAGTCGTATTGTTGCCGCGTTTGACAAATTAAAAGCCATGGCCTCGGATCCAGATCGAAATCTATTGAGCAGGGTGCGGGAAAACATTGGTCGGCGATGTAACTTGTGTATTGTAAAACGTGGTGGACATTTTGAACATTTAAGAATTTAAGACGGTTTTTTGCTATGATTTAGTTTATTTCGGTCAGTTCAGTTATCATTTATCACAAAAGAAATACCTAAGTAGTAGTACAAATAAACTTAGTAAATAATTTATAAATACTATTGTGAAATTACAATAAAAACGCCGCACCGCACCGCGCCGCGCCACGCCGCGCCGGTGCCGTCTCGTCTGCATTTGAGCTGTTGCCATTCTGTACTCTAGGTAAGTAGGTATTGTACCCACGTTCTCTAAACAGAGTGTTTGACTTTTACTGAATTTATTTGATATTTATTTTGTTTGAAAATTTAAGTTTCTTAATTTTTTGAATTTTAATTTAATAATAAATTTTGTTATACTTCTGTGGACGAGTATAACTCGTGATTTCATTTATTGACCATATGTCGAATCCATACTGTATATGAAAAATGTTAGAGGACTTCTGACCAACGATGTTTAATAAAGACTGATATTTTGCAAAATCATACTCACCAGGCCCTTGCTCCTTTAGTGTCAAAATGAAACTAATCAAGTCTTAAGAGCATTCATTAATTTTGGTATTGGCAGGCATAGAAAGTAAGTTTATGTATGTTTTTTTAATAAAACAATTGTTATGGTAATTGGTTACACTTTATTGCACTCCTTACTTCATGTACTACAGAGTGGCTTGATGTGATATGAGCAAAGTAATGCTGTTGCAGATATACCTATCTATGTGTACTTTATGATATGAAAGCTCAGAGCACTTTGTGTCATAGATTATAACTTATGTACATAGAACCAGTATGAATCTTATAACAAACACCAACCAGCCTTCGTAAGCGGAATATCTATACTTACCTGGGTATTAATAAAATAGAAAACAATTATTCAACAGAACACAACAAGGTAAAAAAGAGTAGTACAAAAAGATACATTTCAGCATTTGCTGGGCGTCAGACAACCAGTGCTGGTTTTCAGTTGGCACCCCGTAGTGATGCATGGGTGAGCACAGACAAAATATATACCTAATTAGTTAAATATATAAATATTGATGTTTTTCACTTAGGATACTTAATGTAATTAATCTGCATAATATAAATAGTGTAAAATATTATCTAATACATGCCACCCTGGTCAAAATCTAATAAACTTACGAGTACCCACAATACAACAATAATGCGCAGTATACATTTTTATATCATAAAAATGCTTGTTTTCAGTGCCTTCCTCAAAAGTATACCAGTTTAAAGATATTTTTTTTCTTATGTGATGGGAAATCATTAAATAACTTCTCCCGGTCTTTCGTGTCTGACTCTTACTGGACTAACACCCACCCGTGTTCCTTCAGTTACCTGTGCCTGCACACGTAGCACACGTAGCATGACCACCGTAGCAACGGGTTTTGTCGACGGAAGAATAGACAAAATTACTGATTGTAGAAAGATTTCTACCGTCCTAAGCATGGCGATGTTAAAACTGAAGAGAAGAAATGCTTCTATTCTTCAGTCTACAAAAGTCTACAATGCAAAGATGCATGACCACCAATTTTTCTCTACTTTTAACACTTTTTTTTTAAGTGTTTTAGGTTTATATTAATCATTTCTTCTTAACAAGTGTCAAATAGTTTTAAATCACATTGGACCTAGATAAGATATATATTGATTTTAAAAACTCAATTCTGTGACTCATTCAATATTTCAAAATTGTGGTGAATCTTCCACAAAAGCCTAATATTAATCAAGAGTTGAAGTCACATAGCATCATAGGTTGAACATTTCTAAAAAAATAGTTATTTGTTATGCAAGGCTGCAAAGTTATTTTTTGGTGCGAGTACCTACTTGTATTGAAGCCTCAGCAAGCAAAGGATTCTAGTTGAACAAAGAAATATTTTAACTAATGGGCAGTTCCAAAAATGTGGTACAAGTAAGGCGCTTCATGTGCAGGGTAAGGAATTTCTTTGGTGTTGAATTCGTTCCTACTCAAGCAGTTGCAGTTACCTTCGCGTCCACCATTCTTCCCGCGTATATATACCTGGACTCCTGGCGCCACGAGGTGAGCAGATATATCCCTCCTGTCAAACAATGCTTCAAGTGTCTGCGGTATGGACATATTGCTAAATTCTGTCGGAATACCGAGGTACGTATGTACTTTAAATCATAATTTTAAGAATTGTCAGGTCGACCCAAAGGATGCTAAGTGTGCAAACTAAGGGCGATCATATAGCTATCTCCTCATCTTGTCCATTAAAAAAGCAAAAAGTCGAGGAACATAAAATCAAGTCAAGAAGCGTCGCATACCTACTCTGATCTTTTCAATGTAAATTGTAACTAATTTTGAGTCTGCGCCAATTAATAAAATGATTAATTACCTACTTACAGCCTTCTTCATTTGTAAGTACTTATAAAATTTAGATATTTAATAATCAGATTGTTGTTTGGCGCCGACTCAAAATTAGTTTATATAAAATTTGATATTTTATGTAGGTAAATAAGGTCATTACTCAAGACTTAAAAGGTTTATTTATTTTTTGCTTTTTAGTTCTTTTTCGTCGGTTAATTTTTTTGTTAAAAAGTTTTTTATTTTATGATTTTTTGTGGCTCGCATCATCTTTTAACACTCTGAGGCTAATTTTTATTAGATAGTGTTACGTCGACCGTATTACACTGGAACGTTCGAGAATGTGGTCGAAGTTTCCAGAAGTTTCCACTAGGTTCGAGAACATTCCATTGTGGTACTGTGTAGAAGTTCATAGATGTTTCTAGAATATTCCACTATAAGATAGTTCGACAATGTTCTGGAAACTTCCATGACCGTATAAATAGGCCGGACGGCGGGCGAGTGAGTCAGTCTGATTTCGACTACGGATGCGAATACAAGCGATTACGAAGAGAATAGTGATTATTAGCGAATTAGTGTTTGTGTTTATAAGTTGTTGAGTTAATAAAGGATATTTAGTTAATTAATTGTTGTAAAATAATTTATCCCATACCCAGCTCGTAACAAATTGGTGTCAGAAGTGAGGGATAAATTATGCCAATTTTACCAAAGGACGACACGGACAGTATTCGTACAAGGAGTCAACGGCAGCAAGACATGGATCAGAGGCGGTTTGGAGATTCTCCGATACAGACGCCGGGTGGTGTTCAGCCTACGACAGAGCCAGTCGCTAGCCCATGTGGAGTTTCTTCAGCACCAGCGGTGCCAGACTTGTCTGCGCTAATGGCGCTGTTGCAGGAACAGGCTTGCCGTCAAGAAGAACAGGTCCGTCGGTTGGAGGAGAAGCTTCATCAAGATAAAGAGGAGCAGGCCCGCCGCCAAGAAGAGCAGGCCCGCCGCCAAGAAGAACAGGCCCGCCGCCAAGAAGAGCAGGCCCGCCGCCAAGAAGAGTTACAGGCCCGACGCCAAGAAGAGCAGATGCTCCTCATTAAAGACCTTCACTCAACACTTAGCAAAGAGTTCAAGGTGATGAAGGAGCAGGTTCACCAGCATGAGAACCGCATCTCAGAAGCTGAAGTTCAGATTGCCGGGGTGAAGAAGGCTTTAGGTGAACTTAGGGCTGGAGACGGGGTTGTGCCTTCAGTGGTTGCTGCACCTTCGGCACGTGGATTTAAGGTGCCACCATTCGACGGAACATCTTCATGGTCGGCCTACAAAATTCAATTTGAGGCCGTTATGAAAGCGAATGGGTGGACCAAAGATCAACCTATGACCGCGCTCACCTTAGGCCTCCGAGACCAGGCCCTAACCATACTTGAGGCTCTTGGCAAGGATGTGACCTACGAGCAGCTGCTGGAAGCGTTAGAGTCCAGATATGGCGACGCGCACTTGGAGCACGTATTTCGCGCTAAGTTAAGAGATCGCGTTCAACGTAGTGCCGAGAACCTACAGCAGTGGGCCTTGGAAGTTGAAAAGTTGGTTCGGAAAGCATACCAGTCCGCCCCTGCACTCATCAATGGAAATCTGGTACAGGCGTTCATCGACGGAATACGTGACTTGGAAGTTAGAGCCGCTGTAAGACTTGGGCATCATGAGACACTGAAGGATGCCTTGGCCCATGCCTTGGAAGTAGAGGCAGTGAGGCAAGACCATCGAACACACCGTATCAGGGAGGTTGTGGCATCACCTCTACGCGATCGTCCGCAAGGATATAGCCCTAGATGTTACACTTGTGGAGAAAGGGGTCATCTTCGGTTAAGCTGTCCAAAGCGAGGCATACTGAGAGAAGATCAATCCCAGCAAGGAAGGGCGGCTCGGCCAGTTCGGTGGAGGAGCGCGAGTGGCGCGACATGGCGCACGACCGTGGCGGAGGCCCCTGAAAGCCTTAGTTCAAGTGATGTCGTCAAGGTCGGTACGGCACCTGACCAGTGCATAAAACAGAAGCAAGTGAAGAGTAAAATGAGTGCAGGTGCGAATGGTGCTGCCAGCGCCGTGGCCTCCAAGAAAGACAACTGTGTGATAGTGTGCGCGCGCGATGCGGACGATAGGTCCGACCCGGGAATGAGCAGAGTGAGGATGCTATGAATGGATGTCAACAATGAATGGAAGGAAATCCTACAGCTTGCTCAGCAAAATGACCCGGACCTTAAACCGATCTTCGACTGGATTAAAGCTGGTGCTCCTAAACCCAAGTGGAGTGATGTTGCGGCGTTGAGTTCAATCACGAAAAGTTATTGGGCACAATGGAACAGCTTGGTTATCCAGGATGAAGTCTTGTGCCGTAAATGGGAAAACGCTCGAGGAGACAACTGTCATCTACAAATTGTTGTCCCCAAAGCCAAAGTACCTGATGTTTTACGGCTCTACCATGATGTATGTTCAGGAGGACATATGGGGGTAAAAAGAACTCTACTGAAGATACGAGAGCGGTTTTACTGGATTCACTGTCGAGAGGATGTTGAGGACTGGTGCCGCAAATGTACCAGTTGTGCGGCTGTGAAAGGACCCCAGACACGCAGCAGAGGTGCTTTACAATTATACAACGTGGGAGCCCCCTGGGAACGGATAGCACTAGACGTTGCAGGACCATTTCCGGAAAGTGAAAACGGAAACAAGTACTTCATGGTTGTCATGGATTACTTCACAAAGTGGCCAGAAGTCTTCGCCATTCCCAACCAAGAAGCAACAACAGTCGCAGATAAATTGGTTCAGGAAGTCTTCTGTCGTTTTGGAGTACCCTTGGAAATTCACAGCGACCAAGGGAGGAATTTTGAATCACAAGTTTTCCAGGAGACTTGTCGACTGATGGGTACTCACAAGACCAGAACCACTTCTTACCATCCGCAATCTGATGGAATGGTAGAACGTTTCAACCAAACGTTGGAGAGATATCTGGCAAAAGTTGTGGAAAGCAGGCAAAGGGATTGGGACAAGCACATACAGCCATTTCTTCTGTCCTACCGTAGTGCAGTTCACGAAAGTACGACTGTGACACCAGCCTTCGCGAACTTTGGAAGGGAATTACGGTTGCCTGCAGATTTAATCACCGGAACCCCCCCTGATGCCCCACGCAGTGTAACCGATTATGCGAATGACTTGCGTATCAAGTTGAATGATGTATATGAGCATATCAGACAATCCGGCCAACAAATGTCTGATAAGATGAAGACCCGATACGACCGGAGGGCAAACCATAGAGGTTTTGACGAGGGTTCACTGGTGTGGTTGCATAACCCAGTGCGCAGCAAAGGGAAGTCTCCCAAATTGCAAGCAAAATGGGATGGACCATACCGAATCGTGACCAGGATCAACGATGTTACCTACCGAATACAGAAGGGTCCACGAGGTGCCCCTAAGATAGTCCATGTAGACCGATTGGCGCGATACTACGGGACTAATGATGCTCGGGACGAGCATGTCTAAGGAGGGGGCAGTGTTACGTCGACCGTATTACACTGGAACGTTCGAGAATGTGGTCGAAGTTTCCAGAAGTTTCCACTAGGTTCGAGAACATTCCATTGTGGTACTGTGTAGAAGTTCATAGATGTTTCTAGAATATTCCACTATAAGATAGTTCGACAATGTTCTGGAAACTTCCATGACCGTACCGGACGGCGGGCGAGTGAGTCAGTCTGATTTCGACTACGGATGCGAACGGATGCGAATACAAGCGATTACGAAGAGAATAGTGATTATTAGCGAATTAGTGTTTGTGTTTATAAGTTGTTGAGTTAATAAAGGATATATATTTAATTAATTGTTGTAAAATAATTTATCCCATACCCAGCTCGTAACAATAGGGTATACCTCAAGGGTGGTCCCATGTCCAGGAAATCAGGATCTGATAGTGGAATCCTGATAAAATTGAGAGAAAACCTCGAAAATTGTTGGCACGTTTAGCGTTTCTGTACGTATGTTCGGCCTTCACTCCGTTTTTTATGAACCGATTTCAATGATTCTTATTTTCATAGATAGGGTATACCTTAAGGGTGGTCCCATGTCAAGGACATTACGATCTGATCATGAAATCCTGATAAAATTGAGAGAAAACCTCGAAATTTGTGGCCACGTTTAGCGTTTCTGTACGTATGTTCGGCCCTCACTCCGTTGTTTATGAACCGATTTTGACGATTCTTTTTTCCATAGACAGGGTATACCTCAAGGATGGTCCCATGTCGAGGACATTAGGATCTGAACATTAAATCCTGATAAAATTGAGAGAAAACCTCGAAAATTGGGCACGAATATTGTTTCTGTTTACTTTTCATAACTTTATCAGGTATTTGCATTTAGGAATCATCACATCATGAAACTGAGCTGATGATGGAAACCATACCTTTCCTTTTTAGAATAGAAGTTAGTTATGAAAAACTGGTTTTAGTGACAGATACCACTTAATATACTTTGAAGAAAAGACGTCTGGAATATTGGAGGTAACCTCAACCGGTCAATATCCTGGGAACCTCCTCCAATCTCCAATCCTGGTTACATCATCAGCTCAGTGCCAAGAGGAATGATGAAGGATTAGAAATTAGCTTCAGAGTATTTAAAGATGATGCGAGTCACAAAAAATCATAAAATAAAAAACTTTTTAACAAAAAATTCAACCGACGAAAAAGAACTAAAAAGCAAAAAATAAATTAACCTTTTAAATCTTGAGTATTGAGCTTATTTACCCACATAAAATATCAAATTTTATATAAACTAATTTTGAGTCGGCGCCAAATAATAAAACGATTAATTACCTACATCTAGCCTTCTTCATTTTTACGTACATATAAAATTTAGATATTTAATAGGTAATCAGATTGTTGTTTGGCGCCGCTATTATGCAGATTAATTACACTAAGTATCGTAAGTGAAAAACATCAATATTTATATATTTAACTAATTAGGTATATATTTTGTCTGTGCTCGCCCATGCATCACTACGGGGTGCCAACTGAAAATTTGATATTTTATGTTGGTAAATAAGCTCAATACTCAAGATTTAAAAGGTTAATTTATTTTTGCTTTTTAGTTCTTTTTCGTCGGTTGAACTTTTCGTTAAAAAGTTTTTTTGTCCATCGTTTGCTCAGACGCGTGTGTTTTTGCTACTTTTTTCGATTAATAATGGATACAACACCTCAGGAAGCAGCTCAAGCTGTAGCATTACTTCAAGCAGGCAACGTGAAGTCGCTCGAAGGCTTCGAATCAGCAGATCTTCGGTGCAACGAGTTTACAGACGATACCTAGAGACTGGAGCATTCGATCGCCGTCCAGGTACGGGCAGACCTAGGGCTACATCAGCAGCAGATGATCGTCATATCCACCTTACGGTTCTACGAAATCGCCACCTCAACGCAGTTCAAGTCCAACAAAGTCTGCGTGACGAACGCCAGTCGAACGACCAAGTGGTCATAAGTTCAGATACCGTCAGAAGGAGACTTGCTGAACGGAACCTGACCCCAAAAAGAGCTGCAACAGGCCCAGCATTAACTGTAGCACACCGTCGAGCATGACTTGAATTTGCTCGAGAGCATAGGGATTGGACATTAGAGCAGTGGAGTAATGTACTCTTCACTGATGAGACCAGGGTGAGTCTACATGGAAGTGATCGACGTCAGAGAGTATATCGTCGCACTGGAGAACGTTATTCTCAGTGTTGCATCGAGGAAACTGTTGCTTATGGAGGAGGATCTGTAATGGTCTGGGGCGGCATCTCGTTAACAGCACATACAGCGTTAGTTTTCATCGAACCGACGGGCCGTACACGTGGACTGACTTCTCATCGCTACATTACTGAAATCCTCGCAGACCATGTGGTACCTTACGCAGGATATATCGGACAGGATATGCAATTGATGCATGATAATGCACGGCCTCATGTTGCTCATGTGGTGACCCAGTATCTACGCGACGTCAGTATTCGTACGATGGACTGGCCAGCTCGAAGCCCGGACTTGAATCCGATAGAACACTTATGGGATGAGCTGAAACGTCGGGTTCGAGCCCGGGTACCTGCTCCAACAAGGCTTCCAGAGCTGCGAATCGCAATTGAAGAGGAGTGGAATACAATTCCTCAAGATTTTATCGTCAGGCTCGTAAGGTCGATGAATACAAGGATGCTGGCAGTTATCCGAGCAAGGGGAGGGAATACGGAATATTGATCAAAAACTTTTTTTTGATTTTATCTTTGTTTTTGGCTTTAATTTTTTTTTTACTTTATCATTACTAACGAATGTCACGACTGGAAAACGACTCTTCTTTGTAAAATCCTTAATAAACACTGAAATATTGATTAAACCCAATGAGTTTCCTTTCATTTTAATCACCATGAAACGCACTTTCTGTAGGTACAACTTTGATAATTGTAGGTTTTTTAGTATTTGAGAAAATCGAATTAGAGTGCCTAGGTAGCGGGTGGCTCGGTTTATTTGCTGTCCAGTATATATTATAGGTTGCTCCAAATAAACGTGCAATAATTCTTCATCTTCATAATGGATTTATCAAATTTAAATAGAATGCAATGGAATGCACAAAGTCTTAGTAGCAACAAACAGTTATTTATAAATTTCCTTACACACAATATTCACATTGCAATTATCAGTGAAACATGGCTTAAACCTGAACATAATTTTAAAATTAAAAATTACATTATTGAAAGAAATGATTGTGGTAACATACACAATGGAGTTGCCATCATAATTCATAAAAGTATTATTTATACCAAAATTAACACTTATTTTGACAATTCTTTACAAAACATTTGTGTGAAAATTAATGTTAATAACAAGGAGATAAGTAGGTATAGTCAGCTTCTATACTCCATTGAAATTTAATCCAGCTTTCAACAAAGATAATTTTGATTCATTGGTGAGGTCTATTCCTGGTCCTTTTATATTTGCTGGGGACTTTAATGCTCATCACACATTCTTATTCTTCACGTGGTCGAAATATCTTAGAGGTCATCGACGAAAATAATTTAATTCTGCTTAATAATGGTCAGGCAACAACAGTTGGCTCTCTAACATGGCGTCCTAACGCACTGGATTTGTCTTTGGTTTCTTCATCATTAGCACTTAATTGCGAATGGCAGGTACATGATAGTCCGCTCGGTAGTAGTTATCACATCCCTGCAATGATAAAAGTTGTAGTTATTAATTGTTAAAATAAATTATTCTTGCAGAAATTGTTCTAATGCTGTACATAGGCCCATCTACCCAAATTACAAAATGGTAGATTGGCAAATGTATAGTAATATTGTGGATGAATTGTTAGCTGATTTTAAAACAGTTAATATATGTCCTCTCGATTTGTATCATAATTTTTGTACAGTTTTACATTTACGTAAAGCTGCTGCTAATTCCATTTCAAATTGTAATGTCATTAAAAATACCAGCAATCGCTCATGTTGTACAAAAATTTTTTTTAACTTTTTATGGTGTTTCTAGTTTGGTTTCTTCGTTATTTGACACCGACTTCCGAAATTAAAGTTATTTTGCATTTTTTAGTATTATTTATGGAAGTCGGTTGTATTTTTTTTGTAAAAAGTTTTTTATTTTTCACTTTTTAGTTGTTGTACCCCATTCTAAAACTAAATTAATAGTAAAGTTATGCCCGAATTGATAGCCCCAATAAAAAAAAATCTTCAAAATCGGTTCACGTAGTAAAAAGTTATGAGGTAACACACATAAAAAAAAATATATATACTCGTATATAGTCGAATTGAGAACCTCCTCCTTTTTTTGAAGTCGGTTAAAAAGAATTAGAAGACCTTCCCTTCCTTGGTGGAATCAAAAGTGTTCAGACGCTGTATCAAATTTTAAAACAGCTTACCTACATACATTTTAAAAATAATCCATCAGAAGAAACTTATTTACAATTTAAAAGACTTCGAGCAGTTAAAAAGTTAATTATTAAAACAGAACTTCAAAAAAGTTGGTTGTCCTTAAGTGAAACTTTTAACAGATGCACGCCAATATCTTTCATATGGAAATTCATGCGTAAATATAACAAAACGTTTAACTTTAATAACCATGAAAATGACACATGGATTTTCGATTTTTTGAAGAAATACACTCCAGATTTTGTGTCACACGGTCAAGTTCTTTGTCTAATATTAGTACTAACTTCTGTGATAATTTTCTACTTAATTATTTTACAATCAGTGAATTAGTATCTGCCATCTCCTCCCGAAGAGACACTTCTTATGGTCTTGATAGAATGCCATACATATTATTTAAAAACTTAACATTACTGGTTTGAGGCCAAACGCCGGGGCGAAACTCTGCTGCCGCGACACCTCGCGGCTCGGCGGACGGAGCTCCGGCAGGATCTCATGGCGACATGGAGACAGCGACTGTCGCAACCCAGCGCTGGGCCTCTTTGAGGAGTGGCTGGAGAGGCGTCACGGGCGTCCTCACCTTCCGCCTGACGCAGGTCCTCACCGGACACGGTTGTTTCTGGAGGTTCCTGCATCAGATCGGGCGGGAGGAAACGCCCGGGTGTTACCACTGTGCGGATCGCCCAGAGGACATGGTGGAGCATACGGTGGAGGTCTGCCCCGCTTGGGCGGAGCACCGCCGTGTCCTCGTGGATGCGATAGGTGGCGGCGACCTCTCGCGCCCGGTTTGGTTCAGGCAATTTGTATTATTGTAGTTAGTAAACTAATGTAATAACGCCTGCACATTCTGCTAACATTTGTATTACAAGTTAATAGAATAAGCGTTTCTAACGCTTATTCTATTAACTTACGTACGTATTTACTTACGTACGGGGGTAGTTTGTTATTATTTTATTATCATAGCTTGAATATATTTTTACTTCAGTAGTTTATTCCTACTATTTTGTATCGGCCATTATAACAGCGAAATGAGTGAAAACAAAAAAAAAACGCGGAAAAGTGCTATCAGTTTCCCTTGATAAACAAAAATCTGAGTTCGTGAAATATGAAGACCAAGTCATAACGTTTGTCCACTTATATTGAGGTAAAACTGTCTTCTTGTGCCGCGTTACTGATGGTCTATCTTTATCTGTTCGCGAACGATATTTAGTGACTGGTCTTATATTTAGCCAATCGGATAATGATATTTCAAAATTCTCAACGGCATAGTTATCTTGTACAGAAGACTTTGGTGAACCTAAGTCTACAGATGTCAAATTATCATCATTTTCTGGACAAGAACTGTGTTTCATTGTATTATTGAAGAAATAATCAAAATTCTTTTTTAAAGAAAGATAAATAGCTTTCACGCTCATTCGACATGATAAGTTTTTTGCGAATATCAAGAAAAATCTTACTTGATGGTGGTGGCAGCAAATCTTTAAGTTGGTCTTCTACATATTCACGAACTCAGATTTTTGTTCATCAAGTGAAACTGATAGCACTTTGCCGCGTTTTTTCTTGATTTCACTCATGTTTGCCGATACAAAATAGTAGGAAAAAACTACTGTAGTAAAAATATATTCAAACTATGATAATAAAATAACAACAAACTACCCCCGTACGTAAATTATTGTAATAACGCCTGCACATTCTGCTAACATTGTAACGCTTATTCTATTAACTTGTAATACAAATTGCTTACAAAATATTGGAAGGCGTTTAAATTTATACTAAGTTCCGCAATTTATATAAAAACTTTTTTACAAAAAAATAAGTCGGAAGTCGGTGTTTCTGGTTTTATTTCTTCGTTTTTTGACAAGGACTGCCGAAATTAAAGTTATTTATTAATTTTTAGTGTATTTTTATATTTGGAAGTCGGTTGTTTTTTTTTTGTAAAAAAGTTTTTTATTTTTCACTTTTTAGTTGTTATACCCCAGAACTAAAAACCCCAAAAAAATGGAACGTGGAATTTAAACATACGTCATCTATGTATACGTATTTTTCGTTTTTGTTCTATTTTTCAAAAAGCACTGAAGTAATTTCGATAAAATTATATGAGACCACCTCGGGAGTATATTCTTTCAGATCCACTCGGGATTGGATCGTTATATTAACCATATGTTTTGCAATGGTAGACTTGTGACCTAATCCTGATACGACTCCCTGAATCGGAATTTTTGTCAGTCTAAGCAATTGCACTGTGGCCTCAGTCACAAAACAAGCCTGTGAGCCTTGGTCGAGCAAAGCTCTTACCATCTGATAATTACCTGTCTTGGACTTAGCTTTTACTAGCGCCGTGGCTAGTAAAACTTGACCAGGCATGTGCACTCTGTTGGTGGACAAACAAGAAACTACCGGAGTGGAACTAGTCGAAGGACTAGTTTCAACGGAAGTTGGGTTTGCTAATGTGTCACTTTTCTTGACGTCCCCATTGGGATGCAGTAAAGAATGGTGACGTTTATGACATAGCTTGCAAGTGGTTGTTTTTTTTGCAATTTACTACCGTGTGATTGCCGCCTAAGCAGTTAAAGCAAATTTTATGTTTTACAACGAATTCTCGCGGGTCACTCAGTGGTTGGTTTGCAAATCCTTTACAAAAGCAAAGTTTATGACTCTCAGTACAAAACTAACACCGTAAACTGCTTGAACTCACAACCATAGCCTTTGTAGTATGTGAATTGTTGGATTGATTAGGCAAATTTCTTTTTGGTTTTATAAATTCTAGAGCACGAAAGCGGTTCTCTAAAAAGGTAGCAAATTCTACAAAGGTTGGCAAGTAATTGGAATCATGATTACTAATACTAAATTCCCACTGCTTTCTTGTTTCTGGATCAAGTTTAAAAGTAACTATATGAATGATGATGACATCCCAAGTAGTCACATCCACCTTTAAATTTTGTAAAGCATTTAGGCAATCGTTTGTTGTATCAAGTAACTCCTTTAGCGAAGTTGCTGACTCAGCCTGCATGCGTTTCTGGGCAAAAAGTCGTTTTAAGGTACAGTTAACTAAGTATTTTTTATTACTATATCTTTTCTCTAATTGGTTCCAGCACTGAATGTAATTTGATTCAGTAACCGGTGTTTGTCTCACTAATTGTTCAGCTTCACCGTTAAGGTGGCCTTTTAGATAGTGCATTTTTTGCACGTTATCTAGGCTGTCATTGTTGTGTACAAGTGAAACAAATAAATCCCGAAATGTTATCCATTCTGCATATTTACCGCTAAAAGTCGGAATGGAGATCTTAGGCAATTTAACAACCGCACTTGTACTTGATTTAGCTGCACTACTGGAAGTACCCAGTTCTTTACTAGGCTCTTTTGTAACATATTTATTTAGCATTGTTTTTATTAAACATGTATAAGTAATATAAGTATCTTCCGTACTATCATATAATTCCGCTAGATCTGGATTCCCTTGTGTTGTATGTCGCTCGTGAAGTTTAGTGTAATTACTAGTGAATAAGCCCCAATCTCTTTCTAACAACTCTTGTCTCGTTTGTATGTACTCCACGGAAAGTCTATCCTTAGGACTCTTTTTAAAATTAGTGAAGCCACGTTGAATAACATTTTGAAGTTCTTTTAGAAGATTAATTAATCCTTCCATTTTATTAAAACTAATGTTTTAACAATGTAATAAAATAAAAACTTATTATAACTGGATTAGAGATAATAATCTCATCGATCAACTAAACCAAACAAATAAAGTACCTATCGTAACAAATTAAATCAACACAATATCAATCTAAAATCTATTTCAATATTCTAAATGACAAAACAATTTACAAGTGTAAAAATCTACAAAACTATTATACTCGTAAGTGACTAAAGCTACAAAATAAACTAAGTTTTTTAAGTTAAATGTACTGCGGGCGAAATCGGGCATAGATTCCCCGTTCCCTCGTTTTTTACCAATTTTTTCTAAGTCTAAACTAACATGCACAAAATTTCTTAAGTCTAAATCCAAAGTCCAAAATTCTTCGAAAAATCTTCTAAGTAAAAATCTCTTTTTATTTAAAGTCCACAATTGCTTGTCACTAACTGCTTTTGAAGTATAGTAAAATGTACTCACAATTTTCACTTCACTCACTCAACACGATGTATGTGGTGCACCCTGATGGCGACACGTTGAACTATGTATGTGACGTCAGTCTTCTGATGTCACGTTGAACTAGGTGTGACGTCCTGCATATGACGACACGTTGAACTACGAGGGTGACGTACTGCTCAGTCACCTCACGTTTGAACTGGATGCAAGTGGCGCCCTCTTTAGCGTCACTTTTCCGCCGCTGCTGCCGAGCTCGTCCACAACACTGGACGGAGCTGTCGTTGCCGATGCGGGGGACCGAGTACTCTTGCCGCAGCGATCCACTGCGAGTACACGGGCAAAGCGGACCGGGCCGCGCGCGAACTCAAAAAACGGTTTATTTATCCGGTTCGATGGACCAATGTTTACTAGCTAAGCTGATTAGCTGACTAGTCGATCTGCTGACCTATTGAGATACACTCTAGACGGGTTGAAGGTGAAATAAAACTACATATGTGTACTGATCTAAGCTGGTTGTTTATTAGGAATGGTAAAGGACCATAACCAAATCGTGTGAAGCAAACGATAGCGCGATCTATCTCGACGCCAACGCCATCTATCGAGCTTAGGGTTAAACTTTGCTAATTACTTGGTTTGATTGTTCTAACAGAATGTTCAAACACTTTGACAGTTCCAAACAGGTATAAATAATACTTTTATGAATTATGATGGCAACTCCATTGTGTATGTTACCACAATCATTGGCTCCACTTTCCTTTAGCGCCAATCTGTGCGAGGCTTCACAATTTTACAGCTTGTACATGTATTTAAGTAAAACATTTTCGTAAAACATTTTAACGCGCAAACGTCTACTTTTTGAGAAAAAAAATCCTAAAGTTTCAGAAAATTCTACATAATTACTTAATAAAATTGACGATATGCCACAGATACTGTACGAATTTCAATCTTAGGTCGTTTCGTTTTACGTTTAGACAAAGCGACAGTGGAATTTAATGGTTTTTAGTGTAAATATTGTGAGTTTTTACCTCTATTTCATATTTAAATGTCTGCTACCGCCATGAACTCAATTATTAAGCAAATATAATAAAATTAAATTTAAAAAAGTTGTACTATTTTTATTAACTCTAAAGATCGTAGGTAACGAGACGTAATCGATTGTAAGATTAGCGAGAAAAAAACGTTTGACAGTTGTCACTCGTTTTTTTTTTTACCCCGAAGGGAAGGCTATAGTCTTTTGACCATATTGCCTAGTCTTACGTCCTTCACTCGTGTTCTATTTTTGTTTTTTTATTATGTTACCTATTACACTACACACTAAACTTAACACTCACTTAATCTTCACTAAGTAAAAAAGCAATGACAACTTAGGATGCAAGAGCGAGCGAAGCGAGCTCGGGACTTAGGGCACCCCGACTCGGACAGGTTAGGTTAGAAGGGGATGGCGGGGTCAAGAGAGCGAGCGAAGCGAGCGAACAGACCCCGCCATCCCCTTCGTGGTTATTTTTTTATAATCCACTCAGAAGTAGGAGCCCCGCGAAGCGGGGCTCCGTCGACACTTGGCTCCATCGACATGCAAACCTAAAACATTATAATAAAATAAAAAATGCCTTTGCCCTTCGACGAATGACCTTGACCTTCGGCTTTTAGGGTCTTGACCTTGAAGATGCCATTGATCGTATTATTGCTTGGAAATAGTCTTTACACCCATCACGTGATCTTCTTCACCCCTAATTTTTCACCATTTTTGAAAAATTTTGACAATTTTTTTCTCAGCCTCTATGGTTTTGCGCGTTTTGGGGTTTTCAAATTTACACTAAAAAGGGTATCCTGTACCCAAAAAAAATACCTACTATAAATCCGCGATTGGCGCTAAATGAAAGTGCTTCCCAATCATTTCTTTCAATAATGTAATTTTTAATTTTAAAATTATGTTCAGGTTTAAGCCATGTTTCACTGATAATTGCAATGTGAATATTGTGTGTAAGGAAATTTATAAATAACTGTTTGTTGCTACTAAGACTTTGTGCATTCCATTGCATTCTATTTAAATTTGATAAATCCATTATGAAGATGAAGAATTATTGCACGTTTATTTGGAGCAACCTATAATATATACTGGACAGGAAATAAACCGAGCCACCCGCTACCTAGGCACTCTAATTCGATTTTCTCAAATACTAAAAAACCTACAATTATCAAAGTTGTACCTACAGAAAGTGCGTTTCATGGTGATTAAAATGAAAGGAAACTCATTGGGTTTAATCAATATTTCAGTGTTTATTAAGGATTTTACAAAGAAGAGTCGTTTTCTTTTCTTTTCCAGTCGTGACAATCGTTAGTAATGATAAAGTGAAAAAAATATTAAAGCCAAAAACAAAGATAAAATCAAAAAAAAGTTTTTGATCAATATTCCGTATTCCCTCCCCTTGCTCGGATAACTGCCAGCATCCCTGTATTCATCGACCTTACGAGCCTGACGACAAAATCTTGAGGAATTGTATTCCACTCCTCTTCAATTGCGATTCGCAGCTCTGGTAGCCCTGTTGGAGCAGGTACCCGGGCTCGAACCCGACGTTTCAGCTCATCCCATAAGTGTTCTATCGGATTCAAGTCCGGGCTTCGAGCTGGCCAGTCCATCGTACGAATGCTAACGTCGCGTAGATACTGGGTCACCACATGAGCAACATGAGGCCGTGCATTATCATGCATCTATTGCATATCCTGTCCGATATATCCTGCGTAAGGTACCACATGGTCTGCGAGGATTTCAGTAATGTAGCGATGAGAAGTCAGTCCACGTGTACGGCCCGTCGGTTCGATGAAAACTAACGCTGTATGTGCTGTTAACGAGATGCCGCCCCAGACCATTACAGATCCTCCTCCATAAGCAACAGTTTCCTCGATGCAACACTGAGAATAACGTTCTCCAGTGCGACGATATACTCTCTGACGTCGATCACTTCCATGTAGACTCACCCTGGTCTCATCAGTGAAGAGTACATTACTCCACTGCTCTAATGTCCAATCCCTATGCTCTCGAGCAAATTCAAGTCGTGCTCGACGGTGTGCTACAGTTAATGCTGGGCCTGTTGCAGCTCTTTTTGGGGTCAGGTTCCGTTCAGCAAGTCTCCTTCTGACGGTATCTGAACTTATGACCACTTGGTCGTTCGACTGGCGTTCGTCACGCAGACTTTGTTGGACTTGAACTGCGTTGAGGTGGCGATTTCGTAGAACCGTAAGGTGGATATGACGATCATCTGCTGCTGATGTAGCCCTAGGTCTGCCCGTACCTGGACGGCGATCGAATGCTCCAGTCTCTAGGTATCGTCTGTAAACTCGTTGCACCGAAGATCTGCTGATTCGAAGCCTTCGAGCGACTTCACGTTGCCTGCTTGAAGTAATGCTACAGCTTGAGCTGCTTCCTGAGGTGTTGTATCCATTATTAATCGAAAAAAGTAGCAAAAACACACGCGTCTGAGCAAACGATGGACAAAAAAACTTTTTAACAAAAAGTTCAACCGACGAAAAAGAACTAAAAAGCAAAAAATAAATTAACCTTTTAAATCTTGAGTATTGAGCTTATTTACCAACATAAAATATCAAATTTTCAGTTGGCACCCCGTAGTGATGCATGGGCGAGCACAGACAAAATATATACCTAATTAGTTAAATATATAAATATTGATGTTTTTCACTTATGATACTTAGTGTAATTAATCAGCATAATAGCGGCGCCAAACAACAATCTGATTACCTATTAAATATCTAAATTTTATATGTACCTACGTAGAAATGAAGAAGGCTATATGTAGGTAATTAATCGTTTTATTATTTGGCGCCGACTCAAAATTAGTTTATATAAAATTTGATATTTTATGTAGGTAAATAAGCTCAATACTCAAGATTTAAAAGGTTAATTTATTTTTTGCTTTTTAGTTCTTTTTCTTCGATTGAAGTTTTTGTTAAAAAGTTTTTTATTTTATGATTTTTTGTGACTCGCATCATCTAAATACTCTGAAGCTAATTTCTAATCCTTCATCATTCCTCTTGGCACTGAGCTGATGATGTAACCATCCTTTCATAAGGTTCCCAGGATATTGACCAGTTGAGGTTACCTCCAATATTCCAAAGACGTCTTTTCTTCAAAGTATATTAAGTGGTATCTGTCACTAAAACCAGTTTATCATAACTAACTTCTATTGTTAAAAAGGAAAGGTATGGTTTCCATCATCTGCTCAGTTTCATGATGTGATGATTCCTAAATGCAAATACCTGATAAAGTTATGAAAAGTAAACAGAAACAATATTCGTGCCCAATTTTCGAGGTTTTCTCTCAATTTTATCAGGATTTCATGTTCAGATCCTAATGTCCTCGACATGGGACCACCCTTAAGGTATACCCTATCTATGAAAATAAGAATCATCGAAATCGGTTCATAAACAACGGAGTGAAGGCCGAACATACGTACAGAAACGCTAAACGTGCCAACAATTTTCGAGGTTTTCTCTCAATTTTATCAGGATTCCACTATCAGATCCTGATTTCCTTGACATGGGACCACCCTTGAGGTATACCCTATCTAATAAAAATTAGCCTCAGAGTGTTAAAAGATGATGCGAGCCACAAAAAATCATAAAATAAAAAACTTTTTAACAAAAAAATTAACCGACGAAAAAGAACTAAAAAGCAAAAAATAAATAAACCTTTTAAGTCTTGAGTAATGACCTTATTTACCTACATAAAATATCAAATTTTATATAAACTAATTTTGAGTCGGCGCCAAACAACAATCTGATTATTAAATATCTAAATAATATAATATCAACACCAGCCACATCTCAGACACATAACGAATCACTTTGGAAAACACTGTCAAAATTAAAAAATTCAACTCCCATTCTGAAGCGAGTTCCCCGGGGCGCAAGACGGTCTGTTGCGCTGAGTTTAGCACGATGCGTCCGTCTTGCGGCCCAGGAGAACACACAAAGTGCCTGGGAGGAATTACTCACCTTCCCTTATAGGATTCTACATGTTCAAAAAAATTGTCGACCCAAATTAAAGACAATTGCAACAATTCGGCCTACATTTTAGATCCAAAATTACCAGCTTTTAATAACGTTCCCCAGAAAGGTTTATGTTCACATGTAGAATCCAAATTAAGCGATGGTGACATAAGGGGAGCTGCTAGGCTACTTTTCAGCAGTGATGTGGTGGCGCCTTACTCTCCAGAAACAATTTCAGCCCTGGAGAGTAAACACCCAGCGCCTGCGGATGACCTCACTTTCCCTGACCCTCCCGACTCCCCTAATCCTGACTCCTCATTTTTCCAAATTACAGCCCCCCAGTTGCTAGCAGCCGTGAGCTCCTTCAGAAACGGTTCCGCCGGCGGCCTCGACGGCCTGACTCCTCAGCACTTGAAGGATCTTTTAAGCTCAGGCGCCGGGGAAGCTGGTGAGTCGCTTTTGAAGGAGCTCTTGGCTTTAGTTACCTTAATGCTCTCCGGCGGCGTGAACGATGCCGTCGTCGATGTCTTGTACGGGGCCAACCTATGTGCCCTGCACAAGAAGGACGGTGGCATTCGTCCCATTGCCGTCGGGTGCACCTACAGGCGTATGGCAGCCAAAATTTGTTGCAAAATATACAGCAAATCACTGACCAACAAATTCCAGCCCCTACAACTTGGTTTTGGTTCCAGAGGGGGCTGTGAGGCTGCCGTACACGCCCTTTCCACCTTTCTAAATTCTGGTAAAGGTGAGGTCATCCTCAAGGTTGACGTTAAAAACGCCTTCAATTCAGTTAACAGGGACACTTTGTTGGCTGAAGGAAAAAAAGAGTTACCAGAAATTTTCGGCTTTTTGTGGCAATGCTATAGGCATCCATCAAAAATTATTATATAAAGACAACGTTTTGGAATCTGCAGTTGGATGCCAACAAGGTGACCCTCTCGGGCCAGTCATTTTCAGCTTGGCTATTCACCCAATAATTCAACAACTAAATTCAAAATTTAACCTGTGGTATTTAGATGATGGAACACTAGGAGGTGACGTAGACACCGTTTTAGAAGATTTAAAATTCCTAAAGAACCAGTTTCAGTCCATTGGCCTTGACCTTAACTACTCCAAATGTGAAATATTTCTTTGTGACAATACCGACAGACAATCGACCATACAGAAATTTAGTGCAATAGCTCCAGAAATCAAAATTTTAGAGAAAAGTTCATTACACCTCCTAGGTTCTCCAATATTGGAAGACAGTTTTTCTTCATTCATCGACGACAAAATTAAACGTTTTAACGATATTTCAGATAGACTTTCCAAAATTAATTTACATTCGGCGGTCACCCTCATCAGGTATTGCTGTTTCGGACCAAATTTCATATATTTTCTTCGCTCTTCCCTTTTATGGAAGCAGCCACATCTCTTGGACAAAATCGATCAAATTATTCGTTCCACTCTTACGTCCATCTTAAATGTGGCCCTGGATGACCGAGCATGGCTGCAAGCCACGCTACCCATTCGCTTTGGTGGGCTCGGCATCCGCAAAATTTCTAGTGTAAGCCTACCGGCGTTCCTGTCTTCGGTCCACAGCACTCGACAGTTAACCACACGAATTTTAACCCCATCGCTGGTTAACTGTGAGGTGCCGAGCTTGACCGATGCTGTGAACGCCTGGAAAGCGGCTTGCCCGAACACGGCGTTGCCCGAGAACCCATCTTCCCAGAGACAGTGGGATGAGCCGCTCTGCAGGTTGGTACGGAATAATCTCATTAATACGTCCACCAATACTGCTGAGCGTGCCCGCCTACTGGCTGTGGGTGAGTGGGAGTCGGGCCTTTGGCTACAGGCACTACCGTCACCCAACATTGGTACCATGCTGAGTGACGCTACTTTCCGGATCGCTACATGTTTGCGTCTGGGTGCTCCGAGTGGAGCTCCACATCGTTGTCAATGCGGTGAAGCAGTCGACCGCCTCGGACACCACGGCCTATCCTGCGGTAGGAGTGCTGGTCGGATAGCACGGCACGCCAGCATTAATGACATCATGCGTCGGGCTCTTGTCACCGCCGGGGTGCCAGCTGTTTTAGAACCCAATGGCTTAGCACGTGACGATGGGAAGAGGCCAGACGGAATGACCATAATGCCTTGGAAGTTGGGTAGGCCTTTGGTGTGGGATGCAACATGTGTCGGCACCCTTGCGCCATCCCATCTTCTTAGCACGGCAGGCTGTGCTGGGGCGGCTGCTGCAGGTGCAGAAAACCTCAAACGGCGCAAATATAACAACCTTATAGGGAGTTACATGTTTGAGCCGTTTGGGGTTGAAACACTAGGGCCATGGGGTCCGAGTGCTCATCGAGTTTTCCGGCATATCAGCAAGCTGTTAGTCGACTCTTCACGTGACCAGAGGGCTGGGCTTTTCTTTGGCCAACAAATCAGCATTGCTATTCAACGTGGCAATGCTGCTAGCGTTCTGGGCACTTTTTCCATTGACAGCGATGTGGATGAATTTTTTGATGCCCAGTGAGTTGTTTTTTCATACGCATTTGTACATGTTAGTTAGTATTGTTAGTTTGTATATATATCTTTTAAGTTATTTCTATAAATATAATCTCCGCAATAAATAACGTCTTAATATCTAAATTTTATAAGTAGGTACTTACAAATGAAGAAGGCTTATGTAGGTAATTAATCATTTTATTAATTGGCGCCGACTCAAAATTAGTTTATATAAAATTTGATATTTTATGTAGGTAAATAAGGTCATTACTCAAGACTTAAAAGGTTTATTTATTTTTTGCTTTTTAGTTCTTTTTCGTCGGTTAATTTTTTTGTTAAAAAGTTTTTTATTTTATGATTTTTTGTGGCTCGCATCATCTTTTAACACTCTGAGGCTAATTTCTAATTCTTCATCATTCATCTTGCCACTGAGCTGATGATATAACAATCCTTCCATGAAGTTCCCAGGATATTGACCAGTTGAGGTTACCTCCAATATTGTAAAGACGTCTTTTCGTCAAAGCATATTAAGTGGTATTTGTCACTAAAACCAGTTTTTATATCTGACTTCTATTGTTTAGGAAAGGTATGGTTTCCATCATCAGCTCAGTTTCATGATGTGATGGTTCCTAAATGCAAATACCTGATTCAGTTATGAAAAGTAAACAGAAACCATATTCGTGCCCAAATTTCGAGGTTCTCTCTCAATTTTTTCAGGATCCCATGATCAGATCCTGATGTCCTTGACATGGGACCATCCTTGAGGTATACCCTATCTAAGAAAAAAAGAATCATCAAAATCGGTTCATAAATAACGGAGTGAGGGCCGAACATACATACAGAAACGCTAAACGTGCCCACAATTTTCGAGGTTTTCTCTCAATTTTTTCAGGATTCCATTGTCAGATCCTGATTTCCGTGACATGGGACCACCCTTGAGGTATACCCTATCTAACAAAAAAAAGAATAATCAAAATCGGTTCATAAATTACGGAGTGAGGGCTGAACATACATACAGAAACGCTAAACGTGCCCACAATTTTCGAGGTTTTCTCTCAATTTTATCAGGATTCCACTGTCAGATCCTGACTTCCTTGACATGGGACCACCCTTGAGGTGTACCCTATCTAAAAAAAAAGAATAATCAAAATCGGTTCATAAATGACGGAGTGAGGGCTGAACATACACAAAAAAAAAAAACATATACGGTCGAATTGAGAACCTCCTCCTTTTTTTTCGTCGGTTAAAAAAATAATCATTAAGATCGGTTCATAAATGACGGAGTGAGGGCTGAACATACACAAAAAAAAAAACATAATTATATACGGTCGAATTGAGAACCTCCTCCTTTTTTTCGTCGGTTAAAAACTAAGAAATGATAAGAAATATCCGACTACCCTCATTGTAGAGAAAAAGAACGCTAATTTCAAACTCTGGTGAAAACAGAGCAAATCGTTAGCATTGTGTTTGTTGCTTGATTACAATGTGAGTTGACAGTACTTTCGAATTAATTTGTAGTCATTTTAATCACCATGAAACGCACTTTTTGTAGGTATAACTTTAATAGTTGTAAGTTTTATACTTTTTGAGAAAATCGAATCAGAGTTCCTAGGTAGCGGGTGGCTCGGTTTATTTGCTGACCAGTGTATTTATAAATTTATCCAATTTCATTAAATTATTAATTTGTACATGACAATGTAAATATTTTGAAGATAGAGCTGGAAATGAATTTACATTGAAAAGATCAGAGTAGGTATGCGACGCTTCTTGACTTGATTTTATGTTCCTCGACTTTTTGCTTTTTTAATGGACAAGATGAGGAGATAGCTATATGATCGCCCTTAGTTTGCACACTTAGCATCCTTTGGGTCGACCTGACAATTCTTAAAATTATGATTTAAAGTACATACGTACCTCGGTATTCCGACAGAATTTAGCAATATGTCCATACCGCAGACACTTGAAGCATTGTTTGACAGGAGGGATATATCTGCTCACCTCGTGGCGCCAGGAGTCCAGGTACGCGGGAAGAATGGTGGACGCGAAGGTAACTGCAACTGCTTGAGTAGGAACGAATTCAACACCAAAGAAATTCCTTACCCTGCGCATGAAGCGCCTTACTTGTACCACATTTTTGGAACTGCCCATTAGTTAAAATATTTCTTTGTTCAACTAGAATCCTTTGCTTGCTCAGGCTTCAATACAAGTAGGTGCTCGCACCAAAAAATAACTTTGCAGCCTTGCATAACAAATAACTATTTTTTTAGAAATGTTCAACCTATGATGCTATGTGACTTCAACTCTTGATTAATATTAGGCTTTTGTGGAAGATTCACCACAATTTTGAAATATTGAATGAGTCACAGAATTGAGTTTTTAAAATCAATATATATCTTATCTAGGTCCAATGTGATTTAAAACTATTTGACACTTGTTAAGAGCCTACACCATCTCAGCTCAAATTCTAATTTCGCCCCCACTTCCCCGCGTGCCACTGCACTCTTTATCTCGCTCGCACACTTTTGCTTGCAGAGACGCGACACGCGCGGCCTTGAGGTCGAAGCGATTTCGTTAGAGTAAACTACACTATTATCGGACGAGTACTAAGAAATAAAATTATCAATCTAATTTAATTTTAACTTGTCATTTTATGAATATAAAATTATATATTATATCGCAAATACAATTTCAATGTATCTATAAACGATCAGTTTCCAGTATAAGCTGACCTCTCAGTGTGCGGAAAGCCTATAAAATGCGAGATCAGCTTATACTGGACGTTATAGGTGATGTCTAGCCGTGCACACTATTTTATTTTACCTACCTACTTCTATAAAATACTAGTCAAATGCGAGCCAACTTTGCGCTGTGGGTTCCGCCAATTAGTTTTGTAGTAAGTTTGCGTTTTATAGTTTTAGTGTATGTATGTTATGTGACAGCCGTTTGCGCATGTAGGTAATTATGTAGGTTGTAGGTATATGTAAGTACCTAGGTATACATACATATGGTATACATAGGTTAGAAAAATCGATTCTAAACCACTACATAAATTGTAGAATTTATGCAGTGGTTTAGAGTCGGTTTAGTAGCAGTAGAGCTACAAAAAACTAGTCAAGTGCGAGTCACCATTGCACTGAGGGTTCTGTAGGTACATTGGCTTGGTAGTAAGTTTACGCTGTGCCATTTTAAAATCTTATAATAGGTAGCTTTCTCCTTGTATTACCACTTTCTTAGTTATTATGCATCTATATAAGAATGAATCGCCGAAATGTGGTATGCGTATATCTTTCGAAGGACTTCACCAAATTGCATAATTCTTTTTTTGTTGTGTTCGTGATTCTCAGGACAAGGTTTGTATAAATATAAGATAGGTAGGTATAGGTAGGATAAGTAGGTAAGTATGCAGGTAGGTATGTAGGTAGGTATGATAAATACCATAAGTTTTTTTCAAAGTAATTAAAAATAGTCAAAATTAAATAACATTTATTTTTAATCGCTTAAATTTCTAATTTACATAGTTAGAACATGTCTGGAATTGCATAGCTCAGGTAACATGCATGTTTTATAAAAATGTTCTAATTTTAGTTCCATTTCAGAAATATTGGTCATCTTTCTATAATTTCGACTTTGATGTTTTTGTCGCATCCAGACCTTATTCCGAAAATACATTTTTTTTTGTACCGATAATATGTAATTGTCCTTGCACTTGTATATACCAAGGATGTTTTTTATTTACGACAAGTCCGTTTTGAGTTTTTCTCCAAAAATTTACTTCTATCTTATCTATATCTTAGCTTCGTCAAAAGATGTTTAGAATGCTGCAATGGGACGCTTGATTTCAATGATTGTGTATATTCAGTGAACAGCTCATGTTCTCAGGTGATCTGCAAGAAAACACAACATTCATTATAAAACACTTTTTTTGGGGTATGTTATGTTATCATTCAATGACTGGCGTGATGGGCGTTGGTGGCTGCGCCAAAGTTTTAAACTTTTGCAGCTACCATCGTTGTACATTGTTTTTTTATCTGCCTGTATTTGTTGTTCTGTTCCTAATAAACGATTATAATAAAAAAAAATATAAAAAATTACCTCCCGCTTCGCGGAGCGGGAGGGCATCTCAGACTTTTACTAACTAAAACCCACCCCTGTTCCTTCAGTTGCCTGTGCCAAGAGCCGCGGTAACTCTCTTTCAAATATACTCGCGACCCCGGCAGCATAATTTTGTCAACATGAATAAATAATACGGAACCCTAAAAAGTCCAACATTATGAAAATTTTATTATGAATTCGCCAATTTCGTGATAGTACCGTTACGCGTTAGTACCAAGCGGTAGTGCCATGGGGGAACAGCAAATTTCGTGATTATCACACACGTATGATAGATAGGTACTTACAATTATATATTTTGTAACACATGAAGATTTGTTTCGTCCGAATTTATTTCTACAGTTTTCGGAGGTCATACCTCCGTCCGTCCGGTCCTGTAACAATCACACGGGACAAATAAATACCTACCTAGACCTCACATATTTTTATTTATGATTTGGCTATGGAACCCTAAAAATATACAAAAGAAGACTAAATCGTCCATAGAAGCAGACTTGCCCTATGAATAACAAATAACAATTACCCACCCTACATTTTTTATTGAAATACAAATTTGGTGAATTGGTATTTGATGGTGGAGGGATAATTTTCCAGTACAAGCTGACCTCTCATTGTACGGAATTCCTATACAATGTGAGATCAGCTTATACTGGAAATTTATAGCTTGATAATTTTTTTTTTGATTTTTGTTTGTCTTTTAAAAAAATGTTGCCCCACACTAGGAATATTCCTGTATCGTGGGTGCGTTCACAAACATGTAAATTCACATACACAAGACACCCAGACCCGGAACAACTATCTGCAGGTCATACAAATATTTGTTCCGTGCGGGGATCGAACCCGTGACACGCAGCGTAGCAGCCGAACGCTCAACCACTGCGCCAACCGTGCCGTCAAAATTATATAGCCATATGTAGTAATAATAATAACAGATCAGTGTTTTATGGCCTACAGATAGTTTTGTCGGATCTGCGCGTTTGTGAATGTGAAGATTTGTGTTTGTAATCGCACCGTCTCCGATTCAGTTGAAATCCTGGAGTCGGCAACATTATAAAAATAAACAATTAGGAACTACATAGATACCTATTTGTTGTATATTGTCAAAACAATAACAAACCTATTTAGGGAACTTTTTAACTTTTTACAAAATTGGACACCCATTTTTCACATTTTTTATCAAAAAAAAAGTGTACACCTGGATTTCGCCTGAATCGTGAAAGGTGCGTTTACAAACACAAATCTTCACATGCAGAAACACCTGCAACTCCTAACGCAGCAGCCAATCACCTGCCACTGCACCAAACGTGACATGTTTGTAATCACTAATACTGTAAGTAGATAGGTAGCTATATACTTACTTCATTACGTTTATCATGTTTTCCAGTTTCTTTGCGCCAACCCTTTCGTTTCTTATTTTTATTACGGTTATTTCCCATTGCACCAACACTATAAGTATAAGTACTACAAGATTTGTATTTTACGTAGTCTTGTTGCGTAATGTGTGCTCTGAGCGCAAGCGACACAGCCCTCCCGTTCGAAAGCCGAAGCGAGACTGAACGGGGGCGTCGGGCGCCAGGGAACAAGCTTCAAGACGGCATAGTTTAGGTGATAGTTTAGGTATTTTATTTTTACTGTGAAAATAATGGTAATTAAAAAATAAAAAAACTTGTAGGACCTGCTTTATAGTAAGTTCAGTTAGTATGCAAAGTTTCATGATCTAATTTTAAACATTTTTTTAATGCTAGCGGTTTATTGTTTTCGGTTTAGAGGTAACTTTGGATTTTTTTTCTATCGAGAAAATTTTATGGAATCGTGTTTTTGAGGTTTATAATACTTAACATTGATCCTCAACCTTGCCATATATTTATTTCAAAATTAATGCTGCAGTATTACCGACATAACGGAGGATCATGCTAAGCCATTTGAGGTAACATAGACTCTTAAGAAGAAATGATTAATATAAACCTAAAACACTTAAAAAAAAAAAGTGTTAAAAGTAGAGAAAAATTGGTGGTCATGCATCTTTGCATTGTAGACTTTTGTCGACTGAAGAATAGAAGCATTTCTTCTCTTCAGTTTTAACATCGCCATGCTTAGGACGGTAGAAATCTTTCTACAATCAGTAATTTTGTCTATTCTTCCGTCGACAAAACCCGTTTCTACGGTGGTCATGCTACGTGTGCTATGTGTGCAGGCACAGGTAACTGAAGGAACACGGGTGGGTTTTAGTTCAGTAAGAGTCTGACACGAAAGACCGGGAGAAATTATTTAATGATTTCCCATCACATAAGAAAAAAAAATATCTTTAAACTGGTATACTTTTGAGGAGGGTCCTGAAAACAAGCATTTTTATGATATAAAAATGTATACTGCGCATTATTGTTGTATTGTGGGTACTCGTAAGTTTATTAGATTTTGACCAGGGTGGCATGTATTAGATAATATTTTACACTATTTATATTACGCAGATTAAGTACACTAAGTATCCTAAGTGAAAAACATCAATATTTATATATTTAACTAAATATGTATATATTTTTTTGTCTGTGCTCGCCCATGCTTCACTACGGGGTGCCAACTGAAAACCAGCACTGGTTGTCTGACGCCCAGCAAATGCTGAAATGGTAACCATTTTAGTATGTGCATGCTCAATGCAATTTTATTGTATCTTTTTGTACTTCTCTTTTTTACCTTTTATTTGTTTTGCTCTGTTGAATAAATGTTTTCTATTTTATTAATACCCAGGTAAGTATAGATATATTCCATTTACGAAGGCTGGTTGGTGTTTGTTATAAGATTCATAATGGTTCTATGTACATAAGTTATAATCTATGACACAAAGTGCTCTGAGCTTTCATTTCATAAAGTACACTTATAGATAGGTATATCTGCAACAGAATTACTTTGCTCATATCACATCAAGCCACTCTGTAGTACATGAAGTAAGGAGTGCAATAAAGTGTAACCAATTACCATAACAATTGTTTTATTAAAAAGACATACATAAACTTACTTTCTATGCCTGCCAATACCAAAATTAATGAATGCTCTTGAGACTTGATTAGTTTCATTTTGACACTAAAGGAGCAAGGGCCTGGTGAGTATGATTTTGCAAAATATCAGTCTTTATTAAACATCGTTGGTCAGAAGTCCTCTAACATTTTTCATATATGTAGGTAGCCTTAATCTTTTTTCATGGTAATCAAGGTACGCTTCGGCAGTGATTGTAACAGCGCAGACAATTGCCCTTCCATCAATTTATTACCATTTTTTTCAACTTGTGGTGTATCCTTGTTGATTGATTGCATTTTCTGAAAATAAAAGATATTCATTAAGTACTTAGATACTATCTCTTTAGACTATGAAAGGTTAACTATCTCTACATCATCACTCCGCTCAGTTCAGGGTAACTAAGTACATTACATTCTTAAATTGCATCTTACCTGTAGCATGGAAATATATGAATGTTTTATGTCTTTAGTTCTAGAGCGGTCCAAACCGCTCACGTTTGATTCTGAATCCGAAGGTGCAATGGAAGCCGCCATAATTCACTTTTACTACTTATATTTTTACTTGTAAATTCTATTCAAGCAGGTGAAGCAGTGTACTATTACAGTTTGAACTTTATAATTCAAATGCCACGAGCGTCGAGCAAACAAAGAGTCAGTTCAAATGCAAAGCAAAGAGAATATAACACAGATTACTAATATGTAGCTAGAATATAACTTCAAATGTTTGTATTCATTGTTACCAACCTTTACCAAAAATTTTCCCCAAGTTGTTTTCTGAATTTCCCGAAAAATCCCTAAATAGAATTTTATAAGTACCTTCATACTTATTTAGTACCTAAATTATTTCGTAGCTCATAAAATAAAACGTTACATATTAAGTAAGTAAAAAATGTTATTAATTAACTAATAGGTATCTTAGAAAGTTGTTAATTATTTTCCAATCCCAGCAGGCGACTACTGATTCAGACTCAGCGGTAACTTTTTCATCAGATAAGGACCCGAAGGACAAGTACCAAATTTTTAAAGTAAAGGGTTACATACGTAAGTACCCAGAGTCCCCGTCACAAAATCTTGAACACATTTCGAAGGCCGTAGATCATCAGGCAGCGGAGATACAGGTGTCAAGCCATCTTGAACTCAGGTTGGCTGGACATTAAGTTTTTATTGATTTCTCGAAAACCCTTACATGTGACGCCATAAATCAAACGTTAATACTGTCACAAATTGCGTCACTAAATGTTAGTAAAGGAACCATATTCGAAAACGCTACTGTTATTGAGATTCGGAAGTGCCAGCCAAAAGTTTTTACGTAAATTCAAGATGGCTGGACTCAGATTTTTGCATTTTTCTACTAAACCGCTGTATGTATCACAAAACTTTTAGCTCGATGCCTGTCACAATTTTATGTGACGCCTGTTGATATGCAAAAAGTCGTCAAAATCACTTCCGTTACCGAGACTGAGAGACCAGCGAAAAGTGGTTTTTCAAGATGGTTAGACACGTTTTCGATCGATTATCTAAGATTCTGTAGCGTCACAAATTCTGAAATAGGGGTGTTTAGCCGTCACATAAAGTGCCCTATTGACCTACTTAAATGCGAGCTATTTTGAAGATTTGTCCAGCCATCTTGAGTCACATGATTCTAGGATTGAACCGATGACCGAAGCGAGTGGTTCAAATATAGAATCCTGAGCGAGGGCTTCAAAGGTACGAGACGCAGAATAACTTTGACGGACAGATGGACAGATGGACAGATGGACAGACGTACAGACGGACAGACCGACAGATGCACAGACGGACGACGGACAGACAGACAGACGGGCAGACGAACAGAAAGACAGACGGACAGACAGACACGTAAGTGACAGCAATTGGGCTTCGAACTCAATTTTGTGACTCATTACATACTTGAAAATTGTGGTGAAACTTCCACAAAAGCCATTAATATATATTTTTTTTATTACCCCGAAGCCAATATGGTCAAAAGACTAGCCTGCCCGGCTATAGTCTTTTGAACATATTGCCTAGTCTTACGTCCTTAATTTCTTGCGTGTTAGGTTTTACAGTAATGTCTTTCATAATCTAACATAGTTTTTTTAGGTTTGTTATTTTGTCTTTCGTATTATATCATAGTTTTTTATTGTTGTTATTTTGAGGTTCGTAATAGTCCATTAAAGTTTTGTCTTATCCATTTGTATCATTTGTCAAATCCGAGGTGAATCCGAGTCATTCTCATTGTTTGTCAAATTAATTATGTCATTACTTTGTTTTAATCACGTTTGAATGACAATCGTCATATTCTAACTATCTCCTCGTAAAACAAACATAATCTACAAAATGCTATCTATTTACAACGTAGTTATCCAATAAATAGGTATAATTAAAAGTTATACAATTTAAAGCTCAATTACAGCTTCCGATTTCAAGGGGCCCAATTTAGGAACAAACTAACTAGGAAGTAGGAAGCGAGCGATACACTATCCTAAATTGAACTCCTAAGTCGCAGTGTTGCCAACTCTTACAAATTCAAGTCCATAGACAGAATATCAAAAGTTTCTCTAGTCTCTTAAAAACTGATTCTACCAGGAGCGGACTAAAAAATAAAAAAGCGGACTCACATTTTTTTCTGGGAAAGGGACTTTGGGAAATTTTATTTTATTTAAAACACATACAAAAATACTAATAGCCCATTTGTATGGACAAAGTTGCTAAATTGGCAACACTTAGCTCTAAATCGGAGTGATGCGGCTAAACTATCCTAAATCGTACACAATTTAGGAAGTCAAATCGGGACCTTTCAATCTCACTAAATCGGACACTAACTGCTCTAACTCCTATTACACCTTCCTGTTTCCTAAATTGGGTCCCTTGAAATCGGAAGGTGTAATTGAGCCATTACAAACGCGGAATGTAACCTATATGGCATTTATAGTCTCTAATAGAAATTTGTACAAATATAGGTTGGTTGAGGCATTCTTAAGTAGCTCCTGAATGCAATGCGGGACCTTATCAGGTTTTTTATAATTTTTTAGAAGCTCATCCGACATCCGACAACACAAGGCGCTGAATGTTGAAAGACGAACACTCAAAGAAGTTATGATGTAGAGATTGAACTTTTTGTGAATGACAATATTCATAATAAGGACAATCAACCATTTTAAGACGATGATGATGATAATTCAAACGACAGTGACCAAAACGCATGCGACAGATAAAAGAATAAAATTTCCTATTCATAAAATTGTTATTCCTGCTAAACCAAGGTATGGAGTTTATTTGTACATCAAAAGTGGCAAACCAAGTGCCTTTATTGTCTATCTGTGTATACTGCCGGTCGATTCCGTTCACAGCTCACCGTGAAAACTTAGGTGGAGTGAGCGTGAAGTGAACTGTCATTCCACCTTGATTGTATGGATTGACAGCCCACTTCACGGTCACTTCACCGAAATTTTCACGGTGAGATTTTACAGAATAGCTCTACAGCCGGTCGATTCCGTTCACAGTTCACCGTGAAGACTTAGGTGGAGTGAGCGTGAAGCGAACTGTCATTCCACCTTGATTGTATGGATTGACAACTCACTTCACGGTCACTTCACCTAAGTTTTCACGGTGAGATTTTACAGAATAGCTCTACTGGTATGAATGTCTCCCCCACGCACACGTTGTCTCAGAAGACTAACTGCAAAGAGTATAATAATAATACGGGACAAGAGAGAGCCTTCTCGTGCCATTTCGAAGTATACAAATTCGAAGCGCCATCTACATTTCTTAACGGGAACTAAGGCTCTATAGGTCGTATAGGTAGCTGTAGCTCTATGGAATTTAAGTAGGTTATTCTATTCGTGATCCTTCAACGTAGCCCGCGAAATTCAATTTTGTTATGTTTTTTTTTTCAAATAACAGCTGTATTTTTTTTTTTAAACGTTGCCCCACACTAGGAATATTCCTGTATCGTGGGTGCGTTCAGAAACATGTAAATTCACATACACAAGACACTCGGACCCGGAACAACTATCTGCAGGTTATACAAATATTTGTTTCGTGCGGGGATCGAACCCGCGACACGCAGCGCAGCAGTCGAACGCTCAACCACTGCGCCAACCGTGCCGTCAAATTTACGTCGTAGGTTGATCAAAATGCGAATAAAATGATGATACATTTACTAAATTACAATCATTGAAACACAAATAACATAAGGAGCTATGATTGATATTGTAATGATCGTGATTTAATGAATTTTGATTATAACAGCGAAATGAGTGAAAACAAAAAAAAACCGCGGCAAAGTGCGATCAGTTTCCCTTAATAAACAAAAATCTGAGTTCGTGAAATATGAAGACCAACTTAAAGATAAAGATTTGCTGCCACCACCATCAAGTAAGATTTTTCTTGATATTCGCAAAAACTTATCATGTCGAATGAGCGTGAAAGCTATTTATCTTTCTTTAAAAAAGAAGTTTGATTATTTCTTCAATAATACATTAAAACAGAGTTCTTCTCCATAAAATGATGATAATTTGACATCTGAAGACTTAGATTCACCAAAGTCTTCTGTACAAGATAACTGTGCCGTTGAGAATTTTGAAATATCATTATTCGATTGGCAAAATATAAGACCAGTCACTAGCTATTGTTCGCGAACAGATAAAGATAGACCATCAGTAATGCGGCACAAGAAGACAGTTTTACCTCAACATAAGTGGACAAACGTTATGAGTGAGATTCTAAGGAAGGTAACAAAAAAACGTTTTTATTTTTCACTTTTTAGTTGTGTTTTCTCATGAAATTGTGTTAACAATGCATATTTATGCGATAGCAGCAATCGCGGTTGATTTGCTGTAAGTTTTTGAAGAGTTCCGTTGTCTGTCTCCGAAAATCATCGTCAGATCTACATGAAATTAAAATGGGACCATTTCGGAACAAACCCTTTTCGAACAAAAAAAGAATTTTGGAAATCCGTCTATAAATGACGAAGGTATACCCGGCCATATATAAAAAAAAAATGCAAACATCCGAATTGATAACCTCTTCCGTTTTGAAGTCTGTTAAAAACCTATTGTACTAACAATTTTTTATTGTTTATATTTGATTATGAAAATATATATTTGTTTTTCGTATACTTATTGTTTATTTTAAACCAAAATGTTCACTTACTTCGTCAAATTAACTAGGTACTTAGTCTTAGGTAGATAGGTAAACAAAGACCAAAAAGTGCACCTTTTTCAAAATCATTGTTGGTAATAAAAATAAAAGTTTATAGATGAAGTCCAGGTCTTTTTATAAAGTACATATGCAGTTTTCGTTGCCTTAAAGAAATAAAGCATATTTCGTTATGTTTGCTGAAAGTAATCCTCCTTAGCCCCGCCACATACCTACTTTAAAGATTAATTAATCAAAATGAATAGTTTCTTGAGAGAAAAAAGTATCAACGAAGAGTAGAGAAAAGGTACTACCTATTATATAAATTGATTTATGGATAGTTAATATTAAATATTGCAAAATTGACTTGCTGCACAGTATTTCTTCCAGCCGGACCACTCCCTACTACCAATAACTCCTTAACTAAAGGGGTTTATTGGACCATATTTGTCGTATGCAAGGTACTCTTTAGGTAGTTTTTTTTCGGAATATGATTTATTAATAGTTCATTATACTCTATTTAATTTGAGGTGGCGCGGCCAGAGAGCACTGTCGCGGCTGGACCACATAAATTGTAAATTAAAAAGATATCTCTTGAGGTACTAAAAATATATAGATATTCCGATGAAAGTAGACTAATTTAGGTAGGTACTTATTATTTCGAACTATACTCGTAGCATCTGAGTACTTAACTGTGGTCCGGCCACAGAGGAACACACCCTTGACAAACTCCTTTTGATGCATGTCTAGGACCATAGAGATGACTATTAAATTAAACAAATACTTCTCTATTGCTCAGAAAATTTCTAACCCAAACTATAATTTTTTCAGGGATCCCTATTTGTAATAGTTCCTGGCATAAGATGTCTATATTTACACTATTAAAAGCCCCAGTAACATCAAAGAAAACTGCAACCAAATTATTTTTGGCCATTAAAGAGGAATGTATATCAAGCTGCAATTGACAAACACTTTCCCTAGCAGACCGATTTCTACGAAAACCGAATTGATTGGAAGGTAGAATATGGTTTTTTTTCAACATAAAACTCTAAACGCTGCTTCAACAATTGCTCAAATAGTTTACCAAGACAAGAAGTAAGTGCTATGGGACGATAAGAATCCGGACATAATTTGGGTTTATCAGGTTTTAAAATTGGTACAAGGCAATCCACTTTCCAGTCTTGAGGTATAATATTATTTTCCCATAACAGATTCAGAACTTTTAAGAATGTTTTTATTAAACCTTTAATGCTTTTTTTTTGGGAATCATATAATGACTTCTCCCGCTCTGGATGGAGCGGGAGGGCGTGTCAGACTCTTACTGACTAAAACCCACCCCTGTTCCTTCCCTGCCTGAGTGCCCAGGGGTGCGGTAACTCATTTTCAGAATTTATCCGGTATCCCTTGTCATGCAGGCACCGGCCACGATGGCCCCGTCAGTGGTGGCTGTCAACATCTCTTTGAAGCGCGCGTGAAACACTACGCGCCGTCGACTCACGGGCCTGGTGCTGATCGGACGGCGAGCTACCCCCTGCTCGCCGTCCGCAGGCCCCTGTCTACGGTGGCTGGAAATCGTCTCGCGACGTCCTACGCCCAGTACCTCTCCTGCGGTGGTAGCGGCCGGGGCTGTAAGGGGCCACTCCGTTGAGCTTCCCTCACGCGTCCCGCCTCCGCCTTCACGAGCATTACTGCTTCCCGGACACGGTTGTTTCGGGAGGTTGAAACAACCGTGTCCGGTGAGGACCTGCGTCAGGCGGAAGGTGAGGACGCCGTGACGCCTCTCCAGCCACTCCTCAAAGAGGGGCACTACCGCCGCAATGGTGGCGTGCCCAGCGCTGGGTTGTGACAGTCGCTGTCTCCATGTCGCCATGAGATCCTGCCGGAGCTCCGTTCGCCGAGCCGCGAGGTGTCGCGGCAGCAGAGTTTCGCCCCGGCGTTTGGCCTCAAACCAGTAATGTTAAGTTTTTTAAATAATATGTATGGCATTCTATCAAGACCATAAGAAGTGTCTCCTCGGGAGGAGATGGCAGATACTAATTCACTGATTGTAAAAGGATTAAGTAGAAAATTATCACAGAAGTTAGTACTAATATTAGACAAAGAACTTGACCGTGTGACACAAAATCTGGAGTGTTTTTTTCAAAAAATCGAAAATCCATGTGTCATTTTCATGGTTATTAAAGTTAAACGTTTTGTTATATTTACGCATGAATTTCCATATGAAAGATATTGGCGTGCATCTGTTAAAAGTTTCACATAAGGACAACCAACTTTTTTGACGTTCTGTTTTAATAATTAACTTTTTAACTGCTCGAAGTCTTTTAAATTGTAAATAAGTTTCTTCTGATGGATTATTTTTAAAATTTATGTAAGCTGTTTTAAAATTTGATACAGCGTCTGAACACTTTTGATTCCACCAAGGAAGGGAAGGTCTTCTAATTCTTTTTGTACAACATGAGCGATTGCTGGTATTTTTAATGACATTACAATTTGAAATGGAATTAGCAGCAGCTTTACGTAAATGTAAAACTGTACAAAAATTATGATACAAATCGAGAGGACATATATTAACTGTTTTAAAATCAGCTAACAATTCATCCACAATATTACTATACATTTGCCAATCTACCATTTTGTAATTTGGGTAGATGGGCCTATGTACAGCATTAGAACAATTTCTGCAAGAATAATTATTTTAACAATTAATAACTACAACTTTTATCATTGCACGGATGTGATAACTACTACCGAGCGGACTATCATGTACCTGCCATTCGCAATTAAGTGCTAATGATGAAGAAACCAAAGACAAATCCAGTGCGTTAGGACGCCATGTTAGAGAGCCAACTGTTGTTGCCTGACCATTATTAAGCAGAATTAAATTATTTTCGTCGATGACCTCTAAGATATTTCGACCACGTGAAGAATAAGAATGTGTGATGAGCATTAAAGTCCCCAGCAAATATAAAAGGACCAGGAATAGACCTCACCAATGAATCAAAATTATCTTTGTTGAAAGCTGGATTAAATTTCAATGGAGTATAGAAACTGACTATACTTATCTCCTTGTTATTAACGTTAATTTTCACACAAATGTTTTGTAAATAATTGTCAAAATAAGTGTTAATTTTGGTATTGTTTACTCTAGCTAAGCTGATTAGCTGACTAGTCGATCTGCTGACCTATTGAGATACACTCTAGACGGGTTGAAGGTGAAATAAAACTACATATGTGTATTGATCTAAGCTGGTTGTTTATTAGGAATGGTAAAGGACCCTAACCAAATCGTGTGAAGCAAACGATAGCGCGATCTATCTCGACGCCAACGCCATCTATCGAGCTTAGGGTTAAACTTTGCTAATTACTTGGTTTGATTGTTCTAACAGAATGTTCAAACACTTTGACAGTTCCAAACATACCGCCCACCAAGGACGTTTAGTGGCAAAATGTCCTTCGACATTTATAAGTGGCATGAATGACAGTAAAAAATAACAAGGATACAAACTCTACTTTCCCTACTATTTATATTTAAATTTTTACACACGTAGTATAACATTTAATTGTATTCTTGCTTTTAGCCCGAAATAAAATAAATAAGTAATAATAAATAAAATAAAAAGCCTTTTATTCCATGCAACATAACAACAATATCACAATATTTTTACTTTGAAAAAAATAAATGCAATCATCTAAAAGAAATAATTATTTTACATTCCTTTTCATTTTAATTGACGTTGATTCGTTGATTTCGTTTAATTGACGTGCAAATATATAATTATTCGAACCATTAATTAATTTATCTTTTAACTATTTGAAATCGTGTCTATTATTTACATTATTTTTAAATTATCATTAATTTTTATATATGTATATTCTATTACATTTTTACTTTAGAAAAATATGCAACAGTTCATTCAAATAAATCATAAATAACAATTGCTTTTCATTTAATTTACATGCATATAAATAATAATTCGAAAAATATTCAATTTCCTACTTATCTAAATAAATGCTTTGCTATTATTTACATTATTTTACATATTTAAAATGTGATTACATATTTTTTTGTTTTATTATTTATTTAGAATTTTAAATTACTACAACCCCATGTACGTAGTATTATAAAGTTATATTATATTTTATTGTTACTATATGCTTAGGTAGGTATAATATTCTAATAATTGGCATGGACCCCTCTCAGGTAAAGGCCTCCTCCAAGGCTAGACTATTCTTTTTTTAAGTAGTGGGAATATTCCTTGGAGGGTGGTGGTCATAATCTTCCACGGTGACCAACCGGATTGGAAGATGTTTTTTTTTTTTTTTTTTTGTTATTCTTTTCTATACTTGTTATTTCTATTTTTGTGGAGAGGGGGGGATTGTTAATTAGTATCTTTCTTTTTTTTTATATGTTTGGTTAGATGAAGGAGTTTTATTTAGGTACTAAATAGTTTAGAAGGCCCGGCTTTAGTATTCCTTCTGAACGATTGGAAGACTGTGGGGGCGGAGTATTAGAAGGGGTCGTTTTATTTTTCTTTTTGAATTGTATTCCAAGGGGTTGGCAATTTTGACTGATCTGCTTTTCTTGAGGGGAATCGGACAGGAATCTTTTTTTGTTGTTTTCAGGGGTAGAAAAATGTTCTGATTTTTTTAATATTACCAATTTGTCATATTTCATTACTACTCTATTTCCTTTCTCTCTTTCTGATTTTAATTGTTCTTGTAACTCTCTTCTTTTTTCCAAAACATGTTGCGGGTAATCTTCTTTGATATAATAGTTGGTATCCATCAGCAACTTTTTCTGCTTGAAGATTTCGATTTTTTTCCCCAGCGTTGTGAGTGTTAATATAATTGGGCGTGGTTTGTCAGATTTTTTCCCGATTCTCCTAAGTTCTTGGATGTCGTTATATTTTAATTGTATTGACAGATGTTTGGTCATGAAATCGATCACGATATTTTCTAAGTCCGAGTAAAGATGCTCTTGTTCCCCAATGCCAAATATCACCACATTTCTTTTTCTCGCCTGTTTTTCTAATAGGTCCAGTCTTTGTTCTTGTTTATCTACTTTTTGTTTCAAGTTTTCATACTTTTCTTCCCATACCTTAAACTTAGCATCAATTATTTTATTTATGTTTTTTGTTACATTTTCTGTAACTTTCGCTGCACTTTCCTTAATAGTGTTCTTTTGTTCGTCTAATTCCTTCTGGATTAAGCGTAGAGCAACCAAAACTTCATCCATATTTATTTAAATGCGTTACAGCTAGTTTGGTAATTCTTTTTGACGCTAGACGGCGCTGTTAGTGTTTGCGCAGTTGCGAGTTTTTCAAATAATTTCGGTATATTTATGGTCTATAAGTGACAGAAAAACATTTATAATTTAACCTGTATTAAGCTTCTTGTGCTGAAAAATATTTTTCTATTCTGTGTTAATTAGTCTATTTGACGCTAGATGGCGTTGCTTGTTCTTGCGCCGCCGCAATGACTGAGTGATTTTGAGATATTTTTCGATAGAGGTTATGTTCTTGATCTGATACAAAAAAAATCAGAATCAACCTGTATGGCGTCTCTTTATGGTAGAAAACGGTTACAAACTCTCGGTTTAGTTGTTTCTTCCCTCAGCTATGCATAAATAACTTCACGATTTTACGAAAAACTGTCATTGGTTGGTTTGAACTGTAAGTTGATTTTCACACTTATTAACGTTTTTTCCACAGCACCTTCACTAGTTCATGTATATTGAGATAAATACTAAACTTTGAAATATGTTTTATTGTCAAATTCACTTTAATTTATTTACTAACACGATAAATGCACGGAGCCGATGTAACCAGTGGCACAGAGGCGTCCTCTCTCAAAAAATAAATAAGTAAATCTCCTAAAATCAAGTATGACAAGTGAACCACAGTTTCATAACTCTATAACAATATTTGATCTATACAATGTTAAAACATACAATTTCGTCAGTGCAGCTGAAGCTCGAACTATGTATTTTATTAGCCACTATTTGTAATGGTGTCATAACATGCAACTAAGTAGGTCTATTAAAATGTAAACTTAAAATGTAAAAATAACTAAAACGCTATAAAACCACCAAAAAAAAAATACAATGTTTAATTACAATTGCAACAAAAACAAAATACAGTGTATAAAGAATAAGGACTAACAACCTAAATATTTAGTTTATTAGTCTGCTATTGGTAAAATACATAGCTTGTTGTCTTTGTGCGTAAGGTTACAACGCGAGTGACTTTATCATGCTCTGGATGTTTTTCTAAGATGCGCCCTAACATCCAACGACTTGGGGGCAAGTCGTCTTCTTTGATGAGAACGATGTCTCCAATACTTGGCTCAGGCACCTTGGAAGACCATTTATACCTATTCATTAGGTTAGCCAAATATTCATTAGACCATCGCTTCCAAAACGATTGCAACATTCTTTGGACGAATTGCCACCTTGTCAAAGAATTTGCTGATACACTATCGTAATTGTAATCAGGCACAGTAATTACAGGTTCTCCGATTAAAAAATGTCCTGGAGTCAAAGGCATTGGCTCGCTTGGATCGTCTAAATTAATAACACTTATAGGACGTGAGTTCAAGCAAGCCTCTATCTGACTGAGTAGTGTACTGAGTTCCTCATACGTGAGTGTAGACTCACCTATCACTCGTTTGAGGTGAAATTTGGTGGATTTCACTCCCGCTTCCCATAGACCGCCAAAATTGGGGGCGTGGGGGGGAATGAAATGCCATTCCGTGCCATTTACTTCTAAATGTTTTGCAATAGAGGGTTGTAAAGCTAGAATTTGTTGCAGTTCTCTGGAGGCACCCACAAATGTGGTGCCATTATCACTCCACAGCTTTATACAGTGACCTCGCCTGGAGACAAACCGTCTGAACGCGGCTAAAAATGCCTGAGTTGTCATGTCACTGGCCACCTCCAAGTGAATTGCGCGTGTGGACATACACACAAATAGACACACATAACCTTTGTAGGAACGGTGACCACGACCCTTTGTTGTTCTTATGTTCATTGGGCCAGCGTAGTCAGCGCCACTGTGCATGAATGGTCTGGCTGGGGTGCAGCGAACAGACGGGAGTGAACCCATAAATTGGTTTTTAATTGTAGCTCTTTGTTTAACACATGTTACACACTTCCGAACGTATTGCTTCACTAGATTTCTAACACCAATGATCCAATAAGCTGTCCTCAAATAATTGATCATTAATTGTGGACCTCCATGAAGAGTCCTGTTGTGGGCGTCTGCTACTAATAAGTAAGTAAAATGCGAATTATTTGGTAGAATTATTGGGTGTTTCATTTCCTCATCTAATGCAGCCTTCTCTAGTCTACCCTGAACTCTCATAATACCTTTGTTATCAATATAAGGACATAATGTTTTAAGGGTACTTTTAAACGGTAAGTGCTCGTTACTTTGCAATTGTGTGTACTCTATTTTAAAGTTTTCCTTTTGTGTTATCTTTATACAGCAATCTAATGCGTCTTCTATTTCTTTCCTTTGCAAATAAGATTGACCTTTTGTGTTCCTATTTAAAACACGACGACAATATGCAATCACCCTTAGCAATTTTTGTAAGGAAGAAAACCTATCTAATATGTCATTACTGTCGGAAGTAATAGCTACATGAGACTTAACCGACTGTTCTAGATCTACTTGTAAATCCTTTGGTTTTTTGTAAGTAATATCTTTTTCTTTCAGGAACTGTGGTCCAGAAAACCATGGCGTAGTCTGAATAAATAAACTTGGCAATAACCCTCGTGAGGCGCAATCAGCTGGGTTCTCGTTGGTCGAAACATGAAACCACTGCGAAGAATTCGTTGTGGTCAATATTTCAGCTGTTCTGTTAGCCACGAACGTCTTCCACCTACTGGGGTGGCTGTTAATCCACGCCAACACCACAGTAGAGTCTGTCCATGCTTTGATCCTTTCTTTTGAGATATCTAACACTTCAGCCGTTTCTGTCAAAAGCTGTGACAATAAAACTGCACCACATAACTCCAAACGAGGGATACTTACTTGCTTGATAGGTGCCACTCTGGTCTTTGCAACCAGTAATGAAACCTTGACCTTACCTGCGACATCGATTGATCGCAAGTATACTACAGCGGAGTAGGCTACCTTCGAGGCATCACAGAAACCATGGAGCTCCATATCATTATCAGAAGTTGAGCCGAGCCAACGAGGTATGTGAACTTTGGAAAGTAGAGATAATTCTTCGCGGTAAGTACTCCACTCTTTGGTCAATTCAGTGGTGAGCTGTTCATCCCAACCAAGGCCTGCAAGCCATAGCTTTTGGATAAAGATTTTGGCTAGCACTATGGTAGGAGCCAACCATCCTAACGGGTCAAATAATCTAGCTATATCTGAAATTACAGTTCTTTTTGTTACAGGTTTACTCTTCAGCGGTGGGAGGTTCACCGTGTACTGTAGGGAGTCTTCGTTGCGGTCCCAGGTAATTCCTAGTATTTTCATAGTATTATCCAACTTAATTTCTACATTCTTTTTGTCTTGATCCTTTGTACTATTTTTCTTGTTGTCCTTGTCCTTACTTTCTATTGTACTAATTATATCCAATATTTCTTTGTTGTTGCTGTTCCACTTTTGAAGTTGAAATCCCCCTTTGCTTAATAACTCCTTCGTTTGTTTGTATATTTCTATCCCACTTGTTACGTCATCGCATCCCGTCATTAAGTCATCCATATAGAAGCACTTTAAGACTTTATTAGCTGCAAGCGGATATTTGTCACCTTCGTCATATACGATCTGATGGAGTGTCCTAGCTGCTTGATAGGGAGCTGACGCCGTCCCAAAGGTAACTGTAACTAGTTCAAAATCTTTGATTTCCTCTTTAGGGTTGACACGCCAGAGTATCCTTTGATACATGGTATCTTCATCAGCTACTCTTATTTGGCGGTACATCTTAACAATGTCTGCCACCATACCAATAGAGTATATTCTCCACCTCAAAACGGTGTGCCTCAAATCTGCCTGTAACGTCGGTCCGACCATCAATGTATCATTTAGAGATACTCCCCTATTGTTTTTTTCAGATGCGTTGAATACCACCCGTACCTTTGTAGTGGTTTTGTCGTCCCGTACAACGGCGTGATGTGGTAGGTATACAGCTATTTCCTTTTTGTGGTCATCTTCTTTTACAGGTCTCAGGTGTCCTAACTGTAAGTATTCGTTTATCACTTCTGTGTACTTTTCTTTTAAATCTGTATTCTTTGCTAACCTCTTCTCTAACGATTTCAATCTGCTTTCAGCTATAGCGCGAGAATCACCTGATGTGCATGGAGGATCTTCGACTCGGAATGGCAACCGGACTTCATACCTACCATCTTGTTTCCTTTTTGTACTTATTTTATAAAATTCTTCACATTGCTGTTCTTCTGGTGTAAGTACTTTTTTTGTACTTGTTTGGTCTTCGATTTCCCAAAATTGTTTAAGCATTTGATCTAAATTGAACTGAGCATGCATTACACTAACTCTTTTTTGTGTGCAATTTGAACTATTGTTGTTAATTGAACTATTTACTACACCGGACAAAATCCACCCTAAAGTGGTGCTCTGCGCGATTAAAGTAGAAGATGGACTCTTTACTATGCCTGCTTTCATTATGCCGGCATAGACGTCTGCACCCAATAAAATATCAATCTTATTAGGTTGATTGAACTGTGGATCTGCCAAATCGAGATTTGTGATGTCGATCCAATTAAAAGCATTTGTATCTATCGTATGATCTGGTAAGTATGAAGTAATTTTACTCATAACATAGGCGTTTATGTTTAATTTAACATTTGAATCCACTCGGGATTGGATCGTTATATTAACCATATGTTTTGCAATGGTAGACTTGTGACCTAATCCTGATACGACTCCCTGAATCGGAATTTTTGTCAGTCTAAGCAATTGCACTGTGGCCTCAGTCACAAAACAAGCCTGTGAGCCTTGGTCGAGCAAAGCTCTTACCATCTGATAATTACCTGTCTTGGACTTAGCTTTTACTAGCGCCGTGGCTAGTAAAACTTGACCAGGCATGTGCACTCTGTTGGTGGACAAACAAGAAACTACCGGAGTGGAACTAGTCGAAGGACTAGTTTCAACGGAAGTTGGGTTTGCTAATGTGTCACTTTTCTTGACGTCCCCATTGGGATGCAGTAAAGAATGGTGACGTTTATGACATAGCTTGCAAGTGGTTGTTTTTTTTGCAATTTACTACCGTGTGATTGCCGCCTAAGCAGTTAAAGCAAATTTTATGTTTTACAACGAATTCTCGCGGGTCACTCAGTGGTTGGTTTGCAAATCCTTTACAAAAGCAAAGTTTATGACTCTCAGTACAAAACTAACACCGTAAACTGCTTGAACTCACAACCATAGCCTTTGTAGTATGTGAATTGTTGGATTGATTAGGCAAATTTCTTTTTGGTTCTATAAATTCTAGAGCACGAAAGCGGTTCTCTAAAAAGGTAGCAAATTCTACAAAGGTTGGCAAGTAATTGGAATCATGATTACTAATACTAAATTCCCACTGCTTTCTTGTTTCTGGATCAAGTTTAAAAGTAACTATATGAATGATGATGACATCCCAAGTAGTCACATCCACCTTTAAATTTTGTAAAGCATTTAGGCAATCGTTTGTTGTATCAAGTAACTCCTTTAGCGAAGTTGCTGACTCAGCCTGCATGCGTTTCTGGGCAAAAAGTCGTTTTAAGGTACAGTTAACTAAGTATTTTTTATTACTATATCTTTTCTCTAATTGGTTCCAGCACTGAATGTAATTTGATTCAGTAACCGGTGTTTGTCTCACTAATTGTTCAGCTTCACCGTTAAGGTGGCCTTTTAGATAGTGCATTTTTTGCACGTTATCTAGGCTGTCATTGTTGTGTACAAGTGAAACAAATAAATCCCGAAATGTTATCCATTCTGCATATTTACCGCTAAAAGTCGGAATGGAGATCTTAGGCAATTTAACAACCGCACTTGTACTTGATTTAGCTGCACTACTGGAAGTACCCAGTTCTTTACTAGGCTCTTTTGTAACATATTTATTTAGCATTGTTTTTATTAAACATGTATAAGTAATATAAGTATCTTCCGTACTATCATATAATTCCGCTAGATCTGGATTCCCTTGTGTTGTATGTCGCTCGTGAAGTTTAGTGTAATTACTAGTGAATAAGCCCCAATCTCTTTCTAACAACTCTTGTCTCGTTTGTATGTACTCCACGGAAAGTCTATCCTTAGGACTCTTTTTAAAATTAGTGAAGCCACGTTGAATAACATTTTGAAGTTCTTTTAGAAGATTAATTAATCCTTCCATTTTATTAAAACTAATGTTTTAACAATGTAATAAAATAAAAACTTATTATAACTGGATTAGAGATAATAATCTCATCGATCAACTAAACCAAACAAATAAAGTACCTATCGTAACAAATTAAATCAACACAATATCAATCTAAAATCTATTTCAATATTCTAAATGACAAAATAATTTACAAGTGTAAAAATCTACAAAACTATTATACTCGTAAGTGACTAAAGCTACAAAATAAACTAAGTTTTTTAAGTTAAATGTACTGCGGGCGAAATCGGGCATAGATTCCCCGTTCCCTCGTTTTTTACCAATTTTTTCTAAGTCTAAACTAACATGCACAAAATTTCTTAAGTCTAAATCCAAAGTCCAAAATTCTTCGAAAAATCTTCTAAGTAAAAATCTCTTTTTATTTAAAGTCCACAATTGCTTGTCACTAACTGCTTTTGAAGTATAGTAAAATGTACTCACAATTTTCACTTCACTCACTCAACACGATGTATGTGGTGCACCCTGATGGCGACACGTTGAACTATGTATGTGACGTCAGTCTTCTGATGTCACGTTGAACTAGGTGTGACGTCCTGCATATGACGACACGTTGAACTACGAGGGTGACGTACTGCTCAGTCACCTCACGTTTGAACTGGATGCAAGTGGCGCCCTCTTTAGCGTCACTTTTCCGCCGCTGCTGCCGAGCTCGTCCACAACACTGGACGGAGCTGTCGTTGCCGATGCGGGGGACCGAGTACTCTTGCCGCAGCGATCCACTGCGAGTACACGGGCAAAGCGGACCGGGCCGCGCGCGAACTCAAAAAACGGTTTATTTATCCGGTTCGATGGACCAATGTTTACTAGCTAAGCTGATTAGCTGACTAGTCGATCTGCTGACCTATTGAGATACACTCTAGACGGGTTGAAGGTGAAATAAAACTACATATGTGTACTGATCTAAGCTGGTTGTTTATTAGGAATGGTAAAGGACCATAACCAAATCGTGTGAAGCAAACGATAGCGCGATCTATCTCGACGCCAACGCCATCTATCGAGCTTAGGGTTAAACTTTGCTAATTACTTGGTTTGATTGTTCTAACAGAATGTTCAAACACTTTGACAGTTCCAAACAGGTATAAATAATACTTTTATGAATTATGATGGCAACTCCATTGTGTATGTTACCACAATCATTGGCTCCACTTTCCTTTAGCGCCAATCTGTGCGAGGCTTCACAATTTTACAGCTTGTACATGTATTTAAGTAAAACATTTTCGTAAAACATTTTAACGCGCAAACGTCTACTTTTTGAGAAAAAAAATCCTAAAGTTTCAGAAAATTCTACATAATTACTTAATAAAATTGACGATATGCCACAGATACTGTACGAATTTCAATCTTAGGTCGTTTCGTTTTACGTTTAGACAAAGCGACAGTGGAATTTAATGGTTTTTAGTGTAAATATTGTGAGTTTTTACCTCTATTTCATATTTAAATGTCTGCTACCGCCATGAACTCAATTATTAAGCAAATATAATAAAATTAAATTTAAAAAAGTTGTACTATTTTTATTAACTCTAAAGATCGTAGGTAACGAGACGTAATCGATTGTAAGATTAGCGAGAAAAAAACGTTTGACAGTTGTCACTCGTTTTTTTTTTTACCCCGAAGGGAAGGCTATAGTCTTTTGACCATATTGCCTAGTCTTACGTCCTTCACTCGTGTTCTATTTTTGTTTTTTTATTATGTTACCTATTACACTACACACTAAACTTAACACTCACTTAATCTTCACTAAGTAAAAAAGCAATGACAACTTAGGATGCAAGAGCGAGCGAAGCGAGCTCGGGACTTAGGGCACCCCGACTCGGACAGGTTAGGTTAGAAGGGGATGGCGGGGTCAAGAGAGCGAGCGAAGCGAGCGAACAGACCCCGCCATCCCCTTCGTGGTTATTTTTTTATAATCCACTCAGAAGTAGGAGCCCCGCGAAGCGGGGCTCCGTCGACACTTGGCTCCATCGACATGCAAACCTAAAACATTATAATAAAATAAAAAATGCCTTTGCCCTTCGACGAATGACCTTGACCTTCGGCTTTTAGGGTCTTGACCTTGAAGATGCCATTGATCGTATTATTGCTTGGAAATAGTCTTTACACCCATCACGTGATCTTCTTCACCCCTAATTTTTCACCATTTTTGAAAAATTTTGACAATTTTTTTCTCAGCCTCTATGGTTTTGCGCGTTTTGGGGTTTTCAAATTTACACTAAAAAGGGTATCCTGTACCCAAAAAAAATACCTACTATAAATCCGCGATTGGCGCTAAATGAAAGTGCTTCCCAATCATTTCTTTCAATAATGTAATTTTTAATTTTAAAATTATGTTCAGGTTTAAGCCATGTTTCACTGATAATTGCAATGTGAATATTGTGTGTAAGGAAATTTATAAATAACTGTTTGTTGCTACTAAGACTTTGTGCATTCCATTGCATTCTATTTAAATTTGATAAATCCATTATGAAGATGAAGAATTATTGCACGTTTATTTGGAGCAACCTATAATATATACTGGACAGGAAATAAACCGAGCCACCCGCTACCTAGGCACTCTAATTCGATTTTCTCAAATACTAAAAAACCTACAATTATCAAAGTTGTACCTACAGAAAGTGCGTTTCATGGTGATTAAAATGAAAGGAAACTCATTGGGTTTAATCAATATTTCAGTGTTTATTAAGGATTTTACAAAGAAGAGTCGTTTTCTTTTCTTTTCCAGTCGTGACAATCGTTAGTAATGATAAAGTGAAAAAAATATTAAAGCCAAAAACAAAGATAAAATCAAAAAAAAGTTTTTGATCAATATTCCGTATTCCCTCCCCTTGCTCGGATAACTGCCAGCATCCCTGTATTCATCGACCTTACGAGCCTGACGACAAAATCTTGAGGAATTGTATTCCACTCCTCTTCAATTGCGATTCGCAGCTCTGGTAGCCCTGTTGGAGCAGGTACCCGGGCTCGAACCCGACGTTTCAGCTCATCCCATAAGTGTTCTATCGGATTCAAGTCCGGGCTTCGAGCTGGCCAGTCCATCGTACGAATGCTAACGTCGCGTAGATACTGGGTCACCACATGAGCAACATGAGGCCGTGCATTATCATGCATCTATTGCATATCCTGTCCGATATATCCTGCGTAAGGTACCACATGGTCTGCGAGGATTTCAGTAATGTAGCGATGAGAAGTCAGTCCACGTGTACGGCCCGTCGGTTCGATGAAAACTAACGCTGTATGTGCTGTTAACGAGATGCCGCCCCAGACCATTACAGATCCTCCTCCATAAGCAACAGTTTCCTCGATGCAACACTGAGAATAACGTTCTCCAGTGCGACGATATACTCTCTGACGTCGATCACTTCCATGTAGACTCACCCTGGTCTCATCAGTGAAGAGTACATTACTCCACTGCTCTAATGTCCAATCCCTATGCTCTCGAGCAAATTCAAGTCGTGCTCGACGGTGTGCTACAGTTAATGCTGGGCCTGTTGCAGCTCTTTTTGGGGTCAGGTTCCGTTCAGCAAGTCTCCTTCTGACGGTATCTGAACTTATGACCACTTGGCGTTCGTCACGCAGACTTTGTTGGACTTGAACTGCGTTGAGGTGGCGATTTCGTAGAACCGTAAGGTGGATATGACGATCATCTGCTGCTGATGTAGCCCTAGGTCTGCCCGTACCTGGACGGCGATCGAATGCTCCAGTCTCTAGGTATCGTCTGTAAACTCGTTGCACCGAAGATCTGCTGATTCGAAGCCTTCGAGCGACTTCACGTTGCCTGCTTGAAGTAATGCTACAGCTTGAGCTGCTTCCTGAGGTGTTGTATCCATTATTAATCGAAAAAAGTAGCAAAAACACACGCGTCTGAGCAAACGATGGACAAAAAAACTTTTTAACAAAAAGTTCAACCGACGAAAAAGAACTAAAAAGCAAAAAATAAATTAACCTTTTAAATCTTGAGTATTGAGCTTATTTACCAACATAAAATATCAAATTTTCAGTTGGCACCCCGTAGTGATGCATGGGCGAGCACAGACAAAATATATACCTAATTAGTTAAATATATAAATATTGATGTTTTTCACTTATGATACTTAGTGTAATTAATCTGCATAATAGCGGCGCCAAACAACAATCTGATTACCTATTAAATATCTAAATTTTATATGTACCTACGTAGAAATGAAGAAGGCTATATGTAGGTAATTAATCGTTTTATTATTTGGCGCCGACTCAAAATTAGTTTATATAAAATTTGATATTTTATGTAGGTAAATAAGCTCAATACTCAAGATTTAAAAGGTTAATTTATTTTTTGCTTTTTAGTTCTTTTTCTTCGATTGAATTTTTTGTTAAAAAGTTTTTTATTTTATGATTTTTTGTGACTCGCATCATCTAAATACTCTGAAGCTAATTTCTAATCCTTCATCATTCCTCTTGGCACTGAGCTGATGATGTAACCATCCTTTCATAAGGTTCCCAGGATATTGACCAGTTGAGGTTACCTCCAATATTCCAAAGACGTCTTTTCTTCAAAGTATATTAAGTGGTATCTGTCACTAAAACCAGTTTATCATAACTAACTTCTATTGTTAAAAAGGAAAGGTATGGTTTCCATCATCAGCTCAGTTTCATGATGTGATGATTCCTAAATGCAAATACCTGATAAAGTTATGAAAAGTAAACAGAAACAATATTCGTGCCCAATTTTCGAGGTTTTCTCTCAATTTTATCAGGATTTCATGTTCAGATCCTAATGTCCTCGACATGGGACCACCCTTAAGGTATACCCTATCTATGAAAATAAGAATCATCGAAATCGGTTCATAAACAACGGAGTGAAGGCCGAACATACGTACAGAAACGCTAAACGTGCCAACAATTTTCGAGGTTTTCTCTCAATTTTATCAGGATTCCACTATCAGATCCTGATTTCCTTGACATGGGACCACCCTTGAGGTATACCCTATCTAATAAAAATTAGCCTCAGAGTGTTAAAAGATGATGCGAGCCACAAAAAATCATAAAATAAAAAACTTTTTAACAAAAAAATTAACCGACGAAAAAGAATTAAAAAGCAAAAAATAAATAAACCTTTTAAGTCTTGAGTAATGACCTTATTTACCTACATAAAATATCAAATTTTATATAAACTAATTTTGAGTCGGCGCCAAACAACAATCTGATTATTAAATATCTAAATAATATAATATCAACACCAGCCACATCTCAGACACATAACGAATCACTGGAAAACACTGTCAAAATTAAAAAATTCAACTCCCATTCTGAAGCGAGTTCCCCGGGGCGCAAGACGGTCTGTTGCGCTGAGTTTAGCACGATGCGTCCGTCTTGCGGCCCAGGAGAACACACAAAGTGCCTGGGAGGAATTACTCACCTTCCCTTATAGGATTCTACATGTTCAAAAAAATTGTCGACCCAAATTAAAGACAATTGCAACAATTCGGCCTACATTTTAGATCCAAAATTACCAGCTTTTAATAACGTTCCCCAGAAAGGTTTATGTTCACATGTAGAATCCAAATTAAGCGATGGTGACATAAGGGGAGCTGCTAGGCTACTTTTCAGCAGTGATGTGGTGGCGCCTTACTCTCCAGAAACAATTTCAGCCCTGGAGAGTAAACACCCAGCGCCTGCGGATGACCTCACTTTCCCTGACCCGCCCGACTCCCCTAATCCTGATTCCTCATTTTTCCAAATTACAGCCCCCCAGTTGCTAGCAGCCGTGAGCTCCTTCAGAAACGGTTCCGCCGGCGGCCTCGACGGCCTGACTCCTCAGCACTTGAAGGATCTTTTAAGCTCAGGCGCCGGGGAAGCTGGTGAGTCGCTTTTGAAGGAGCTCTTGGCTTTAGTTACCTTAATGCTCTCCGGCGGCGTGAACGATGCCGTCGTCGATGTCTTGTACGGGGCCAACCTATGTGCCCTGCACAAGAAGGACGGTGGCATTCGTCCCATTGCCGTCGGGTGCACCTACAGGCGTATGGCAGCCAAAATTTGTTGCAAAATATACAGCAAATCACTGACCAACAAATTCCAGCCCCTACAACTTGGTTTTGGTTCCAGAGGGGGCTGTGAGGCTGCCGTACACGCCCTTTCCACCTTTCTAAATTCTGGTAAAGGTGAGGTCATCCTCAAGATTGACGTTAAAAACGCCTTCAATTCAGTTAACAGGGACACTTTGTTGGCTGAAGGAAAAAAAGAGTTACCAGAAATTTTCGGCTTTTTGTGGCAATGCTATAGGCATCCATCAAAAATTATTATATAAAGACAACGTTTTGGAATCTGCAGTTGGATGCCAACAAGGTGACCCTCTCGGGCCAGTCATTTTCAGCTTGGCTATTCACCCAATAATTCAACAACTAAATTCAAAATTTAACCTGTGGTATTTAGATGATGGAACACTAGGAGGTGACGTAGACACCGTTTTAGAAGATTTAAAATTCCTAAAGAACCAGTTTCAGTCCATTGGCCTTGACCTTAACTACTCCAAATGTGAAATATTTCTTTGTGACAATACCGACAGACAATCGACCATACAGAAATTTAGTGCAATAGCTCCAGAAATCAAAATTTTAGAGAAAAGTTCATTACACCTCCTAGGTTCTCCAATATTGGAAGACAGTTTTTCTTCATTCATCGACGACAAAATTAAACGTTTTAACGATATTTCAGATAGACTTTCCAAAATTAATTTACATTCGGCGGTCACCCTCATCAGGTATTGCTGTTTCGGACCAAATTTCATATATTTTCTTCGCTCTTCCCTTTTATGGAAGCAGCCACATCTCTTGGACAAAATCGATCAAATTATTCGTTCCACTCTTACGTCCATCTTAAATGTGGCCCTGGATGACCGAGCATGGCTGCAAGCCACGCTACCCATTCGCTTTGGTGGGCTCGGCATCCGCAAAATTTCTAGTGTAAGCCTACCGGCGTTCCTGTCTTCGGTCCACAGCACTCGACAGTTAACCACACGAATTTTAACCCCATCGCTGGTTAACTGTGAGGTGCCGAGCTTGACCGATGCTGTGAACGCCTGGAAAGCGGCTTGCCCGAACACGGCGTTGCCCGAGAACCCATCTTCCCAGAGACAGTGGGATGAGCCGCTCTGCAGGTTGGTACGGAATAATCTCATTAATACGTCCACCAATACTGCTGAGCGTGCCCGCCTACTGGCTGTGGGTGAGTGGGAGTCGGGCCTTTGGCTACAGGCACTACCGTCACCCAACATTGGTACCATGCTGAGTGACGCTACTTTCCGGATCGCTACATGTTTGCGTCTGGGTGCTCCGAGTGGAGCTCCACATCGTTGTCAATGCGGTGAAGCAGTCGACCGCCTCGGACACCACGGCCTATCCTGCGGTAGGAGTGCTGGTCGGATAGCACGGCACGCCAGCATTAATGACATCATGCGTCGGGCTCTTGTCACCGCCGGGGTGCCAGCTGTTTTAGAACCCAATGGCTTAGCACGTGACGATGGGAAGAGGCCAGACGGAATGACCATAATGCCTTGGAAGTTGGGTAGGCCTTTGGTGTGGGATGCAACATGTGTCGGCACCCTTGCGCCATCCCATCTTCTTAGCACGGCAGGCTGTGCTGGGGCGGCTGCTGCAGGTGCAGAAAACCTCAAACGGCGCAAATATAACAACCTTATAGGGAGTTACATGTTTGAGCCGTTTGGGGTTGAAACACTAGGGCCATGGGGTCCGAGTGCTCATCGAGTTTTCCGGCATATCAGCAAGCTGTTAGTCGACTCTTCACGTGACCAGAGGGCTGGGCTTTTCTTTGGCCAACAAATCAGCATTGCTATTCAACGTGGCAATGCTGCTAGCGTTCTGGGCACTTTTTCCATTGACAGCGATGTGGATGAATTTTTTGATGCCCAGTGAGTTGTTTTTTCATACGCATTTGTACATGTTAGTTAGTATTGTTAGTTTGTATATATATCTTTTAAGTTATTTCTATAAATATAATCTCCGCAATAAATAACGTCTACCCCTCAACGGCCGCGCCTCTTATCGCAGTTTGACATATTTACGACCCGGGCTCATAAAAACAACTTGCTGAGGTTTCTATTGGAGCGAGGCACTTAAAGTAAACTTTTTTGGGTTGTTGAATAAACAGACCTTAGAATAACATGTAAACAATACTTGTAATTCAAGAGTTGAATTTTATTCAAATTCTGTTATCAACGATTTGTCGGGAATAGTGTGTGTGTGTGTGTGTGTGGGTAGTTGTAAAAACCACTGTATCAATTTACATGACATTTTGCATGTTGCACTATGAATAGACAAGTAATAGAGTTGTTGTGTTGGAGTTGTAGAGTCCGATATCATATTTTCCTATTATTCACACTCAAAACTTCAAATTACGAAATCAAAACAACATAACGGCTTTTTAAAATTGCGTTTCTGCGTTTGCGTTGCGTTTTGTGTTGCGTTTTTTTTCTAACACTATGTAATAACTATCTAAGAATGCATGTGCACCATGCCACAGGATATAAAATCTTTAGTTATTTAATAATAGAGGTTTAAGCCGCGTAATCTGGATCGGCATACTGGTATGCCCGTGGCCGTTCAGGGGTTAATATCTAAATTTTATAAGTAGGTAGGTACTTACAAATGAAGAAGGCTTATGTAGGTAATTAATCATTTTATTAATTGGCGCCGACTCAAAATTAGTTTATATAAAATTTGATATTTTATGTAGGTAAATAAGGTCTTAAAAGGTTTATTTATTTTTTGCTTTTTAGTTCTTTTTCGTCGGTTAATTTTTTTGTTAAAAAGTTTTTTATTTTATGATTTTTTGTGGCTCGCATCATCTTTTAACACTCTGAGGCTAATTTCTAATTCTTCATCATTCATCTTGCCACTGAGCTGATGATATAACAATCCTTCCATGAAGTTCCCAGGATATTGACCAGTTGAGGTTACCTCCAATATTGTAAAGACGTCTTTTCGTCAAAGCATATTAAGTGGTATTTGTCACTAAAACCAGTTTTTATATCTGACTTCTATTGTTTAGGAAAGGTATGGTTTCCATCATCAGCTCAGTTTCATGATGTGATGGTTCCTAAATGCAAATACCTGATTCAGTTATGAAAAGTAAACAGAAACCATATTCGTGCCCAAATTTCGAGGTTCTCTCTCAATTTTTTCAGGATCCCATGATCAGATCCTGATGTCCTTGACATGGGACCATCCTTGAGGTATACCCTATCTAAGAAAAAAAGAATCATCAAAATCGGTTCATAAATAACGGAGTGAGGGCCGAACATACATACAGAAACGCTAAACGTGCCCACAATTTTCGAGGTTTTCTCTCAATTTTTTCAGGATTCCATTGTCAGATCCTGATTTCCGTGACATGGGACCACCCTTGAGGTATACCCTATCTAACAAAAAAAGAATAATCAAAATCGGTTCATAAATTACGGAGTGAGGGCTGAACATACATACAGAAACGCTAAACGTGCCCACAATTTTCGAGGTTTTCTCTCAATTTTATCAGGATTCCACTGTCAGATCCTGACTTCCTTGACATGGGACCACCCTTGAGGTGTACCCTATCTAAAAAAAAAGAATAATCAAAATCGGTTCATAAATGACGGAGTGAGGGCTGAACATACACAAAAAAAAAAAACATATACGGTCGAATTGAGAACCTCCTCCTTTTTTTTCGTCGGTTAAAAAAATAATCATTAAGATCGGTTCATAAATGACGGAGTGAGGGCTGAACATACACAAAAAAAAAAACATAATTATATACGGTCGAATTGAGAACCTCCTCCTTTTTTTCGTCGGTTAAAAACTAAGAAATGATAAGAAATATCCGACTACCCTCATTGTAGAGAAAAAGAACGCTAATTTCAAACTCTGGTGAAAACAGAGCAAATCGTTAGCATTGTGTTTGTTGCTTGATTACAATGTGAGTTGACAGTACTTTCGAATTAATTTGTAGTCATTTTAATCACCATGAAACGCACTTTTTGTAGGTATAACTTTAATAGTTGTTTTATACTTTTTGAGAAAATCGAATCAGAGTTCCTAGGTAGCGGGTGGCTCGGTTTATTTGCTGACCAGTGTATTTATAAATTTATCCAATTTCATTAAATTATTAATTTGTACATGACAATGTAAATATTTTGAAGATAGAGCTGGAAATGAATTTACATTGAAAAGATCAGAGTAGGTATGCGACGCTTCTTGACTTGATTTTATGTTCCTCGACTTTTTGCTTTTTTAATGGACAAGATGAGGAGATAGCTATATGATCGCCCTTAGTTTGCACACTTAGCATCCTTTGGGTCGACCTGACAATTCTTAAAATTATGATTTAAAGTACATACGTACCTCGGTATTCCGACAGAATTTAGCAATATGTCCATACCGCAGACACTTGAAGCATTGTTTGACAGGAGGGATATATCTGCTCACCTCGTGGCGCCAGGAGTCCAGGTACGCGGGAAGAATGGTGGACGCGAAGGTAACTGCAACTGCTTGAGTAGGAACGAATTCAACACCAAAGAAATTCCTTACCCTGCGCATGAAGCGCCTTACTTGTACCACATTTTTGGAACTGCCCATTAGTTAAAATATTTCTTTGTTCAACTAGAATCCTTTGCTTGCTCAGGCTTCAATACAAGTAGGTGCTCGCACCAAAAAATAACTTTGCAGCCTTGCATAACAAATAACTATTTTTTTAGAAATGTTCAACCTATGATGCTATGTGACTTCAACTCTTGATTAATATTAGGCTTTTGTGGAAGATTCACCACAATTTTGAAATATTGAATGAGTCACAGAATTGAGTTTTTAAAATCAATATATATCTTATCTAGGTCCAATGTGATTTAAAACTATTTGACACTTGTTAAGAAGAAATGATTAATATAAACCTAAAACACTTAAAAAAAAAAAGTGTTAAAAGTAGAGAAAAATTGGTGGTCATGCATCTTTGCATTGTAGACTTTTGTCGACTGAAGAATAGAAGCATTTCTTCTCTTCAGTTTTAACATGGCCATGCTTAGGACGGTAGAAATCTTTCTACAATCAGTAATTTTGTCTATTCTTCCGTCGACAAAACCCGTTTCTACGGTGGTCATGCTACGTGTGCAGGCACAGGTGACTGAAGGAACACGGGTGGGTTTTAGTTCAGTAAGAGTCTGACACGAAAGACCGGGAGAAATTATTTAATGATTTCCCATCACATAAGAAAAAAAAATATCTTTAAACTGGTATACTTTTGAGGAGGGTCCTGAAAACAAGCATTTTTATGATATAAAAATGTATACTGCGCATTATTGTTGTATTGTGGGTACTCGTAAGTTTATTAGATTTTGACCAGGGTGGCATGTATTAGATAATATTTTACACTATTTATATTACGCAGATTAATTACACTAAGTATCCTAAGTGAAAAACATCAATATTTATATATTTAACTAAATATGTATATATTTTTTTGTCTGTGCTCGCCCATGCTTCACTACGGGGTGCCAACTGAAAACCAGCACTTGTTGTCTGACGCCCAGCAAATGCTGAAATGGTAACCATTTTAGTATGTGCATGCTCAATGCAATTTTATTGTATCTTTTTGTACTTCTCTTTTTTACCTTTTATTTGTTTTGCTCTGTTGAATAAATGTTTTCTATTTTATTAATACCCAGGTAAGTATAGATATATTCCATTTACGAAGGCTGGTTGGTGTTTGTTATAAGATTCATAATGGTTCTATGTACATAAGTTATAATCTATGACACAAAGTGCTCTGAGCTTTCATTTCATAAAGTACACTTATAGATAGGTATATCTGCAACAGAATTACTTTGCTCATATCACATCAAGCCACTCTGTAGTACATGAAGTAAGGAGTGCAATAAAGTGTAACCAATTACCATAACAATTGTTTTATTAAAAAGACATACATAAACTTACTTTCTATGCCTGCCAATACCAAAATTAATGAATGCTCTTGAGACTTGATTAGTTTCATTTTGACACTAAAGGAGCAAGGGCCTGGTGAGTATGATTTTGCAAAATATCAGTCTTTATTAAACATCGTTGGTCAGAAGTCCTCTAACATTTTTCATATATGTAGGTAGCCTTAATCTTTTTTCATGGTAATCAAGGTACGCTTCGGCAGTGATTGTAACAGCGCAGACAATTGCCCTTCCATCAATTTATTACCATTTTTTTCAACTTGTGGTGTATCCTTGTTGATTGATTGCATTTTCTGAAAATAAAAGATATTCATTAAGTACTTAGATACTATCTCTTTAGACTATGAAAGGTTAACTATCTCTACATCATCACTCCGCTCAGTTCAGGGTAACTAAGTACATTACATTCTTAAATTGCATCTTACCTGTAGCATGGAAATATATCGAGGGTATAGTGCTAAAACCCAATAAGTGACAAAAAATCAAAAAATCCTTTTTTGGGCCATCTCGATGCATTTTTTGCGCTCTTTTTAGTAGTGTAATCAAATAAACAGATTTCACAGTGTAAAGCAAAATTCTTGAGGTAATAACCCAATAAAGTGCCCATGTTTAGCCATAACAGAAAAACTAAAACACAATAAAGCGTGTTAACTTTCTAAATCCTTTTTTTATTTTAAGCTTAAAGCGCAAAAAAGGATTTATTTGTATTTAGTATTTGTAGTTTTCAATTAAAATTACATCAAGGCTTACGGCAATAACCATTATTCATATTTATTGGGTTTGACTTTTACTTAAGTAAACAAGGAAACATACAAATTTAAAAAACTAAAAACAAATAAAAATAATTATCGGGTTTTACTGTTTAATTATATTGCGAAACAACAGTTTATGTTTAGTTATATGGTATCTGCTCACTTCCACAACCGACTTTCTTTAAATTTTGTTTGAGGAAGAACCCAATAAATCATGTTTCTGACTGCAATTATATAATCGTTCCTGAGTCTCCAAATATGGAAAATTGCGATAATGAAGCTGATAAAGAATTCGTTATGTTAGTTCTTGAGAACCTTTTGGATAGAGTGTGGTTATCCGTCAAACCATTAACGCGACGAAAGAGAGCTGAACCTAAAGAGTGGAAGCGTAATATTAGTAAATTGAGGAAAGCTAAGGGGTTATCGTATACTACAAACGGTGTGTCACGATCGGCCAAAGTCCCAAAGCCCATTCAATGTGATAAATGCTCATCTAAATGCACTGAAAAGTTTTCTTCCGAAGAACGAAATAATTTGTGCCGTAATTCTTACAATATGAACTTTATTTCTAAGAAAAACTTCCTTCTTTCATGCCTAAAAATTCAGCCAGTAAAGACCAGGAAATTGCAGAAAACTTCCAATAAAAAAGATCCTTTGACCAGCAAAAAATACTTTTTAGAAAGAACCATGAAAATATTCAAGTTTGCCTGAATTTTTTCAAAGCAACCTTATGTGTTAGTGTAGATGTTATTACTGACGCTGTAAACAAAGCAGATTCATTCAGGGTTTATCATAGCGTTGATCAACGTGAAAAAAAAGAACCGCCTAATAAAACCAACCCGGAAGACATTGCATTTGTCCAGCAACATATAGAATCTTTTCCTGTGATGGAGTCTCACTACTGTCGTAAAGATAGCAAAAAGAAATATTTGGCTCCTGACGTAAAATCTATAAATAACATGTATAGATTTACCAAGAATTATGTAAAGACTCAGGTAAGGTAGCAGTTTCACCATTTAAATATCGCGACATATTTAATAATACGTATAATTTAAATTTTTTTTCACCCTAAAAAGGATCTATGCAATATTTGTTCAAAATACGAAAAGGCTGAGTCGAAAGAAGATTTTGAAGAAGAATACCAGGAGCATTTACAGCGTAAAAATATGTCAAGCAGAAAAAGATGCTGACAAAGTTCGCGCTAATGCTGATGAGTCATTTATGTCTATTACTATGGATTTGCAAGCGGTATTGCAGATACCAAATGGAGGGGAAAGTATATTATACTACATGAGGAAATTAGTGTTGTATAATTTTACTATTTATGAAGCAAAATTACCTAACAATGCATACTGCCTGTGTTGGAATGAATTAAATGGTAAAAAAGGTAGTTGTGAGATAGGTACGTGCCTCTATTACTTTTTGTCAAAGGAAATACCCCAATCCATTAAAGAAATCAGTATATTTTCTGATACTTGCAGTGGGCAAAACAGAAATCAATACATTTCAGCACTTTTACTCTGGGCTGTTCAAAAAATTTATCACTTAATTATAATTGAACAGAAATTTTTAGAGAGTGGACACACTCACATGGAAGTCGATTCTATGCATGCTGCTATTGAAGCAGCGTCTAAAAATAAAACTATTAATAGCGTTAGTGAGTGGAAAAACATATTTACAGCCGCTAAAAAGAAGAGGGCGAAAACTATTACGAAAGATGAGGAAAGGCATACAATAGAGATTAATAATTATAAAGTCAGAGAATTTAAGTTTAATGAGATGTTAGACTTGAAAAACCTTAGCGCTGCTATTATAAAAAACAAAAATAAAGATAACATGAAAGAAACTGTAAACTGGCTTAAAATAAAACTGATAAAATATGTTAAAGGAGACTTAAAAATATGTTTTAATTATGATATGTCTGAGAATTTTCGAAGCATTGATGTTGGTAAAATCACCATTAATACACCTAAAACCAGAGCTAAAAGAAATTCAAACCCGCCTTCGGTTAATTTGCAATTACCAAATGAAATAGAACATTTTGTATTCCACTCAGTTACCGATAAGTCTTGCCAAAAAGAAAGATCTTATGAAAATGTGCGAAAAACTTATTATTCCTGAGGAACTTCATGCGTGGGTACGTGAAAAAAGACGTACAGCCAACAACCAGGTTTTGAAAGTGACGAGGAGTAAATTGGTTATGATTTATTTGTTTAATTTCTTATAATTAAATTGAAAAAAGTACATAAAATTACTTATTTCTTTTGAGGTATAACCCAATAAGTCGGTACCCTGTGTAACTTATATTATTTTTATAAAAAAATGGACTATTTTAGAAACTTACTAATACTATTTTATATTTATTGAATGTATACGCTTTTATGAAAAATAGTCATTTTAATGATTTTATTTGAATTTAATAAGCATTTTTGTCCTTAAACCTTTAACATTGAATATCTGGAAAGTAACAAATTCACACTTATTGGGTTTTAGCACTATACCCTCGATATGAATGTTTTATGTCTTTAGTTCTAGAGCGGTCCAAACCGCTCACGTTTGATTCTGAATCCGAAGGTGCAATGGAAGCCGCCATAATTCACTTTTACTACTTATATTTTTACTTGTAAATTCTATTCAAGCAGGTGAAGCAGTGTACTATTACAGTTTGAACTTTATAATTCAAATGCCACGAGCGACGAGCAAACAAAGAGTCAGTTCAAATGCAAAGCAAAGAGAATATAACACAGATTACTAATATGCACAGATTACTAATACTAATATGTAGCTAGAATATAACTTCAAATGTTTGTATTCATTGTTACCAACCTTTACCAAAAATTTTCCCCAAGTTGTTTTCTGAATTTCCCGAAAAATCCCTAAATAGAATTTTATAAGTACCTTCATACTTATTTAGTACCTAAATTATTTCGTAGCTCATAAAATAAAACGTTACATATTAAGTAAGTAAAAAATGTTATTAATTAACTAATAGGTATCTTAGAAAGTTGTTAATTATTTTCCAATCCCAGCAGGCGACTACTGATTCAGACTCAGCGGTAACTTTTTCATCAGATAAGGACCCGAAGGACAAGTACCAAATTTTTAAAGTAAAGGGTTACATACGTAAGTACCCAGAGTCCCCGTCACAAAATCTTGAACACATTTCGAAGGCCGTAGATCATCAGGCAGCGGAGATACAGGTGTCAAGCCATCTTGAACTCAGGTTGGCTGGACATTAAGTTTTTATTGATTTCTCGAAAACCCTTACATGTGACGCCATAAATCAAACGTTAATACTGTCACAAATTGCGTCACTAAATGTTAGTAAAGGAACCATATTCGAAAACGCTACTGTTATTGAGATTCGGAAGTGCCAGCCAAAAGTTTTTACGTAAATTCAAGATGGCTGGACTCAGATTTTTGCATTTTTCTACTAAACCGCTGTATGTATCACAAAACTTTTAGCTCGATGCCTGTCACAATTTTATGTGACGCCTGTTGATATGCAAAAAGTCGTCAAAATCACTTCCGTTACCGAGACTGAGAGACCAGCGAAAAGTGGTTTTTCAAGATGGTTAGACACGTTTTCGATCGATTATCTAAGATTCTGTAGCGTCACAAATTCTGAAATAGGGGTGTTTAGCCGTCACATAAAGTGCCCTATTGACCTACTTAAATGCGAGCTATTTTGAAGATTTGTCCAGCCATCTTGAGTCACATGATTCTAGGATTGAACCGATGACCGAAGCGAGTGGTTCAAATATAGAATCCTGAGCGAGGGCTTCAAAGGTACGAGACGCAGAATAACTTTGACGGACAGATGGACAGATGGACAGATGGACAGATGGACAGACGTACAGACGGACAGACCGACAGATGCACAGACGGACGACGGACAGACAGACAGACGGGCAGACGAACAGAAAGACAGACGGACAGACAGACACGTAAGTGACAGCAATTGGGCTTCGAACTCAATTTTGTGACTCATTACATACTTGAAAATTGTGGTGAAACTTCCACAAAAGCCATTAATATATATTTTTTTTATTACCCCGAAGCCAATATGGTCAAAAGACTAGCCTGCCCGGCTATAGTCTTTTGAACATATTGCCTAGTCTTACGTCCTTAATTTCTTGCGTGTTAGGTTTTACAGTAATGTCTTTCATAATCTAACATAGTTTTTTTAGGTTTGTTATTTTGTCTTTCGTATTATATCATAGTTTTTTATTGTTGTTATTTTGAGGTTCGTAATAGTCCATTAAAGTTTTGTCTTATCCATTTGTATCATTTGTCAAATCCGAGGTGAATCCGAGTCATTCTCATTGTTTGTCAAATTAATTATGTCATTACTTTGTTTTAATCACGTTTGAATGACAATCGTCATATTCTAACTATCTCCTCGTAAAACAAACATAATCTACAAAATGCTATCTATTTACAACGTAGTTATCCAATAAATAGGTATAATTAAAAGTTATACAATTTAAAGCTCAATTACAGCTTCCGATTTCAAGGGGCCCAATTTAGGAACAAACTAACTAGGAAGTAGGAAGCGAGCGATACACTATCCTAAATTGAACTCCTAAGTCGCAGTGTTGTCAACTCTTACAAATTCAAGTCCATAGACAGAATATCAAAAGTTTCTCTAGTCTCTTAAAAACTGATTCTACCAGGAGCGGACTAAAAAATAAAAAAGCGGACTCACATTTTTTTCTGGGAAAGGGACTTTGGGAAATTTTATTTTATTTAAAACACATACAAAAATACTAATAGCCCATTTGTATGGACAAAGTTGCTAAATTGGCAACACTTAGCTCTAAATCGGAGTGATGCGGCTAAACTATCCTAAATCGTACACAATTTAGGAAGTCAAATCGGGACCTTTCAATCTCACTAAATCGGACACTAACTGCTCTAACTCCTATTACACCTTCCTGTTTCCTAAATTGGGTCCCTTGAAATCGGAAGGTGTAATTGAGCCATTACAAACGCGGAATGTAACCTATATGGCATTTATAGTCTCTAATAGAAATTTGTACAAATATAGGTTGGTTGAGGCATTCTTAAGTAGCTCCTGAATGCAATGCGGGACCTTATCAGGTTTTTTATAATTTTTTAGAAGCTCATCCGACATCCGACAACACAAGGCGCTGAATGTTGAAAGACGAACACTCAAAGAAGTTATGATGTAGGATTGAACTTTTTGTGAATGACAATATTCATAATAAGGACAATCAACCATTTTAAGACGATGATGATGATAATTCAAACGACAGTGACCAAAACGCATGCGACAGATAAAAGAATAAAATTTCCTATTCATAAAATTGTTATTCCTGCTAAACCAAGGTATGGAGTTTATTTGTACATCAAAAGTGGCAAACCAAGTGCCTTTATTGTCTATCTGTGTATACTGCCGGTCGATTCCGTTCACAGCTCACCGTGAAAACTTAGGTGGAGTGAGCGTGAAGTGAACTGTCATTCCACCTTGATTGTATGGATTGACAGCCCACTTCACGGTCACTTCACCGAAATTTTCACGGTGAGATTTTACAGAATAGCTCTACAGCCGGTCGATTCTGTTCACAGTTCACCGTGAAGACTTAGGTGGAGTGAGCGTGAAGCGAACTGTCATTCCACCTTGATTGTATGGATTGACAACTCACTTCACGGTCACTTCACCTAAGTTTTCACGGTGAGATTTTACAGAATAGCTCTACTGGTATGAATGTCTCCCCCACGCACACGTTGTCTCAGAAGACTAACTGCAAAGAGTATAATAATAATACGGGACAAGAGAGAGCCTTCTCGTGCCATTTCGAAGTATACAAATTCGAAGCGCCATCTACATTTCTTAACGGGAACTAAGGCTCTATAGGTCGTATAGGTAGCTGTAGCTCTATGGAATTTAAGTAGGTTATTCTATTCGTGATCCTTCAACGTAGCCCGCGAAATTCAATTTTGTTATGTTTTTTTTTTCAAATAACAGCTGTATTTTTTTTTTTAAACGTTGCCCCACACTAGAAATATTCCTGTATCGTGGGTGCGTTCAGAAACATGTAAATTCACATACACAAGACACTCGGACCCGGAACAACTATCTGCAGGTTATACAAATATTTGTTTCGTGCGGGGATCGAACCCGCGACACGCAGCGCAGCAGTCGAACGCTCAACCACTGCGCCAACCGTGCCGTCAAATTTACGTCGTAGGTTGATCAAAATGCGAATAAAATGATGATACATTTACTAAATTACAATCATTGAAACACAAATAACATAAGGAGCTATGATTGATATTGTAATGATCGTGATTTAATGAATTTTGATTATAACAGCGAAATGAGTGAAAACAAAAAAAAACCGCGGCAAAGTGCGATCAGTTTCCCTTAATAAACAAAAATCTGAGTTCGTGAAATATGAAGACCAACTTAAAGATAAAGATTTGCTGCCACCACCATCAAGTAAGATTTTTCTTGATATTCGCAAAAACTTATCATGTCGAATGAGCGTGAAAGCTATTTATCTTTCTTTAAAAAAGAAGTTTGATTATTTCTTCAATAATACATTAAAACAGAGTTCTTCTCCAGAAAATGATGATAATTTGACATCTGAAGACTTAGATTCACCAAAGTCTTCTGTACAAGATAACTGTGCCGTTGAGAATTTTGAAATATCATTATTCGATTGGCAAAATATAAGACCAGTCACTAGCTATTGTTCGCGAACAGATAAAGATAGACCATCAGTAATGCGGCACAAGAAGACAGTTTTACCTCAACATAAGTGGACAAACGTTATGAGTGAGATTCTAAGGAAGGTAACAAAAAAACGTTTTTATTTTTCACTTTTTAGTTGTGTTTTCTCATGAAATTGTGTTAACAATGCATATTTATGCGATAGCAGCAATCGCGGTTGATTTGCTGTAAGTTTTTGAAGAGTTCCGTTGTCTGTCTCCGAAAATCATCGTCAGATCTACATTAAATTTAAATGGGACCATTTCGGAACAAACCCTTTTCGAACAAAAAAAGAATTTTGGAAAGCCGTCTATAAATGACGAAGTTATACCCGAACATACATAAAAAAAAATACAAACATCCGAATTGATAACCACTTCCTTTTTGAAGTCTGTTAAAAACCTATTGTATTATAAAATGTTGGCTTGACTCAACATTTAACGAGTCCTTTCGTTGGAGCGATAATTTGCTAGTCTTAGTCCTGTCTTAGTTCTTACGAATCGCGCCGCGATAGTTTTAATTACACGCCACTTTTTATCACGCACTACCCTCAAAATAGATTGACAAAATAGCGACAGATTTTATAAGCGTCAGTGTTTTGCGTAGAACTCGTGGCAGTTCTCGTTCTTGTAGATCAGTAGAAACTGTAGGTCGCGACTCGCGACCCCAGGGGGTTCCAAAGTTTTGCTTGGGGGGTCACGGTCGCAAGCCAAGTAAAAATAAAAAGCGAGGATTGCTAATCTTGCACTAGAAGAAGGCCCATGCCCGTTAATTTTTCAATATTTTTAAAATCTTTGTTCTATTTTTGTTACGCAAATTGTGTAATTTGAAACATATTTGAATTGACGTTTAGTTTTAAAAATAAATCACAAGAGTGCATTACGCCCGCTCGCTTACCGCATTGTTACGGCCCTAGGGGGTAGCCACAATTATTTTTTACTTAATAATAGGTCGCATGTTCAAAAGTATTGAAAAGTAGATATTGCAAAACTTGACGACTTGTATGACGGTGCTCTCTGTCGAATTCTTATGAGGTTAGAAGTTATTGAGCGTAAGTTACCGAGTATCAATTAGTGAACGTCCGTTGCATTCAAATACCGAAAGCCAGTTATTTTTATCAAATACGGTTGAACGAACCCCTGATTGCAAACAATGTTCAAGTTTTAAGCGGCTACTCTTTTTAAGTTGAAAACTAACTAACTACCTGTTGAAGTTTTAACTCTGGCGGGTTTGAAATTCCTTTTTCGGGAAGGTAAGTCAGTAGTTACCAGGCGCGACTGATTGTACATGGTCAGGTACGGCCGAGCCCAGGGAAAGTGAATACTCTCTTTCGATCATCGGAACCTACTAACGTTACCGGTCCTGTAGTTTCTGGGGCTTGCAAACTATTTAGCTGTTAAAATGCAGGCCATGCCTCTTAAGACAGCAAGCATATCAAGCCTGCTGAGGAAGGGTAAACCTATTTTGCGTGCCGCTGAGCAGTGTGCTCGCGACTACCCACATACATAAACTGCTTGACTAACGAACCGGTTTTAGCAATATTTGTTACCAGTGTCCCATGGAATTTCATACATATGCCAGTGCTATTGGAGTTGTGTGAGTTGGGTGACTTCAGCCGCACTGGTCAACTTTCAAGGTTGAGCAACCCTTGAAGGGGTTGGTCCGTGGATGGGTGACTGAATTATTACATACCGAGACTTCTCCGTGCCTCGGATTGGACCTGTTTCAGGATAGTGCAGACTAGATGTGCAGTCGCTGCGTGTGAGGTGCTGGTGCTTGCCTGCATCCGCTGTGTCATGCGCAGTGGCCCGCGTCGTGGTGCGCGGTGGCGCCCTGCGTGAAGCGCTATGGTGTGCGCTGCGTGAAGCGCTATGGTGTGCGCTGCGTGACGCGCTATGCTGTGCGCTGTGTGATGCGCATGGCGTGCGCCACGTTTTGCGCATAGTGTGCGCTCCGTGGTGCGCGCTGGCCACTTCATGGTGCGCTGAGTGTGCGCTCCGTGGTGCGCAGTGAGGCGCTCCGTGGTGCGCAGTGAGGCGCTTCATGGTGCGCATGGAATGCACTATATGGTGTGCTGTGCTGCGCTGCATGGTGCGCTGGGTGTGCGCTTCATGGCGTGCGCTGTGTGGTGCGCATGGTTTGCGCTCCGTGGAGAGATGCTGACTTGATGCCTGTCTTCATGACGCATTGCTCAGTACCGCGGGCTTATGAGAGACATGCGGACTCTATGCCTCTGTCTTTATGACGTGGTTGGTAAGTGACGACAAGCAAACGTGGAGCCTCTGTCGTGGTTACATTGATGAGCATGCTAACGTTTGGGCCTCTGCTCTGTTTTGCGGTCATGGTGGAGACATGCAGAACTTTTGGGCCTCTGTCTCAATGACGCAATGTGTCACAAATTCATAGTAAGCATAACCTTTCGGCCTCTACTATCTATTCGTGAAAACGACAAACGAACGTTTGGGCCTCTGTCGATAACAATGTATTGCGAGTGATGGAAATCCGGATTCTATCATTAGCTATGCACTGAATGTCTTGGGTTTGAAGCTGTTTCAACTTTAAAAATCACTATTGATGGTCCTTGTTGCTGGCGCTTGAGTGCACTATTGCGCCTGGAACACTGGACAAATTCGTGAATCCTTACTTATGAAACTATTTCAGGCTGAATAAGCTTCAAACCATAGTGGTCATGTTATTTAATTACTCATGTACTCTTATGTATTTTCAGATAATGATGATGGTCAAAATAATGATGATGGCCAGGTTGTGAGAGATGGTTCTGATGGGAATGAAGTTGCGGTCGAGGACGTCACGCTATCAGGAACGGCCGTGTTATGGCTCAATTACACCTTCCGATTTCAAGGGACCCAATTTAGGAAACAGGAAGGTGTAATAGCAGTTAGTGTCCGATTTAGTGAGATTGAAAGGTCCCGATTTGACTTCCTAAATTGTGTATGATTTAGGATAGTGTAATCGCATCACCCCGATTTAGAGCTAAGTGTTGCCAATTTAGAGACTTTGTCGCTACAAATGGGCTAGTAGTATTTTTGTTTGTGTTTAAAATTAAATTAAATTTCACAGTCTCTTTCCCAGAAAAAAAATCTGAGTCCGCTCTTTTTATTTTTAAGTCCAATCCTGATAGAATCAGTTTTTAAGAGACTTTTGATATTCTGTTTAGGGACTCGATTTTGTAAGAGTTGGCAACACTGCCGACTCAGGAGTTCAATTTAGGATAGTGTAATCGCTCGCTTCCTGCTTCCTAGTTAGTTTGTTCCTAAATAGGGAGCCCTTGAAATCGGAAGGTGTAATTGAGCCTTTAGATATTCCCCCTTCCAACCATTGACATATAAATTATATGGACTAGGCATACCTACAAGAAAAACGTGCCATACCTACACTTCACTGAGAGGATAAAATGGCGGATAATAGGGTAGCCCATATCGATATCTCTTTATTAAAAACATCGATAAAAGATTGTGAGAATGTTTTCATATTGTTACGGTACAATATGAACGGGTATTTTTACCAGTGGCATTGAGGTAATATGTTACTACGTAATAGAGAGGCTATCATAAAAGCAAAGGAAATGCTACATTTTGACTAGAGTAACTAATGTTCGCGCTGAAACAATAATTAGTCTTCTAAACAAAACAGTATAGACAGGCAGCGCTAGAATGCTACTAAGGTTTAGTTTTCTTGCGACCAGAAGGTCAGAAGCGCCATGATTTTCCAGAACCCCGCAATTCGTAGTTTACTTTTTACCCGACAAGGGAGGGTAATGTGTTTATCAGCCTATGTATGTATTTATGATTAAATGTATGTATATTTGTTCCTTTGAGGTGTTTTAGAGACCGAAAGCGTGGGCCAATTTGAATAATTCTTACGTCAATTGATTTATTCTTGTGAGTGCTACTAATGACATGACAGTAATCAAAATAAAATATGGCGACCACCAGACGCCATAAAATGTAAAAAAGAAAAAAATTAAAGTCGACTAACTATATTAAGTGGGATATCAAAATAAAGGGTTCGAGGAGGCTATTCCAAAAATTTATCTTACTGAAGTGTATAAAATAAAAGTAAAAACATTTTCAAAAACCCGACTAAAATCAAATGAAAAGTTCCAAACAAGTCACTTTTGAAGCAGTCTGATGTAGTTGGTTGCATGAAATCAATAATTGAACTAAAATAACTCCCAGTCCCACCAACTTGTTTTTCAGCCAGGTTTTTTAAAATAATTTTTTTTTTTATTTAAAGTCAGTTTTTTTTAGTGTCTTGGAATTTATGCTTTTAGCTTTTAACAAGAAACGAAATGCAGTAAGTAGGTACATCGGATATTTTGTGTCAATTAAAATGAAATTTAAAAGTAACAGTATTAGTGTTATTTTAGAACCTTGCGTTAAGTAGACCTTCGAGACGGAGGCAACAAGTTCAAAGAAAACAAATGACGCTGAATCCGCAGTGGGCTCCTGGCACGGATATCTCCAATACATATGTTATCTAACATGTAGATGATTTTTGGGTTTTAATTAAAAGTCAACAATAATTATAATAAAGTCTTTATATGAAACAAATCAATCTCATTCATTTCTGAACAATACAATTTTGTTCAGGTAATTTCTGTGTGATATTCTTTCAGTAGAGTAGTAGTAGTTCTTCCCACAATATTTGTATCTCAAATTGATGTATACCTCTTTTACACTTTTAATTAATAAACAAAGCTTGGGGTTTTGAATTTAATAAGTTTCTTTTCCTTTTAAATCTTTGATAGATTGGATTTTTTTGAGGGAAAGAAATTATTACTGAAGAGATTTTTTTTTCGTTTGTTTTCTAACTTTCTCATTAAGTCTCTTTTTGGACTTTTCTTCTTGGACTGTTTTTGACATTTGTCCTTTAATTTCTTAATAATTTTAAATGTGTACCTGAAATCAAATAAAATAAAAATAAGCTTTAATAGATATTGAAGTCAAGCGAGAGATATCTCCCACATAGTCTTAATTCAGTCGATGACATATTATCATTGAGATCAAATTCGCAAATAATGATGACAAGAGAAACTGAAGCTAGTCATACCGATAAATCTGGCTCAGCAGAGGTGCTAGCGGCTAAATCTGGTGCAGCGGAGACGTTAGCGGCTAAACCTGCCGCAGCGGACGTGCTGGTAACTAAATACCACATTCAGAGCACCATATCCAGATGTTGAGAGTTCATCTTGATTTTGATCATTTTCAATTAAAATGCCAGATATATTTGATGGAATTGCAGGCTGTAAACAAGCAATAAAATTATTAATACGTTTGATGTTTCTCAATTTTATTATTAGGATTGTTACTTATTATTTTTAATGGCCTCATTTAATTTGCAATTTGTAGGTTGAAAAGAGTTCTCGTTCGGTCGTTGAGTGCACTTCTCACTCACTCGCTCAATAGCTCACTAGTTCAGTAGCACTCGAGTGGATAATGAGCTAATTAATCGTACATAAGCTCACTTAATGTTCACCTCACCCAAGTTTTCACAGGGAATTTTTTACAGAATGACACTGCTAATATACTTAAAAGTCCATTCTAATATAATTTAAAAGTCCATTGACACAAAAAGCAGACTACATGTAACATTAAAAAAACTCCTTTAAAAGGAGTATGTACTCAGTGCAACTAAATAAACAAGTTTGTCTAATTTTGGCATTTAATCTTAGGACTACACTCAAACACACTCTTTGTGCCCGTTAGGCAAGTGTTGCACTTGAAGTCATCACCATCATTTATCACCCACTACGCAATAATTTTATAACAAACAATGTTACTTACCATTATGGTTCGTGAACGTAAAGCATCGTCACGCAGTGTCACTTTATTCAGTGTCCGGTTGAAACATGATTCTCTTCAAAGTGAAGGGAACAGGTTATGAATTGTTTTTGTTGACATCTTAGTTACAACACTGATTGTTTCCAGCAAAGTTTTCTTTTTTCGTTTATTAGCAGGCAGCCTTAAAAGTAAAACGTAAAACCAATAAAGAACCATAATAATATAGCATTATCGATAAACAAAAATGTCATGCATGCACTACTCTATCCCTACAAAAACAAGAAAATGATTTCACGAAATACAACTGTTAAAAAGAAAGGCAAACGGGAAATTATGAATGCTTTTTACATACACTCTTCAAGGAATACAGAATCTTTTGTTTAATAACTAAATCTAAAGATATTTCACCTAAAATTAAGTATACGTACTGGTGCAAAGTTATCTTCGGGTGATTTCCGCTTCTTTTGATGCCAAATCCGATTATATTGCAATTGGGCATCTTGCTATTGACGACTTCCACTAAACAACCGAGTTCAAACGCAATAACACAGCAAAATTACTCCAAAATTCACAAAATATATCCATTGTTTACGACCATTTGACAGTTCACGTACCCAACTTTGGTACCAAACACCGAGAGAATAAAATGGCGAACTGGCCGCAAATAGGTATTTCAATGACGATAGGAATGAAGGGTTGATATTATAGTAACTGTCAAAAATACTACTAGCCTTTTTCACATAAGCAAAATTAAGAAAGTTAAAGAGAGATAGCAGTATTTTTATGATTTTGGCGTCGATATGCCACATATTTGTATAACTGTTTTTTCTATAGTCAAACATGTCCAGTCCATATAATTTATATGTCAATGCTTCCAACCTACTCGGAACGAGTGGAAGTGTATAAAAATGCATGGCGCGCTGTCAACGGGCTCCTCCCCCAGTGACGCCCTAAGCCGAGGCCCGTACCTCGCAGGGGGTGCCCTTAGCGTGGTCACTTAGTTTGTAAGTTTAAATAAGTCCTGGCTGGAGGCTTTAATAAATTAAAGCCTACACAGGCAAGCCCGGTTGAGCAGACGACAGCCTCAGAGGCTAACCTGCGAGAAGTCCCACAAAAAAAAAAATTTCAACGGGCTCTTCTTCGTTTGGCTCCGGACGCGACTGACGTATTTTAGAGTCGTTATAAACTTATAATGTTATTCAAAGATCGTGTTTATAATGTTGTAGAAGTAGGAACGTACTTGTTATTGTAAAACGTTTTTAAGGAATAAAACTGTCTTGGTTGATGAGTCATTTATTTTCATTTAAATAATAACCGCTTCTGGTCCTTAAGAATATCTTATATAAGTCCAATGTGATTTAAAACTAATTGACACTTGTTAAGAAGAAATAATGATTAAAATAAACTTATAAAAGTGTTAAAAGTAGAGAAAAATTGGTGGTCATGCTTTGCATTGTAGACTTTTGTCGACTGAAGAATAGAAGCATTTCTTCTCTTCAGTTTTAACATCGCCATGCTTAGGACCGTAGAAATCTTTCTACAATCAGTAATTTTGTCTATTTTTCCATTGACAAAACCCGTTTCTACGGTGGTCATGCTACGTGTGCTACGTGTGCAGGCACAGGTAACTGAAGGAACACGGGTGGGTGTTAGTCTAGTAAGAGTCTGACACGAAAGACCGGGTGAAGTTATTTAATGATTTCCCATCACATAAGAAAAAAAATATCATTAAACTGGTATACTTTTTTATGATATAAAAAAGTATGCTTCGCATTATTGTTGTATTGTGGGTACTCATAAGTTTATTAGATTTTAACCAGGGTGGCATGTATTAGATAATATTTTACACTATTTAAATATGCAGATTAAATTACACTATCTTATGTGCAAAACATCAATATTTATATATTTAATTAATTAGGTATATATTTTATTTGTCTGTGCTCGCCCATGCATCACTACGGGGTGCCAATTGAAAACCAGCACTGGGTGTCTGACGCCCAGCAAAATGCTGAAATGGTAACCCTTTTAGTATGGGCATGCTCAATGCAATTTTATTGTATCTTTTTGTACTACTCTTTTTTACCTTGTTGTGTTCTTTATTAATATCCATTTTTATTAATACCCAGGTAAGTATAGATATTCCGTTTACGAAGGCTGGTTGGTGTTTGTTATAAGATTCATACTGGTTCTATGTACATAAGTTATAATCTATGACACAAAGTGCTCTGAGCTTTCATTTCATAAAGTACACTTATAGATAGGTATATCTGCAACAGCATTACTTTGCTCATATCACATCAAGCCACTCTGTAGTACATTAAGTAAGGAGTGCAATAAAGTGTAACCAATTACCATAACAATTGTTTTATTAAAAATACATACATAAACTTACTTTCTATGCCTGCCAATACCAAAATTAATGAATGCTCTTGAGACTTGATTAGTTTCATTTTGACACTAAAGGAGCAAGGGCCTGGTGAGTATGATTTTGCAAAATATCAGTCTTTATTAAACATCGTTGGTCAGAAGTCCTCTAACATTTTTCATATATGTAGGTAGCCTTAATCTTTTTCCATGGTAATCAAGGTACGCTTCGGCAGTGATTGTAACAGCGCAGACAATTGCCCTTCCATCAATTTATTACCATTTTTTTTAACTTGTGGTGTATCCTTGTTGATTGATTGCATTTTCTGAAAATAAAAGATATTCATTAAGTACATTATACTATCTCCTAAGACTATGAAAGGTTAACTATCTCTACATCATCACTCCGCTCAGTTCAGGGTAACTAATAAGTACATTACATTCTTAAATTGCATGATCTTACCTGTAGCATGGAAATATATGAATGTTTTATGTCTTTAGTTCTAGAGCGGTACAAACCGCTCACGTTTGATTCTGAATCCGAAGGTGCAATGGAAGCCGCCATAATTCACTTTTACTACTTATATTTTTACTTGTAAATTCTATTCAAGCAGGTGAAGCAGTGTACTATTACAGTTTGAACTTTATAATTCAAATGCCACGAGCGTCGAGCAAACAAAGAGTCAGTTCAAATGCAAAGAGAATATAACTTCAAATGTTTGTTTTTTATTACACCACAGATAACTGTATTCATTGTTACCAACCTTTACCAAAAATTTTCCCCAAGTTGTTTTCTGAATTTCACTAAAAAATGTTAAAGTTATGTGGTTAGGATAAAGAAAAACAGTTAATATGAGAAACGATAGAGTATATTGATTCCTGTATATGAACAGTACAAAAGCGAATTACTTTTTAGTGTTGTTGGTAAGTACTAAATAACTTCTGGGGTTCTCGTCGTAAATGAAAACTCAGGGCGACTGTATAGAATGATGGTCTGCTGATATATATTTTATTGTTTTTTTTTTTTTTGTGGGGCGTCTTGCAGGTCAGCCTCTGAGGCTGTCGTCTGCTTAACCGGGCTTGCCTGTGTAGGCTTTAATATATTAAAGCCTCCAGCCAGGACTTATTAAACTTACAAAACTAAGTGACCACGCTAAGGGCACTCCCTGCGGAGTACGGGCCTCGGCTTAGGGCGTCACTGAGGGGCAGCAAGGGAAGGCTGGATCTGGTTACCATTAATTGGGGAGTTTACTGGCTCAGCGGCACGTGCTGGCGAGAGACGGGGAGGGCAATGACTTAGATTTCGCGACGGGCCTCGCCGGCGAGGTCGGAAAATCGGCGGTCTGTAGTGTTTTTTGATAGTGCTGGTTTCCCTACGGCTCTCTTGGCGCAGGGTTGTGGCGTCATCAGGGACTTGGAGGGTATGCCGGGGGCGGCGAATCCTAGAAATTTGAGAGGGAACGTATCGAGTAGCCGATGCGATAAGGGGGTTACGATGTTTAGCAGCAGTTTCTAGGAAGCGCTTGGTGGAGCGCTTCATGAACTGCTGCAGGGTGGGGATTTTGAGGTCAACATGCAGCTCCTCGTTCCTCACAAAGTAGGGGGCATCCACCACCTTGCGGAGAAAGCGGTGCTGCAGTGTCGACATCTTGTGGAGGTGACGGGGCTTGGCATGTGCGAACACTGGGCAAGCATAGGTCATGATTGGTCGGATGACCGCGGTGTAGGTACGCAATTTGCACTTGAGTGACAATTTGCTTTTACCATTTAGGAGGAAGTGGAGTCTACCTTGAGCAAAGGCGGCCCGCGAGCGAGCTTGCTTTATGTGCTCGACGAAGGTGAGATGCTGGTCTAGGATTACGCCTAGGTACTTGGCCTGCTTCTCCCAAGGGATCGGCCTGCCGTACATGGTGATCGGACGAGGGGGTCTGACCGTATGTCGCGGTCTAGAGTAGAGGACAGCCTGACTTTTCTCAGGGTTGACCTCAATTCTCCATTTCCGGAACCACTGGCCCAGCTGGGTAGTGTAGGTTTGGAGGTTGAGGCCTATCTGAGCGGGTGAACGACCCGAGTAGAAGATGGCCGTGTCGTCAGCGAATAATGCTAACTGGGCCTTTTTGGGTTTAGGGATATCGCTAGTGAACAGCGTGAAGGCTAGGGGGGATACCACAGAGCCCTGGGGGACACCAGACTTTATAGGATGGGGGGAGGATAGAGCGCCCTCTACGCGATAGCGAAAGGTGCGATCCGACAGGTAGTCTCGCAAGATGAGTACGAGACGATCTGGCACACCTAGTTGATACAGCTTATAAATTAAGCCATTGTGCCAGACTTTGTCGAACGCTTTCGCTATATCGAAGTACAAGACACCGGTCGTGTATTTACGCTGGAACCCAGCGCTCATATGCTCGACCATTCGGTATACTTGTTGGACGCACGAGTGTACGGAGCGGAATCCGAATTGCTCGTTGGGAATGAGACTCTTAGCCTCAGCAAAATCTTTGAGTCGCTTATGAATAAGCTTCTCGTAAATCTTGCCGAGAACATTGAGTAAACTAATGGGGCGGTAGCTAGTGGGGTCGGATTTTGGCTTGCCTGGCTTTGGAATACCAATGACAGTGGCCTGTTTCCACGCTTGAGGGAACATATTATTACTTAAGGCGCCATTGAAGATGGCGGTCAAAAGCATAATAAGTTGGGCTGGGAATAGTTTTATAGCTCTGTTGGATATTCCATCAGAGCCTGGGGCTTTTCTGGGTTGAAGTTTCCTGATGACATCCTCCACCTCTTCGGGAGTGACGGGGGGTAGCGGGTCATCAGGATCTTCGACCGGAGGGAGGGAAGCTCTCCTTTCGACCTCAGCATCTACCATGTCTAGGTGGGCCTGGTCTACTGGTTGAGAGCTGGGAGAGCATTGGGACTCTAGACTGTCGGCCAGGCATTCCGCCTTTTCGTCATTATCAAAAGCGACACTCTTGTCAGGACGAATGAGAGGAGGCATTGAGGCCTCAGACTTGGAACGTAGCTTTCTTTGGAGGTTCCAGAAAGCCAGGTGGTTGGGCTCGAGTTCACTCAGCGTCTTTTCCCAGTTCGCAGAACGATGCTCAGCAGTACGTCTCTTTACAGCACGCTGTAAGCGACGCATGTGAACCTTGTTTGCGTGACAGGGAAAATTGCTGTATGCACGAATGGCAGCGTTCTTCTCAGTTATCAGACTCCGTACATCCGCTGGGAGTTTCCAGCGACGGTCCTCCGTCACTGGCACCTCTCTTGAACAGTCGTTCAAGACGGTTCGCACGTGATCCGTAAGCGAGTCGATCGCCGCTGACGTGTCAGCGACTGAGCTTATGTGGTCAGGGATAGAGTCCAAGTGAGCCGACGTGGTAGATTTCAGACTTTCGCTTACTTTCTTCCAGTCGGTGATTACTTGGGTGGGGGGGGGGAGATTTGGGTCGGTCTCACCTGAGCGGGAGCCCAGGTGTAGGAACACCGGCCGGTGGTCAGAGTCCAGTTCATGCAACACCTCTACCGAATGCAAACGTAAGTTTACATTCTTTAGAAGTGCCACATCTAGGACACTGGGAGTATAACTAACGGTGTGGGGGTAATACGTGGGGCTCATCGGTACGATGACGTCGAAGTTGAGGGTAGAGCTCAGATTATGTATGAGCCTACCCTTGGAATTGGAGTAATTGTGGCCCCATATAGGGTGCTTGGCATTGAGATCACCTGCTAAGATGACGGAACTACTCATGCCGAAGAGTTTAGTGAGGTCGCTGGAGATGGCATCAATCTCATCAGGAGAGGATGCTGAGTCAGGTGGGATATAGGCAGAAATGACTGTGATTGGCTGATGGCCAGTCATGCCTAGCTGACAGGCAGAGTACTCAAGGAGAGATTGGGGGGCGGGAGGGGCGAGAGGAATACAGTGAAGTTCCTTCCTGTAGTAAATTAGTGTGCCTCCCTTGTGTTTTTGCAGTCTATCATTGCGAACTAATCGATAGTTGGCAATTCTAGGGTCACTGCGGTAGGGCTTCAGGAAGGTTTCCTGTATGAGGAGAATGTCTATTTGATGGTCGCGAAGAAATTTCGCGATCTCATCACGTTGGTTTTTATATCCGTTAGCATTAAATGTAGCTAACCTAAGGGATCGGGGTTTGATGGAACATGTTTTTGCGTGCTTATCCATTACGGTGCGCAATTCATGTTATCTAAGGACTTGGCAATACCAGCAAAGTCGGACCATATTTTATGGGCCGACATTAAATTGTAGTTGCCTGACGCGAAGGCTTGTTTAAGCACTGCGTCAAGTGCTTTCGCCTCGGGGGTGAGGAAGATGGAGTAAGCCCTTAAGATGGTACAGGCTACACTCTCATCAGGGGAGTATGTGAAGGGGGTGTTGGGGGAAGCTGCACTGGCTGCGGGGGCCTTAGGCCTCTTTGCAGCAGCTGCTGAGGTAGCAGGTCTTGGTGCTGCAGCTTGGGGGGCGACTGTAGCCGCCGTCGTGGGGGCTACTGCTGTGGGAGCATCCATCAGCGCGGGGGTAGCGGCTTTCGTGGAGGGTGTTAAGGTGGAGGGGGCCGCTAGGGCTGGGAAGGCTTTTAGATGGGTAAGCCTATTCCATGGAGAAGGTCTCTGTGGCGCGAGACGGTTGGGGAGTTGGGAGGAGGGAGCTTTCCCAGATGGGCACTCCCTCTTTTGGCGAGCCTCAGCCCGCTTGGCCACTTTAGGGGCGATTTTTGGCGCTTTGGGGCAGCCCCGGTAGTTCGCCGGGTGCCCTGTTTGACCGCACAACACACAGCTGGGGGGCTCTGTGCATTGTGTACGGTCTTTGGGACGGGGGCAGTCCGCTGTGCCATGCTCGCCTAGACACTTGACGCATCTAGGCTTGGCGAAACAATTGGACTGGGAGTGTCCATATAGTTGGCAGCGATGACACTGTCCAACTATGGTTGGCTTATGCGGCTTCTCGATCGAGATGCCGGAAAGCGAACATATAGTTTTTACCCCGAAGATGGGGTGATGGCCCTCCGTGGGTTCGCATACGACACTTACCATGTCGTATACTTCCCCACCTCGAGCTCTGTGGAGGCGGTGGACAGAGATCACTGGGACCTTCTGAAGAAGCAGGTCCTCTTTGATCTCCTCGGGGGAGATTTCTTTGGGCACACGCCTGATCACCACTCTGGTGGGCGTGTCCTCGGGGAGGGTGTAAGTATGAAAACTTACATTGCGCTCTTTGAGTGCGCGGGTCAGATTACGGTAATCGTCTGACGACTTTACCTTCACCTTAATGCCGATTGGACAGGCACGGGCATTTGTGTATAGGATCTTGCGATCCACACACATTTTGGACACTTCGGTCCAACGGGCTTTCTCCTGTATGTACAGGGGGGGAGGGACACGCTGCTTCCTCGAGGCAAGGAAGGCAGCTGACTTAGGGGGCGGGATGCTGTTTGTCTGAGAGACAGGGGCAGCTGAAGCGGGCTGTCTAGACGAGGGGATTGGTGAGGGGGTGGGGGAGGGGGCAGTGGCCTTCTTGGCCTTGGTTGCTTTGGAGAGCCTGGAGGCCTTCCCTTTCTTCTTCCTCTTCCCTCCGGTAACCGGAATGAAGTCATCATCCTCTGAGGAGGAGGTGACCTGGGACGATTCCGAGTCGGAGGTAGAGGGGGAAGGGGCGGGGGCGGACGTGTCCATCACTTCTTCCATTACTGGAGTGAGGACACGGTTTGCGGCTAGGCTAACGCACGGTGAGTTTGACGCTAGGCTAACGCACGGTGTGTGCGTCACCCCAGTGTCGGACGAGTTGTTAGACGACTCGTCGTCGTCTAGAGGGGAAGAGGGGCTGACTAGAGCGTCAGTAAATAACTCGGTTTGCAGAGTTGCAAACCGTTGGCCATATTTGGCCTGAAAATCGGGGTCCTTTAGGAGGACCTCCGTAAAAAACGCAATAATTGCGTCGGACATTTTTATGTTAGGTGGGACGGGACCTAACCTAGGAAAAATTCGGCAATTCCTAAGACTCACCCTGAGAAGAATTTGCCGGAACAAACTCAGGGGTCACGGTCTTTAGAAAGATGGGAGTTAACTCCAATGAGAAAATAACAAAAGAAATCAAAATCTTGATTAAGAAAATCAAAGATTTATGTTTTAAAATAATCTAAGTACGTGAGCGTACAACTAGAGCTAAGTACCTAACTCCCCAGGTGGGCAAGCCTGGGGATGTGTAAACCCTCCCAGCCGGGATCAGCTGGGAGGTTGAGTGCCTACTGTGTGACCCTAAGCTTGGCTTTTGCCGGCTGCCAGTCTTAATGTGCAAGCCGGGTCCTACTGGGTCTGGTGCGAAGGGGTAGAAACACCCAACCAACACCAGGTGTGTGAGCTGAAAAAGATGTAGCGGCTAACCGGTTGGCTAGGGGAGCCCCCAAGGCCAAGCCCCGGCGCCCGAATCCAAATAATTGCCTTACCCTGAGGGGGCTCGGCGGGTGCTTTGGGTCAACACCCACTCGGCTTCGTTGGCACCGTGAGGTTTCAACCGAGTACCACGAAACTGTGGATTTTCCCTGAGGGGGCACGGGTGTTTTGAGCAAAAACTTGCAAAGGAATAATATCGTCCGCTACCTTTAAAAAGGCCGCTTCGGATAATAAGTGGCGCGGCGGCCAAGAAACAGAGATACCTCCGCTACCTTAAAAAAGGCCGCTTCGGTTGTGACGTCACACGGCGGACGACTCGGCTACACGGCGACGCGACGCGACGCGACCGTAGCTCGGTGACTCGGCGGCTCGATGTGATGACACGCTGACGATGACACACGTTTTGACCTTGTCTCAGAAACAAACGGTACTATCCTCAGCTACCTTAAAAAAGGCTACGTCGGATAGGCCTTGGCTGGTTGCTAGGCAACCGAGGGCTACGTTAACTAGTAAACTAGTAACGAGAAGGGCTTACAAGTCTGATCTGTTTTAGATGGCACAGAGCTTTTCAGCGTCCGTCTCCAACCACGATCGAGACCGTAATGGGGTATATATTTTATTGACAAAAACCACTTCTTATAAATACATTGTTCATGTTACATTTAGACATAGTTCTAGCTAGTGTTTACATCATTTCCACCAATAGCGACGCGCGTAGGGCAAGAAACGCGCGGGGCGCGGGGCGCTGTTTTGCACACGGCACTAATCCGTCTGCGCTTGATTGCGAATCTATAAATATGAGTCGCGCGCAGAGTGCGGTCCTTTTCCCCCAGCGCCGTCGACGAGTGGACACCTATACTGCTGCAGCTCTTGCTTGCTCTGCTTGCGCTAACCATCTGCTTCCGGAGCGAAACTCATTCTATCCTGTTTCTTGGCTGGTCAAAACGTGTTGCTCACTGCTTCTTACAGAGACTGTCAAAACGTGGTATTTGGTTCTGAGGTATTGGTAACTGTTATGGTGGTAAGGTAGTAAGGTGGTATATGGTTCTATGGTAACTGCGACAGGTACTGTGTCGCTACAACTTCATCAACAGTTAGTATTGCTAGGCAACACAACCATAGAGTGGGTACTAATAAGGAGTATGCATTCCTTAACATCCACCCCTGTTGATGATGATGCCAGCCATCTTCTTTAGCATTTCAAGTCTGGGCCCATATAACGGTTTTGTAAGCATGTCAGCTATCTGTCTGGTTGCTGGCACATGGCAGATTGTCATGCTTCCATCTTGTATGCATTCTCTGACGAAGAAAGATCTTAACCTGATATGTTTTGTCTTCTGGTGAAATTCTGTAGGTTTTTTCGCCAGCTTTATTGCACTTTCATTGTCAATACATAATGTCGCAGGGCAGTTAGCACCAGTAAGATCTTTTAATATCTTCTGTAGCCATATAATCTCTCTGGCGGTTTCACTCGCTGCTACAATTTCCGCCTCTGTCGAGGATATTGCAACGGTGCTCTGCCGTTTGCTATACCAGGAAACAGCACCTCCAGCGTATATACAGAGAATGCCTGATGTAGATCGCGCAGTTTCCATATCACCACCATGATCTGCATCGCTATAACATTCCAAACTATGAACATTATCTGTCCTGTAACGTATACCTTCGTTCATAATTCCTTTTAGGTATCGCATAATTCTTTTTACGTTCAGGATATTCTCTTTTGTTGGTTTCTCTAAATTTCGCGACGCAACGCTTACTGCATAGGCAATATCAGGCCTTGTGCTTGTCATCAAATAAGACAAGGCACCAACAGCTTCACGGTAGGGGAATTTCTTCGTAGTTGCTACCTCAACCTGAGCATTGTTTCCCTTAAGAATTGGTGTTGTCACTGACTTGCATTCGTCCATGCCAAATTTCTGCAACAAGCGAGTGACGTATGCTTTCTGATGCAGTAAAATTGAACCATCAGAGTACCTTTTTACCTCCATTCCTAGAAAGTAGCTTGCGGGTTTTACAGTTATCTTAAAATGTGCTTTTAATTCATTTAAGAAACAGTCAGCCATTTTCTCGCTGGTATATGCTAAAAGACCGTCGTCAACATACAGGGCCAGAATAATTTTCTCCTTTCCTTGTCTTCTTACAAACAAACAGGGGTCAGAATTACTCTGCTTGAAACCCGCATTTACGATGTAGTCTGTGATGCATCTGTTCCAACAGAGTGGGGTTTGCTTTAGTCCATATAAGCTCTTCTTTAACTTGAAGACATAACTCTCGTCAGCATAACCTTCAGGTGGTTTCATGTAAATCTCTTCGTCTAATGTGCCATAAAGGAAGGCTGTAGAGACATCGAATTGTGATAACCTCAGTTTCTCTCTTGCAGCTACACTCAAGACGGCTCTTATCGTGCTGCTCCTAGCAACTGGACTAAAAGTTTCATGGAAATCAAGATCTTTCTTCTGTGAATATCCCTTTATCACTAGTCGAGCCTTGTATTTATCAATAGAGCCATCCGGATTGGTCTTTATTTTGAAAATCCACTTGCATGGGATGGCTTTTCGACCTTTTGGTAGTTTAACTAGTTCCCATGTTTCGTTATCTCTTAACGAGTTTATTTCACTCTCGATAGCCTTTGTCCACTTTTCTTTGTCTTCACATGAAATTGCCTGCTTATAGGTTTGGGGCTCGTATAAATTGTTGGCTTCCACAGCCATAACATGATCATTAAACCTTACAGGAGGCTTTAGGTTTGCTCTATCTCTGAGAACCATGCGGTTTTGATCGGAACTGTCGCTTTCGTTTCCTTCAGCTAGGTTTTCGTTTTCTTCTTCTGAAGGCAAAGACTCGAAATCTGATTCATTCATATCATCTACCATTTCTTCATTGGTTTCGATATGTGCCCTTGACGAAGAAGGTCTTGAAGTGGTTTCGATTTCATCCTCTGAAGCATGTCGTTCTCCAATCTCTCTATTAACATTAATTCCATGTTCACTCTCGAGACTAGGAAAATTATGATTGAAGTTCCTCTGAAGAACAGGAGTCGGCTCTTTTAGTTTAGATACATTCTCTCTTGATTTTCCCAGTAACGGTACCTCTTCGAAAGTCACATCTCTGGATCTTATCAATTTAAATGCTTCTTTGTCCCAGATCCTATAGCCTTCATCTCATTCATAACCTATCAGTATCCCTTTTTGAGCTTTTTTGTGCAGTTTCTTGCGATTAGCTTTAGGAATATAGCAGGTGCAACCAAGGATTCTAAGATGTTTGATTGCTGGCTTCTGTCCATACCACAGCTCATGTGGAGACTTACTTGGCACATTCGTTGGCCCTTTAGAGGTATGCGAAACAGGGTGTAAAGTCCCGCAAACCTCCGTTGGAAAGGGAGGATCCTCCGACCAGACGGGTGTTGTGTCTGGTCCGGGCAACTGCCCAATGGTTGATTTCGGACTGTTGTATATGTTCAAATCGCGCGGAGAACTCTGCTTGCGCGATGTAGAATTCTTGCTATTTTTAGTTCGTGTGCGGCGTCATAGATGTCGCTACATGACTCCCCTCCGGAGATCGGAGATCGATGGTTCTTGATGAGTCGTCCATACATCTTGTGATGCTTGCCGGGCCAGTGGAAGGTTGGTTCCAGTGAGTCGGAACCGGAAGAGCCGCATAATTCACGGTGAGTCGGAACTGTCTGCGGTGATGCCCCAGTGAGTCGGGGTGTTGCTATCCCAGTGAGTCGCGATGATGCCCCAGTGAGTCGGGGTGATGATGTCCCAGTGAGTCGGGATGATGCTGCAGGCTCCAGTGGGTCGGAGCGGTGCTGTGCGACGTAGTGGCTTGACTGCTGGCGTCGACCAGGAGAGGTTCTTCGACCGGCCGAAGGTGCTGTTCGCTGCGCCAAGATCGCTGATGAGGTTGATGGTGATGAAAGAGGCTGAGGATGCTGACCAGGAATGCGCATCCGCTGCATGCTGGTGGTCAGGATACCCGTAAAAGCCGTTGGTACTGGCTGGCTGTATGACTCGTTGCTCAAGAGCTTGAAGGAAGCGATGATGATGACGTCACGCTGAAGTAGCTGCACGAAGGCTGCGCTGACGTTCATAGTCGAGGGTCACCAGTTTGGAGGTATGCGAAATAGGGTGTAAAGTCCCGCAAACCTCCGTTGGAAAGGGAGGATCCTCCGACCAGACGGGTGTTGTGTCTGGTCCGGGCAACTGCCCAATGGTTGATTTCGGACTGTTGTATATGTTCAAATCGCGCGGAGAACTCTGCTTGCGCGATGTAGAATTCTTGCTATTTTTAGTTCGTGTGCGGCGTCATAGATGTCGCTACAGCCCTGTGCGATTCAACACGTAGACTGTCGCATTTACTATCTCTGCCCACAAATCATCAGGAATTTTATCATGTGCATGCATGATGGCGCGTGCGGCTTCTACTACCGTCCGATTTTCACGCTCTACGCAGCCTGCTTGCTCTGGGGTGTGGGGCATTGTGAATCTTTGCTTAATTCCATTTTCAGTTAGGATATTTTTGAACTCCGCGCTCAAGAATTCTCCTCCGTTGTCACTTAACATTTCTTTAATGACATGTCCTGCTGCTTTAGCTTCAATTAAGAAAATCTTTAGCCTTGAAGCGTCTTCAGATTTTTGTCGAAGAAAGTAGATGTGACGATATCGTGTGAAGTCGTCCTTGAACAGAATGTAATATCGAAACTTCGAGATCGAATATGGAAATGGACCGCATAAATCTGTATGGATTAGTTCTGCAGATTTAGTGGCTCTAACCCTTGTTCCAAATGAATGCCTGTGTGCCTTTCCATAGACACAACCTTCACAAATGTCCGATTGGTTGTTCTCAATTTTTAATCCTAGCTGTTTTTCGATCACCTGTCGAACATGTCTTTTGTTCTGATGTACTAACCTTTCATGGTATACTTGTAAAGGGTTTGTCAGTAGTTGATTGACTTCCTGATTTTCGGGCGCGACACATTTCAACTCCAACTTGAATAGTCCCCCTTTAATCGTTCTAGTTCCAATTACTTTTGCTTCTCCATTTACTTTTACTGCACATTGCTTAGGTGTAGACTCGAACGTACTTGTGATCAAGTTATCATGCACAGACAGCACTGAGAATAAGTTTCTTTTAATCTGTGGGACATACCAAACGTCTTTCAAAAGTATTTGCTCAACTTTTCCACTAACGATGGCTTCAGCTCTAATGTTACCTACACCAATGGCTTCAATTGTTTCTCCGTTCGCCGCAGTTACCGTATGTGTTCTTTTGAAGTGCTCGAAGTTCTCGAAGAAGTCACCTCTGTTAGTTACATGGCTTGTTGCTCCGTTATCAACGTACCAGTTAACTTTATCCATCGGCAATCCATTCTCTATAGCTAACACATTCATGTTTAGAGTCACACGGGTTTAGTCCAGCATTTGAGGGCTTTGGGGGTCTACCATCTTTTATCCATTTTTGACATTTTCGCACAACATGCCCTAGCCTACATAACAAGCTTCTCCACAATAATTACATTTGAAAACTGTATTCTTCTTCTTCTTTTGTGTCTTCACGGCTAATACTTCCTTGGTATTCTCCGTTTCTTCTTTAGCAGTCAATGCTTTTTCATAAGCACTCAGTTGCGACGTGAGATTCTCCACTGTCCGATCCTTTTTTGTTATTAAAAGCCAACTTGACTTAAAAGCAAAATAATCTTGCGGTAAAGTTCCAAGTATCTTACAAATCAGTAATATCTCAGGTAGATTTGCTTCAATTTGGCTATTCAGCTCGTGCCAAATATTCTTCAACGCAGATATGTGCTTCCTTATGTCATGTTCAGGATCTTTTTTATAATCAAAGAATTTAAGACAGAGATCATAACTTTTGTCTTCGCTACTTCCACTGTATAGGCGTTCTAGTTCGTCCCATACCTCTTTTGCACTTTTGTAACGCATGACTTGCTCCAGTAACTCATCTGTCATATTCGTCGTCATCAGAGTCAATACTACACAATCAACCTTTTTATATTGTTGTAAATCGTTCTCATATTTTACTTTAGCAGCAACATCAGCAGTCTTGGCTAGGTCTTCGGGCTTGATTAAATTTCCTTCTAAAATTTGTTCAGCTCCGGGAATAGCTCTGCACACCGTTTCGATCCTATATCTCCAATGCTTGTAATTGCTCCCGTTTAGGTGCACTATTTGTACCTTTGAGGCTTCAGCTATAGCCTTATCCATTTTCGATGGATTTTTCTAGATACACTTTCTGCTAGAATAGTTTTTGTAACTTATTCTTTCCTACTAGGAAATAAAAAAACCAACTTGTAGTTTCTCTCGCAACTTTAAGTCTCTGCGCAACTTTCAACGCTCTGCTACCATGTTAAAGTTATGTGGTTAGGATAAAGAAAAACAGTTAATATGAGAAACGATAGAGTATATTGATTCCTGTATATGAACAGTACAAAAACTTTTTAACAAAAAAATTAACCGACGAAAAAGAACTAAAAAGCAAAAAATAAATAAACCTTTTTAAGTCTTGAGTAATGAGCATATTTACCTACATAAAATATCAAATTTTATATAAACTAATTTTGAGTCGGCGCCAAACAACAATCTGATTATTAAATATCTAAATTTTATAAGTACTTACAAATGAAGAAGGCTGTAAGTAGGTAATTAATCATTTTAATAATTGGCGCCGACTCAAAATTAGTTTATTTAAAATTTGATATTTTATGTAGGTAAATATGCTCATTACTCAAGACTTAAAAAGGTTTATTTATTTTTTGCTTTTTAGTTCTTTTTCGTCGGTTAATTTTTTGTGGCTCGCATCATCTTTTAACACTCAGGCTAATTTCTAATCCTCCATAATTCCTCTTGCCACTGAGCTGATGATGTAACCATTCTTCCATGAAGTTTCCAGGATATTGACCAGTTGAGGTTACCACCAATATTGTAAAGACGTCTTTTCTTCAAAGCATATTATGTGGTATTTGTCACTAAAACTAGTTTTACGAGTATATCTAACTTATATTGTGTAGGAATGGTATGGTTTCCATCATCAGCTCAGTTTCAGGATGTGATGATTCCTAAATGCAAATACCTGATTTTTTTTTGTGGGTGGGAAATCATCTTATGACTTCTTCCGCTCTAGGGTGGAGCGGAAGGGCGTGTCAGACTCTTACTGACTAAAACCCACCCCTGTTCCTCCCTGCCCTGAATGCCCAGGGGCGAGGTAACTCTTTCGAATTTAACCTCAACCCCCGGGCAGGCATTGGCCGTGGCAGGCCCCGTCCTTTGCTGTCAACGCTTTGAGGCGCGCGTGGAACACTACGCGCCGTCGACTCTCGGGCCTGGTGCTGATCGGGCGGCGAGTTACCCACTACTCGCCGTCCGCAGGCCCGGGTCTACGATGGCCGGAGATCGTCTCGCGGCCCCTGGCGTCTCCTGCGGCGGCTGCAGCTGAGGGCGCTAGGGTGACTCGGTTGTTGTTGAGTCTCCCTAACGTATGCCGCCTCCCTCTTCGCGAGCATTGCTGCTTCGCAGAAGGAGGAGACGGCTTCCCATTCCCTCTCGCTCCGTACCATTGCCTGAACCAGGGCACGGCGCGAGAGGTCGCTGCCGCCTATCGCATCCACGAGGACACGGCGGTGCTCTGCCCAAGCGGGGCAAACCTCCACCGTATGCTCCACCGTGTCCTCTGGGCGATCCTCGCAGTGGAAACACCTAGGGGTCACTTCCGCCTTGATCCGACACAGGTACCTCCCGAAACAGCCATGTCCGGTGAGGACCTGCGTCAGGCGGAAGGTGAGGGCGCCATGGCGCCTCTCCAGCCACTCCTCAAAAAGGGGCACTACCGCCGCGATGGTGGCGTGCCCAGCGCTGGGTTGCGACAGTCGCTCTCTCCATGTCACCATGAGATCCTGTTGGAGCTCTGTCCGCCGAGCCGCGAGGTGTCGCGACAGATACCTGGTTAAGTTATGAAAAGTGAACAGAAACAATATTCGTGCCCAATTTTTGAGGTTCTCTCTCAATTTTTTCAGGATCCCATGATCAGATCCTGATGTCCTTGACATGGGACCACCCTTGAGGTATACCCTATCTAAAAAAAGTAGAATCATCAAAATCGGTTCATAAATAACGGAGTGAGGGCCGAACATACATATAGAAACGCTAAACGTATCCTCAATTTTCGAGGTTTTCTCTCAATTTTATCACGATTCCAGTGTCACATCCTGACTTCCTTGACATGGGACCACCCTTGAGATATACCCTATCTAACAAAAAAAGAATAATCAAAATCGGTTCATAAATAACGGAGTGAGGGCCGAACATACATACAGAAACGCTAAACGTGCCCACAATTTTCGAGGTTTTCTCTCAATTTTATCAGGTTTCCACTGTCAGAGCCTGACTTCCTTGACATGGTGGTCCCATGTGAAGTCCCTTGAGGTATACCCTATTAAACAAAAAAAGAATAATCAAAATCGGTTCATAAATGACGGAGTGAGGGCTGAACATACACAAAATATATATATACGGTCGAATTGAGAACCTCCTCCTTTTTTTCGTCGGTTAAAAAGCGAATTACTTCATCAACAGTTAGTATTGCTAGGCAACACAACCATAGAGTGGGTACTAATAAGGAGTATGCATTCCTTAACAAAAAAAATCCCTAAATAGAATTTTATAAGTACCTTCATACATAATTAGTACCTAAATTATTTCAAAATAACTTTAATTTCGGCAGTCGGTGCCAAATATCGAAAAATAAAATATAAACACCGACTTCCGAAATTAAAGTTATTTTTAAATTTTTAGTGTATTTTTTTTTGGAAGTCGGTTGTTTTTTTTTGGAAAAAAGTTTTTTGCATATCAACGGGCGTCACATAAATTTGTGACAGGCATCGAGCTAAAAGTTTTGTGGTACATACAGCGGTTTAGTAGAAAAATGCAAAAATCTGCGTCCAGTCCAGCCATCTTGAATTTACGTACTAACTTTTGGCTGGCACTTCCGAATCTCAATAACGGTAGCGTTTTCGAATATGGTTCCTTTACTAACATTTAGTGACGCAATTTGTGACAGTAATAACGTTTGATTTATGGCGTCACATGTAAGGGTTTTCGAGTTCAAGATGGCTTAACACCTGTATCTCCGCTGCCTGATGATCTACGGCCTTCGAAATGTGTTCAAGATTTTGTGACGGGGACGATAATGATAACCTGAATTTGTGACGGAGAAACTTTGAGTAGTTTCAATGATATTGTTACGAGCTGGGTATGGGATAAATTATTTTACAACAATTAATTAACCAAATATCCTTTATTAACTCAACAACTTATAAACACAAACACTAATTCGCTAATATTCTCTTCGCAATCGCTTGTATTCGCATCCGTTCGCATCCGTAGTCGAAATCAGACTGACTCACTCGCCCGTCGTCCGGCCTATTTATACGGTCATGGAAGTTTCCAGAACATTGTCGAACTATCTTATAGTGGAATATTCTAGAAACATCTATGAACTTCTACACAGTACCACAATGGAATGTTCTCGAACCTAGTGGAAACTTCTGGAAACTTCGACCACATTCTCGAACGTTCCAGTGTAATACGGTCGACGTAACACTGCCCCCTCCTTAGACATGCTCGTCCCGAGCATCATTAGTCCCGTAGTATCGCGCCAATCGGTCTACATGGACTATCTTAGGGGCACCTCGTGGACCCTTCTGTATTCGGTAGGTAACATCGTTGATCCTGGTCACGATTCGGTATGGTCCATCCCATTTTGCTTGCAATTTGGGAGACTTCCCTTTGCTGCGCACTGGGTTATGCAACCACACTAGTGAACCCTCGTCAAAACCTCTATGGTTTGCCTTCCGGTCGTATCGGGTCTTCATCTTATCAGACATTTGTTGGCCGGATTGTCTGATATGCTCATATACATCGTTCAACTTGTTACGCAAGTCATTCGCATAATCGGTTACACTGCGTGGGGCATCAGGGGGGGGTTCCGGTGATTAAATCTGCAGGCAACCGTAATTCCCTTCCAAAGTTCGCGAAGGCTGGTGTCACAGTCGTACTTTCGTGAACTGCACTACGGTAGGACAGAAGAAATGGCTGTATGTGCTTGTCCCAATCCCTTTGCCTGCTTTCCACAACTTTTGCCAGATATCTCTCCAACGTTTGGTTGAAACGTTCTACCATTCCATCAGATTGCGGATGGTAAGAAGTGGTTCTGGTCTTGTGAGTACCCATCAGTCGACAAGTCTCCTGGAAAACTTGTGATTCAAAATTCCTCCCTTGGTCGCTGTGAATTTCCAAGGGTACTCCAAAACGACAGAAGACTTCCTGAACCAATTTATCTGCGACTGTTGTTGCTTCTTGGTTGGGAATGGCGAAGACTTCTGGCCACTTTGTGAAGTAATCCATGACAACCATGAAGAACTTGTTTCCGTTTTCACTTTCCGGAAATGGTCCTGCAACGTCTAGTGCTATCCGTTCCCAGGGGGCTCCCACGTTGTATAATTGTAAAGCACCTCTGCTGCGTGTCTGGGGTCCTTTCACAGCCGCACAACTGGTACATTTGCGGCACCAGTCCTCAACATCCTCTCGACAGTGAATCCAGTAAAACCGCTCTCGTATCTTCAGTAGAGTTCTTTTTACCCCCATATGTCCTCCTGAACATCCATCATGGTAGTGCCGTAAAACATCAGGTACTTTGGCTTTGGGGACAACAATTTGTAGATGACAGTTGTCTCCTCGAGCGTTTTCCCATTTACGGCACAAGACTTCATCCTGGATAACCAAGCTGTTCCATTGTGCCCAATAACTCTTTGTGATGGAACTTAACGCCGCAACATCACTCCACTTGGGCTTCGGAGCACCAGCTTTAATCCACTCAAAGATCGGTTTGAGGTCCGTGTCATTTTGCTGAGCAAGCTGTAGGGTTTCCTTCCATTCATTGCTGAGATCCATTCTTAGCATCCTCACGGGCACTGCCTCCTTAGTCTCTTGCTTGGTACAGTGCTTACAATCTTCTGGGCAAGGTCTTCTAGACAGTGCATCTGCGTTACCATGAGTTCTCCCACTACGATGTTCAGTAACGAAGTCAAACTCTTGTAGTAGTTCGATCCATCTTGCCACTTGTCCTTCTGGATTCTTGAATTGCAATAACCACTTTAATGCAGCATGGTCAGTTCGCAATTGGAATTTCCGTCCAAGCAAATATTTACTGAAGTGCTGCAATGTCTTTACTACGGCGAGTAGCTCCCGTCTCGTAACGCAGTAATTTCTTTCCGGTTTGGATAAAGATTTGCTGTAGTAAGCTATAACAACTTCTTGGTTTCCTTTCCGTTGAGACAACACGCCTCCAATTCCAGTATTACTTGCGTCTGTGTCAACTATGAAGTCATTTTCAGTGTCAGGATATCCCAGAATAGGTGTATTGCACAGACGTTTCTTTAATTCCTGAAATGCGATGTTACAGTTCTCGTCCCAACAGAATTGCTGCTTTTCCTCAGTGAGTTTGTGTAGAGGTTTTGCAATGTCGGCAAAATTTTTGACAAACCGTCGATAGTAGGAGCACAAACCCAGAAATGCTCTGACCTGCGTCTTGTCTTTCGGAACTGGCCAATCCTTGACGGCGACGATTTTCTCCGGATCTGTCTGGACACCTTCCTCCGAAACTATGTGTCCTAAAAAGTTTACTTGTCGTCTGAAAAATGAGCACTTTTTCGGACTTAACTTAAGATTTGCCGTCCGGATTTTTGACAACACTCGATTGAGGTTTTGAAGATGATCTTCAAATGTACGGCCCACGATAATGATGTCATCTAAATAGACAAGACATGCGTCTCCGATCAATCCAGCAAGTACTTGCTCCATTAGCCTTTCAAATGTCGCAGGAGCATTGCACAATCCGAATGGCATAACTTTAAACTGCCATAGCCCCTTTCCTGTTGAGAATGCAGTTTTCTCCTTATCCTTAGGGTCTATTTCCACTTGCCAGTAGCCACTTTTCAGGTCTAGCGTGGTGAACCACCTCATTCCACTCAGTGTATCCAATGTGTCGTCGATCCTAGGCAGTGGGTAACTGTCCTTTTTCGTGACGTCGTTCAATCGTCGATAGTCCACACAAAAGCGTGTGTTGCCGTCCTTTTTCTTCACCAGGACCACAGGAGAACACCATGGACTCGATGAAGGCTCTATAACACCATCCTTTACCATGCCCTCAATCATCATTTCCACTTCCTTTTCACGTGCAACCGGCAGTCTTCTTGGTCGTTGACGGATTGGTAACTCGTTGCCAGTATTAATTTTGTGCTGAACCAGTCCTGTTCTTCCTATGTCAGCATCATTTGTAGAGAAAGAGTCGGCGTACTGAAGTAACATCTTCTTAGTTTTATCCATTTCTACTTCCGTTAAATCGCAGTTTTCTAAAAGTGTTGACACGTCAAATTTCAGGCGGAAAACTTTTCCTAATGGTACACCTTCCATGAAGATTTCCTCTGTACCACACTTCAATACTCCTTGATCAACGTCGATCTCACAACGATGTTTCCGCATGAAGTCTAATCCCAGGATGCAATCGTCCACTATGTCGGCCACGATGACATTATGCCGATAGAATTTGTTACCTAATTTTAAATCCACCTCCTTTCTGCCTCGGACGATTATGTGCTGACCGGTAGCTGTCAGTAATTGTATACGGTCGTGGTTATTGAAGAAGTCCCCAAGGAACCGACTTGCTAGATGAGAATTGACGACCGTGTGAGAAGCTCCAGTATCCAACGTCAATTTGCATGGTTTTCCGTTGACTTCGCCTTTGATGATCAGGCTGTTTCCGTCATGGGCCTGTGAGATCGAGATCCTCGGGGCTCTTTCAATACCAGCCAGCACCCGCCCCTCAGTCCTGGCGTTTACTCGTTTCCCTGCTGTTGCTGGGCAGTCGTATCAGTCGCCCTATCTTGCCGGGATTGATTTTCTCTCCGTGTGCTTCGCTTTGGACAGCTTGACCGAAGATGACCCCTTTCTCCACAAGTGTAACACCTAGGGCTATACCCTTGCGGACGATCGCGTACAGGTGATGCCACAACCTCCCTGATACGGTGTGTTCGATGGTCTTGCCTCACTGTCTCTACTTCCAAGGCATGGGCCAAGGCGTCCTTCAGTGTCTCATGATGCCCAAGTCTTACAGCGGCTCTAACTTCCAAGTCACGTATTCCGTCGATGAACGCCTGTACCAGATTGCCATTGATGAGTGCAGGGGCAGACTGGTATGCCTTCCGAACCAACTTTTCAACTTCCAAGGCCCACTGCTGTAGGTTCTCGGCACTACGTTGCACACGATCTCTTAACTTAGCGCGAAATACGTGCTCCAAGTGTGCGTCATCATATCTGGACTCTAAGGCTTCCAGCAGCTGCTCATAGGTCACATCCTTGCCAAGAGCCTCAAGTATGGTTAGGGCCTGGTCTCGGAGGCCTAAGGTTAGCGCGGTCATAGCTTGCTCTTTGGTCCACCCATTCGCCTTCATAACGGCTTCAAATTGAATTTTGTAGGCCGACCATGAAGATGTTCCGTCGAATGGCGGCACCTTAAATCCACGTGCCGAAGGTGCAGCAACCACTGAAGGCACAACCCCGTCTCCAGCCCTAAGTTCACCTAAAGCCTTCTTCACCCCAGCAATCTGAACTTCAGCTTCTGAGATACGAATCTCATGCTGGTGAACCTGCTTCTTCATCACCTGGAGCTCCTTGCCAAGTGTTGAATGAAGGTCTTTTATGAGGAGCATCTGCTCTTCTTGGCGGCGAGCCTGCTCCTCTTTGTCTTGGTGAAGCTTCTCTTCCATCCGGCGGGCCTGCTCTTCTTGGCGGCGGGCCTGCTCCTCTTTATCTTGTTGAAGCTTCTCTTCCAACCGACGGGCCTGCTCTTCTTGGCGGCGGGCCTGCTCCTCTTTTTCTTGTTGAAGCTTCTCTTCCAACCGACGGGCCTGCTCTTCTTGGCGGCGGGCCTGCTCCTCTTGACGACGAGCCTGTTCCTGCAACAGCGCCATTAGCGCAGACAAGTCTGGCACCGCTGGTGCCGAAGAAACTCCACATAAGCCAGCGACTGGCTCTGTCGCAGGCTGAACACCACCCGGCGTCTGTATCGGGGAATCTCCAAACCGCCTCTGATCCATGTCTTGCTGCCGTTGACTCCTTGTACGAATACCCTCCGTGTCGTCCTTTGGTAAAATTGGCATAATTTATCCCTCACTTCTGACACCAATTTGTTACGAGCTGGGTATGGGATAAATTATTTTACAACAATTAATTAACCAAATATCCTTTATTAACTCAACAACTTATAAACACAAACACTAATTCGCTAATATTCTCTTCGCAATCGCTTGTATTCGCATCCGTTCGCATCCGTAGTCGAAATCAGACTGACTCACTCGCCCGTCGTCCGGCCTATTTATACGGTCATGGAAGTTTCCAGAACATTGTCGAACTATCTTATAGTGGAATATTCTAGAAACATCTATGAACTTCTACACAGTACCACAATGGAATGTTCTCGAACCTAGTGGAAACTTCTGGAAACTTCGACCACATTCTCGAACGTTCCAGTGTAATACGGTCGACGTAACAATATTGATCATTTAAATTTCCCCATACAAACACTGCAGTAGGGTTACCAATATTGTGAGTTTTATGTAAGACTCAGTATATTTTAAGGTGTTTTCTTTAATGGACGAAAAGCCGTGTATAGGTGATACTAATACGAGCAACTGTAAGTATTTAAATCGATAGAAGACAAAAGTATAGAAGTGAGGAATGCAGGGGGTCATTTGTTGTTGATTTAATGTTATTGATTTGACTTACTCTTTTTAGTAGGTAGGTAGTGGTGTTTTTCATGGTAAGTTCATAGGTAGATATTGTGTCAGGATAACTAATGCAAAAAAAAAAATGAAAAAATAATGTTTGCTGTAAATAAAATCACATATATTTGTACTTATACAGCGTTTCAAATGACGACGATCAACTCCATTTGCGCTTCAGTAACCCCTGCCTTGTACCACAACGTTGTTTTTACCGCCGCCCTAAGTGTATGAAGTGCAAATGAAGTCGGTGGTCGTCATTTTAATCACATAATTATACAGGGTGTAAGGTACATGAACGCAAACAAATATAAACGAAAAAAAGATATCACTGTTAACCCAAAATCTAAAGGTCGCTTGGAAACATTTAAAACTAAACTCTCAAATAAAATCCCACTTTTGTCAACTAATGATGACCCTAATCAACATTATAATGATTTTTTCAAAATGTATTGCACGCAATTTGATACTACTTTTATTCCTAAGACGATTTCGGTAAATAGCAATACTTCCTTCAGTGACTGGGCCACCATTGGTATTAATAAAAGTAGAAAACGGCTGTATGAGCTGTATGAAGAACGGACTTATATTAACACTGTAGAATTTAATTTATATGTTAAAAATTATTCTAAACTAGCTGTGCCCGCGACTTCGTTCGCGTGGTTGTCGAGAACAAAACAACGTCGTTTAGATAAGAGTATATCACCTTTTTGATGATTTAGATAAGAGTCCTGACTTTGGTATAGTTGATTACGTTAATGCTTCTCTATATACTATGTTAGCGGTGGAATTACCCGGAGCATATACAAAAAGGTTGTTTGGGTTGCTAACACGTGATAGAGAAACATAGAGTTGGCCGTGTGAAAAACAATCAAAAGTAAGGTCTACACCCGCAACGGATAACGTCTGGCCTTGGGCTTTATTAATAGTCATAGCGTAACAGAGGCTTACAGGAAATTGCACACGTTTGAAAGTAAACGGAAAATTATTGGGGATAATGGGTATCCTGGGAATGAAAACAACATCACCGGAGCCGCAACCTGTTAAGATTTCGGCTTCGATGACATTTCGTTGGAGATTTGTTACTCTCAACCGAGTTCCATTGCATAGTTTTGGTGGGCTTAAATTTCTGAGTAGAATGATTGGTACTCCGACTTTTAAATAAATTTTGTGTGCTGGAAGACCTGGTGTATTTAGAGAGTCTAAAAACTCTACTGGATAGTGGGTGGCATCTCCTTCTTCTAAAACCGTGTTAATAGATAAATATTCCCTACTTTCTCCAGAAACATGTACCAATATTTGAGAATTTATTGCTGCTGCTTGGTCGTTGCGAGGTGCCAAAATAGCTCGTTGGCATAGCCAAGCAGCGTCATGGTTCGAGATCTCTGATGGATCTCCGTATACAGAGGAAATGAGTTCCTGCTGTGAGGCAACAGAAGAACACAGGCTTTCGACTAAAGTTACTTTACCTCCTTCTTGAGTCGGGTATGTGCCGTTACCAATTTGAAGTAGTAAATTTGAGAAAACCTGCGCGTTTGCGTCACCTCCCAAATATGCTCGCATATTAAAGCTCAAATTAGTTAATATGACACTACGCCATAAAATAGAGCTCTTTAAACAGGCACCTATTTCATCGGCCCTCGTTCCTCTGGGTATTATAGGGAGTGTCTGCCTGAAGTCTCCACAGAATAGCACCGTTAAGCCTCCCATCGGTCGGTCATTTTGTCTTATATCTCGCAACGTTCTATCTACAGCTTCCACAGCTTTACGATTTGCCATCGTACACTCGTCCCAAACGATAAGGGCGCAATCGCGTAAAACCCTTGCTTTATCACTATTGCGAGACACGTTGCAAACAGGGTTTTCTGTGCGGTCCAAGTCGATTGGTATTTTAAATGTTGTATGTGCAGTTTTTCCTCCTGGTAATAAAGTGGCAGCTATTCCTGAGGAAGCGACGGCAAGGGCAATTTTGTTTTGGCTCCTTATTTGAGCCAAGATAACTTTAGTGAGGAAAGTTTTACCTGTTCCACCAGGTGCATCTAAAAACAGCATTTCTCCTAATGAATGTTCTACACTACAGCATACTCTATCAAAGATTTGACGTTGTTCTGTCGTCAAATTTGAACAGCCATTTCGCAATATTTCTGCTAACTCTTCGGGGTTGTAATTTATTTCAGATGTATACTCCTTATTAATTCGTTCCCCACCAACTGTCGGTGTCGGCAAGCCGTATTGACTGAGGGGGTTCCCTCCTATACTTGTAACTATATCTTGTATAGCCAGCAAAGCCCTATTATGGCAGCTTTCACGTACTTGGTCAGAAGTTTCACTATTTATATTTTGCTGTCTCAAAAAATCTTCGGCAAACGCGTCTTTATATTTTTGCCACAACTGCCCAGCGTCCGATAGGCCACAAAATGTCAACAAAATGGCAAATAAATGGCGCAAACGATGTGGACTATCACTGACGCATGCTTCGGCTAAAGCATCATCCCAATGCTGATCGCCATCTAATAAATGCCGTGCGCGGCAAGCAGCTTGAAATGTGGGATATTCTATATCGTCCACTTTGCGGAGCTCAGCAAAAGAAGTAGGTCCTCGCACTGTGTGAAGAAGAAGGCGTAAATAATAACACTCTGCATTATTTGGGTGCACCGTGTATACTCTTCCAATCACGTGTTCTTTAAAAATGCCGGACTCGCCTTCTACAGCAGTTCCACGTCTCCTGCGATTAAAAACACCTTGCTGCTTGTTATAAGTATAATAATGTGGCACTTCATTGTACAACAGAGACTTAGCGAAATTGTCTCTTTCGCAAAGGCGAAAGAATGCGAGCAAGGTGGTTTGTCTTGGGTTGTTCATTCTTTCTGCCACATTTTCTGGCTGAAAGTAAACTCGCTGCCCGCCTTCCAGGTGCACGTCAAGATGGATGACTGGCGGATACCTTTCATGAATAGGGAAACTCAAAATGCGCCAAACTGCCTCCGAAGAGCTTATGTATCGGCCAGATTGATACCTTGTCACTTCATCAAATTGGTTGTTATTTCTTAGTGCTATCATGGCTTGATCACTACCTTTATTAACATATTTACATATATATTTTATAGATTCGACGCTATTACAAATTTCAACATTAATGTGTGCTTGAAAAGCGTTTGACAAAACTGGAGAATACGGTACCACCCAACTATTATTTAGAATTATTTCTTGTCCACGGAATCTGACAGTAGCTGTGAAACCACCTTGTGACGGTGATCTTCGCCGGTATTGCGGATACCCATTTTCCCCAGCCATAGTTAGTTCTTTCAGTGCTCTGGGGTATTTTTTTGAGCATTGACCATCTTTCATGCACGGTGATTCCCTGTTTAAGAGGCCACATGGCCCGTGAACCATATGTGTTTTTACTATGTCATGCAAAATCGGATCTGCATTATAGTCCGGAAATTCTGCACTTATGACACTGTCTATAGCATCGGGACGAATTTTTTCTTCCAGCCACAGAAGAATGTGCGCGTGGGGTAAACCACGCTTTTGCCACTCGACGCTATACATAAAACAAAGAGTTGAACCGAAAACTTTCTCCTTTGTAAGTAGATTAATCAAGACTTTGAGTTTTAAATGAAAAATCCTAGCAATAATGTCATGTCTGTCGTATGACGCCTGTCCTGTGAGAAGTGCCTGGCAAATCTCCGTCCACTTTGGATTTGTTGTAAATGTTATAAAAAGGTCCGGCCGGCCGTATTTACGGACGTAACAAAAAGCATCTTGCGTTCGTTCGTGCATATACCGCGGACCGCCTGTGAAACTGGATGGCAAAATAACCAATCGACCCAAGTTTTCGACGTTATTATCTGATTGCATGGCGTCCCGCAAGTGCACGTATTCTTCAGCGCGTAACCGTCGCTGGTTAGTGCGAATATACACTAAACGTTCAGTTTCTATTTTTGCGTACATGTCCACAATAAATTGGCTGAACAAACCACGAAATCGTTGCAAATATACGAAACTGTTTTGCCTTATTTGTAAAAGGTAGGAATAGTATTGTTGAGCAGATATTTTTTTTTGATAATTAGTGACTCTCGTAGTAGGGTTCACTTGGTACAGCCCAAAATTGTACCCATCTTCACCATGACAATAAATTAGTGGATATTGCAGGGCGTCGTAAGCTCGGTGGGTTTCCAAAATGCGTTGAAGGCGATCGTCGCGTGTACGCAACACGATATCACGTCTCTCACACTCCTGGTCGACTAAAACAACTGCAACTTCATCTGCGACGGGTGCATTGTGTCTTCCACGGTGTTCACCCACAGGACGTCTATCGGCACTTATAACAATTTTGAAATCATTGCTGCCTTGTGGAATTGACTCCAATGCAGCTTTGAATTCACGAACGTACTGGTTAACGTGATGCAGCAATTCTTGAAGTTGACCCAAAAGCTCAGCATTGAGCTGGGGAAAATTGTGATTTCTAACATTGAGCTGTTGCGTGTAATCGGATACAAAATAAATTTGGAGAAATTTGGGTTCATTTTCTGGCAGCAAAGATCCAATAAGGTGATAAACTTGACCTTGTACTTTGAAGGTTGGCATGAACGGTCCTTCCGTTATTTGTTTTGCCCCAAAGGAAGTCATTTGGAAAGCACTGTTATATAAACGAATATTATCCAAAAAACGGTTCGACTGGGGATGATCGCCATTCAGGAGACTTTTAAGTAAGTGTGGTGGATCTTGGAAATTTGGAAGAACAATTTTTCCATTTGAGCAGCACATTCCATCTGTCTCTTTCCTCCATTTCAAAGCATGACAAAAATTACAAATTTCTCTCATGTCACCCACGAAAGTAAAGCCAGCATAATTAATTCTAGACGAATATGTGAACCCTGATTTTTCCCTATTGTCCCAAGGTAATAAAATATTTGCATCGTCATTTTCCATGGACTCATCAGCTCCGCTATTTGTTTCTCTATTCATATGGTATCGAGCTCGTTCTATTTCTAGGCGAGATTGACGTTGTTCTGCTGTTTCTGCTCGTCTTAGTTCATCTATTCTTTCCCTTTCAGATGCAAGATAACTTTCATTGTTTCTTTGTACACCTACATAGTTATGTCTAGCTATTTGTAATCGTTCTTCTCTTTGGGAGAGAGATTCAGACTCGCGCGAGAGAGCGTGTCGCTCTCGGTCAGATGACAGACGTGCTTGGCGTTCCTCGATACTCTCTTGAGAACGCAAAGTCGCGGTCCGAGTTCTTTGCGAACTTAAGCGCGACTCCCTTTCTGTGAAAGTCTCTGACTCGCGTGAGAGAGACTGGCGCTCCCGATCAGCAGACAGCCGAACTTCGCGTTCCTGGATATTCTCTTGAGAACGCAAAGTCGCGGTCCGAGTTCTTTGCGAACTTAAGCGCGACTCCCTTTCTGTGAAAGTCTCTGACTCGCGTGAGAGAGACTGGCGCTCCCGATCAGCAGACAGCCGAACTTCGCGTTCCTGGATATTCTCTTGAGAACGCAAAGTCGCGGTCCGAGTTCTTTGCGAACTTAAGCGCGACTCCCTTTCTGTGAATGTCTCTGACTCACGTGAGAGAGAGTGGCGCTCCCGATCAGCAGACAGCCGGTCTTCGCGTTCCTGGATACTCTCTTGAGACCGCAAAGTCGCGGTCCGTGTTCTTTGTGAACTTAAACGTGACTCCCTTTCGGTGAACGTTTCCGATTCACGTGAAAGAGCGATGTGCTCTCGGTTAGCAGATAACCGTGCTTCACGATCTTCTTCCGATTCCTGAGACCTACAAAGTCTCATCCTTTTCGCATTTCGGCTACGCAGCGAAAGGTTAGTTTTTTTTCTTTGAGGCATTTTCAAGGAAAATTAAAGCAATAAACAAAACTAACAACACTTATGACTGAATAGCCTACAAACTTAAAAGATCGGTGCGTCGAACAGTCTAGTGTGACAACGTATCGTCTGTTCGTGGTCGTGACTCAACGAATTGGCAACACTAACTTACTGTATAACGATTGGCACTATTGGATTCAAACTACGAAGTAAATCAAATACAATCTTTACTTCGTACTTCAAACCAATGACCAAAGTTGACCAAACGAAACCAATAAGATAAGCAAATACTTTTTTTTCGACCAATTTAGAAAATCGATAAACCAAGCAACCAAAGAACTTTTACGACACACGCAAGAACTTTTAAGACACCTAACGAAACCCAATTTGCCTAGTAAACACGGTGGACGTCATCCTCGCGCGGAAAATCTTAACACCGCGATTCACAAAATGACGATGTAGATTTTATGATTGTCTGGCAGTTTGAGTATTTTTTGCGGCCTACTCAAATGTCCTTACTTTGGTATTGTTCGTCGGTTCGTTGAGCACCTCAGAGTTCTGAGTTGAGCTTCGCGATGACTGACAAATGCTTGCACTGTCTGGACAGGTCCACTCGAATTCGTGTGTTGCTTTCTTCATAAAGCTCATCCCAGACATAAACGTACATGGTTCTCATAGGATCTAACCAGTCCACATTGTATGGATTTGAACACTAAAAGAGACTTTGACCTCTGAGTTTGTTTCGGTGTTTCTTCTCAGGGTAGTCAGCTAGGAAACACCGGCCTCATCTAGCTTAAACTGACAAAAAAACATTGACGTGTAAAAGTGTTCCTTGTAACCTATTTACTGAATAAACATCATTTATCATTTATCATTTATCATTTATCATTTATCATTTATCATTTATCATTTATCATTTATCATTTATCATTTATCATTTATCATTTATCATTTATCATTTATCATTTATCATTTGACGTCATTTGCACAACGCCATCTATCGGATTTAGATTCAACTATCAACATTAGTTCTATTTTTAGTCTTAAGATGTCGTTGCAAGTACTATACTTAATTGCGTAACGTAATATTTTACTTCTTGAACTCACTAAATTAATCATATCTTTTGATAGAGTGAACCGATTTCGATGAAACAAAAACTAAGTTAATCCTCAAGTTGCGTATAATTTTTGTATATAAACATTGTCAGCATTGAATTCGTAGATTTTACGTGATGTGCGCACAAACAAACAGACAAACAGACAAAAATTTCAAAAATGATGGAAATGGGTTCTGTTACTTATCTTTTCACACGCTGGCTATTTTTTGTTTCAATTTCTTCAATGTACAAAAATGACTTTTCTACAGATTTATTATATGTATAGATTATTTAAAAAAGTATGTTATTTGGCGAAATCTCGCTACTTAAGTTCAAAAATTAAAAATAGTAGTAATGTAATTAAAATGACTTGGGATATTATTAATAGCGAAACGGGCAGGTCTTGCAACCGAAGTAGTGATTACAGCCTTGCTATTGATGACAGTATCATTAAATCAGATTCGCAAGTCGCCGCGGCATTTGAAAATTTCTTTGCAGAGATTCCCGTATCGACTACAAAATCTCTAAATTCATCATCAACTGCTGCAGAAATTTTACTTAAAGAAAACGTTCCAGTTTGTGAATCCCAATTTTATTTCCAATATGTCACTTGTAATGATGTAATCAAAACTTTTAATACTTTAAATGTTAAAAAGACTGCAGATCTATGGGGTAATTCTGTTGACGTTGCTAGGTCTATTATAGACATTGTAGCACCTACTTTAGCAGTAGTTTTTAATAATTGTATAGATTGTGGTGAGTTTCCTGATCTAATGAAATATAGTAAAATTATACCATTGTTTAAATCGGGTAGTACATCAGACCCTACTAATTATAGACCTATATCAGTGCTACCTACTTTTAGTAAAATTTTTAAGAAAATTATTTTAGATCAAATTCAAAGATATTTTAATAAACACAAATTATTACACAACAAACAGTTTGGTTTCACAAAGGGTCGTTCAACAACTGATGCTGGTGTTGAACTTTTGGGACACATTTATAATGCATGGGAAGATAAATGCGATGCGTTGGGCATTTTTTGCGATTTGTCTAAGGCTTTCGATTGCGTTCTCCATGATACATTGATCAGGAAGCTGCACTACTACGGAGTCCGGGGCGCCTCTCTGGATCTTCTTACTTCATACTTGGGTAATAGGATTCAGAGAGTTGATGTGAACGGAAAAAGGTCTTCCGGGTCTGTAGTCAGAATGGGGGTTCCTCAAGGCTCAATTCTGGGTCCTTTTTTGTTTCTAATCTATATCAACGACTTGCCTTACCTCATAAAGGATAAACATGATATAGTGCTGTTTGCAGATGACACTTCACTTTTATTTAAACTCAAACGTCAGCAGGTGGTTGTTGATAATGTAAATAATGCTCTTTCAACTGTAGTTAACTGGTTTAATTTCAATAATCTTCTCCTTAACGAGAAAAAAACAAAATGCATAAAGTTCACATTACCCAATGTAATACAAGTGAACACTAGTGTGTCAATAAAGGGTGAAGAGTTGAAACCCGAGGATTCCACAGTGTTCTTAGGTTTAACTTTGGATGCGCAGCTTCAGTGGAGCCCCCATATAGATAAACTGTCCAAAAAACTTAGCTCTGCAGCATACGCCGTAAGGAAAATTCGTGGTTTAACTGATTTAGAGACAGCTCGTTTAGTATACTTTAGTTATTTTCATAGTGTGATGTCGTACGGCATTCTGTTGTGGGGAAATGCCGCCGATATTCAGACAATTTTTGTTTTACAGAAAAGGGCTATTCGTGCAATTTATAAATTAAGTCCCAGACACTCCCTCAGAGACAAATTTAAAGAGATTAATATTATGACTGTTCCCTCTCAATATATTTATGAGAATCTCATGTATGCACATAAAAATATTAATCCGTTTAAAAGATACAGTGATATCCATAGCATAAATACTAGGAACAAACACAAATTTATTGTACCAAAAACCAGGCTCAAGAAAAAAATAGGTGGTTCGTTTAGATGTCAATGTATACGTTTCTATAATAAACTTCCTAGCCAAATTCAAGAACTAAGCATAAATACATTTAAATCATTTATTAAACGTAAGCTATGCCAGAAAGCTTTTTACACAATTAATGACTTTCTTGAGGACAAAAAGGCGTGGGATTGAGCTGCTTCAATGATATACATGAGCCATTGTTTTCATATGTACCTACTACTTACTGATGAAAAATTTTTTATATATATATTTTTTTTTTAATATTCGTTTTGACATGAATACTTGTATAGTATTGTATTATATTTTTTATTTTATTTTTTTATTGACATTTTATTATTATTATTTTTTTTTTTTTGACTTGAATACTTTGTTAAGTATTATATTTATTTTTATTTTTTTGATTGACATATTATGATTACTATTTTGTTTGACACAAATATTTACTTTGTAAAGTATTATATTTTTTTTTTTTTTTTTGATTACTTAATTATTGTAAATGTGAGGACTATGTGGGTTATTATTATTATTTTCTCCTCCTTTTTACAGTAATTTTCAACGTTGTCTGACAGTTTGAGTACTTTTGCGGCCTACCCAAATGTCTTTTCTTTGGTATTGTTCGTCATGTCATTGAGCTCCTTAGTGGTTTTTAAGTTGAGCTATTCGACTATTGACAAATGCTTGCACTGACTGGACAGGTCCACTCAAATATATTTGGTTCTTTCTTCAAAAGGCCACTACAGATACTAAGCTGCATGGTCCTCATATAGAATAATGTGAATGCGAGAACTATGTATGTCGTTATATTCATGTAGATTTTATGATTGTCTGGCAGTTTGAGTATTTTTGCGGCCTACTCAAATGTCCTTACTTTGGTATTGTTCGTCGGTTCGTTGAGCTCTTTAAAGTTCTGAGTTGAGCTTCGCGATGACTGACAAATGCTTGCACTGTCTGGACAGGTCCACACGAATTTGTGTGTTGCTTTCTTCAAAAAGCTCATCCCAGACATGGTTCTCATATGATTTAACCAGTACACATTGTATGGATTTGAACACTTTAAAAGAGACTTTGACCTCTGAGTTTGTTTCGGTGTTTCTTCTCAGGGTAGTCAGCTAGGAAACACCGGCCTCATCTAGCTTAAACTGACAAAAAACATTGACGTGTAAAAGTGTTCCTTGTAACCTATTTACTGAATAAACATCATTTATCATTTATCATTTATCACATACGTGTTCCAGTGATTCAGTACATGATTCTGGACCCCCTAGCGTTGAAATTTTTCGTCGGCTTTTTTCTAGTTTTTGAAAAAAAAATCTGCGTTTTTTTACATTAAACTGTATAAAATCGTTATACCTATCTACCTCAATTTAATTTTTAATTAAAAAATAATTAGTTCGCTTTTTTCGCAAAAAAAACGCAATGTAAATAAAATTAAAAGAAGCTTCCTGCTCAGCTGATTTCTTAAGTTCACCGGAGGTCATCGCGGGCCCAGTAGGTACCTACGCATGCAATACCGGCCACAGACCGCCGCCGCCGGCATTTCTTTGTCTGCACAATACTCACACAGACCGCCGAATTTCCTTTGTCGGCAAATGCTCACACAGACCTATGAATCTAACAGACGCGACATGTTAGGCATTTTAAGTGTCTACAAAAATTGATATCCCATTGACTACTTTTATTTGAACTTATTTTGAGGGGAGGTTATTATATATATTAATTGCAGCGTATGTTTCTATAATAAAAGTATTGGGTGCTGAATTGGCGATTCCCCTTATGCAGCTGCGTGTAACAAGTATAATAATAATACGGGACAAGAGAGCCTTCACTCGAAGTATGCAGATTCGAAGCGCCATCTACATTTCTTAACGGGAACTAATGCTCTATAGGTCGTATAGGTAGCTGTATCTCTATGGAATTTAAGTAGGTTATGCTATTCGTGATCCTTCAACGTAGCCCGCGAAAGCTTTCCTCACGCGTCCCGCCTCCGCCTTCACGAGCATTTAAACTGCTTCGCAGAAGGCGGAGACTGCCTCCCATTCCCTCTCGCTCCGTACCATGGCCTGAACCAGGGCCGGGCGCGAGAGGTCGCCGCCACCTATCGCATCCACGAGTACACGGCGGTGCTCCGCCCAAGCGGGGCAGACCTCCACCGTATGCTCCACCGTGTCCTCTGGGCGATCCGCACAGTGGTAACACCCGGGCGTTTCCTGCCGCCCGATCTGATGCAGGAACCTACCGAAACAACCGTGTCCGGTGAGGACCTGCGTCAGGCGGAAGGTGAGGACGCCGTGACGCCTCTCCAGCCACTCCTCAAAGAGGGGCACTACCGCCGCAATGGTGGCGTGCCCAGCGCTGGGTTGCGACAGTCGATGTCTCCATGTCGCCATGAGATCCTGCCGGAGCTCCGTCCGCCGAGCCGCGAGGTGTCACGGCAGCAGAGTTTCGCCCCGGCGTTTGGCCTCAAACCAGTAAAGTTAAGTTTTTTAAATAATATGTATGGCATTCTATCAAGACCATAAGAAGACAGTGTCTCTTCGGGAGGAGATGGCAGATACTAATTCACTGATTGTAAAAGAATTAAGTAGAAAATTATGACAGAAGTTAGTACTAATATTAGACAAAGAACTTGACCGTGTGACACAAAATCTGGAGTGTATTTCTTCAAAAAAATAAATCGAAAATCCATGTGTCATTTTCATGGTTATTAAAGTTAAACGTTTTGTTACCTATATTTACGCATGAATTTCCATTATGTAAGATATTGACGTGCATCAGTTAAAATTTTCACATAAGGACAACCAACTTTTTTGACGTTCTGTTTTAATAATTAACTTTTTAACTGCTCGAAGTCTTTTAAATTGTAAATAAGTTTCTTCTGATGGATTATTTTTAAAATTTATGTAAGCTGTTTTAAAATTTGATACAGCGTCTGAACACTTTTGATTCCACCAAGGAAGGGAAGGTCTTCTAATTCTATTTGTACAACATGAGCGATTGCTGGTATTTTTAATGACATTACAATTTGAAATGGAATTAGCAGCAGCTTTACGTAAATGTAAAACTGTACAAAAATTATGATACAAATCGAGAGGACATATATTAAGTAACTGTTTTAAAATCAGCTAACAATTCATCCACAATATTACTATACATTTGCCAATCTACCATTTTGTAATTTGGGTAGATGGGCCTATGTACAGCATTAGAACAATTTCTGCAAGAATAATTATTTTGACAATTAATAACTACAACTTTTATCATTGCAGGGATGTGATACCTAACTACTACCGAGCGGACTATCATGTACCTGCCATTCGCAATTAAGGGCTAATGATGAAGAAACCACAGACAAATCTAGTGCGTTAGGACGCCATGTTAAGGGGCCTTTTCTTGTCAGAAACGGCCGTTTTTGGTACTTTTGCCTACTACTTTGGATAAGAAACATTTTGAGACCGGTTTTAACAACGTAAAAATTCTTTATCCTCTTTGTAACAAACGTGAAGTTGGATTTTTTAATATTTATTTTCTGTGCTATGCTACGATTTTTTATTCAATGAGGGCGCCACTGGACCGCGAGAAGGGCCTTAAAGAGCCAACTGTTGTTACCTGACCATTATTAAGCAGAATTAAATTATTTTCGTCGATGACCTCTAAGATATTTCGACCACGTGAAGAATAAGAATGTGTGATGAGCATTAAAGTCCCCAGCAAATATAAAAGGACCAGGAATAGACCTCACCAATGAATCAAAATTATCTTTGTTGAAAGCTGGATTAAATTTCAATGGAGTATAGAAACTGACTATACTTATCTCCTTGTTATTAACATTAATTTTCACACAAATGTTTTGTAAAGAATTGTCAAAATAAGTGTTAATTTTGGTATAAATAATACTTTTATGAATTATGATGGCAACTCCATTGTTTATGTTACCACAATCATTTCTTTCATTAATGTAATTTTTAATTTTAAAATTATGTTCAGGTTTAAGCCATGTTTCACTGATAATAAATTGCAATGTGAATATTGTGTGTATAGAGGAAATTTATAAATAACTGTTTGTTGCTACTAAGACTTTGTGCATTCCATTGCACTCTATTTAAATTTGATAAATCCATTATGAAGATGAAGAAATTTTATTACTTAAAGTTGTTTTTAAAACCTCTTTAATTGAGGATGAGTTTATAGGAACATCTATAGTACTAACAATTTTTGTAATTGTTTCTTTCTACTATACTATGTTTCAGATAAATTTGCAATAAAGTACATTGACCTTTCCCTAATAACTCTTCGTAGGTACCTGAACAATTAAATATAAATCGTTTTTCTTTATTAGACAATGTTAAGGATCACGAGAGATGTTGATTCGGGACAGCTTTGAGTCATTAATTCCGTTTTTCAAATTAAAAATGTCTATAAATGTAGGTGGGTCAATAACCGTTATTGCACGTTTATTTGGAGCAACCTATAATATATTTATAAATTTATCCGATTTCAATTATTAATTTGAACATGTAAATATTTTGAAGATAGAGCTGGAAATGAATTTACATTGAAAAGATCAGAGTAGGTATGCGACGCTTCTTGACTTGATTTTATTTTCCTCGACTTTTTGCTTTTTTAATGGACAAGATGAGGAGATAGCTATATGATCGCCCTTAGTTTGCACACTTAGCATCCTTTGGGTCGACCTGACAATTCTTAAAATTATGAGTACATACGTACCTCGGTATTCCGACAGAATTTAGCACTAGGTCCATACCGCAGACACTTGAAGCATTGTTTGACAGGAGATATATCTGCTCACCTCGTGGCACCAGGAGTCCAGGTATATATACGCGGGAAGAATGGTGGACGCGAAGGTAACTGCAACTGCTTGAGTAGGAACGAATTCAACACCAAAGAAACTCCTTACCCTGCGCATGAAGCGCCTTACTTGTACCACATTTTTGGAACTGCCCATTAGTTAAAATATTTCTTTGTTCGACTAGAATCCTTTGCTTGCTCAGGCTTCAATACAAGTACTCGCACCAAAAAACAACTTTGCAGCCTTGCATAACAAATAACTATTTTTTTAGAAATGTTCAACCTATGATGCTATGTGACTTCAACTCTTGATTAATATTAGGCTTTTGTGGAAGATTCACCACAATTTTGAAATATTGAATGAGTCACAGAATTGAGTTTTTAAAATCAATATATATCTTATCTAGGTCCAATGTGATTTAAAACTATTTGACACTTGTTAAGAAGAAATGATTAATATAAACTTATAACACTTAAAAAAAAAGTGTTAAAAGTAGAGAAAAATTGGTGGTCATGCTTTGCATTGTAGACTTTTGTCGACTGAAGAATAGAAGTATTTCTTCTCTTCAGTTTTAACATCGCCATGCTTAGGACGGTAGAAATCATTCTACAATCAGTAATTTTGTCTATTCTTCCGTCGACAAAACCCGTTTCTACGGTGGTCATGCTACGTGTGCTACGTGTGCAGGCACAGGTAACTGAAGGAACACGGGTGGGTGTTAGTCCAGTAAGAGTCAGACACGAAAGACCGGGAGAAGTTATTTAATGATTTCCCATCACATAAGAAAAAGAAATATCTTAACTAGTATACTTTTGAGGAAGGCACTTAAAACAAGCCAATTTTTATGATATAAAAAGTGTGCGTACGTGCAGCGGAATGTTGTTGAATTTAAAGATTTTAATTATGCAGATATTTAGTGTATGACGTCGTATAATTGTGTATGGTAAAAAAAAATTTGTGCACGCAACCATTGTGGAGAAATTCACCAAAAACTGATTCCGCTGGGCGAACGTTGTCCTGGCGGAACTTTTTTTAATCCATAGACTTTAGAAGAAAAGAGATGTGTCCAAAAATTAGTGTGTATTTGTGTGTAATTGTGTATGTATGAATAAAACTAGTGCATGCATAAACTTCGGAGAAATTCAAGTTTCCGCTACGCGAACGTTTGGCCATTAGCTAGTTTTCATATAAAGCGCTTACATAGAGAACTGTAGATTTTTACATACCTACGTTGTTTTGAATTTGTTTATATTTGTTTAAAAAACAGATTTAGAAAAAATCGTAGGGCTTAAAAGATAAAAATATAAACGTAAAATACGCTTATTAGGTCTTAGTTCTTAAAGTATGCACTTTGGGGTCTAGATTTTCACGTTAATACAAACCTTGTAAGTGTCTGCAACATGTTGCCAAGTATCAATGATGTTCCGTTAGTAACTAAAGAGTTATAGGACAAATTTACCATGAACAGATCACTGTTTACAAAGCAGTCAAATATCACGACATTCTGAAGGAATTGCATGGTAATATGTATGTCAATAATTAGTGTATTCATTCAACTATTCTTATGCAAAATTTCATGTCATTAAATTCAGTAATTAAAGAAAAACAATTATAATACTGACGAAGCATCGAAAACCTACATAACCCGACCAAGTTCGGATGGCTACCAAAAAGCGGCCGTGCCATAATTATCTAAGAAACGTTCTTAACCTTCCAATATAGTATATTTTATTAATATGGTACAGTTGCGTACACAAGCGTTAGGAAAAAGTAAAACAATTGCATTTCTTGAATGAAAAATATTTTTTTAATAATAACCATAAGACATTATTATATCGACGCCATGCGTCAAGTTAATGTGACCGAGTTGTACTAACACACACAAAATTTCAATTCAAAAACCGATTAGGTACACAAATTAAACTCTATATCAATAGACCGAAGGTCTAATTTACAACAAAATTGCAACTAAATGAGCAAGTTCCTGTTACTCGGTTTATCCTTACCCAGGAAGGTGGTGATCTTGTTCTGGAAGTTGTTCCAGGTTGCCGAGGAGTTGACGATCTGTGAGAGGCCCACATACGTATATCATTACATGTAGGTAATAAACATAAGGTGATTATTTAATAACAATATTTCTTTTCAACATTTCGTTATAATCTGGTCGGTCGTTTAGTAGTTTAGATCTATTCATTAGTTTGTCTTTAACCACGAAAAACATCTACTTTGTTACGATTATATTATAATATATGTCTAGTATAATTTATTATTACAAATTTAAGTAAATAGGTATAGAATTAGATCAATCAGTAGATATTAACTTGGGTTTATGGTGTCTGTCCAATGTTAACATAACACAATTATTATAATTTATCTGCCTAATAAACTAAAAAAAACGTTTTTATTTTTCACTTTTTAGTTGTGTTTCCTCATGAAATTGTGTTAACAATGCATATTTATGCGATAGCAGCAATCGCGGTTGATTTGCTGTAAGTTTTTGAAGAGTTCCGTTGTCTGTCTCCGAAAATCATCGTCAGATCTACATGAAATTTAAATGGGACCATTTCGGAACAAACCCTTTTCGAACAAAAAAAGAATTTTGGAAAGCCGTCTATAAATGACGAAGTTATACCCGAGCATACATAAAAAAAAAATACAAACATCCGATTTGATAACCTCTTCCTTTTTGAAGTCTGTTAAAAACCTATTGTATTATAAAATGTTGAGTGTGTCTCTGTTCAGAGGACGTCCTTACGTCCTCTGAACAGAGACACACTCAACATTTAACGAGTCCTTTCGTTGGATCGATAATTTGCTAGTCTTAGTTCTTACGAATCGCGCCGCGATAGTTTTAATTACACGCCACTTTTTATCACGCACTACCCTCAAAATAGATTGATAAAATAGCGACAGATTTTATAAGCATCAGTGTTTTGCGTAGAACTCGTGGCAGTTCTCGTTCTTGTAGATCAGTGTTGTTCAAACCGTAGGTCGCGACTCGCGACCCCAGGGGGTTCCAAAGTTTTGCTTGGGGGGTCACGGTCGCAAGCCAAGTAAAAATAAAAAGCGAGGATTGCTAATCTTGCAATAGAAGAAGGCCCATGCCTGTTAATTTTTCAATATTTTTAAAATCTTTGTTCTATTTTTGTTACGGAAATAGTGTAATTTGAAACATATTTGACTTGACGTTTAGGTTTAAAAATAAATCACAGGAGTGCATTACGCCCGCTCGCTCACCGCATTGTTACGGCCCTAGGGGGTAGCCACAATTATTTTTTACTTATTAATTGGTCGCATGTTCAAAAGTATTGAAAAGTAGATATTGCAAAACTTGACGACTTGTATGACGGTGCTCTCTGTCGAATTCTTATGAGGTTAGAAGTTATTGAGCGTAAGTTACCGAGTATCAATTAGTGAACGTCCGTTGCATTCAAATACCGAAAGTCAGTTATTTTTATCAAATACGGTTGAACGAACCACTGATTGCAAACAATGTTCAAGTTTTAAGCGGCTACACTTTTTAAGTTGAAAACTAACTACCTGTTGAAGTTTTAACTCTGGCGGGTTTGAAATTCTTTTTTCGGGAAGGTAAGTCAGTAGTTACCAGGGGCGACTGATTGTACATGGTCAGGTACGGCCGAGCCCAGGGAAAGTGAATACTCTCTTTCGATCATCGGAACCTACTAACGTTACCGGTCCTGTAGTTTCTGGGGCTTGCAAGCTATTTTAGCTGTTAAAATGCAGGCCATGCCTTTTAAGACAGCAAGCATATCAAGCCTGCTGAGGAAGGGTAAACCTATTTTGCGTGCCGCTGAGCAGTATGCTCGCGACTACCCACATACATAAACTGCTTGACTAATGAACCGGTTTTAGCAATATTTGTTACCAGTGTCCCATGGAACTTCATACATATGCCAGTGCTATTGGAGTTGTGTGAGTTGGGTGACTTCAGCCGCACTGGTCAACTTTCAAGGTTGAGAAACCCTTGAAGGGGATGGCCCGTGGATGGGTGACTGAATTATTACATACCGAGACTTCTCCGTGCCTCGGATTGAACCTGTTTCAGGATAGTGCAGACTAGATGTGCAGTCGCTGCGTGTGAGGTGCTGGTGCTTGCCTGCATCCGCTGTGTCATGCGCAGTGGCACGCGTCGTGGTGCGCGGTGGCGCCCTGCGTGAAGCGCTATGGTGTGCGCTGCGTGAAGCGCTATGGTGTGCGCTGCGTGACGCGCTATGCTGTGCGCTGTGTGATGCGCATGGCGTGCGCCACGTGATGCGCATGGTGTGCGCTCCGTGGTGCGCGCTGGCCACTTCATGGTGCGCTGAGTGTGCGCTCCGTGGTGCGCAGTGAGGCGCTTCATGGTGCGCATGGAATGCACTATATGGTGTGCTGTGCTGCGCTGCATGGTGCGCTGGGTGTGCGCTTCATGGCGTGCGCTGCTTGGTGCGCATGGTTTGCGCTCCGTGGAGAGATGCTGACTTGATGTCTGTGTCTTCATGACGCATTGCTCAGTACCGCGGGCATATGAGAGACATGCGGACTCTATGCCTCTGTCTTTATGACGTGGTTGGTAAGTGACGACAAGCAAACGTGGAGCCTCTGTCGTGGTTACATTGATGAGCATGCTAACGTTTGGGCCTCTGCTCTGTTTTGCGGTCATGGTGGAGACATGCAGAACTTTTGGGCCTCTGTCTCAATGACGCAATGTGTCACAAATTCATAGTAAGCATAACCTTTCGGCCTCTACTATCTATTCGTGAAAACGACAAGCGAACGTTTGGGCCTCTGTCGATAACAATGTATTGCGAGTGATGGAAATCCGGCTTCTATCATTAGCTATGCACTGAATGTCTTGGGTTTGAAGCTGTTTCAACTTTAAACATCACTATTGATGGTCCTTGTTGTTGTACAATCATCAAAATCGGTTCATAAATAACGGAGTGAGGGCCGAACATACATACAGAAACGCTAAACGTGCCCACAATTTTCGAGGTTTTCTCTCAATTTTATCAGGATTCCTTTGTCAGATCCTGATTTCCGTGACATGGGACCACCCTTGAGGTATACCCTATCTAACAAAAAAAGAATAATCAAAATCGGTTCATAAATTACGGAGTGAGGGCTGAACATACATACAGAAACGCTAAACGTGCCCACAATTTTCGAGGTTTTCTCTCAATTTTATCAGGATTCCACTGTCAGATCCTGACTTCCTTGACATGGGACCACCCTTGAGGTGTACCCTATCTAAAAAAAAAGAATAATCAAAATCGGTTCATAAATGACGGAGTGAGGGCTGAACATACACAAAAAAAAAAAACATATACGGTCGAATTGAGAACCTCCTCCTTTTTTTTCGTCGGTTAAAAAAATAATCATTAAGATCGGTTCATAAATGACGGAGTGAGGGCTGAACATACACAAAAAAAAACATAATTATATACGGTCGAATTGAGAACCTCCTCCTTTTTTTCGTCGGTTAAAAACTAAGAAATGATAAGAAATATCCGACTACCCTCATTGTAGAGAAAAAGAACGCTAATTTCAAACTCTGGTGAAAACAGAGCAAATCGTTAGCATTGTGTTTGTTGCTTGATTACAATGTGAGTTGACAGTACTTTCGAATTAATTTGTAGTCATTTTAATCACCATGAAACGCACTTTTTGTAGGTATAACTTTAATAGTTGTAAGTTTTATACTTTTTGAGAAAATCGAATCAGAGTTCCTAGGTAGCGGGTGGCTCGGTTTATTTGCTGACCAGTGTATTTATAAATTTATCCAATTTCATTAAATTATTAATTTGTACATGACAATGTAAATATTTTGAAGATAGAGCTGGAAATGTATTTACATTGAAAAGATCAGAGTAGGTATGCGACGCTTCTTGACTTGATTTTATGTTCCTCGACTTTTTGCTTTTTTAATGGACAAGATGAGGAGATAGCTATATGATCGCCCTTAGTTTGCACACTTAGCATCCTTTGGGTCGACCTGACAATTCTTAAAATTATGATTTAAAGTACATACGTACCTCGGTATTCCGACAGAATTTAGCAATATGTCCATACCGCAGACACTTGAAGCATTGTTTGACAGGAGGGATATATCTGCTCACCTCGTGGCGCCAGGAGTCCAGGTACGCGGGAAGAATGGTGGACGCGAAGGTAACTGCAACTGCTTGAGTAGGAACGAATTCAACACCAAAGAAATTCCTTACCCTGCGCATGAAGCGCCTTACTTGTACCACATTTTTGGAACTGCCCATTAGTTAAAATATTTCTTTGTTCAACTAGAATCCTTTGCTTGCTCAGGCTTCAATACAAGTAGGTGCTCGCACCAAAAAATAACTTTGCAGCCTTGCATAACAAATAACTATTTTTTTAGAAATGTTCAACCTATGATAGAAAGAAAGAAAGAAAGAAAATACGTTTATTTACGGTAAACATGACGCAAAAAACAGAGAAACACAAAAACAAAGAAAAACTGGGGGGAAAAAATGCGTCACATCCACGCAAAACGGCCATCGCTCAGCTTAAGTGCTATGACCCTATGCAAGACAGAGCCCCAGCGCTGGTTTTCAGCGACAGCCGGCGCCGACGTCATGACGTCAACCGGTGCAGAAAACAATGAGTAAAACTTCTAAATGTTATACAGCGCAAAAAATATTGATATTTAAGTGGCAACATTCCATTTCCTGCAACATGACGCACGCGCCGCCGGCTTTGATTTTAATCTGTGCCTCTCAGCTGTCAGTAAACTATCTTTGACAATGACAATGTTAGATTAGAATAGGTTATGTGAGGTTATGTAATAAAAAAAATGGCTCATGGCGGCACTATGCAGGCGTTGGCAGGCATTACGCAATGACATTATATAATGAATGTTATGATGAGATAATAATAAATAGTTAAGGGAAATTGTATAGCGAGTAGTGTTATTGTTTTTGGGAAAAAGTGTTTATGAAAGTGTAGAACGATGTATATCACAAACACATTGATTGACAGAACGGAACAACAAAGATGGTAAGTAAAATTAAAAATAGATTTAGATTTAGTCACTGCACAAAGACATTATACTCGTAGAGTAATAGTACCAAATTATAAATATAGGCATCGTATTGATTCAAAATAAAATTAAATAAAAATTGGATTGGTTTGAATTATGTTAGGATTCATATAAATAATTGATGATATAAATAATTGTATAATTTGTCTAAAATAATATGTAAAAAATTACAGGAACAAAGTGGTGCACTTAATATTAAAGGAATAAAAGTAGCAACGAGATATACAAATACAGGGACCCACAGAACCGCAAATTCCAAGCAGCCCACGCTATGGGAGATCCCACACCAAAGCCCGCAGGCCATGACCTCTGAGGTATGAAACAACACTAAAAGTACTAAAAGTACATGGTCAAGAATGATGGGAAACTTGATTATATATGAGTAACTTTTTCAGTTGAAATTTGAAGGATTGTATTGTTTTCAGGCGTCGCATTGGTGGTGGGAGATCATTCCAACAGCGCGTGGCTGCAAACTTGAAACAACCCCTGAATGCTGCAGATCTGTGCAATTTCCCTGACAGTGGGCTTACCATGGAGCGAAGAGCATATTTTAAACGGTTTTGTTTCCAGGTTAACTTTTCATAGAGATATTGTGGTTTTTGAGAAGTAACAATGCCAAACAACAAATTGGCCAAATGAAGCTTCCTTCTGGCGGCCATCTTTAATAATTTAAGTTCATTAATATATGGAGTAACATGACTTCTTCGCGGAACGTTGACACAAAAACGAACACAGGCATTTTGGATACGTTGGATCAGACGCCCCGTCCTTGAAAGCAGGCATGGTCCATACACTATATCACAGTAATTTAACTTGGATAGGATGAGACTGTCAACAAGTTTTTTCCGTACTGGTATGCTCAGGTATTTTCGTATTCCGTATAAGACCTTTAGCCTATAAAAACAGGTTCGGAGAACATTGTTAACATGGGCCTCAAAGCGCAGCTCTGGATCCATAATTAGCCCCAGATTGCATGCCTGCTCCACTCTTTCAATTTTCTCTCCCATGATAACTATCTCAGGGTTAGCAGACAGAATTACACTAACTTGATTCCTAGAACCCAGCACCATAAATTTAGATTTAAGGGGGTTCAAAACCAGAGAGTTCTCCTCCGACCATAACACCACCCTATGCAAGTCCTCATTTATTTTCTGCACTGCCAAAGATGTTTCATCGCCCTTGAAGGATATGTACAATTGAATATCATCAGCGTACATATGATATTTACAGTTAATAAAGGACTTTATGATATCTGCACTGTACAAAATATACAACAAAGGCCCCAGAATCGATCCCTGAGGGACACCCCTTGACACTTGGAGGGGGGAGGATGAAACCGTTGACCCGTCCTCCCTATGTATCTCTACATATTGAGACCTGGTGGTAAGGTAGCTTTTAAACCACTCCACCGCATCACTGTCAAAGCCATAAAAAGCTAACTTTGACAGCAGTAGAGAGGTATTAATTGCGTCAAAAGCCCGGGAAAAGTCTAGCAGAGCCAGAATTGTACCCTCCCCCCGGTCACGTGCTTCAAGGATATTTCCCACAACATCAGCTAGAGCCGTTGCAGTACCTCTACCCTTCCTGAAACCTGACTGTAGGTCAGGAAGTATATCATTTGTTTCGAGGTATTCAATAACCTGTGAGTATACCACACGTTCCAAGATCTTAGACAGGCAAGGCAGAATACTAATAGGTCTCAAGTCCTTTGTATTAGCTGGGTTATTGTTTTTAGGGATAGGGCGTACAACAGCGCATCGCCAGAGTTCGGGGAACGTACGCGTGGCTATGGACCGGTTTATGATGTCTGTGATGGCTTGCAAGGTAGCTGGCAACGTGAGAGTTATCATATCGAGACTTATACCATCGACACCCTGTGCATTTGACCCTAGACTCTTGATTATTTTTAGGACTGACTCGGGACTGGTTGTTGTGAGTGTGAATGAGGCAGGACCATACCTATGAGACTCAAAGTAGGACAATTGTGAGATGTTGTGATGACAATTACCTGGGACGTCCAGGAACGCCGCATTAATTTCATCAGGGTTGTTGAAGTGACCTGGCAGCAATCTTTGCCTATGGTCTGGAAGCACATCCGATTTTAAGTTGCGCCACAACTGTTTTGGGTCCTTCATTTGGTCATTTATGCTCTTGGCGAAATATGCCGTCTTCTCGTTAACTAGTGCCGTGATTGCTTGGTGCTTCAGATCAAGATAATATTCCTTATGACCCAGTAGTTTGGATTTACGAAATCTGTTTCTGGCTTCATCTCTCAACTTCGAAATTAGTCTGATGTTAGCAGTTATCCATGGAGTAGGGCGGGTTTTGAAGGCCTTCCTTTTTATAGGTGCATGGAGATCGAATAATTGGATCATAAATGCGTTAAATGTTTGCACCATAGTATTGACATCACTCATGTCACCAATAATCGACCATGGTATAGTTTCCAAATCTATGTTAAAATAGTCCTCTAATATGTCTCTGAGCGGACGAAATACGACAGATCTTGGTTTGGACTTATGCTTTTTAAAAATCGTCTCACATGTAATAAACGAGTGATGGCTAAGTTCACTTATATGATTCACCACAACATTCCGGATTGAAGCATCAGTGCAGATTATGTCAATAAGCGAACTACTATCACCCACAAAATGAGTGGGTGTTTGAACTACTTGATTTAGCTTGAAGTGGTTAAAAAAATCTAATAGTTGTTTTGTTTTTGGGCTATTGACATCTAGCATATTAACATTAAAGTCCCCCAATAATATTACATTATCATAGGGGGCCAAACCACCAATACTGGCAGTCAAGCCCCCGAGAAAAGACTCCAAATCCAACCATTGCGGACGATATGCAGTGCCAATGAGTAGTTTTTTCCCATTGACATGAAGAGTTAACCAAAGCTGTTCAACATTGGGATGATGAGGGTGAGGTCTTACACGCGCAGCTACCCCGTTTTTAATGTAAAAAGCGACTCCTCCGCCGTGCCCATTACGTACAGACGTAGGTCGCGGTATGTGCTTGAGCTTGTACCCAGGCACACTAGGCGCTCGGTTCTCCTCACCCTTACGCAACCAAGTCTCGTTGATAGCCATGACATCCACAGAATGGTTGATCATAGCTACCAAAAATTCATCCTGACCAGTCCCTAGAGAGCCCGCATTCAGTAGACCAAACTTAATAAATTTACTCGGAGTCATTTGCATTTGTCATCTGTGTATTGTATGTATGTCTTGTGTATCTGTGTTTGTATGTGTGAGTTTATGTAGATGTAGGAAATATGTATAACAGAGGGTTGCAGTGAGCTTAAATGATTGAGTGATGTTGTACTGTAATTGTAATACATTAGAATAATTGTAAATAATTTGATTGTAAATAATTTTTGGATAATATTAGGATATGTTGTAATAATAATAAGTGTATAGATAATAAAAATAAGTGTATAGATATATAAAACAGATATATAAAAAACTATTAACTGCAACTGATTATACATACTACCCGAATTGTGGTGAAACACCCGATAGAAACAGTTGAGACGCATATTTTCCCAATTAGAAATAATTAACGAGTACTTAAAAAATAACACAAAGAAAAATAAAACCAAAGAGTAATCATGCATTTTCATTGACAGTTCCAAAAAACCGAGATATGTCTTCATCAGTGCGGATCCTCTGTGTGGGGTCACCCGGCTTCTTCCTGGCAAGTATGCGGCCGCGCTTCGTCCATACAAATCTCCAGTCGAAGAGGCCAGCAGCGTCCCGTGCCCTCCGAAACAACTGGCGGTTGGTTTTTGTAAGACGCTCATTGAGGAAGAAGCGTCGTGCCGGGCCGGGCATGTCAAGGTCGGCTGTCGTCGCACCACGCCGCACTCGTGCGCTCGCCAGCAGCTCGTCGCGCAGATCACGACGCGCCAGGCGCACGACAATGGCGCGCGGGCGAGTTTCTGCCGCACCAGCGGAGCTCGTCGCATTGAGCTGCCTCCCGCCGACTCGTTCCGCGCTGACAATGTCGCGCTCCTCAAACTTGACCCCTAGCTTAAGGCCTATGACCTTGGTGATGTGGATCGGGTTATCAATCTTGGCCTCGGGGATATTTGTTATTTCAATGTCATTCGCCAAAAGATCCTGATCCCTGTCATTGAGCTCGCGCCTCAACTCCTCCACGATCCCGTCCACTGCCCCGGCATTCACCGGGCCCGAAGAAGCTCGCCGCTCCAAAGCGTCCACTCTGGCCTCGAGGCCATCGATGCGCATGCCGCATGTATTTATAGAGGTTTTGAGCTCCATCATCTCCACCTCCATTTCCTTGCGAAAGACTTGGATCTCCGCACGCACCGCCCTCAGTTCCTCCATGATTAATTTCATGTCGGAGCCGGCGATCAGCGATATTTCCCGGGCCGCGACGTCGACTACAGAGGCACTGTAAGGCGGCGGAGTAGCAACGCGAGATAGGCACGCAGACCGCATAGGTGCAGGCCTGGAACAGTCTTCAGACATATTGGTTGTAACAACCGTTTCCATGTAGGCTTGTTCTATGGGGGTGTTTCCAGCTTGAGAACCCTCCGCATGGCCTCTGACTGGGGTCTCAGCCCTGTTGTCCCTAACGAGGTCCTTTTTGCATTCGGGGCAACGCCAGCTTGCGGTAATAATTGCTTTGGAAGCAACGCCTACACATACTCGGTGATATTGGGCCTGACATTTACCACACCTAGCGCCCTCCACCGTCGAGATAAAGCGACCGCAACCTCCACACTTAACACCCGGCATGATGGCAACAGACGATTAGCAAGTGGTTCTAGGTTGGCAGGCTAGATGGCCCAAGAGATGACTCGTTACGGATCGTTAGTCAAATAAATAAATAAAGACAGATGGCACTTTTATCACGTCAAGAGCTTGCAACCACTTGTTATAAAAGATAAGAGGGTAAGCAGATAATTACGCAAAGTCACTGTGTTATTGTTTTGTTGATTTGTGTCCCATAAGCACTCTATTTATTGTTCACTTCAATATATGTCACGCTATATTGCACTAAGATTACAATAATAATAAATTTTTTCACCAATATTTGTATTTAGTATTATTTCCGACAGTAAGAATGACAGGCAGGTCTACACCGATAGAGACGTCAAACGTCAATCTATGATGCTATGTGACTTCAACTCTTGATTAATATTAGGCTTTTGTGGAAGATTCACCACAATTTTGAAATATTGAATGAGTCACAGAATTGAGTTTTTAAAATCAATATATATCTTATCTAGGTCCAATGTGATTTAAAACTATTTGACACTTGTTAAGAAGAAATGATTAATATAAACCTAAAACACTTAAAAAAAAAAAGTGTTAAAAGTAGAGAAAAATTGGTGGTCATGCATCTTTGCATTGTAGACTTTTGTCGACTGAAGAATAGAAGCATTTCTTCTCTTCAGTTTTAACATGGCCATGCTTAGGACGGTAGAAATCTTTCTACAATCAGTAATTTTGTCTATTCTTCCGTCGACAAAACCCGTTTCTACGGTGGTCATGCTACGTGTGCAGGCACAGGTGACTGAAGGAACACGGGTGGGTTTTAGTTCAGTAAGAGTCTGACACGAAAGACCGGGAGAAATTATTTAATGATTTCCCATCACATAAGAAAAAAAAATATCTTTAAACTGGTATACTTTTGAGGAGGGTCCTGAAAACAAGCATTTTTATGATATAAAAATGTATACTGCGCATTATTGTTGTATTGTGGGTACTCGTAAGTTTATTAGATTTTGACCAGGGTGGCATGTATTAGATAATATTTTACACTATTTATATTACGCAGATTAATTACACTAAGTATCCTAAGTGAAAAACATCAATATTTATATATTTAACTAAATATGTATATATTTTTTTGTCTGTGCTCGCCCATGCTTCACTACGGGGTGCCAACTGAAAACCAGCACTTGTTGTCTGACGCCCAGCAAATGCTGAAATGGTAACCATTTTAGTATGTGCATGCTCAATGCAATTTTATTGTATCTTTTTGTACTTCTCTTTTTTACCTTTTATTTGTTTTGCTCTGTTGAATAAATGTTTTCTATTTTATTAATACCCAGGTAAGTATAGATATATTCCATTTACGAAGGCTGGTTGGTGTTTGTTATAAGATTCATAATGGTTCTATGTACATAAGTTATAATCTATGACACAAAGTGCTCTGAGCTTTCATTTCATAAAGTACACTTATAGATAGGTATATCTGCAACAGAATTACTTTGCTCATATCACATCAAGCCACTCTGTAGTACATGAAGTAAGGAGTGCAATAAAGTGTAACCAATTACCATAACAATTGTTTTATTAAAAAGACATACATAAACTTACTTTCTATGCCTGCCAATACCAAAATTAATGAATGCTCTTGAGACTTGATTAGTTTCATTTTGACACTAAAGGAGCAAGGGCCTGGTGAGTATGATTTTGCAAAATATCAGTCTTTATTAAACATCGTTGGTCAGAAGTCCTCTAACATTTTTCATATATGTAGGTAGCCTTAATCTTTTTTCATGGTAATCAAGGTACGCTTCGGCAGTGATTGTAACAGCGCAGACAATTGCCCTTCCATCAATTTATTACCATTTTTTTCAACTTGTGGTGTATCCTTGTTGATTGATTGCATTTTCTGAAAATAAAAGATATTCATTAAGTACTTAGATACTATCTCTTTAGACTATGAAAGGTTAACTATCTCTACATCATCACTCCGCTCAGTTCAGGGTAACTAAGTACATTACATTCTTAAATTGCATCTTACCTGTAGCATGGAAATATATGAATGTTTTATGTCTTTAGTTCTAGAGCGGTCCAAACCGCTCACGTTTGATTCTGAATCCGAAGGTGCAATGGAAGCCGCCATAATTCACTTTTACTACTTATATTTTTACTTGTAAATTCTATTCAAGCAGGTGAAGCAGTGTACTATTACAGTTTGAACTTTATAATTCAAATGCCACGAGCGACGAGCAAACAAAGAGTCAGTTCAAATGCAAAGCAAAGAGAATATAACACAGATTACTAATATGCACAGATTACTAATACTAATATGTAGCTAGAATATAACTTCAAATGTTTGTATTCATTGTTACCAACCTTTACCAAAAATTTTCCCCAAGTTGTTTTCTGAATTTCCCGAAAAATCCCTAAATAGAATTTTATAAGTACCTTCATACTTATTTAGTACCTAAATTATTTCGTAGCTCATAAAATAAAACGTTACATATTAAGTAAGTAAAAAATGTTATTAATTAACTAATAGGTATCTTAGAAAGTTGTTAATTATTTTCCAATCCCAGCAGGCGACTACTGATTCAGACTCAGCGGTAACTTTTTCATCAGATAAGGACCCGAAGGACAAGTACCAAATTTTTAAAGTAAAGGGTTACATACGTAAGTACCCAGAGTCCCCGTCACAAAATCTTGAACACATTTCGAAGGCCGTAGATCATCAGGCAGCGGAGATACAGGTGTCAAGCCATCTTGAACTCAGGTTGGCTGGACATTAAGTTTTTATTGATTTCTCGAAAACCCTTACATGTGACGCCATAAATCAAACGTTAATACTGTCACAAATTGCGTCACTAAATGTTAGTAAAGGAACCATATTCGAAAACGCTACTGTTATTGAGATTCGGAAGTGCCAGCCAAAAGTTTTTACGTAAATTCAAGATGGCTGGACTCAGATTTTTGCATTTTTCTACTAAACCGCTGTATGTATCACAAAACTTTTAGCTCGATGCCTGTCACAATTTTATGTGACGCCTGTTGATATGCAAAAAGTCGTCAAAATCACTTCCGTTACCGAGACTGAGAGACCAGCGAAAAGTGGTTTTTCAAGATGGTTAGACACGTTTTCGATCGATTATCTAAGATTCTGTAGCGTCACAAATTCTGAAATAGGGGTGTTTAGCCGTCACATAAAGTGCCCTATTGACCTACTTAAATGCGAGCTATTTTGAAGATTTGTCCAGCCATCTTGAGTCACATGATTCTAGGATTGAACCGATGACCGAAGCGAGTGGTTCAAATATAGAATCCTGAGCGAGGGCTTCAAAGGTACGAGACGCAGAATAACTTTGACGGACAGATGGACAGATGGACAGACGTACAGACGGACAGACCGACAGATGCACAGACGGACGACGGACAGACAGACAGACGGGCAGACGAACAGAAAGACAGACGGACAGACAGACACGTAAGTGACAGCAATTGGGCTTCGAACTCAATTTTGTGACTCATTACATACTTGAAAATTGTGGTGAAACTTCCACAAAAGCCATTAATATATATTTTTTTTATTACCCCGAAGCCAATATGGTCAAAAGACTAGCCTGCCCGGCTATAGTCTTTTGAACATATTGCCTAGTCTTACGTCCTTAATTTCTTGCGTGTTAGGTTTTACAGTAATGTCTTTCATAATCTAACATAGTTTTTTTAGGTTTGTTATTTTGTCTTTCGTATTATATCATAGTTTTTTATTGTTGTTATTTTGAGGTTCGTAATAGTCCATTAAAGTTTTGTCTTATCCATTTGTATCATTTGTCAAATCCGAGGTGAATCCGAGTCATTCTCATTGTTTGTCAAATTAATTATGTCATTACTTTGTTTTAATCACGTTTGAATGACAATCGTCATATTCTAACTATCTCCTCGTAAAACAAACATAATCTACAAAATGCTATCTATTTACAACGTAGTTATCCAATAAATAGGTATAATTAAAAGTTATACAATTTAAAGCTCAATTACAGCTTCCGATTTCAAGGGGCCCAATTTAGGAACAAACTAACTAGGAAGTAGGAAGCGAGCGATACACTATCCTAAATTGAACTCCTAAGTCGCAGTGTTGTCAACTCTTACAAATTCAAGTCCATAGACAGAATATCAAAAGTTTCTCTAGTCTCTTAAAAACTGATTCTACCAGGAGCGGACTAAAAAATAAAAAAGCGGACTCACATTTTTTTCTGGGAAAGGGACTTTGGGAAATTTTATTTTATTTAAAACACATACAAAAATACTAATAGCCCATTTGTATGGACAAAGTTGCTAAATTGGCAACACTTAGCTCTAAATCGGAGTGATGCGGCTAAACTATCCTAAATCGTACACAATTTAGGAAGTCAAATCGGGACCTTTCAATCTCACTAAATCGGACACTAACTGCTCTAACTCCTATTACACCTTCCTGTTTCCTAAATTGGGTCCCTTGAAATCGGAAGGTGTAATTGAGCCATTACAAACGCGGAATGTAACCTATATGGCATTTATAGTCTCTAATAGAAATTTGTACAAATATAGGTTGGTTGAGGCATTCTTAAGTAGCTCCTGAATGCAATGCGGGACCTTATCAGGTTTTTTATAATTTTTTAGAAGCTCATCCGACATCCGACAACACAAGGCGCTGAATGTTGAAAGACGAACACTCAAAGAAGTTATGATGTAGGATTGAACTTTTTGTGAATGACAATATTCATAATAAGGACAATCAACCATTTTAAGACGATGATGATGATAATTCAAACGACAGTGACCAAAACGCATGCGACAGATAAAAGAATAAAATTTCCTATTCATAAAATTGTTATTCCTGCTAAACCAAGGTATGGAGTTTATTTGTACATCAAAAGTGGCAAACCAAGTGCCTTTATTGTCTATCTGTGTATACTGCCGGTCGATTCCGTTCACAGCTCACCGTGAAAACTTAGGTGGAGTGAGCGTGAAGTGAACTGTCATTCCACCTTGATTGTATGGATTGACAGCCCACTTCACGGTCACTTCACCGAAATTTTCACGGTGAGATTTTACAGAATAGCTCTACAGCCGGTCGATTCTGTTCACAGTTCACCGTGAAGACTTAGGTGGAGTGAGCGTGAAGCGAACTGTCATTCCACCTTGATTGTATGGATTGACAACTCACTTCACGGTCACTTCACCTAAGTTTTCACGGTGAGATTTTACAGAATAGCTCTACTGGTATGAATGTCTCCCCCACGCACACGTTGTCTCAGAAGACTAACTGCAAAGAGTATAATAATAATACGGGACAAGAGAGAGCCTTCTCGTGCCATTTCGAAGTATACAAATTCGAAGCGCCATCTACATTTCTTAACGGGAACTAAGGCTCTATAGGTCGTATAGGTAGCTGTAGCTCTATGGAATTTAAGTAGGTTATTCTATTCGTGATCCTTCAACGTAGCCCGCGAAATTCAATTTTGTTATGTTTTTTTTTTCAAATAACAGCTGTATTTTTTTTTTTAAACGTTGCCCCACACTAGAAATATTCCTGTATCGTGGGTGCGTTCAGAAACATGTAAATTCACATACACAAGACACTCGGACCCGGAACAACTATCTGCAGGTTATACAAATATTTGTTTCGTGCGGGGATCGAACCCGCGACACGCAGCGCAGCAGTCGAACGCTCAACCACTGCGCCAACCGTGCCGTCAAATTTACGTCGTAGGTTGATCAAAATGCGAATAAAATGATGATACATTTACTAAATTACAATCATTGAAACACAAATAACATAAGGAGCTATGATTGATATTGTAATGATCGTGATTTAATGAATTTTGATTATAACAGCGAAATGAGTGAAAACAAAAAAAAACCGCGGCAAAGTGCGATCAGTTTCCCTTAATAAACAAAAATCTGAGTTCGTGAAATATGAAGACCAACTTAAAGATAAAGATTTGCTGCCACCACCATCAAGTAAGATTTTTCTTGATATTCGCAAAAACTTATCATGTCGAATGAGCGTGAAAGCTATTTATCTTTCTTTAAAAAAGAAGTTTGATTATTTCTTCAATAATACATTAAAACAGAGTTCTTCTCCAGAAAATGATGATAATTTGACATCTGAAGACTTAGATTCACCAAAGTCTTCTGTACAAGATAATTGTGCCGTTGAGAATTTTGAAATATCATTATTCGATTGGCAAAATATAAGACCAGTCACTAGCTATTGTTCGCGAACAGATAAAGATAGACCATCAGTAATGCGGCACAAGAAGACAGTTTTACCTCAACATAAGTGGACAAACGTTATGAGTGAGATTCTAAGGAAGGTAACAAAAAAACGTTTTTATTTTTCACTTTTTAGTTGTGTTTTCTCATGAAATTGTGTTAACAATGCATATTTATGCGATAGCAGCAATCGCGGTTGATTTGCTGTAAGTTTTTGAAGAGTTCCGTTGTCTGTCTCCGAAAATCATCGTCAGATCTACATTAAATTTAAATGGGACCATTTCGGAACAAACCCTTTTCGAACAAAAAAAGAATTTTGGAAAGCCGTCTATAAATGACGAAGTTATACCCGAACATACATAAAAAAAAATACAAACATCCGAATTGATAACCACTTCCTTTTTGAAGTCTGTTAAAAACCTATTGTATTATAAAATGTTGGCTTGACTCAACATTTAACGAGTCCTTTCGTTGGAGCGATAATTTGCTAGTCTTAGTCCTGTCTTAGTTCTTACGAATCGCGCCGCGATAGTTTTAATTACACGCCACTTTTTATCACGCACTACCCTCAAAATAGATTGACAAAATAGCGACAGATTTTATAAGCGTCAGTGTTTTGCGTAGAACTCGTGGCAGTTCTCGTTCTTGTAGATCAGTAGAAACTGTAGGTCGCGACTCGCGACCCCAGGGGGTTCCAAAGTTTTGCTTGGGGGGTCACGGTCGCAAGCCAAGTAAAAATAAAAAGCGAGGATTGCTAATCTTGCACTAGAAGAAGGCCCATGCCCGTTAATTTTTCAATATTTTTAAAATCTTTGTTCTATTTTTGTTACGCAAATTGTGTAATTTGAAACATATTTGAATTGACGTTTAGTTTTAAAAATAAATCACAAGAGTGCATTACGCCCGCTCGCTTACCGCATTGTTACGGCCCTAGGGGGTAGCCACAATTATTTTTTACTTAATAATAGGTCGCATGTTCAAAAGTATTGAAAAGTAGATATTGCAAAACTTGACGACTTGTATGACGGTGCTCTCTGTCGAATTCTTATGAGGTTAGAAGTTATTGAGCGTAAGTTACCGAGTATCAATTAGTGAACGTCCGTTGCATTCAAATACCGAAAGCCAGTTATTTTTATCAAATACGGTTGAACGAACCCCTGATTGCAAACAATGTTCAAGTTTTAAGCGGCTACTCTTTTTAAGTTGAAAACTAACTAACTACCTGTTGAAGTTTTAACTCTGGCGGGTTTGAAATTCCTTTTTCGGGAAGGTAAGTCAGTAGTTACCAGGCGCGACTGATTGTACATGGTCAGGTACGGCCGAGCCCAGGGAAAGTGAATACTCTCTTTCGATCATCGGAACCTACTAACGTTACCGGTCCTGTAGTTTCTGGGGCTTGCAAACTATTTAGCTGTTAAAATGCAGGCCATGCCTCTTAAGACAGCAAGCATATCAAGCCTGCTGAGGAAGGGTAAACCTATTTTGCGTGCCGCTGAGCAGTGTGCTCGCGACTACCCACATACATAAACTGCTTGACTAACGAACCGGTTTTAGCAATATTTGTTACCAGTGTCCCATGGAATTTCATACATATGCCAGTGCTATTGGAGTTGTGTGAGTTGGGTGACTTCAGCCGCACTGGTCAACTTTCAAGGTTGAGCAACCCTTGAAGGGGTTGGTCCGTGGATGGGTGACTGAATTATTACATACCGAGACTTCTCCGTGCCTCGGATTGGACCTGTTTCAGGATAGTGCAGACTAGATGTGCAGTCGCTGCGTGTGAGGTGCTGGTGCTTGCCTGCATCCGCTGTGTCATGCGCAGTGGCCCGCGTCGTGGTGCGCGGTGGCGCCCTGCGTGAAGCGCTATGGTGTGCGCTGCGTGAAGCGCTATGGTGTGCGCTGCGTGACGCGCTATGCTGTGCGCTGTGTGATGCGCATGGCGTGCGCCACGTGATGCGCATAGTGTGCGCTCCGTGGTGCGCGCTGGCCACTTCATGGTGCGCTGAGTGTGCGCTCCGTGGTGCGCAGTGAGGCGCTCCGTGGTGCGCAGTGAGGCGCTTCATGGTGCGCATGGAATGCACTATATGGTGTGCTGTGCTGCGCTGCATGGTGCGCTGGGTGTGCGCTTCATGGCGTGCGCTGTGTGGTGCGCATGGTTTGCGCTCCGTGGAGAGATGCTGACTTGATGCCTGTCTTCATGACGCATTGCTCAGTACCGCGGGTTTATGAGAGACATGCGGACTCTATGCCTCTGTCTTTATGACGTGGTTGGTAAGTGACGACAAGCAAACGTGGAGCCTCTGTCGTGGTTACATTGATGAGCATGCTAACGTTTGGGCCTCTGCTCTGTTTTGCGGTCATGGTGGAGACATGCAGAACTTTTGGGCCTCTGTCTCAATGACGCAATGTGTCACAAATTCATAGTAAGCATAACCTTTCGGCCTCTACTATCTATTCGTGAAAACGACAAGCGAACGTTTGGGCCTCTGTCGATAACAATGTATTGCGAGTGATGGAAATCCGGCTTCTATCATTAGCTATGCACTGAATGTCTTGGGTTTGAAGCTGTTTCAACTTTAAATATCACTATTGATGGTCCTTGTTGCTGGCGCTTGAGTGCACGCTTGCGCCTGGAACACTGGAGAAATTCGTGAATCCTTACTTATGAAACTACTTCAGGCTGAATAAGCTTCAAACCATAGTGGTCATGTTATTTAATTACTCATGTACTCATATGTATTTTCAGATAATGATGATGGTCAAAATAATGATAAGTTGTGGTCGAGGACGTCACGCTATCAGGAACGGCCGTGTTAGATATTCCCCCTTCCAACCTACCCGGAACGAGTGGAAGTGTATAAAAATGCATGGCGCGCTGTCAACGGGCTCTCAACCAGTAGACCAGGCCCACCTAGACATGGTGAATGCTGAGCTCGAAAGGAGAGCTTCCCTCCCCCTGGTCGAAGATCCTGATGACCCACTACCCCGTCACCCCCGACGAGGTACATGACGTCATCAGGAAACTTCAACCCAGAAAAGCCCCAGGCTCTGATGGCATATCCAACAGAGCTATTAAACTCTTCCCAGCACAACTTATTATGCTTTTGACCGCCATCTTCAATGGCGCCTTAAGTAATAATATGTTCCCCCAAGCGTGGAAACAGGCCACTGTCATTGGTATTCCAAAACCAGGCAAGCCCAAATCCGACCCCACTAGCTACCGCCCCATTAGTTTACTCAATGTCCTCGGCAAGATTTACGAGAAGCTTATTCATAAGCGACTCAAAGATTTTGCTGAGGCTAAGAGTCTCATTCCCAACGAGCAATTCGGTTTCCCCTCCGAACACTCGTGCGTCCAACAAGTATATCGAATGGTCGAGCATATGAGCGCTGGGTTCCAGCGTAAATACTCGACCGGTGTCTTGTACTTCGATATAGCGAAAGCATTCGACAAAGTCTGGCACAACGGCTTAATCTTTAAGTTGTACCAACTAGGAGTGCCAGATCGTCTCGTACTCATCTTGCGTGACTACCTGTCGAATCGCACCTTTCGCTATCGCGTAGAGGGCGCTCTATCCTCCCCCCACCCTATAAAGTCTGGTGTCCCCCAGGGCTCTGTGGTATCCCCCCTAGCCTTCACGCTATTCACTAGCGATATCCCTAAACCCAAAAAGGCCCAGTTAGCATTATTCGCTGACGACACGGCCATCTTCTATTCGGGTCGCTCACCCGCTCAGATAGGTCTCAATCTCCAAACCTACACTACTCAGCTGGGCCAGTGGTTCCGGAAACGGAGAATTGAGGTCAACCCTGAGAAAAGTCAGGCAGTCCTCTATTCTAAACCGCGACATACGGTTAGACCCCCTCGTCCGATTACCATGTACGGCAGGCCGATCCCTTGGGAGAAGCAGGCCAAGTACTTAGGCGTAATCCTAGATCAGCATCTCACCTTCGTCGAGCTCATAAAGCAAGCTCGCTCGCGGGCCGCCTTTGCTCAAGGTAGACTCCACTTCCTCCTAAACGGTAAAAGCAAATTGTCACTCAAGTGCAAATTGCGTACCTACACCGCGGTCATCCGACCAATCATGACCTATGCTTGCCCTGTGTTCGCACATGCCAAGCCCCGTCACCTCCACAAGATGTCGACACTGCAGCACCGCTTTCTCCGCAGGGTGGTGGATGCCCCCTACTTTGTGAGGAATGAGGAGCTGCATGTTCACCTCAAAATCCCCACCTTGCAGCAGTTCATGAAACGCTCCACCAAGCGCTTCCTTGAAACTGCTGCTAAGCATCGTAACCCCCTTATCGCATCGGCTACTCGATACGTTCCCTCCCAAATTTGTAGGATTCGCCGCCCCCGGCATACCCTCTTAGTCCCTGATGACGCCACAACCCTGCTCCAAGAGAGCCGTAGGGAGACCAGCACCATCAAAAAACATTTCAGACCGCCGATTTTCCGACCTCGCCGGCGAGGCCCGTCGCGAAATCTAAGTCATTGTCCTCCCCGTCTCTCGCCAGCACGTGCCGCTGAGCCAGTAAACTCCCCAATTAATGGAAACCAGATCCAGCCTTCCCTTGCTGCCCCCCCCCAGTGACGCCCTAAGCCGAGGCCCGTACCCCGGAGGGGGTGCCCTTAGCGTGGTCACTTAGTTTGTAAGTTTAAATAAGTCCTGGCTGGAGGCTTTAATAAATTAAAGCCTACACAGGCAAGCCCGGTTGAGCAGACGACAGCCTCAGAGGCTGACCTGCGAGAAGTCCCACAAAAAAAAAAAAAAAATGTCAACGCTCTCTTCTTCGTTTGGCTCCCGGACGCGACTGACGTATTGTAGAGTCGTTATAATGTTATTCAAAGATCGTGTTTATAATGTTGTAGAAGTAGGAACGTACTTGTTATTGTAAAACGTTTTTAAGGAATAAAACTGTCTTGGTTGATGAGTCATTTATTTCCATTTAATAATAACCGCTTCTGGTCCTTAAGAATATCTTATCTAGGTCCAATGTGATTTAAAACTATTTGACACTTGTTAAGAAGAAATAATGATTAAAATAAACTTATAAAAGTGTTAAAAGAAGAGAAAAATTGGTGGTCATGCTTTGCATTGTAGACTTTTGTCGACAGAAGAATAGAAGCATTTCTTCTCTTCAGTTTTAACATCGCCATGCTTAGGACGGTAGAAATCTTTCTAAAATCAGTAATTTTGTCTATTCTTCCGTTGACAAAACCCGTTTCTACGTAGCCGTTAGTACCTAGCCTCATCGCCAGAGGGCGCTGTAGTTTCAAAAGAGTTTTACCACAGTGTAGCACATTCTTTTTTAATTCTTTTTTCAAAATTTTCATTCCAATCCCTTCATTTGTTTTTTTTTTATTCTCTTTGGTTTTAATTTGACAGCTTATGGAAGCGAACGTGTCGATCGGTTTTACAAAAATGGAAAAAGAGCAATATCGTTCGGTGATTCGATTCCTATTTTTGGAAGGGAAAACGCGCATCGAAATCAAAGAGCGCTTGGATGCTGTGTACGGTGACTCTTCTCCATCGATGGCCACCGTCAAGAATTGGTTCAACGAGTTTGCACGTGGCCGTACGTCGGTTTTTGATGAACCACGTCCAGGTGCACCGAAAACAGCTGCTACAGAGGAAAACATTAAAAAAATCCATGATCTCGTATTGGCAGATCGCCGATTGAAGGTTCGGGAGCTAGCTGAGACTGTAGGCATTTCAGAAGGAACAGTGCATCATATTCTTCACGAGGAACTCGTCATGAGAAAGCTGTCGGCGCGATGGGTGCCGCGTTAACTCACACCAGAAAACAAGCGCAACCGTGAGACCACATCGGAGACGTGTTTGGCGCTGTTTAAGCGGAATCCAGCGGAGTTTTTGCGTCGTTTTGTGACCGTCGATGAAACCTGGATCCACTGGTACACATCAGAGACCAAAGAAAAAGGAGCAATCAAAACAATGGATCCAGACCGGGGAACGTGCTCCAAAGAAGGCGAAAACTGTAAAATCGGCCGGAAAAGTTATGGCCACCGTTTTCTGGGATTCACAAGGTGTGATCTACATTGATTACCTCGAGAAGGGTAAAACAATTACAGGGCTTTACTATGCCGATTTATTGGGCGCCGAATTAAAGAAAAAACGACCCCATCTGGCGAAGAAAAAAGGCTTTTTCACCACGACAACGCACCGGTTCACACGTCTGCCGTTGCCATGGCCAAATTGGTCGAATTACGCTACGAATTGCTGCCCCATCCACCGTATTCTCCAGATTTGGCCCCTTGTGACTTCTTTCTGTTTCCTAATCTGAAAAAATCACTCGCCGGGAATAGATATGGATCGAATGAGGTTATCGCCGCCACGGAGGCCTATTTTGCAGAGTTTGACAAAAACTATTTTTCGGACGGGTTAAAAAAGTTGGGAGCATCGCTGGGCTAAGTGTATCGAACTAAAAGGAGACTATGTTGAAAAATAAATTGCCTCTTTTCCAAAATTTTCGTTTACTTTTTGTAGGCTAAGTATTTATTGAATGACCCTCGTACGTGTGCAGGCACAGGTAACTGAAGGAACACAGGTGGGTTTTAGTCCAGTAGAGTCTGACACGAAAGACTGCGTGAAGTTATTTAATGATTTCCCATCACATAAGAAAAAAAATATCATTAAACTGGTATACTTTTCATGATATAATAAAGTATACTGCGCATTATTGTTGTATTGTGGGTACTCGTAAGTTTATTAGATTTAAACCAGGGTGGCATGTATTAGATAATATTTTACACTATTTAAATATGCAGATTAATTACACTATCCTAAGTGCAAAACATCAATATTTATATATTTAATTAATTAGGTATATATTTTATTTGTCTGTGCTCGCCCATGCATCACTGCAGGGTGCCAATTGAAAACCAGCACTGGGTGTCTGACGCCCAGCAAATGCTGAAATGGTAACCCTTTTAGTATGGGCATGCTCAATGCAATTTTATTGTATCTTTTTGTACTACTCTTTTTTACCTTTTATTTGTTGTGTTCTGTTGAATAAATGTTTTCTATTTTATTAATACCCAGGTAAGTATAGATATACCGTTTATGAAGGCTGGTTAGTGTTTGTTATAAGATTCATACTGGTTCTATGTGCATAAGTTATAATATAAGACACAAAGTGCTCTGAGCTTTCATTTCATAAAGTACACTTATAGATAGGTATATCTGCAACAGCATTACTTTGCTCATATCACATCAAGCCACTCTGTAGTACATGAAGTAAGGAGTGCAATAAATAAAGTGTAACCAATTACCTTAACAATAGTTTAATATTAAAAATACATACATAAACTTACTTTCTATGCCTGCCAATACCAAAATTAATGAATGCTCTTGAGACTTCGATTAGTTTCATTTTGACACTAAAGGAGCAAGGGCCTAGTGAGTATGATTTTGCAAAATATCAGTCTTTATTAAACATCGTTGGTCAGAAGTCCTCTAACATTTTTCATATAGGTAGCCTTAATCAATTTCCATGGGAATCAAGGTAGGCTTCGGCAGTGATTGTAACAGCGCAGACAATTGCCCTTCCAAGGGACCAGCTTTTTTTATCAAATTATTACCATTTATTTCAATTTGTAGTATATCCTGGTTGATTGATTCCATTTTCTGCAGATAAAAGATATTCATTAGGTACATATACTAGCTCCTTAGACTATGAAAGGTTAACTATCTCTACATGATCACTCCGCTCAGTTCAGGGTAACTAATAAGTACATTACATTCCTAAATAGCATCTTACCTGTAGCATGGAAATATATGAATTTTTTATGTCTTTAGTACTATAGCGGTAGAAACCGCTCACGTTTGATTCTGAATCCGAAGGTGCAATGGAAGCCGCCATAATTCACTTTTACTACTTATATTTTTACTTGTAAATTCTATACAAGCAGGTGAAGCAGTGTACCTAGATACTTATAGTACTCTTTGACCTAGAGTTTGAACTTTATAATAATTCAAATGCCACGAGCGTCGAGCAAACAGTCAGTTCAAGCAAAGAGAATTCAGTTCAAGGCACAGATTACTAATATGTAGCTAGCTAGTTCAAATGTTTGTTTTTTAGATTACACCACAGATAACTATATTAGTTATACCACAGATAATCAGTGTTGCCAGTACCTGCGTCGACTTTCGGACGATTCACTACATGAAATGGGACGATTTTTGGACAAAAAGGACGGTTTGAGAAATATTAATTTGTTACGATTGAATGAGACATAGACATAAGTATACCTAAAAAGGCGTGAGTACCTACTGTTATATTTAATTGGCAAACAAATAAAAGGGAAAAAAAATTTTTTAGACGTTCAATATTGTTTTGTTTCTTGCATGTCTTTGGTCAGCTCAAACTTAGCGACATCCTTGATCCCTGAACTCGTTGCCATTAAGGATACTAAGGTATTGGTGTTGATGCGGGTTCTGCTTTCCGTCATTTTAAAATGTTGTAAAACGTGGGAGAATGGGTGTGCACACTTGTCCCATGTATGCCACGTAGACGCTGTTTTAATTTCTCAGAAGGTGCACTAGTATGTCTGTAGTCATGTTTTCTGATTATGTAAGCGAGTTTGAGGATGATTTATTGAGTTTACTGTTTTTAAATGAATATTTCCGCGCCACAAAAACAAACTTTTTCATAAAAAATCAAGAGCCCAGATATCATATAATGCGTTGCATACGTTGCGTTCGTGGGATCAGTTTCCTATTTAAAAATACTTCGTGATCAGTCTGTCTCTTAACTCGTAGGTACGTAATAAATTCAGCTGAATAACCCAATGATTGTGTTTGTTTGTGACTTTGTGGGCGTGGAACGTCCAGACAAGCGATATGGGATGGGATCGCTGTGCGTGGAAAAAGGATGGCTGGCGATATTCGCCAGCAGTGTTCTGAAGTAGACACGCTGCGCGTTTCACTTTTTTAGTTAAAGTTTTACGCATTTTTATAGTAAGAATAGCAAATGATTGTAGGCTGGCCTTTTTTTCGGCCAACGAATCGGCATTGCCATTCAACGTGGCAATGCTGCCAGCGTTCTGGGCACTTTTCCCATTGACAGCGATGTTGACGAATTTTTTGATGCTCAATGAGCTGTACTCCTACCGGATCTTTTAGTGAACGTTACCCCAACCAGATAATGTCAAAATTAGTCATTTAAATTATATAGATAATTAGTTGCCTAGCTTCTGTAATTGTTCCACAAATTTTCAAATTTGTTGCACTTTTAGTTTTTTCACAAAAACATTTCCTGCTCCGGTAACGTTACCGCAGCCAGACATTTTCTTTTTTAATGGGAATATCGAAATAAGTATTAGCTATATAATTACTTGTCTAGACGAGGTAAATGTTGCAACTTATTTTGTATTTGTACGTTCTTCGGCTGCGAAATTATTCGAGATCCTGCTGGAGTAACGTTTGTGGTTTTGTTGGATCTCTGAAACGGATAGGCGAATTCTAATAATCTTTTGTACATGACTTCTTAAGAATTAGTTTCAATTACTTGTGCAATAAAAAAACAAAAATAATGTACCGTTCAAAGGTTATTTAATTAAATAAAAAACACTTCAATATGTCCTAACACTTTGAATAAGAGCTCTAGAGACTTACTTTAAACGTTATTTTGTAGCTTGTAACTGTATTCAAATGTATGTGAAGTTTCATTTGCATCCTGTTAGGAATTAACAAATTATGATAAAATTCAGTTCTCCACGTCCATGGTCATAATGCGCGCGGAGTTATTTGGTCACCGATTAACCTGTATGTGGTTACATAAACTTAATGATAGATCAATAATTAGTTGCTTAGTTCAGTTTTATACCTGTAAAAATTCAGCGTAGCACATACAGTAATTAACGAGATAATAAAATAAAAGTCATTAGGGATAGCAAGACCGTGGTAACCTGACCATGTTTAAGTGGTTACAAAAAAGAGACCGCGTAGTACATTATGCTATCTTTAAAAAAAATTTTAGTATAATATACCTTACAAGTTCGGTACAGACGCGTACACTGTTACAAATACATAACAATGTAACATCTGTTACAAAATAAAAAATATTGGTAAACATTATTATTATTATTACCTTTCGGCTATTTATTAGATAGGTATCTATTATGTGCACAATGGTACATACTTACCAAAAATCGTCGATAAAATCGATGCGCACGACGCGGGCGGGCGAGCGCGGAGGGGTGAGTGAAAAGGTACTTCATTGTTTACATTGCGCAATAAACTTGACCCTTAGTCAGATAATTAGTCTTGAAGAGTGCGCGTGCTCTTCCGCTTTCTATTTTTGAAAATATTAACCGAGTGCTAAGAGTTAATCAGTGGTACCGATTCTCTTCTTCAATAACTAAACTAAAATAAGAGAATCGCTATCTTTTACTAAAAGGCAGTGGGAGAAAAGGACGGCTATAACTATGAACTAAGTTAGAGATGTCAAACTAGTTTCTTGCGCTTTACCGTGTTTTTGTCGACATTTTTTAACGTGTACCCAAAAATCATCTACTTGTTAGAAAACTTTGTATGAAAATATTAATTTAACTAAATTTGACAGCTCTAATTTACGTCCGTCTCTTTCTTGTTTTATTAGAGAGCAAAAGTTAGCAATAGCCTAAATTAAGTTTAGTTTGTGCACAGCAGATTCGGCACCTGTGTTACCTAATTTAATAAAAAAAAAACCGTTGAAATTATTCATTTAAAAAATGTTAGCAGTGATTGTTTTTAAGTAATATTTTAAAAGTTCTATTGAAATTATTATTTTACCTGTAAATAAAAAATAATTAAAACATGTAGTTTTGTTTTAACACTTGTGTACACATCTGTACTAAACTTATAACAATAGCCTACATATTTTAGAAGATAGCATAATGTACTACGCGGTCGCTTTTTTGTAACCTCTTAAACATAGTCGGGTTACCACGGCCTTGCTATTTCTAATGACTTTTATTTTATTATCTCATTAATTACTGTATGTACTACGCTGAAATTTTACAGGTATAAAACTGAACTAAGCAACTAATTATTGATATATAAATCAGTTATTATATCCACATACAGGTTAAGTGGTGGCCAAATAACTCCGCGCGCATTGTGACCGTGAACGTGGAGAATTGAATTTTAACATAATTTGTTACTTAATTCCAAACAGGATGCAAATGAAACTTCACATACATTTGAAAACAGTTACAAGCTACAAAATAACGTCTAAAGTAAGTCTCTAGAGCTCTTATTGAAAGTGTTAGGACATATTAAAGTGTTTTTATATTTAATTAAATAACCTTTGAACGGTACATTATTTTTGGTTTTTTATTGCACAACTAATTAGAACTAATTCTTAAGAAGTCATGTACAAAAGATGATTAGAATTTGCCTATCCGTTTCAGAGATCCAGCAAAACCACAAACGTTACTCCAGCAGGATCTCGAATAACTTCGCAGCCGAAGAATGTACAAATACAAAATAAGTTGCAACATTTACCTCGTCTAGACAACTAATTATCTATCTAATACTTATTTCGATTTGCCCATTAAAAAAGAAAATGTCTGGCTGCGGTAACGTTACCGGAGCAGGAAATGTTTTTGTGGAATACCTAAAAAACTATAAGTGCAACAAATTTGAAAACGTGTGCAACAATTACAGAAGATACGCAACTAATTATCTACATCATTTAATTGACAAATTTCGACATTATCTGGCTGGAGTAACGTTCACGATCTTTGAAGCCGCTTATACATATTTTATTTATTAAGTTATCTATTAGTTTAGTATAATATGTATTATAATACCAAAAACAATGATTGTGGTTGGCTATTTGAAAAGAGACGGAAAAATGACGGAATATATGAACGGACATCGAAGGGACTTAAAGATTTCTACAAGGACAAAAATCGTCCCTTTTGGAACGTTCTGGCAACTCTGCTGAGATAATATAAACTAGCGTACAGATGCCTCATCCTCATCCCATACAAAGAAACGGTACCGCCATCCATAACTACGGGTTTTTGACTTGCAAAAGCAACTTGTTCTTCGTTCGGGCCCGTCCTCTACACCTCGCTAGATGGTGTTAGCAGCGACGGCTTGCAAGTTGAATGAATTTACATAAAGTCTTACCAATATTTTCTTACACATTGAGGCATTACTTTACAGTATTTTTGGCACTTCTTAACAGTTTTACTGTTTCAAAATGTTTCACATACAAATTTTAAAGAGGCCAATGGATAAACTCTAAAACTTCAAACAGCGCCATCTATTGGTACACGAAATACAACTAACTAGGTATAAATGCCTAGGGAGGGAGGGATTCGTTCCAATGAACATCTAAATTTGAATTAGGAGTCAATTATTCCACAATTTTATGCTTAGTCTAGTTTATTAAAAAATAAGAAAATACAGTTTTTACCATAGTTTTTTTCAAATACTTTAATAAGAAATCGATGCCTAATACGCCATCTATTGTTTATTTGTTTGAACTAAATTTTCTTTGTTCGAGATGAGACCCCGTGGTATTACACCAAAGAGTATAATAATATTAGGGAACTATATTTTCACTATATTTTCTGTTTGTCTGAAAAACTAGAACTTTTAACGTTGTGATTATTTTTTATCTCTGTTTGACAAGCACTCTTTGGGCCCGGTGGAACAATACAAAAGCGGTATTGATGCTGAACACTGTAATCTACCCGACTTCGTTCTGTGAACGCAATGATTGCGACGCAATCTTAGACAGGCAGCTTTTCGTTTAGTAATCAACAAATAGCAGTACGATACGCGGCTTGATTTAGAAAAGTAAATTTTATTTTCTAGTCATAGAGATGGAATACTTACATTTACATTCAACTAAAATAACTTTACATTTAACCGTATGAAGTTCTCGATGATATTTTTTTTTCGTAACATTCGTGTTCAATTTCTAAACAAATCAAATGTCAATGTCATCCGCTGCGGAAAGAATCGCCTGCATTGGAGAAAAGCCAATTTATTTTCGAAAAACTCTGCAAAAAAATTACCGATTGTGAATCTTGTGTGAAAACTTTAAATATTTTCCCGAAAAGTGTATGTAGTGGTGTTATATCATTTTCCTTCACTTGCATCTCATAGTGTCTGTGAGGCGGATATTGTTTTTATTGCACAGTTATTGATTTATTGGTAGCAGAAAGTAAAAAATAACTATGCATTAAAAAGACGACTTATTAATTTAAAATTTTACATAAAAAATGCGTTCTAAAGTTTTAGTTTAACTAAACAATTAATAAGAACATCAAACATCCCGATTTTATTCCTATTCATTCCGATTGCATTATTATTCTAATTTATTAGCTTGATACCTTGCTTTTCCTTAATTTCCTTTCAATCTGTTACAGGACAACACATTAGTTGCCAGGCATATTTGGGCTTTGTTCTGCCTTACTAGAAACTTCTTTCTGCATTTCTCTCATACCATTCCGCAACCACAGATTGTGGTCTTCAGTATAGGTAAATGTTACCCTCTGGCCTATCATAAATTAATGTCCACATTATGCAATTTGTGTAAAGAGCAAAAATGAGAGAGAGATTGGATACCTAAAAATCTGTTTCATTGTTTTTTTTATTTATGAAAACTGTTTTTTCAGTTATTTGAATAAAACTTCTTACGTCTCTGTCACGATAAAAACTATATATTTTTATAAACATGTTTGATAACTGTATGATATTAGTTTTATTCCATATTATTCATCTGCTCGCGCTAATATGAGAACTAAGACATATATGAACCATATTCTTATTTACGTTTTTGGTCATGATGGTTGTATAGAGTCAAGCCTTACAGAAAACAAATTAAATGAGAAGGAACAATATACTTGATGCAGTCTCTGGTTACCACATACATAATTATATTCTACTACCAATATGTTATTTTGTGCTGTAACCAATTCACATAGATTTCTTCATAAAACACAATATTGGTATTAGCAAATCTGTCTAGTCTTGTATAACAACTGATATAATTAGAAAATCTGTACAAGAATCCTTATGATAACAATATCAGTAATCATTACACTTGTAGTGATTTGCTGAGACTTGAATAGGCCGCATTAGTGGGCAGTAGGTCGTAGGCGGCGGCGGCGCCGGCGGGGCTGGCGTCGCGACGTCGCCGTCGCCCCGCCCCGCCCTCGTCTCGCTACCCCCTCACACCCCCAACGTGTCAGTCTCAAGTATCCCTTCTCACCAACCACCCTTATATTCTTGCTCCTGCATCTTGAGTTTTTTTGCTACTCTTGCGATTTTTCTGTCTTGTTTTGTGGGTTTTAGTTTATTGCTTCGTAGTAAATAATTTTTTTGAATTCATTGCACACGATAACTTTCACACTTTCCTTTGTTATTTACCGATCCTAACTTATTGAAGTCTAATTTCTTGAATAATAAAACTTTAGATAAATAAAACAAAGCAATGTGTAACTAAATCGTGTGATCGAGGAGTCATGTCTAAAGAACATGACGTTGATTGTCCTATGAAAGACGAAAAACAAGGTGACGAAAACGACGAAAAAGTGCTCGAAAATGAACAGTCAGTGGTTGAAAACGGCGAAGCAGTGTGCGAAAACGGCGAAGCTGTGGTCGAAAAGGAAAAAGAAGTCGAAAACGGCAAAGTCGTGGTCGAGAATAGCGAAGAATTGGTCCTTAACAGTGAAGCAGTGGTCGGAAACGGCGAAGCAGTCAAAGAAAACGGCGAACCAGTCGAAGAAAACGGCGAACCAGTGGGCGGAAATGAGAAACGAGTTGTAGACGATGCTGAAGACAGCCCAATGACGGTAGATACCGAAGAACTAAGTGCCAACACATCCAAAGAAGACAGTGCCATAGATGCCATAAACAAAGAGACGATGAGTAGCGAAGTGGTTGAGAAGGACTTATACGGTGCCAATGAGAGAGCGACGCTGAGCTGGACGGCGGTCGGGAACGAGTTCAAGATAGCATGGAGCCTGCCACAAGACGTTGCTACGGCGTACGACTACATTGCACTATGTTGCGCAGGTAAGATTTTTAGAGACTTTTTTTCTATTTCTGTAGAACCACTTAACAACTGATCTCTTGATATTTGAACTCTAGTAATGATTCCGTGGAACTTTCGAATATTGGGCCGAAGGACAATTATTATTATCTCCTTTTTAACCGACTTTAGAAAATGGAGCAGTTTCTATGTCCGACTGTATGTTTTTTTTTATGTATGTCCGCCGATTTATCCGTCAGTTGTGAACCGATTTTCAAAATTCTTTTTTTATCCGAAAGAATATTCTCCCGAGTTGGCTTAAAAATAACTTTAATTTTGGAAGTCGGTGTCAGAAAACGAAGATATAAAATTCAAACACCGACTTCCGAAATTAAAGTTACTCTTTTAATTTTTAGAGTATTTTCTTTTTTGAGAGTCGGTTGTTTTTTTTGTAAAAAAGTTTTTTTAATGATAAACTAAATGATTTCATCAATATGGTTTAGTTTTCCAAAGCTTGTCCGCAAATATACGCTGTGAGCGTTAGACATGAGATTTACGACGTACGATGTCAAAATTACGTCAGGTCATGACGATTGTAGTCTTCAAAGCACCGACGCGACGACGGCTCAAATACTCAATAGAATGCACGGACTATGCAGGATATATTAAAATGCGACGTTCTACTAGCTCTAGAGTTCCGAGTAAACAGGGGCAAGTCCGGAGAAACGGTAGTAATATGAATGTAAAATCGAAGGCGGCATGATGGCAATATTCAGCGATCGATGTCCCACAGGTAAATCGGAGTGATCGGTTTGCCTGTGAAATCAAATATCGAATGCCAGAATCCTACTATCCTACTTCCTAATAATATTATAAATGAAAAATTAGTCCGTCAGTTAGATTGCCAAAAAATATTGGTCACGTATTTTTTTTTGTCACGTAAACAAAAAAAAACTTTTTTACAAAATAAACAACCGACTTCCAAAAAAAAAATGCACTAAAAATTAAAAAATAACTTTAATTTCGGAAGTCGGTGTTTGTATTTTACTTCTTCGTTATTTGACACCGACTTCCGAAATAAAAGTTATTTTTTAATTTTTAGTGTGTTTTTTTTTTGGAAGTCGGTTGTTTTTTTTTTGTAAAAAAGTTTTTTATTTTTCACTTTTTAGTTGTTATACCCCAGAACTAAAAACCCCAATAACATGGAACGTGGAATTTACATTAGGAGAACACCAAAACGTCATCGAGGTATACGTATTTTTCGTTTTTGTTCAGTTTCTCAAAAAGTGCTAAAGCAATTTCGATAAAATTTATATGGGTCCACCTCGGGAGTGTATTCTTTCGGATAAATAAAGAATTTTGAAAATCGGTCCACAACAGACGCAGAAATCGGCGGACATACATAAAAAAAAAACATACATACAGTCGAACATAGAACCTCCTCCTTTTTCGAAAGTCGGTTAAAAAAATAACACGTTACAGTGCGTTCAAATTTCGCTTGACGTCACACTCGAGTTAAAATTGTACCACTTTTTACTCAAAGTGACGTAACGAGCCCACACTCCTGAACTTTGATGCGTTTTATCTTTGTCATTTTTCATTGATTTGATAAAGCTTAGAATATGTGCCCAATATTTTTTGATAATCTAACAGGACTAAACAGGATTATAATTTTTTTTATCCAGGAATCATCTCTAATGTGAAAGTTTGTGTGGATGTATGTTTGTTACTCTTTCACGCAAAAACTACTGAACGGATTTTGATGAAACTTTAAAGTAATATTGCTTATACATCAGAATAACACATGGGGTATAATTTATAATGGGGGGAAGCATTAATACCACGCGGGCGAAGCCGCTGACAGAAGCTAATATAATAGAAAATATTGTTCAATTCGCGTGGGTGCTTTTTTAATTGCAAGTTTCATAATGGTAGCATTGCCTTGTTCTATGCCTTAGCCCTTATGGTTATATCACGCAACACAGTTTATTTTTCTAAGGAAAGCTAAAAATGGCAACAGAAAACACGGCTGTTATTCTAATTTTTAAGGTTTCCGCGCTTTTCCTTTGAGGAAACCTAACAATGAGCGAGAAAGTTGAACGTCTGACATTTCAGTCTGACTTTGAATTTTGAAATCGCATGGAAATGTACTCAACAAATATTTAAATTCCCTCGATCTCTGCTGCCATGATATCATTCATTCAACCGATTTCATTATTCAACCGATTTCATTCACATTCAGTGGCTTTGATTCCCGCTGAGTTCAATGAAGTGAGTCATGGTTCCTGTTCATAATTCTCGCTAATTTGAAAGCGATACATTTCACTAATTGGATGGGTTAGGTTTAGGTAGATACATTGTTTTTGTCATATGAGACTGCTTACTAAATTAGTTTTCGCAGGTTTGTTATGTCTTTTGTCTTCTCGGTACGTGGTAGTTTTGAATGGAAAAATTCATCACTTTTTACAGTCGAATAAGAGTTAAGTATTCATTTTATGGCGTGCCTCCGAACGAAGTTTCTCTCACAGTCCATAATTGCACGAAATTTTTAATACAACACTTAATTTTGGACAGCTTCTGGCGGTCCATCTCAATTACTGATATCATCATTCTGCTGCCCTTTTCCTAATTTATTTGGGGTCGGCGCAACATGTATTTTTCTTCCATACTTCACTATTAGTCGTCATCTCTGTAGGCACCCCCTTTTTCCCATAATTATCCTCTTTCACACAGTCCATTTATCGTTTCTTTGGCATTCCTCTAGTCTTATAGCCATCCACATCCATACACAATACCTACTTTTCTCACGACATTTTCTTCATTCCTCCGCATCACATCCCATACCACGACAACCGATTTCCACACATCTTTTCAGTCACCGGTGCCACTTTCAGACTTCCTCTTATATACTCATTCTTAATTCTATCCATGCGCGTAACACCACACATCGCTCTTAGCATTCTTATCTCAGCTGCATGCAATTGCTTACTGATATACCTACATATTTTTTTGATGTGAAACATCTATTTGCGCGGCTTGGCAGTAAAATCGACAAGAAGGCGGCTGACGGCAAACGGCATGTCGCCGTCGTGCCACGATGCCCCCACTACGCCGCCGCTCACGACTCCCTTCTCCCTAGAAACATCTTTGCGAAAAAAAGTAACAGAACACAACAACAACACAACACCACCAACAACAACAACCAACAACAACACAACATCACCAACAACAACAACCAACAACAACACAACATCACCAACAACAACAACCAACAACAACAACAACAACCAACATCAACGACCAACAACAATCAACAACAACAAATACAACACCAACAACAACTAACAACAATTTTGAATTGTAATTTTAAAATAGATGTTTCACATCAGCCAGGCGTACCGTGACGGGCAATTTTTTGTTGTCCCATTCTGGGAGTCATAAACTCAATAATAAGTGCTAGGTATTAATTTTGCGAGACTTCCCTGAAATAAAATGCAAAGACTCTCAAGCTTTTCTGCCTTTTTGGCGACCGATCAAGCTACTTTCAGGTTTGTCCACATTTTACCGATGTATGGTCTTACGTAATTATTGGTTATCGTGAGCCAACCATGTGGACATGTGACGCTCTGCACGGCGAAGACTGGTGTTATAACTGTATACAAGCGCTGTGGTGCCACCGGTCATTGAATTAATTGGCAACAGGAAGTGGCATGAGTAATCGTCCTACCCTCCTCTCGATGCTATCACCACTGGCCGGAAAATGTGAGACGAAAGCAATTACTACAATTGAGCCGTTGGTGTTTTCCAGAAATGAGTCTGACGATACTAAAGGACTGCACCTATCATTCCCAATAACACCATCATCGCCAAAATTCAATATCAGGTGAGATAGTAGTGGTCCAGCGCGAACCCCAGTCTATGGTAAAAAAAAATATTTTAGTCTGCTAATGTGTGATCGGTCTACGATCAGGTTCAACAAAGTTAGTTAAACGAATAATAATTGATCCTCCAGGACCTCTTGACTGCCAGCCAACGCTTTTAAGCCGTTAAAGTCGCTTCCTCGCATTCTATCATTTGGAGAAGTTTGATTATATGGTCTTCTATTTTTACAAGCTTTTATTTAACTTGCAATGGTAGTTGACAGACAGACAGTTAAATTAGGCTAGTATGTTTTGTTATGAATATTTTCAATTGCACATGATGACAAGGGTAAAAAGTAGTTTTTTTTTGTGTACTTCATTTCGAATGATTTACAATTTTGTAGTTTTATCAAGTCGAATCAAAATACCCCACGGCTTACAACTCTCCTCATCCATTGATTAATTCTTCGAATTTTTGGTACTTAAATACTTGGATAAAAATCGATGATTGACATTGATATTATTATTGCGTAAGTTCTGCGAACAATTTAGCACTCCAAACAAATTCATGTTTCCTCTAATTTATTATTTGTAACGATACAATTTTGGACAAAGTCCGTTCGTTTTTGCCCGGTCATGAAAAAACAAGCCCTATTTCAAAAAGTATGCTACTTCTTGGAAAGTGACAAAGCATTGTCTTGTAATTTGAAGTTGATCTCTGTGATGACTTGTATAGTAATGTGAAAATTGTGGTGGCACTGAAAAAGAAAATGCAGCTTCAATTTTCTTGCTCGTACATAGTACGAGTAGAACGTACTTCTATTCAATTGCAAATACAATTTTATCAGAGGTCTGCCACAAGGGCCTAACTTAGGGTCATATTAATCCTAAAATCCTGATTGATGATCCTACTGAGGTGACATTAATGTTTTTGCCTTAAGTGACTTTCCACGTCCACGAAAAGCTGCACTTTTCCTAGCCATGTTAACCAATTCCATGAAGCATTCATAATTTTTGTATGTGTCTCTGGCTTCGAGGAAACAGATACAATCAATCATTGCGGTGGAATCTTGCATTAACACTTAAACTAATGGTACCATTAGTACGCCTGACGGTGACCTTACTCCGGCTTTGTTAAAATTTTCACAGTTCTTGTGAAAACATTCTCGATCAATTTGTTACTTATTGTAGACTACCGACCCGGCCCGGCTCCACACGGGTACAAATTATACACATAAACCTTCCTCGTTTATCGTTCTTTCTATTGGTGAAAGCCGAATTAACATCCGTTGCGTTGTTTAGCAGGATTTAGTGGGAAACAGACAGACGCGGCAAACAACTTTGATTTATTCTATGTAGAGATAGAGATATCCTAATCAAACGAAGGTGCTTCGGAGTACCTTGTTTAAAATACAGATATCCTTACTTACACAGACATGGTATATGCTTAAAGAAGTAATTAAACACGTTAACTATTATAATAATTTCTCAATTTTCTCTGCTAATCGATGTTCTTGCATTTCCAAACAGGTTTAAATGCAAATAATTAAAAGTAATGTGGACTGCAGTCGAAACTCCCAAGACATTCAAATGGCTGCTCTTAGTATTAATAAACGAATTTATAAGAGCTAGGTGATCACTGTGAAGACTTGTTTGTATTGTATATCGGATTGGTGTCCGAAACTCTACGTCCAAAGCGTGTATTTTTCGTACGAGTGGGAAAGGTTTGTCTTTCGATCCACCACAGCTCCTCAAGGAAGGCCAGCAGCGCTCTGGTCTTACTGACTATCTCACGGAGGTTACCTGGGCTTCCTAAGCACTGCCCTGTATCCAGCGACCACTGGGCAGCTTAGAAGTAGATGAGCTGCTGTCTCGTCCTCCTCCATGCAGACTGGAGTGGGGCTGTCTGTAACTCCTATAACAGAAAACAGCGAAGACTTTATTAGATACTGACGTAGAAAGCGATGAGATCGTTTAAGGGCGACCTCCTATGAAAGCTACACCTACCCCGTTAATTAGGCGTCATAGTACAACCAGTTATTGCCAAGTCCATAAAGTTGTGTTGCAGCCTGATGCTGTTTATTTAAATGTAATTAGCCAACTAGCTCGGTATGTGTTAGAAGTTTAATTTTTCCTCTTTTCAAACCCGATGCTTAGCCGTTTAAGGGAAAATTGACTGGGATTACCTCTTGAGCTGTATGTCAACGCTGTTATTCAAAGTTTGCAATAATGTTCTGGCTGGTTATCTTATTTGTATATGTGCGTCTCTAATTCTGTCGCCTATACCAGTCCACGAAGATTAGTAGCTCAGTCAGTAATTGTTAGCAGTCAGTTACACAGAGCTTTTCTTCTATCAGGTTATCTTAAACTAGCTGTGCCCGGCGGTTTAACCCGCGTATTCTTCCGACTTACTTTATAAATATCAATATTTAAGGCTAACCAAGAACTTTAGCGTGATGCTAAATAGCCTACAGCCTGCTTCATGAATGTGGCTATTATATACAAAAACAAATTTTCAAATCCGACTGGTAGTTTACATGATTAGCGCGTTCAAACAAACTTTTCAGCTTTATTGTATTAATATAGCTTCTTAAATGATTTGAGGTATTCTTCTACACGTGTTTAGTTCTTTGCTGCCACGTCATAACACCTCAACGTCAATTACGAATCAAATCATTCAAATGACGAGTCTTACCGGTCATTTCCTAGTTTTTGTAGTTACAGTTGTGAAGGCGCCGAGCAGTCTCACGTGGATTTAGAAGCGCTACTTATATTTGTATGACGAAATAACGAAAGGTCAAGGCTGAAGTAAAACGATCACGTATTCTTAATAGGATGTGATAACCACTGCTGCTGTCGTGCAACCAAGACAGCACAAAATTATGAGCCTCGAGAAACATGTAACATTGTTATTTTTGAGCTCTACGCCGAATATTCTGAGATCATCACACGCCGTGCGAATGTTAATGCCGTCTTCAGCGAAATAAAAAGCAATAAAGTGAAGCAACGCAGGGCACGTGCGATGCAGCCACTTTGTTACATAAACCGCTTGTGCCTGTACTTAGAGCCTTTCACCGCGCTGTTGCTTGTCATTTTCTTGCTTGCAAAGCCATTATTGCTGTAAATCCGTCGGTGGCGCAACGGGATCTGATTTCAAGTCACCGTTTTATACGTAGCGGTTTTAATCGTGATACAACGATAAAATTGTCGTCATTTATTACGAGGCGAATACCCACAACGTCGATCTTTATGGAGTCTATCGCGAGGCATCGGGTACGCATGTCTTTAATTCAGCGTTATCTGAATTATGCACACATGTCCTCCATAATACAAATACGACTCTCGAATTTCTCCTGACTTTCGCCGGTTCTGTAGTCGCATTAATTGTGTCAGGTCGCTGTCGCAATTGCGCACACGTATGACCGGTCGTATTCGCAAAGACTGTTATTGTATATTCATTGTTGTGTGCAATAAAATTCTCCAAATTGCTACTTACGTTATGCGGTTCCACAAACCGATGTTTCGGCAAGAACAGGAAGCTGGCATGGTTTTCTGTGCATTACAATGAGTTTGTTGAAATGGTTACTCACAAGTTCGGTGTGGTGGATCGGGCGCTGCACGTAGCGCTAGGCCGCCTGCGGCAGGCCGCAGGTCACCACACCGACTTGGTAATCGCATGAATGAGCCTATGGGTCAGCCCCGCGCGCCGGTCCCCGCCACTCGGTTTGTGAATGAAGCCCCCACCGGCGCGTGCCGCGCTCTCGCCGTCCACGCTCAGTCGCGCCGCGCGCCCTCGATGAACGCGCTAACACGCGAGCGCATGCGAGTGCTAACATTTGACGTTTTCAAATTTCACATCGTACGTGTTTTGTTTGTGTTAAAGTTTGATTGACAGTTGACTTTTAAGTGAAAATTGCTTGCCTGCTTGTTTCTATTGCGATGCAATTTCCGCAGTGAGACGTTGGAGGCTATTACTATAAGGAAACCAGCCTTCGGGAAAGCCGCCAGCGGTAGACATAGTTTGTCATATACGGTGAGTACCTAAGTTGTTACGAATTTTTCTTTCATTCACTACTAATGCTAGGTTATCGAGCATTAGCAAAGGTGACACGTAGGCTTTATGCTTATTGAACGAAAAATACGGTTGTGGGCCGGCTTGTAGGTGGGGTGCCCACGTACTTTTAATATTTGTAGGTGTACTACGCCATCGATTCTTCTTGTATCTAGCACAATTAGCTTAAGCAATATGTTTAGAAATATATGTTGAATGAATATTTATATTTAAATAGTGTTCATTCATATTGCTTATCTATGTGTACCGACTACAACTCGCCTCTAATAGCTTTCCTGTAATTAAGTACTTACTTATCATGAACATTTAGATACGTCCGGAATACATACTTCTGTGACTCTAGGGAAATTATATGTATGTACTTTTCAATTTAATTACATTTTCTGAACACTTGCTGGCTATGGAGTTGGTATGGTTAAATTAAAAGCTATGTTGATAGCCTAAAGGGTTGATGTTTCTAGACTTCATTGTAGCAATCAACCCCAAAATATTCAAAGCTAAAACGGGGTACCTCAACGAGACAGATGCGTTCCGTTTTTGTTTATAAATTGTCTGCAAAAAATGGTCAGAGTAGGCGCCGTTGCAACACAATAGACCGTTTAATAAGGCGCTAAAGCAAACTCTACCTGGACTTGATTCTCGCCAATTTTTTCTCGCCACTCATGTCGGTTTGAAATTGATGAGCACCTATTGTTTGCGCGTGATATCGATCGGTTTCGGTATGACACCGTTTCGCGATTTCCCTTATATGGCCGGCAATTAAAGATTTCGATCGAGGTTAGCGATTTTTTGGTCCCATAAATCGCCCATTTGTATTGCGGAGTGTTAGCTTTCGAATGTATGTAAGCTAGAACACTAGCGGCTTTCTTGATGATGTCGTGTAAGCACGTAAACTCCGTCCGGGTGCTAATAAAACAGCCATCCATCATGTGCCCACCAGCGGATATTAAATTGACACGCCTCGGTTGGAACACTCCTTCATTTCATCCCATTACGACGATATTACTCCATACGTTTCTAACTGGTCGCTTGTGGCGAACACTTTTTGTTACGATAAACAGGTGCAAAAAATGTTTATTACAGAAATTACATCTAGTACAAATATGAAGGAAGTTAATCTTAGTAAATGCGATGGTGTGGTGAGATCGGCTTCGTAATTAAGTCTCAATTGAACAGGAAGCTGATCGACGGCACCGCCTTATCTCAGAGAATTATCAAGTGTCTTATCTTTGACGAGAATTTTTATAGAGCATGTTGTCGCATAATTAACTAGCGGTCTTACTTCTTTTGGTATCTGCCGCTAGTTAAGAGCATCTTGCTCGGATGAGTTGATTTCGATCTTAAACAGTCCCTTTATATGTATACTATTTCCATCACACACAGAAAGGACTCTAGACTTGAATAGCTCTGTAAGTTCATGATGTAAATTATCGTTCTCTGAAAGCTCTGCGTGATGGTCAGCGGAAATTAAATGGACACGCCCTCTTTCCTCCCAACATAGCGTTGCTTTATCCCATTAATGAAGACAAGTACGTGTTCTGTATTGACTCTAAACACCATTTTGTTTTTTTAGGGTTCCGTACCAGAAGGGTAACCAACGGGACCCTATTACTAAGCCTCCGCTGTCCGTCCGTCCGTCCGTCTGTCTGTCATCGAGCTGTATCTCATGATTCGTAATAGGTAGACAGTTGAAATTTTCATATTGAGTGTGTTTATTTTTTGGCTTTTTTTGCTCGATCTTAATAATGGCAACAACCAGACTCGTATAAAAATTTTACGATGGTACTAACCCTTTATGCACGAGTCCGACTCGCACTTGGCCTGTTTTTTAACCGACTTCAAAAAAGGAGGAGGTTCTCAATTCGACTGTATTTTTTTTTTTTTTTTTATGTGTGTTACCTCATAACTTCTTACAACGTGAACCGATTTTGAAGATTTTTTTTTTATTTGAAAGCTGTTGCTTTACATTTGGTCCCATTTTAATTTGGTGAAGATCTGATGGAGGACTTCGGAGATACACAATGGAACTCTTCAATAAATGATAGCAAACCTTCCAGAATTGCTGCAATCGCATGTCTGTATATTTTTTTCACCACTTCAAAACATTACATCACGCTGATGCGCTCTGAAGGGGTATACAGATTTGTACAGTTCACCCTTTTTTTTTTTTTTTTTTTTTAAGAAAACATTGCCCCACACTAGGAATTACTCCTGTATCGTGGGTGCGTTCACAAACATGTATACTCACATACACAAGACACCCAGACCCGAAACAACTATCTGTAGGTCATACAAATATTTGTTCCGTGCGGGGATCGAACCCGCGACACGCAGCGCAGCAGCCGAACGCTCAACTGATACACCCTAATTTCACCAACTACGTTCAAATTCCCTATTTGGGGCTATCAATTCGGGCATAACTATACTATTAATTTAGTTTTAGAATGGGGTACAACAACTAAAAAGTAAAAAATAAAAAACTTTTTACAAAAAAAAAATACAACCGACTTCCATAAATAATACCTACTAAAAAATGCAAAATAACTTTAATTTCGGAAGTCGGTGTCAAATAACGAAGAAACCAAACTAGAAACACCGACTTCCGAAATTAAAGTTATTTTGCATTTTTTAGTAGGTATTATTTATGGAAGTCGGTTGTATTTTTTTTGTAAAAAGTTTTTTATTTTGTAAAAAAGTTTTTTTTCTGACCAATCCGATAATTGTGGCCAAGGTGGTGTTAGGACCCCTCAACTTCCGTAATTTATGATACCAATTCCATTAAGCTTACAATTCACTCCCTTTTTCTTATTACGACATCTAGTTTTATTAATGCCTTCTACTCGATTTAAATATCATTTCCTTCGTCTAGTAATTATCTCATTATACACATCCTACAGGTATATTTCTCACCATTGTATTTGTCTAATAAAATTTAATTTAGAACGGAAAGAACATTAAACTCTATAATCCAAGCCGAGATACTTTGTCTTACTTGAAGTAAATAAATTTAAAGAACATTCAACTGCTCAGCTTCCAGGTATGTAGCTAATAAGTTGTTGCAAATAATATACTTATATTATTAATCTGTATGCTTGCTTCATTATCTGCGGCTGTCAAATGATTCTCACGGAGTTTCGACTTAGACGCTTACTGCCATTAGTCAAGTGGTGTGTTGCGACAAGTGAAAGAAACTGTGAGACAGTTTCTCACGAGGCGAGCTTGCTAAGAAACGACTCGGGATCCCGCTGTTTCGCTTGACTCTTGGACTCTTAATTAGATTTCTTTTTTGAGCATTGTTTCGATGCATTTAAAACCGCGGGCAGTTTAACAACAACTGTTGGACGATGTTATGTTTTTGCAGTTTGCAATTGGAATGATCCTAGGTATTCTAACACTGCAGTGATAATGCGTAATGCTATCATACTGTATCCACAAACTCGTTAAAGCAAATTACACCTCGACACGTCGTAAAGCCATTAACTTCACACTTGGAGAGGCGAGCATTGTTGCCGAGTGAAAAACACAGAGAGGAAGCGATAAATTATGTTCGAAGTTTATACGATCGGCCGGTAATGGGCTATGAGCTCGCGATCGCTGCGCCCGCGCAGCATCACACGCACCCTCTCAAAGGAATTGTTCAGTACTCATTTTTGATGGTGGCTATTTTGAACAATATTCAGATACTTCGATTCTCGAATCGTAACTAGTCCATTGTAAACATGCGTCTGAAAAAAAAACACTTTCAACTCTTACCTGGCGTACTTGTTCTAAATAAACAACTATAATAATTGTCGTTATTATTCTCTATTTGAAAAAACAGGAAGTGTTCGGATTCAGAACAAAAGTGCGGTTGACTTTTAAGCACTTAATAATATGTGTCCCTTCCGGAACAGCCCTCGCTAGGGGTGGCTACCGGTACACGCCAAAACGGAAGTAACAGACGTCTGCCATACCTTGGCTTTGTAATTGGCGGCACGGGCGTACTTCCGGCTTCTTTCAGGAATAACTAATAATAGAACAAAGTGTTTCCTTTAGTTGTTACAATGATTTCATCTAGCTTCGAGCCTATTGACGCTGTCTGAGATATTTCTTTAGGGTCCTGGGTAACCCTTTAGGCGCCTTGAAAATACTTTTTGACACATTGAGTTTGGCTTCTTGTTAGCTTGTGCAACTGTGACTGCCGAAATCTTCAATGGAACTGGACATATAGACTGCTATTTGGATATGTTCACATGCTCATTTAGTCGAAAACAGCTCCTGAAACTATGTTGGAGACGACACATTTGTTTTTAAATTCGAGATATTTTAAGATATTTTTGGAACAAAATTAATCCCCAACACAATTTATGTGAAAAATTAACGTTATTCATTTCAATTCATTGAGTAAAAGTCCTTGAGCGGAGAGAGAGGAATTTACGTTTCTCCAAAATAACTCGGCTCACTCATTTCATGGCGTCAATGTTTCCAATATTTAGGTATTTGTGAATTCCCCACAAGCTCTTGACCTATTTTAGGTTCACAACAATGTCAGAGTTGCGACACGTGGATTTACTCCAGCTGTAAATAGTTGGACAGATTTGGCGACACTGATGCGTTACGTTTCAAAAATAAATCGAGCTCTCATGAAGAAACGTTCCGTATGGACGTGTATCGTGCCCATATGAAACGCGCATTGAATACAATTACTCTCGTGTCCTCCACTTATGGATGTAATTGTATGCTTAGCAAGTTTTATTGTCCTGTACCATAGGCGGCTCAGGAGTTAAGTAGCTCAACCAAGGACGATTGCCTATGGTGTGAAATCCGGTCAATGAAGTCACGTCTCCGCTGCGTATGTGACCATATTATTGACAATAAAATTTCTTGACACCAAAGATTTCGCGGTGCTGTATATTTTCTGAAGACGTTTTTAGTTCTCATAAAAAGATTAGTGAAGGGTGGAGGTGCTAATGCATGTGTATACGCACATCCGGTCCGACGGGGTCCGTTAATTGGTCCGCGTAAAAGGGATATCGTGTAGCGTGCCCCCGCGCCCCTTGCCCCAGCTTCCTGTCTCGCGACATCAGGCAGCCGAGATCGTGAGTCTCTGTTACTTTGAAGGAAATCTGCCGTAAAAGGTCGTCTGTCCAATTAAACCTCGGGATATTAGTATCACCCCCTGCCGAGTTTTGTCTTCTTTCGGTCTAAAGCCACGACTCCTAATAAGAGTTGTCTTTTACATTATGGTCATGAATTAATGTTCCGCTGTTCAATATCACGGATGTTATTGTTTTAATATGTTACAATCTAAATCGTTAATAAGAGCGGTCTCCAACATTATCTTGCGACAGTCGTGCTATGGTTTGCGTTTACATCAGCTAACTTGTTCTCCGAATGTTTTTGTGTCGTGTTCGTGAACGTCAATGCTTTTTATCGTTTTTTCTCAGCTAATGAACAGGTCCGCTTCAATATCTTTGCAATTATCTTCGTTTTTGTTCTATTGATGTCTTGTATCTATTGATGTATTGTAGGTGTACGTTATTAACGGATTGTTACAAGCTTGTTAATAAGCTCAGTGTTATTAATGATCATCTGGATTGAACAACTGCATTAAAACACAGATTGTAATGAATGAATTTCGAGAATTGCTTATATGGGAACTTTTTAGTTTTCCCATGAGGATAAAGCTCCATTCACTCTGTGGAACGGTACAAGCATCTTCATTACAGTTTGTAGTCACATCTAGACTCGTTTTCCCATGACGAACTTCTGGACTGTGACTGACTTCATGCCATCATTTACGTCTGTGCTCATCCTTGCATATAGCTTATGAGCTGTTGCATGAAATCACAGACATTTGAGTTGCGTTTTCATTACTGTTACCCCTATAATTTTCCTTAACTTTGAAGGCAGTAAATTGAAATTCATGGTGGTATTTCAAAGAAACACTTGGATGCAGATATTCCAAGTTGCAGCCAGTGGCCAAAGGTGCCGTCCTGAGAACTAAACAATCGAAGTAGTTCCTAGAAACAGTCAATGGGCTCGTTAGGTGTGGTGAATGGAAAGAGTACTCATCGACGGAAACAATAGGTGTTAACTTGCACATTTAGTACGCGCGTCTAATGAGGATGTGGACTGATTACTGACTAGTTCAACTTGAAATTGTTGCCCTATCTCACAAGTTCGATATACAAACAATTCTTTAATGGCGTATAAAGTGGCCTCTACGAATAAATCTCCTCTGATTTGTTTTGGACCGTCGAAGGTACCTCAAATAGATTTATTGTAAATATCTTAATTTATGTTTTTCATTTACAGCAATAGTTTGCGATGAATATGCTTATCGACTGACGAAGTAGCCGCCTGTACGCGTGTTTATAGTGTGTATGGTATGTAAATATACTGTGTATATCGGTGGCGATATGAGGCGGTTTGTTTTTGTTAGTAGACCGTGTTGTTATCATTCACAGCTCACTCGAATAGACAATAACGACGACTTGTGAATGGGTGATTGATGGTGTTAGTCCCTCATTGTGCGAGTCCAGCTTAGTAATAGCTTTATTGTTAGGTCTAGTGTTTATACGGAAATCTCATTTCAATAAGTGTCCATTCACATGTTTGCCAGTATAGCAGAAAACATGAACGAACTTTTATGTCCTGAAATTCTGAAACCATTTTTTTTTATTCGAACTACCCACGCCGGGCAGATATTTGTACTAGGTTTACCATTTGTTTATAAGTTCATGAGCGACGACGTTAGAAACCCGTATGGTTTATTTATTACCAGTGGAGAGTGGGCCGGTTCCGGTCGGTGCTTGCGCAGGAAACCCGCAGGATATATCAAAATTAGAATCGCGAGCCGATGAACGGTGGGGCACTTGCGCTATGTCGACCGCACTTCCCATATCCGTTTATCAAAGTCCCTTAAATCGTAAAATGCACTCAGATTTCCTGAATTAGCGTTTATAGAGCTTCGTCTGCCAAAATATTACTTGTGTGTTACTAATATTACTTTCAAGATTGTAAAATTAGTTTTTTTACAATCTTGAAGAAATACTTTGACTGCTTTTAGAAAATTTGATTTTAACGAATCTTTCAATCTTCGCGATTCTGATTCGGTTGATATCGGCGTGTCGTTTTATTTTCGATGTTTCTCGTTGTCCGACGAACGGAAGTCATTATGCGCTTTCCGCTGTTCGTTGTACTGCTGCCCTGTAAAATGTATTCATTAAATCAGCGATCATGGGTTCACTCGTCGGATTTCTTCTCTTAAGATCATTGTTTGACGTCAATTTCACGTTTATTTCTTTGTGATCGAACTCACGTTGATCACTCGCCGACTTTAAATCGCCTCTTTAGTGTTCGCTTGTTTTTATTTGTTTTGACGACAGGTCTCTCTTTTTGATCCTCGCGTTTGTTTGCGCTCATCAAAAGTCCGTAGGATGAGGTGGGCTGAGGGCGGCCTCTTGCAACACTCGCGGGGGCATGCGACAAATATTGACATGACAAATGTTTGTGTAGTAGAAAAAGCACGTACGTCTCTTGTGACTACTAAGTTCACCGTAGGTGGTGCGGTGGTGCGCACAGATAATACGGCTGTAAACCGCCGAGATAACACACGCTGTTTGCACAAAACAAATCATGTTTGCTTACTTTATGTCCTGAGGATTGCTGGTACGGATCACTAGCGCTTGGATATTATGCGTCCTCACGTTCTATTTGCATTCGTTTATGGATATGCATTTACTGTCGGCACAGGTTAGGATTTGCCAGAGGCTAACTAATAAACAAACAATACTGGAGAACTTATGTGCAGTTGCTTATTGTCAGGTGTATTTGTAGGTAGATTTTAGCCGGGTTTTCATTGAGTCTGCAGTTAGTGTTCATCAATTAAAAATTTAAAGCAAAACATTGGTGTCATCATTTTACAAAATTAACTAGACATTCGAGTTCATTTGCCAACGCATTTGTATCCGTAAACAAGCGCTAGTCAAGGCCGCGTGTGTTTACGAGTCTACTAACGCTAATAACACGAACACATCGACAGGTTTATATAAAAGGTAATATTAGCTAGACATCACACTATTTATTTAGATTTATTTGCAGCGTCTTTCGCTCACTGTCTGTGATCTATCTTGTCTCGGATCATTCGACTCCCGTCTGAAGAGTCGAATGATCCAAGACAAGATAGATCTAAGATGTTTTAGGTGAACATGTCATTATTGATAAAGTTGGAAACTTGATTCTTGATGATGATAGAGACTTATTTTCGAAGCAAATGGTGTCCCGTAATGGAGAAAGAGTGACAAAAAACTGCCAGAAATCAAAAATTGACAGAAATCTCTATTTTGCTCTTACATAAAGTATTTATAACGTAACTAGCACTTCGCCCGCGACTTCGTCCGCGTGGATTTCAAAAAATTATAGCCTATGGCACTCACAAATAACGTGTCTTTCTATCGGTAAAAGAATTTTCAAAATCGGTTCTGTAGATCTAGAGATTACCCCCTACAACCTCACAACCTCAAAAACTTTACCTCTTTATAATATTATTAGTATAGATAAGCCTGCTGATATTCCAATAGGCCGCGATTTATTCGCGTGTTGCGAATCGCCAACGGAAACGTATGCCAGTAATGAGCTTCGGATGTCGCTCACCTATTGTGACGAGCTAATAGATATTGACTTCCTTAGTTCAGACCGTGGTGGTAACAACACCGGTCTATAATGAGGCATTGTTCACATCTTATTCTGTTTTCAAGACGCAGATCCGGGCTGTGAACCGATTGCTAAATTGGTCATTTGTGCATTGAATATAAGTGCAGTATCATATGCTGGTAAGCCGCAAATCCAGGTCAACGTTCCTTCACGGATCTGCAACGGCAATTTTAACTGACACCAAATGATAATGGATCTGGCATTTACTCCGCAGTGCAAGCACCGTGAATCAGAATTCGTGCTTGCGTTAGGAGCTTATTACAAACGTACCGGAGTCAATCATCTATCACGAGTTGACCCTCTGCCTTTGCACGCCGTCCAATTTCAATACATTTTTTGTGAGTAAATCACACAGAAAAGGTAAAAGTTTGGGTATGCTGTTCATCAGGATCGTTCAGAAAGTCAACAAAGTGATTAGCAAAAAAATATTTTTTAAAGAAATAGTTGTGTGAACCTATTTCAATGAACAATGATGTGAGGGCGTGTCTTTATTGGCAACTCCTATAGGCGTCGCTCAGTTTGTTTACAAGTGACGGAAAGGACGGTAATTATTGGGCCAATGAGAGCCGTTGCACTTCTTGCTTGAGTGTTCATTTAAAGAAACGGTTGATCGGCTACAATCTACATGGTGGTGACGGCGTAACGTTGCTTCTTCCGCACGTTCCGCGGCTTGCCTGAGAACCATCGTCACCAGTGGGACGGAACTCCTTAATGTTTACCTGACCATTCGTCCGCAGCACCACGGCTTCCGAAAGCTTACGGGAGACGAACAAATACTGCATCCACTTTGTGAATTTCCGCTTTGTTAATGTTATTGACCTCTACGGCCATATCGGAAAGAAGAACATGGATACATTGTTCGGTGCCTTTTAGAAAAAAACATTGACGTGTAAAAGTTTTCCTTGTAACCTATTTACTGAATAAACATCATTTATCATTTCATCTTTTATATGATCTATATAGGTATTGTATCTTTAGGATCACGCTCAGCACTTGTATAATAATAACTAATGCATATAAGCAATTTTGCATATATCATCTCGAAGAATTAAGAACATGACATTGAATTTTATTCGCATGCAAGAGTTGAATGAAAACATTGAAAACAGTCCTATTCATCAATGTGCTAGTCTTAGTTTTGTGTAAATAGCAGTGAACAAATAAAATGAAATCACCAGATGTTGTAAATGTTGGCGTCATTAGTTCGAGCCGTAATCCCTTGACGGCACGCGCAGGCACGCAGCGTTAAGTGGGTTAGCATGTCGATCCTGGCCTGTTCAAGGTCGCACCAATCATTTACCTGCATATCTATATCATCAATAGAAACACTACTATCCTTAAAGTGTAAAACTTGCTCCAAGAGTCTTATGAAACTACGAATACCGATGATACCATCAAACAGGTTATGAAAGAAATTAAGTTTGAAATAGTTGCCTTGGTGAATGGAGTAACAAATCATGTTCCAATATTAGCGTCCTTGATATGGTTGGACTCGTTTCACTTCCTGTTACGAGGCAAATTGTAAACGCTGAGCACGTCACTCATTCAAACTCAATCAAAGGATCGTGAATGAGATGTTTACCGCGCTCATACACGCGTATGTGTGCAAGACTCGAAGCGTTTCCTGTTTTATAATGTAGTACATCATAGGTATGTATCACCCTGTCGAAACATAATCATGTTTCGTTATAAAACAAATTTTACGATTTTCCTACTTCTTCAGTCGAAAAAACGTTATTTTGGCTTTTATGCAAATCTCTGACAGCAGATTAGGTGCTGCCGCATGTGCTTGCTAATGCAGTAACTCATCATTAGAAATGTGTTTATGAAAGCAATTCAAAAGAAAGCAATATATCACGAGGTATTAATGGTTTTATAGTGTTAGATGGTAAGTTTGTGTCCGGAGCTAGCCGCGGCACTGCAGTGCCGCAGGGCCGTCCTGCCAAGGCCAGCGAGTTCGTTAGGGCCATTCATGGATGCCTGCGCGCAACCTCCTCCCCACTCTCCCGCGGCGACAGGATATTCTCCCTTGCCGTGTGCTATGCTGGCCGATTGATCGGTTTATTTTTTAAATCAAACTCGGAGCAAAAAGACACCACGCGCAATCGTAATTCACCGGATGCACTAACGAGTGTAAAAATTTTTAAACCTCACCGTGCAGCATTAGTTTGTTTTTGTTGAAGGCCGTTTCCGCCATGACTTAATCCATAACTCAACCGGTACATATAGTATGCGATAACCATTAGAGCTGATTAGTTTCTATTAAAAGAATCCACAACAGATTAAACTGTCTCCCCGTCGGACATTCCTTTCACGTAAGGACGCAATAGAATGTAGCTATAGCTATGTTACTGTGCGACATCTTGTATGCAGTTTCCTACTAGTTTAGTCGTTGAATAGACTTTAATAAACAGGAGATGAGGCTTTTGATCTGAATCTGAATATAAATGTGCTCTTTCTAGAAACAGGGTTACAAAGCACGTAGTTGACATTTACAATGCACCAGAACATAACAGGCTCATGAACAGTGCTTCTGGTAATTGAAATAGTGTTTTTAAAACAACTGCATTCCGGACAGTGCCCTTGGAATGAAATGTTAATGAGTTCAAAAACAACCTTCGGCAACGCGTAACTTCATCTAATCTCCGAAAAGGTTTAAGGATAACATCTTCATTCATACGAATATGGTCCCTCGGTGGGTGGAAGTGGGCCATGAATCACTTTGCTCTGTGTTGTGGATGAACATCGGCGTATTTCGGCTGCGCATTGTGGGCAATTCGTCATGATTTGCGTATGTAAATCAATGGAGTTTGGTTGTGCGGGCGTAACGGTATTTTCGTCGGTCCACAGCAGGAAGGCGGATGCTATAAACACACTTTCAGCGGCGTTACCATAGCGGCGTACCTATAGAGCTTTTGTTTAATAAATTCGCTGATGACATATGTGTGATAATCTTCACAAATATCTTGGAAGGTCGTGAGTTCTCCGAGACACGTGCCCATACACTCGGCTGACGGATTAGCGTTTAACCTCGCACCCTCTTAGGGTTGCACTTAATGGCTGCCAAAATACGCATCAAGATTTTTATGGGGATCGTTTTATGAATATTTGGTCAGTCATTTATCATTCTTGACGTTTACTGGCGGTGTTGTTTGGTAATATACTTTTATCATTGAATTATTAATTTATATTGAGAAGTCACTTCTGTTTGATAATCGTTTAGGTTTGCTTTACGCTTGATGCAAACGCTTGGCTTTTGAATAGCAGCCTGTTATCCTGCTAGCCTTACTACCAAGGGTCTACCGGCATAAAACGAGTTCTTGATGCAACTAAAGTGATTGGCTAGTAATATTTATTTCCCATTTATGAACACTGTTAAAAATATAATATCCAGTCAAGTCAGTGTATAGAATGAACGAGTAAGAAAGCTATGAAGTTATGTGGTTTGCGGTTTCTTACCGCGAAAGGAATTTATTAGAGAAATATTTCCCTTACATTTATTTATCATTTTAAAACTTGTCGAGGATCACATTACTGAATTCTATTTATTACGATTTTCTTTCTTAACCTTTATAAGCTCGCGCTTGCCCAACATGATGGTAAGCGATGATGTGGTCGACGATTGAGCACGCTTGCCTATAAGTAACCTATTCACTCTTGACCTATAACCTCCGGGCGCTTAGGCGTGTCCAGAGGTTTTTTTAGTTAGACTGATCAGCTGAACTCTCACATTCCTTCCATATCTCTTGATGGTGTGCTTCATTCCGCCGATTCTTGAGGAAGGCGTCCCGCAAACTTGTCCTCGGTACAACGACCGCGCTGCTGCTTAATCCTTGTAGGTAAAGGAATGTCTGAATAAGTATCGACTATGAAGTAAACTAGTGGTAAAGTACCTATGACACATGCTGTAACTAATATGGTGTGGTGAAAGTAACAGTTAGTGATGTTGTCTATTTTCTATCTTATGAATATAAATTGGGAGTGACTTGATGTTATTAGAAATTGTTTTTCACTTTTGCACGTAGGCAAATGGGCACTGAACTAAAGAGTGTTAAGAAAATCATCCCATAGTCCTTTGGTATGTCACGAGAGTGTTCGAAAGATTCACCGGGAGCGCAAAGGGCAACTGAGAAAACATGGGAGAAGTTTAGTCAGTAAGAGTCTGTCAACCTCTCCCACGCCACCAATCATCTGATGATTTCCCACCCTCACAAATCTATTTCCGTGATTACACCTGTTGTACTGTATGGATCAGAATGTTTGGCTGTGAAAAAGACGGATGAGAAAAGATTGCATGTGGCGGAGATGAGAATGTTGAGATGGATGTGTGGAGTAACGAGAATGGATAAAATGAGAAATGAGTACATTAGAGGTACTTTAAAAGTGGCGCCAGTGACAGAAAAGTTGAAAGGGATCCGCTTATCTTGGTATGGTCATTTGAAGAAGAGGAATGAAACACATGTAACTAAAAGAGTTATGAATATAAATGTGGATGGATAGAGAGGGAGAGGGAGGCCAAAGAACTGACAGGACAGACTGGAAGAAAAAAACGTGTTGCGCTGACCCCAAGTAACATGGGATAAAGAATTATAATAATTTTATTATAAGGGTAGGAAGATAATGATGATTTCCGACCCTCAAAAAAAAAATCTATAGTAGATATCATTACTTAGAATAATAAATGGCAAAATTGTGTTGTCCATACGCAAATCTTTACCGTCATTTTGAAGGTGTCCTTCAATTATCATTTATCCAAATAAAAAAGTAGTATGACCATTTGAAATGACCTCACGTATACAATGCATTAATTTGTGTTGGTCAATAAACACATTTCGGGCAACGTTTAAACACATGGTACGTCGGAGAATTTGTTGTAATGTTGTGGTCAGCAGTCCATCTCATGTAAATATTGCCAATCATAAGCGCCTATCCCCTATCGTTTACGTAAAAACAAGTTAGGTATTATGTGCGGTATTCCGCGTTTGCATAATACACTCTGTGATTGTTCACTTCCCGTCTGCTGTTATTCTAGTTGCATTGTATTATGTAAGGCTGCGTCACGCGCCACTATCACACGCTAATAAGAACCAGCTCATTTGAGCACTAACTAGACTGTCGCTGGAGGGAGAAATGTCGCCGCCCCCGACTCACTCCCACGCACGCCTTCGGGTGTCTATATACTTTCCTCCTGCCCACGGGCATATAAAGAATCTTTAGAAACACTTATTTACTACTTATGCAACTTATTGTCGTCACGAGAGCGTCGCCTCAATAACAATAATCTCTTTACAAGCAAAAATCATAAATTCTGTCACATGTTTGGAACGCTGTCACTCCCACATCAAGGTTGATCAATCAAAAAGGATCGGCTGAATGGGATCAATAAGTATGGTGAATGTGGTGGGCGATCGGTCGTCGAACTGCGCGGGCGCAAGCCGGTGGTGCGCTCTAATTCAATTTAACGACAATCCATTGCGCACTAGGCTAACATTCCGCCTCGATGCCACCCATCCATTAGTCGTATTACTCAACTGATTCTACATGAGTGTCGCCTTGGCCCTGGTTATAGTCCCGCGGATTATATTACGGACTTTAATTTCAAATCTCATGTTGAGTAATGATTCAGTATTCTATTGAGCATCATTATGATTTAACGCTTCATGCTGAATGCTTACCATAATAATGTTGGACATTAAAGCATTCAGTAAGTGGCGTTTAATGTTAAAGGTTTCATATTTCTTAGGATTTATGGAGACTACGCTATTAACTGCAAGCGGTTATACTCTAAATGTAATGTCAAGATTAACCGTCTATAGATTTATGATAATGGGAAATAGCTTTCTATCCTTTTCTCATGATAATTAGGCTTTGACTATTGTTTCTTTGATAATACTACTTTGGTCGGGACCGGATCTGCAAGGATGGGCAGTGTCACCTTGAATGCCGGATGACGGCGTTCTGTCGGAGGAGCTATCGGCCGTCAATCGTGTGAGCGTCTCGCCATATTATATTATAGTCGTCTGTCTGTTTGTCTGCCCGACTGCGAGAGCCGTTTTTATTTTACGACCATCCACGTCCGCTGAACGAGTCCTCCGACAAGGTCGACGGTTCTTATATCCAATCGACCGGTGCATTTATCGGAACTATAAGATAGTTGCAATCAGATGTAGGTGCTTTAACTGCTTCAACAAGTCTCCAATAGCAAACATACCGTCATGCAGGATCGATAGGATCAAAAAGAATAAAACGTTTGCGAGAATTTCAAGGGAAGAACGTGTCTCGTCTCTGAAGTCCCCAACGGAAATGGATTGGACGTGGGCGACACCTACGGAGTGCGCGAGTGACCACTCTCAACACAAAGTGACAAATTTAATATCGTTATCTATTTCTGTAACTCCTCATCTCAGCTCGTTAACATTTATTTTCTGCTCATTTGTTCCAGGTAAGTGCTCCGCAATCATCGTCACGATCCGCTGGAGGTCAAGCTCTTAATCAATCAATTACATTACATGGTAATGCATGGATATTAATGAATAGTAGTTTATCCTTATTTACTGGGGCCCCTCGTGTTTATTACAATGTTGAACACGTGTCAACTTTAATCAATTGAACTCTAATATATCAATGACGGTGAATACAGAGTAGGATATATCTTAATCATACAATAGGATATTGTGACCATGCTCTCCCTGGGCGTGGAGCGCATCACAATTTGTAACACTACGACTTATTTCCGCATCCGCTATTGTAACGTTGTCCACTGCAATTTAATCATCTCTTCGAGTGACAAGATGTATTAGAGCAGTTTCACGGTGGCTGTTATCAAAAGCGCTAGTGTGGGCTCTTTATTCACAATTTTAAGGTTGAAACTTGTTTGTGTTTAAAATTGAGTGGTTCCCTTTGATGTAGTACGGGAATATCGACAAAGACGGATGTCCGGTTCCGGTCAGGATTTGTTTCACATGAACGTTGCTTCTCTGTGGTTTCGTCAAGATGAAGACAGAGCCAACGCTTATTTTTCAATCATACATAATGTATTTCGGGAAAATATTCCGTGTAAATTAAAATGAGAAGGTCCGTAAATTACGTTGTAATCCAGTAAAACTGACAAATAACGAACCGAACACCTTTTCTTTGTTTGAATATAATATTCGGTGCATAGAGATGAAAAAAACTAAACGAGTAGGTAATGAAGCTGTTTTTCCTAGAGAAAGCGGAAAATCAGGCCCGCGAAACTAAAATTTATAGTTTTCCTTAAAACACCTCTAAGACTAAATATATATTTGCCCGGAAAATACGCTAGGCACAGAATGAATTTATCGTAAACATAATATTTTGTTTGCTAAAGATTCGGCATCAATTTATTACGACCTGTCAAAAATATCTTTTGAAGTTTTAATCTGATGCTGAAAGGAAAACCATAAAGGTTGTTTGCTTAAAAAATTAACATTAGTTAGCTTAGGAAACGAAGGAAAGAAGCTCAAAATCCTTCCGGTCCTTTTGATATCGCGGATAAGCGGCGTACGCGCATTTCAAAGGGCCAGTGTGTTTGTCCGACGAAGCTTGGGTAAACATCGTTCGTTGAACGGGTGTGTGATTTCAGCCTTTTGTGTTTTGACTGTACATTTGTTGCCCGGGGAACGATTTAATCTCATTATGTATGCACATCCGGAAGTTTGCCAGCGTTGGAATACAAAAAACGGTGTGTGGACATGCATCATAGCGACAGTAGCCGATTAAGTTTATAATTTCTATAACACTACATGTCGGTGTTTTGTTCTCTTCGTTGTTTTCATTGATTCATGGCTTTATGTGGCAGCATACAATATCGGTTAGTCAGACAAGAATATACTGTTTTCCCGGGAAACCATAAACAGCGAAGTCTAACAATGGACCGGAAAACGAAGGGAAGGTATACCAGAACGAAACTGAAAGAAAAGCTTATGTAAATTTTTAATACACTGGATTTTTATGCTTTTAATTAGGACTGGGGAATGCGTGGCGAAATCGTAGCAGCACCTAGCTTACCTTATACTTAATTTATTCGTGCTTAAGAATCTGCCCAATTTCCCGATACCCTAAATCCCTATTAGTAAAGTACCGTTAACATTCGGTATTTGGCGAGTGGTGCGCGGACGTTTTGCATACAATGCCCATGTTGGTGCGCTTGCGCAACGAAGCGGTCATCGGGCCGGATGTGACGCTACGGCGCAGCCCGTGCCAAATTGTACCTACATTTATGTGGACTAGATAGCCTTTCGATGTCCTAGGGAATCAGCTAGGTATGTTAAAACTACATGATCTGCTATATCGGGTGTAAAAAAAAGACAGCTTCCGAAGCCGAAAGCCACATATTCTACCGATTATCAGGATAATTTTTTTTCCACTACACCATACCTAGCTGAAAGCTGAAACCACTGGTTCTGGAGATATTGAAGGTTAAAGTCGCAGTTTTTTTTTTCTTTTTTACGAAAGTGAATTCTTGTGTTTTCTAAACTTTTTTCCAAACAAACATTACCTGCATTTTCGATTTTTTTTTCGAAATTACGAATTTGCAGTTACGAAAACGCAATGAATATCAAACGTATCCGACAAGTACCTACGTGGCTTATAGCGAAGGGGCGGGGATTAACTCCACTTGCCTGTGTTCGCGTTACGTTGCGCGAAATAAAAAATAGTTTTATTTTTCATACCTAAAAATAAAATTCGTTTCCTAGCAATAATTTTTGCGCAAAACTACTTTTTAAGACGTACAGTATGCGCAGTTAACGACTCTGTGATGTGTCTTTTTAAACCCTGTATATGAGGCCTCTTGAAGTTTCGGCATTTCAGTCGATGTAGTGCCTACAAAATGTATAACGTTTCTTATTTATTTGGAGTAGGCCGCATTTCGTTACCATGTAATTTGGACGGTGGTCAAAGGAAGTGTCGTCCCTTTTAACTGTTTCAAATTGATACATTATTTATTGAAGGCTTTATATAAATAAAATATAATGGCAAGTAGAGCTAGCCTAGTTCTGTTTCGATGGTCTAATGTACGAAGGCAAAATAAGTTTGAATCTATTAACTGTTTTTTTTTATGTGAATGATTAATTTAATTTATGATTCAACTATGCCATGCCTTAGGTGAAAATAAAAAGTATTTTTTAAACAAGCTTTATACCGTCGTCATTATCTGTAGTGGAAAGTATTCATAATAACAAAACAATAATAACCCAAATTCAACTGTCTCACCATTTGCCATCAGGGAGGTCCTTACATCTCGGCGCCATCATACAAGTAAACTCAGCTTGATGGTATCACAATATTGCATTGTCAAAGTATACGGCAAATTTCAGCTCTATCGTTTTTACTAGGGTTCTATTAGTTTATTTTTGTTTCATAATTATTAATGTATTTATTATTATAAATAGTACACCTAAGACTACCTACAGTACTGTATTTCGTTTTCTCTTTAAAATCCATCCAAAGGTTGTCTTGAAAAGATCGCTTTTAGCGATAAGGCCGCCCATTGTGTCATCCTATGTGATGTTTTCTTCATATTTTTTTGTAATTTATATGGTGTACAAAATAAAGAGTATTCTATTCTATTCTATTCTATCGGGAACAAAACAGTGGTCGAAATATGGTTTTTAAATTTTGAAGCGAACAACTTGTAAACGAACATTGCAAGTTTTTTTAAAGGTTGTAAAAAAGTAATGTCTAAAAAGAACTTTTGCAGTTCAGTTCGTGGCTCCATTAAATGTTATCGCTATGACCCGCATCGTTAATATTAAACTAACCTAAAAAATCGCGCAATCATTTGCATCCGCCATTACTTTACTGACAGTTATTAGGTAGGCAGTTTTTTTCAACAAAACTCTGGTAAACCGTAATTAAATACTATTGTTCGCTGTGAGAACCAACTCTGATGCTTTTTATGTTCACATTAAAGAAAAAATCTCGATTTATTTAAATTTCGGTAACCTCGAAAGGCAGTCGACCAATTTGGATAAAGTTTACCGTTCGCATTGTTTTTTGTTTGGCAAATATAGCCAAAAGTATTTCAGAATGCATAAAATTGTTAACGAGGACTCGCAACACTTGCAACTGAGTTTTGTAAAGTTGGCTGTCGGTTGATGTGCTCATCGCTGTATGTATGTCGACATTATGCTCTACTGCACTATTGCAACTTTAGTTCACCCTAGAGAAGTTTCAAAAACTCTTTTTAAGAAACTGCCTAATGTCTAGGATACGTTTGGAAGATTGAACTTCATTCGGTTGGTGTAGGGCCTGTCTAGACACCGAGCAATGTCCAGTGAGTGCCGCCTTGGGAATTAGTTTCTATGGATGCTCTGTTTCATATCCTGTCTAATCACTTCCTAATGGAATGGTTATAAAAATCATCATTATTTTAATTTGCAACTATTCACACTCTGTACAAATTCTTTAAAAATTAAATGTTACTCTGTATTCATTGCACGAATGTTTTGACGAACCATTCCACACTATTATGAATTTATGACCCGTTGTATGCGTGGGTTCCCTCTTCGGGCCAGCAAACAAATTAGCTTTACATACACCGCAAATCAACGCACGGTCTTGCTATTCAAGACAATTAGACGGGGTTAAAAGTACTAATGGAAGTAGCTATTGTGGTCGGGTCTCTCTAACCGCCTGATTTGAGTTCGGTTCAAAGAGCTGGCCAAAGTGTCGGTGGTATATGACCATTGGCCATATTGGGTCGTGCCTTACTCTAGTACTCGCGGGTGGTCTTACCAAGGTCAGCCTTGACCGGCTGCATCAGGACAAGCGAACATGCACCGCACGGACAAATGATGCCGGTGCCTGACATCCGGTCACAACTTCACAAGCTATGTAAATTAGTGTCACACTTCGACACATGTACGCACATTTGTCCTTGGTACTGTTTCAATCAGGTTTGCGTTTTATTCGCCATAATGGTTCATTTTGTTTGATGATGATGAATGAGAACCGCGTTGTTTCGATTGCACGGACATGAAAAATTAATCTTGACAATTTATGTTTTACAAAAGTCGGTATCGTAACGCCGTACGCTGAATCTGAATGACTATTTAATTTGTCACTGTTCTTTATATTATGTAGTTTCCTTTTGATAATGTGTTTGAATGAGCTAAAACGCAAATAAAAAAAAACATATAAACAATTAATTGTAGTATGCGGATATTATCCGGACGTCTGATATTTATACTGGAGCCGCTATTTATTTCTAATAGCGTCATTTAACTGGTTAATCACTTATCTAGTTAATATTAGTTTTAATTGGAATAGTTTCTTAATGGCAAAATGGTTTGTGAAGCGTGCTGTCATTGGGATCAAGCGGTGACACGTTAATGCACGTTCTTCATGGGAGCCACACACAAAGATGCATTCAACTTAAGTATGATTAAAGCTTTTTTTGCCTCTGATAAATACCCAGCCCATGGATGTGTCAGGCATTTAATTAACTAAATAATGCGTTTAAATTGATTAGGTCATTGAGCTCCTTAGTAGTTCAAAGTTGAGCTATTCGACTACTGACAGATGCACTGACTGGACAAGTCCACTCAAATATGTGTGGTTCTTTCTTCAAAATACCATTACAGACACTAGTCTGCATGGTTCTCATATGATTTGACCAGTACATATTGTGTGGATTAGAACACTTTAAAAGAGACTCAGCATATTGTGAATGTGAGAACTATGTAGGTTATATTTACGTAGATTTCATGGTTGTCTGGCAGTTTGAGTACTTTTGCGGCCTACCCAAATGTCCTTACTTTGGTATTGTTCGTCGGTTCGTTGAGCTCCATAAAGCTATGAGTTGAGCTACACGATAACTGACAGATGCTTGCACTGACTGGACAGGTCCACTCAAACCTGCGTGGTGCTTTCCTCAAAAGCTCATCTCAGATATTAACGTACATGGTTCTCATATGATTTGACCAGTACATATTGTGTGGATTAGAACACTTTAAAAGAGACTTTGACCTCTAAGTTTGTTTCGGTTTTTCTTCTCAGGGTAGTCAGTTAGGAAAAACCGGCCTCATCTATCTTAAACTGACAAAAAATATTGACGTGTAGAAGTGTTACTGACCTATTTACTGAAGAAACATCATTTATCATAAGTATTTCCGTCATTCAAATGAATCATTCCATTTAAAATCCCAAAGAGCACATAAACGATAACATTACGTTTTTCAGCTGGACGTTTTTCAGCGGAAAGTGAGACCCAGGTAACAAATAAATACAAATAGCACAACGCTACTAACAGAGAACTGCACTTATCTAACTGTGATCGATAGTTTCCCCGCACAACGCCTGCCGAGCGGCGTGTCTCCGTTCATCGGCTCATATTCGTGTGTGCAACAAAGTAATCTAATGTACTTGTGTTATGTTGTAATCGAGGATGCTTTCAATAGCTAATAAAAATCTCGTAAACGGAATAGTGTGCGGTTATTTTACTTGTTGCCTCTCATTGTTGTCGCTTAAGCCCGTGCTCCCCGCGGGGCGGTGTCTGCGCAGTACTTGTCTGATACTTTGAACATGCGTACTGATAACGAGCGTCATCGGTCAATGGCGCATAAGGAGAAAGTGAACTGTGCACTTTCGGTTTCTAAATCAGTGAAAATCACTCAACCCCTGGATTCGATTCCAGAAATTGATTGCGAAGGTAAGCAGATAATGCGAAATATTTTCAAGTTGGAATTCGTGCATATCTAGAGGTGCTATTAGTGAATTTTCTAGTGTTTCATAATGGCTGCTTTGTCGACTAAGCGGTCAAGTTTAACGTCTTGCAAATTGGTTTTTTGATAAAGCACGTCTCTGATCGCGACCGAGTTTAAAGTGTCTGGCTCTTGAGAAGTAAGGGTTCTAGTTTTTAAAACCGTTTTTAGATGCTTTTAATAATGTGGTGTTTTGCTAGAGCGCAGTTCTAACTGTTATTTCTTTCTTCACGCTAAAAGCACTAAATGAGAATTAAATCCAGTGAATAGTGTGATCTCAGATACTTGAAATTTAGTGAAGTTTTTCTCCTTTTAAAAGTCATATTTTTGTTAGTTCATCACTGTCACTGCTTTCGAATTCAATACAAATAAACAATAAAACACCCATACGTCCTCAAACTTTACATGGTCACTAATTCCATCATTGACTCATACAATTATGAGGTTTGTCACGACATATTATTTCGTAGTGTCGTGAAAGGCATTTACTGACGTGTGAATGAGTATAATTAAAAGACAAGGCATAGAAAGTTTGAGAAGCTCTCTGACATAATTAGGGTACTGCACTAAACAGTGAAAACGGATGGGTTATCGGATTATGGGCACATTATCTTTGAAAGGGCTTAGAAACGATTTTGGTGCTTAGTCGTTAAGTGTGTGTCAAACTTTCAAATCTTTTAAGGCACGTCATGCCACCATATCTTTGATGGGGTTTACGGTTTAGAAGTCTGAAGAAGCTAGGCATTTGTTTTTCTACTAACAGCTTTTGCAACTTGGACTGATTTAAAAACTAAATGAATTATCCTCTAGAAGTTTTACTGGGCTTCTTTTCAAATTATAATTAGCAGCTTCGTAGGAACAGGGTTGCGACTGGTGAGTCGTTCTCGTCTATCCTTCCTCGGCAACTCCTTAGTAGGTTAGTACTACTTCGGTGTTTTATTTCTTGTAAACATCTGCCCGGCAATAAAAAGTATATAGTATTTTCTGTCGCTTTATAATATACTAGCTGACCCGACAGACGTTGTCCTGTCTTAGCTATGAACTGTCAACCGCGCGAAGTTTAAATAGTTGTTAAGTTTTCTAAAATTTTCTAATTTTCCGCGCAATTTTCTTATTTTTTATTTTATAAGAACCTCCTCCTGGCAATAATAAACACAACAAAAAAAGAATTAGCGAAATCGGTCCAACCGTTCACGCGTGATGCCGTAACCAATCCCTATTTCCTTGGTTACCCAAGGAAATAGGGATTTCTTTTTATATAACTAATATAAGATATTCTACCTGTCTTGTTTATCAGCTTATTTACGAGATTATCTCGCCTCAAATAACTTAATATTGTGATGCGTTTGATCTGCTTATGGCACATAAGCTCGCCACATAAGGTGAGCTATTGGGTGTTGGGTGTCTGTAACTTGAGAACGCACCTCGTCCGTCGCACGGAGAGCTCCAGTGACACTACTTGAGCAATGTGTGGATTAATTAATATTAACGACCGGATTACCATAATTATGCCCAAACCCAGATAAAGCGGATTACCAGTCACATAAAAGCCTTTAAAATAATAAGCGACCCTCTCACAGCTGCAGTCAGTGCTCCTTTTATAAAATGAACACTTAAAAGCAAATATTTTTTTAAATTGGTCGTTATCGCGACGTTTATGACTGCAAAATATTGCAGCTCCGAACACAGACACCATTCGACGACGACATTTTTTAAATGCATGTTATTAAATGTGAAGATATAGTGGTTCAGCAAGTAGGTAAGGGAAACAGGAAGTTTCGCGTGTCGTTCGATAGTTTGCGCTATAACTGGAACGTCGTCAAGTCATCGAAATATGTATAAGCAAGTGTTGGTATGTTAAAAATGGAACTTGAAACTGCATACGCGCTTCCGTACAACACCGGAACACTGCCGAATAAACGCGCTAAAACGTTGGACTTCCCGTCGGTTCTTGTTTCAACATTTGGAAGTGCGGTTAGGTTACATTGGTATTGGAATTTGAATATAGGCACTTTCGATATCCTTTGGGATAGCTGCGAAGGTTTCGCTTCGCATGCATTATTAATTTGGACGGCACATAACTGCATAATGGCAAGGTTCCGGACGCAGGCCAGCGTGGGAACGGAGCGATGTGCAGACCAGCCCAGCATCGCTGACAGAACGATACAGACTTCCGCGCCGATCGCGTGGGAACATGCAGGATATCGATCCTATCAGTGCCGAGTGCCAGTACTATTTGCATGTTTACGATGCCTAGGTTATAAACGAAGAAAGTGGTACTGCGTGGTAGTTAATGGCCGTTTCGAAACAATAATAGAGGTGTGATGAAGGACGTTGGTGCATCTTAACTTGTGTTGTGATTGCTATTTTTGTAAGATAAAATGAAGGAGTTGTTTCTTGTTTGCATATTTTATGTAAATGGAAGGACTGTGGTTTTTGCGTTCGTTAAGTATAGGTCATCTAAGGTTTATAAGTCTTGTCGATGCTTGAAAGCGACTCAACGCCTACAAATCTTTGTACAGTTGCAATTTTCCATACAACTTATTTCATCATGGAAATAATTGTGTTGAAAACAAAATCCTCTGAAATAAATCTTACCTTACTTTATTATTATATTATTCCTATAATAAACCTAAACATACCTTCCAATTAGCAAATAAACATCCGCCGACGTTAGCAAAAATAAGAAAAATCTCGCAGAGCACTGCGACAGTCTGGGACCTTTCTATTTCTGACGATATTATTAATAGACTTCTATCGATTATGATGGAATAGCGACATTTATCTGACCCGTAGGTTCATTTATCGAGGGAAGCGAAAACGGCAAAACAGGCAAGACATAAATCTGACCAAAGATTCATGGATGAAGCAAAAAAAAACAGAAATAAGAGTTCACTGTCTTTGATAGTGTAACTCTAACCTCTCAAAGTGAGGCTCCTTTACAGAACGGCAGCTGGGTCTCGATATGGAGCCGAGTTGCTACACATGTTGCCCTGCCCTCTATGCTCGAAAACATGCAGCACAAGTGACCTCAGGTGCGTTGCCACTGACGACTCTGTGGAAATGTTGGGTCAAAAAAATTTAAAACTCTGTCGTGTCTGCAACATGAAGAAGAAGACTGTCTTTTGATGTTAAAGCTACGGTTGCTAACAGCTTCCTGGATCCCATTTTCTTTTACAGTTTTAACTGTAAAATTAAAGATTCGCGAAATTCGCACGGCCCGACCAACAATTGAACGGAAGCGAATCGCAAAGATAAATCAGTTCCCTGCGTAGAGAAGCACCACAATCGTCAACCAGCGGTACTTATCATGTGGGAATGCAACGCTCTACTTACGATTGCACTCGTTCCACGACCCTGCGAATATGACACGAAAATTATCTGCCTGTAGGTACTGCATACTTACATATTGAATACTGAATGCGTTTATTACCCAATAAGTAGTGTCGGAACGTACGGTAGTGTCGACCGAAGGTTCGGTTGCGGTTTCGTCCAGGGCCTGCAGTCTCGACAGTTAACAATCGCGTAACGACCGAATTCGTTCGCTAAGAAATTAATGTTGCAAGGAGGTAAACTTTTATGTCCTATAATATTTTAACTGGTTAATTGTTACAAGCGGTAAAAGTTATACATTAAAATTTGAATAAAATAAAATATAAGTTTTCATGAAAAATAGTGCTTGCAAGTTAAAATTTACGGTCTCTGTGCCTACATATTTAAAAAAAAAAACCAATTATTTGTTCAGGTTAAATCTAAAATGTTTCCTCAAAATGAGAAAGTTTTTGAAATGAAAACTTCTTTAGCGTGTTGGGCAGTTTTGGGATGGGAAAAAACAATTGAACTCGCGCGCCGCCGACACCGCTACGAGTGCTACGAGGCGCGTTGCGCATTTTAGTTCAAGTTTTTTGTTTTCACTTCTGACGGTACTCCCGGAGTGCTAGGTTTTTTTAACGGCTAGTAATTTAGCGATCGGTAGCTAACGTAAGTTTCGCTATTGATACCGAAACTTACGTTAGCTCGTCGAGACTGCAGTCCCTGTTTCGGCCAAAAAAAAACGAGTTTCAACTGAAGTTTCTGTTTAGGTCAAAAGTTTTCCATGAAGGTTGTGATCAACGATATGGTCGTTGTTTGTGATAGTGACCTAAAAACTGACTCTCTCGTTCGTCTATGTGTGTAATTATTTATGTGTAATCTTTTTACTAACTTATTTAGTATTTTCTGAAAGTTAAGGCTGAATGTTCTGATAACTTTTACAAGTGATTTTTTAAAATTTTTATATTTTATTCTATGACCACGTGACAATCCGAATATTCGGTTACGATTTCGGTTTCGGCTAAAAATCGTATTTCGGTCGGACGTTACCAATAAGTGAACCATCTGCACGTTGACAGATGATGAAATTGCACGCAAACTAGTTTGCGGTCTGGAAAAAATACGCATCGATTATTCATGTTGACGGCAAATCCGCAGCCTGTGTTGTGTGGTGTTATTCGTTACCTCGGTGAATTTCGATTTGGTTATTTTGAATATTGTGGAGTGAAAATTGCACACAATCACACAGATATATTTGCTCTAATACAATAGGGATGTTTTCTGGGTATAAAAATAATAGTTCTAATTAGTTTAGATTATCAAAAAATATTAGATACGTATTTTTTGCTTTACCAAACCAATTAAAAATGGCAAAGATAAAACGCATCAAAGTTCAGGAGTAGGGGCTTGTTACGTCACTAAACGGTACAAAATGTACCTACTCGTAGTAGTTATTCAACGCACTGTATCGTCCTCATTTATTGTTGACGTGACAAAAGAAAAAATACGTGTCCAATATTTTTTGGTAATCTAACTGACTGACTAATTAGATTTTTTTAGGAAACAAGCCCATTTCCTCAATTCTTATTCACGGGCTACGAAAGAAAAAAATATATACGCGATAATTATAAATCATGGAATTACCGACCTTATGCTTAAATTGCGTGAGTTTATTTGAGACAGGACATCGTAGAACACATGAATGTTTTGGGTTTCGTCGTCGGCCAAGTTGTCCGATGGCACGGAATCGGTTAGATAAAGATTTATCCAGGAATGTGGCCACGCGGGACGTGGCCGCTCGCTCGTCGCCATTCCACCGTTAACGGCTCACCTGTCTGCCGTCCACTTCCCTTTCTCAGAAAAAATAGTACCATCTCTAATGTAACGAACGCTGCGTCTGACTCCGACGCCACACGACGCGGGAGGCGCGCCAGCCTATTATACATCTCGTCAATTAGTCGGGAATTTAGACAATTAACATTTTGCAAGACTAGCCTCGACTATCGCTGATAGCTTCGCAATGCCTTGATATTTTCGTGACGCAACTTTTTCTCGCGCGTTCACCCAATCTCCTCTCAAAATATACACAAACGTTTCAAAGGCCTTTGTTAATTCTGTTCTCACAATAAATATAATTTAAAAAGCCACTTAATGAGACTGCACAATCACACGATGCCTGTCTGAGAATCATGTTTTTGCACAACCATTGTTTGCAAATATGCAAGAATTTGTTCCCACATTATATCCCAAAATTGTGAAGATGTAGAGATCACTTCAAAAGACGTAGGTGTGAACGTAGCAGAATATGATAATGCTATTGTTACCGCGATAGAATTATATTATACTCGTAAACGTGTGTTTATAGGCGGAAATCCTAGTCACCAATGACCTCTGACATTTGGAACGAGGATCACAGTCAATGGCACGCGATGCTATCCGAGGCAGTTTGATCGAGTACGTATGTTATCATCTTGTTACAAGCCTTAGGAACGGTTATTATTAGTGGTCGTTGTTTTTTGCCAATTGAATACTCGTAGTACAGGAAGTGCGTGTAAGTATTCGGCTCGTTGAAAGGCCGCGCGACAATACCGACGCAATTCGGTGAAGGTGCTTCGACGCTCAAATTTTACTAACTGTTCTATCTTTTGTCAGCGGCTGCCACATGAATATGCTAATTAACAGCCTAATTTGTAATACCTTTGGGCACAATGATGTCACTGGTATAGATAAAAAAAGATTCCTTCATCGTATTTTATTGATTTAACGATCCCATATTATTTTGCTGTGGTCGTCTTGTGCACTTTTATTGCAATCTTGCAATGAATGCAAATCAGTTTCTCGTTATTTTCCCATGATTTATTACACTTCTGTGCTGACTGATCACATTAGTCGACTACCCGATTAGGACATTTGTATTCGTTTTGCAGATGTGGAGGTCGTTCGTCCCGGTTCTCGTCTGATGTCGCTTATTCTTTTGCATGCCGCACTCTGAATCCCGATTCCGCTTGCGTATTTGTATTAACACGTTGAAAGCACGACGCCCATTGAATATTTTATTGAATGGAGTTTCAAGCTCGGAATTCCCCATCGCGCAAAACTGGTTCGTTTACCCTATCGCTCTCAACTGTCACTCTCACGGAAGTTAAACGTCGAGTGTACAATCAAAACGTAACCAATTTCGGTATCCTTAAAATTAAATGGGTATCGCATTCCGAAATGGGTAGTCGAATTTACGACCAGCATTACGTGTCAGGAATCGGAGTAGGTACTTGGCCAGTCGATAACCGGTCGATGTCGATGGGCGAGGATGTCGCTGGCAACGTTCCCATAAATTCCGCGGAATCGTAGGAGATTTATAATGGCGGCGGCGTAACGGTGGGCACGTCGCGCATGCCGAGCGCACGCGCCTACGTGCCGCGTCACTCCTGTCTCACCACCGCCACCACGTCCACGCTGTCAAACCGCGCTGAGGCACCGCCCCCGCTCGCCAACTGTCACATAGATTAGTATTGTCCCCTATATGGCAAGCACGGTGCTAAACCTTCTCTAATTGAGGACAATATGTGATAAAGACTAGTACCTATTCATATTGAAATGCAATAGGAAAAGAGTTGGTGGGCGATGTTTATCGATGGATCCTCTGATGTGATCGAGTTGCTGTTAAATTTTATCATTGTACCCACGATGTGCACAGTGTGGGCATCCTCCTTATGTTTATGCCATTTAATTTATCAACCTGTAACGAAATTGTGCGCATGCTGCATGTTAAGTATGGTTGCATTACCTTCTCGTTATTTGTTTTTCTATACCTACTGGTTTACCTCGATAGTTGTATAAGATTTACATAATTATGCCCTTAGTGCTGCTGCAACACTTCACTTCGACATCAAAGATTCTGCCTCCTACCATCAGATGCAAATGTGCATTCCTTCGATATCTGTGAAGAAATTATGTAGATTAACATAGCCACTATGATCTTGACGTGGTTTTAATTCTGTCATTAGCACGAAGGCGGTAAATGTGGCAATTTGTATGAATGAGACCTGTCAGGCTGTTCAATATTTGCGTTCCATCTGTATACAACGCAAAGCAATTGATTTCGCCCCCATGCACTTTCTAGTTACTCCATTTCAAAGTGTTGGCTAGTAAAACATAGTGGGAGTTTATTGACTCGCCGAGCACTGAGCAGCGGCCCGGCCGCCCGGCATGCGGCAGGTTGGCGGATGTAGGTGTCCGCAAATATTAGCACTTGCCTAATTCACCAGGCAAACGCACGTTTACTTTATTACCTAATCGACTAGTTAATTTAATATTTTCGTTGTCACCTATAGTCACTGTTAGGATCAACATTCCACGTTACTTAATTGCGGTGTAGGCGTAGTCATACGACGTCCCACTGACAACAAGTCGTTATGACTGAATGGGACGACTGTCAACGGAATTAGAGATCGGTCCCGATCGAGGATTAAAGATAACGCGATCTTTCATAACAATGACTCGTAAGAGTTCATTGGCTCTGTTATGGATTAGTTTGGAACGACAAGGCGTCGGAATAATTTATGATTATGACACTAGTAATGTGAACCATGCATTTAGCGGTGAGTGCGAGGTGCGGGCGCGGGCGGCATGCGCCGGCGGCGGCCGCGGCGAGGTCGCGATCGATGCGCGTGCGCAATATGAATGAATGAATCCACCCCCCCTCCGCGCCAGCCGCACGATCAATGGACCGCACGTGGCGATCGATACTGCGCTAATCTAAACTACATTTCTTTATGTTATATTTAGAATGTATCTACATTATTGGGTCGACTTGTGCTCACAGAGAGTGCTTTACCTCACATTCCGAAGAAGAATGCCGATTCGAAACAATAGTAGAGGAAAACCGGGTTTTTATTTATAATTTATACAATAATACACAGAACTGCTGAAAATACCATGTTTTAGTCTAATATATTTAGTGATTCAAAACAGTCATTCGTGACGGCGACGTATTATTTGATAAACAAAATTTCTAATCTCCCATTCGTCTGGCTCGTTGACAATGGTATCAATCTGGAACATTTATCTGGCGAGCGAGTCGATCACTTGTAATTGACAGCTAAATGCCCTATTAGACCTGGCAGCCATAATTGAGTGGCCGGCGATTGTTATGATACCGATGGAGTTGCGACCGCGCCGCCCACGCGACCAGCTATCGCTTCAATTACATCTTTTGGTATCCGAATTTGTTTTCCTAACCGCAATGATAATAAACTAGACGAATGAACATAAATACACAGTATAAATGTCGATTTCTTTCATTCTGCGGTAAGTTATTGGCTCGCCGCATCCATATCGCCTTAGATGGAGATAACGGCCAGCTCCGTCTAACACTTGGATCCCTTATTGGGTAACTAGCGCAGCCATTGTAGGAGAGGCATGGCTAACGCATGGGCGCAGTGTTTTCCGGCCATATTGAGTGGCCCTTATGAGGTGACAACCATATGAAATGGTCAGATAATATCACGCCTTATTTGGCACAGGTGAGGTGGCGAGGTTGTACGGTCAGGCACCACAAGGTTGTTTGTACCTGACGCTGTGTGCTTAGTAATTAATGTTTAAATACTTTAATTTTTCAAGGCAGGTCTTGTTTTAATGGGATGAATCCCTCGATGTCTGGGTACTGTAGTGCTGGAGGTGTGCGCTTCGGGTGTGTGCTTCCGTTGTGTAGTTCTAGGCTCTGATGTGTGTAAGAAGAAACATTAACCAGCCTGTCTGCTGACAAAGTCCGTTTTTCATGCGATTTCCGTAGATATGACAGTACTACCGTCATGAACTCTCCCGGGCCTGCGGACGGCGAGTAGTGGGTAACTCGCCGTCCGATCAGCACCAGGCCCGAGAGTCGACGGCGCGTAGTGTTCCACGCGCGCCTCAAAGAGTTGTCAGCAAAGGACGGGGCCTGCCACGGCCAATGCCTGCCCGGGGGTGGAGGATAAATTCGAAAGAGTTACCTCGCCCCCGGGCACTCTTACTGACTAAAACCCACCCCTGTTCCTCCCTGCCCTACGTGCCCGGGGGCGAGGTAACTCTTTCGAATTTATCCTCCACCCCCGGGCAGTATCCTCCACCCCCGGGCAGTATCCTCCACCCCCGGGCAGTCTGCTCAGGGGTTGAGGATAAATTCGAAAGAGTTACCTCGCCCCTGCGCATTCAGGGCAGGGAAGGAACAGGGGTGGGATTTAGTCAGTAAGAGTCTGACACGCCCTCACGCTCCACCCTAGAGCAGATGTCATTGGATGAATTCCTACCCCACAAAAAAAAAAACCTGTCATGAACTCATGACATCACGCCGTTACACGATACTTATAACGTGAGGCCCTCATTCACGTGCTAATGAATATTCTATTATAATGAATCACAATCAGTTCGAATAGTATCGGAGTGTGTTCCAGGGGCCCGGCTGCGGCGCACGCGCCTTCTACTATTGCGATTAGACGCTAATATGAGTCACGCCGGATTTACATACAGCCGGCGGAAAATCAATGGAGGCCAAACCGCTGAGGTTGTCTTTTCCATGAAAGTATCAATTACGATAAACGTGTCAATGGTTTTGCAGAGTTCAGATACGCAATTAGTTCGGTCCTTTTACTCGTATTGGTCTTTGTACGCTTTATAACACTCAGTAGAAAAGGAAAAAAGGACCGTTTTGTGCTTCTAATGTTTTTCTTCCTTCATCAAACTTGGGTGCATTTACACATTCGTCATCATATTGACGTTAGGTAGAGTCAAGACGGTAAATGTCAACGTAACTTATCAGTGTAGGTGCTAATGGACACAAGACGAGGTTCTGTCCGCAACATTCAATATCCGAACCGATTTGTGCCCACCCTTCGGAATTTTAAGTGGTCTTTACTCGTAAAATTAACCGGTCCTTAATGGTCCTTTTGAATGAACGGAAAGGATTTTAAAATAAGAATTTACATCGGCCAATTTTATGACGACGAGTAGGTTCTTCACTCATTTATTAAATTCGCTTCGGTTCTGGCTCAATTGTTACGGTTTCAATTTCTTGTAATGAGTTTTTACAGCGAAACTTTCACTTGTTAGCAATGCGGGAGTGTTGATGCTGCGCTTACGGTATTGTGCTCTTAAATTCGAGAACAGCACATAATGCAGCAATAGACAATGGTATGCGTGTGTTCAGAAGTGGGATTATGTTGGAATACCTACCTAGGTATATTTAATTTTTGCGGGGAATACTAGGAAGTAGTGACAGGCGGGCGTTTTCGGGGGACTGTCTTTATGTAGAACTTTGGTGTTCAAAAAGTGGTAGCTCATAGCCTAGTTTGAATAAATGAGTTCTGATTTTATTTTTAAATTTGAGTTTTTTTCAAACTTAACGCCCTTCTAAAGCTCTGAGATTATTTATTAAGACCTCTTAACGTTCTGTGTTCTACTTTTAGTAATTTCAGAAAAAGGGTAACAAAACGCTTCTCCTGGGTAGGGTTGCCATCTCTAAAACTGGCAACCAGGACAAAAAGCATGAAAAACTCGGCTTTTGAAGCTTAGAACCCGGACGTGCTTAGAGTTTTTTTTTTAATATTCTCGGGGTCGCCGAATATTTGAAAGTATCGCGCGGCCGCCCAACGGTGGCTGCTAACTGGAAAACTTAAATCCGGACTACAAATGAAACCCCGCCCGAACGCTCCCCGGACTCAAAGTAGGACAAATCCGGGGAAACCCAGACGGATGGCAACCCTACTCCTAGGTTACATTACACCATTTTCTTGGCAGATCGTGCCAGTTAAGGCAAACGCAACCCTATCTCAAGCACAAAGAAACAAACAAAACAAACGCGTTGAATGACGTCCGACCTGCAACTGCAAACATCTTTAACATCCTAAAGGATGTGAAGACAAAAATAAAGCTGATTTAAGATACTCTCCTCAACAACTTGTTAATACGCTGAAAGGTATTCGTGTGAAATGGAAACAAAGCTCTGTTCAACGTTGAAGTCTCTAAACAGAGTTTAAGAGAGTCGTGAAACTGTCAAATCGTCACTTGCCTAATGGGACTCTGTCATCGAGCCGACCCCTTTAAACTGTCGTTTCACCACTCCGAAATGTAATTTCGTTTATTTTAAGACGGATACGGGTAAGTGTCTGGTCTATTTTTGGCTTGGATAAAAAATATGTGGTGCATTTTTAATTATGGTGATTACTGCTCGTTTTTACGCGAAAGATACGTGTTATTTGCAGTACCAATCATATAGACCTGTTATGGTGATAATCACTATTATCCTTCGGCGATGATTGGCTATTAAGGTATATAATAGATCCGTCTCTTAAGAAAACTGGCAGAAAAACTAACCTGCTGGCGTGGTAGCTTTAACTACTAGGTAGATACTCTGAAGTATTGTCATGTCACACACATGGAGTTAATTGATACCTCTAAATCCTTCCCCCTTGTTTCCCAAAAGCAAAAAACCCTCAAGTGGTAGACACGTTACAGTCATCATCACTGACAGCCGTATTGTTTACCCAGTTCGAGGATACGAGGTGTCTGACACACATCGTGTGAAACAGAGGGCACCACTTAAGACATATCATGTCGCCGTGTAAAAAACTCACTTAAACACATCGGGGCGTAGGCGTAAAGTGACAGATGTGCTCAAGGGGTCGTGAATGACCGGCGTTTAGTTTAACTGCTGGCTTCCGCCAAACGGTCGGTTAAGTGACACATAGTCCGCATTGCCCTTGCACTTCTTATACTACGATAATCTTCTATGCGTTCCATAAGTGACGTTAATCGTGATTCATGTAATTGCTGCTATGAATATTAAATTTAAACGCATGGTAATTTCTTTTCATGTTTTAATAAATACTTCCTCTGGCTTTTCCCATGGCGGTACTCACTAGAGGAGCTTGATGTTGCTTGAATTTCTAATATATAGTTCCCATGAATGCAATGCGATATTGGCTGCGTTTAAGTTTAATTAATTTGATTAAGCTCTCGTATGATTAAACTGCTTATGAGCGTTGAGATGTGACTAATGTCCAATATATTAGAAAATATGATTGTATCATGTGTAGTTGACAAAGTTATGAGCGTGTTGAATGGTTGTGAAAGTAGCAATAGCATTGTTATCGTCAGCTCGACATTGTTGATCGTCGTTTGTTTTCTAATTAAAATATCGAATGGTATATGATTATGTTCGGGAACAAGTAGCGTAACCGGCGTTGTTTTTATTCAAAGTCCAAGTGGTTTTCGCTTTATTGTATTTCAGCTTTTAGTGTTTAGAATGTTAAATTGTTTTGTGTATCCGTGAAGTATATCGGATACTGTTTATTGTTTCCTACTCCCGTAATGCACTTAGTTTCAATATCGCAAATATTTATAACTCCGTCATCGCCTGTTCGCTGCAAGAAGCTTGTAAATATGAAGGAACATATCTACCTACCTACCTAATGTACTACCCAATACATCATGGCATTTTTTTTCAAAGTCCGGGAAGTGAACTGAATAACAGATGTTTCCTTTGCATGAACATATAAATACTATTTATACCTACAATTTTTTTATTAAAATGGTTATGATTCTCTACTCCCGAAAATGAGCGGAAACAGCACTAATGTAAATTTTTCTCTCCCTCGTCACCCTCCCAGAAAATTGATGAGTGTGTCTATAAGAACCTGTATCAGTTCTTGTTTTAAAACATGCTTCGTAGAGATAATCCAGGAATTTTTATGTTGTCATCCGTTCTAATTTCTGGGAATACTTTTAGAAAAAAATATAAGTATCTGGAATTATATTTCATATCTACCAAATTCCAGAAAACTAATCGCACTATTCCTTGGTTATTCGTTATTTTTGCATTGGCTACGTAAATCGTCAATTGTCAATCCATCAAAAGACCCTGAAATAGTCCGCGGTAGTCCGCCCCTAGGCTCTGTGGGTACTTGTTCCAATCCTGCCATCATATTCAATGTAAGTACTCTGTGCCTGCCATTATACCAAATACCCACAGAACAGTAGATAGTAACCGCCGTGCCGATGACAATGTACGTGACTGCGTAGCGTAACCTACATGCCTACTACGTCTGGTGTAGTCATCACAGCTTTATCATCATTATCGCAAATCCGCGGAAGCACAGCGGTTGATCTCCGCAGCGCGACGTTTGTATCTCCTCAGTATCCTGCGGACGGAAGCACGCGGATGTTGCGTCACCGCCCGGAAATAGACGCCCTCTGTGTCACCGCGCGCGTCACTCCGTCCTCTGTCCGCGAGCACATCACCACGTGAACTCTGACTCCACAACGACGACAACACTCCATCATCACCCCTCGAAACACATCACTCCAAAGGAAATTGTCGTCACTCAACAGATTTCAACGTAAGCAGCTACGTGCTTATCTGCTAATGTCCTTACCCAAAAAGCTCTAACAAATGAGTCTACACAAAAAAGTAATGACAGCGATCGATCTTGCGTCTGCCTCTAGAAGCCAGTAATTATTTCGAAACGGAAACAGTTTCGAGATAATAGGTACTGCGATTTATCCTGTCCTACGTGTATCCGCCTTAGTATTTGCTCCACGACGCGCCTTTTCCTTTTCGTGGCAGATATCGCGATGTGTTCCTGTAGAGGACGTTGGCGTGGTTCAAAATAAAGGCAAGTTTTGACAGGGTAGCTAACGTGCGCACTAAGTTTCGATATTTATGACGGCATCGAACACTTAATCAGCGACAGGAAGATGTTAACCGTCCGCTCGTATATTAGCCCAATCAAAATATGGTAATGGCCGGCTGAGCCTGGTAAATTTACTTGCGGAATCAATTTGCCCCCGTGAAATTTATGGTCGTGTTTCCCCAATTAACTGGCAATTCGGTGGCTTCGATTATTTCGCATAAAATGTGCGGGCGACTCCCGCATCCGGTGATTACATCGGGCGCATAATTTGTGATGCGCCTGCGCCGAACTGCGCCCAGCCAGCCTACGCCTCCTTGATTTTTGTTAGATAAAAAAGCGGAGGGTCTCTGAGCTCTGTTACTGCGTACTTGCCTCATTTGTTGTTTGTTTTTAATGTCGACTCTTTTGCACCTGCGGGTTTTGTGTTTCATGCTGGTACCCGCTCGCCCGCTGGCCGCTCTAAATGAGATTTTGCGAGCGCCATTTTTGCCTTTGTTTCTCGCTAACGTGAACCTGATGGTTGCCTTTTATTATTTTATGCAAATTAGCTTCATTGAATATGCATCTGATTTAAAAACATTAATATTGTAAAGTTTTATGTAGGTACCTAAGATAACATGGTTGAGAAGTGTCTCATATTCATAATTTAGGTTTTATTTCCTGCGGTTTGGGTCCGCAGAACTTGTTTTAATTTTTTTTATTGAGATATCTTTAGGTCGTTCATTGAGTGTTTATGTTTGATAATGATAAGTTATCAGATTAATAATAAAGATTGTCTGTTGGTTGCAGAGTCGGCGGGTTCCGCGAGTGTCGTCGGGCGCGTGCCGGCCACCGGATGCGCCAGCGGCGACATAATGTGGCTTCTTGACGAGCCTAATCAACCTTATGAAGGTAATTATTATATTAAATGTTTATTACTCACATACACGCCAGTCATGCTGTAGGTACTGTGCCCAACTTAATTATGTGTATCCCTCTTGTTTGCCAGTAATTAAGACTTAACGACTTTCATATTTTTTCTGGTTATTCCAGACTGTGAACAACTGCTATGTTTCCGCTACTACAATGGCGAGGGCGAGGAGTGTGCGGCAGAGTCGTCAGCGCTCCCCCCGCGGTTCAAAGTGGACCTCAAGAAGCTGCCCCTGCGGCTCAAGGAGGGCATGTCGCGCAAACGCAGCGGCGACCACGTGTCGCCCTTCTCCTACAACAACGAGAGCTTCGAGATGAATTCGGAGAACCCTCCGCGCATCGAGTTCGTACCCGGCACCAGCCACGACATCAGACATCTCAGCGAGAACGTCAACAAATGCTCAATTAGTGCTTTAGAAAGTAACGGGAACAATCTCGAACAAACAAAATGTGATCCTAGTAAATCTCTAGTTAGTAATTTAAGCCAAGAATCTCAAAATGTTAATAGTGAATCTCGGAGTGCAACAGACTGCAGAGCCACGTCTTCGGGCGTGAAGAAGAAGTGTCCCCCGCCCGTCGACACCGGCGGCGGGCAGGCGCTCAACGGCGTCAAGAAGAAGTCAATAGCTAACAACGGCTTTGACTCGCCCACTTCACCCGGCACCGAGTATTATAAAATATGGTCACCAAAGAATCCCTGCAAAATAATGAAGTTCGTGTACGACGTGGAGAGTGCGAATGTGCCCAGTGAAGCGGAGAAGTCGCCGGTGCCACCCCTGCCACCCCGACAGTCACACAAGCCGCTCGAGAGAATGCACGCGCTGCCACCACAGGTACCCAGACATAGAAAGCCAAAAAAATTAACAAAGCCCGAAGACGCATTCAACTTTGAATTGATAGACACAGATGAACAATTCTTCACTGACAACAACATAACAAACTCAGCTGCTTTACAAGGAGAACTAAATGATTTTAAACCAGGAGAGTTTTATTCTGGCAATCAGATAGCGACGTCGTCAACGGCGAGTTTCTGGAGAGGAGGCCAAAATGTAGCGCCCTTGGCTACACCTGAAACTGATGGTAGCTTATGTGAATCCACAATTTCTTCTATGAAATTATCTAGGTTAAACGAGGAAAAGAGATCAAAAGATGTACCTGATGGCGCCCCGAGCGTAAGTAGGAATAAGATATTGTTTATAAAAGATATAGGTCCCGATAATTATATTACGACAACATTCACACGGAAAGAAAAGCCCAGTCCTCCCAAAGATGTGGTGGACGCAGTGAACCGAACGCCAAATCATGCCAAGTCTGAAGAGAAAGCTCAACACACGTTTTTAAATGATATTAGTAATCATTCTGAGTTTGAGGATGACAATAGGAATCAGATAGAGGAGAAAGAAATTACAATATTGAAGGGTCATAAACCTTTGACGCGGCAGAACTCGGGTCGTGCTACACCGACGATGATGACGGCGTTCCTGAACTCATCTCACGTGGATCCTCCGACCCGAGAGACAGATAACAACGGTTCAAATAGTCAAAGTTCTTGCAACTCCTCGCACTCGACGTCACCGGTTGATGAGTCAAACAAGATGATGCCAAGCGTGGGAACTATGATGATGTACCGGAAACATTCTTGCGATTCGTCAACGCCGAAGCATTCTAGTTTGCCGAGGCATTTGATAAAGAACTTAGGGTGTGAGGGGACACCGAAGCACTCGCCTCATAAGACGAATAATGTGGAAAGTCCTGTACGACCTCATCCGAGGGTGTTGACGAGAGTAGCGGCGTTAGCTGGTGGCGCGGTACCTCAGTGTCCACCCACGCCCACACACCACGCGCGGAGACCGAGGCCGATGCCTCCACCGGACCTACAACCACCGCCGGTCCAAAACGCTGAAGCGAGACTGCAAGAAAACTTTGAAATGGTTGAGTTCACGAATGAACTCCGAACGTCTGAGATTAGATCGCCAAACATGGAGTTTGTGAACAGCAATCACTTCACGATAGTGCACGCAGGGCCTCCTGAAGATGTGGTGTTAAGACGGCCGAGGCCAGTGGAAGATATTGATGACAATGACAACGCGGTCGCGTCTCCCACGCCTCTGAGACACATGGCCGGTATAAGACTGCCTTCGATACCGGAAAGGGCATCGAGGCAGATGGCTCTGACGGGCGATTTTCCTGCTAATATGATTGGAGGGATCATTGAATGCGAAGAACCATTACCGGCAGGTATGTAATGTATGATTTTATTGTCTATTATTATGTTAATTTCTGAAAAACATATTTGGAAGGTTAATAATTGTGTTGTGTGTTACTACTAGCGCCATCTAGCGCTTCGAACCAAAACTAACATCTCGAATGTCGTTGGGTTTCAAATTTTATGAATAACTCTTTATTCGGCTATAGGTAGGATGTTACCTTAAGGTGAATGCTCCAGGGTAGCCCGCGAAATTTAGTAAAACAGTTAGATTTGATGCCAAATGTCATGATTTCATGAAATACTTACTTTTGGCATCAATTCTAACTGAGGGAGTTGTATTGAAAGAAAATACGTTTATTTACGGTAAAAATGACGCAAAAGACAGAGAAACACAACAAAAAAAGAACGACAGGCCCACGAACGCGAATCAAATTTTGACCAAGATACAACCTGACACTGACCTGCAAATTGCAAAAAACGTAAGAAAATTTGAATTTCACGGGCTGCCCTAGAGTTTCCACCTTAAGGCTGGCAATTTCTTTTCAAAGACGCTGATCTTTTAGTCGACCATAAAACGGAATTAGGATAGACTGAATACTAATGACAAAGAACGGGTGGCATAGCTCTAAATAAGTCAAAATGAAAGAGGCCAACCTATTACCTATGTCCGGCAATGGACTATGATGGGCTGAATTGATTGGAATTTTGATCCATTTGTCTTTAGGTCGCTTGGTCCATTTGTCTATTTGTTTTTGGTCTATTTGTCTCTTGATCCATTTGTCTATTTGTTTCTTAGTCCACTAGTCTTTTTCTCAAACGGTTACCATTATCTTCCAGGCTGGGAGGCGCGCATGGACAGCCACGGTCGCGTGTTCTACATCGATCACATCAACAGGACCACCACGTGGCAAAGGCCGGGACTCAATGGAACCACTCCCAGGTCACCAGCTCCTGAGGTGCAGAGGCGGCAGTTAGATAGGCGGTAAGTTTTATTATCAATTTACCATACAGGTTGAATTTAATTCTTTGGATACCTTTCTGCAGGCCTGTAAAGCCCGGAAACTCACTGGTGAGTTTCATTAATCGAAACCACGTTGAGCACTGAAACTCACCAGTGAGTTTTGCGATTCTTGCGATTAACTCGTTTATTACCTCTATTATTACCAAAACGCAATGTATTTTATGCTGTGGCAACATTTACACGCTTGGCCATAGACATTATTGGTCGTCTCAGGTGCCCTCCGACAAAAAATATATGCTGTCATATCATAACTGAGAAAAAATGTCAAAGTGACATTTGAATCCGGTTTGTCGTATGCGGGCGGGGCTTGAAGGATGGTACGTTTGACGAATGGCGGCTTTCAGAGGTTAAAATACTCATGAATATGACAGGACAACTTCTGATGTGCTACATAATTATGTCAATTATCGGCAAGTATCTGATTAAAAAACAACATTAAATTATGAAACCTCTGCTTCAAAGTTTGGCAGAGCAACGTTATTTGGAGTGTTTAAGTTTTTAATGAATAGTAATCTGAGGTGGCCAAAGAAAACAGTTCATATTTATTTCTGGTTTTCTGTGGGACACTCGAATGATTTCTCTAAACTGAAAATAGACCGTTCCACTAAAGCTACAACGAGTTCATTCGCTTAAAGATGCAATCTTGAAGTGAATGAACACGTTATTTATGCCTTTTTTTTTTGGGGGTGTGAAATCATCCTATGACCTCAAGCTCTGGGTGGAGCGGGAGCTCCACCCAGGGCGTGTGACTTACTGACTAAAACCCACCCCTGTTCCTTCCCTTCCTGAGTGCCCAGGGGCGCCGTAACTCTGTTTCGAATTTATCTGCGACCCAATGTTCATGCCTGACCCTGCATCTTACAAGAGAGGCCTATGATTTATATTTTCTGACTGAAAAACTAAAAAAATATCAACCTTACGGCCCTTGAAATAAGGTCGAAAAATAATCAATGTCAGCTTTAATTTTTCTCGTTCTAATGCTCTTGCGGTTTATGCTAACCTCACACTGGCTCGCAGCCACCTTTAAAATAAAAAAATATTATTCCTATTCTAAAATCAAAAAGTCTGTTATTCCAGCTACCAATCAATCCGTCGCACGATGACGCGCACGCAGCTGGACGAAGAGGAAGCAGGCGCATGCGCGTCCCCGCCGCCGCCGCCGCCGCCGCCGCCGTGCCACTCGCACGCGCACGTGCCCTGCGCCGGCGCCAGCTCATCGCGCGCCGACACGTCGCACGTGCCGCACCCCGCCGCCTTCTTCCTGGCGCGACCCGACTTCTACTCCATCCTGCACATGAGCCAGGTGTGTACTGTAGGACCCCAAGGCACCAGTACGGCCTGCAGGGATCCTGAGACGTTCTAGTAAGTTCAGGGTAGAGGTCTCACTCGCTGGCAACGCGAGAGTGTGGTGTATGAGACTGATTGGTTTAGTTGTGCAGTGTTATAAAAAAAAGAGGGATAGGGCACTCTAAATAACTATATTGGTAATCACGGCAAAATACAAGTGCCCACTTCGGCCAGGCAAGCAGAACTGATCCCTAAAACAAATGTGATGCCTACACATTCAATATTCAAACGGCTCTACAATAATCTTAACAGCCAGCTGAAGGCCGGTACAGACCCGCTGAGATTAGGCTGTGTCTACAATCGTCACAGTACATATCGAGAGGAACTGTGAGAGGGCTGATCTCTCTCAGAGAAGGTTTTAGGGAGGCTACCGCCTAGACTCAACAGCGTCGCCTTCACGCTCTCAGCAGCAGCAGGAGACGCCCTGGGCGCCTGGGCGCGGGCCTGCGGACGGCGAGTAGTGAGTAGCTCGGCCTCCGATCAGCACTAGGCCCGAGAGTCGACGGCGCGTAGTGTTCCACGCGCGCCGAACAAGAGATGTCAGCAACACATGACGGGGCCTGTCATGGCCGATGCCTGCCAAGGGGTCGTGGATAAATTCGAAACAGAGTTACCTCGCCGCTGGGCACTCAGGAACAGGGGTAGGTTTTAGTCAGTAAAATTCTGACACGACCTCCCGCTCCACCCAGAGCGGCAGAAGTTATCTGATAATTTCTCACCCAAAAAACTCTTTCAGTTAGAATTGATACCAAATCTCATGATTTCATGAAATTCTTACATTTGGCGTCAATTCAAACTGAGACAGTTGTATTGATGATTTTAATGATTATAATTCTATAAATACGTAATTGCTACGGCCGAGAATCAAATTTAGACCAAGATACAACCTGACATGACCTGCAAATTGCAAAAAACGTAAGAAAATTTGAATTTCGCGGGGTACCCTGGAGCATCCACCTTAAAGCATCATATCTCTTTTTACAGGAAGCATCCCTCCTCTACAACGGTAACTCCACACTGAAGCACATGATCTCGAAGATCCGAAGAGACACGACCTCCTTCGAGCGTTACCAACACAACCGTGACTTGGTGGCGCTTGTGAATATGTTCAGTGAGTCTGATCGGGAGCTGCCCTTAGGATGGGACATCAAGCTTGATCGGAATGGGAAGGTATGTGGTTATAATCTTTCAATATCTTCACTTTTATCTATTTTAATATTATAAAAAGGTAAAGTTTGTGAGGTTGTAAGGGGTAATCTCTGGATCTACAGAACCGATTTGGAAAATTCTTTTACCGATAGAAAGACACGTTATTTGTGAGTGCCATAGGCTATAATTTTTTTAAATCTACGCGTACTAAGTCGCGAGCGAAGTGCTAGTTAAGTTATAAAATGAAAGGCCGAGGTTGAGCACTATCTCATCTGCAGGCGTAGCATGACCAATTCTATCTCTATTCTACCAAGAATGAGACAAAGTTCTTTTTATCTAACTTGATATCTTTTTTGCCCGAGCATCATGCTTTACGTTGTAGACTTTCGTCGACTGAAGAATAGAAACATTTCTTCTCTTCAGTTTTAACATCGCCATGCTTAGGACGGTAGAAACTTTTCTACAATCTGATATTTTGTCTATTCTTCGACGGAAGACCCGTTTCTATGGTGGTCATGCTACGCGTGCAGCATAGACACAAACAATTTGTAGTGTGTGTGACAGTTCCATTGGTGACGTATTCAGTTACATTCGATAAGAAAAGATATTTCAAATCCCTAATCCTTGAGCAGGTTATGTATTATTCATAGTGGTCCATGACGTATGAACTAATGTTATGACAGCAAGGAAAGTGGATGGATACTAAGAGGAAGTCTGATAGAGAATAGGAATGTTTCCTGGGTACACAAATAATAATTCTGTTTAGCTAGACTAGACACGTATTTTTTGCTTTAATAGACCAATAAAAAATTACAAAGATTTCAAACTCAACTTTGTGTTAAGCTCGCCTTTGTACATGAACTGTGTAATTACTGTTTTCTGTGTTAAGATGTGATGTACAATAAAGAATTAAGAAAGATAAAACACATCCAATTTTAGGAGTTTTGTCACGTCACTTCGTGGCAAAAAGTGTACGAGCGTGACGTCACGCAACCGTTACAACGCACTGTATTTTTTTTTTATTTTGACCTGTCAAAAGCAGAAATACGTGTTCAATATGTTTTATAGATGAATAGATTTTTTAGAAATCTACCCATATTGTGACGAAATCTTGGAATAAGACCCGAACTATGGCGATTTTACCCTAGAATAGGATCCAAGCGAAATTCGTGAAAGTCTAGGAATAAGTACAGCATCGTTTTTCAAGTGTTTAATTGACGTATTCTGTGAAGCTACGGTCGGTCATTGTGGCGACACTTGGGGGAGGCCTATATCCAGCAGTGGACGTCTTTCGGCTGAAATTATGAAGACTTTTTTGAAGACAAGACGACTAAGTAATAACAGCCGCACGGGTCGATCCTAGGTTAAGCTACGCTTGCCGGGGTTGGTCCATGAATGGGTGACCACCTTTACAAACCGAGACTCCTCCGTGCCTCGGAAAGCACGTTAAGCCATTGGGTCCCAGCTGTCAATCGTGGATTTTTGACAATCGTTACGGGTCGTCAGCAGCCCGAAAGTATGACATCTAGTCATACCAAGGGGGATCGTATTACCCAGTAACTGAGTTGTGGAGGTCAGATAGGTAGTCACTCTATGTAAAATACTGGTATTCAGCTGCATCCAGTTAGACTGGAAGCCGACCCCAAGATAGTTGGGAAAAGGCGCGGGCAGATTGAAATTGACGTATTCTATGAAGCTACGATACAACGCACAGGGTCGGTCATTGTGGCGATACTTAGAGGAGGCCTATTTCCAGCAGTGGACGTGTTTCGGCTGAAATTATAATTTATGTGAAGACAATCAGCTCAATAATGTTGTGGTGCGGCAGCGTTTCTTCGTGGACCACGTGATGCGGCGCACCACGTTCATCGACCCGCGGGTGCCGCGTGCGACTGCGGCCGGGCCCTTCAGCCCGCTGCTGCCACAGAGGAGACGGCCTGCCATCGAGCCGCCGGTGACTAGGCTTCACAACTTGCTTGCTTCTGTTTTTGTTTGGTTCATTTTTGTTACGCCATCTTCTGAACTGATCGAGCTCTCCACTCAGTACGTCCTTTCATACCACAGAGTAGATGCGAGTGATTACTGCAGTAACTGACGAGCGGCGACGTAGTTTGCTGGCACATTGATCTTGCATTAAAAAATTAGCGCGAGAATTTAATGCAACGGCAATGAAATTGGTTTTGTCTGCTGTTGCTGTCCGGTTTAATTTGTTTTCAAAATTTTGGGCCTAGTGTTTCGGAGATAAGGATAGGTCATTTTTCATCTATTTTCTCAAATAACTTAAAAACTACATTTTGAAAATATGAAAAAAAAAACTTGAAATCCTTACAAATAAGCCCTTTCATTTGCTATGTAGCACATAACAGTTTAAAAAACTTTATTTTTTATTTTCTGATTTGTACCCCCAAAGTGACCCCTATATTTCAAATTCATTTATTTACTTTACACGTTCGTGTTTGCGTCACAGATGTTCATGTGTGTACCAAATTTCAACTCAATCGGTCGAGTAGATTCGGAGTAAATTGGCTGCGACAGACGGACGGACAGACAAACGCACGAGTGATCCTATAGGGGTTCCGTTTTTACATTCGGATGCTCGGAACCCTAAAAATAGAATAGAAATTGGATTGTGGTTTATGTATATTTGAATTGGTAAACTTTGAAGCTTACCCAAGAAATGTGCATTATAAGAAATAAGTAACCAACCTAATGTGGCCAGCAAAATAACTCGCTATAAATTCCATTAAATCTAATAAGATCTGATATTGAAGAATTTTCATTTGTATATTGTAATAGACTAATTTATAATGGACTCATTCGCTGCATTCATGTTGCCGTCAATATTAGCTGATACAAAGCACGAGCATATTTTTGTTTGTCATAGACATCTGGGTTACCATAAATAGAGATGATCAGCAACATTTTGGAATTAATTTCATTTGTTTTCTTATAGAAAAGTTTTTCGTACCTAGCATGGTTTGAATGTTCAATGTTGTGTTGTCCCACTTTCACGCATGTATGTGTATGTTCATTTTTGTTTGAGTTGGCTTGTTTTCGTCTAGAAATCTAGATTGTTGTCCTTGTCTATGCCTGTTTTGTCTTGTCTTTGGTTATTTTATTTTTGGTTGTTGTTTATGCCTGTTATGATTTCATTGCAGTTTTTTTTTTCATTTGGTTGTTTGAATTGATTCTGTTTAGCTTATTTTCTTGGTTATTTTGGCACACTTGCGCAGTACTAAAGTGAAACTGTTTTCACAAGTGGGTGTTGTCTTATTTTATTCGAAATTACCTGCAGTTTTTTTCTGAATGTATTGCGTATAGAGTATTCGATTAAAAGGATTTTTTTTTTTCTTATGTTCTCAGGCGCCAACGCCCCCGCCGCGGCCACCGCTATCGGCTGCGGACGCGCAAGTACAGAACGTGCATCAAGAGATACCTATTGCATATAACGACAAGGTACTTTTTTTAAATTCTTTTTTAAATTAATTCGACTAAATACGACCATGTTTTCATTTTGATAGATATGTATGCATTACGTTGAAGTAATGGGGGGTAGTTTCGACTCTGCATCAGTGTGCTTACGTCTACGGTTGAAAAAATAAAATTCCAAAATGACTTCAACTACTGCTCTGCACAGTGGCAAGCATTCAAGCATAGCCATAACTATTCTGAGCTTACCTAACTTAGTGGACTCCCAAGACTGTTCCCAGGGTGGCATTCATTATGGGAGGGCTATCCAAAATATTCCGAAATGCAGCGTGGGTAGGTCCAACACAACGATTGCACGCATCGAAGTTCGTGTTCGCAACTTAACAACTTTGCAGCACCATCTATTCGCCCATCAGTATCGGGCTTTTGACATCACTAGGTATATACTTCTGTACACACCTACTCGTTATAGTCGATTCAAAGTTAATGACGTGTGTGAAGTTTGCGTTAAGCTGCGCTGCTAGCCCACCCGTCCACCCCGCTGTCACATGAATTTGCTTCTGCGCAGCGACCCATGGAGTGATCCGCTATAAGCTTTGATTCTACCTGATGCAGTTATCTTTGACTTAGGGCCGATTTCACCAATTCTAAACGCCCAGTTTTCGACGTTTAGCCGCTTTCATAAAGCTGAAGAGTTTGTTTGTTCGTTTGGTTGAACGCGCTAATCCTGGATCGAATTGATAAATTATTTTTTTGTTGAATAATAGTCCATTTATCGAGGAAGGCTATAGGCGATATAACATCACGCTGTGACCAACAGGAGCGAAGCATCAATGAAAAATGTGGCAAAACGGGAAAAATAATCCTTTTGAGAGCTTCAGTTCCGTGCGCTGCTTAAACGGTTAAAGTTACGCAAAAATTATGTATAACGGAATTGTTCTCCTTTTAAAGTTCTAAAAAAAAGGGTTTTTATTTTTTACGCTAAGATTAGTTCAGTAAAACTTAGTTTATAGAGCGAATGGTGAAATCGGCCCTTAATGCTTAAATATTTTAATTACGTGACAAGTTTTGATACACAAAACTTGTCACGTAATTAAAATATTTAATATCCTTTGTTTTATATTTTGTTGGAGATCCTAAATAAATACTGTTCTCTTTGTTCGCAGGTGGTAGCGTTCCTCCGGCAGCCCAACATCATGTCGATCCTGCGCGAGCGCTGCGGCGGCTGCGGCAGCGCGCTGCGGGAGAAGGTCAACACGGTGCGCGTGGAGGGCGTGCCCGCGCTCAACCGGTACCAGAACGACGTGCAGCTGACGTGCTTGCTCAGGTCAGTCATCATAATAATAATAACTTCACGGACGCTTTTTCCGGACCCCACATGGGCCCGATGTAGACCAACTAGCGTCCGTAGCCTGCCTGGCTGCGTGTCGGTGACCTCTTTGGGGAAACCGAAGGTTTTGTCTGTGCAATTATGGACGAAGTTATCATGACGAAAAATTACCGGAGATTTATTGTGAAGGACGGTAGACATATGTCGGGCATGTCATCGTCCGGGAGAATCAATCCGCCACATAATCTCTGGTTGTTCTCGTCTAGCTAACGGTGAGTACTTGCATAGGCACTACCTTATAGCCAGGATTATCCATCAGCAACTTGCTCTGCAATACTCTCTTGTGGAATCGGAAGTGCCGTACTACAGATATGTGCCCGACCCAGTTGTCGATAATAGTCATATCTCATTGTACTGGGATAATTCCATCATCGCTGACAGGACTATTGTAGCCAATAAGCCTGATAGCGGTGGTGGACCGAATCGAGAGGCGTGCAATGATTGTTGACATTACCGTCCCACATGACGAGAACCTCGTGAAAGCCGAGAAAGATAAACAAATCAAGTATGTCAACATGTGGGATGTGGACTCAGCGATCATTGTACCGACAGCCGTGTCAGCCAATGGCTTAATAGCCACGAGCCTCGACCAACACCTCAAGAGGCTCTCGTTAGGCGGCTGGATCAAGGGCTTGATTCAGAAAGCAGTACTTCTGGACACGGCTCGCATTGTCAGGCGGTTCCTCTCTCTGGAGCCCTGACCGCCGGTAGCTTGGACCCTGTTCCCGATACCGGTGGGATACTATTTTTTAATGTTTTTCTAATGTTTTTTTTTTTACTTTTTATTGAAATATTTAAAAATACAATTTATATGTATTTATAAATGAATAAACGATAATAATAATAATTTAAACATTTTTTTAGTTACTAAAATTTATTGACACCGGTTTCAAGATTGTCTTGCGTTACCGCAAAGGCCTCACCTAGAGCTTGCCACACTTTTCGATTGGAAGTCGACCTTCTCCAAGTAACACCAGCTACTCTCCGAATGTCGTCCTCCCATCTGAGACGTTGCCTCCCTCTCTTTCTTTTATGGTGTCTTGGACACCACACAAGCTCAGGTCAGTACATGTAGCCAAATGGAGATGAATTTTAATAGAACACCAAAATAGTATATAACACAACTCTCATATTATACATGTGGGATATACATATAGATAGGGTATGTAACCTTTCAAGAGCTATATGGATGGGACCTGCTATGCATGGCGAGCTGCTACCAGTATCTCGGGCCTTCAACTCACGGTAGCGTTAGGAACTGTGGGCATTTAGCTGGTAAGAATCCGATATAACGATACGAGATCCAAGACTGAATCTTTTCTCCGGGATTCGCCTAGCTTCAGTGCTTCGTCGTTTTTCTGGTGGGCGACACTGTTGATTCGGGCTCTCACGAGTTGCAGTGGCTGAAAATAATATGGGCTTGGCCCAATAAAAAAAAAATAACAATCAGTTCTCTCCAGGTGGAGGGTTTCCCTCCTAAAAGAAAAGGTACAGAAACTTTTATTAACTGGGAACATCTCATGCTTACAATTATCAGGTTTAATTAGGTAGATAATTTAATAATTCATATAATCTGAATCTCGGAAATGGCTCCAACAATTTTCATGAAATTTAGAATGCGTGGGATTTCGGGGGCGATAAATTGATCTAGCTAGGTTTCATTTTTAGAAAACGTCGTTTTATCCGTGTTAAAAACCGAGCAAACTCGGTCATCCAGGTACCTACTATTATTAAAGAAGCGACTAATACGCGTACTATGTAGGTATGTCAGAAATTTGGCCGTGCATCCTGGATGTCTTAAGTTGATGGCTCGGAAAGTAAAGTAGAACAAGGATAGTGGCACTTCGCTTTTCCTACTTTACATACTTTAGTAATGTAATGCGGTGCTAATTGGATTGGAAGATGTTTTTCCTGTCTACATGTTTTCTACGATACAATACCTAGTGCTTCGAATGTCAATTTGGATTCAAAACTTTTGGATAACAAACAAACTGAGTGGATTACATGTCATTGTCATAACCAAATAACCACATTTAACCATGGCATTGAGCTGTAAATCACAAGGTAAGATGTCAATTTCGATTCGACATTACCAAATTTCGGCACGTTGGAAACCATAATAATATTTGTTGTGTATATAACAAACTAAAACATACGTTTTCTAAACGAATATAAAATGAGTTGTAAAATGCTTACAAGTTAGATTCGTTTTTGTGAATTTGAAAATGAGGTTGGAAACGTTTTTTTTTACCAATTTTGGCCGGTAAGGTTAAAAACTTGATATTTCATACCATTTATAGGAATAACAGCGACCATGCATGGAACGCGGAAGCTCACCGGCGCGGTGATTCAAAAATAGAAGTACCAAATCTTGGCGTTTGTGTTTTGTTCTAGTAGTTCGTACTTACGCCAATAGATGGCGCTGCCTGACTCGAATCATCATAAACTCAATATTGTTTTGGTTTTTATCGGTAAGTAAAAACACGTGTTCGCTCATGTTGGAATAGGTTATGTTTCACAAAACATTATACAATCACTTCTATTTTACACGTTGGATTAGGCACATGCCTGTAGTAGTTCTTTAATACATTTTAAAATATAGAATATAGTGTTTCAATTAATTTTTCATACACAATTCCGCGAATTTAGGTTAGTTTATAACAAGTAGTAATTACACCGTAGCGAAGTGAACTATAATGATAATGACTTCGGAAATAAATATAGCTTCTGAGGAATTATTAAGTAAACAGCGGTGAATTATGTCATTATTGTTATTACTCGCATAAATCTTTACCGACCTATGAAATCATACACCTTGCGTGGTACTTACCTACCTAACAAGATAATATTGGGATAAAGGTCATCCGAACGTACATAACATACATTAACTCAGTATCACGCCTGTTTTTACGGAAGGGGTAGGCAGGTGTAGTAAGTATAGTACTTACATAGTTGTACCGATAAGGACTACTTATATAGGTACATTCTACTTAAGGTTCCCAAGTCTTTGTATGAGAAATAAAGTATATTAAGGTACCGACCTTAATAAACATAAAACGAGCAGTAAGTATTTTAAAGAAAAGTAAACAGTATTTTATTTTTTTGACGTTTTAAAAACATATTTTTTGGAACTTCTTGCATAATTTAACAATTTATTATCATTTTAAAAATATTCATAGGCCTCTTCACGATTTAGGTTACCCCTGTTCCTTCCTGCCTCGAGTGCCCAGGGGCGAGGTAACTCTGTTTCGAATTTATCCTCAACCCCCGGGCAGGAGTAGGTCCTTCTTATTAATAAATATTTACTTTATACTTTTTATTACTTACTTAATAATTTATACTTTTCATATATATTAGACTAGCTTCTGCTAGCGGCTTCGCCCGTGAGGAATTTAATTAGCGTAAGTTACTCCTTATATAGTCAGCTACATGCCAGAATCTTATCAGAATCGGTCCGACTGTTTCGAAAATTTGCCGGAACAAACAGACAGACGCAAATAACTGTGAGCTTAAAAAAAACATTTTTTTGACATTACAGACACTTTATTTTTTTTAATTTCAATTGATAAAATAAGAAACTGACTGGCTGACTGACTGATCGATCAACGCACAGCTGAAACCGCCTGGGTATAGGAAGGGTCGTAAAGCGTTAAAGTGAGGGTTGAAAGTTTAAATGAAACTTTATGATCAAATTTGAAGTTATTACGGCGGAAGCACTTATTCCAAGCGGGCGAAGCCGCTAGCAGAACCTAGTTTCATTATAAAATCAATACGATTTCGGTTTCATTATAGAGTCCAAACCAGCGTTCATGAAAACTGTATTTTAATCGACTTCCAAAAGGAGGAGGTTCTCAATTCATCTGTATGTTTTTTCTTTTTGTATGCACTTGTGAATAGATTTTGTTGTTTCTTTTTTGTTTGTTAGGCCATACTGCACAGGTGGTCCCATATAAATTTTATTGAAGTTGATTCAGCACTTTTTGAAAAAAGCAACAAACAAAAAATGAGTTTAAGTACACAGATGATGTTTTGGTTGTCTCCAATTATGTTCAAATTCCATGTTATTGGAGTTATCTATTCTGGCATAACTTTATTATTTAGTTTTAGTTCTGCTTCAAGCTTTTAAGAATACAGGTAGGTAGGTCCTAGACGCCATAATACTTACTAGAATTTATTTCCAACTTTTTAGTTAATGATCCCTGATAAAAGCTTGTTTTTAAAAACATTTTTTTACCATTAATTTTAACTAATAAAATGGTAGTATAAACAGCAAGAATGTAATTAAAAAATATATAATTAATATAAATTGCCTTTTCCCCATGGAGGTAGGCAGAAACAATAAAACACTCCTGCTGCGATCCTTGCATAACCCCTTTGCTTCGTTCACTTTCATATTTATTAATTCTTTTATTGAAACGAAGTTCCTTATCGCGCGTTGTGAAAGGGGGCTAGACGGAAAAAATTCTTACGAAAAGTTGTCACGACACTAATGAGGCTGTCCATCCAAAAAGATTGTGTTGGAAAAACAATCTAATAAAAACTTCTTGTATTTTTGGTGGGTAGGTACAAAGTTTGCAAGCAGATCAAGCATTATCTAACCAATTTCGTGTGTTAAATCTAGCGGAGCTTGGAACAATCTAACTTCGAATCTAATCTGGAGTCTCTAACCCATAAATACTAAATAGCTTTCTAAATCTGGATGTCTGTACGATCAGTAGGTTGGGTATAATTGTATTTGTTAATAATAAAAAAAATATTATTATAACTTAAAAAAAATAAAATTTTATTACAATTACTTCACTAATTAATCGAAAGGAACTTCGTTCCATCCGGGTGTCCCTTGACACCTCTCAAGTTTTTTTATTTCTTTTTGTGTTATTATTAAGTATTATAATTTTTTTTTTTGGTTTCCCTACGTCACGTAAGCGACCATTGAAAATCAGCGCCGTGCTGTGGGTCCCCCATGGCACAGCATTATGCTGAGTGGAAACCTTCTTGCCACAACCACGACATGCATCTGCTTTTTATTTATTTATACCTACCTACTTACATTTTTTTTTCTTTCCTTTTTTTTGTTAAACTTGTATATACTAACATATAAATATAAGAACTACTAACACTATCGATAAGGGTTAATTTAGCAAAATAATATTGTGGTGTATGTCGTTAATTTGTGGCAAATAAATACTTTTTCTTTCTTTCTTCTTTCTATTGCTGATTTACACACGCAAATACTTTTATCAAAAAAACTCAATTATTCTGCCCAACCTGGAGAATCGACACCAAGGTCTCCATGCTTAAAAGTCACACTTAATACCACTAAACCAACGAGGCAGGCAAGAAAAGCGTCGATGCATGAAAAAAAAAAACTCGCCAAGTGCGATTCGGACTCGCATACGAAGGGTTCCGTACTCGTACCATAAACTAAAAAGAACACCCAAAAAAAAGAAACGTTTTTTTTTGGGTTGTATCTCATGATCCGTAATAGGGACAGTTGAAATTTTCACACAGCGTGTATTGCAACTGTCTATCTATTACGGATCATGAAATACAGCCAGCTGACAGACGGACGGACAGCGGAGGCATAGTTTTTTTGGGTGGGAAATTATCCAATGACATCTCCCGCTCTGGGTGGAGCGGGAGGGAGGGCGTGTCAGATTCTTACTGACTAAAATCCACCCCTGTTCCTTCCCTGCCCTGAGTGCCTAGGGGCGAGGTAACTCTGTTTCGAATTTATCCTTAACCCCTGGGCAGGCATCGGCCATGACCGACCCCGTCATTATTGCTGACAACACTTTGAGGCGCGCGTGGAACACTACGCGCCGTCGACGCTCGGGCCTGGTGCTGATCGGACGGTGAGGTCCGGGTATAGTAATGGGGTCCCGTTGGTTACCCTTCGTGTATGGAACCCTAAAATACAAGCAATTTTGTCACGGCTGGTCTACAATATTTTTGCGTATGTTTAACACAATGGGTCAATTTATTTTCCAGACAGTGCATATGCGTCACATTCCCTCAAAAATTACACTTCCTGTCACAATCAGCAACACAGTTCCCAAAATTCAAATGCACTAATATATTTGTAATTCCATATAATTCAGTGGCACAGTTCGTTACACTGGGTGCCACTCAGTCTGCCCAGTAATGACAGTTTACTATGCTATTTACACTGCGTGGTATAATTAGTCACAGATTGTGAATGTATAACTGTTGTATATTTCGTGTCCTGAATCTGATTCACTGGTTGAAAAGTTGTTTGTTTTCTAGAGCGAGGTTTGACCGTATTTTCTGGTGGTTTAAGCTAATTGAGGTAATTTGTGATACCTACCTCTAACACCAGAACAAGACCAAGTACTTTTTATATTATATTATATCCTGTACTATACCACTGCTGGGCAAAGGCCTCCGTCTATTCCTTCTACTGTTCTTGGTTCTGTGTTACCTGTTTCAAATTTTCAAGGATCTAAGTCATCCTGCTATCTCCTTTCGTGGTCTGCCGCGGCCTCGTCTTGGGGTTTCAGGACACCGATCTTAAGTTTTCCAGCCCCACCGCTCATTCAATGTTCGATGAGGTAGCCATGTCCAGCCCAGTCCCATTTAAGAGGGAACAGGGCCTGTGAGGAATTTACAAAATAGGTATTTGAAGAAACTATTGCCATCGTGCCTGCCCCTGTAGAGTGCGATAGGGACAGCTGCAGCTCAGACCAATTTTATCGCAAAATTTTTGACGAGATCGACGTTTCGTATTCCCCTTTTTGTTTTCGTAAACTAAGCCGATTCAATTATTTTAGGCACCAAATTTTTAAAAAAGAGTATGTTTAGGTCCCTATTAAATGTTTTATGTTAAAACTTTTCTAATTTGTCTGGTAGTCTCTAAGAACGGCGGTAAAAATAGAGCCATTTTTTGTCGTTTTTGTAGGGTCATATTTTCTTTACTTATTAATTTCTGAAAAAAGGAAATGACGGACGTGTCAACAGCAGACATTGACTTTATGAAAGGGGAATACATTTGTATGAAGAATCGGAGCCCCTGTTCGCTCTTAAGTTGTGCAGCCTTCTGAACCATGTCAACGATCTGCGTATTGGAGCACAGTACCGTGTTTCGATCGCGATCTGTTCATTGAACACTAAAGTGACTCGCACACTGCACAGCATTACGCAGCGTAGCGCGGGAGTGCGTGTTCTTACGTTGCTTGAAAGTATATCTCTACATTGAAAACACGCGTAGTGCAACACACAGAAAATGCATTCACGCGCAGTGTTGTGCGTCGCCACGCACAGGGCTGCGTAATGCGGTGCAGTGTGCGCATCGCCTAAGTTGGTAGAGGAACATAAATTCTGATCATGATTTTCTGCTCCTTTCAAGTTCATTTTGGGTTGACTCGGCACTTCTTTCTAAACTGTGTTATCTATCATAATAACTAGACATATTTGTTATCTTTTCACTGACTCATAAATTCTTGATATCTATACATCTTATCACAAAACGATAAACCATTATTATACAGGGTGTATCATAATGACTGAATCAATGGAAAATACATTGTTATTTAACGCGGCATCGAAAGGAATTTCTCGATACCACGGCATCAATTTAAAACATTGGAATTTATGTCGTATTCCTACTGGATAAGTTTGAATGTCCTTTGGCAAAAATTTAAATCCTTTGCCATTCCGTGTTCTGCGTAGGTTGACATGTACTTACAGGGTGAAACGGAATTGCGTGGTCATATTATAAATACTGCTTCTGCCTATAGAAATGAAAAACTTCCTTCAAGAAACTAATGGTTAATACCGAAAAAATTCTAATTTTGTTCATCATCATCATCATCATTTCAGCCGAAAGACGTCCACTGCTGGACATAGGCCTCCTCCAAGTGTCGCCACAATGATCGGTCCTGTGTGTCTCGCATCCATCGGCTACCCGCGACCCTCACCAGGTCATCGGTCCACCTTGTGGGAGGCCTTCCAACGCTGCGTCTTCCAGTACGCGGTCGCCATTCCAGAACTTTTCGGCCCCATCGACCATCTGTTCTGCGAGCAATGGTACTGCCACTTCAGTTTGGCGATTCTTCGGGCTATGTCGGTAACCTTAGTTCTCTTGCGGATATCATCATTTCTGATTCTATCACGCAAGGAAACTCCGAGCATTGCACTCTCCATTGCCCTTTGGGTGACTGTAAGCCTTCTGATGAGGCCCATTGTGAGCGACCACGTTTTTTGTTCAGCTGATAAATATTTTGTACGGTAAGTCCACTTTTTTTTTTGGCAATTTGACTACGGCTTTTTTTTAGAAAGTTTTTCATTGCCAAGGATAGAAGCAATATCAATGCAAATAAATAAAATTGATGTTTGTAATGTCTCAATAATAGTTTTTTTTATATTCCTAAAAATTAGTTTTTAATTTTTTTTTTTCTGTCTGTCTGTTTGTTCCGGCTAATCTTCGAAACGGCTGGACCGATACTGATATTTATTTATTTATTTATTATATTCTTTATTGTACACCATGCATGATACATAACTAAGGAAACTTAAAAACTAAAGCAAATACAATGGGCGGCCTTATCGCTTTTCGCGATCTCTTCCAGGCAACCTAGAATGGAGAGTAATTGCCTGGACAAGATGTGGAGTTGTCATTGGTGTGACAATACCAATATTCAATACATACAACAGATACACATATACATACATATGCTGTATAATATATACACAAATACAATATATCTGATAAGATTTTACTGGCAGGAGGCTGACTATATTAAGTACTCCTTACGGAAATGCGTGGTTATATTGTTGAGCAGTGGTGGCCCAGTGGTATTGGCCGCGACTTACATGTTGTAGGTCGTGAGTTCAAACCCAGGCAGTCGCTTTACTTTGTGTAGATTATTTCATCACCACTGCTCTCAAAACGCTGAAGGAAAACATCGTGAGGAAACCGGCATGTCCTAGAAACAATTCGAAGACATGTGACATCCACCGATCCGCATTGGGCCCGCGTGGTGGATTACGGCCCTCACCCTCTCACAGAGAGGAGGCCTATGCCCCGGCAGTGGGGACATTAAAAGGCTGATGATGATATTGTAGACTATCTTCTGCCAACGGCTTTGCGTACAACCTGTATATTGTATATTTTTACAAGTCAATAAATAACAATGTATTTTCCATTGATTCAGTCATTGTTGTAACATGACCCAGTGAAGCTATTATTTTTCTACGATGAGTACTAATTAGCTTTGCATAATAGTAATAATGCAATTGCATTAATTATAAAATGAGTGATTCATTTGTATAGGATGATGTGATGGTGCCACCAACAGCATAACTGATATAATTATATCATCTGCCCGCGCCTTTTCCCAACTATCTTGGGGTCGGCTTCCAGTCTAACCCGATGCAGCTGAATACCAGTATTTTACATGGAGTGACTGCCTATCTGACATCCACAACTCAGTTACTGGGTAATACGATACCCCTGGGTAGGACTGGATGTCAGACTTTCGGGCTCCTGACGACCCGTAACGATTGTCAAAAATCCACGATTGACAGCCGGGATCAACGGCTTAACGTGCTTTCCGAGGCACGGAGGAGTCTCGGTATGTAGAGATGGTCACCCATTCATGGACCAACCCCGGCAAGCGTAGCTTAACCTAGGATCGACCCGTGCGGCTGTTATTTACTTAGCCACGTAGCTGATTGTCTTCACAAAAGTCATAATTTCAGCCGAAAGACATCCACTGCTCGACATAGGCCTCCCCCAAGTGTCGCCACAATAACCGACCACAACCCAGTTACTGGGTAATACGATACCCCTTGGTAAGACTGGTTGTTAGACTTTCGGGCGTCTGATACAATTATATGATTTATAGAAAATACTTATTTAAGGCTCTACTACCGGCCAAGTGGCGCCCTCATTGAATAAAAAATTGTAGCATAGCATAGAAAATAAATATTAAAGAATCCAACGTCACGTTTGCAAAAGTGTCGAAAACGGCCGTTTTTTTGGTATTTATGCCTACTACTTTGGATACGAAACATTCTGAGACCTGTTTTAAGAACGTAAACATACTTTATCCTTTTTGTAACAAACGTGACGTTGGATTCTTTTTTATGTATTTTATTTGCTATGCTACGATTTTTTATTAAATGAGGGCGCCACTTGGCCTGTAGTAGACCCTTAACTGGAGAATTTATTTGACTGTCGCATTCATTATATTGAAAATCGATAAAATTACATTCAGCTGATATGTTTAAAGCGGCACGGAATGACAATAAAATAGAAACAATACGGGATGCCCCACCCTTTTTTTATTTATTCTTTATTTAACTTTACTACTGCGCAAAACCTGAAGAGTTAAAGTATTTTATAATAGTTCCAACATTACGCATGCTTGCGTTTGCGGTTGAACGAGAGACGTGCGTATTTATAAAAATCGCCTTATAAACAAATCCAGCAAGCAAATATTAACCTTTTTCCCTAGATATTAGATTCATTTTACGTTTACATGGTAAACACTTGTACCTGTAATAATTAGGAGTGATTATTGTCAAGACTGTCGAACAAAAATTATATGTTTTCGATTGACTAGTGAAGGGTATATTATCTACTCAATGTCGTCAATACTTTAACTATTTTAATGTACTGGAGTTAAATCTTGAGTGACATGAGTCATTGGACAAAAAAGTTATTCTAAAGGCAAGAAATTATTCTAAAGCTCGGGCTATTGCACTTTAATTGAATTGTGTATAGGTACTGAATGAAGGTTACAAATTGGTTTAAGGGTCTACTACCGGCGAAGTGGCGCCCTCATTGAATAAAAAATCGTAGCATAGCATAGAAAATAAATATTAAAGAATCCAACGTCACATTTGTTACAAAGAGGATAAAGTATTTTTAAGTTGATAAAACAGGTCTCAGAATGTTTCGTATCCAAAGTAGTAGGCAAAAGTGTCTGAAACGGCCGTTTTTGGTACTTTTGCCTACTACTTTGGATTTTTACTTCATGGATAGCTAACCCAAAAAAATAATTGAAAGAAAATAAGGTATTTATTTTCTTTCAATCTCTAATGCTTGGGCAATCTCTAATGGCATTTAAAAATGAAAAAAAAAAAAACTACAAGAAAACTATGCTCATTCTTATATCATTCACATTAATATCCGTCAGTTCCAGACCCACTTCCTGTATTATTTCCTCAGTGGAAGCACAGATAATTTAATACCGTGGCAGTTATAACCATGCTATGGTATAGGACTAGCATGTTTTTTTTTTGCCTCACGTCTGCGACCGGCCAGTATTATTAATGATTGCAAATTAATCCTTACGCCTAGCCAAAGGCTACGTGTGTGATGCATTCTTTTTTCAAAACCTAGCATTTTCTAATAACCACTCAATTTACTACTCTATTCCAATCATTATAAAGTTGGATTTGGTTTGGCAGGGAGAGTTTTAGAATAATTTCTAACATATCTAACCAATCAACGTACAATTCTATTTTCTTTAAACATAAAGTTCAATTTGCTATGGCATGAGTATTGTTAGAATCATTTCTTCTGATTATGTACTGCAATTAATTACTATGATTGCAAGTACTAAGGTAACTCGATTGCATGATGTCACATGAGATTTTAGCTGGATGTGTCATGGTTACATAGGGAGTACTTGGAGTTATCGTTAGATTTGTACTATGACTGTGGTTTATGTATACGACTGTAATTATACAGCAATCAACTGAATCACTCGTTTTCACGCCAATGTGGAGATGACGTGTGTGGATGTAGTTACTAAAAGTGCCGAAGCACGAAAATGGCTTCCGGAACTAAAAACTTTACTTTTGTCTGTTTATGTTTCTGAATGTGTCCAGTAAAATAATAAGAAAATACAACCTAAATGCCTGTTTTGATTAACACAATTTGATACTTAAATAAAAGCTTTCTGTTAGATTTTCAAGCACCTACAATTGAAAATCCAACATTGCAACTATACTAATTAGTGAGGCATACTATATGTGTCGAAAAGTTTTAATTAAAACGGACAAAACCCTCTAAATTCAAAATTGACGTTTAGTTTCGAGTGAGAATTAAGTGAGTTTTGTAAGCTCAAATGAGTTTTCTTACAATAGTACTCACGCAATGTTTTTTTCAAACTATCCTAGTCCTGGCGTCTAATCAATTGAAACCGCAACCAGTACGTGTAACAGGGCAATTTTAATCTATAAAAACCCTAGTGCAAGCTCATCAGCAACCAGCAACTATGATTTGTGACAATGAGCCTTCTTTAAGTGCTCAGGGCTTAGAACGCGATCTTAACTCAGATAGTCTCGACTATGAATAAAAACAAGATTAAGTTCTTGAGTGAGTGCAGCTTTCAGAATGCACTATGCATTGAGTGTACCGTTATTGTTGCTAGTAGGGCTGGCACGGTATTCTTTTTTTTTTGGGGTGGGAAATGATCAAATAATAGGGCACGTGTCAGACTCTTACTGACTAAAACCCACCCCTACCACCAAACCCACTACATATTAAGTATTTGTACTTATTTATATATATTCGCATAATTATACTTAGTTTATTTATGTAAGTTTATGTTGTACACTGGATCCTACCCTCGAATGTGATCTCTCTCTATCACTCAAAGGTTTGCTGGGAGAAAACTGAACATTGAGTTAAGCTCGCCTTTCTACATTAACTATTTAAGGCGTAGTTATATACGACTTTTAATGATTTTTAATTGAACATCACATCTCAACGACTAGTATTAATTCCTTGATGAAAAAATATATGTTATTCTAGACAATTTCCTTCGTAATTTGATATGTGAACATTTTTAATTATATTTTTATAACATAGTTTAATTAATTTATAAAGTTGTGTCTAACGCGGATAAAAAATTGAGATTTACGCAATAACTATAAAGCGTATTTTTATGCAACCTTCAGTATTTTAAGGATCATTTAATTAATTATATTTTAGTATAATACCTGTGGTTTTATCTATAATAAATTAATAATGCGTCTTATTTCGGACAGCGCTCCTGGATGGGCGAGTCCTATTACTGAGTGGACGTACGACGCGTTACGTGATCTCAGCACAGAACACGCAAGCTAACCTTTCAAGGTCGTTGGCAGTTTATAGCGCCTTAATAGGGATTAAAAGACATGAGCTTATTGTGTACACGTTCATTATGCGTACAGCTAAGGAGTGGAATTCCCTGCCGGAGTCTGTGTTTCCTGATAGCTACAATACAACCTTGGAGACTTTAAGTCAAGAGTGAATAGGTTACTTTTAGGCAAGCGTGCTCCATCTTTGACCTCATCATCGCTTACTATCAGGTGAGATAGCGGTCAAGAGCGTGCCTATAAATGATAAAACAGTGTTATCCTTATGCCTGACACCCCTATGAATGTATAGTTCCTTTTGTGCTACATACCCTATTACAAGTTAGGTGAAAATCTGGGTCATTTTCCGTAACGGGTAATAGAAAAGAGACATTCGTATTATCTATGTGGTTTTAAAATTAACCTAGCAAGCGTAGATTTCTACTACCTTTGTTGGAACTTTCCCGGATCTTTATCTTCTTTGCATTATCATTATTTTGATCCAGTCCCTTAGATCTGGATGATGTCAGTGATGTGTTGGACAGAAAATTTTTGAAGTGAAAGTTTCTTTAGACGCGTTGGGCATTTTTGAGATGGGAAAAAATTATTGAACTCGTGCCTCACCGACACCGCTACGAGTGCTACGACGCGTAGCACTCACGCATTTTTGAGATGGGAAAAACAATTGAATTCGCCACCGAAACCGACACCGACACCGCTACGCGATCGAAGTGAAAACTTCTTTAGGCGCGTTGGGCATTTTTATTCAAATTTTCTCTGTTAGCACTCCCGGAGTGCCACTCTTTTTCTTAAAGTTTATGAACACCAGACGGCCAATTCTCATCATTTTTAAGGTTCCGTACCCGAAGGGTAACCAACGGGACCCTATTACTAAGCCTCCGCTGTCCGTCCATCCGTCCGTCTGTCTGTCAGCGGGCTGTATCTCATGATCCGTAATAGGTAGACAGTTGAAATTTTCACAGAATGTGTATTTCTGTTGCCGCTATAACAACAAATAATAAAAATAAGTTAAAAAGTACCTACATAGTATTAAATCTTGTACAATGGTACGGAACTCTTTTTGCGCGAGTCCGACTCGCACTCGGCCTGTTTTCAAGGAACGTTCGCATTCGCATCGCCAGTCGCAATCTGTCAAAACACTTCTAATCTCACACACCTCTAGTTCCTAAAAACTTTTCAGGAATAATAAAATTAAACTTTAATAGGGAGGGTATTTTACTCTCTAAGAGAAAAAACTAAAAATACATTATTGAGATAGCGTAGACAAAAAGCAGTCGGAAATGTTAGTTTTAGTTCTTAAAATAACAAAATAAATTTTAAAATTCCTTTCAAAGTTTTCAGGTTTTTTAATCTGTTTTTTAACACCATGTAATAGTAGCCGCCATGTTATACGTCATACGGCTATGTAAACAATAAAGTGTCAACTGATCAGCGTATCTATGCTTTGTACTTTTATTTACATAGCCAATTGACGTCATGACCACAGAGCAATGTGACGTACACTGCGTCCAGCGTTTTAGTCAAATTACACGCGAAATTTGAAAATGTAAAATTTAAATGCATTTTATGGCACTTATTGATTGAATAAAAATATTATGTTCTTTTTATTGGTTTATTAGCACTATAGAATCTAATTGAGACACTTTTAAAAAATGGGTGTAATGTCCTATTAACTGGGTCGACTTACCGACGGTACTACCAAAATATATCATTATCGTTTAACCCAGAAACTCAAAATCCATTTAAATAGTCAGCATTCCCATCAATCGTATATGTCATCCGTTTATCGTTTACCGGCAAGCGACTAGCGAGTCAACACAAAAACCTAATTGTTTGGAACCAAAAGAAATGCTGATAGCACACAACAGTCATTAGTTGTAGAGAAGATAATTAACAGCAAGTTGCGAAACTATACGTATGGTATATCACCATATACCAAACGTATTTTTTCGCAACTTGCTGTTAGATAAGCTGGCAACACTACATATGTAGGCTTACGGAAATCACTACATCACTACATATTATTTAAAAAACTTATTTACAAAAAATACAACCGACTTCCAAAAAAGAAAATACGTTAATTGACATCGACTCCTGAAATTAAAGTTATTTTTCGATTTTAGGTGTATTTTCTTTTTTGGAAGTCGGTTGTATTTTTTGTAAAAAAGTTTTTTATTTTTCACTTATTAGTTGATATAGGTACCCCAGAACTACAACTAAATATAGAACTAAAACTAAATATTAAAGTTACGTCCGAATTGATAACCCTTATAACATGGAATTTGAACATACTCGTAATTGGAGGAGACCAAAACGTCATCTACGTATACACATTTTTTGTTTTGTTGATTATTTCAAAAAGCGCTAAAGAAATTTCGATAAAATTTATATGGGACCACCTCTGGAGTATACTCTTTCAGATAAAATAGAATTTTGAAAATCGGTTCAAACTGACAGAGAAATCGGTGGACAAAAAAAAACATACATACAGTCGAACATAGAACATCCTCCTTTTTGCGAAATCGGTTAAAAAAGGCCCCCGCCTGAGTGATTCATTAGGAAGCTGGGGCGGGTCGCTAGTATAATAAAAACTTTTTAGATATCTAAATAAAAAAAACATTCAATTAAAGAAGAGATGTATAGAAGAATAGAAGCTGTGCCTACCCCAAATCATTAGAGTGGTTTTCTAAAAAAATTAATTAGTTCGTCAGTTAGATTACCAAAAAATATTGCAATGGAGACGTATTTTTTCTTTGGTCACGTAAACAAAAAATTAGGACGATACAGTGCGTTGAAATTTCGCGAGAAGTCACAGTGTGCTACACTTTTTACCACAAAATGACGTACCGAGCCCCTACTCCTGAACTTTGATGCGTTTTATCTTTTTATTGGTTTGGTAAAGCTAAAAATAACGTGTCGTGTATTTTTGATAATCTCTTACTTACTGGACTAAATAGAATTATTATTTTCATACCCAGGAAACTACCCTATTGGGAAAAGGATGATGATGATCATCATGGTTCAAATGAAGAAGAAAGATGAACCTATTAAGTTTTAAAGAAGAGTTTATGGTGTAGTATAATTTCGGGTTACTTTGGCCCTTTTTTTTTGTGGAGTGGGAAATCATCCAATGACTTCTCCCGCTCTGGGTGGAGCGGGAGAACGTATCAGACTCTTACTTACTAAAACCCACCCCTGTTCCTTCCCTGCCTGAGTGTCCAGGGGTGCGGTAATCATTTTATTTATTTATTTATTTTCGCCTTACATCTATCATTACAGGTTTTTTTTTTCCCCATGTTGAGAATTTTTTTTTTTTTTTTTTTTTTTCATCATGTTGAGAATTTATCCACTACCGTTAGGCATGCAGGCACCGGCTACGATGAGCCCCGTCAGTGGATGCAGGCACCGGCCACGATGGGCTCTGTCAGTGGCTGACAACATCTCTTTAAGGCGCGCGTGGAACACTACGCGGCGTCGACTCACAGGCCTGGTGCTGATCGGAAGGCGAGCTACCCACTGCTCGCCGTCCGCAGGCCCGGGTCTACGGTGGCCGGAGAACGTCTCGCGACGTCCTACGCTCAGTGCCTCTCCTGCGGTGGGGGATATAACTTTGGCCCAAGCTCGATAACCAATAGCTAGGAACACAGTAAACACAGTGTCCTATGTTCCTCTTGGTTACTTGCTTGGGCCAGAGTTATACCCCAGAGCCAAAGTAACCCGACTTTACGGTACTGAAAAGAGGTGCTTCAAAGGAGGTGTAACAAAGTTTATCAGGCGCCAATCAAATAGTTATGATTCAAGACTCCAAAAGTACACTCATGAAAAATCTGAAGAATTTTGTTTATTACGAGGACGTTTTTAGAAAACAGACGGCTTTAAACAGCTTTTACAAAACCATAAACAAGCAATTTATGCTTTGATTGCTTCAGACGAACAGTTACTGAAATCTCAAACGTGTCCAAGCAAAAAGGGTCCAGTGGTGGGGTATTGAATTAAGATTAGATTTGGTATCTAGAAAGAATTGTAAAAAAATATTCAAAAACTGTCACATTTTTTTTTTATCAGCCATTGGTAGTTGAAACTCTGAAAAAGCTTCTTTTGAGAAAAGGCATTAAAAATAAAAATTTAAGCAAAAAAGAAATTTCAGGTACAAAGAAACATCTTTTAAATCATTTACTATGTATTGAACTTGTAGATAATTGAGCTTTAATTAATAATCAATTAAAATTGCGTAATGCAACTTTTTCACCCAACTGTACAAAACTGCGTATATCCCAGAAACTAAATGCCGAGAACTGGACCCTTTTAGCTTGGATGCCCACATACTTATAATTGACAATGTTAGTACATAATTAACAAAATGTATTCGTTTGTCTATACTCGTAATGACGTTGACAGATCCACAGACCACAGGAACGGAAGGACCACAGATTACTAATTATTTGAAGAATGCTTTCTTCCTTTAAAAATGTGATTAGATACTGTGTGTAGAGTCAAGTGCGTCTACTTGAAAAAATCTTAAGAAAATATTGTCTATTACGAGTAAATTTCCAGAAAACTAGCGGTTTCAAACAGCTTGTACTCGTACAAAATCGTAAAGTTGCAGTTTAGTAAGTCAAACAGTAAACTTAACCACTCCGTACCTACATAAAAGCAAACGGTTTCACGGCACCCATATAATTGACAATCTTAATAACATCATTATTAACTATCCTTGTGTCGGTTTGCGTAGTATGGAATTATAGAATTGCAGTGACAAGGCCCCGCACAATGGATGTGATGTATTTGGGCAGAATCAATAGACAAATGGATGTGTAAGAGTGTGTTTGGATACTGTTCGAAGGTGTTTAAAGTTGGTATTATTTACCTACACTTTTGAAACTTTGACTACTGTATATTACAAAACTAGCTTCTGCCAGCGACTTCGTCCGCGTGGGATTAGTTATTCATCATCATCATCATCATCATCGGCCTTTTTAATGTCCCCACTGCTGGGGCACAGGCCTCCTCTCCGTGAGAGGGTGTGGGCCATATTCCAACACGCGGGCCCAATGCGGGTTGATGGATGTCACATGTCTTCGAATTTTTGGTTCTAGGACATGCCGGTTTCCTCACGATGTTTTCCTTCACCGTTTTGAGAGCAGTGGTAATTAAATAATTTATTACACACAGTAAAGCCTGCTTGGGTTTGAACTCACGACCTACAACTTGTAAGTCGCGGCCATTACCACTAGGCCACCACCACCGTAGCACTCGCAGCGGTGTCGGTGGCGCGCGAGTTCAATAGTTTTTTCCCATCTCAAAAATGCAACTCACTTAAAGATGTTTTCACTTTAAAAAAAAATGTAGATTTTTCTGTCATTTTTGACAACACCATGCTTAGAAGAACAGCTGTTTCTCTTATAAACAAACATTTCTATAACAGCTATATCTACCATTTACCTAATAATTGACTCATTCCTCCCAATACTTAAAGTTCCAACTCAATGTCAAGCTTACACTTAACGTGTCTAAACAAGTATTTACGATAAAACTCGTTTCTAATATTTGTTTATGCCTCACACCTAAGATCATTTGTTGAGGCATAATGTGTTCGATAAATGAGCTACTGCGTTAGCGAGTAAAGTAGTATGCCCACTACACCGTAGGCGCCATGGCGCCCTCACCTTCCGCCTGACGCAGGTGCTCACCGGACATGGCTGTTTCGGGAAGTACCTGTGTCGTATCAAGGCGGAGGTGACCCCTGCGTGTTTCCACTGCGAGGATCGCCCCGTGGACACGGTGGAGCATACGGTGGAGGTTTGCCCCGCCTGGGCAGAACACCGCCGTGTCCTCGTGGATGCGATAGGCGGCAGCGACCTCTCGCGCCGTGCCCTGGTTCAGGCCATGGTACGGAGTGAGAGGGAATGGGGGGCCGTCTCCAACTTCTGCGAAGCAGTAATGCTCGCGAAGAGGGAGGCGGCACACGTTAGGGAGACTCAACAGAGACCGAGTCGCCCTAGCGCCCCCAGCAGCAGCCGTCGCAGGAGACGCCGGGGGCTGCGAGACGATCTCCGGCCACCGTAGACCCGGGCCTGCGGACGGCGAGTAGCGGGTAACTCGCCGTCCGATCAGCACCAGGCCCGAGATTCGACGGCGCGTAGTGTTCCACGCGCGCCTCAAAGAGTTGTCAGCAAAGGACGGGGCCTGCCACGGCCAGTGCCTGCCCGGGGGTGGAGGATAAATTCGAAAGAGTTACCTCGCCCCCGGGCGCGTAGGGCAGGGAGGAACAGGGGTGGGTTTTAGTCAGTAAGAGTCTGACACGCCCTTCCGCTCCACCCCAGAGCGGAAAGAGTCATTAGATGATTTCCCACCCCCAAAAAAAAAAAAAAAATGCCCACTACACCGTACCATACCTTGACCGCGCTAGGAACGTATCAAGCACGGAATGATACAACGCGGGCTTCACCAGACCCCTCCGTCACCGACCATGGGCTTATGTCTTATACTTTTCCATCATCAACATCATCATTTCAGCCGAAAGACGTCCACTGCTGGACATAAGCCGCCTCGTGCCTATCTATCGGATTTCCGTGACTCTCACCATGTCATCGATCCATCTTGAGAGACCACGCTGCGAAAAAACAATTATAAACCCAAATGTTTGCAAGTCACATTATTATGACTAAGTGTTATGGATCTGTATAGTTATTTAATATTTATTTTAAGACCGAAATTGTACCATAATTATGGCGAATAAATTGTAACTTTTCTGCGAGCAATGCCTACAGCCACTCAAGTTTGACGATTATTTGGGCTATGTCGGCAACCTTGGTTCTCATGCGGATATCTTCATTTTTGATTCGATCATGCAAGGAAACTCCGCTCCATTGCCCTTTGTGTGGGTACTGTACAACACAAAATTTCTTTTTGCCTACCGCGATCATGGTGCTGATAAGTTGTAGTTGGCAGACTCCTTTACCGGAGCATTTCAGGGTGATCTTCTGCGTTGATAACAAAAGAAATGTATATGTTATGTCAAGTGATGACCTTTGTTCTTGTTAGTTATCGAATAAGGGATACGTTTGTTATCGTTTGGTAACCATGGCCAACGATTTGCTTGCACGTGCCGCGTGATCTATCGAGCCATGGGTGGTATTGGGTGTGGTAGACCACCCTGCCTAAATGTAATTAGTAGAGCATAGCTGTAATTGCAGTTAAGGGTTATCATGAATTCAACTGCTGGATAGTTAGTCATATAATTAGAAATTCATGATGACATAAAGACAGCTGCATAACCCGTACGCAGTCCCCTTGCGAATTAAAATAGGTAACATCAAAAGAGGGGAAGATTAAATCAGCTGGTTGTACATGAACAAGTTACTGCAAAACCCTAATGTTACTAGCGACCCGTCCTGGATCCTCACGGGTACCAATAATAATTATACACACAAATCTTCCTCGTATATTACTCTTTCTGTAGATCTGTTGCGTGATTTAGGAGATCTTAGCGGAGAATCAGACAGATGCGGAAAGCGACATGAGGAACCATATTTGCTGTATTACACGTAACTTGAGGAATTTGAGCTACCGGATGGTTGTAGTAACTTAGAATGTTAGACTCGTTTATCAACAACACAATAACAACAATATCGTGACAATATAATAATTCATAAGATCCACTGTTTTTTGTATTTGATCCTATTGTCTTGATAAGTTTAATATTCTATAAGCCTTCCAAGAAATATAACTTCTAGGTTCGTGTCTCGTATATTTATGACGAGCTCCACGTTCGACGTTTATGGAGCATAAATATTGAAGTACTTATGTAATGTACAGTCGGACAGAAATATCCTACGAACCGCAGTATATTTTTAAATTATTTATTTCATTTAGGGGTTGGTTAGGGTAGTTTCCTGGTTAATAAAAATAATAATTATTTCTATTTAGTCCATAAGATAGATTATCAAAAAAAATTGGACACGCATTTTTTGCTTCAATAAAAAATTACAAAGATAAAACGCATCAAGTCACTTTGTGGTAAAAAGTATCGCCCACCGTGACGTCACGCAAAATTTCAACGCACTATATATGCCTCATTTATAACCGACTTTCGAAAAAAGGAGGAGGTTCTATGTTCGACTGTATGTATGTATGTTTTTTTTATGTATATCCGCCGATTTCTCCGTCAGTGGTGGACCGATTTTCAAAATTCTTTTTTTATCTGAAAGAATATACTCCCGAGGTGGTCCCATATAAATTTTATCGAAATTGCATTAGCGCTTTTTGAGAAACTGAACAAAAACGAAAAATACGTATACCTCGATGGCGTTTTGGTGTTCTCCAAATGTTTAAATTCCACGTTCCATGTTATTGGGGTTTTTAGTACTGGGGTATAACAACTAAAAAGTGAAAAAAAAAAAACTTTTTTACAAAAAAAAAAAACAAAAGACTTCCAAAAAAAAAATACACTAAAAATTAAAAAATAACTTTAATTTCGGAAGTCGCGGTGTCAGATAACGAAGAAGTAAAATACAAACACCGACTGCCGAAATTAAAGTCTTTTTTTTTTGTGGAGCGGGAGGGCGTGTCAGACTCATAGGGTCAACTCACACCAAAAGAGCGTCGAAGCGCAGCGCAGTTTCAGTGTCATATAAATTTTAGCTTTATTTTCATTACTACAATACTTATTATCGCATCGAGTCGCGCGGATGCCCGCGGCGCCGCGGGAATTCCGGCGAATTCCGCGACTCGTTCCGATAATAGGTATTGTCGTAATGAAAATAAAGCTAAAATTCATATGACATTGAAACTGCGCTGCGCTTCGACGCTCTTTTGGTGTGAGTTGACCCTTACTGACTAAAACCCACCCCTGTTCCTTCCCTGCCCAGACTCGTGCCCAGGGGCGCGGTAACTCTGTTTCGAATTTATCCACAACCCCCGGGCAGGCATCGACCATGACGGGCCCCGTTATGATTACTGACACCTTTTTGAGGCGCGCGTGGGACACTACGCGACTCTCGGGCCTGGTGCTGATTGGACGGTGAGCTACCCACTACTCGCCGTCCACAGATCCGGGTCTACGGTGGCCAGAGATCGTCTCGCGACGTCCTACGCCCAGGGCGTCTCCTGCAGCGGCTGCTGCTGGGGGTGTGAGGGCGACTCTGTTGAGTCTCCCTCACCCATTCCGCCTCGTCCTTCGCGAGCATTACTGCTTCGCAGAAGGAGGAGATTGCTTCCGATTCTCTCTCGCTCCGTACCATGGCCTGGAACAGGGCCGGGCGCGAGAGGTCGCTGCCGCCGATAGCCTCCACGAGAACACGGCGGGGCTTCGCCCAAGCGGGGCAAGTTGGGCTCTGGGCGATCCTCACAGTGGTGACACACGGGAAAGCGCCTGCCTGGGTTTGAACTCACGACCTACAACTTATAAGTCGGGGTCGTTACCACTGGGCCACCACTGCTCTCCACTGGAAATAGATTGCGTGAAATAAAGAAACGTTGTCCAATCTTATTTCCAGGAAAATTCAAATCACGATGATTCTTTGTTTTATTTCGATTAAGTTTCCTTTTGATTATAAACTCTTATTTTAGCAGATTTAACTTTAAATTAACTCTCGTAGAATCGTTTTGAAGCCGACTGTATTAATCTAAAGATGTTCGGATTTCAAGGACTCTTGACAAAGGTTTCTAATTCCAAGTAAGATTTAGGTTGTTAATTTCAACAATGTTGAATGTTGACAGCTAACGTTGCGTTCCTTTGACAGCTTTTAATTACCCGTATTTCTGAGAATAAAAATTAAATCATAGTCCGTAAATGGCAACATCGGGCACAAAGTTGTTTTGAACCGCTAAAATTAATTTTTAACTAAGGTAAAACTGGATTCAACAAAAAAACTATTCAAGGTTAACTTGATCATATTCATAATGCAGGCTATGTTGTACTTACAAAAGATTTTATTTTTGTCATAAATCTTAAACAAAACAAAAAAAACATTCTAATCGTACAATCTAATGTTCTATGTTAATTAAAATATTTTGTGTTGAATAACTTTCTTTCAAACTGTCTGTTTTCACCCGGTGCGCCTGCGCATGCATTTGCATTCAGAATCTGTCAGACCGTGAACACATTTATCTTTTTGTGGCAGGCATCCGTTTAATACCTACATCTATCTCTTCGTTATAAATCGTTTAAATTAATCATCTCTTTTCTAGCTCTACTTTATTGCGACAGATTCTGTGAGCATATTAGTTAGAGATTTAAAAGCTCAGAAGTATTCCTTCGTTGTTTTCGCTCTAGGGATCTACTAAAAGCTCTGCTTAGGTTAGCTTCTGCGAAACACGAAAGCTGGTTATAAGTGTCTTAAGTAACTTTTCTAACTTATTTTGTAATAATGTTAGTAGGTATATAACTACCACTTATTACGCTTTGAGGCCATGACGCACCCTGTAGTTATTTTTTGTCACTATAGAAATTGTCAAGGTGTCCTATACCTCATTGTGGCTATGCTGATTTACTTTTGTTCGCTACCAAGGTTTCCAGATGCAAGGGAAATATCTTTTCCATACCCATTACAGACTGGAAGCATTCAATTATAAGTAATAAAATAACTATTTATTAACATATCTCATTAATATTCGCGATCAATTTCCATGGAAGCAAGTCCTTAGACGGACATAAATGAGCAAATTTTCCAACATGGAAATAATTTAACACGAACAGCCGACGCATATGGTAAGCAAGTGATTCATTGTGTGATTATGGCTTTAGGGTAATTATCTACGTTAGTTACCGACGCGAAATATGTTTAAAGCCTTTTAGAGAATGGCGGAAAGCTACTGGAGAGTCCGGGAATTTACCGTGTTAGGCCCTCCTTAGACGGACAGGTGGACTGCTTAGAGCAGTAGAGACTTGTTAGTCGACTGCTCTAAGCAGTCCTTGTCCTTGAGTAGTTGTGCAGTTATGTTTGCCGACTGCATTTTTAGCTGCGACTACAAATGAACTGCTTTAGCGGTCTGTGTATTGCGAATGTCATGCAGATCGCCCAACAACGACCCCTTGAAAGAAAGAAAGAAAGAAAGAATAAAATTTATTCAGCAACAGTACACGAAACACGCACGGTACACAGAAATAACATCATCATCTTCCTGCCCTTATCCCATGTTACTTGGGGTCGGCGCAACACGGTTTTTTCTTCCATTCTGTCCTGTCAGCCGTCACGCTATCACTAACTCCCTTTTCTTTCATATCACTCCTCACACAATCCATCCATCTTTTCTTTGGCCTCCCTCTACTTCCATCCACATTTATATTCATAACTCTTTTGGTTACATGTGTTTCATCCCTCCTCTTCACATGACCATACAAAGATAAGCGGTTCCCTTTCAAGTTTCAACTAAGAAGAAAGAAGAAATAAAAATGAAGAAAAAAATAAAAGAAGCTGAAGCTGTTGGCACTGACTGCTCCTAGCTGTCCGTCTATGGAGGCCCTTAGAGTACCCACCACTTGAGTCATTCTCATTTCACAAATGATTGGTTGTATGGCTGTATGGCGATTAATTTTGATGATTATGTGGTGGTATTTGAAGGTGGGACGGAAAGGTTCATTTTTTACGCATCAACGGAAGTTGCCATTCATAGGACTTTTTTGTGTACGATTATCAAATGAATCGGATTCTCCCTTTTTATAGGAATATTTTGAAGCAAGCTACTTATTACTTGGAATTTCTGTTTTATTCCATTTTTTTTATATGAATATAATTATCTATAACATAAATCGCAAGTCGTATATCTATAGGTATCTATAGGTACCTATAACTTAGAATAAAATCACAACTCCTATTTCTTTGTATTCAAATACTGTTTATAACAATCATTCATTTATTACTAATATACGTTAGAAACGATGACGAACCCAAAGAATAGGATGGAAAAACCCTTACCCTGAGCTGTCGCGCAGTCGGGTAATAAGAACATGGCATGAAGCTTTTCATATATCTACTAATGTTTTCGTGAAAACTATTGTGATTTTCCATTTGACGCCTATATGGTACTAATAAATCATTAAAATCAGATCTGTTAATTACTTGACCACTGACTTGTTAATTCTAACATCGTTTGCATTTCTCATTATTCTTGCAAATCATTGCTTGAGATTTTTCCGATGATTAGTTTTGTGCCAACTTGTAAACAAATGGAAAAGTATTTATCTGTATCCAAGCCAATTTTAGGTCTAGGTTTTTTTTTTTATTCTTGATAGCGTTTGACCACTATCTCACCTAATGGTAAGCGATTATGTCGTCGAAGATGGAGCACGCTTGGCTAGAAGTAACCTATCGCAAGGGTAGGTATCCAAAGAATTAGTTTAACGTCTTTGAAAGTTTAAAGTTCAAATAACATTGGACGACATTCAATCTAAAAACTAACATTTGGTAACTTTAATTTTGACAACGTTACGAGTTATCGTCTACATGCAAAAGCTTGATCGTGGTTTGTTCCGGATTCGCCCCACAAAGTTCGCCTCATTTTTTATTTTCCGTTTTCGTCGACTTTTTATTCCGTTTTCGCCGCGTTTATCATTTAATTGTGAGTACTGCGATGCAATTTTTAACCGACTTCGAAAAAGGAGGAGGTTCTATGTTTGATTGTACGTTTTTTTTTTTATGTATGTCCACCGATTTCTCTGTCAGTTGTGGACCGATTTTCAAAATTCTTTTTTTATCCGAAAGAATATACTCCCGAGGTGGTCCCATATAAATTTTAGCGAAATTGCTTCAGCAATTTTTAAAAAACTGAACAAAAACGAAAAACACGTATACCTCGATGACGTTTTGGTTTTCTCCAATTACGAGTAGATACTCGTATGTTTAAATTCCACGTTGCATTTTATTGGGGTTTTTAGTTCTGGGGTATAACAACTAAAAAGTGAAAAATAAAAAACTTTTTTACAAAAAAAAGACAACCGACTTCCAAAAAAGAAAATACACTAAAAATTAAATTTTGAAAGTCGCTGTCAAAAAACGAAGAAATAAAATGCAAACAACGACTTCCGAAATTAGAGTTATTTTTTTAATTTTTAATGTATTTTCTTTTTTGGAAGTCGGATGTTTTTACTAAACCAATCAAATATCTGGCTCGAACTGTAGTAGCCAGCATCATAGAAACGTCAGTGAAAACCATTTCCCACATATTGACCGCACATCAAGCATTCAGACTCCATATAATCACACACATCAACTAGGTCGTGCTTACCAACAAATTATCGAATCCTATCCTGTCATTATATCCAGAACACTGTGTGGGAAGGTCATGGGAATTAATGCCATGACCCTTAACATTCAATTTCGAAAGAAATCGATCTTTGTTTTAGAACCAGACGGTCAGGTTGGGATTGGTTTATTTTTATCGAATTTTCTAGGATCATGAACCACCTTTTGCGTTGTTATCACTACATATTATAAAATTTTCTAGGATCATGGACCACCTTTTGCGTTGTTATCACTACATAATATCATATTTTTTTTACGATCATGGACCAACTTTTGCGTTGTTATCACTACATATTATAAAATTTTCTAGGATCATGAACCACCTTTTGCGAAGTTATCACTACATATTATGAAATTTTCTAGGATCATGGACCACCTTTTGCGTTGTTATCACTACATATTATAAAATTTTCTAGGATCATGGACCACCTTTTACGTTGTTATCACTACATATTATAAAATTTTCTTGGATCATGGACCACCTTTTACGTTGTTATCACTACAGGTCGACACGGTTGGCGCAGTGGTTGAGTGTTCGGCTGCTGCGCTGGGTGTCGCGGGTTCGATTCCCGCAAGGAACAAATATTTGTATGACCTAAAGATAGTTGCTCCGGGTCTGGGTGTCTTGTGTATATGAGTATACATGTTTGTGAACGTACCCACGATACAGGAGTAATTCCTATTGTGGGGCAACGTTTTTAAAATAAAAAAAAATATATAAAAGAAAGTCCTCCGCCGCGTCTGTCTATCTGTTCACGAAAAACTCAATTTACTTAACGGATTTTCATGCGGTTTTCACCAATATACCTCTGTATATCACTCTTGATTCATGAGGAAGGTTTTTTTTTTTAATGTGTGTAATTTGTACCCGTGCGAAGCTGGGGTGGGCCACTAGCTTTTTTTATAAAACTGCATGGATAAAATATTTCCATGAAATATTAAGTTACTAATCAATTGAAACGAACTTATAAATAAAATAATTTACTATCATGACCTCTCAAGTAGTTAAACTCGCAGCTTAATTATTTTATTTTTAAATAATAAAAAATATAAACATGCAAAGCAAATACGATGCAATTTACACCAGTCTAATAAACATGTCGGGTAATGAGGGCGTAACTTAAAGCTTAAGACTTACATATAATTAAAGCTTACACCAAATAATTACGTACTAAATTAAGATAGTATAGTCATATTAAATGTCTCCATAAGGTTTGCCTTGACTTAGGGCTGACTCTCAAGTCTTGACATTTGATTAATTTCAAATTCAAATTCAAATTCAAATTCAAAATCATTTATTTGCTAATATGGGTAATTACATAAAGTTGTTAAAAAAAAAAAGAGCATAGTCCAACCATATTACGCCTTGAGGCATGCAAATCTCAAGCTTTGACTGTATCAAAATTACAACATTATTATACAATTACTTGCAACAATAATTTATATATATATAATGAATAAGCCAATTTTGGTAATATCACCGTGGCAAATAGTAATAGAACATTAGCAAAATAATAATGTCACTTAAATAATTAAAATTTAAAATGTCATGTAATAAATGAGAATGTCAAGATATATTAGTAAATAAATGTCAAAGTAAAAATAATAGATAATTAATTAGTGCATTAGTCACATGTCACAACAATATTTCTAAGAGCAATATGTCCTTACATCCTCAATTAAATAATCCTGAATACTGTAATAACATTTAAAAAGCAAGAATATTTTTAATTTCTTTTTAAATTCATCGATGGATGGAGTTTCTAGTACAGACTTTGGTAAGTGGTTGTATATACGCGGTGCCATACTGAAAATGCTTCCGGTAAATAAGGCAGTATTGTTAGGTTTGCAACAAATTTTATATCTATGCCGCTTACTTCTGTACTTATCAAAAAGATGTCTATTAGATCTTGCGAAGCTAGCAATCTCATAAATGTATACACAGGGCAATGTCAATATATTGTATTTAATAAAATATGGTCTGCAGCTATCAGTCTGGTGGATATTAAACATACCCCTAATACATCGCTTTTGCGCCTTGAATGCAATGTCCTTATTGGTGGAATTACCCCAGAATATAATACCATATTTTATCAAGGATCCCACGTAGCCATGATATGCTGCGAGTACAGCAGAAGTGTCTACCGTTTTTGCCAGCATATGTAGGGCGTATGATTGCTTATTTAATTTTTGTTTTAAAGTATCAACATGTGTCTTCCAATTCAAATTATAATCAATTGACATGCCTAAGAATTTTGTAGATGCTATCTCATTTATTTTGTTTCCTGTATAATCTATATTAAGGTCCGTAAATTGGGCTTTACGATTGCGAAATATCATGATTTTAGTTTTTTCAAAATTCATTTTTAAATTATTATTAGTTAACCATTTTATAATATCACTTACAGTGCGGTTTATATCTTGTTCTAGGGACAACTTGTCCTTACTTGTAAAAACGACTGTACTATCATCAGCAAAAAGTATAGTGGGATGATTAGTTACTTTGGGCAAGTCATTTATATAAATGATGAATAGCAGAGGGCCCAAAACACTTCCTTGTGGGACGCCTTGTTTGATCTCTCTGTATTCTGAAGTGTAGTTAATTTCTGTACTTGTTTTGGTGCATACTCGAGTAACTAATGTGGACTGTTTTCTGTTGGTAAGATAAGAAGCTATCAGCTCTAATGAAGTGCCCCGAATTCCATACCTGTATAATTTATTTAACAGAATTTGGTGATCCACGCAATCAAAGGCTTTACTTAGATCCATATACAATGCGCATGCCGGATTTTTTTTGTCTAAGCTAGTCACAACTGTGGTCAGAAAATCATAAACGGCCATATTAATGGTTTTATTTTTCCTAAAACCTGTCTGCTCTTTAGCAAATAAATTAAATTTTTCAAAGTAGTCATTTATCCTGTCATAAATAACTCTTTCATAGACCTTAGAGAGCACTGGTACTAGTGCTATGGGCCTATAACAATTCATATTGTAGGGATCACCTTTCTTGAAAAGAGGTTTAATGATTGTTAATTTAAGTTTATCAGGAAAGTATCCATTTAGGATCGACAGGTTAATGACATGACTTAAAATGTAGGATATTTTAATTGGCACTTGTTTCAGAATTTTAGTCGATATACTGTCATATCCAGTAGTGTTTGTATTTTTTAAGTGTAAAATTATTTTGTGTATTTCTTCGGGTGTAGTTGGATACATAAATAATGTTTCCGAGTGATTAGGTAAGGTCTCGGTCTTTTTAGAACACCTTGTATTCCTTTTTATTTGTTCTATAAAAAAATTATTAAAACAATCCGCAATGGTCTGTGGATCTTCAGTACAATGTTTACCGTCTATATTTATTTGATTGATTTCACTTTTTGACACATTACCCATTGTTTTACTAATAACGTTCCAAGTAGCCTTACATTTGTTTTGAGCTGTATGGATAAAGTAATTATTCTGAGACTTTTTTGTCAGTTTTATAACACGTTGTAATCTACTCGCAAATGTTTTAAAATTGTTTTTGTTTATGATATTTCGATTCTTACGATACTTCCATAATAATTGCTGTTTACGTATGCAGCATTTTTTTATTCCTTTAGTCATCCACCGGGGTCGTATTTGAGAATATCTTTTAATTCGAATATATGGAAAACACAAATTATAGAATAAAGTAAATAAATCATAAAAAATGTCAAAAGCTTCCTGTGGGTCATTATTTTCAAATACGTCATTAAACGAAGTCGAATTTATACAATCATTAAATTTCTTAATATTATCTTTACTGTAATCTCGTCTTTTTACATACCAATATTTTAGAGAGCAACTAAGTTTTACGGGACAGGTTAGTAATTGTGCCGTGTGATCAGATAAGGCAAACTCCATTGTTTTACATTTACATCCACGAATGTTATACATGAAATTATCAATGCATGTTCCACTAATAGTCCTTGTTGGTTCAAATAATCCTAACTGTAGGTTGTAACAAGCTAGTGTTTCCATAAACATTGTAGTTATTTTGTTTTTTTTCAATACATTTATGTTAAAATCGCCACAAACTATTATTTTCTTTTTACTGTAGCAGTACTTCTTAAGTAGTCGGTTTAAAGTGTCGAAAAATGTGTTAAAGTTATCTGTTTTTGACCTTGGTGGTCGGTATATACAAAATATTAAGATATTATGATTTAGAAGTTCGATGCCCGAGCACTCCAGAACGCCTTCGACGCAATATTGTTTTAGTGCAGTAATTGGTTTAAACGCATGATTATTGCGGACTAAGATACATGAGCCCCCTCGGCGATTATTCCTTGAGAAGAAGGACCCTTGAATAAAATTAGGTATATTCATTAAATTCGTATCAGTATTCAGCATATTATGCTCTGTAAGACATATGACATCTACTGGATTTTCGGAGTCTTGGAGTGACGACAGAGATATAGATAATAAATCCATTTTCTTAGCAAGTCCATTTATGTTTTGATGAAGGATGTTTATACTTTTATATACGAAAAAAATCTGATTTCCTTGAGGAATTTTGAATTTCAGGGTTCGTTTCTGTTTCAGGTATTATGTTATTTGAATTGTCATAGTCCATAATATTATATTTTAAATTGTCAAAAATATTTCTCATTCCACAATTGTTTAATCTACCACTGTTATTAGAAAACATGGTACAATCATATAATAAGTTTAAATTAGAGTCAAATATTACAGCATAGTCATAAATTTCTATGTCATGGTATAGTAAGCTATTGAACATTTCAATTCTCCAGTTGAACATACTAGAGTATTCATTACACTTATATGTAGGTAGACATAGAATTATATTTGTGTGAGATAACATTAAGAGGTTTTCCCTAATGTTAGAAATTAGGTCTGAATAGTTGTTAGTTTTATTAAAATCTTCACTACCTATAAGAATTACACAATAGTCCTGCTTAGTATAATCAGTTAGTTTTGAGTCTAGATTACTAACAAGCGTACTTAATCCACAGTTAGTTGTGATATGGTGGCATATCTGATGGTTCGGAAAGGCGTTGCGTGCTAAGGATAATACATTGTTAGTCTTATTACAACTTAATATACACAATTTGTTTTTCTTGGCTTGCAGTTGAGACGAGTTGTTATCATTTTGTTGATGACTTCCAATAGTTTCTTTATCAAAATTTAATGCAGTTTTTACTCTATTAGACGTAGATACTTGTTTGTAGCCTCCTTGTACAGTATTTCGTGTTAGGTCCAAGTGAGTTGTAGAATGCTGTTCTTTGTAGGGAGTAGATAATCTCACATTATTTTTAGGAGTTCCAGTTTCGCTGGTTAATTTTCTTGTTGCGTTCTTCACTAGTTGATATTTTTTATTTAAAGTATTAATAGTCTGTTTTAATTCGCTATTTTCTAATGACAAATTGTTTATTTCGTCATGGGCTGCCGAAAGTTGTGACTTTAGTTCTCCGATTTCTCGCTGTAAGTCTTGTACTTTATCATTCTCCTCGTCATCCGATATGTTTGGCATGCTGTTGGTGGTGCCATCTAGTGTCGTGTTGTTACAACTAACATCGTTAGTACTGATATCGTTAGATGTTGTCTCTGACAGTGATTTCGTACGATTTCGCCGCAGAGTAATATTCTCGAAGAAATTCATTTTGTTGTAATAATTAGCAAAGCCAAACTTTTAAAAAGACAATATTAGAAGCGGGGTTCGAACGCAGTGCCAACAGGCGCATGAGACAAAAAGCGCAACTCTCAGCCGCTACGCCAAACGAACGTTAGAGATTACGTCCGAAATAAGGAAACATTAGCTACGAGATGCTTGTTGTGCCAAATAACGTAAACTTAACTGGGTTCAAAGTCCAATTTCTTTATTTTTTATGTGGTGTACGAGACGGTTTAAATTTGAATTGTCTTTTGCTATCAGTCATAGGTTTTTTTTTTTTCACTTTTTGTTTGTGTTTGTAACAAAATATGCAGTCTATCACTAATTAGTTATAATCTTCACAAAACATGCACTATAAAATACGTTTTCAATTGTTTCGAAAAAGTTTAACACTAAGTATTCATGCACACAGTTTGTTTATTTTGATATCACAGCTGATTGTTTATAGGTTCACCTGATAACAATGTTTCTGCTTTATTTATGTGTCCTTTCACAAATAAACTTAGTTTTATCATTAAACTATAACTTAAACTATTTGTTAAATAATTTTAAATACGGACTCGATGTTAACGTGACTACTACCGCCATTTGACTTGTGAAAAATTCATTTGCATTATTGTGCCAACAATTAACAAAAAAACTAATGCAAATTATATTAAAAAATGATATTTTAATTAAAATTACATTCAAATCCAACTTCAAATTAATTTTTACAAATTAATATTAATTTAAACTTAAAACACTAAAAACTTTTATCAAAAAAAGTCCCGCTAACTGGCTTCATATGTGGTTTATTTTATTCAATTAAAATAATATCACTTTGCTTAGACGCTAACTGACTTCGCACATTTAGGGTTCCGTACCAAATGATTTTACAATATTTGTATGGTTTTGGGTCAACAAGATGCTTATACTGTGAAAATTTGAAGACTGGAGCGCCAACCGTATGACTGTAAAACCTGTGTGACAGACGACGACGGATAGACAGGTAGACGGACACGTGACAGCAATTATAATAAGGCTCCATTTGAACCCTTCTGGTATGGAACCCTAAAAACCAACATAATTATTTTTTTAATCACGAACTATTGATAATTTTGAACTCGAAATTATATTTATTATATATATTATTAAATATATATTGTATTATTATTATATATTTATTATATTTCGTATATTTATTTTTACACATATTATTTACATTTTTAAATATTTTTAAAAGAAAACATATAAAAAAACATTTAAAAATATAAAAATAGTAGTCCACCGGTATCGGGAGCAGGGTCCAAGCTACCGGTGGTTAGGGCTCCAGAGACAGGAACCTCCTCACTATGCGAGCCGTATCAAGGAGTACTGCCTTCTGAATCAGGCCCTTGATCCAACCGCGCAACGACAGCTTCGACAGGTGGTCGTCGAAGCTTTTAGCCATCAGGCCATTGGCGGTAACGACTATCGGCACAATGACAGCCGAGTCCACATTCCACATATCGACAACCTCGTGTGCCAAGTCAAGATATTTAATTTGTTTCTCTTTCTCAGCTTTCACGAGGTTCTCGTCATGTGGGATGGTGACATCGATTATCATTGTGCGGCGCGCTAATCGGTCTATCACCACTATATCCGGCTTATTGGCAACAATAGTCCTGTCAGTGATGATAGACCGATCCCAGTACAACGTGACATGGTCATTTTCGAGAACTGGGTCGGGCACATACTTGTAATACGGCACCTCAGAATCCACAAGTTTGTATTTTAAAGCAAGCTGCTGATGAATAATCCTGGCCACTTGGTTATGCCTGTGCAAATACTCGCTGTTAGCAAGACGAGAACAACCAGAGATAATATGTCTGATGGACTCACCCGGACGGTGGCATGCCCGACACACGTCAACCGTCCCGTCCTTCATGATATGCCTCCGGTAGTTATTCGTCAAGATAACTTCGTCCATAATCGCACAGACAAAGCCTTCAGTTTCCCCGAAGAGGTCACTGAAACGTAGCCAGGCCACGGACGCCAAGAAATCTACATCAGGCCCATGAAGGGCCCGATAAAAGCGCCCATGAAGCTCCTTGCTTTTCCATACCTCCTTGCGGTCATCAGTAGTGAGTATTACAGGTTTGCGCCAGTTCTCTTTAGCCATGGACAACGGGGTGAGTCCCTTGTCCACTGCGACCACATCGCGGTGCATACCCACGTCGGTTTCAAGAAAATATTCTCTGAGGCTGCACACCTCGCGGTTGTGGAGAGTTTTCGCATTTAAAAAACCTCGACCTCCACATTTCCGCGGGATGTACAGTCTCATCACCGATGATCGTGGGTGATGCATCCGGTTTGCGGTCATCAGCGTACGGACCCTCCTATCCAGGGCGTCTAGCTCAGTCTGAGTCCATTTGAGTATGCCGAAAGAGTACATCAAAACCGGCATGACCCAACCGTTGAAGGCGCGCACCTTATTTCCGCCTGACAAAAGGCTATTAAATAGCTTTTTCAGGCGGCCAAAGAAGCGCTCCTTCAGCGATTGCTTCATGTCAGTAACGTTAATGCCTAACGCTTCCGACATACCCAAATATTTGTACGTTTCGGTCGAGGAGAGGGATTTAAGGTTTATGGAATCCGAGAGTTGAATCCCTTCGGATTCCATAATCTCTCCTCGCTTTACATGCATGACTGCACATTTGTCCACACCAAATTCCATCCTGATGGCGCTACTGAAAGTTTCAGTTACCTTCAGTAACTCCATCAGTCGCAAATTGTTGGGGGCAAAGAGTTTCAGATCATCCATGTAAAGAAGGTGAGATATGGCCTGACCACCTCTTCTCAACCGATAGCCCAGGCCTGAATCCTCCAGCAATGTGCTTAGAGGATTCAGGGCTAAGCAGAACCAAAGTGGACTCAAACTGTCGCCCTGAAATATTCCCCGTTTTATCCATATAGGCTCATCGTTCCCCTGATTTGGTCGACATCCTGGATAGCGAAGGACTGTCTTCCATTGCCCCATACATGACCCAAGGAAGGTGCGGAGAGTTGCATCTATTTTGTACAACTCCAACACCCTCATGAGCCATGTATGTGGAACAGAGTCGTAGGCCTTCTTATAATCTATCCAGCATGTCGACAAATCCTTGTGGGATCGACGAACCTGCTGGCTTATGGCCATGTCTATGAGGAGTAGCTCCTTAGTACCGCGAGACCCGTTCCTACATCCATTCTGAGAGGCAGACATAATTGAATTACTGTTAATGTGCAGATTAATTTTCGCTCTCAGAATGGATGTAAGAAGTTTATAAACCGTTGACAAACATGTAATCGGTCTATAATTCTTGGGTTCCGCGGGACTACCTGTCTTATGGAGCAGGTGGGTGACACCGGTTGTTAGAAACTGAGGCAGCGACCCAGACTCTAAGGATGACTGGAATTGAGATGCCAGGAGCGCGTGTGAGCTGCTGTACCATTTCAGCCAAAAGTTGTGCAGTCCGTCCGGTCCCGGAGATTTCCAGTTCGGTAACGGACGAACTGCTTTGGCTACATCTGATGGATTTATGGTGAATTTATCCATTTCTGGTATAGCGTCACACGCGCGCTCGACATCACGCATCCAACCACCCTCAGTGTGACAGACGGGCACCGACCAAATGCTGCGCCAGAATGTACTCGTGGTAACATCATCCGGACGGCACCCGTCAGTCACATTTTGTTCAGGTCGCTCCCAAGCTCTATATACCCACCTCTCATCGCTCTGGAACATGCGATTCTGCGAGTACCGGTCAACTCGCCGCTTATACCGCCGAATACGGTTTGCCCATGCACAAACTTTCTGCTTCAGGAAGTCGATGCGCTCTGTGACACGGGACATGTATTCTCGAGGACTAATTTCAGTCCCCGAAAATGCCCGCCTCACAAAGCGCATCACACGTGGTCGTGTATTGCCCTCCCTGAAGCAGAGTAGTTTGCCGATGAGTACCCTGGCCCCATCGATACGCCTCTCAATCCTGCATTGCCAGGCTGGTGCAGCAGGCTTTGGCCGAATAGCTCCTTCACTATTCGGAAACTTCACGTTGGCCAAACGACATGCTGCAACAGCCCCGCAATACAAGATTGAGTGCGTATCAACGAGGTCCTCGCTGCTTTCAAAGATGTTTTTAAGTAGCGAGTCCAAAGCACACACCAACGCCCTATTTTTTTTGTGCATGGGTAACCGTGGTAAACGGGGTCTAAGTTCGGTCGGAGTGGATCTATACTCGCGAAGCGCATCCTCCAGTGCGCTCCTCAGTCGATCGTTGCACTGGCTACTTACCGTGACAACCCTATCATCCCCCTCATCACTTACGTTAATGGCCCGCGCTGGGATTGCGCCCCTAGCGGGCGCTTGTACCGCGGTCTGTGTCGGGGTCGAGATGATAGGGTTGTTCAGTACCTCTGAGCGCAGCCTATCAAGTGCAGCATCGTCCAACTTGTGGTTACGTTGGATGACCCGCACCTGATCCGACAATCGTTGTGCCGAGACGTCGACGGTTGGTTCTAGGTCCTGGAACAGAGACAGCATCCTGACACGGTACGCAGTGAGGTTAGTTCCCCCCTCTGTAGACCCATAATATGCGCGCATGACGTTCTCGTTCATGGACTGAGTCCATTTCATTTTATTATATTTATTATTATCACTTGTGGTCTGATCTCATAAGTCGGAGAACGCAAACATAAACTGAAAACGCTATGTAATATAATTTCCTGACAAAAAGGGCCTGACAACCCTACATAAACTAACGTGTGTCAAGGTAAAACATAACCGTATCGGCGTGTAATGGGCGCAATTATATAATAAAAATATTGCACCTGAACTTGCATCTAGGTAATAACTTAGTGCATCCGTTGTTCGCGTGCCTAGGTCTGCGAATCTATTTCACTAGGCAAGCCGGACTCAGACAGAACGTAATTCTGAAACTCCTTGTTAGACTTCTTCAAATACAGCTGCTAATAGGGATCATCCCTAGCCAGGGTAAAAAAAAAATCTGTTTAGTCCGTAAGTTAGATTATAAAAAACTTTTTATAAAAAAAATACAACCGACTTCCATAAATAATACTAAAAAATGCAAAATAACTTTAATTTCGGAAGTCGGTGTTTCTAGTTTGGTTTCTTCGTTATTTGACACCGACTGCCGAAATTAAAGTTATTTTGCATTTTTTAGTATTATTTATGGAAGTCGGTTGTATTTTTTTATAAAAAGTTTTTTATTTTTCATTTTATAGTTGTTGTACCCCATTCTAAAACTAAATTAATAGTAAAGTTATGCCCGAATTGATAGCCCCAAAAATACGGAATTTGAACATAGTTGGTGAAATTAGGGTGTATCAGGGTGAACTGTACAAATCTGTATACCCCTTCAGAGCGCATCAGCGTGATGTAATGTTGTGAAGTGGTGAAAACAATATACAGACATGCGATTGCAGCAATTCTGGAAGGTTTGCTATCATTTATTGAAGAGTTACATTGTGTATCTCCGAATTTCTTCATCAGATTTTCACCAAATTAAAATGGGACCACATGTAAAGCAACAGCTTTCAAATAAAAAAAAGTCTTCAAAATCGGTTCACGTAGTAAAAAGTTATGAGGTAACACACAAAAAAAAAAACTTTTTTACAAAAAAATAGAACCGACTTCCAAAAAAAGTGCAAAATAACTTTAATTTCGGAAGTCGGTGTTCCTGTTTTGTGTCTTCGTTTTTTGACACCGACTTCCGAAATTAAAGTTATTTTGCACTTTTTTTGGAAGTCGGTTCTATTTTTTTGTAAAAAAGTTTTTTATTTTTCACTTTTTAGTTGTGGCTCCCCATTAAACTGTGTTAACAATTCATAGACATACGATAGCAGCAATTGCGGTTGATTTGCTGTCAATTTTTGAAGAGTTCCGTTGTCTGTCTCCGAAACCCATCATCAGATCTTTTTGAAATTTAAATGGGACCATTTCGGAATAAACCCCTTTCGAACAAAAAAAGAATTTTGCAAATCCGTCAATATATGACAGAGTTATGCCCGAACATACATAAAAAAAAAAAAAAAAAAAAATACAAACATCCGAATTGATAACCTCCTCCTTTTTCGAAGTCGGTTAAAAATATACAGTCGAATTGAGCACCTCCTCCTTTTTTTGAAGTCGGTTAAAAAATATTGGACACGTATTTTTAGCTGTATCAAATTAATGAAAAATTACAAAGGTACAACGCATCAAAGTTCAGGAGTAGGGGCTTGTTACGTCACTTTTTAGTAATAAAAAGTGGGACAATTTTAACCCAAGTGTGACGTCATCCGAAATTTCAACCCACTGTATCGTATTAATTTTTTGTTAAAGTGACAAAAGAAAAAATACATGTCCAATATTTTTTGGTAATCTACGAGTATCTGAGGGACTAATTAGATTTTTTTAGTCGTCAACCCTATTGGCTGGTCTTTATGTCCACAGACTATAAAGGGTATAACGGAAATGCATGGTCATATTTTAAATTAGGTATTGAATATTACTTGCTTCAAGCAAGTACCTAATAAAAATTTTGTACCTCCGATACTAATTTTGATCAGAAAATTGTACTTTAGATTCCTTTAAAAAAGTTGTTCATTTCTATGGGTAGAAGTGATATCTAAAATATGACAACGCGTTGCTGTTGATACTGTAGATTAGTTGGGTCGGCTTCCAGTCTAACTGGATGCAGCTGAATACCAGTATTTTACATGGAGCGACTGCCTATCTGACCTCCACAACCCAGTTACTGGGTAATATGATATCCTTGGTAAGAATGGTTGTCAGACTTTCGGGCTTCTGACGACCCGTAACCACTGTCAAAGATCCACGATTGATAGCCGGAACCAACAATGGATAGCGTGCTTTCCGAGGCACGGAGGAGTCTCGCTATGTAAAGATAGCGCCTATCCATGGACCAACCCCGGCAAGCGTAACTTAACCTGATGGATCGACAAAGAAATAATGCAGGTGGTCAAAGAAACGCTAGATGGACTGTTGGAAGTGGTTAGGGCTAGAAGAGAGGTGAAATAGTCACCTCCAGAGAGACGACGGTATATAGAGATGTATGCAATAAAAATATGTACGCGACGATTTGAGTAACCTCCTCCTTTTTTTGAATTCGGTTAAAAACAATAGAATAGAATAGATAACATTCATTCGACATAGATACAACACGAACTTGAGTCCAAGAGATTGCCCAAAATTGGGTTGGAAGTTCGTCATAAGTAATATACATACTAACTTGTAGCTAATAAAAGCCTGTAAAAAGCTTATCTATATATGATTTTGTTTTCAAGAGACACTCATACCATATTGGCCTTAAGGCTAGCAGATAGCGTGGAAGGTCTTCTAACACTTATTACTTGATGCTTTGCAAGATTTGTTTACTTATGAAGTGGGTGTGGGTCCTTCAACTTCGCAGCAAATATTTTTAACCTTAGTCGATCACAAATAAGATATCCATTATAAAGAGATTGTTGTTGTCATAACCTGATTTAACTAAACCTAAAACTGTTAGAAAATGCCTCAGCATTGCTGACTATTAAAGGAAAATTGTTCCTTCCTTCTGCCCTTAGTTACCCCAATTTATTTCAGTTTGCCTCAACTTAACTTCTTCTTCTAGACACCTCTGTCAGCCGTTATGCCAGTATTTACTCCTTTTATTGCGGCATCATTCTTCAACACAAAGTAAAATTTTTTCTTCCTTCTGCCCTAGGTACCCCAATTTATTCGAGTTTGCCTCAACTTGACTTTTTCGTTTATACATCTCTGTCAGTTGTTATGCCAGTACTTTCTCCTTTTCTAGCTGTATCATTCTTCAACACAAAGTTACATTGTTCCTTCCTTCTGCCCATAGGTACCGCAATTTATTTGAGTTTACCACAACTTGAATTCTTCTTTTATACATCTCTGTCAGCCGGTATTTGTTCCATGTCTAGCTGTATCATTCTTCAACTCACTATCTTTTTCTTTGCTCATTCCCTACTCAGTCATCCAAATGAATGTTCAAATGTTTTCTCATCTTCCGCATTCCTTTGTTTTAAGATCAAGAGCGTTAGTCATTGTTTCTAAAATCGTCCAATTTAAGAACTGCTTCACTTTATTTACGTTTTGCGTCTAAATTCAGTGTGAGTTAACCAGCGCATCTGAACTGAAATAATTGGCACAATCATCGCGGTATTATTTCTAATTTTAGATCAAAGCCAAAATCCAATAACGCTAGCCATTGAACCGAAAAATGACTACATGGTACTTAATAATTAAAGCAAATTTTTTGTAATGGTTAAGTGCGAAGATGCGTTTAATTGGTATGCTAAGTACATTGTTAATTCTTGTATTCCGAAGGTTTAATGGTTTTTAGTAGCGATTCTGTTTTGTTTATAATGAACTATTTATTAATAATTTCATATAGCATTCAAACCCAAATGCCGAACCAAGAATCTGAAGATATATTCAGATTTTTATATCAGTTGTCCTTGGTCTACAGAAATCTCAAAATGCCAATCAGTTTATTCGCTCTTATACAAAGTGGTCTTGATGAATTAGAAATAGGGGCAGATCAGGCTTCACATTTAAACTTCCGGCTCTAAAGTGCTCTTTTCTATTGAAATGCAAATTGAATTAAATAAAAATAAATTGGACGAACCTGGAAGCGTTGTCAAGCAAAAAATTGATGACTCGAAGTTAAGGACCCAAGGACCAATCATGCAAAAAGGCAGAGTTATGTTTTGTGACATTTTAGAAATTGTCATTTTGTCTTTTTCTAGTATTGGGCGGACAAAAGATACTAAAAAAGAAGAACAGACATTTTGAATGAAAATGAAAGCTTGGTTGATATGATAACAAAAACTCTCAACCGACAAGAACTCTTGAAACTGTTGCCACTTAGGACCACAACAAAATTATAATAATATATTCCAACTGTAAGTCAAGTAGTTGTTTATTTCACACGCTGCTCATTCAAGTCGCTAATTGTGGCTCAATTAGGTCAATAAGTACTATTGTAATGATCATTATGTAATAAGTGGCTGTTGGGCCGCAAAATAATAGCTCCAAGTAGGTTTATGAATTATGATTATAGCAAGTTTGAAAATTATCTGTTTGTGTTTGTTAACTTCCATTATACGTTTGTTAATGGCTGATCTGTTTGAGTGCTAAAATTATCACGAAGAGGCGATTTTCTTGTTCAGCAAAAGGTATGGGTAACGAGATTTTTTGTTTTTTGTGTGGGATATCATCAAATAACTTTACCTGCTCTGGGTGGAGCGGGAGGGCGTATCAGACTTTTTACGCCTTAGCCAGGGCCGCGGTGACTTTCGATCCAGGATTTCGACACAGTATGGGTTGGCGACTTAAGACTCTAAAAGACATTTTGAGGCTGATGGTATGACGTAGTAGTAGCCATTGTGCTATTTTATGCGAGGAAGCCCTTGAATTGTCATAAAGATCAACTTTTTGCGTAATCTGAAGAAGTTGACGAGTAAAAATTTGACCTGGATTTCAATAATGAAAATTAAATAATATGTTGCACATCTTTTTGCGTAGAAATGTTTTTTTTTTTCATTAATATGCTCACGCTTGACCACTATCTCACCTGATGGTAAACGATGATGTGGTTGACGATGAAGCACGCTTGCCTAGAAGTAACCTATTCACAGAACCCTAGGTTGTAGCAAACATAGGCTCCGGCAGGGAATTACACATTATTAGGTCGACACTGGTGCCCATTCTATTGTGCACAAACTAAACTTAATTAACTTTTTCTCTCTAATAAAACAAGAAAGAGATAGACGTAAATTAGAGCTGTCAAATTTAGTTGAACTAATGTTTCCATACAAATTAAGGGTACACGTAAAACATGTCGACTAAAAACACGGTGAAGCGCAAGACGTAAACTAGTTTGACATTTCTAACTTAGTTCATATCTATAGCTGTCATTTTATCGCACTGCCTTTTAGTAAAAGATAGCGATTCTCTAATTTTAGATTAGTTATTGAACAAGAGAATTTGCACCATTATTCGTATTCTAAGCCAGTTTCATGGCGTGTATATCACTTTATATATCGATGTTGTCTCTTGAGGAGGTGGTAGGCCACAATGACTTTCCAACATGACATTATGATAAAAACAAAAGACATAGATAAGACGACTGAATTTCATTTGTAGAAAGAAAAGTCATAGATTAACTTGAAGCTTTTTATATAGCCGTAATGGTGTCAGCACGCACCTGATCATCATGACACCATACTCACTCCACAAGATATGCGCGTGCACACACTTTTACATTTAATTGTCCATTGTTTAAATAATCACCTTCTGACAATCACACAAGTGTATTGTCGTGGTATTTCTGTCTTTATTGAGTAATAGACGAGGACTCCTTCAAATTATGGCGATAGTGTCGGAACGAGGAAGTGGGGAGGATGAATGAAACCTCTTTGTATAGTGTGTAGACTCGTTCTAAGTGGATTGGTTGTGAAACTTGACGAAAGATATAACACAAGCTTTGGCCAGCGGCTTCGCCCACGTGGAGTTAGTACTTCCCCCTATTATATAGTCTATGTGCTATTCCAGAGTCCAGACTATAATCTATCTCTGCGCCAAACATCCTGATCCATTCATCTGTTCTGGCGTGACAAACATCCATCCATTACATACAAACTTTAGCATTTATAATATAAGTAGGATAGTAGGATTGCAATAAATAGATATAAAATAAATTTAATCTATCTGTTTGCAAAATTTCATTCGAATCTCTTTCTCTCCCTTTTGATTGAAACACAAACATGCAAACTTTCGCATTTACAATATTAGTAGGATTAATAATTTATTTATTTAGATACTTAAAATCGTTGTTAGTCAGTTGGATCTTTTACGGAGAGGAGTTACAATATACACCAGAGAGAAACGTGACGCTAAAATGCAACAAACATAAACTTATTTCTAACTTAGATACTAGTCTTTTAGTTTGATTTGTGAAGTAATTACCGAGAACAATATTGGAGTACTAAATTGCCCTTTCATAAGCGGTAGGTAGCAAATAACAAAGGGTTTTGCAAGACTATATTAATCAATTGCTACTACTATGAGGGATCGCTTGCCCTCGCTGCGCAAGCGCATGCGATGCGGGTATTTGAATACAATCGCTTCCAGAACGAGATTGATTCTCGTAACCCACTTTTGAATGATTAAAAACAATTTAATTGATACTGGGTACGAATGGTTAGTGTTCTTGGTATGTTTGAACTTAGTTCTGGTGTAGGCACCTGATACTTATGTAACAGGACCTTTTGCCATGTGATGATGGTGATCACCGGTTGGTATTAGTGAGGTGTGAATCCCACACTTCCTGGTCTTTTCTCCTAAAGTACAGGCGCCTTTTGAAGATTTCCACAAGAAAATAAAAAAAAGACACCGTATAAGTACCTACTTGAAAACGAAACCGTTTATCGTAGTTTAAATTTATTGAAAAGCAGATTTTGCAGAAACTGATAGATTTTTAGACGGCACCGTATTCGTACGGAGCGAGAGGGAATGGGAAGCTGTCTCCTCCTTCTGCGAAGCAGTAATGCTCGCGAAGAGGGAGGCGGCATGGGTGAGGGAGACTCAACAACAGAGTCGCCCTCACGCCCTCAGCAGCGGCCACCTCAGGAGACGCCTGGGGCTTCAGGCGCCGCGAGACGATCTCCGGCCACCGTAGACCCGGGCCTGCGGACGGCGAGTAATGGCTCGCCGTCCGATCAGCACCAGGCCCGAAAGTCAATGGCGCGTAGCGTTCCACGCGCGCCTCAAAGAGTTGTCAGCAATAACGACGGGGCCCGTCATGGCCGATGCCTGCCCAGGGGTTGAGGATAAATTCGAAACAGCGTTACCTCGCACCTGGGTACTCAAGGCAGGGAAGGAACAGAGGTGGGTTTTAGTCAGTAGGAGTCTGACACGTCCTCCCGCTCCACCCTAGAGCAGGAGATGTCATTGAATGATTTCCCACGCCACAAAAAAAAACCGTATTTTATGTAGGTATTTGAAAGCGAACATTCTTTAGGAAATCATTCATTAATTTTTTATTTAATTTTTGACTATCCTACACTGTCCCACTGCTGGACAAAGGCCTACCCCAAGTCCTTCCAGGAACTCATCTCCGGTTCGGTACGCTCGAGGTCGTCTCGCCACCTCTTCCGTGGCTGACCTCGGTGGCAATGTCCATTTTCAGCCACCCATTGCGTGGAGACTTTTGCCCAGCGGTCATCGAGCATGCGGCTGACGTGACCCGCCCAATCCCACTTGAGCCTGGCAGCCTTCTTGCCTACTTCTACTATACCTGTTTTAGAACGTAACGTAGTTTTCCGAATTCGGTCCAGTCTCTTTACTCTCAAGATGCTGCGTTCTACCGCTCTTTGGCAAACTCCAAGGCGGTACTTTAGCGAATCGGTAACCGACCAGGTCGTTCATTCATCATTCATTCCAAAATCTGGAAAACTTTTGAATATGGAAACAGATATTCAGGAAGTTCTTAAAAAAAAAAAAAACGTTTCAATCCGCTAAACGTGCGATACGTGATCATTGCTTCATTCCAATCCAAGATGGAAATAAAATCGGCACTGGACATCGGATACCCCCTCACAAATAACTTTGAAAGCTAATTTGCTACACAAAGCTCCGTCCGTTTCATCCGTCAACAGCACTCATGCTTCCACACACAACAGTGTATCCAAATGTTTACGACTCTCTGACTTCAAGCGCGTTCCACTTTGTGCTGAATTTTATCGAGTTCCTAAGATACCATCCTGTGACGTCATTTGTTATGTTCGCACGTCAATCGGTGCTAAAAAGTTGATCTTTGATTGACTTTGACTGTTTACTAAACATGTTCGTTTAGAATTTTCTTTTGAATTTAATTTGTAGGTTGGTAGTTCATTCGGGCTTACGAACTTTAACCTTTTGGTCCGGCTGTTTAATTATTTAGTCTGATTTTACCACCGTTTGGTTATTGATTAGTGTGATACTTAGGGATGTGCCCGAATATAAGTTGCACAGAGGTGGTTCCAGGGTGGTTTTCAGAAGTTACGGAGCCTCTTCCATGTACGGATGGTGGTTTAAAGCGGTAAAAGTCCCACACGTCGTTTCCCCAAAAGTTCAAAGGCCACAAGGCCTTCATTCCCCCGAAAACAAATGGTAAGCAGTAGTTTATTCAGGCTTAGGAACTTTGACCTTTTTGTCTGAGCATTTAATTTATTTAGCCTGATTTTACTGAGGAAAAAGTGGGCGTACCGTATTTTCACCCCTGAATCTATTTTAAGTCTTTTGTACACTTGAACTTTTCCTCAATCAATCTGCCCGCGCCTTTTCCCAACTATCTTGGAGGCGGCTTCCAGTCTAACCAGATGCAGCTGAATGCCAGTATTTTATATGGAGCGACTGCCTATCTGACCTCCATAACCCAGTCACTGGGTAATACGATACCCCTTGGTAAGAGTGGTTGTCAGACTTTTGGGCTTCTGTCGACCCGTAACGACTGTCAAAGATCCACGATTGACAGCCGGGACCAACGGCTTAACGTGCTTTCCGAGGCACGGAGGAGTCTCGGCTTGTAAAGATGGTCACCCATCCATGAACCAACCCCGGCAAGCGTAGCTTAACCTGATGGATCGACCCGTGCGGCTGTTATTCCTTTAGCCACGAGCTCCTCTTGAACTTTTCCTATAACATAGAAATACATTCAAACTAAATCGACATGTTTCTGTTATTTAGATTGTCTATCTATTCCTAATAATAAGGTAAGAATTAATAAAAGCAATGTATTAGTTCGATTGCATGTTTTGTTTTATCGTGTCAATCAAAGCGCATTGCAGTGTTAACATACGGCGTAGTAGAACGAACCTTTAAACACAATATTAAATGAATGAACTAATTAGGTAAAGTGTTACCTATCGTGATTTTGTTTAGTGATGAGTCAGGTCTTGACCTCGATTTCGATGAAAATCGATGGAAGAAGTGTCTCTTTGATTCTGGTACTGATCACAAAAACAGCAAACTTTATCTCATCAGTGCTCATACTCGTAAACAGAGGGTGTAACGGAAGCACCGTCGTGTCCTCGTGGATGCGATAGGCGGTAGCGACCTCTCGCGTCCGGCCCTGGTCTAGGCCGTGGTACGGAGCGAGAGGGAATGGGAAGCAGTCTCCTCCTTCTGCGAAGCAGTAATGCTCGCGAAGGAGGAGGCGGAATGGGTTAGGGAGCTTCAACGGAGTGGCCGTCACGCCCCCAGCCGCAGCCGCTGCAGGAGACGCTCAGGGCGTCGGGGGTCGCAAGATGATCTCCGGCCACCGTAGACGCGGGCCTGCGGACGGCGAGTAGTGGGTAGCTCGCCGTCTGATCAGCACCAGGCCCATGAGTCGACGGCGCGTAGTGTTCCACGCGCGCCTCAAAGAGATGTAAGCCACCACTGACGGGGCCCATCATGGCCGATGCCTGCATGCCAAGGGGTCGCAGATAAATTCGTAACAGAGTTACCGCGCCCCTGGGCACTCAGGCAAGGAAGGAACAGGGGTGGGTTTTAGTCGGTAAAAGTCTGACTCGCCCTCCCGCAAGTCATAGGATGATTTCCGACCCCCAAAAAAAAAAGGGTGTAACGGAAATTAGTGATCATCATCATTTCAGCCGAAAGACGTCCACTGCTGGACATAAGCCTCCCCCAAGTGTCGCCACAACAACCAGTCCTGTGCGTCTCGCATCCATCGGCTACCCGCGACCCTCACCAGGCATTTGTATTCGCTAACTCGGTTGACATCAATTTGATAGGTACTTTGCAGTATACTGCTGCTTTGACGTATAGGAAAACAAAAATGTACTACGTAGTGCCTATTAAAATCGATGTCCACCAAGCAGAGCAGCAATGTACTGCATAGTGCCTATCAAATTGATGTCGACTGAGTTAGCGAATACACCTGCAGGTCATCGGTCCACCTTGTGGGAGGCCTTCCAAATTACGTCTTCCGGTACCGATAGTGTCATATTTTAATTACTGAGTCTGCCCATAAAAATTAACAACTTTCCATACAAATTTTGATCAATTTGTATGGCAAGTCCAATTTTTTTTTGGGGATTTACTATAGTTTCCTTGAAGAAAACACAACCACCAAGCTACAACCTGGGAGTCTTTAAGTCAAGAGTGAATAGGTTACTTCTAGGCAAGCGTGCTCCATCTTCGACCTCATCATCGCTTACCATCAAGTGAGATTTTGGTCAAATGTGTGCCTATAGATGATAATAAATTAAAGGTAAAACCGTGTTTTTTAAAACAAGCTTTTATCTGGGACAATGAGTTAAATAGTTAAAAATATATTCTAGTAAGTATTTGGCGTGTAGGTACTTACCTATATTCTTAAAAGCACTAACCGTTACAGGTTACAAGTTAGGTGCTTACTATACTTCTGTGCCTCAAGCTTTTAAGAATATAGGTAAGTACCTACACGCCAAATACTTACTAGAATATGTTTTAACTTTTTAGTTGGTTAGTATTTTAGAGTAGGTGTGATGTTTTAAAATATTCTACGGATATTATGATGTGATGTAAAGTGCTCCTCAAGACGAATCAATCGACTCCAGACTCGATGGATTTATCTTGTTTAGTTCAGAAGTTCCTATATCCAGCTTCCGTCTCCATCATCAGACCAGCTTCTTGGTACCATAACATTGTATTGTCACCGAAGATACATAAGTACACCAAATTTGAGTCCAATCGGACATCGGGAAGTGGGTCTAATTTCAGTTGCAAGATTCCACCCGAACAAACATAGTTACATACATACATTGCAAGTTAAATAAAAGTTTATAAAAAAAAAAGTTGTTCATTTCTATGGTCAGAAATAATATCCAAAATAAGAACATTCATTTCCGTAACACCAGGTATAGTTTTATTGATGAAATGGTTCAAACTTCATACTGTGATGATGCTCCTTCAATTGACTTGCCAGTTATACAGGTACATAACACATATTCCCGTCAGCACCCATCTCTCTCAACACAATTTATTTGCGCCGCAATTATTGCTAATAAACAATCGTTTCTTGTATCGATTACTCAGAAGCCCGAGTGCTTCTTAACGGCTTCGGAGACCTTGTAACTTAAATACTTATCTCATCCATTATTTAACATCGATTCTTCACGTTTTAAATACAATACTTAGGTAGGTACTTGAATACCTGTACAGTTTTTACCGTTTACCATTTTGTGTATAATATCAGAGTAGTTACCCAATCAGGTTCACGCTGAAATACCGCGCAAATATAGGGTTTCACAAAGAAGCGCGTGCGCATATCGGCCGCCGCGTGGGGCGTTATTTTGGCGCGCGCCGCATCGCCCGCATCGACTATTTTCAGTCCGTTCACTGATCCTTCGCAAGCTCGCACAAAACAAACAAACAAACATTCATACTATTTTGATAACGTCGACGTGTGCGAAATATTCCCAATTTATATTAAAAACATGATTTTGTTGTTTCAGGTAAGGGTCTTCTCAAATTCAGCTGTAAACAACAGTGAGTACATTGTCGGGAAATTGCTTTCGGAGGGAATATTAAATGTACCTAATAGGGTTGGTGGGGACGTGGGCGTACGTGAGAGGCTTCCAGCTCACGTGACGCAGTGGTTGTGGTCACGTGACGTAGAAGCCCTCCAACCCATCTAGTTAATTATACACAGCCACACGGGCTATGGAAATAGCTTTTATCTGAGGCTCCGCACGCGAGCACATGAAACGAAGCGGCGATGGTTCATGTTATTGCAGCTCTACTGGTTGGGGAATTAATTTGTATCAAAGATATTTTCCTATTTGATATATGAAATAGAACATGACTGTGTGGGTAATTTGTTTACCCGGCTCGAAGGACCAAAAAGTTTCCACTCATAAAATCACTGAACTTTTAGAACAAAAGTAAGTGGTGGAATATAGTTTTCAATGTCAGACTATTTAGGATACTATTACAGCTTAATAATACGCCTTTACTGAATGAAAATTACACCCTGTTCACATTCAAATTGTCTCAATTCCTACCATATTACCTTTATTTCTTTGCAGCTTTTGCGTCATTTCAGTATTAACATATAAAAGGAACGCTTGCTCGGAGTACATAATAAAATATTGGGCATAGGTAGGTATGATAAATATGGCTGTTCAAATAACAACGATCCGGGTGACATTTTCCAAATGCCAAGGGTTGAGACGCAAATGTAGACTATCAAAGAAACGATCTAAATGTATACTGGCGACGAATTTAATGCTACCGCATGACAATGTAGGAAGTCCCATGATGTCATGATGGAAAAAGTATTGACGTTGCACTCTTAAATAATAAATGTGCCTACGGAAAGCGTCATCAAAAGGGTAGGTACCTTTTCTAAGGTATTTTTTTACAACTATTGCAATCACCCTCAAAGATTTGTTTATACTATAGAATCTCGCTAATCCGGCAGTATTAAATTAAGGGTTTCGTACCATCGTACAAGATAATACGCTTCTACGTGTTGCCATTATTACGGATGGACGGACAGCCGAGGCTTAGTAATAGAGTCCCGTTGGTTACCCTTCTGGTACGGAACCCTAAAAACTCGGGGAGATTATTGGAATGCTCTGATTAATGGATTAAATAAAAAAAATCTAGACAGTAAGAGTAAAGAATTTTAGAATGTCCTAATTTAATAGGGTACCTACCTATCATATACGAAGGGGTGGTGTTGGCCCGGGCGGAGGGTGCCGCCGGACTTAGGGATGTGTCGAAGTACTGAAGTGCCGGATAATAGAGAAACTCCATTTATTTATTTATTGATAGGATCGTCAATATTGCATACACTTTGAAATTAACTTCTTAATTAAAAATCTATTTAAGTGCTGCAACACCTACAGATACCCACAACATTAAAATAGAAAAATCAAAAGGTGTAAACAAAGCTTTACTTTGATAACTACTGCCTAATACAACTCTATTGTATTAGGTAGTACCTACTTATCAAAGTAAAACTTATAAGCTTTTATTGCAGTTGTCATGAAAAACACATATAAATAGCTTACATATATGTACGTAACAGATTCAGCCTAACATAAAGGGACAAAGGACCAAAACTAATACGCCAAAATAAATTTCACTTAAGTCACGCATAATCTGTCTTTTATGTGATCCAAAACACAAACGGAGCCTCAAAAGCAGCCTTGTCCCAGATACTGACCTGAAATGTTAATCGCGTGTCAACAGTACCATCGGCATCCACTCAGTAAAGGTATTAGGTATAATTAGTAGCGCAAACAATGGCCGACTGATGGGAGATAACATCTGCGATGGATTCGCTGGACAATGTGATATAGATAAGCCGTCCCTTCATGTTGAACTTGGAGGTAATTAGGGCTTGTGGATCGTTGCTAAGTTCTCAGGGTTAAAAATAAATAAAATGTAGGAATCTGCTCGCAGGTTTAATTGTTGGGAGCAACTTAATTGGAGTGCAAAGCCCTTATTTTTTGCTGCATCCTCTGTGTGGATTTCTCATCTTTTGATACGAACTTAAATAGTTGCTGCTTTTTATAAAAGCTTTATCTCTTCTCTCTAGCTATCCGTGTAGTTATCATCGATTTAAAAATCTAACCGTGAAAACTCAACAGACATAAGATGAATTCTTTCGTTTGCCTGCCTAGCCTTTTCCCAACTATCTTGGGGTCGGCTTCCAGTCTAACCGGATGCAGCTGAATACCAGTATTTTAGATGGAGCGACTGCCTATCTGACCTCCACAACCCAGTTACTGGGTAATACGATACCCCTTGGTAAGACTGGTTGTCAGACTTTCGGGCTTCTGACGACTCGTAACGACTGTCAAAGATCCACGATTGACAGCCGGGACCAACGGCTTAACGTACTTGCCGAAGCACGGAGGAGTCTCGGTATGTAAAGATAGTCACCCATCCATGGACCAACCCCGAGAAGCGTATCTTAACCTGATGGATCGACCCGTGCGGCTGTTATTACTTTAGCCTTCATCTAAGACTAAAACATAAAATATGATTTTGTTTTTGTCTTCAGTCTAGTCTGGAAATAACTTTTTTTTTTCTTTTTAAAACAAACTCGAAACACTAATAAAGTTTATTCAGATTTTATTCAAAGGTAGATGAAAGACGTAAACTGTAAAAAAAAACAGCCATTCAAAACATAGTTCCCACGACGTATATAAAAGATTCGCCAAGAATAAAATCTAACCGTAAGATGCGTGTGCGCAGGTGTACACGTGACAATGCGCAGCAATTGTGAAGGAATCTTGTATTGTCGATCCTTTCGGGAGTCTGGTAACGGAATGCTGTCAGGATCTGACGAAGGAGCTACGGTTTTTTTTTTGTGTCAAGTTCACAATTATAGGTTCGCGAATATATCGGGTGTTGATGTTGACGAGGATAAATAGCCTGCACCTGACGAGGTTTTGTTTAATAAATACTTCGTTTTGATGTTTTCGTATAATTAAAAGTTTCATTCCCTGAAACGTTTGTAATGCTTCAGTTGCGAAGGGTACAAAATTTCATAATGAAAGCTATTTTAGAAAAGGGTGTGGAAATTCTGATGGACTAGTACGAAAAGGAAGCCAACAAAATAATCTTGTTTTATAACTCCTTTGTCAGTTATACCTGTATCAAGAAAAAACGTGCCAAAACCCCACTGACACTCTTTTATATCAACAAATTTTTGTTTTTCAATTAAAACTTTTAGTCCTTGAAATATTTGAAATGCTTCAGTGGTTAAGTGTAAGTTAATTTCGTAATGGGTGCAAAAGTTCTAAGGGACTTTATAAGAAAGGGAAGCCAAAAAGATAATCTTTTTTTATAATTACTTACTTTGCCATTTATACATATAGAAGAAAAACGTGCAAAAATACTCCAAAATCAATCTGGCTAGCCTTTTCCCATCTTTTTTTTCTTTTTGGGTTGGGAAATCATCCTATGATTTCTCCTGCTCTGGGTGGAGCGAGAGGACGTGTCAGACTCTTACTGACTAAAACCCACCCCTGTTCCTTCCCTGCCCTGAGTGCCCAAGGACGCAGTAACTCTGTTTCGAATTTATCCACGACCCCTGGGCAGGTTCTCAACTATCTTGGGGTCGGCTTCCAGTCTAACCGGATGCAGCTGAATACCAGTATTTTACATGGAGCGACTGCCTGTCTGACCTCCACAACCCAGTTATTGGGTAATACGATACCCATTGGTAAGACTGGTTGTCAGACTTTCGGGCTTCTGACGACCCGTAACGACTGTCAAAGATCCACGATTGACAGCTGGGACCAACGACTTAACGTGAAAAATATTCCATCGAAGCGAAAAAGATATTTTTGTTTTCAATTAAAACTTTTCCTCCCTGTAATGTTTCAAATGCTTCAGTGGCGTAGGATAATTTTTTCACAAAGGAAGCTAATTTTATAATGGCTCAAAAAATTCTAAGGGACTCGTAGAAAGGGAAGCCGACAGAAGTCGTGTTGCGTAAACCCTTTGCCATTTACAGCTCTGCGGAAATAACGTGCAAAAAAAACTTCATGGTCACGAAACCGAGCTATTTTTGTTTTACAATTAAAACTTTTCCCTGAAATGTTTGAAATGCTTCAGTGGTGAAGTGTAAAGTTTTCACAATAAAAGCTAATTTTGTAATGGGTGTAAAAAAAATCTAAGGACTCTTAGAAATGGTAAGCTGAAAGATGTCGTGTTGCGTAAACCCTTGGCCATTTATAGCTCCTTTTTATTAAACTTAGGCAGGCACTGTTTGTTTTTTATTGCCGTTTAAAAGGGGACTGTTTCTGTGCCACTATTTTTGAGCTTTATAGTTTTAAGTTTACTCAAGGATTTGATGACAGACTGTTTTACTTTTCTTTTAGTGCGTTAACATTGCTGTAATCTTCTACATTGAATCAGGTCGCAGTTGTTTTGTTACAATTTTTTTTTTCCAAAATACAGATTACGGTTATATATTGCTTCTTAACGATCCCGTTAGGTACTCAATAGTTTGAGTTATATCCGTCAAATTATCCGCATTAAATTGTTATTTCACAAAAAGTTTTAAAGATGCTTTCACATGTCACGAACGTATCGCGCAGCTGTCGTATTTCACGGATTTGTGTAGCTCTCTTCTTCTTGGGGTTCCACAGGGTTTAACAGAAAATATATTCATTTGTGCCCTTGCTATCTCTTTATATGTAATCAGAAATAAGTTCTAGGTTAACTTGTGACTGAACAAAGGATAAGTGTGCTGAAAAATGTAACCTCGTAAATCTGAATTTTGATTATATTTGAAATGTTTAATTCGCTTTTTGGAGCCTACTTTTTGTTTTATTCTTGATGGTAAGATGTTTTTGTTAACCTGTCGCGCGTCTAGTTAGCAGACACAATAGATTTTTAAATAGCTTACGGCACATGCGCTGTCCGCCAGAAAAGTAAGAGGTTAAATTGAATTTGCCCTAGTTAAATTACCGATAGAACCCACATCCTCTAAAATAAACTTTCTTTACAAGATATTCTTCCCCGTGAAAATAATTGCTTATAAGATCAACCTACTAATCGCTGCACCCTTTGCTTCCCTGCCTCACGGGGCCTGGGGCCTGAGGCCACAATAGCGTTTTTTTCATCTAACGGTACGCAGTAGTACCCCGAGTCCCTGACGCAGGTAGATGCGCCCGCGCACCCGCCCGTTTCTGAGGATTCAATTCTTTGATTTACCATTTCTTTGAACTTTCCTGAGCTTGGGCTATAATTATCGACGATATAAGTAGATACTTTGTGCTGCAATGTGTTTTGTTTGATACAATCTGTTTGTTTGCTCCTATTGTGAACAGTCAGAATATTTGGAGCAGTTTTTTTTTAATTTGAGATTAGTAAAAATAATTTCTGACGATTAAAATATTATAGCGTGAGTTTGAGTGATGTCATTTTTGTATACCTAAACAGTGACATAAATAATTCAGTATATTGTAAATTAAATAGCTTCTGGTCCTTGTCGTATAAGGTAAAATAAATATACTTTAGTTTTCAATATTTGCCATAGCATGACTCATTGGGACATTTACACAAATTAGTTAGGTATAACAGAATTCAATTGTTGTAAGGCCTCGGTTCGCTATAGCTTTGGAAGGACGCGTGGCACTGACAATAACAAATGTAACAAAAATCCTTTTCTCAACAACCTAACGGCGTAGTAATTAGATGACAAACAAAGTAACGTTACATTGAGCGTTTGAATAGTGTCCCGCGCCCTTGTCGCTTTGTTAGCTGGCGGTGAAAGTAAAAGTTGTATAATGAACGGCGCCCGTTTTATGGCTGCACTGAAAACTATAGATTTTAAGACTGTAAAAATAAAGAAATCATATACATTTCTAAAAATGTCCTTAATGGTAGAACTACTACGGCATTTTGGTTTAACTGTAGGCTTAAGAAACATTACGACTCTTACGAGTAACGACTGTTTTAGCTATTAATTTTATTGTGCAAGTCGGTTTTACGACTGGCTTACTGCTTCTGGTAAAAGTGAGAAGCGAATTAGAAAAAGGATTATGGCGAAAAAGTACAATGGTGAGTTTATAGTGCTTAGTCAACTAAAAGCTGGTCTTTCTCGACTCCTAGCTGGCTAGTATCCTGTTTCCAATAAACACATTTACATCTTAAATAATGATTGGAAGCGAAGTAGCTCTCCTCAATATCGTGTTAGAGTGCGTTTACACTGTAGCGGAGCTGGGCGCAGCGGAGCGGAGACGTGCATAAATCGTCTATTCACAGACGAGACGAGTGAAGCGATGAGGATTTCAAACGAAACGCACCGTTAGTCCGCGGACACAAAGCACTGCGTTTCACTTGCGATGGTAAACTGTGGTAGCGTAAGGCCGCGGACACGAAGACAGCGGGCAGCGTGGCGGCGGAGGCGCCACAGTTTACCATCGCACGTGAAACGCAGTGCTTTGCGCACCTGCACATGAGTGGTCGGTCTCCCAGGACTATTTCTTGAGTTCACCTATATTGTACCCCTTGCACACCTCTGTCATTGGCTTCGTTTATAACGTCAAACTACTGAAGATTCCGCTGAACATGGAGACTGCACCAGTAACAAAACAATGCCCCTCAACGTTACTCTATACCACAACATTTGATATCAACACAGCGTATAGAACATGACAGTGCGTCAGGCACGCGCACAGGAGCAAACCGGCCCATCAGGCCATTCCTCGTGCGCGATGATCCATCTAGTGCCGAGGGGCGACAGGGATATTTGAGAAGTACGGATAGTGTGGCGATAGAAAAAAGAATTGGCTTAGATACCGTTCGGATCTTAGGACCAATTTTTTTGAAAACACAGAGTCTTCGAGAATCTGTTGCAGCCTTAAATGTTCTGTTTACAATTACTGGACTCAACGCATTTTAAAATTAGATATCATCTACACAAAAAGAAATAACGAATAAACCAGTTTTTTTTTTTGTGGGTTGGGAATCATCCAATGACATCTCCCGCTCTAGGGTGGAGCGGAAGGGCGTGTCAGACTCTTACTGACTAAAACCCACCCCTGTTCCTTCCCTGCCCTGAGTGCCTAGGGGCGAGGTAACTCTTTCGAATTTATCCTCAACCTCTGGGCACAAGTGTTATTTTATTGAAATTAATAGCGAAAATTATACTACTAATATTTTAAATGGGATTTTTGTAACTCAATCACGCCAGAAGGGCTGAACGGATCTGGATGAAATTTGGTACAGAGATAGATTCCAATCTGGAATATCACATAGGCTATAATTTATAGTGGGGGAAGAACTAATCCCACATGGGCGAAGCCGTTGGCAGAAGTTATGTAGTTTAAAATATTTTACTTTAACTACTTAAACATTAGTTTCTCTGTAAACCTGTACCTACAAATAGCACGGCAGCCATTTTCCTCAGTAACAACTACAGGATAATATCTGTAAAAAACGAGGTAACTTGAAATACTAGCATGTTCTTCATTACAGTCTGCCAATTAAAGAAAACACAACATATCATTTACTTCCGGTTGGTTACTTGGATAATTGAAGGAATCATTAAAATAATTTCTCACACAACATGGACACTTATAATGTAAAATAACTCATCTTTTGCTAAGAATTTTCACACTATATTGCCTCTTTTCAGTCATTCAGTCAGTCCTCTTCATGATATTTCATGAATAATTTATAAAGTATCATAATCCATGTAGTATCATACAAAGAATAAGGTAAGGCATTTTAGGAACTAGAGGAGAGATAACACACAATCAATGGCAATGCCTTTCATTTTGACAATTCAACAACATTAATTGGGTTTTTGACGCATTTTTGATATGAAGCAAATGCATCATGAATTTCCTTCAAAATCTTCGAATTGTGATAGTTACTTAAGGCACAGTTATACGACTTTTAATGGTTTTTAATTGAACGACTTATCTTGTGAATTTCTTTGAAAAAAATATATGTTACTCTAGACAATTTCCGTCGTAATTTGATCTCAGAATATTTGAAATTATATTTTTATAAAATAGTGTAATTAATTTGTAAAGTTATGTCTAACTCAGATAAAAAATTGAGAATCACGCAAAATCTATAAAAATTTTTTGAAACCTTCACAATTTTAAAGATCATTTATTTTTTTATAATTTAGTCTCAGTTTTTTAGTTTAATACTTTTTGTTTTATGTGTAATAAATTAATAATGCGTCTAATTTCGGACAGCGCTCCTTGATGAGCGAGTCCTATTACTGGGTGGACATACGACGCGTTACGTGAGCTCAGCGCAGAACACGCAAGCTCCTCAAGCTGCCACTCAAGGTCGTTGGCAGCTAATAGCGCCTTAACTGGGGTGCTTGACAAATACGGCGTGTTCGACTTTAATTTCCAAAAGATGGTTATTGTAATGTACGAGTAGTTCCACGGAACATATTCACCGTATTACCACAGGATAAATTTAGGAGGAAAAGATCATGAGGCCATTGTCCTGTAATGAAACGCCATTTACTAATAATAGATAAATTAATAACTAATACATATGTTCCTATAGATACATGTATGTGCAGTATTTATTAGCTTCTCTTCCTTCATACAAATGTGGGGTCCTGATGTTACTAATGAAGTGAATTATTTACCTATTAATTATAACTGAGTCAAGGATGAAGCAATTAAATAAATATTAACAAATTTTCCCAAATTGTACGTCATAATCATAAATCTAGATACTGGGAAACAGCGTTTTCGGAACAATAATTAATTTAAATAATTAAATGTAGGAACTTACATTGTTTTTACAGTACTCTCAGGATATAAAACTGACAAAGAACATGATATATCATATGCATATGACGTGATTAAGAGACGTTTAAAACAAATCTTAAAAAACTTATCATCTGTCTACCAAGTTGGTGCATAATAAATTATCTTCTTCTTAAATCTTAGATCTTAGATCAAAATATCTTTGTTAAGTCTCAGCAGAGTCATAAATATGGCCTCCCCCGCAGTTGGCTATATCGATAGATCTTGGGGGAATCATGCCATAATTACTTACCAAGGTCGCCCAATGCTAACATGAGCGCTGTCCAACACTTCGTCATATACTTATTCATGGGAAAAGGGTGTGACCTAGATCTAATTTACGTAAACCTTTGAAAATATTACACATCTCAAACAAGAAGTGACGTATGATAGGAAAAACGTTCATGATAAAAATGTTTACAAAGAATCATTCTCTAGACAAATCCATTACACAATTAGAAGTAATGTCGATGTGTCAACCAGCCTAGACTATATGTCTAACTATACCTACGCAGTATAAGGTATAATAACCCTTCAAGTATCTATCACGACGTCGGTATCGTGACTAAGTTCCATCTAAATCTCAGTTATACCACTTTTTACAATTTTACCTTCAGTTGCGTAGCATTAGGCATAGGGAAGATCCTATACGTAGTCTTGAACGTCATTTGTTTTCCATTTATATGAATGTGGTGTTCAGGTTTTCACTGGTCTGGGTGAGGAATCATCGTCGTCTTCTAAAGGTGCTGATGTCCCAATATTAATGTATATTTCTTCTTCCTTTATAAATTTAAAATATTTTAGTTGTTTTGTAACATGTGTTTAAGCGTAGTTAATTTTTGTAATAAACTATTATTACAAGTTTATGACAAGAATATTGCTGTGTACTATGTCGCTTTAAGGCCACTCCATGGCTTTACCACAACATTGTATTATGCTAATTCTTGTAGGCCATACGAACGCAGACAAAATTTCTAAAGGACCAAATTTTAAAGACGCTAATTCGTTTAGACACGCGATTCAATGTTGCATTATTTTGCTAATATTTAATTTGACAAGCATTGAGGAAGATAATGTTTGTGAACACGACAGCTCAGTTCTTATGGAAATTAATATGGCCGCAGCTAATTTTAACTAAATAGAACCTGGGCAAAAATTTCAGGACGTCATGGTTAAACTAAAACCTAAAAAAGAAACTTGGAAAAAAAGCAACTTTTCACCTGAATATAGTCTTTCTCAGCGTGTAGCAGATGGAGCCTCTACCACAGCTAGTTTTGCTTGCATATACACATATTCATGTTTGAAATGCAAACTAGCCCGAATTTTGTCGAAAATTTGGAATATATTTATTATGCCGTTTATTTCCGATATCTGAAAGTAGGTTATCCATAAAACATAGGTACGTAGGTACTTGCCCCTCAAGCTGCAATAAAAGGTAATTATTGGTCAACAAGGACGTATTAGCAACATTGATGAAAAATAAACTACATTATTGAACCCTTGTGGCAGCTTTGACGTCATAATCTATCGCCTGACCCATCAAACCCTCGAGGATACATCGGAGGATAATAGACTAAAAATAAGTATGTCAGGGAAACTGTTTAGGGTCACGGATAAATACGAAATAGAGTTACCGCGGCCCTTGGCACAGGAAACTGAAGGAACAGGGGTGGGTTTTAATCAGTAGAAGTCTGACACGCCCTCCCGCTCCACTCAGAGCGGGAGAAGTCGTTGGATGATTTCCCAACCCCACAAAAAAAAGGGAAACTGTTTAAAAAGATATTTACTCCAATAACGTAAAAGCCTATCAGGGATTAAAGAAGATAATTACGCGGTTATTACGAAATGTTTCAACCAAATTAAAAGCTGAAGCTGTCACTGTCAAAAAATTTCTGAAGCTCCTTTGCGTTTTTGGTCTTTCCGTCCGCGGGAGTATATTTTGGTCTTTCCATTCGGTAAATTCTTCAATCGCATTGAACACGTGAAATATTTGGTCGATTTAATCATATTATGGAGTAACATTATTTATTCCTAACACCCGTGTTTCCGATAAAGATCTTGTATGCAAAATAAACAGAAGCTACAAAGCAGGTCGTGACATACGGGTGCAGAGAAAAGAATGGGATGAACATACAGCGGCAGATTTAGGTCAGCGATATGTTCCACACGTGTTTTAACTTACACGCGTTACCATTGACGCACTTACTGAAAATGTTAAAGATCTACTGTATAGAGGAACAGGAGCATTTTAAATTCTACGGATTTGCCTCTTTCCAATTTAATTTTACATATTAATTTTTTTCCGAAATCTCATCCTCTGATTACAATTCTTCAGAAGTACTCGGATTTATTTGAAATAATATTTGCATATCATTTGCTTCAGTGTATGTAATCTAAAAAGCCTGCATTCAGCAGAATACGATGCGTAGACATGTCCAAATTATACTGAAAGTGCAACAAACTTCATCAGATTTTAAAATAGACAAAGCCATGTCGTTAAGGGACATTAAAATGCCAAGGCATTAATTGAAATAGTATGCAACTCAATAAATTGTCAAGAATTCCTCCATGTTAGCTCCCGACGTGTCTCAAGCCAGAGGATTGCGTTTATAAATAGTCTATAAATACTAGTAATAATGTTACCGGTTGAGCATGAGATCGTAAGTGGAGTTGCGTGCTGATGGACACTTGTTTTGCGCCCATTCGTTCAGCCGAGGATGTAAAGGAATGACTTAATGCCAGGGTAGAAGCTGTTCTAGTTACAGCCAGCTAGAAACGACTAGGTGCGAATTGTAGAAATATATATTATTTCACTTCTAATAATTCATATTTTCCTTGTATCCTTAAATGTTTAAAGAGCTTCTTCCCTTTCAAATAGCATGTTGGCGGTATTTTAGCATTTATTATAAATTACAGCATTACTGCCTTTTAGTGCTGATATTTTAAATGCAGCATACTCACATCATATTTTTGAACAAGTCATCCATAAAGTTTAAAGACTTATGCATATTACTTCATCGATGAATAACAATGAAATTTTAAGTAAGTTCTATATGTGGATCATAATATAAGTTCTTTTTATGCCTGCAATAATGAGTCAGGGTCTGAGCTCACTCTGACATCAACAAATGGGCAGTGCACGAAAAGACTGCACTTCAACATCCTTGCACATTTCAAACATGCGTAGGCGATTACTATGTTATTTATTGAAGAATTACGTCACTTTTCTGTAGCCGAGTTCTATCCAGCGCTCTGACAGCAGTCTAAGGGACGTTCACGCAAGAAACCCCTTTAGGCGTTCAATGAGTTACATGAAAGCGAGCACCGTTTTTGAATCGTGCGTAATTGTCGCGTGCAAAATCCAACAACGAGCCCGGAGGTGTCTTCCGCGTAGAGATTTTCTGTTAAATTGAAACTGCATCAAGCAAATGCTATGCAGCTGCCTGGACAAACATAACGCCGTAAAACAACGCAAATGCGGCGTGAGTCAGGCGAGCTTACGAAGTCAAACAACACCCCCGTAGCGGCCGTAGCGCGTCCCCGACAGCCGACAGCCGGCTCTACGGACTACGATACAATCACAGTATCGTAACGTCAGTCAGTGTAGTCCGCGCCTCCACGCCAACCGCACGCACCGACCGCACACCGAACACTCATCACTACGAGTGCGATGTGAATCGAACCTTCCGTGACTGTGCACCGATTTGATATTCAAATTGGACAATCGAAATAAGTCGTCAGGAGTGGATTGTATTGTAATGAGGAGGGCCGTACGTCGACAGGCCAGGGTGGGACCCTTCTAAAATTTGGACATACAGTTTCTTAAATGAGTTATGGAGTTTATGCAGTGCGGCACTAAGTTTGATCAGTGAAGTGACTGAGCCAGTGATGAGGAGTTTGCTTGCGGGCTCCGAAGGCCAGCAAAATTAATTCTTACACGGAGCTCGGGGCGCGCGCGGTGCCGCCCCGGGGGGCGCGCCGCCGCCAATTCATCAAGGGTTGGAAGAAGACCATGGGGGTCATCTCGAAAACCTTTGGCGTTGTCTTCAGCCTGTAAGTAATAAGAACTTACATTCAATATAGCGAGAATACCCTCCCAAAATTTAACCTTACCGAGAATTTTCTCCCATTAAGTACGATTTTACTCGTTCTGGAGGAGAAAGTGAACTCTGAAAACTCAGTTTATCACGACAATTTATCATAGGACGCAACTAGAGTAGATAAATAGTAGTAATAAAAGCCCCATAACTCGAGAGTGGAGCGGCGAGTCGTCAGTGTATGCGCTTGCGCAAGTGTTCCTATTCGCACGTTCGTCGCATCGTAAAGATGCGTGCGCTTTCAGCTGCATGCGTAACAAACCGAACGTTTTTTATTAATGTGTTCATTCATCTCAAAACTGTTGTTTTCCGTTGTCTCACGAAGTAGAAAACTCCAATAGGTTATGCAAAAATTACGCCACATATCGCTGCCATCCGCTCTCGTGCCATTCATCATTGTTAATTGTAAACGACTATTCTCACAGATTTAAGTCTGGACTTTCCCCTCAAGCCGCTGTTTTAATTAACGTTCCTAACAACATATAGACCTACGGGTAAATTAATTTACGTTTATAACGTTCGTACAAATAACTTGCAAGTTCTGGGTGCTGTCCAATCAATTTAAATGTAGGACTCGTAGTGTTTCTTTTACAATCTATAAAAGGTTCCCATTATGTGTCCATATTAGTTAGCAGTTCATGAATTTTCCAACAGTCATTATCATTGTCAAAATCGATTGGAGGCATGAAATCGTTCCTTAATGTCCTCTGTTAGCCTTGATGAAGGCTGTTCGAAGGATTTAAAAATACCGTTGATTACTACAAAGTAGTGCCCGACCGAATCACGATTTTTAGCCAGTTTCGGCCGAAACCGAAATCGACACTTATGTGGTAACAGAAAAATAGACAAAATTAAATATTTTGACTTGACAGTTATAAGACCATTGAAAATTCAGCCCTAACTTTAATAAAATACTAAATAAGTCAAGCCTTTTGATGAAGACTGTTCGAAGGATTCAAAAATAGCGTTGATTACTACAAACTAGTGTCCGACCTAAACTGGAAGGGGTTCCAGTTTCGGCCGAAACCGAAATCGAAACTAATGTGGTAACAGAAAAATAGACAAAATGAAAAAATTAGACTTGAAAGTTATCATACCATTGAAAATTCAGCCCTAATTTTCATTAAAAAAGTCAATAAAACGATGATTACACACAAAAACTTTTTTACAAGAAAAACGACCGACTTCAAAAAAAAAATACACTAAAAATTAAAAAATAACTTTAATTTCGGAAGTCGGTGTTTGTATTTTATTTCTTCGTTATTTGACACCGACTTCCGAAATTAAAGTTATTTTTTTAATTTTTAGTGTATTTTTTTTTTGAGGTCGGTTGTTTTTTTTGTAATTTTATTTTTTATTTTTCACTTTTAAGTTGTTATACCCCAGAACTAAAACCCGCAATAACATGGAACGTGGAATTTAAACATAGTCGTAATTGGAGAACACCAAAACGTCATCTAGGTATAAGAAGAAAGAAAATCTTTTGAAAATCTCATTATAAGCGAACTGTTATTTTAAGTTCTTATTAGAAATAAAGTTCTTTAAACCCAAATCGGTCCTAAGTTGACAGAGAAATCGGAGGACATACAAAAAAAATAACATACATACAGTCAAACATAGAACTTCCTCCTTTTTCGAAGTCGGTTAAAAACGAACGAGACAGTCAGTTTTTAGGTCTCTATCACAACCTTTAGCTCAAAGACGCTAGTTTCCCGCCGAATATTCGGCCATTTTTTGGCCACAACTGAATTATCAGCCGAAACCATTTTTTTCGTCGACACTGGCTGGAACTGAATCTTTGCTCGGACACTACTACAAACTTATTAAGTTTGCATTACATGGCAATGGAAGCATTAAAGTCACGAAATCTAAGATGACCCTTAAACATAATTTGGGCAATTTATTCGTCATAAATTTTGATGAATGTACAACGCGAATGAGATTAGCACGCATGGTTTTTCGAAGATTATGTGTTATGTATTCTTCTACTTTACGTAATAGCATTATTGTTCCAAGTGAAACTGTTCCGAAGCTTATTTAGGTAAAGGTAGTCGTAAAGAAACTAGAGTGTCAGTTATGATTTTATGAACCGCCGACTCTGAGTCTGTATTTATGAGTGTGAAGAAATATTTGTCTCCTAGAAGACTTTACATTTTATAACTTTAGTCATAAAACAATGAAAAACCGGAAAGCTTCCATAACCATGTTAGTCGCCAATGAATCCTACAACCTATTTGCTTTTAAATTTACCAACCTAATACCTATTTGCTTTTAAATTTAAATAAATTATAGTTGAAAAAAAATCGTTTCCGAAAATAATTTAATTCCAGAAGGACCAAAAAGCAATAAAAAAGGACCAAACCAAACAATGTGGGTAACTGTATATGGGATAAAATACGTCTCACCCTTTGAACACACGGATAATAATGTAAAGTTCATTCGCATTTCCGGACGACCTATTTTCTCCCATAAACAAGGGAGTCCACAAAGGCCATTTTACAATTTATATCACGGAACAGTGGTGGACACAGACATTGATCATAGTAACTCGTTACAACTCACGATTCCGATCGCCGACTTGCGAATAAGTGGTGCACCGTGTAATTTCGCGGGATAGCCAATTATTATGACGTCACAAGGCATTGGCCAACACCGGTGCCCGGCTGCTGCTATCGGACCCTATCTAAAATTAATAGGGCAAAGTTCCGTAAATGTGGCAACGTCCGCCCGTAATAATATCGATCGACCTTAATGTTTAAGATTGATATTTATTAATTTTCATAGCTAATTACTATCTGCTAAACGTATGAAACACCAATAGCCCAGCACGTGAGTGGAACGAAAAGCTTGACGAAGCTCAAGGAATGGTAATTGTCGAAACAATGCTCATCTAAATGTAAGCTCGATAGGTTTCGCTTTATTTGGCTCGGCCGGAAATCAACATACCTCACCTTGTTTCCGGCACATCCATAATTTAGTAACTTTATGAAACTTGGTCTCTTTAATTTTTAAGCTGTGCCCATATTCAAATAATCTATCCGAATTAATCTTCAATTTCCAAAAATCTATTACACGATTGTGTTATTGCCGTTAATTTTGATCTTAACTCTCACACCGTAATTCCTATGACACACAGCTTCCTTTCTCAACTTCTCCAGAAATATATATCCTGTTCTAAATTTAATGGTCGTGAGAATACTTAATTTGAACATTTCGTCTATGTCCTTTTTATAGCGTCAAACATAAGATAAGTAAAACTGAATAATGATCATTGATCGGTCTGCAGACAGTTGAATAGAGATAATGATGTTAATAGGCGGTGTTGAAATTCAACGACAATAATGGAAGCGAAAATTACCGTAAATTAAATGCTGTATTGTATACTTAATAAATCACGGGTTAACGTCTAAGCAAGGGTATTAAAATCAAAGGAATGGCTAACGCACAAATGGTTGGTATCAGCACTATCAGCTATATTGTTTGAAATTGCAGGCAAATGAGATTTAACATCCTGGAGATACAATAAAGCGCTTAAATCAACAGCTGGTTTATTATACTGTAGCTCTGTTGCAAACGGAAATATTAAAGCCATAAGAGCTTCCGAAAGCAAAGGGTTGGGGAGACCTGTCCCAGAATCGTAATCTTTATCCCAAACATTCTCAAGCGTAGGAATATTCAACAAGTGCCGATGCTTTGCAATAAATTTTCTCGGCAAATAACAGAGATGTTTGCAATTTAATCTGGTCCTTTGTCGAGATGCACTAGAACGGTGCACAATTGTGTCTTTATACTTCCAACATTTCGGGAACAGCGGTGATTGTCAAAGAAGCGCTCTTAAATGTTCAATAGGACGTTTGGTGGCGGCGGATAACCGTTTTTTAATACGGACCTATCCCAATCCCAACCTTTTTATTTTCGCTGGCTTTGAGTGTCTTTGAATCTTAAAATGTGAAAACGGATAGGCAGTATCATCAATTTAATTCAGAGCCAGTGCTTCTTAATTTTTATGCTATCCTGTTAATATTTTGAAGATATATGGACGTATTGATATGTCAAGAACTGCTAAAAATGACTAGATTCCGTGAAATTGGGACATCTGCCAAACCGTGCCTACAACTTGAATTCAGGTAATGTCTTTGTGTGATATTCACGTGTGATAACACTTACATATCTAAATCAATTTTACATTGACGTCAGCAGGTATTTTAGTAACCTTTACTTTGTACTATTTTCATCGTTCTGTTCATTACTTATTCATATTTTGAAGCATATTGTCCTACATTTTCTTTTGTGACTCTAATTTTGTATCTGCTTTATTACATTTGATGAATGGTTTCAATTCTATGGAAGCTTCATAGTTGTTTTTTTTGGATAATAATCAAGTATTCTTTCTAGTTCAGATATTACAAAACGAAATATCGATTCAGACGACATATAACTTTACAGCAGTTTTCAGTGTTTTTACAAAACATCTTTCAGGCGTGGTATTTAATTTCCCTTTATCATCAAAAAGGATTACAAGCTAACACGTAACATTGTATGTAATCGATAAGAAATATCAAGTATTTCGTAAAACAAACAAATCGTAAAATAATAACCCGTACGGCGTTATCGATGCCTAAAACAAACGTAGTTAATGTGAGTTATCACCGTTCATCGCTTTTAAATTAACAATAGGACACAAGTTTTACGAGACGTCGTAAATAGTGGGCTTTTTACGTGTCGGTACTATACTTTATACGGTGTTAGCGTGCTCCTATATCGTTTGTTGCGGGGCACCAATCAAATCGTCGTAAAGCGTAATGGTTTCGGTCGTAATCCACTCGATATGGGAACTATCATTCTCTTAGATGGACCCGATGTGATACAGATAAACAAATCCATCTCCACCCATTAGCTCCGCGAATTTAGACTTTATTTCTTTCTGTATACTATTGTTGATAGGAGCATATTCTTTTGGCGGTTTAAGAATTTTGGCCGCATTGGCTTCGGATCTCTCGTTTGGACAAACAGCGCGGTATAGATTATAACGTGTGTGGAGAATCCTCGTTTCTTATGCTCATTGTTTTTATAACACTATTTTCATATTATTTTCGGTTCATCTTCTAATGTGGTCCATGAATAAAATGATAATATGCGTGTACAGTTTTAAAAGAGCGTATAAACGGTACAGGCGATTTTTTTTTATTTGGATCATAGAGTCGAAACGAAGGTTGGTAAGAAAATACTGGCTGTAATTCAATACGACCCTTTGCTTTAATTCAACGACAAATATTTTCATTTAGTCAATACGTGGCAGTTTTTACATAAAAAAAAGTGTATCGTCTACTGTTACTGTTACCGAGGCATTTTTTCCTGCGCAAGCGCAAAGTGCGTGACAATAGGGCTTAGTTGGACACTAGGGGCAGTCGGCTGGAATGGCATTGTAGGACGAGTCTAACTGGTGTGACCACTCACATGCCCAAGGATTGGACTGCTGACAGCCCACAATAGACTTGTCATATCAGTTTTTCAACGTTTTCATAACACCTTGAACTTCATTTTAAACGGAGATGGGGTTTTAATATTAATGTGGTGAGATGACAGAATTGTCTTTGTCGTTAAAATACACTGTATCCCACTAATATTATAAATATACTGTATCCTACTAATATTATAAATGCCAAAGTTTGGATGGATGTTTGTTACTCAATCACACCAAAACGACTGAACGGGTTTAGATGAAATTTGGCATAGAGATTCCAGTCTGAAATAGCACATATGCTACTCTACTTTTTATCCCGGGAATATATTCCCTTGGGATGATTTTGGATTTGCACGCGGGCGAAACCACTGACAGAAGCTAGTATTATATATATTATAATAATAATAATAAATAATAATAATAATTTTTTATATGATAATATTTAAAAATGTAAATTGTATAAACTTACAATGCAATAAATGGAATAATAACAAAAAAAGGGAGGGAGTGAAAAAAAATAAAAAAATAAAATAAACTAACTTCTAAAAGTACGGATGTGTGAATTGGTTGCGTATTTTTGGGTGCGTGTGTGTGTGGTGTTATGGTTGATAGTAGGTGAGATGTTTGTTGAGAGTATAAAATAGTCTTCACAAATAAATAAGTCACCACGTGAGTCGACTAAGCTGACTAAGCCTAAATCATAACAAGTTTTTCGCAAAACTATTTGCTTTTAATTTTTCCTCTATCACTTTATCTACTGTCAAACAACAAATATTAACAATCCGATTACTATGTTGTGTACTCAAGCTCACATTTGAAAATAAAGAAACAAAGCGAAGGCATCGCTTCATTTGGTGCGCAGGAGTGTCTAGGGTTGCCAGGTGCCCGGATAAAGCTGGACATAGTTAGGCTTTTTGAGAGTCAGAGGCTTGTCCTTACTTTAATTTTGCCAGTCACTTTTTATTTTTTTTATTTTATCATTAAAAATGTCATCATAATAAATTACCACTAAAGCATATGGTAAAAAAAGCTTGTAAAAAGCATGGAATTACATACAATGTTTGTCATTTTAAAACCAAGACACCAAATCGTAATTAAGTTAGGTATCCGGCCTTTTTCCGGAAAGTCCAGCTAAACTGTCTGGTCACTTCGGCTTTCTGATTTTAGGACCTGGCAACCCTATTCCCGCCAATCGGTCATTGTCCTTGCGTTTCCTGTCATTAAAACATTACTCATTGCACGAGTTACCCACATTTCGTTCATATAATAGATCGTTCCCTTTGGTTTTTATGTCAACAGTTGTAAACAAAACATACTAAACTTGTGTAAATTAGAAATAGGGCCTTAAACATTCTTTGACGTCTTACGTCACTGTTCTTGATACTCGGTCCTTTGAGCCAGATTAACGTAAAAAATTGTAAATCTTACAGTAAATTCACGTACCGTAAAAACTGTTCTAACATATACATATGTATGTAAAGTGCTCTAGTTTCGCAGTTTTTTTTTCTCATAATTGTTTCTTTTTTTGCGAAAGTCATGTTACAGAAAGTAAAACTTTGCGAAAGTGAAACAAAACATTGTTGTGTCTAAATTATCAGATTAGTAGCTTACGTTAATTGAATATATTCGAGTAATGATGTTAGTGTCAAAATCGGAAATAAAGAAATAAAGCTGTCCTGCATTGACATCTATCGTCAATTTGTGACCCTAAATTTTTTTACTAATGAAAATTTTCACATAGTTCATTGTTCGCGTTCCTCTTCCTTCGAATAGAAATATAATCACTACATATTAGTGTAATATCTGTTCGCGATAAACTCAAAAACTACTAAACGGCTTTTTATGCGGTTTTCACCAATATACAGAGTGATTCATAAGGAAGGGTTAGGTGTATAATTTGTACCCGCGCAAAGCTTGGGCAGGTCGCTAGTAAATATAATAAAGAATTAAATCAATAAATATTAGGGATAGGGCAATGACCGCTATAGCCATGCTAAAACGAAACAACTATGTAGTTACTCTATTTTCAAATATCAATTTTAGAATATTGTAAGTTTAAATGTCATTATTTCTAACTCTTTAATATGTGAGCGGTGCTCATAGCGATTGGGAGGTCAGAGTTTAACAAAGTTCCATGTCAGCTATTGTCTTCCCTCCCTAACGCCATTGTGTCGACATCCGGCGTTGCTCGTATAAAAACGTCCATTAATTACAAATAAATTAAGGGTGAAAACCTTATTAAGTGTAGGTACATTGGTACATGTTGTATTAACTTGTACTTTACATAAGTTAGAAGTAACATAAATATGTTTCTGGTTTTATTTGATGCTATATAATTTTTGAATGAACTATTGCAGCTTTTACTTATACTAATTTGTATAATTAATGATAGTTCAATTATATTATATTATTATTGATAGTTAAACAAATATTTATAGCAAACTAACTTCTGCCAGCTGTTTCGCCTCCGTGCATGTCAAAAATTATCCCAAGGGAACATATTCTTCGTGACGCTCTAGATAATAAGTAGCCTATGTGCTGTACCAAGCACCAACCAATTGAGAAACGAGCCAAGAGGATCATCGGCAATGATAGGCTCGTCGAGTCGAAGCTCCAAAGTCTTGAGCATCGTAGCCGAGTTGCTAGCCTGTCGGTTTTCTATCGGTTATATTTTGGGGAGTGTGCGACGGAATTGCATAATTTGATTTCGCCAAGCCCATTCCATCAACAGACCACAAGACGTACGGCGATGTGCCACCGGTACATGGTGAACATCCCATCCACACGCACAAAACGTTTTAGGAACACATTCATTGTGCGTACAGCTAGGGAGTGGAATTCCCTGCCGGAGTCTGTGTTTCCTGATAGCTACAATCTGGGAGTCTTTAAGTCAACAGCGAATAGGTTACTTCTAGGCAAGCGTGCTCCATCTTCGAACACATCATCACTTACCATCAGGTGAGATAGTGGTCAAACGCGTGCCTATCAGCAAATAAAAAAACCATCCAGACTATAATCTATCTCTATGCCAAATTTCGTCCAGATCCTTTCAGTAGTTCTGCCGTGATTTAGTAACAAATATCCTCTCATCCAAACTTTCGCATTTATAATATTAGCAGGATAATAGTTTTTTTTTTTGCTAGTCTACATAGTGTCCCACTGCTGGGCAAAGGCCTTCCCTTTCTCCCTTCAAACCTCTCTGTCTTGGGCGATTTCTGGCGAAGTTTGCCCCACAAACATGATCAGCGTCACATCATCTTCGCCGCGATAGAAATAATATATAGTAGTACTTTTTTATTTATTGTCAGCATAGTCGTTTCTATGTTTCCATTAGTGTATAAACCTCCTTTAATTATCGTCCTGTCATTTGTTTTAAATTTTATTCGTAGTCAACTTTAGTAATCTGTGGTTAAGTGGCCACGCACAATATTTTCTAAGAATTTCAGCAGTATGAGTTAATTGCATTTGAAAAATGGTCCTTGTGGGCATTATCACTATTTGTTTATTATTAGTTTAAGTTATAAAGTCCAAGTAACCTTGCACTTGACTAAAGTACCAGACCAATTAGTGATTTCAACAAGTGTATCTCTAATCTTGACCACACAAATACACAATTATTTCATTCATAATCATTATAATGCAGAATAAAAAATGGTCCTTGTGGGCATTGTCACTATTTGTTTACTATTAGTTCAAGTAATAAAGTCCAAGTACCCTTGCACTTGACTGCGATACCAGATCAATTAATGACTAGAACAAGTGTCTTAATCTAACACACAAATACACAATTTATGCATTTATAATCATTGTGATAGAGAATAAATAATCCTTACTTAAATCGTCGGTAATTTTCTAAATATAACAAAAATGATACTAACCGGTAATAAAATAAGGATGCTTATATAATCATTGCATAAATGATTTACCTTTCCGTGCGAGTGTTGCCATAGCAGTAACGGAAGTCCTTCGTAATATCCTAATTGGCGTGACGTGGCGGCCAGTCGGCCATGCAATTTTCAGGTTCATGATAATTAATCTTCAATGCAATGAAAAACGTTATTCTATTGCAGCGTGGTCCAGTTGTGGTATTGTCAAGAATTCTGATAATTTAACTGTATGTTTATTTATTTATCAATTACCTACCTGAGATTTGAGTAGGTACCGGAAATATTGTTTAGGAACGATTTTATTTATTTTTATTTATTTATTTTTATTTTACTTTCAGGTATTAAACCCATAGCAACATTATTATGCATTGTTGTTCAAAATCATAACATTGCAATACTTAAAATTAAATTATAATAAAAAGATTTATTTGATTTTTTTGAGATGGTCGAGAGCACAAAACTACGTCATAAAAAGCTAGTTAAGTATGCTTAGTTCAACACTTTAATCTTTTACGAATCTTGTATATTTAAAAATGTAATGTCACATAAATCAACGTCGATTTTGTAATCGGTTATTAGAGAGCTTTGAAGTCTTCTAATCGATTATTCGTGAAGCCGCACACCTCCGTTCCGAAAAAAAAAAACTAAAACTGTAACATTAATGTATTAATATTCTCCATAAAAGACTTAATTTAACGCAAATTTAATTTTTATGCAGCATCCCTATTATCACATAATGCTTTAATCTCTGAGGATTTTTCAATTTATAAAATTTCTTGGAAACTTAATTTGTAGGTGAGCCGGGATCGCTATGATTTATGAATGAAATAAAAAAATGTTGAGTTACCTGCTGCATAATGTGAGGCGTCAGTTTAAAATGTGCATATTTAGAACAAAAACCGAATTCTTAAGCAACGAGTGAAACTTAATTTTCTGGTCCTTTGATTCGTAGGGTCGCTGCATAAGTTTAAATTTTCAAGTTCATAAATTATTTTGTCATTTGTCAACATAAACATGTATTGTATTTATTCAACTATAAATGGATTTATTAGTCACATGGAATCCTATCATAATATTGCCTATTATCACCACGACAAACCGCAATACCAGACCAGCACCGTTCTATCCTCCCGACCATTTTCATAGGGAAAACATTGGGATATAATATTATGGTAAATAAATAGCAAATACCATATTAAATGCCTGACAATATGTACCTATTCTATTTAATTAGCGGTTTGTCGCGGGGAATATTAGGTCATCACGCTTCAATAATAAGATTTAACGTGATCCATGTACTGAGGACAAAAATACACCAGTTTGTAACAAACAACGCTTAAAGGACCCCAATATGTTCTTAATTCAAAATTTTCTATGGAGAATTCGAATTTAGAATCTGCTTATCATTATTTAAGCATTAAGGATAGCGAGTTGGAGTTTTTGGCGGGATTCTTCGAGTGAAGTTCAGTGGCTGTTTTAATTATTCGCAAATTGATTCCTTGTGGATATTGTGATGTAAAATTGGTGTAGTTTTGTGTCTCAAGTGTCTACGCAACTGGGTAATATGTGGAATCATTGAAACAGGCGCGATCTCGGTAAAATAAAGCTGATAATTTTGTCGTAGTATTTACTACCTCAGCGAAGTTTGAAGAGAAGGCTGACTCGACTCATTTTTGTTGCCAAATACTGGAAAAACATTAGAATGTATTACATCTGCATACTAATGGAAAAAGTGACAGTATTCAGTATCTAAGTCTAAAACTAAATACTTTCTGTTCTTACTTTTACACTGGCTAAATACACAAACCGTGCGAAGCAAAAAAAAAAAAATGCGAGTTTAAAGGCATAAAGCGTCAAGAAACAAAACAAGCGCTTTTTACTTGACGCTACATTCATCATAGGAAGTAATTTAGCAAAATTATTAGACACGTATCGCTTCTAATTCCACTAAGGTCGCACCAATGTCGAGCATTTCATAATTCCGTTTTGCCTTCTAGAAATCATTTGGGACTAACATTTAAACAAGACGCCCATTGTTACGAAGCAATTCGATTCGGATCTACGTGTCAATATTAGATTTTGTTCTCGGAAGTAATTTGATAAGTATTATTTCGATTTCCACTCAAATGTGAACAGCACAGAAGAGTACCTATACGAAGTCTGAAAGCTTTTCAATACAATATGTTGCATTTCAATGGACATTTTAAGTTGTTAGTCTACACGTAGTCAAGTATTATTATGACAGCGAATTAAGAAGACGCTTTTCCTACCGTGTGACAATTATGAATTAGTAACGGGTGATTCTATACAACAGATAATTTCGCCTGCAGCAATTACTCCATCTCTCTCCAACTTTGACGCTTCAGGTATAAATGACATAGAGTTAGTAAGTGACCAGGGGCCGGTGGGGCCAGCAATCAGCTTTCCTTTCCCCCAGCGAGGCATTCTAACGCGTTGCCATCGAACCCGCCGGCGAGGAGAGCTCATCATGGGTGATTATCTTTAGGGGACCTTAATTACAAGCTTCGTGCCTAATGTGAAGCTTTATATCATATTTTAGTTAACGTCGAAACAAGTGTGTCTTCTTAAAGTAAAAAAAAAATAAAGAGCATGTCAAGTCTTGAAGCTACATTCAGCATATGTCGCGACATGTGCTTCGCCAACTTTCTGAAGTTTTATTGTAACAGAAAACAGTCAATATGTTATTTTAAAACATCAGGAGGCAACCGCATTGTTTCCAAACGACTTGGAAGTGTTCTTAGGAGTCATCAATGGCAGCTGTTCGGCGATGAGTTACGGCCGAGGGCCAGCGCGGGCGTATGTTACGGTGAAAGTATGCCTTTACGCTACACACGTGCACTCAGCTTAGACGGGCGGCCGTTTACTTCTAAACCAAATCATCCAAGTTTATAAAACAATAGCAACTACTCGTAAGGCCCTAAGCTGTCCCTCATCGTCATAACTTGAACTTTGACGAGGCTTATCAAGCATCGTCTGGACACGGTCACTGTTAATTAAATAACTACTACAGATACGAGATTGGGATCTCGCAGCGTCATCTCTAATTCAGCCCTGACACAGAATGGAGACGTCAGGCACGGGTAGCGTCTGCGTTATCTGGTCAGCTATCACGGAGTGTGTACAATGAGCGGGCGAGACACTCCTCGCACACCTGTCGCGCGACGTGCCCAGCGCGCGCGCCGCCCCGGGCGCGTGCCCCTCCTCCGGCTCCGGGGCTCCGGGGGAATGCCTCCGATACTCATTAACTTTCGGGGATTGCTGGCATTCGATGATATATGTCGACGACGCCGGATGGTTGTGTAATGACCGCCTCACTCCCCATCATGCTATCACGAATACACCAAACGACAGGTACCCTTTGTTGACGCTTTAACAAAAATGCGATCCTAATTCGCTCTCGCATCGCGTGCCGGAAACTATTTTCTCACCGATCTTATAACAAACCGTACAATCTACACGTACACACATCTAACAGATAATATTATGTGTATCGTTGCGGGCAATTTTAGGTCATTCCCATCGAAACGGGCGCGGCCGGCCGGTCGGGACACGGCCTTGCGCGGGCGCAAGCTGGTGCAACAGGCGCTGGCTTTAAGTTTCCTCAATTACCTCCGCCATTGTCGCTCGACTCGATACTACAAACAATGCTGCAGCCGATCAATAGAAAATATTACGCACGTGTCTGACATAAAGTGCCTCTCGCACGTCCGCTCTAATAGATCAACTAAACATTAACTGAAGGTTCCTCTCTAAAAGGGCTCGATAGTTTCATATGGCCGACCCGTACGTGATTTTGAACGATCTACGTTTCGGCGAACTCATTGTTTCAACATCGAATTACGTCGAAAATTCTCCTGTTTTGTTTGGTCTACCCATTTTGTTTGGCGTCCGGCCTAACAATAAAAAATATCGATTACAATTTCTAAGCACACAGAGCTATATCTAATGATCTAGGCAGCGCTGGAGGTGTGCGTGCGCGCGCGGCGTGTCTTCACGTATAATTCCGGGCCCAGTGCCCAAATGAAATTATTATACTAATTACCGAATCTCGATCACGAGCGGGGGGCGTTGCGGTTCTAAATCTCCCGCTCTCCTAAATCGATTACGGGTATTACGGGCCTAGAGCCCGGCGTTTTGTCTCTGTCTTATGTGGGCCGGCCTTGCTCTCGTCTTTTTGGTCATAATCTATCGCGGTTCATTGCTCCTAGTGACCACTTGGCCAGCTTGGCCGAGTGCGAGAGTACTGACGGAGAGATGTGCTTAAGATGCTCTTATCTCGTTTGTTTAATGAAGTTTTTAATAATGGCTGGTGTTGTAAATTGTTTTAGAAGACAGTCGTGTCCCAAGCCTCCCACATTAGCGTCAGGTGCTGGCCGGCCGCGTTATGGATGAGCGTCACTTAGTTTCACACCGCACACCGCTCGCCTTTATTATTATACTTTTAATAGTCTACGCTCTGGTAACTAACGAAGGAGTCTCACTTTCACATCTTGGGCCTACTTTTAATTGATATTACGAGACTGGGCCAGATAGCTTCGGCGAATATGGGCTCACCTATTATTATATCTATGCCGTTTACCTAGTAGAGGGACACAATTATGTGTAACTACAGTGTTTACTGTTTTATCTTTTTGCATGTAACAAGGTTGAAAATGAACTCATCAAATAGTTACGTTCGACCTTTGACAAGATTTCATGTGCGATAACCTGGCTCTATGCATTTATCATTACGATGGCATATTATTATACGAATCGTGTGTCTATGCTTGTTTAACACTTAGTTTGTTTTTTCAGCCATTTTCAATTTACAACTTGCTTCTGTAAAAAAAACGGTCTAGCAATTCAGTATAAGGATCTATAAAACATTGTTATGCCGCTATACCTAATACATTGCAATTACGGAACCTTGAACACGACCTACATTGAGTTTTAGAAATACAAGAACAAATCTACTTAGTATAATTTGTTTCCTTATGTGTTAATAAAGGAAATTATTTCAGGTTTATAATACACAGTTTGCAAACAAAAACATAATTTAAATTGATGATAATTTTTAATTTTTTATCTCGCTGTTTGATCTAAGCAAAGTTTCATTGTTGCACAAAATTGTTGTTATTAAATTCGTTTTAATGAATTTTTAAACATTAATTTTGACTATAATATACCTACTAACAGTCCGTAACTGCTGCCTAGGTATTAAGTTGGGAATTAACACAAAATCTGCGGAGACGTCATTGTTTTTTATTATTTGAGTTATGTTCTCTCTCTCTTCCAATCCGAAGACTCTTAGAGGATACTAAAACTGGTCGATAACATATTTGATAACCTTAGATTCAGGACTCCTGTAGTCCTGTCTTTAACACTGACTAGGTTATACTCAGGTTTCTTAACAACGGGAACCTGTGCTGTAACTGTACTGTTGAATAATGTTCTACTCCATCATCTTAACAATCTCATTTTATCTATGTTCGCATTTCTGACCAATCTGTCATCATTTGTCCCTAAATAGCTCTTACATTATATTCTAACCAAACTTTTCCCATCTTCCGCAGCCTGTTCGAGCAGGAGATCATGAGCTACGTACCCGCGGGCGGGTGCTCCGTGGCCGCTGCGTCCGCGGGCGCTATGCCCTCGCCGGCCGCGTCCCCGGCCGCCGCGCGCAGCACCCGGGCGCCTGCGCCCCAGCGCCGGGACTTCGAGGCCAAGCTGCGCGCCTTCTATAGGAAGCTTGAAAGCAAGGGATATGGACAAGGACCTGGCAAGTTAAAGTGAGTAGACTCTTCAACATATCAGCCTGGAATTACCCACTGCTGGGCTTCCTTTCCTTTCAGCCATTCTTCCCTCTCATCCAGGGGTTTCCCATGAGTACTCTTTTTTTTGTGGGTGGGACTTCTCCCGCTTTGGGTGGACCAGGAGGGCGTGTCAGACTTTTACTGACTAAAACCCATCTCTGTTCCTTCCTTGCCTGAGTGCCCAGGGGCGCGGTAACTCTGTTTCGAATTTATCCGCTACCCCTTGGCATGCATGCATCGGCCATGACGGCCCCGTCAAATGTTGCTGACATCTCATTGAGGCGCGCGTGGAACACTACGCACCGTCGACTCTCAGGCCTGGAGCTGATCGGACGGCAAGCTACCCATTACTCGCCGTCCGCAGGCCATGAGTCGACTCTTGATGTTAATGTTTCACAAACCTCACGAAAGAAACTTTCAGTCATGAAAAATTAAAAATAATCTCGGAAAGAAAAGCTCATTTATATACATAAATTCTTGCATTTCGCTTCTCAAAGCTGCCACTTTTTACATTTCCATGATGTGGATTGTACAAAAATGTACCTTTCCATTTTTGTACATTCCCACATCACAGCTAAGGACGGTTCTACCGTTAGAGCAGTAGATGTCCAGATCCTCTTGACAAAATACATAACTTAATATCCCCTACATTTCACGCTTCCAAATCAAATTTAACGCCACACCCACCTCCTTTTCAGATTGCACATTCGTCGTGAGCATCTTCTGGAAGACGCATTCAGAAGAATTATGTCGTGCGGCAAGAAAGAGCTTCAGAAGGGCAAGCTCTGCGTGCTGTGGGACGGAGAAGAAGGCCTGGACTACGGCGGCCCCAGCAGGGAGTTCTTCTTCCTTCTGTCGAGGGAGCTCTTCAACCCTTACTATGGACTGTTCGAATATTCAGCGAACGACACGTATACGGTGCACGTGTCGCCCATGTCGGCTTTTGTCGACAACCATCATGAATGGTGAGTGTTGCTTTAGTTTTTTTTGTGTTTTTAATTGAATGAAATTGTTTAAGCGTTAGATGGTAGATGCTGAAGCAGGACAAAAGAAGCTAGAGAAGTGCCGTGTGCTTGTAAACCGACAAAACCTTTTTTGCCTTACCCGAGCAGAGGGCAGGTATCGTTGGGATTTCCTATTAAACAATAGAAGGTTTAGGCCTCAAAGGATCCAAGGAATTACTCAGCCAGCAGCAGCAGGAGCAGAGCGTTTCCAGTACTCCACTTTGAGAGGTGTAATAGTTTTTTTTTTTACAATTGATAGGTGTGCGTTTGACCACTATCTCACCTGATGGTAAGCGATGATGTAGTAGACGTTGGAGCACGCTTAGTTGCTAGGATCTCAAACTTATATGGGACATTTCAGCTTTGTCCCTGGGACTGGGATGGTAGGTACCGCACCTGCTTTGCATCTGGTGAATATCCAATAGAATGCAATATCCTCCTCTTTTTCTTCTTCTCGCTGGCACGACAGCAATTTAGAATTTTTTTTTGTGGGGAAATCCTCGTAGATACTCTTCGTTTGTGGAGAACGAAGAGTTATTTCGGACTCCTACCGACTTAAGCCCTGCAGTTCCTACCTACCATGATTCGGGGGCCCGGGATACTATTAAATTCACGCGCAACTCCGACTGGTATCAGCCTGGCATTGCTAGCGGACCCCATCACTAGTGAGATCGATCCAACGAACCGCACTTCTACCGCATCTTCAGTGACAGCGTGTAGGTTTTTTTTTTTTTTTGTTGGGTCGGAAATCATCCAATGACATCTCTCATCATCCTCTAGGGTGGAGCGGGAGAGCGTGTCAGACTCTTACTGACTAAAACCCAGCCGTGTTCCTTCCCTGCCCAGGGGCGCGGTAACTCTGTTTCGAATTTATCCACATCCCCTGGGCAGGCATCGGCCATGATGGGCCCCGTCATGATTGCTGACAACTCTAACTAGACAAAATCGTCAAAAACTACGCGCCGTCGACTCACGGGCCTGGTGCTGATCGGACGGCGAGCTACCCGTTACTCGCCGTCCGCAGGCCCGGGTGCAGAGTGTAGGTTGACTGCATGTTTTGGGACATGACTACCCACCAGCCATGCAATAAACTTACAAATCTCCAAAAACAAAGCTTTTCATCATCAGCCTTTTATGGCCCCCACTGCTGGGGCACAGGCCTCCTCTCTCTGATAGGGTGTGGGCCGTAATCCACCACGCGGGCCCAATGCGGCTTGTCTTAAAATGTGTTGTTCTAGAACATGCCGGTTTCCTCACGATGTTTTCCTTCACCGTTTTGAGAGCAGTGGTGATGAAATAATTTACACAAAGTAAAGCGCCTTCCTGAGTTAAAACTCACGACCTACAACTTGTAAGTCGCGGCCGATACCACTGGGCCACCACTGCTAAACTAATTGAAATTATGATCTTTTAAAAGCAAAGCTTTTAAGCCTTGTCTTTACGTTTGTAATAAGTACCTAATATACGTTCCGTTTTGTTTGCTGTGGTGATCTCCTAATGTTATTGATCGAGGCGTCATAGACCTACGTTTCGTCTATGGCGCGTAGTGGTGCACCGCACCAGAAACGAGATCACTAGGCATTAGTCAATTAGTTTAGTTTTATTTTTGCTTGGATACTAGGCTTTTCTAAATTAATGTGCGTTTGTAATCTGTGCAAAATAAATATTTTTTCTTTCTTTCTTTCAATTAGTATCATTATCTTTTCTCATACAGATGGTCATTATAACAGAACTGAATGAACTGATAGCCAAAGAAATATCCCATGACCTGCCTTTGTTTTCATTTTGGCACACATTGAATTGCAAATGAGTTTGATAATCTTTTACTACAATTTTAGTCTGTGAACTTGAGAAACAAATAATGATGGTGAATGATAAATCTTGTGAAGAGATGGAAAAGTTGAAAATAGAGAAGCAACAAGGGTCCAAACGGAGCCCTATTGCTGTCACTCACCTGTCCGTCTGTCTGTCTGTCCGTCCGTCGTCTGTCACAATTTTTTTTTTACGAAGAATCTTTCAACTTCTCCATTGACATAGGAACTTGAAAGGTAATAATGTTTATTATTACTTATATTATATTTTATATTATATTAACAAATACCAATATATTCATAAATCAGTTTTTTTTTTTGGTCTAATTATGTATTTGCTATTGAGGTTATATAGTCTCCTAGCTTGTGGATCGCATTGGAGACCGCAGTTTATTGTTATTAATAGCGGTCTTGAGTCTCCTGTTATCTACTTTTAACCGACTTCGAAAAAGGAGCATGTTCTATGTTGACTGTATGTGTTTTTTTTTATTTTATTTTTTTTATTTGTATTTCCACCGATTTCTCTGTCAGTTGTGGACCGATTTTCAAAATTCTTTTTTTATCCAAAAGAATATACTCCCGAGGTGGTCCCATATAAATTTGATCGAAATTGCTTCAGCGCTTTTTGAAAAACTGAACAAAAACGATAAATATGTTTACATGATCTGATGATGGCGCCGGCTTGTAGGGACTGGAGCTCCCTGATGGCAAATGTTAGGACAGTTGAATTTGAGCTGGTATGTTTTTTTTTTATAATGAGGAATTTCCATTACACATGATGACGAGGCCCTAAAGCTTGTTTAAAAAAAAATCTTTTAATTAATATTATTTATTGAAGAGAAAATGTTACATGCCGAGAACAACAATTAATTCTTATAGCAAAATAACAATCATCTATAATGTTAGGGGAGGCCTACATCGAGCAGTAGACGTTTTTCGCCTATATTAAGGGTGTATAATATCTCGAACAAAGAAAATTTAGTTCAAATAAATCTTAATAGATGGCGTAATATGCATCGATTTCATATTGAAGTTTAAGTAATATTAATATTTTGAAAATAAATATGGTAAAAACTGTATTTTCTTATTTAATAAACCGCCCTAAGCATAAAATTGTGGAATGATTGGCTTGTAATTCAAATTTAGACTATTATTGGAACGAATCCTTAGACATCTATATTTCTTGTACCAATAGATGGCGTTGTTTGAAGTTTTAGAGTTTATTTATTTGCCTCTTTTTAATTTGAATAGTGACAAATTTAGGTACAGTAAAACTGCTAAGAAGTGCCAAAAACACTATAAAATAATTCCTCAATGTGTGAGAACAAATTGGTAAGACTTTAAGTAAATTCATTCAGCTTGCAAGCCGTCGCTGCTAACACCATCTAGCGAGGTGAAGAGGACGGGCCCAAAAGAAGAACAAAAGTTACTTGTGCCAGACAAAAACCCGTAGTAACGGCGGTACCGTTTCTTTGTATGGGATGAGGCATCTGTACGCTAGTATTATATTATCTGTGATAATATGTAGATGTAAATAAACACTAAACAAAGCCAATTTGTATACAATTAAATCAAATTACAGTGATTACTTCAAGAAATGCGTACTTCCTGGTGTTAACTCTAAATGATAGCTATTATCATAGATATTATTAAGTCAATCAGAACATAAAATTATGTGTTTGCTATACATCATTAGGTAAGATATACCAGTAATTACCATTGCATTGACAAGTTGTTAGACGTAATAAGTGTGACTGCTCAAGACCGAACTGCTAAGTTAATAACCGCAGACCAGCAGGTGTACCCGGGCCTGCGGACGGCGAGCAGTGGGTAGGTCGCCGTCCGATCAGCACCAGGCCCGCGAGTCGACAGCGCGTAGTGTTCCACGCGCGCCTCTAAGAGATTAGTGTCAGCCACCACTGACGGGGCCCATCGTGGCCGGTGCCTGCATGCCTAGGGGTAGCGGATAAAGTCTGAAAATTAGTTACCGCACCCTTAGGCACTCAGGCAGGGAAGGAACAGGGGTGGGTTTTAGTCAGTAAGAGTCTGAAACGCCCTCCAGCACCACCCAGAACGGGAGATGTGATTGGAAGTTTTCCCAAACCCCTCCCAAAAAAAAAAGACCACCAGGTGTATTCGCTAACTCAGTTGACATAAATTTGATAGGCACTTTGCCGTAAATTGCTGCTTTGACGTATAAGAAAACAAAAATGTACCTACTACGTAGTGCCTATTATAATCGATGTCCACCGAGCAATGTACTGCAAAGTGCCTATCAAATTGATGTCCACTGAGTTAGCGAATACACCTGCTGGGCCCACCTCTCATCTTGCGCCGCATGTGTCGCCTGTACAGTAGATACATGTGAGGACCTTATGGCTGCGTCAGCGAATGCTGTTGCCGTGGCTGATACTGAGCCAAACATTATACTTAATATCTAATTAGAACGAATAGGTTACTTCTAGGCAAGCGTGCTCCATCGTCGACCACATCATCGCTTACCATCAGGTGAGATAGTAGTCAAACGCGTGCCTAGCGTTGCCAGGCGTCCGGATAAAGCCGGACACAGTCGGGCTTTTTGGTTGATGGTCCGCCCAAATTAGACGGTGCAAGGCCTGCCCGACTTTTGATAAATTTAAAAAGCCTATTTTTAAATTTTTCGATTTCTTTAGAACGTTGAAGATTTTATGTCAAATGATAAAATAGATATGTTTTACTTTAAAAAAATGTAGTGTTATACTAAGACTAAAAAATTAATGGCGTCCGGCCTTTTTATCCAAATCCGGCTAAACAGGCTAGTCTGTCCGGCTTTTCAGTTTTAAGATCTGGCAACCCTACGCGTGCATCTTTCCTGCAACTTTCCTGAAAAAACCTAAACAAAAAAACCTAAACCTAAACCTTTCCTAACCTAAGTGGCTAACGAAAATTATTTATTTATACTAATATTATAAAGAAAAAAGGTTTTTTTGTTTGTTTGTACCGAATAAGCTCCGAAAGTACTGAACCGATTTTAACCATTTTTTCACCAATAGAAAGCTAAATTATCAGCGAGTTACATAGGTTTTTTATACCGGGAAAAATAAAAGTTCCTGCGGGATAGGTCACAGGAGCGAAGCCGAGGGCAGAGTGCTAGTTCTCTATAATATGCCTAACCATTCGGCGAATATAGGCATGAAAATATGTAGGTATCTGACGAATTGGTTAGAAGAAGCACAGCTCAGAAAGAACTGGAAGAAATGGCGGCAGGTCTCTGCCCAGGAGTGAGACTGTTCAGGTTAGCTAAAAAAAATTATCCGTGTATTTTACTTATTTTTGGATAAATCCTACTAATATTATAATCTATATCATTAATGTGAAAGTTTGTGAGGATGTATGTTTGTTACTCTTTCACGCAAAAACTGATGAAACTTTACAGTAATAATTAAAATATCAGAATAACATATAGGCTATAAATTATAATGGGGAGAAGTACTAATTCAACGCGGGCGAAGCCAGTAAATAATATAAATATATTTAAAAAATTAAATAATTCATAAAATAAATTATGGCCAGCCTACCGTTTTGACAAGTTTACAATAAAGTAAGTATTAATGTTTGGTAGCAGTGATGAATTATTTTTTTAAAAGATCATAATTTAAAAGATCTAAAAGATCATATAAAATCTTAGCATTGTTAAGTTTGTAATGGTGGGAATTATATTCTTTTATTAATTAATATTTGGACAAATATAATATTAAAATATTAAATCCTTTATTATTCAAAACCTGGCAAGTTAATTTACATTTTTATTTTCATTATTATGTTTAATTTTGTATAAAATTAATAAGGTAATTACATACCTACACTAGCTTTGTTAATTTTCAAAACAATTGTTTTATTGTAATTCATAATTTGTTAATTTAATAAAAGTAGGAACGCTCAAGTAAAAAATATAATAAATACATAATACAATACATACTTGACACATTGAATTATTCATATCTATTGATATTATATCTGAAGTTAACTACTTGTACCACAATGTAGGGACTAGTGAGTTAACCATGACCATTGAGTCACTAGTGGGCACTCAAGCAGGTAACTTATTTAGTAAATAGATTAGATAAGCTAAATAAAACGTTGATGAAATAACATCATTGAATATAGTTCGATTCAAAGTTAATGACGTGTGTGAAGTTCGCGTTTCGCTACGCAGTACCTACCCCGCTGTCACGTTTTACTGCGCAGCGACTCGCGGAGTGTTCACCAGGTCGGCCGATCCACCATAAGCTTTAATCCTACCTGTAACAACAGTTATGGAATACACTTTCTTCTTTCTACTACATATTTAACAAGTTGGGTGAAAGTAGCTAAACATTGGGTACCGAAAGACCAGGAAAAGATGGCGTGGCGAGTTGGACTACCTACCTACTACCTAAAGAAATGGGATCAGTTTGTTATAGACCAAGAGAAATGGAAAGTACTAAGAGAGGCCTCTGCCCAGCAGAGGGACACAATAGGCTCACAATAAGAGCCATCGCAAGTGATAAACCCTTTATCTTTTCTTTTCAAAGGATTTAAGGAAAGACATAATGTTAGAGCGTCCATCAGCCTTTATAATACAGTGTTTTATGAGTTTCACAGTCAAAAAATGTACGTACAAAATTAATATGAGATATTCTACTTGATAATGTACCTACCTACATTAGGCAGCCGCCGAAAAACACCACGCATAATGTCAGACTCATTGCTGTACCCATTTTAACCAAAAAAAGAGTACTTAACGATACAATTTGACCCATTTATTAACGAGTAAAGACAATCTTAAACATCGCATCCCTTCCATAAAGCGCAACAGTTATTTCCGTTATTATGATTTATTTTTACACCGCCGCCAGCGCCCTCTGTGTTTATTTTTACTCAGCGTCGTTCAGCGCAAGCGCACCCGAAGCGTACGCGTGTCGGATTACAACAAACACCATGTATTTGGTTACAAACAAACAGACAGATTTACCTAGTTTTTGTGCACGTTCTGAAGTAACTATTTAATAGTGTCATGTTTCGATTTAACTGATGTGTAACGATTTCTACGCACCGTTGGGCTCTTTAAGCGTAGCTGGAGACATTTCCAATGTATTTTGGATACCATTATTATTTAGGTCGCATGATAATTTTAGGTAGACTGGGTTGGTCAAACATCTGGGTTCGCAAACTAGCTACCTACCTACATATTATGTTTTGACTTGCGTAGATACTTGCAGGATTGGTATTTATTATAAGTATTTCTTCACTACATTTATAAAACATGTCACGTATGTACGCGAAATACTCAAAAACTACTGAATGGATTTTCATGCTGTTTTCACCAATAAACAGAGTCAGTCACCAGTAGACACCGTAGACCCGGGCCTGCGGACGGTGAGTAGTGGGTATCTCGCCGCCCGATCAGCACCAGGCCCGAGAGTCGACGGCGCGTAGTGTTTCACGCGCGCCTCAAAGAGTTGTCAGCAATAGGGACGGGGCCCATCATGGCCGATGCCTGCCCGGGGTTTGAGGATAAATTCGAAAGAGTTACCTCGCCCCTGGGCACTCAAGGCAGAGAGGAACAGGGGTGGGTTTTAGTCAGAAAGAGTCTGACATGCCCTTCCGCTCCACCCTAGAGCGGAAGAAGTCATAGGATGATTTCCCACCCCCCAAAAAAAAAAACAGTCATTTATGAGGAAGGTTTATGTGTATAATTTGTAACCGAGTGAAGTTGGGGCGGGTCGCAAGTCCTATATAAATATACCGGAGTATATATAAAACAGTCACCAGACTCATAGATAAAAAAATAAACACCATTTATAACTCAAGAGCGGTTGGACCGATTTCAATGTTCTTTGATTTGTCTCCGCCCCGAATTGCAGAATAACTATTAAAACATGAAAAATTCAAGAAAAAAAAATATGAAGAAAATTAATTTTCACAAACATTTTGTACATGTGGAACGGCTTTTTTCTAAAGAAATCTCTTACAGCATACCTGCGAAAGGAGAGATGGAAAAAAAAGAGAAGTAGACACCGTGTGTAATAGTGCTAGGACACATACAATGTAAAGATATAATACTTACTAAATAATATTATATATATAGATATATACAGGCTGTAACGGAAAGGTGTGGTCATATTTTAAGAACCGGTTCTACCCATGGATATGAATAACTTTCTCTACCCATGGATATGAATAACTTTCTCTGAGAAAAAACTGAAAATTCCCAAAAAAAAAATCATCTGATCATCATTTGTATGGGAGGAAAAATTTTTTTTTGTGTATTTTCTCAGGTTTTCTTGAAGACAGTTATTCATATCGATGGGCAGATGCAGTTCTTAAAATATGACGACATCTTTCTGTTACACCCTGTATATGTATTAGATAGGTTTGTTTTTTTAAAAATTAATTATTGATTCTCAAAATATCTGCTAAACTGACTGGGTAATTTGGCTCTACGGTTTAAGGTCCAGTATTGTGATGCTGTGCCTGTTTGTCCTCAGGTTCCGCTTCTCGGGGCGCGTGCTCGGCCTGGCGCTGGTGCACGGCTACCTGCTGGAGGCGTGGTTCACGCGCGCCCTCTACCGCGCGCTGCTGCGACTGCCGCCCGCGCTCGAAGATGTGGACGCACTGGATGCGCAGTTCGCCGCCTCGCTGCGATGGCTACAGGTGAGATCCTCTGAACAGTCACCAGGGTGCAAGGGGATGCGTTTGCACCGGCTATCCATAAAATATATCCAACATATGAGCCACCTCTGGGATGGTTCAGCTAAATACCTACTTGCTGCGCTTGACTCAGTGGAACGCACGCAGAGCTAAGAGGCTCATTGGCGACGTAAAACTGGTGGATGGCTACCTTCACAGCTTGGCTCATCGCCGCAAGGTTGCCTGCTTGTCGGTCTTCTACAGAATGTACTACGGAGAGTGTGCCAAAGAACTCCACGACCTCATCCCACCGGCCCCCTTCTACCATCGGACGCACTGCAAGTTACCATCCCTATCTTGTTGCTATTCCACGAATTCGCAGTAAGCGTTTCCAAACGTCTTTCATAATGCGCACAGCAAAGGAGTGGAACTCTCTACCTGCTTCTATGTTTCCGAATGCATACAACCCTAATATCTTCAGAGTTAGAGTGAACAGGCTTCTTCTGGGTAAGCTCGCTCCATCGTCGACTTTGTCTCTGTCACCTCTGACCTAGACTAGAGTCAAGAGCAATATACCTAAAAAAAAAAATTAAAAAAAAAACATATTTTTAGAGAAACGAATATCTCTGAGCCGAAATGCTTTCTGCTTTTGGGTCGCTATCTATTACACATTAATGACATTTACTGACCACAGCCGCGTTGTCCCGACTTCTGTCGTACAGTCAAGACACTTTTGACCCCTGATTGTACCATAAAATTGGCCAGATCAACGGTATCTTGCCAAATAGTGACCCTCGAAACGCAGTCTACTTTTGGCACACATATTATTATTTATCTATTTTACCACACCCGGAAGTTTTTATTTTAGTTATAAAATTAAAAGTTAAAAAAATATACAGAAGTATAATAAGTATATTGCCTGTAATACCTGACTCGCCAAATACTTACTAGAATTTATTTTAAACTTTTTAGTTCGTTGTCCCAGATAAAAGCTTGTTTTTATTAAAAATATTTTTTTACTTTTAATTTATTTTTAACTTTTTAGTAGGTAAGTATTTTAGAGTAGGCGTGATTTTTTACAATATTCTATGGATATTATGTAGTGACCTAAAGTACTCCTCTAAACGAATCAATCGAGCCCGAACTCGGTGGGGTTATGTTCTTTTATCACAGAGATGCCTTGGCCACCTTCCAGTTTCATCATCAGACCCTGGATATCATCTAGGCGTAAAGTGCTCCTCAAGAAGAATCAATCGAGCCCAAACTCGATGGGCTTATCTTGTTCAGTTCAGAAGTTCCTATGACCATCTGCCGTATCCATCATCAGACCAGCTCCATGGTACCATATCATTGTATTGTCTCCGAAGATACCAAATTTGAGTTCAATCGGACATCGGAAAGTGGGTCTAATTTAGCTTGCAAGATTTGATTACAGACAACGGAGAAGGTGAAACTAAATAAAAGGTTGTAAAAACTGGTCCGTCCAGTCAAGGCAGCTTTAGGAATGGCTTATTGAAATGTTGTTTGAAATTGAAATTAATTCTCTATTACCACACGCCCTGACTTGACAACGCATTTGAGAAAGCGCTAAGCTCTTCGCACGCGTACAGGCGTATCTATTCACAAGTGCTCGAGGTACTGAATTCGATCAGCAGGATGGACAGAATGATTAAGTGTATTTTTGTAGAAAATGATCAGTAGCAATTCTTTCTAGTCATCTTCATCATTCTCCTGCCCTTATCCAAATTTATTTGGGGTCGGCGCAACATGTCTTTTTCTTCCATACTTCTCTATTAGCCGTCATCTCTGTAGTCGCCCCGTTTTTGCCCATATCCTCTTTCATACAGTCCATCCATAGTTTCTTTGGCCTTCCTCTACTCCTATAGCCATCCACATCAATACACAGGACTTTCCTCACGACATTTTCTTCATTCCTCCGCATCATATGCCCATACCACGAGAACCGATTTCCACACAACTTTTCAGTCAGCGGTGCCACTTTCAGACTTCCTCTTATATACTCATTTCTAATTCTATCCATGCGCGTAACACCACACATCGCACTTAGCATTTTCATCTCAGCTGCTTGCAATTGCTTTTCATTCATCCCTTTTGTGGCCCAACATTCTGAATCATACAAGACAGCAGGTCTGACCATTGTTTTATAAATTTTCCTCTTCAGTTTAAGAGGAATGCGGTATTCGCAGATAGTCCCTGCCCGCCGCCATTTCACCCATCCAGTGTTAATCAGTCCGATCTATTTCACCATCGCTTATCAGTATCAGTAGCAATTTTATCCTGAGTATAGATGACACATGTTGATTGTTGGCACATGTTGTATATATGTTTTTGGGTGGGAAATCATGGGCCAGGGTCCGCGGTGACTTACAAGCGCGCGACCCTGAGTACCCCCTACTCTTATATAAAAATGCGTCAGCTTACGTATGTACACATAATAATAGCCACCTTTCCACATTCCAGTCGGCCCGCTGCGTGTCGTCGCTGGAGCTGACGTTTGCGGTGTCGGAGCGGCTGGCGGACGGACGTGTGCTGGAGCGCGAGCTGAAGCCGGGCGGCCGCGACGTGGCCGTCACCGAGCGCAACAAGAAGGAGTACCTCGAGCGCGTCGTGCGCTGGCGCGTGGAGCGCGGCGTGGCCGAGCAGACCGAGTGGCTGGTGCGCGGCTTCCACGAGGTGAGCACTGAGCACGTGAGGAGCTGCAGCCGGCGGCCGCGACGTGGCCGAGCAGACCGAGTGGCTGGTGCGCGGCTTCCACGAGGTGAGCACTGAGCACGTGAGGAGCTGCAGCCGGCGGCCGCGACGTGGCCGAGCAGACCGAGTGGCTGGTGCGCGGCTTCCACGAGGTGAGCACTGAGCACGTGAGGAGCTGCAGCCGGCGGCCGCGACGTGGCCGAGCAGACCGAGTGGCTGGTGCGCGGCTTCCACGAGGTGAGCACTGAGCACGTGAGGAGCTGCAGCCGGCGGCCGCGACGTGGCCGAGCAGACCGAGTGGCTGGTGCGCGGCTTCCACGAGGTGAGCACTGAGCACGTGAGGAGCTGCAGCCGGCGGCCGCGACGTGGCCGAGCAGACCGAGTGGCTGGTGCGCGGCTTCCACGAGGTGAGCACTGAGCACGTGAGGAGCTGCAGCCGGCGGCCGCGACGTGGCCGAGCAGACCGAGTGGCTGGTGCGCGGCTTCCACGAGGTGAGCACTGAGCACGTGAGGAGCTGCAGCCGGCGGCCGCGACGTGGCCGAGCAGACCGAGTGGCTGGTGCGCGGCTTCCACGAGGTGAGCACTGAGCACGTGAGGAGCTGCAGCCGGCGGCCGCGACGTGGCCGAGCAGACCGAGTGGCTGGTGCGCGGCTTCCACGAGGTGAGCACTGAGCACGTGAGGAGCTGCAGCCGGCGGCCGCGACGTGGCCGAGCAGACCGAGTGGCTGGTGCGCGGCTTCCACGAGGTGAGCACTGAGCACGTGAGGAGCTGCAGCCGGCGGCCGCGACGTGGCCGAGCAGACCGAGTGGCTGGTGCGCGGCTTCCATGAGGTGAGCACTGAGCACGTGAGGAGCTGCAGCCGGCGGCCGCGACGTGGCCGAGCAGACCGAGTGGCTGGTGCGCGGCTTCCACGAGGTGAGCACTGAGCACGTGAGGAGCTGCAGCCGGCGGCCGCGACGTGGCCGAGCAGACCGAGTGGCTGGTGCGCGGCTTCCATGAGGTGAGCACTGAGCACGTGAGGAGCTGCAGCCGGCGGCCGCGACGTGGCCGAGCAGACCGAGTGGCTGGTGCGCGGCTTCCACGAGGTGAGCACTGAGCACGTGAGGAGCTGCAGCCGGCGGCCGCGACGTGGCCGAGCAGACCGAGTGGCTGGTGCGCGGCTTCCATGAGGTGAGCACTGAGCACGTGAGGAGCTGCAGCCGGCGGCCGCGACGTGGCCGAGCAGACCGAGTGGCTGGTGCGCGGCTTCCACGAGGTGAGCACTGAGCACGTGAGGAGCTGCAGCCGGCGGCCGCGACGTGGCCGAGCAGACCGAGTGGCTGGTGCGCGGCTTCCATGAGGTGAGCACTGAGCACGTGAGGAGCTGCAGCCGGCGGCCGCGACGTGGCCGAGCAGACCGAGTGGCTGGTGCGCGGCTTCCACGAGGTGAGCACTGAGCACGTGAGGAGCTGCAGCCGGCGGCCGCGACGTGGCCGAGCAGACCGAGTGGCTGGTGCGCGGCTTCCACGAGGTGAGCACTGAGCACGTGAGGAGCTGCAGCCGGCGGCCGCGACGTGGCCGAGCAGACCGAGTGGCTGGTGCGCGGCTTCCACGAGGTGAGCACTGAGCACGTGAGGAGCTGCAGCCGGCGGCCGCGACGTGGCCGAGCAGACCGAGTGGCTGGTGCGCGGCTTCCACGAGGTGAGCACTGAGCACGTGAGGAGCTGCAGCCGGCGGCCGCGACGTGGCCGAGCAGACCGAGTGGCTGGTGCGCGGCTTCCACGAGGTGAGCACTGAGCACGTGAGGAGCTGCAGCCGGCGGCCGCGACGTGGCCGAGCAGACCGAGTGGCTGGTGCGCGGCTTCCACGAGGTGAGCACTGAGCACGTGAGGAGCTGCAGCCGGCGGCCGCGACGTGGCCGAGCAGACCGAGTGGCTGGTGCGCGGCTTCCACGAGGTGAGCACTGAGCACGTGAGGAGCTGCAGCCGGCGGCCGCGACGTGGCCGAGCAGACCGAGTGGCTGGTGCGCGGCTTCCACGAGGTGAGCACTGAGCACGTGAGGAGCTGCAGCCGGCGGCCGCGACGTGGCCGAGCAGACCGAGTGGCTGGTGCGCGGCTTCCACGAGGTGAGCACTGAGCACGTGAGGAGCTGCAGCCGGCGGCCGCGACGTGGCCGAGCAGACCGAGTGGCTGGTGCGCGGCTTCCACGAGGTGAGCACTGAGCACGTGAGGAGCTGCAGCCGGCGGCCGCGACGTGGCCGAGCAGACCGAGTGGCTGGTGCGCGGCTTCCACGAGGTGAGCACTGAGCACGTGAGGAGCTGCAGCCGGCGGCCGCGACGTGGCCGAGCAGACCGAGTGGCTGGTGCGCGGCTTCCACGAGGTGAGCACTGAGCACGTGAGGAGCTGCAGCCGGTGGCCGCGACGTGGCCGAGCAGACCGAGTGGCTGGTGCGCGGCTTCCACGAGGTGAGCACTGAGCACGTGAGGAGCGACGTGGCCGTCGCCGAGCAAGCATTGAACTCAGGGTCGCAAGCACCTGCCCAGGGGTCGTGGATTTTAGTCAGTAAGAGTCTGACACGCCCTCCCGCTCCACCCAGAGCGGGAGAAGTCATATGATGATTTCCTATAAAAAAAAGGGTCACAAGCACGATTACCGAGCGTGTTGCTCTAGGTTCAAACCCCCGGTCGTGCAGTGTTTTCCAATAAGTGATTTCTGTCTCGGCCTTTCTGGTGGCGAATTGTACACCTTTACTGTTAGTTATTTAGTTTTTTGGCTAGACACCCCAAACCAGTCGGAAAGTTCATATCTGCCCTATACTTATACCCCGGTAGAATATTCCCATCGGATGTTCGACATTAACGCTTATGTTACCGCTGGCACAGGCTGAGCTTGCCATATTTGCGGCCGCGTAGCTACTGCATACACTTCTCTAATGTTTTTCGATTGTTATAACTAGGTTGTGGACCCGCGGCTAGTGGCGGCCTTCGACGCCCGAGAGCTGGAGCTGGTGATCGCCGGCGCGCCCGAGCTGGACGTGGCCGACTGGCGCAATAACACGGAGTACCGCGGAGGGTACCACGACGCACACCCCGTCATCATCTGGTTCTGGCAAGCCATTGACAGGTACACGCCACTTTCAAACCCAACACACGTCGTATGTCCCAACGCTGGTCCGTGAGACAAATTGTAGTTTTTGTAACTCCTGAAATAAGCAGTTATGCATATGACTCGAACTAAAATCAAACCATCAAATACAGGATATAACGGCAATACGTATTCATGTTATAAATACTGCTTCTGCTCCTAGTAATTACCAACTTTCTTCAAGAAACACATCTCAGGCGCCGCGCGCCCCAAATGTCAACATCTGTCAACCGCGTTGACAGCCGACCATCGTGCAACTACAGACTTTGTCAGGTTCCGGGTGTATAAGAGGAGAGCGGTTATAAAATTCAGAAAAAATATTAAGTTCAATTTTGTTTTTGTATAAAATATGAGCACGCGATTCCGTTACAACCTGTATAGTGCTATGAATGCGTCTCATGACAGTGATAATATTTCCCATATGAATATAATACCCAGTTGATTGCCCATCTGTAGTCGTGAGCGCTTACGACGGGACAACGGCCTTCCAGAAATACTTAACTGAATTAAACAGTTACTGGTCTGTGGCAGACAGACGGACAGACAGACCCATGGCCTAGGCTTACTATCTCAATGTAGATAATATCAAAGAAAATTTTATTATAGACTGCCTGCTAAAACCTTCTTAAGAACTCACAAGATAAATGCACTGTTCTCGACCTTCCACACACATCACCGAGGATAGCATGTCCGCATTTTGCCTGTCACCATAAATAGTTGCTATTTTTACGTAAAGATAGGTACCTAATAAAACGATGCCATCGGACCATCATAATGCTGGCTTCCATCCACACTTCCTTATATTTATCACGAAAACGTTCATGAAAATGCGGAAGTATCTTTAAAGCCGTGGCTTCAAACATGATCTATTTATATTGTGTACATTTCCGGCAGGTTCACGAACGAGCAGCGCCTGCGCCTGGTGCAGTTCGTGACGGGCACGTCGTCCATCCCGTACGAAGGCTTCTCGGCGCTGCGGGGCTCCACGGGCCCGCGGCGCTTCTGCATCGAGCGCTGGGGCCGCGTGGAGTCGCTGCCGCGCGCGCACACCTGCTTCAACCGGCTCGACCTGCCGCCCTACCCCACGCCGCACCTGCTGCACGAGAAGCTGCTGCTCGCCGTCGAGGAGACCAACACCTTCGGCATCGAGTGAACACATCAGCGCTGCCCGACTGTTGCTCCACTTTTCGACGCTCTATTTAGCTCGATTTTTCGAAAATGTAGCATTTTGTAACGAGCTTTACCCAGAGCGCTCTAGTAGCGTATGCTTCGCATAACTATGGTATCGAAATTCGGACCGGATGTTCTACGATAGTTGGCCAATTTTGATTGTGGTAGGTGCCTACCTAAAATCTGTTATCTGGCCCAACCTGATACGAAATGACCACCATTCACCATGATTGACTTCCCATTCGAAACCGCATTTCATTTGCTGTGTTATGAGGTAATAAAGATAAAAGTAAATACTATACATACACTGTACATCTTATTACGTGAAACTTACTGTATCTTTGAAATTAACATGATTGTAATTATGTTTATTTGACCGCCGAGTTTGCGAGTATGCTGTATGAAGTATTGAAAATACATTTGCAGCTGTAAATAATTGTGACTAATCACAAGTTTCGTTGTCAATGTAAATAATAGTCAATTGATAGTGTAATGGAAAAACAAAGATAGGGATATTTTAGCAGACTAATAAATAATTAAACATGTGTAGATGTGCCTAGGTATTTATTATTATAACTGGCCGCGTATCCTACGAGGTTTGTACTTTATTATCGCTTTTATTATAAGTGAACGTATATTGTGGCTGTGAAATGGGACTCAAGTCCTGTGTTTAGTAATTACGCTTTTACGTCACTAATTAATAATATTATAAATGTTAACTATCACCCTTGATAGTTAATTTTAAATTATTGCGAACACTTGGTATGTATTTTTGTTGCATACTAAAATTGAATCATTGAAGCTAAATAATTTAATATTTGCATCTTACCTGTTAATAAGAATAATTTTAGTTTTTTTTTTTATGAAATATGTTTTTGAATCTTCAATAACAAACAACACTAGTCAGCTACAATTATTATTATCTATAATTTCTTTGAACTACATTAAGCACTTGTATATATTGAAAATGTGTCTCCCACTACCCGCGGTCTTAGCTATTCAGTTCTATAACATAGATTGTACCATTTTTACTAAATGTATAAACTTACATTATTGAGTCATGAATGTGCAAGTTACATGAAGCTAATTTTACATGTTCCTTTGATAAATTATAAATTAGAACTGGTGTGTATTTAGTAACATTGCAGTTTATGACAAATGGTTTTTGTCCATCTCAACATGCAGATTAGAACAGTATTGAATGTATCGAACGTAATGTAAATATATTATTTATTGTGCTTATCAACTTTACACTGCTGTGGAAAATGATGTTTATTTTAGTAAGTAATAGTTCTATTATGTTGAATATTTAACTCGAACTGTGTATTGTTTTTATTATCTCTAAATTTTAAGTAAATTGTTTTTGTGTGAAAGTGATAAAATGTGTCAATATACAACATTACTTGAATAATATTTCTTTTATTTGACTCGACATACATGTGTACCTACTACTACCTACTAGATAGGCTGGGGGAGGAATACAGAAAAATAGGAAAATGATTAAGAAAAATATCACACATACAAAATGTTTATTTTTCTGAAGTTGTGTAACAACAAAAATCAACCTTGTTATTTTAAAGACCTTATCTTTTAACATATATCAACTATTTACAGTTCCCAAAGTCTGCATTTGTCCACACTCCTGATAAAAATGCAACAAGGGTTACTTTGCATGTTCTACTCTAAATTGTGACGGAGTTAATTCATAGCTTGTCACAGTCAGTAAGTTTTAAAATCCTTATTCCATAAAACTCATAGTTAAATCATAAGCCGTGATTACAATATGATAAAAGCTACTGTTATAGTTTCATATGCATACTGTAGCTATGTGAATCAAAATTAAAACTCTTAAAAATTATCCTCCCCCTCTCTACAACATCCTATGTGATTCGCGAGCAAGACTAGTCACCCCCATATCAATAACTTTTAATTTGAACCCAAGTCAATAAGTAAATTGAAAGGTGGTTTCTGAAGAAATCAACTAAATTTTAATGTAATATAATACACGCTTGTGTAAATATTTTGTATATTTACTTCAAAAATAACGGTACATACAATATTTTAAATTTGTAACTATAGTTTGGAGGAGAGCGAAAGCTCACGAGTGATTCTAGCCAAGAGAGGGAAAATCCTTGCTGTCATCAACCTTAGGCGGTGTGGCCTGTGCACGCAGCGGTGGGCGCTCCTCCACGACCTCGGGCACGTCGCGCGCAGGGCCCCGGCCCCGGCCGCGACCGCGTCCGCGGCCCCGGGGGCCGCCGCCGCCGCGCCGCGCCGTGTCGTTAAACGTGAACTCGATGCCGAGCACACGCTTCTGACGTCCCACACGCTGAGGGTAGTCGGCCATATCAAACTCATCATCGCTGTCATCGTCCTCACCTCGTTCGCCTTCTTTTTTCTTCTCCAACAAAACCAGGTTCTTCCACTGGCTCAGGTCCTCGCCCTCGCCGGCCTTTCGCAGGTTGTACTGAGGCTGAGTGCGTTGGGCATTTCGGAGTGCCTTATATTCGTCAAGGGTGAGTTCGCGCGGTTCCTCTTCGGTGGGAACGGCGGCGCGCTCTCCCTCGGGCTGCTGTCCATCGCCGGCGCCAGCCGCATCGGCCGGCTTCTCCTCTGCCACCTCACCTTCGGAACCGGTCTTGTTCAATTCGTCTATCTCATCCTTTAGCGTTCCCCAGTTGTGAGGACCAGCCCCCTCACGCTTGTCCACCGGCTTCACACCGGTCTTGTCAGAGCCGGATCTCCTGTCAAACTCGCGTTTGCCTCTATTGTCATACGGACGCGGCCCGCGCGGTCCGTCGCGACTGTCGCGAGACTCACGAGGTTCACGCGGCGGCCTCGGCCCACGGCGCTCAGCTCCCTCAGGATTCTCGCTGAAATTGCGTCGCTCAAAGTTGGGCCTACGGTCACCAAACTCACGCCGGGGTGGTCGCGGGGCTCCTTCCTTATTCTCGACGGCACCATTCTGCGGCCGCTCCTCACGGCGACGCGGAGGAGGACGTTCGGTGTTGCGGTCGGCAGCAGGTGGTCTAGCAGGGCCCTTTGGCTTCTGTTGCTCACCACTCCTGTTATCTTGAGACTTTACATTTTGGGTTTCCTTGATTCCCTTTCTTATAGCGGGAGCACCACTTTTAGGTTTGGTGGTCTCAGGTTTGCCCTTGTTTTCCTTTTCGGCCTCTTTGGTTTTCTTTTTGAGCTCCTTCGCTTGCTCTCGCGCTTTTAACGCATCAAGAGGATCGGACTCATCGTCCAAGAAAAGAGCGTATCTGTTAACAACTCCCACACCGTAGGAATTCTCCATTGTGATCCTCTTGATGATTTAATCACACAATAATTGGATGTTGGTGGATTATTTTCACGCACTTTAGTAAGGCGACATTTTGTCTTATTTTATTGATTTCATTTAATATGGCGGACTTAAGCGAACGCACCTAATACGCCATATGACGAAAAGGAATAGAGAAAAGAATGAAAATGGCGGCACAGTTTTCTTTTTAAATTTTAGTCTATGGTTTCCTTAAATCCAGAGACAAAAATATCACTGATATTCTAGACAACACTAAAACAACACTACTTAATGGCTCAATTACACCTTTCGATTTCAAGGGACCCAATTTAGGAAACAGGAAGATGTAATAGCAGTTAGAGCAGTTAGTGTCCGATTTAAAGCTCAATTACACGTTCCGATTTCAAGGGACTCAATTTAGGAACAAACTAACTAGGAAGCAGGAAGCGAGCGATTACACCATAGATTATACACTTATACTGGTATTTTACACTATCCTAAATTGAACTCCTTAATCGGGCTCCTAAGTCGGCAGTGTTGCCAACTCTTACAAATTCGAGTCCCTAGACTTATTATCAAAAGTCGCTATAAAATCTCTTAAAAACTGATTCTACCAGGAGCGGACTAAAAAATAAAAAGAGCGGACTCAGATTTTTTCTGGGAATGGAACTTTGTGAAATTTAATTTAACTTTAAACACGAACAAAAATACTAATCGCCCATTTGTAGCGACAAAGTCGCTAAACTGGCAACACTTAGCTCTAAATCGGAGTGATGCGATTACACTATCCTAAATCGTACACAATGTAGGAAGTCAAATCGGGGCCTTTCAATCTCACTAAATCGGACACTAACTACTCTAACTGCTATTACACCTTCCTGTTTCCTAAATTGGGTCCCTTGAAATCGGAAGGTGTAATTGAGCCATTAGTGAGATTGAAACATCCCGATTTGACTTCCTAAATTGTGTACGATTTAGGATAGTGTCACAGACTATATAGAGATGGATAGTTTAATTGCATCACTCCGATTTAGAGCTAAGTGTTGCCAATTTAGCGAGTTTGTCGCTACAAATGGGGTATTAGTATTTATTTTTGTATGTGTTTAAAATAAAATTACCCAAAGTCTCTTCCCAGAACAAAAATCTGAGTCCGCTCTTTTTATTTTTTAGTCCGCTCCTGGTAGTATCAGTTTCTAAGAGACTCTTTAGCGATTTTTGATATTCTGTCTAGGGACTCGAATTTGTAAGAGTTGGCAACACTGACAACTTAGCAGCCCGATTTAGGAGTCTAATTTAGGATAGGGAACGTGCAAGGCGTAGTCTGTGCCATCTAGTGGAGTAAATTCGAAACTTTTACCCTATAAAAACTTGTCATTAACATTTCCGTGTCATATATTGTCATATATATACACACACGCATTATGCACATATCCAGCACGCGTAACGTAGACTGCCATCTATTGTGTGAAATCCGCAACTTGTACTGTAGAAATACTTGACATTGACATTTATGTGGCGCCCTCTATAGTTCCTGCACGCTCCCTATAGTGTAATCGCTCGCTTCCTACTTCCTAGTTAGTTTTTTCCTAAATTGGGTTCCTTGAAATCGGAAGGTGTAATTTAGCTTTAAGTTGCCGGTAACTTTCTGGCGATGGGTTGTTGTGTTTGTGTTGCGTTGTTGAAATACTGAATGTTTAAATATACTGAAAGCTCTTTCGTGTCAAGCGAAAGAAGCACTTGTATAATTAAGCTTGTCAGTTGTCACAGTCATTATTGTATTCGGTCACTGTTTCCCCCCTTGTTAATGAGGCTCACAAACACAAACAATTAGAAAATAACTTTACTTTCTTAGGTCAGTGTCGAAAAGAGAAGAAACAAAATCAGAAACAACGATTTCCGAAATTGTAGGATCTTGCATTTTTTTGTAATTGTAGGAGAAAATCGGTCTGATTGGATGTTTTATTGGTAAATGTGTATTTTTTTGTAAAAAGTTTTTATTTTCAACTTAGCGACTCTGGGGTTTTCATAATGTCTGAGTTTTGATTATAGAGTGTGGAATTTATTATTGGTTTTGGCTACCTTTATCTACGTGTGCTAAATTATAAGCCAACAAAAAAAAATCAAACGACTTAGCTATCTTTGATACCAACAGCTACTCTTAGCTGTGTTTGATTTTTACTCTAGATGAACCTAGCTGTCTTTGATAATGACTAGAGCGATATTGACATCAAAATGGGAAGCAAAACTTAGGGCAAACAGGTGGTATGCATGTATGTCGTATCCGCTAGTCAAATTGGCAACAAAACAAAGCACGCCACCTGGCGGCAACTATAAACACAACAGTTGGCGGGCTTTGACGGAGTCGGCACGTTTCCGTTAGACTTCGAGGTTGGGGAAGACTCGCCTACGCCTAGTCGGGCAGTCTTAGCCTGGGACTGGGAGTCACGGAGTCAAGACGCATCGGAACTGTCCTACGTTTTGTTGCTACTAATATTTAAAAAAACCAAGTTTAGAAGTTTCAAATTAATTAAAGTGAATCAATTATTCACTTTAATTAATTTGAAACTTATAAACTTTGCCGTTGTTATTTATTGCACGATATACCTACACAGACCCACCTGATGCCTGATTGTAGCTCGATACATCCTGGTGATCCGACATGTATATACACTTCTGGACACATCTATTGGCCCACCTTAGAGTTTAGGTTTCGATGGCCCCTACCGAATATGATTGCTAGATTGGACAAAAACTGTTGAAGCAGTTTTAAACCTGATACATTTTACCATCTTTTTCGATCGTATTGTTTTAAATTTGAATTCAGAATACCATACGACATGGAGCTACGCCTAACAAGTCGGATATGCGCCTTGTTAAAGGCAATTGATTTTTGAATAAAAAACATGTTTTATCAAATAAAGGTTTAATTTAATAACGCGGGTTGACTCCATGGGCATCTACCACAGCTCTCATACGATTAGGCATAGAGTTTATCAACCGCTCTATGAAATTTTGAGGGATCATCTCCCATTCCTCTTCTATGGCAGTTTTCAACTCCTGCATCGTCTGGGCAACTGGCTGACGAGCCCTAACACGTCTTTTTAGCTCGTCCCACATGTGCTCAATGGGGTTCATGTCTGGGCTTCTGGCTGGCCAGTCCATAACTGTGATGTTCACATCCCGAAGATATTCCCTGACGATGCCGGCCGCATGGGCTCTTGCATTATCATGCATAAAAAGGAAATTTGGGCCCACATAGTCCGCGTATGGTATCACGTGAGGTTCTAAGCACTCACGAATGTACCTTTCAGCATTTAATGTTGGCAGCCGTGGTCCTGTAACAACCTCAAGTTGAGTTTTGCCGCTCGCGGATATACCGCCCCAGACAGTCCATGAGCCACCGCCATAAGCAACCCTCTCTTCAAAGCAGCATTGTGCGAAACGCTCTCCCTTACGTCGGTAGACCTTCTTCCTTCCATCATTGCCATGTAACACAATTTTAGACTCATCAGAAAAGAGTACACGGCTCCAATCTTGCTGTGTCCAATTTAAATGACTGCGTGCGAAATGAAGGCGCGCTGTTCGGTGGGCTCGCGTTAGTTTGGGCCCATTAGCTGGCTTGTGTGGTACCATATCGCGTTCTTTTAACCTTCTCCGAACAGTTCGGGCGCTCACTGATACTCTGTGGAAGTCGCGAAGTTGGTTTTGTATCTCAATGGAGGTAAGGTGACGATTTCTCAAGCTGGTCGTCACGATGAATCGATCCTGCCTTTCAGTTGTGACCCGAGATCGTGGCCTTCCTTGGCGACGAACAAAGCCGCCAGTCTCTAGGTACCTCCGATAAACATTTCGGACCGCAGATCGACTTAAATTAAGTTGAGCACTCACGTTTCTTTGGCTGTGTCCGGCCTGAATAAGTGCCACAGCTTGGGCGGCGACTTCAGGTGAAGTATCCATAGATTATTGATAGAACCTCACCTTAATGTTAAGAATAAGTAATGTTTGTTGCAAAACCAAAGATATCAATCACTTTTTCAAGAATTAAATCCAAGTAAACCAATAAAACCAAGTTTTCTTAGTATTCGATTGTTTGATATCAACAAACAGGCTCCAAATTGTCTTTTGTTTCTTTAAATTGTGTTCGAAATTCAAAAAAAGACTATTGAATGAAATTGTGAATGTGCCAGGTACAAAACTGCATAAAAACTTTTTGCTCGACCTAATATAAAATTTTAGCTAGGACCAAACGAAACTGAAAATACAAGGTGGGCCAATAGATGTGTCCAGAAGTGTATTATTGTAGTTTTTCATGTACGGTTCTTTTTTAATGCAGTATTTGTCTATTGAAACAGGGACCTCCTTGGATATCTAAATTCAAATTTTAATAAAAAAAATTGTCACGTATTCAATAGAAACACAAGAATAATGCAAAATTCAAATGAGTTGTATGGCAGTTTTCCAATTCCTGCTCTCTGATTGGCGCCCGTAAGTCTTAGCTGCATTTGATTCTTATTGGCTGGCATGTAGTTGTATTTGATGCCAATATCCCAATATCGGATTTTTAATAATAACTTAGCTGCATTTGTTAGTTCAATGAATACACCAAAGCGTGTCCAATTAAACAAATATACATGGAGTCATAGTTAAGGCGGGGTTACCCGAATGAACGTCGTTTTGTATTGTGTTTTAATCGTAGATAACATGGATTTAAATTTTGAAAAAAATATATTACATATTTCACACTTCGAACTAGATATTTCGGCCGTGCAATACACGATTACTTACACTATACTGCATCCAATTAAATCGCAAAGACAAGTCTAAATTATAATCTAATTTATAACCATAAAAAAAATATTTAGGAACTAGAAAAATAAAACAAAATAAACATAATTATACTAATTCATTCAAGTTGATATACTGCATTGCTCTATATTGTGACGCAACTTAGTACCCACTCGAATTCGTGAACTCATGAGCAGAGCGCTTGGCGCGCGAGTCTCCGCGCATCGTAATTTTTCACGTATCGCTACTCCTTGCGGGGGCAGAGGTATGCGTTAAATACCTACGGCGCTCGGGTTAGGCTCGCCTTAACTCATTTTTCGACTATAATGCGTTTAGTTGCCTTTGATTTTTATAGACGTCATTTGGAGGTGGGTTCGATTTGTCACATGTCCAAAGATTTTGTAAGTTTAACATAATTAAATCAAAATAAACTAGCAACACCTGTGTCAAAAGTTTTCTCTACTAACAGTCACTTTAGTCGTCCTTCAGCAACTTGTTAGCAATCAATGTGTAAGGTGAACGTGACTATTTATTGCGATTATTATAAGTCGCTACTACGTTTGGATATGAAAAAAAAGGCCACATTCGTTTGGTACGAGAACCAATAGACTAAAACTTCGTACAAAGTATTTATATCAATGAGGGCTAAAGTTTCTATGTTCACCAGTTGGCGCCACTGGCGGGTAGGTTGAAATGTACAGGGTAGCCCACAAAATTCAATTTTGTCACGTTTTTTGCAAATTGCAGGTCAGTGTTAGGTTGTATGTTGGTCAAAATATTGTTACGTCGACCGTATTAAACTGGAATTTTCGAGAATATGGTCGAAGTTTCCAGAAGTTTCTACTACGTTCGAGAACATTCTATTGAGGTACTGTGTAGAAGTTCATAGATGTTTTTATAATATTCCACTCTAAGATAGTTCGACAATGTTCTGGAAACTTATATGACTGTATAAACAGGCCGGACGGGCGGCGAGTGAGTCAGTCTATTTTCGACTAAGGATGCGAACGGAAGCGAATACAAGCGATTACGAAGAGAATAGTGATTATTAGAGAAGTGTTTGTGTAAATAAGTTGTTGAGACCTCTAGAACCCCAGCGGCTCTCATGTGTAAAAGATATTTGGTTAATTAATAAGTGTAAAATAATTTATCCCATACCCAGCTCGTAACAATATGAATCGCGGCCTTTTTTTTATGTTTGATAGGCTCGCGTTTGACCACTATCTCACCTGATGGTAAGCGATGATGTGGTCGAAGATGGAGCACGCTTGCCTAGAAGTAACCTATTCACTCTTGACTTAAAGACTCCCAGGTTGTATCTTACAGGAAACACAGACTCCGGTAGAGAATTCCACTCTCTAGCTGTACGTGCAATGAATGTTTTCTCAAAACGCTTTGTGCGTATGGATGGGATGTCCACCATGAACCGGTGGCACTTCGCCGTACGTCTTGTGGTCCTTAGATGAAACGGGCTTGGCGGAATCAAATCATGCAATTCCGTCGCACACTCCCCAAAATGTAATCGATAGAAAACCGACAGGCTAGCAACTCGGCGTCTATGTTCAAGACTTTGGAGTTTTGACTCAACGAGTCTATCATTGCCGATCATCCTCTTGGCTCGTTTCTCAATTGACTCAAGGGCATCAAGCTGGTATCTTGCAGATCCGTCCCAAAGATGAGAGCAGTACTCCATACACGATCGGACTTGCGCTAGATAGAGTTGGAGCAGCTGTTCCGGCGTGAAGTATCGTCTCACCTTCGCGAGGACCCCCAACTTTTTGGCAGCCACTTGAGCCTTAGCCTCTATGAAGGGACCAAAATTGAGGGTAGATGTTAAAGTAACACCAAGAAGATCAAGTCGGTCGGTTATCGGCACGGTTACACCTCGGAAAGATGGAGCCGGGTGAAATTGGCTCCTTTTAGCAGAAAAAAGACACGCCTGGGTCTTAGCAGCATTGAACTTAACCGGATTGGCATCGCCCCATTCTGAGACAGCCTGCAAGGACAAGTTCAAGCGCCCAACCATAGCCTCTCGGAGAGACCGGACCTGAGACCCACTAACTCGTGCGTCTGGCACGTATCTCTCGGCAACAGTGCTGTCGTCTGCATACCCAAAGGTCGATCGTTAATATGCAGCAAAAACAATGTTGCCGAGAGCACCGACCCCTGAGGAACACCGGCATTAATAGCCAGCAGTCCGGACGAGCAGCCATCTATGACTACTCGGATAGACCGATCCCTCAGGAAATCTGCTATCCAATCACACAATCCAGCGGGCAGACCGAACGAAGGAAGGAAGCTTGCCAATTAAGCTGTCGTGCCAGACCCGGTCGAAGGCCTTCGAGATATCAAGGGAGACCGCAAGGGCTTCCCGTTGTTTGTCGATGGCCTCACTCCAGATGTGAATGGCATACGCTAGAAGATCTTCTGTTGACCGATTTCGGCGGAAGCCGTATTGTCGGTCACTTAGGATATCGTTAGCTTCTAGGTATGCTAGGAGCTTACCATTCAGTATACGTTCCATACTCTTACAGAGTACGGAAGTTACCGAGTAACCTTAAAAGTGGCCTTAGTAAGTATGTATTTATAGAATTATAATCATTAATTCATTACTCGAAACGAGCGGCACGTTACTCGCGTGTTCGTGCTCGTTTCGACGTACTCACTGCACGAATGCTCACTTTGTAACATTTTGTAGTACGCCCCGTAACACCGGTCAGTAAACTATAAATATAGAGTGAGACAAAAGAGCCGCCAGACATTATAGCTTGGCAAAAAAGTCTAGAAACGGAACAAATTTTTTGTCTGTTGGCAACATTCCCAAAATAATGACTTTTGACGTTTCTTTTTAAACTTCTTCGTTCTCCGACCATTGACATATAAATTATATGGACTGGGCATACCTACAAGAAAAACGTGCCATACCTACACTTCACTGAGAGGATAAAATGGAGGATAATAGAGTAGCCCATATCGATATCACTTTATTAAAAACATCGATAAAAGATTGTGAGAATGTTTTCATATTGTTACGGTACAATATTGACGGGTATTTTTACCAGTGACATTGAGGTAATATGTTACTATGTAATAGAGAGGCTATCATAAAAGCAAAGGAAATGCTACATTTTGACAAGAGTAACTAATGTTCGCGCTGAAACAATAATTAGTCTTCTTAACAAAACAGTATAGACACGCAGCGCTAGAACGCTACTAAGGTTTAGTTTTCTCGCGACCAGAAGGTCAGAAGCGCCATGATTTTCCAGAACCCCGCAATACGTAGTTTCCTTTTTACCCGACTGCGCGACGCAATTGAGGGTAATGTGTTTATCAGCATATGTATTTATTTATGATTAAATTTATGTATATTTGTTCCTTTGAGGTGTTTTAGAGACCGAAAGCGTGGGCCGATTTTGATCATTCTTACATCAATCGATTTATTTCAATCTTGCGAGTGCTACTAATGACATGACAGTAATCAAAATAAAATATGGCGACCACCAGACGCCATAAAATGTGAAAAAGAAAAAAATGAAAGTCGACTAACTATATTAAGTGGGGTATCAAAATAAAGGGTTCGAGGAGGCCATCCCAAAAATCTAACTTACTGAAGTGTATAAAATAAAAATAAAAAACATTTTCAAAAACCCGACTTAAAAAATCAAATGAAAAGTTCCAAACAAGTCACTTTTCAAGCAGTAGTTGGTTGCATGAAATCAATAATTGAACTAAAATAACTCCCACCAGCTTGTTTTTTAGCTAGGTTTTTTTAAAATAATTTTTTTTTATTTGAAGTCAGTTTTGTTTTAGTGTCTTGGAATATACGCTTTTAGCTATTACAAGAAACGAAATGCAGTAAGTAGGTACATCGAATATTTTGCGTCAATTAAAATGAAATGTAAAAGTAACAGTGTTAGTGTTATTCTAGAGCCTTGCGTTAAGTAGACCTTCGAGACGGAGGCAACAAGTTCAAAGAAAACAAATGACGCTGAATCCGCAGTGGGCTCCCAGGCACGGACATCTCCAACATAATTATATCTTTTCTAACATGCAGATGATTTTTGGGTTTTAATTAAAAGTCAACAATAATTATAATAGTCTTTATATTAAACAAACCAATCTCATTCATTTCTGAACAATACAATTTTGTTGTGGTAATTTCTGTGTGATATTCTTTCAGTAGAGTAGTAGTAGTTCTTCCCACAGTATTCGTATCTCATGTTCATGTATAGGTACGTCTATTACACTTTTAATTAATAAACAAAGCTTGGGGTTTTGAATTTAATAAATTTCTTTCCTTTTTAAATCTATCAAAGATTTAAAAGGGAAAGAAATTATTACTGAAGATTTTTTTATTCGTTTGTTTTCTAACTTTTTCATTAAGTCTCTTTTTAGACTTTTCTTCTTGGGCTGTTTTTGACATTTGTCCTTTAATTTCTTAATCATTTTAAATGTGTACCTGAAATCAAATAAAATAAAAGTAACGTCATTGTGCTTTAAGATATTGAAGACAAGCGAAAGATATCTCCCACACAGTCTTAATTCAGTCGATTACATATTATCATTGAGATCAAATTCGCAAATAATGATGGCAAGAAAAACTGAAGCTAGTCATACCGATAAATCTGGCGCAGCAGAGGTGCTAGCGGCTAAACCTAGTGCAGTGGAGGTGCTAACAGCCAAATCTGGTGCAGCGGAGACGTTAGCGGCTAAACCTGGCGCAGCGGACGTGCTGGAGACTAAATACCATATTCAGAGCACCATATCCAGATGTTGAGAGTTCGTCTTGATTTTGATCACTTTCAATTAAAATGCCAGACATATTTGATGGAATTGCAGGCTGTAAACAAGCAATAAAATTATTAATATGTTTGATGTTTCTCAATTTTATTATTAGGATTGTTACTTATTATTTTAAATGGCCTCATTTAATTTGCAATTTGTAGGTTGAGAAGAGTTCTCGTTCGGTCGTTGAGTGCATTTCTCACTCACTCGCTCAATAGCTCACTAGTTCAGTAGCTCTCGAGTGGATAATGAGCTAAATAATCGTACATAAGCTCACTTAATGTTCACCTCACCCAAGTTTTCACAGGGAGATTTTTACAGAATAACACTGCTAATATACTCGTACTTAAAAGTCCATTGACACAAAAAACAGACTACTGGTGACATTAAAAAACTCCTTTAAAAGGAGTATGTACGTATGTACTTAGTGCAACCAAATAAACAAGTTTGTCTTATTTTGGCAATTAATCTTAGGACTACACTCAAACACACTCTTTGTGCCCATTAGGCAAGTGTTGCACTTGAAGTCATCACCATCATTTATCACCCACTACGCAATCATTTTATAACAAACAATGTTACTTACCATTATGGTTCGTGAACGTAAAGTATCGTCACGCAGTGTTACTTTATTCAGTGTCCGGTTGAAACATGATTCTCTTCAAAGTGAAGGGAACAGGATATTAAGAATTGTTTTTGTTGACAGCTTTTTTACAACACTGATTGTTTCCAGCAAAATTTTCTTTTTTCGTTTATTAGCAGGCAGCCTTGAAAGTAAAACGTAAAACCAATAAAGAACCATAATAATATAGCATTATCGATAAACAAAAATGTCATGCATGCACTAATCTATCCTTACAAAAACAAGAAAATGATTTCATGAAATACAACTGTTAAAAAGAAAGGCAAACGGAAAATTATGAATGCTTTTTACATAAACTCTTCTACGAATACTGAATCTTTTGTTTAATAACTAAATATAATATATATATATATATATAAGCTAAAATTAAGTATACGTACTGGTGCAAAGTTATGTTCGGGTGATTTCCGCTTCTTTTGATGCCAAATCCGATTATATTGCAATTAGGCATCTTGCTATTGACGACTTCCACTAAACAACCGAGTTCAAACGCAATAACACAGCAAAATTACTCCAAAATTCACAAAATATATCCATTGTTTACGACCATTTGACAGTTGATGTACCCAACTTTGGTACCAAACACCGAGAGGATAAAACGGCGAACTGGCCGCAAATAGGTATTTCAATGACGATAGGAATGAAGGGTTGACATTATAGTAACTGTCAAAAATACTACTAGCCTTTTTCACTTATGCAAAATTAAGAAAGTTAAAAAGAGATAGCAGTATTTTTATGATTTTGGCGTCGATATACCACATATCTGTATAACTGTTTTTTCTATAGTCAAACATGTCCAGTCCATATAATTTATATGTCAATGCTTTATTATTTTATACGTTTGCTGTCCTGTGACACTCCGAACAAATTTATTTTCTATGGAATTTGTAACCTTCTTTCTTTAGCCAACATTCAGAAAAACGTCAGATTTACCAACATTACACTACGAACTTTCTAAGGTTATTGTAATTTAATCTATGGTCACTTCAAATTATAGGTAGGTATTCTCTTTGCGTTTGCTTGGGAAAAAATGTAACCTCTTAGGATCCGAAACTCAACTGTTTGAAAACAAAAAAAAAATTAAATGAGTGAAAAAAAAAAAGCGTGATCGGCTGACAACCCGGATCCTAAGCTGTTAACACAAGCCAATTTCTTATACCTTGACATTGGCAAAATCATCGAATGTTATCGATGAAGCCATAAACTCAAAAATTGAATTAAATTGAACCATCGTATGGTGTATAATTACAAAAAAAGTGAAAAATAATAAATAAAATCATTCGAAGTGCTGGCAGGGATATTATTTTTATGGTGTACAGGCGATGTCTGGCGGAACATGAGGCCCAAAGAGTAATTAATATAGAGCCCTCTCGTAATTTTTTGAACCACAAATTGAACAGTGCTGCCTCTGGAATCAAATCCCCGGAACTACTTGTTAAGCACGCACACATAAACAAGCCCTGCACGCACTCTACTATCTATTAATGGAGGCTCCCAGGGAGGTCCAATTTTGTAACATTTAAACTAGAGATACACACTCAAAATACACAATCTTCAAAAACATATCGTAAATATGTTTTACTTTTAGAAAATTGTGTATTTTAAGTTTGTATCTCTAGTTTAAATGTTACAAAAACTTGTTGCTTCCAATTACTTTTTGGAATTGAAATGATATATTGTAGATTATTGGAACGAAGTTTTGGAACGAAGTTCCTTATCGCGCGTTGTGAAAGGGGGCTAGACGGAAAAAATTCTTACGAAAAGTTGTCACGACACTAATGAGGCTGTCCATCCAAAAAGATTGTGTTGGAAAAACAATCTAATAAAAACTTCTTGTATTTTTGGTGGGTAGGTACAAAGTTTGCAAGCAGATCAAGCATTATTGTAAGCTGTGCGGCGTCGCATGTTTCTCTGTCTGTCTCTCTCTCTCTTATAGAAAGCAAGCCAGATATTGCTAAAGAGTTGAGCTGAGCTGTGCTGAGCTGAGCTGAGCTGTGCTGTGATGTGCTGAGCTGAAAAAAATATTATAAATTAAAAAAAATAAAATTATATTACAATTCCTTCACTAATTAATCGAAAGGAACTTCGTTCCATCCGGGTGTCCCTTGACACCTCTCAAGTTTTTTTTTTTATTAAGGTTATTCCCTTAATAATTACTTAACGTGCATAGCACGAAGGCTTCTTTGCCTTGTTATTTACTACTTGTTACAGCAGGTAATTAAACTTGTATTATAGCTTCTTATCATCATGGAATTTAACATCAGCGGTTGGTGACTGATAAAATAATAATAATAATTTATTCATCAAAAACATTGTAGTACAAATGATGACCATTTACAGAATCGTTTATCGGTATATAGTGTACAAAGACTACAATAAAATGGTGGGTGAGGTGCTGTATTCCTAGCTAGGTTAATAGAAAACCTGTGTTAAGGAGCACAGTGCCGGTCCCCAAGGAAATAAACAATAAAATCGCAGGTACACAGTTATACATTATACGACATTATGATGCACTTACTACAAACATTTTGGTGTATAACCATAAGATTATATCCCTTTTTCCTCTCCTTTCCTTTTTTTTCAAGTCCTTTGTTTTTAAATAGACTTAATTACTAGACATAAACATATAGTACGGTATTTTACAAACAAAGGATTTGAAATAATTGTTAACATGGAATGGAATTATAATAAAAAAGAAGTGTTTATAATTTCCTTCATTTATTGTTTTTATTATGTTTGTTTCTATTAGAAAATTGTTGTGCTTCATTTTTTAAATAATCGTCAACATCATACTGTATTTTACCACTTAAAATTCTATTGATTGACAGACGCCAACTATAAATTAACACATTTGTTGCTAAATTTATAAATGTTTCTTTATTTTGTTCTGCATGTACATCACATTGTTGGGGAAAATTAAAAAAAAAACATCAATATATATTTTGATATTTTTTTTTAATTTCTATTTGGCAGATTGCTTTTTTTTAAATAACTTATAACAATATTTTTTTAGGCTATACTTCAATAAAGATTATTATTATTATAAAGATTATTATTTTGTATTTCATTGAAACTACTTATTAAAGCACCTGACGGATAACATAACCATTTTTTATTGTTATTGTACTCTTTCCTTGATATAAAATCATTATTATAATCATTTTTATCCAAAAAAATTAAATCATGTTTTACAAGATTTAATTTGTATTTTGGAGTAAAAAAATAAAAATAAAATAATCTTTATTTCGGATAAGCAACATCCATAGGGGTTAGTAATCAAAAAAAAAGAAAGATAACTTATAACTATAATAGTAAACTTAATTATCTATTTTGAAACACGGCAGTTGTTCGAAATAATCTTCGAACAACATCACCTAATAGAGGAGACTCGTACCTCCCCGCTATGGTCTTCAGGATGGAGTTGGAGCTCCCCCGCACTCTGCAGAGCAAAGAGGCAGATTTCTGTCTGACGATGGCATGGAAGCCATCAACATGTGCTTGTGTAAACATACCTGATGCACTGCAGAAACGGGGCAGCCCCATCAACATCCTGAACCCGTTATTATATTGGACCCGTAGGGCGCTGATAGCCCTCTGAGTATAGTTGGTCCACAGGCTGCACGAGTAAAACACTTGGCAATGAGCTTTAAAAAGCGTTATTTTGACTGCCCTGCTACAGCGCGCAAACCTACGAGCCAACATGTTACATCGGACTGCCAGCGCCCTACGTTCCCTCTACGTTTAATCGGGGGCACATACTCAGGACATTTAGCACCGCCAGCCTTAAAGACCAGGAACTCGCTTTTCTTCACATTATAAACTAGGCCATGCTCACGAGCATAGCCCTCGCAACAAGTAATTAGCTCTCTGAGCGCCCTAACCGTAGGGCTCAGCAGCACCATATCGTCAGCGTAGCAACAAACACACAAACAACACACATGCAAACCAACTTTTTGTTTGCATATTTTACAAGATTTAATTTTTTTTAAACATTTTGTAAGGACCCAGCCACATACATAATTTTTTTGACCATGATCTTGTATAATATTTTCAGAATCGTACAGTAAATCAATATTGTATTCAGTACATTTATCGGTATTTTCTTCAACATCACTTTCTTCAGTGGCAGTATTAGAAGTTTTATGCAAAAAAAAATCTAGTGTTCGCAAACAGCTATTATCATCTTCTTCACAATTAGCTCCTAAAGAGTGGGGTGAGTTATAATTATTGAGAAGTAATGATTTATATGCGCCTTCAAATGCTATAGAATTAGGAGCGTTATTTCTCGCACCATAGCTTCTAATATTACCAAAGAAATTCTCTATTGGATCCTGATTAAAATTTCTAGTTAACAGGCAATCAAACTGATAATTTTTAGATAAGGTTTCCAAATCAATTGCATTGCTTCAAGTGTTTTTATAAAGTTTTTTATTGAAGGTGGTGTCGTTTCAACTAATCTAATTATAGCACCAGTTTTTTTAGAAGCAACAAATTTAATCGTTTTTAATGTTCTGATAGCTTTCTGCGAGGTGACGATCGTCTTACAGGTCCTTTAAATACTTTACCATTAGGTATATGAAAAGTGTTTGAATTTAACGAATCAAATACATTATCTAATAGCATTACAATCGGTACTAATTGTTGACATTCTGCAGGTAATATTTTTCGTGCCACTAAATGGTCAGCTGTACATGCTACACTGTGACTAAAAACCTGAGCAGCAGTTTTTACACGCATTTTTTTAATTTTATCTTTGTTTATATGTTCTTCAGTTAGTTTTGTAAACATCTCAATTCTCCTAAATTTTTATAATCCCATTTAACAATTTTTTTTTTATTATGGTCATTGTAATCACTATAATGCATATAATATAATAATAATAATAATCATTGTACCGATAGTCGTGTCAGCCAATGGCTTAATAGCCACGAGCCTCGATCAACACCTCAGGAGGCTCTCGTTAGGCGGCTGGATCAAGGGCTTGATTCAGAAAGCAGTACTTCTGGACACGGCTCGCATTGTCAGGCGGTTCCTCTCTCTGGAGCCCTGACCGCCGGTAGCTTGGACCCTGTTCCCGATACCGGTGGGATACTATTTTTTATATTTTTAAATGTTTTTATTTTTTTTATTTTTTCATTGAAATATTTAAAAAATATAATTTATATGTATTTACAAATGAATAAACGACATAATAATAATATTCCACAACTATCACACAACGCCATCTAGTCCCAAGCTAAGCAGAGCTTGTGTTATGGGTACTAGACAACTGATAAACATACTTATATATTTCTAAATACATACATATTATAGATAAATTACACCCAGACACAGAACAAATGATCGTGCTCATCACACAAACATTTGTCCTGGGTGGGAATCGAACCCACGACCTCCGGCATAGCAGTCAGGGTCACTAACCACTAGACCAACAGGCCAGTCGTTGGCATATTCTTGGTTAACAAATTATTTCGCAATCCTTTCAAAAGGTGTGGAACATCATACAAGGTTATAATCTTCTGCTTATTTATTACGAAATATTCGTCTTTCCATGGTATACCTGCTCTTAAATTCTTTTCTTTGGTTTTAGTAACCAAGGCCGAGATAGCGGCGACATTGCTGGTACCTTGGTCGCACACTGTACTTATTACTTTTAAACCTGTGGCTTGTACATTTTTAATTACGTCTTTTATGGTAAGTTTTAAAGCAGCCGTGTTTAAATTACTAGTAAAATAATAAGCCACAGGTTGTTTAAACTTGGCGGCAATGCCCTTCACCATAAAAACTAATACATGGTTTGCAAATCCTTCTTTACCATGACTTGTTAACCCCTTCAGCTCATATTTTGCAGCATCAAAATAGATTTGTGGGGTCAACGACATCTCATCGTACATAAGCGTTCTTTGACATCGAGATTATTTACTGTATTTTTAATCTTATTAAAAACTAATTTGTTGACACCTGGTTGTAGTTTTATTTCTGCTAGAAGTCGTTTAAGGGACTTTGGTGAAGGTAATGTAAAGTACTTTGAAAGTAAATTAAAACCTTTTGGACTCTTTTTTTTTATTTTTAAAGTCAAAATCTTCTCTTCTAAAGTGAATCTCCGTCCTTTTGCCCTAAACTTTGTTAACCGAGATTGCATGGCAGTAAATATTTTAGCTGGATTTGTCATTGTTTGCGTAACTTTCTTAAATAAAATATCTTGACTAATTCTCTCAGCATTTGCGAGGCGAGTTTTAAATGTCTCTTGGTTTCTTTGAAGCCTGTTTTCTTGTCGTTTCAAGTTAATCACTTCTTTCTGAAGGGGCTTGATGGTGTTCACCAACAAAGCTGGCAACTTTTTCACAGCATCTGAAAATATTAAATATTCGTTAATCATACTAACATTATTAATGCGAAAGTATAAGCAGCTTCAATTACAACTGGTGCATGCACGCAGATGTCACGTTCACGCATTTGTGGTGTGCTTAGTGCTTGAATTTAGAAAAGTTATAATGTTAAATTAATATAGACAATGACTTACTTACTTTAGAAGATTTATTTTCTTGCAAACCATAATTGTGCTCTTTGAGTATATTTGCAACAATGGGTAACTTTTCTGGCATTCCTGAAAATGTAATAACAAAATATTATGTATTACTTTTATATATTAATGTATTATTTGTGTCTATTTATTGTAATTTTGTGTTTAGGAGCCCTTGTAACTTGAATAAATAAATAAATAAATTAAGTTAATGATGTGATAGTGATGCACCTTGTGCCAAGAACGAATCAAGTTGGGTCATCAAACGGATGACTTTAAATAAAGATCTGCACCATATTATCCTATATGCAAGTAACGAGGAGTACTTTTCCATAATATTAATTATCCATTTGTTTGTTATGATGTAATTAAGCATTTAATTTTATACACACCTGTTTCAGTTGCAGATATAACTTCTGCTACTGAATTTTCGTCATTTTGTGATTCATCAACAGTATTGGCTGTAACGTGTGCGTAGTCGCAGCGGAAAAATGTCGAATTTCTTGATTTCAGTTTAGCAGATATTTAGTGTATGACGCCGTGTAAATGTGTATGGTAAGTACAAATTTGTGCATCCAACCATTGGGGAGTTATTCAACAAAAACTGTTTCCGCTGGAACTACGTCATCCTAGCGGCACTTTTTTTTTCTTAGGGACGCACAAGAAAAAAAATACTGTCAATAATTAGTGTGTAACGAGAGGTAAATGTGTATGTTTAAATGAAATTTGTGTGTCATAAAACAACGAAGATATTCAAGTTTCCGCTGCGCTGACGTTTGGCTATTTGATGAAAATCAAATAAAACGGTTTAGTGCAGAGTTGTAATTTTTTTCGCTCGTTGCTTTGAATTTGTGTGTAATGTTTGTGAAAACAGATTTTGAAAAAAACATACCGTTCAAAAGATATACATATAAAAGTAAAATAAGGTTATTAGGTCCTAGAACTTAAAATAGGAACTCTAGAGCCTAACTAATCACATTTATTTGTGTCTTTTAAAGGTCTACAATGTCTTGCCAAGTTTCATTTATGTGCTCTTAGTAATTAATGAGCAATGACATATTTTACTACGACTGGACCACTATATTTTATGACATCCGATTGAAGGACTTTTTAAAGGAAAATCATAATAAAACATTCAGATATTTAGTGTGTTAATGCAACTATTCACCTGTAAAATTTCAGCTCATTACACTTAATAATTAAAGAGATATAATAAAAATACCAAAACAATCTCAAAAGATGGATAAACCGACCAAGTTTGAATGGCTACCAAAAAGCGGCCGTGCAGTATATGGAGCTAACGTTCTAAAATTTCCAGTGTTGTACCATTATTGGATTGGTACAGGTGGGCACACAATTCTTGAACAAGTAACTAATAACTTTTGTTATAAAATAGTAGGTTACTTGTTTTTTTCAACTTCCGAAATTATTACAATAATAATTGCATATTTAATAACAAATGCATTTATTTGCTAGAACATTACAAAAAGTTGTTACAGTAGGTAACACATAAGACAGACAGACAGTAGGTGGTATATACTGCTACATCCAGCGTATAAATATTTTGATGTTACACGGTATAATTTGATTAAATAGAAATACTAATAATTAGAAAAAAAAAATTAACACCAGTAGTTAATTCAAAAGACGAATTTAAAAACTTAACGGTATAGGTAGGTACCTTTTTAGAGTGCGCTTCCTGTTCTCCTTTGTTTATCAGTCACAAATGTGCAGCCAAGGTCAAAGTGCGTACGCGCTGTTTATTTTGCCACCAACGTAATATTATGTACCTAATGGACTCGGGTATTGACATAGTGTAAGTGACTGAGACATGCTTAGTGAGCCAGTAGCAATGTAGTGAAAATGATTGGAAGATAAACAAGGTAAGATCATAAATTACGTACTTACTACTAAAATAGTGAAAATATTTTCTGTTGGAACTTCGTCGAGAGGTAAGTAACAAACCACAGTTGTTACTTACCTCTCGACGAAGTCGAAAACTTAAAAGTTGCCTATGTCTGCTATGTATAGACCGATTCCAGTACTCTACAGTTTTTATGAAAGCCATTATGTAAATTTAATACAGTAGGTGCAACTATTTTCTTAATGCCCCTCAGCAATCATCGCATTTCCGAATACAAACGAACGCAAATTTCCGTGTACATCAATTATTAGATTTATTTAGATATATACAGGGTGTAAGGTACATAAACGCACATACGTGTACCAGTGATTCAGTACATGATTCTGAACCCCCTAGCGTTGGAATTTTTTGTCGGCTTTTTCCTAATTTTTGAAAAAAAATCTGCGTTTTTTTTACATTAAACTGTATAAAATCTTTATACCCTATCTACCTCAATGACATTTTTAATTAAAAAGTGATTAGTTCGCTTTTTTCGCAAAAAAACGCAATGTAAATAAAATTACAAGAAGCTCCTTGCTTAGCTGATTTCCTAAGTTCACCGGAGGTCACCGCGGGCCCAATAGGTACGCACGCAACATCGGCCAAAGATCGTCGACGTTCCTTTGTCGGCAAATGCTCATACAGACCTATGAATCTAACAGACGCGACACGTTAGACGTTTTAAGTGTCTACAAAAATTGATATCCCATTGACTATTTTTATTTGAACTTATTTTGAGGGAAGGTTATTTTTATAAACCTTCACCGAAACAAGTGAAGAAGATCTAAAAAAAATGTGTTACCGTTTACTGATAACGACCTAATTCTTAGATAAATTTTTGTTATCAACAAAGTTAAGTTAAGTAATACAATACAACAACGTTACTTACTCATTTTGTTAAAACCACATTCCTAGATTTCGTATACCTACATCAAAATAGTTACTGAGTGAGTAGGTAGTAGGTACAACTTAATGCGATTGTACAGTCTATCAATTTTATTGATCTATGCATATGACCATGTCGGCACATTGAAAATGATGCAAGAAACTTAATGCCTCATGCAATTATTTATACAACTGAATAGTCGTTTCTAATGAAAATTCTGAAATTAATGGTTATCTACGTAGCTACGGTTAGTTTCAGAATTTTTACTAGACATGATTCATTCCATTAAAATGTTTCATACCACTAATACTTACTTATAACAATCGTTTGGGTGTATTCATGTCCCATAAATATGCAAGGTACTTAGACATACCGGATCGCTATTAATAAGTACCTATATAGTATTTTATCTGTGATTTTACTAATTCAGTTAAATAAGTCCTTAAAAGAATAACTAGTTTTATTTTTTTTAAACATATTGAATTTATAAGTAGGTGTAATGTAATGTATACATTAAATGTATAGTCGACTGTGCTTTGGTTTTGAGAAAGTATTTATTTTGTAACATATAAGTACTTATTAAGAGTGATCTCTGTAATTCCAGTGCATGTTACCATTTTATATGACTAAGCGCTTGAACGTAGGTAGGTTGGTAGGTACTGTACTACACTACAAATCTACCTTCACAATTGAGTCAATTATTATTGATCTGTGATTCTGTGATTGTATGACATATTTGTTGCTGTAAAAGCTCGAATGAGAAGACCAACTCCCGAAAATTTACTAGTAAAAACTAAAGGTGAGTATAGACTGGCATTTGTTAGAGCATTGCAATGTAATGTAACGTTCTTACAAATGGTACAATACAGATAAATGCTCATTTTTCTAAAGCATTGTAATGCGTCGTATCGTTCTTGTGAATGTTCGACGCTGTGTTGGACGTAATGTTCACGGCGAGTGAGCATTTACCTTTACGTTGATATGTCGAACCTACAAGTTAAGTGCCTTTGCTCGATACAATGTTACACCAAAACGCTCGTTGGTTTTTAAAATCAAGTTGTTACAGAACATCGAGCGTCATGTTCGAAATGTGGTTCGAGTAAATTTAAAAACAGCAAATGCTCGATGTTTTGTTACTAGTAAATGCTCTAGTCCATACTAAGGCGTCGTCCTAATAGAACGCGATCATCGCGCGAATATGCGATCGTTGCAGTCATTTGTACGGAAAAAGCGAAAAGCGCCCTCTGTCGTAGGCGTGGGCAAAGTGTATCATTTTTGCGATTGGAACATTTGCATCTGGATCACTGAAATGATCCGAATCACTGATATGTTTCATTTGGATCATCGGTTCAAATGATATAAAATACAGAGCGTTTACTACTGATTCAGAATTATATGTAAACAATGCCGAATGTTGCATTGTATTTTTTTTCTAGGTGTACAAAATATAGTACATTTTAAAGTGTAAGAATGTAATGTAAGAATTACGATTATAAATAAAATCGATCTTCCTTCATACTTTATCCAGGCTTAGGACTGGCGGCTATTCCATAATTTATGGCCAGCTGGCTAAAACGCTTGTTAGTGCAGACATTAAAAATAAGCAAATAACAATCATATAGTATTTGATATGTAATCGCCATAATGGTCATTTTTACGTGGATGGATAACGACAACGAAAAACTGTGAAAGTGTGAGTGATACACATGTCATTTGGTATCTCTTTCTGACTTGTTGTCTTTATTACTTATTGTATTATATCACCCGCTCACTCGCGAGTCGCGGTCCAGTAGTAAAGTAAATCAGTGTGTCTCAGTCTCCCTCTCTCACTCAGCGCCGCGTCGTCGCGCGGAAAGAGCACGGAGCAAAGTAATGATTCAGATCCAAATGATGCGTTTGAAACGTAGTTACTGAACCAATCTTTTGAATCACTTCAAAGATCCGGATCAGTGAGTCGGTTCCGTAAAGAGTTACACACCTCTACTCTGTCGACGCGACAACGCGATCAGGTTTGCAATACAAATAAACACGATGATCGCGTATTTGCGCGATGGTCGCGTTCTATTAGGACGACGGACGCCTAAGATTTACGTATACCTATATGGGCTTTTACAGTAGGCAATATATTTCTTAAATACGTTTAATAAAAAAATCTGATTATAAATCAATGTTATTATTACTTTGCTATTAATGTTGTTTTTTATTTAATTAGTCGTTTACTAATAAACACTTAGTACACAGTTAATGCAGTTGTTTTATTTTCTACTAAAGTATTGTGTACGCACCTGTACGAAACTATTAAAAACAATAACGATACTACACTGGAAATTTTAGAACGTTAGCTCCATATACTGCACGGCCGCTTTTTGGTAGCCATTCAAACTTGGTCGGTTTATCCATCTTTTGAGATTGTTTTGGTATTTTTATTATATCTCTTTAATTATTAAGTGTAATGAGCTGAAATTTTACAGGTGAATAGTTGCATTAACACACTAAATATCTGAATATGTTTTATTATGATTTTCCTTTAAAAAGTCCTTCAATCGGATGTCATAAAATATAGTGGTCCAGTCGTAGTAAAATATGTCATTGCTCATTAATTACTAAGAGCACATAAATGAAACTTGGCAAGACATTGTAGACCTTTAAAAGACACAAATAAATGTGATTAGTTAGGCTCTAGAGTTCCTATTTTAAGTTCTAGGACCTAATAACCTTATTTTACTTTTATATGTATATCTTTTGAACGGTATGTTTTTTTCAAAATCTGTTTTCACAAACATTACACACAAATTCAAAGCGACGAGCGAAAATAATTACAACTCTGCACTAAACCGTTTTACATGATTTTCATCAAATAGCCAAACGTCAGCGCAGCGGAAACTTGAATATCTTCGTTGTTTTATGACACACAAATTTCATTTAAACATACACATTTACCTCTCGTTACACACTAATTATTGACAGTATTTTTTTTCTTGTGCGTCCCTAAGAAAAAAAAAAGTGCCGCTAGGATGACGCAGTTCCAGCGGAAACAGTTTTTGTTGAATAACTCCCCAAGGGTTGGATGCACAAATTTGTACTTACCATACACATTTACACGGCGTCATACACTAAATATCTGTTAAACTGAAATCAAGAAATTTGATATTTCTCCGCTGGGACTACGCACACGGCTGTAACATAAAGAGAACACAATAATTATTGAAATGTTTTTACATATAACTGTTCAGTTATATTATCTATATATGTATCTGACTGACTGATATATTAACGCACAGCACAAACCGCTGGACTCGGGGACTTGAAATTTTGCACACAGATACCTTATACAGTATAGGCATACACGAAGGATGGATTTTTGGAAATTCCACCGCTGAGAGGGTGAAATTGGGGTTCGAAGTTTATAACGGGGGAAGTACTAATTCCACGCGGCCAAAACCACTGGCAGAAGCTAGTCATAAATAAAAACAAATTAAATGGCCTAGAAAGATAAGATAAGCTAACTTGGTTTACAGATAGTTTATCTAACTATCATAGAGGAGGCCATATAGTGAGTAAAGCTAACTTTTCTGTATGTCAGCTAGACTTAACTTCGCTTGCATAGCTTAGTTCACTAACAGTGTGACCTTAATCATTTTACATTATCTTACCAATTGAATGAGTAGCAAGTATTTGTGGTTGGGAGACAGCCTCTTGATCATTTGTTACCACATTTGCACCACCTGTAGCACCTGTAGCAGATATATTAAACCATAATAAATATTGTGCACATCTTTACTAATACAAGTTTGTTCAACTGTCTTTCACACATGAATAAATATGGCTATTAGAATAGAGAAAGTTGAACAGCCAGTGCTATGGGATTTTTTTTTTTATCTTTCAGGGAAACAAAATTACTCTTTGTGAAAAAAAAAAACATTATAATAATATGTTAAAACCAAGAGTGATTAACATGTTTTTAACCGACTTCAAAAAGAAGGAGGTTATAAATTGTGATGTTTGTATTGTTTTTTTATGTATGTTCGGGCATAACTCCGTCTTTTTGTTTGAAAGGGCTTTATTTCGAAATGGTCCCATTTAAATTTCATATAGATGTGATGATGAGTTTTGGAGACAGACAACGGAACTCTTCAAAAAATGAAAGCAAATCAACTGCGATTGCTGTGATCGTATGTCTATGTAGTTTTAACACATTTTAATGGAAAACCACAACTAAAAAGTGAAAAATAAAAACTTTTTTACAAACAAAAATAGATCATCCAAAAAAGTGCAAAATAACTTTAATTTCGGAAGTCGGTGTCAAATAACGAAGAAATAAAATACAAACACCGACTTCCGAAACTAAAGTTATTTTTAAGTTTTGTGTATTTTCTATTTTGGAAGTCGGACGTTTTTTTTTTTTGTAAAAAAGTTTAAGTAAACAACAAAATAAAATTTAAAGTTGCTATTAATAAGCAATTCATAAATTCATAAATACATATCATATTTGTGTGCACACAAAGTTCAGAGCAGTGGAGACAAAACCATAATCTATAAAAAAAAATTTAAAAAAATATTTAGAGAAAAGTAAACAAACTTGCCTTGAAAGTTGCGTGATGGCACTGCTAACCAGTTGAAACAATTATTTTGATTCCGGTCTTCATCAGTGAAATGTACGTCACATACAACTTGTTCTTTGTAAAATTCATAGTCTGCATTTGTTTTTAGTTTCCCACCAGCTAATAACACCCAAGCTTTAAACTGCTCTGGGAATTTGGCAGGATTCGGCAATTTATGACGTGCACCTGTAAGAGTAATAGCTGATTAATACAAGTTGACCGTTTCAATAATAATTAAGAAAAGTTACAGACTACTCGAGGTGATTGCTAATCATTGCCTTAATGGAAATACATAATATTTTTCATCTAAAATATGTATATTATGGTGGCTGTACACCTAGCGAGACACACCGAGATAAGCCGAGCGTGTGAATGTAGATAGGAGCTGCGCTCCTCTTGCCTCAGGCGTCTGTATTCCTTGCTTATTTTGCGTCCCACTTGAGCGAGAGGGATGAAAAGGAACTCGACCTCTCGGGAGGTCAATGGGTCGTCTTAGGGGCTTTACGAGAGCACTTGGACGAGGGTGTTCTGACGCCATCATGAAAAAATCAGATTGTGTGTGTCATAATGAAACGCAATTTCACTAAGCCACACACATTCTGATTTTTCTATAATTTAGGCTTTCTTAAATAATAATATGAATTCAGACTCAGAAATTCGGAGAGGAATTCAGAATGTTTAGAGTCCAGCCTTGCTGGACTTTTATTCTTAATTAATAATGAATTCCGACTCTGAAATCTGAATTATTCAGTGAGGAATTCAAAATGTGTGAGTCCAGTAAGGCTGGACTCACACATTTTAGTAAGTGTCCAGGCACAAAAAAACACAGCAACACAAAAAATCACAACACGAAATAATGATTCGAATAAAGAAAAAATCAAAGAAAAAATGTCTAGGCACTTGTTTTGTTTTACAACCAAAGAAAAACAAATAAAAATAATACAAATATAGACGTCCCGTATTATTATTATACTCTTTGACAACGACCATTGTTATTTGATACGTGTTACCAGAGTAAAATTATTAATTGCTTATAAAGAATAAATACTTTTTAAAATAACATGGAATATGGGCAGGAAGATGACGAAATAATAATAAAAAAATTGTCTCAGTTATGTACAGCACATGAATTTTATCCACAGAATAAAATATTTCATAATAATTAAGAAACGGGGTTCTGAAACAATAAAAATTCTACCAATATGGTAGGACTGTTCTAATTTGGTCAATTGAAACCATTGACATATAAATTATATGGACTAGGCATACCTACAAGAAAAACGTGCCATACCTACACTTCACTGAGAGGATAAAATGGCGGATAATAGGGTAGCCCATATCGATATCTCTTTATTAAAAACATCGATAAAAGATTGTGAGAATGTTTTCATATTGTTACGGTACAATATGAACGGGTATTTTTACCAGTGGCATTGAGGTAATATGTTACTACGTAAAAGAGAGGCTATCATAAAAGCAAAGGAAATGCTACATTTTGACTAGAGTAACTAATGTTCGCGCTGAAACAATAATTAGTCTTCTAAACAAAACAGTATAGACAGGCAGCGCTAGAATGCTACTAAGGTTTAGTTTTCTTGCGACCAGAAGGTCAGAAGCGCCATGATTTTCCAGAACCCCGCAATTCGTAGTTTACTTTTTACCCGACAAGGGAGGGTAATGTGTTTATCAGCCTATGTATGTATTTATGATTAAATGTATGTATATTTGTTCCTTTGAGGTGTTTTAGAGACCGAAAGCGTGGGCCAATTTTAATAATTCTTACGTCAATTGATTTATTCTTGTGAGTGCTACTAATGACATGACAGTAATCAAAATAAAATATGGCGACCACCAGACGCCATAAAATGTAAAAAAGAAAAAAATGAAAGTCGACTAACTATATTAACTGGGATATCAAAATAAAGGGTTCGAGGAGGCTATTCCAAAAATTTATCTTACTGAAGTGTATAAAATAAAAGTAAAAAACATTTTCAAAAACCCGACTAAAATCAAATGAAAAGTTCCAAACAAGTCACTTTTGAAGCAGTCTGATGTAGTTGGTTGCATGAAATCAATAATTGAACTAAAATAACTCCCAACAACTTGTTTTTCAGCCAGGTTTTTTAAAATAATATTTTTTTTTATTTAAAGTCAGTTTTTTTTAGTGTCTTGGAATTTATGCTTTTAGCTATTACAAGAAACGAAATGCAGTAAGTAGGTACATCGGATATTTTGTGTCAATTAAAATGAAATGTAAAAGTAACAGTATTAGTGTTATTCTAGAACCTTGCGTTAAGTAGACCTTCGAGACGGAGGCAACAAGTACAAAGAAAACAAATGACGCTGAATCCGCAGTGGGCTCCTGGCACGGATATCTCCAATACATATGTTATCTAACATGTAGATGATTTTTGGGTTTTAATTAAAAGTCAACAATAATTATAATAAAGTCTTTATATGAAACAAATCAATCTCATTCATTTCTGAACAATACAATTTTGTTCAGGTAATTTCTGTGTGATATTCTTTCAGTAGAGTAGTAGTAGTTCTTCCCACAATATTTGTATCTCAAATTCATGTATACCTCTTTTACACTTTTAATTAATAAACAAAGCTTGGGGTTTTGAATTTAATAAGTTTCTTTTCCTTTTAAATCTTTAATAGATTGGATTTTTTTGAGGGAAAGAAATTATTACTGAAGAGATTTTTTTTTCGTTTGTTTTCTAACTTTCTCATTAAGTCTCTTTTTGGACTTTTCTTCTTGGACTGTTTTTGACATTTGTCCTTTAATTTCTTAATAATTTTAAATGTGTACCTGAAATCAAATAAAATAAAAATAAGCTTTAATAGATATTGAAGTCAAGCGAGAGATATCTCCCACATAGTCTTAATTCAGTCGATGACATATTATCATTGAGATCAAATTCGCAAATAATGATGACAAGAGAAACTGAAGCTAGTCATACCGATAAATCTGGCGCAGCAGAGGTGCTAGCGGCTAAATCTAGTGCAGCGGAGACGTTAGCGACTAAACCTGCCGCAGCGGACGTGCTGGTGACTAAATACCATATTCAGAGCACCATATCCAGATGTTGAGAGTTCATCTTGATTTTGATCATTTTCAATTAAAATGCCAGATATATTTGATGGAATTGCAGGCTGTAAACAAGCAATAAAATTATTAATATTGTTACGAGCTGGGTATGGGATAAATTATTTTACACCAATTAATTTACTAAATATCCTTTATTAACTCAACAACTTATAAACACAAACACTAATTCGCTAATAATCACTATTCTCTTCGTAATCGCTTGTATTCACATCCGTTCGCATCCGTAGTCGAAATCAGACTGACTCATTCGCCCGCCGTCCGGCCTATTTATACAGTCATGGAAGTTTCCAGAACATTGTCGAACTATCTTATAGTGGAATATTCTAGAAACATCTATGAACTTCTACACAGTACCACAATGGAATGTTCTCGAACCTAGTGGAAACTTCTGGAAACTTCGACCACATTCTCGAACGTTCCAGTGTAATACGGTCGACGTAACACTGCCCCCTCCTTAGACATGCTCGTCCCGAGCATCATTAGTCCCGTAGTATCGCGCCAATCGGTCTACATGGACTATCTTAGGCGCACCTCGTGGACCCTTCTGTATTCGGTAGGTAACATCGTTGATCCTGGTCACGATTCGGTATGGTCCATCCCATTTTGCTTGCAATTTGGGAGACTTCCCTTTGCTGCGCACTGGGTTATGCAACCACACCAGTGAACCCTCGTCAAAACCTCTATGGTTTGCCTTCCGGTCGTATCGGGTCTTCATCTTATCAGACATTTGTTGGCCGGATTGTCTGATATGCTCATATACATCGTTCAACTTGTTACGCAAGTCATTCGCATAATCGGTTACACTGCGTGGGGCATCAGGGGGGGTTCCGGTGATTAAATCTGCAGGCAACCGTAATTCCCTTTCAAAGTTCGCGAAGGCTGGTGTCACAGTCGTACTTTCGTGAACTGCACTACGGTAGGACAGAAGAAATGGCTGTATGTGCTTGTCCCAATCCCTTTGCCTGCTTTCCACAACCTTTGCCAGATATCTCTCCAACGTTTGGTTGAAACGTTCTACCATTCCATCAGATTGCGGATGATAAGAAGTGGTTCTGGTCTTGTGAGTACCCATCAGTCGACAAGTCTCCTGGAAAACTTGTGATTCAAAATTCCTCCCTTGGTCGCTGTGAATTTCCAAGGGTACTCCAAAACAACAGAAGACTTCCTGAACCAATTTATCTGCGACTGTTGTTGCTTCTTGGTTGGGAATGGCGAAGACTTCTGGCCACTTTGTGAAGTAATCCATGACAACCATGAAGTACTTGTTTCCGTTTTCACTTTCCGGAAATGGTCCTGCAACGTCTAGTGCTATACGTTCCCAGGGGGCTCCCACGTTGTATAATTGTAAAGCACCTCTGCTGCGTGTCTGGGGTCCTTTCACAGCCGCACAACTGGTACATTTGCGGCACCAGTCCTCAACATCCTCTCGACAGTGAATCCAGTAAAACCGCTCTCGTATCTTCAGTAGAGTTCTTTTTACCCCCATATGTCCTCCTGAACATCCATCATGGTAGAGCCTTAAAACATCAGGTACTTTGGCTTTGGGGACAACAATTTGTAGATGACAGTTGTCTCCTCGAGCGTTTTCCCATTTACGGCACAAGACTTCATCCTGGATAACTAAGCTGTTCCATTGTGCCCAATAGCTCTTTGTGATGGAACTTAACGCCGCAACATCACTCCACTTGGGTTTCGGAGCACCAGCTTTAATCCACTCAAAGATCCGTTTGAGGTCCGTGTCATTTCGCTGAGCAAGCTGTAGGGTTTCCTTCCATTCATTGCTGAGATCCATTCTTAGCATCCTCACGGGAACTACTTCCTTAGTCTCTTGCTTGGTACAATGCTTACAGTCCTCAGGGCAAGGTCTTCTAGACAGTGCATCTGCGTTACCGTGAGTTCTCCCACTACGATGTTCCGTTACGAAGTCAAACTCTTGTAGTAGTTCGATCCATCTTGCCACTTGTCCCTCTGGATTCTTGAACTGCAATAGCCACTTTAATGCAGCGTGGTCAGTTCGCAATTGGAATTTCCGTCCCAGCAAATATTTACTGAAGTGTTGCAATGTCCTTACTACTGCGAGTAGCTCCCGTCTCGTGACGCAGTAATTTCTTTCTGGTTTGGATAAAGATTTGCTGTAGTAAGCTATAACGACTTCCTGGTTTCCTTTCCGTTGAGACAACACGCCTCCAATTCCAGTATTACTTGCGTCTGTGTCAACTATGAAGCCATTTTCAGTGTCAGGATATCCCAGAATAGGTGTATTGCACAGACGTTTCTTTAATTCCCGAAATGCGATGTCACAATTCTCGTCCCAACAGAACTGTTGCTTCTCCTCAGTGAGTTTGTGTAAAGGTTTTGCAATGTCGGCAAAATTCTTGACAAACCGCCGATAGTAGGAGCACAAACCCAGAAATGCTCTGACCTGCGTCTTGTCTTTCGGAACTGGCCAATCCTTGACGGCGACGATTTTCTCTGGATCTGTCTGAACACCTTCCTCCGAAACTATGTGTCCTAAAAAGTTCACTTGTCGTCTGAAAAATGAGCACTTTTTCGGACTTAATTTAAGATTTGCCGTCCGGATTTTTGACAGCACTCGATTGAGATTTTGAAGGTGATCTTCAAATGTACGGCCCACGATAATAATGTCATCTAAATAGACAAGACATGCGTCTCCGATCAATCCGGCAAGTATTTGCTCCATTAGCGTTTCAAACGTCGCAGGAGCATTGCACAATCCGAATGGCATAACATTAAACTGCCATAGCCCCTTTCCTGTTGAAAATGCAGTTTTCTCCTTATCCTTAGGGTCTATTTCCACTTGCCAGTAGCCACTTTTCAAGTCTAGCGTGGTAAACCACCTCATTCCAGTCAGTGTATCCAATGTGTCGTCGATCCTAGGCAGTGGGTAACTGTCCTTTTTCGTGACGTCGTTCAATCGTCGATAGTCCACACAAAAGCGCGTGTTGCCGTCCTTTTTCTTCACCAGGACCACAGGAGAACACCATGGACTCGATGAAGGCTCTATAACACCATCCTTGACCATACCCTCAATCATCATTTCCACTTCCTTTTCACGTGCAACCGGCAATCTTCTTGGTCGTTGACGGATTGGTAACTCGATGCCAGTATTAATTTTGTGCTGAACCAGTCCTGTTCTTCCTATGTCAGCATCATTTGTAGAGAAAGAGTCGGCGTATTGAAGTAACGTCTTCTTAGCCTTATCCATTTCTACTTCCGTTAAATCGCAGTTTTCCAAAAGTGTTGACACGTCAAATTTCAAACGGAACACTTTTCCTGATGGTACACCTTCCATGAAGATTTCCTCTGTACCACACTTCAATACTCCTTGATCAACGTCGATCTCACAACGATGTTTCCGCATGAAGTCTAAACCCAGGATGCAATCGTCCACTATGTCAGCCACGATGACATTATGCCGATAAATTTTGTTACCTAATTTTAACTCCACCTCCTTCCTGCCTCGGACGATTTTGTGCTGACCGGTAGCTGTCAGTAATTGTATACGGTCGTGGTTATTGAAGAAGTCCCCAAGGAACCGACTTGCTAAGTGAGAATTGACGACCGTGTGAGAAGCTCCAGTATCTAACGTCAATTTGCATGGTTTTCCGTTGACTTCGCCTTTGATGATCAGACTATTTCCGTCATGGGCCTGTGAGATCGAGATCCTCGGGGCTCTTTCAATACCAGCCAGCACCCGCCCCCCAGTCCTGGCGTTTACTCGTTTCCCTGCTGTTGCTGGGCAGTCGTATCAGTTGCCCTTTCTTGCTGGGATTGATCTTCTCTCAGTGAGCTGCGCTTTGGACATCTTGACCGAAGATGACCCCTTTCTCCACAAGTGTAACATCTAGGGCTATATCCTTGCGGACGATCGCGTACAGGTGATGCCACAACCTCCCTGATACGGTGTGTTCGATGGTCTTGCCTCACTGCCTCTACTTCCAAGGCATGGGCCAAGGCGTCCTTCAGTGTCTCATGATGTCCAATTCTTACAGCGGCTCTAACTTCCAAGTCACGTATTCCGTCGATGAACGCTTGTACCAGATTGCCATTGATGAGTGCAGGGGCGGACTGGTATGCTTTCCGAACCAACTTTTCAACTTCCAAGGCCCACTGCTGTAGGTTCTCGGCACTACGTTGAACGCGATCCCTTAACTTAGCGCGAAATACGTGCTCCAAGTGAGCGTCGCCGTATCTGGACTCTAACGCTTCCAGCAGTTGTTCGTAGGTCACATCCTTGCCAAGAGCCTCAAGTATGGTTAGGGCCTGGTCTCGGAGGTCTAAGGTGAGCGCGGTCATAGCTTGGTCTTTGGTCCACCCATTCGCTTTCATAACGGCCTCAAATTGAATTTTGTAGGCCGACCATGAAGATGTTCCGTCGAATGGCGGCACCTTAAATCCACGTGCCGAAGGTGCAGGAACCACTGAAGGCACAACCCCGTCTCCAGCCCTAAGTTCACCTAAAGCCTTTTTCACCCCGGCAATCTGAACTTCAGCTTCTGAGATGCGATTCTCATGCTGATGAACCTGCTCCTTCATCACCTTGAACTCTTTGCCAAGTGTTGAGTGAAGGTCTTTAATGAGGAGCATCTGCTCTTCTTGGCGGCGGGCCTGTAACTCTTCTTGGCGGCGGGCTTGCTCTTCTTGGCGGCGGGCATGCTCTTCTTGGCGGCGGGCCTGTTCTTCTTGGCGGCGGGCCTGCTCCTCTTTATCTTGTCGAAGCTTCTCTTCCATTCGACGGGCCTGTTCTTCTTGGCGGCGGGCCTGCTCTTCTTGGCGGCGGGCCTGCTCTTCTTGGCGGCGGGCCTGCTCTTCTTGACGGTGAGCCTGTTCCTGCAACAGCGCCATTAGCGCAGACAAGTCTGGCACCGCTGGTGCTGAAGAAACTTCACATGGGCCAGCGACTGGCTCTGTCGTAGGCTGAACACCACCCGACGTCTGTATCGGAGAATCTCCAAACCGCCTCTGATCCATGTCTTGCTGCCGTTGACTCCTTGTACGAATACCGTCCGTGTCGTCCTTTGGTAAAATTGGCATAATTTATCCCTCACTTCTGACACCAATTTAATACGAGCTGTGTATGGGATAAATTATTTTACACCAATTAATTTACTAAATATCCTTTATTAACTCAACAACTTATAAACACAAACACTAATTCGCTAATAATCACTATTCTCTTCGTAATCGCTTGTATTCACATCCGTTCGCATCCGTAGTCGAAATCAGACTGACTCATTCTCGTGGGTCTTCGCAACGTTCCCGCAGGGGAGCGTGGCAGGCGGCTTCAGGGCTAAGCCCTCTGGCCGCGGGGTCTGTACCTCGGCCCGTTAAGACGGGCCCGTCGTTGTGGTGCCTATTCAGGCGTAGAAGTTTGGGGACCGCGCCTACAAGAAACTGGCTAGGTTAACGCCTACCAGAATTCTCATAGCACGCCCCTCGTGTGTATTTTGCATCGTTTTACTGCAGGTTCATAGGCGGTACTGCCTTGCAGCGCCGCATCTTCACGACAGCTCGGCGGTCCGTCACCGCCAGGTGAGACCCCCAGTTGCCCAGGGGAGGCCCGGCGGATGACGACCAGCGACAAGCTGCCGACTTTATTACAAACCTGCAGTATTTTGGGTGTATGGCTCCCGTCCGACCCGTTTCCAGAGCTAGCCGGTCGCGACCCGGACCGCGGAGCCGTTTATGTGTGTGAGGTCGGTAATGTATGTGTAACACCGCCCATGTGTGCAGCTGTGGTGCGCGGCAAGCCGCGCATCCCAGCCCGTGAGTACACCTGAGTGTGGAGTCGTGTATGTCTGCTTTTTGTTGCGTGAAATGCCTATATTAACTTAGTCCATGACACGCAACGGGTGTATGTTGTGATTGTGGAGTCTTATTGTGTGGCTAGGCCGCGTGTTGGTGTCAGCGGCCTACCCAGGCGTCAGTCCGGTGGGGGGGGGGGGGATGGGAGCGCCAGCGCCCACCAACAGGTCGCGGGGCATGCGTTTCGCGTCGGGGGGGCGCGCATGCCAGGGCGCCAGCTGCTTGACGTGGGGCCAGGCGCTTGCGTCGGCACGCGCGAACATTCCCTTCGCGAGGCGGCCCACAAACTCATCCAGGCTCTCAATCCCGGTGTCGCGCTGTATGACGTCGTTCCTCACGACGTACGGGGCATCCAGTATTGTGCGCAGCGTCAAATGTTGCTGCGCACGAAGCTTCTTCTTGTTGGTCTCGGCGACGAGGGCGAACCAGGCCGGGGCGGCGTACGTCAGCACGGGCCGAATGTACGACTTGTACACGCCCAGCTTAGCGCGCTCCTGGAGGCGGGATGAGAGCACTGGTTTGAGCAGGTGACGGACTGCCTTACCTTGCGCGGCGACCCTGCGGACGTGCGGTCCCATCGTGAGCCGGCGGTCGATGGTCACACCCAGGTATTTGGCCTGGGGCGCCCAATCGACGTCAATTCCCTGAAGTTTAAGGGGTGGCGGGACAGGCGCAGAGCCGGTGATCATCGCCTGCGTCTTACCCACGTTGACCGACAGTCTCCACTTGGCTAGCCAGTCGGGAAGTAAATTCAGTGCGCGCTGCATCTTGACCGCCGCGAACTTTGCGTTCATAGAAACGGTGATGTACGCGGCGTCGTCGGCATACAGCGCAAGCGTCGAGTCTGGCGTCGTGGGGATGTCGTCGGTGTAACGCGTGTAACACGCCGGCGACACGCAGCTGCCCTGGGGCACGCCCGCCATGATGGGGCGGGGGGCGGACAGGGCGCCGTCGACCACCACCCGGAAAGTCCTGTGGGTCAGAAAGGATTGAATCACTTTAACAATGCGACGAGGCGTGTCGGACGTGGCCAGCTTGTAAACCAGGCCTTCATGCCACACGCGGTCGAAGGCCTTCTCCATGTCGAGGAATACTGCGACCGCGTATTCCTTCTTGTTATATGCTGCTGACAGCAGGTGCAGCACCCTCGACAACTGAAGCGTCGTGCTGTGTTCCGCCCTAAAACCAAACTGCTCTGGTCTTGGCGTGATGTGTGGATTGAGGTGTCGCAGCAGGAGTACCTCGAACACCTTGGACATGGTGGGTAGCAGCGTGATGGGCCGATAGCTCTCCGGCTTCAATATGTTCTTCCCTACCTTGGGCAGCAGGATGACGCGCCCCTCCTTCCATGCCGCTGGGAAGACCCCCGTGCGCAGCATCGCCGTGTACAGGCGCGCCAGGGCCGCGACCATACGGTGCGGCAGGTGACGCAGCGCTGTGTTCGTAATACCGTCGCCTCCAGGTGCCTTCCGCGGCTTGGTCCTGAGTATGGCGCGTCTGACTGCGCTGGGCGAGAAGAAGATGGGGTCCTCCTCGGGAGCTATCGGCGCGGCGAAATAGTCCCTGAGGTGTTGTTCGACCGCTGCGACGTGTTCATGCTCGGTGGTTGGGTTAGGGCGGAACTGACGCTCCAGGTGCTCTGCGAAGACCTCCGCGCGGTCCTCAGCCGTGTATTTCAGCGCCCCGTCGCTCGCCAGTAGGGGGCGCACCGGAGCTGGGGTGTTGGTGAGTTGGCGGCACAATCTGTGTATAGAGGGCCAGTCACCCTCAGCGTCCCCTATACGTTCCTCCCAGCTCGCGGTGGCCATAGCCTTTAGCTCGGCCTTTACCCTCTCCGCGAGACGGTTGAGTCGCGATTTAAGTGCTGGGCATCTTGATTGCTGCCACTGCTTGCGTAGGCGCCTCTTCTCGGCGATCATGTTACGAGTTTTGGTGGGTAGGGGGGGGAGTAGCCCCCCGCCCTGCGTCTGCGCAGTCGTGGTAGCCTCTTCTAGGCCGCGCTGTATGCAAGCAGTGACCTCCTCCGCCAGCAAGTCAACGTCCGCGGCGGTAGCAACAGGCCGAGTTGGCGTAGTGATTTCAATCCTTTCTGTAAATTTTTTCCAGTCCACTGATCGACGTGGCGCTAGTGGCCTCAGCCGGGTCGGCATCTCTGACAGGATGACGAGCACTGGAAGGTGGTCAGACTGTAACTCGTCGATGACCACTTGTTGGGTGATCTGGCAGTTAAGCCCCCGGTGGACGACAATGTCCAGCACGTCGGGCATGTGGCTTGCTACGTCTGGGTAGTGTGTGGGCGTCTCAGGGCCGGCCACTGTGTACTCGAAGGCTTCCGCGTCCGCGAAGAGCCGACTTCCCCCGGTATTTGTGTTAGCCGCGTTCCACGCCGGATGTTTGCAATTTAAGTCGCCGGCGAGGAGAGTGGGCATAGGTGACATCAATAGGCCCCGGAACTCTGGCAGATCTAGGTGAGTTCCGGGCGGCTTATAGACCGCGTAGATATTAAGATCCTCACCGGCGACGTGCAGCTGAATGCCCAGCGCGTACAGCGCCTGCAGCGACGGCGGGGGGAGTGCCTGGTGGACGACTCTTCGCCTCACCAGCACTGCCAGACCACGGTATTTTATGTTAAGTGCCGACTTCTCATCTTTCCTGTACGTGAGGTAACCTGGGAACCTGATCCTGTCCTCAGGTCCCAGCAGCGTCTCACTTATAAGCGCCACGTCGATGTTCTGCTCCCGTAGAAGGTGGCGGAGTGGGGCGACCTTGTCCCTTAGGCCGCGAGCGTTCCAGTGCAGGATTCTAAGAGTAGCCATGACCATTTACGGAAATTGGCATCTGAGATTAATGGAGAGAGGCCTCGGATGATAATCATTATCATTTCCCCTAAGTTCTTTCCTTGCCTATGGGCCTCCCCGACCTCGCCCATGAGGTTGAAGATGAAGTTTAATGTACTTTGCACAGTGTCCTTGTTAGTTTTTCTGACGTTGGAACGCTCGCCTCTGGCTTGCGTCTCTGCTCTTTTTGGCAGGCGCTCGCGCGTTTGCCGTTCTGGCTGCGGGCCGCCTGGCAATCCCTGGGCAGTCTGCGCCTTTCTGGGAGCAGGCGTGGCCTTTGGGACCTCTTCCTGGGCCGCTGGGGGCTTGGGCTTCATTCCCCTGCCCCCGCGCTTCCTCTTCCTCCGCCCTGAGGAGGTGGTTCCTCCGCGATTTGTGGGCCCGTTGGCTGCCGCCATCAGTGACTCACCTTGGGATTCTTCGTACTGTTGTACGTCTCTGTCAGTAGTCTGAGGTGGGCGGCGCGTCGAGGTGGTCACGACAGCGACAGTCCCCGCTCGCCTGTTTCGGATTTCCTTCTGAAATACCGGGCATTTCACGTTGCAGGCCGGGTGGCTGCCCCCGCAATTCGCGCAGGTGGCAGGCTGATCCCTCGGCCGTGGGCAGTCTCTTGCCGTATGCGGCCCTCCGCATCGGACACAGGCGAGCGGTCGGTGGCACTGGTGCGACGAGTGCCTAAATTTCTGGCACCGGTGACACTGCGCGGGCCCGCGCTTTCCACGCCATGCCTCAATACGGACACCCCGCATGTGTAGGAACACGGTGGTGTCATATATACGTCGCACGTCTGCTGTGCGCTGCAGCACGGCGTGGAAGATGCAGCCGGGTCTTCCCTGACGCCCGTTTATGTGGCGGACGTACTCCGGCTCATAACCCAAATCGCGGAGCTCCCTCTCTATATCTACGGGGTCAGTGTCCGCCGGCAGCCCCCTTATGGCCACCTTAAATTTCTTATCAGCTGGCAGCGAGTATGCAAACCAGCTGATGTTGGTCTCTTTTTCCAGGCCGGTCAGGTACTTTTGTACCAGCCTGTATTCCTCCTCTGTCTCCGGTAGGAAGCGAATGCCCGTGCCATATGGGCGGGCATGGGCATCTCGGCCTAGCTTATCATGCAGCTGTTTGAGGTGGTAACTCCAGTTAGGGAGTTTCTCCACCACCAAGGGAGGGTACCTCGGCTTTTTTTGTTTTATAGTCGCCGCTGCCGAGTTCGAATCGGCGGCGCTCTTGCTCTTATTGGGGGCTGCTGCGGTGGTGGGGGTAAGTGATGGAGCGGTACTTACCCCTGCGTCCATGTCAACAGACTCGGGAGACTGTGGATTCGGTGAGTCGGGGCGATGTCTCTTCGCGACCTCAGCATCTTCCTCTGGACTCCTCCTCCTTCTTTGCGCCCTCTGACACTTGGGAGTTAGGTCGGGTCCAGTGTGTTCCTGTTGGTCAGGTTGCTGTTGCTCATCGTCATCTTCCTCCTCTTCTTCTTCCTCTTCCTCAACCTCGCTGCTTGGCTCGCTGTCGGTTGATGTGACCGGCGACCCTGCGCGTGACGGCGGCGCCGCGGGCGAGTCGCGTGCGGCAGTTCGCGGGGGCGCGGGTGAGGCAGGCGTGGGTGGCATCGCGCACGGCGTGCTTTCCTGTGTGGCGGTGGTCGGCGCGCGCGTGACCGTTAGGGGCGTAGGCCCGGGCGCCTGGGTGCGCGCTTTCGTGTGCGCAGCGGCGGGGCGCAGAGGCTGCGCAGCGGTTCGCGGCGGTGGCGGCGCCAAGGGGCGCGCGGCGGGCGGTGTAGCGCGAGCTTGCGAAGACGCGGTCGTAACATACGAATCGCTTCGCGGATGGGGCGCGGGATTTGAGAGACTATGGGCCTTCGTTTTTTCTTCGCCGTCTTCTGCTCTGCGTGATGGCGGCTGTTTTTCTCCTTCTACCCTCGTTTGGGTGGAAGGGCGCGTCGCGACAGATGGGGAGCGCGAGCGCGCGGCGGGTTGCTCCGATGGTGAGTCGGAGACGAGCCTGGTACGGCAGGTACCAGTCCTTCCCCTTTGTGCTGACATCTTTTCTTCTTCTTCTAAAAGTTATTTTCGCAACCGATCAGTTTCAAACTAAAAACTGGGTAGATGTATCGTTGGGTACCCCCCAATGTCGTCATAAATGTGGGCGCGAGCCCACACTTACGCCGACACAAAGAGGCACCGTAGGGTAGGTTCGCGCGACTGGCTGGTCTTTGAAATTCGAGGGTAATTCGTACGCAGCCGTTAAACTTAGCGGATCCACTGACTCATTCGCCCGCCGTCCGGCCTATTTATACAGTCATGGAAGTTTCCAGAACATTGTCGATCTATCTTATAGTGGAATATTCTAGAAACATCTATGAACTTCTACACAGTACCACAATGGAATGTTCTCGAACCTAGTGGAAACTTCTGGAAACTTCGACCACATTCTCGAACGTTCCAGTGTAATACGGTCGACGTAACAATATGTTTGATGTTTCTCAATTTTATTATTAGGATTGTTACTTATTATTTTTAATGGCCTCATTTAATTTGCAATTTGTAGGTTGAAAAGAGTTCTCGTTCGGTCGTTGAGTGCACTTCTCACTCACTCGCTCAATAGCTCACTAGTTCAGTAGCACTCAAGTGGATAATGAGCTAAATAATCGTACATAAGCTCACTTAATGTTCACCTCACCCAAGTTTTCACAGGGAATTTTTTACAGAATGACACTGCTAATATACTTAAAAGTCCATTCTAATATAATTTAAAAGTCCATTGACACAAAAAGCAGACTACATGTAACATTAAAAAAAACTCCTTTAAAAGGAGTATGTAAGTATGTACTCAGTGCAACTAAATAAACAAGTTTGTCTAATTTTGGCATTTAATCTTAGGACTACACTCAAACACACTCTTTGTGCCCGTTAGGCAAGTGTTGCACTTGAAGTCATCACCATCATTTATCACCCACTACGCAATAATTTTATAACAAACAATGTTACTTACCATTATGGTTCGTGAACGTAAAGCATCGTCACGCAGTGTCACTTTATTCAGTGTCCGGTTGAAACATGATTCTCTTCAAAGTGAAGGGAACAGGTTATGAATTGTTTTTGTTGACAGCTTAGTTACAACACTGATTGTTTCCAGCAAAGTTTTCTTTTTTCGTTTATTAGCAGGCAGCCTTAAAAGTAAAACGTAAAACCAATAAAGAACCATAATAATATAGCATTATCGATAAACAAAAATGTCATGCATGCACTACTCTATCCCTACAAAAACAAGAAAATGATTTCACGAAATACAACTGTTAAAAAGAAAGGCAAACGGGAAATTATGAATGCTTTTTACATACACTCTTCAAGGAATACAGAATCTTTTGTTTAATAACTAAATCTAAAGATATTTCACCTAAAATTAAGTATACGTACTGGTGCAAAGTGATCTTCGGGTGATTTCCGCTTCTTTTGATGCCAAATCCGATTATATTGCAATTGGGCATCTTGCTATTGACGACTTCCACTAAACAACCGAGTTCAAACGCAATAACACAGCAAAATTACTCCAAAATTCACAAAATATATCCATTGTTTACGACCATTTGACAGTTCACGTACCCAACTTTGGTACCAAACACCGAGAGAATAAAATGGCGAACTGGCCGCAAATAGGTATTTCAATGACGATAGGAATGAAGGGTTGACATTATAGTAACTGTCAAAAATACTACTAGCCTTTTTCACTTATGCAAAATTAATTAAGAAAGTTAAAAAGAGATAGCAGTATTTTTATGATTTTGGCGTCGATATGCCACATATTTGTATAACTGTTTTTTCTATAGTCAAACATGTCCAGTCCATATAATTTATATGTCAATGATTGAAACACATAATAATATAGTGTTTTCTATCTAGTAATCATCACAGCCGGTCGATTCTGTTCGCAGGTCACCGACAATTCCTAACCGATTCTTAGCAATAGTAATGTTTAAAAAACTATACCGCACTTGCCCCAACTGACCGTAGCTTTACGAATTAACTTTCTATATATTATAATGTACTCTGTGGAATTAACACAGTACATTATGTAAGTTAAATATTTATTTGTTTAAGCGCTATTTAATTTTAGAAGTCTGTATAATTTTCTACTCACGGTTAATAAAATACTTAATACAATAAAATAACTAACTATATAATACATTTATTATCTAGTTAGTTATTTTATTGATTTTTGTTTTCATCCTGGCAACACTGACTTGATCGCCACCCCGTTGCGCCCTCCCATCAAGCACTGGAGGGGGTTAAAGCGCGGGCACAACGGGCAAGTGGGTCGAGTCAGTTTTGCTGCGGAAGTCGAATCGAATAGACGAAAAATAAGTCAGTTACACGAGTGCATAAATCCGTAGTTGTGGCAAATTAAGGTATGTACACTGTTTTAATACTTTTAATAACAAGTAATGAAAATAGGCAATTAATGATTTTATTAGTGTTGTAATTATTCTCTATTTTCAACGAAAATAAATGCTTGAGAATCAATTTGGAGTTTCCTTTCACTATTGGTTGTAATTATTTTTATTTTTGTTCCGGAAATGGAGAATTGAGGTAAATCCCGATAAGAGCCAAGCAGTCCTTTATTCCAAACGACGTAACCCGGACACACCCCGTCCGATCACCATGTACGGCAAGCCGATCCCTTGGGGGAAGCAGGCCAAGTACCTGGGAGTAACCCTTGATCAGCATCTCCTTCGCCGAGCACATAAGACAGGCTCGCTCGCGGGCCGCCTTTGCTCAAGGTAGACTTCATTGCCTCATGAACGCTAAAAGCAAATTGTCACTTAAGTGCAAATTGCGTATCTATACTTCGGTCATCCGACCAATCATGACCTATGCTTGCCCAGTGTTCGCACATGCCAAGCCCCGTCACCTCTACAAGTTGTCAGTAATGCAGCACCGTCTTCTCCGCAAGGTGGTGGACGCCCCCTACTTTGTGAGGAATGAGGACCTGCATGTCGACCTCAAAATCCCCACTCTGCAGCAGTTCATGAAGCGCTCCACAAAGCGCTTCATTGAAACTGCTGCCAAACTTCAAAACCCCCTTATCGCATCGGCTACTCGATACGTTCCCTCCCAAATCTCCAAGACTCACCGCCCCCGGCATACCCTCCTAGTCCCTGACGATAATACCACCCTGCTCCAAGAGAGCCGTAGGGAGACTAGCACCATAAGAAAACACTACAGACCGCCGATTTTCCGACCTCGCCGGCGAGGCCCGTCGCGAAATCTAAGTCATTGTCCTCCCTGTCTCTCGCCAGCACGTGCCGCTAAACCAGTAAATCCCCCAATTAATGGAAACCAGATCCAGCCTTCCCTTGCTGCCCCCCCAGTGACGCCCTAAGCCGAGGCCCGTACTCCGGAGGGGGTGCCCTTAGCGTGGTCACTTAGTTTGTAAGTTTAAATAAGTCCTGGCTGGAGGCTTTAATAAATTATAGCCTACACAGGCAAGCCCGGTTGAGCAGACGACAGAAGACCTGCGAGAAGTCCCACAAAAAATAAAATAAAAATGTCAACGCTCTCTTCTTCGTTTGGCTCCCGGACGCAACAGACGTATTTTAGAGTCGTTATAATGTTATTTAAGGATCGTGTTTATAATGTTGTAGAAGTAGGAACGTACTTGTTATTGTAAAACGATTTTAAGGAATAAAACTTTCTTGGTTGATGAGTCATTTATTTTCATTTAAATAATAACCGCTTCTGGTCCTTAAGACAACACTATCTGACAGTATTGTCCCAATCGTTTCAAACAACTTATTACATTAAAGTAGCAATATAAAATCCAAGATACAACACAACGATCATTAAAAAATGCGTAATAATTTATAGGAGTGTCATCAATTCAGCTTTTTAGAAGTTAAGCGTTTTTTAACTGTACACACAATAAGATTTACTTAGGTAGGTACGTCTACATTTGTTCCAAGATTCATAAATGTGACCAATGTTTAAAATGCAACGACCAATATTCTTGGCAAATCAAAATATATAATGAAATGATATCACATAATTCATTAAATCTAACACACGCCTCCAAAAACATATACAAGTTCAGTAGGTACTACTGGATAGCTTTGTTTCTTTAGTTGTAAAGATCGATGGTTGTAAATTATCATTCCGTCCAGCAATATAAAAATTTTACCTTAAAATAAAATTTGTATTATGTTTCCTAAGACGTCCGAAGTCCATTTATGAGAGAGAGTACATCATCTTTTTCCCGTGTTTACTCGCTAGATGATGCTACTTCCGTTACAAAACTCGACCTCAGCGCCACCTGTGGCTGCATCTGGAACTAACTTACACCACAGGGCAAGCCACCATTCCTATGTCATTGTTCGGCTCATAATAGTAATGATGATGATGGTATAGGTACACCAGGAAGAAATTATTTGGACTTCGGACGTCTTAAGAAACATAATACTATACAATATTTTATTTTAAGGGAAAATTTTTATATTATGTGTTCCGTTTGACGTCCGAAGTCCATTTATGAGAGATCTGTTTGTTATCTCCTGGTGGCTTGCTAAGTAAAACGCAACAATGTGATCAATTAATATTATAATTGTTTAAAAGATAGTATAGTCGGATACGAAAGTGCTAATGAAAATGCTAATTTAACTATCGTAGGCTTTGTGAATGTAAACCGTTAAGAGTTATAATACACAACTGTAAAGAATTGAGAAATAGACTTCTCTGATTCAGCTCTTAATATAACCAGAGTTTATCACCTCTATAAGTTAATATTTCATAAAGATTGTTCATGGTACCAGTTATCTTTAGCTAGAGTATGAATATTTCTATACTGTTCACTGGCTACTTTTGTAAACAGGTAGTGCAAGGTAGTGCCTATTCTGACCTCAGAAAACGTTGTATTCATCTTCCCATAACTACAGTTAGTTACCAGTTCCTTCACGAGCTCAGTTGTGATTATAAGTAAATTATATCTAAGATTATCTCTGATATTTTTTGTATCTCCTAGTGGAAACTTCTGGAAACTTCGACCACATTCTCGAACGTGCCAGTGTAATACGGTCGACGTAACACTACTAACACTACTCAACACTCGCACACATTTTGTTAATCAGAAAAAACTTGGACTATTATCTTAGGGCACATTGTTGTCGGCGAGCCTCCTTTCCGGACTATCGCCATGGGATCTGGAGGCTAAAGCGCGAGGAGACGAAACGCCGGGGCGAAATTCCGCTGCCACACACACTTCGCGGCTCGGCGGACGGAGCTCCGGCAGGACCTCATGGCGACATGGAGCCACCATTGCGGCGGTAGTGAGCCGAGTCTCCAGCCTGTCTTTGAGGAGGGGCTGGAGAGGCGCCACGGCGTCCTTACTTTCCGCCTGACTCAGGTCCTCACCGGACACGGTTGTTTCGGGGGTTCCTGTGTCGGATAAGGCGGGTGGAAACGCGCGGGTGTCACCATTGCGCGCGATCGCCCAGAGGACACGGTGGAGCATACGGTGGAGGTATGCCCCGCTTGGGCGGAGCACCGCCGTGTCCTCGTGGATGCGAGGCAGTGACCTCTCGCGCCCGGCCATGGTACTGAGCGAGAGGGAATGGGAAGCAGTCTCCTCCTTCTGCGAAGCAGTAATGCTGAGATGGTAACCCTTTCGGTATGGGCACGCTCAGCACAATTTTATTGTATCTTTGTGTACCCACTGTTATTTTCTTTACCTTTTGTTTGTTGCTGTTGTGTTGTGTCTGTGTCGAATAAATGTTTATTCTATTCTATTCTAATGCGATCGCGAAGGAGGAGGCGGAATAGGTGAGGGAAGCTCAACGGAGTGGCCCTCGCGCCTCCAGCCGCAGCCGCCGCAGGAGACGCCCTGGGCGTCGGAGGTCGCAGGACGATCTCCGACCATCGTAGACGCGGGTCTGTGGACGGCGAGCAATGGGTAGCTCGCCGTCCAATCGGCACCAGGTGGTCTACTCCGAAGTGGTTTTTACGAAGTATCGTCCGAATATTCGGACATATTTGTGTGAATTGTTAAAGTGAATGTTCCATACCTAAAATTGTAGCTCTTCTCTGAGAACTTCTTCCACCAAAAACATACGTAATGCCATTTCGCTACAGTTTTAGGTATGGCACATTCACTTTAATACTTCACACAAATATGTCCGAACATTCGGCCGGCTCTTCGTAAAAACAATTCGGAGTACCACCCGCATTCCACGCGCACCTTTTTTTTTCTTTTTTTTTTGTGGGGTGGGAAATCATCCAAGGGTGGAGCGGAAGGGCGTGTCAAACTTACTAACTAAAACCCACCCCTGTTCCTCCCTGCCCTGAATGCCCAGAGGCGAGGTAACTCTTTCAAATTTATCCTCAACCCCCGGGCAGGCATCGGCCACGACGGGCCCCGTCTTGTTTGCTGACAACTCTTTGAGACGCGCGTGGAACACTACGCGCCGTCAACGCTCGGGCCTGGTGCTGATCGGGCGACGAGTTACCCACTACTCGCCGTCCGCAGGCCCGGGTTCCACGTGCACCTCAAAGAGAATATGTCAGCCACCACTGACGGGGCCCGTCATGGCCGGTGCCTGCACGCCAAGGGGTAGCGGATAAATTCGTAACAGAGTTACTGCTCCCCTAGGCACTCAGGCAAGGAAGAAACGGGTGGGTTTTAGTCAGTAAGAGTGACACGAGCGCGAGAGAAGTCATTGGATGATATCCCACCACCCAAAAAAAAGGGCACATTGTTGTGAATAAATAATTCACAACAATGTGCCCTTTTTTTATTGTAAATAACAATAACTTATTAAATATGGCAGCTTAAGCACTTTCCCACCGCCAACGATGAGCGAGTAGAGCTATAAACTAAAAACGAGTTGGCGAGCAGCGAGTGTGTCCGACAGATTTGAAGATCGCTGAGCGAGTGTCACTGAGCGAGTATTAATACTCGCTCAGTATGTGCATCTCTTTTGCATACACGGAATGTATATTCTATTGGACGTTTCTTGAGTGTCGAAATAGCTGATATTCGACGTACGATTGATATACATTCCGTGTAGATATAAGAGATGCATATATGTTGGTCACTGACTACACACTGCCGGCGAGGACTCACTCCACAAAATTGTTGCTAAGCGACAAGAGCTATCAAAGATAATGCTCACTCAGCGATACTAGTTGCAGTTCTCGCGCCCAGCGTCTAAACTATCGGAACTACACTCGCTGCTCGCCGCAGTTCTCGCGCCCAGCGTCTAAACTATCGGAACTACACTCGCTGCTCGCTGCAGTTCTCGCGCCCAGCGTCTAAACTATCGGAACTACACTCGCTGCTCGCTGCAGTTCTCGCGCCCAGCGTCTAAACTATCGGAACTACACTCGCTGCTCGCCGCAGTTCTCGCTACTCGCTCATCGTTGGTGGTGGGACAAGTGCCCAAGAATTTAATAAGTTATTTTCACAGTTATTTTATATTATAAGTTATTTTCATAGTTATAAGGTAAACTCGCGTTAAGTCGACAAACAGTAACATGAAGACCTGACGCGACAGTCCACATTGATCAGTGTGTAGCAACAGTAGGTAAATGTTCCATGGAATGATCTCTATGGCGAGGACTGGAAATGGATAAAACCGGCGACGCGTGTTGACCTGGCTAAAACTTATTTAAATGCGGAATAAAACCCAAAAAAGATATTTATATTTACTTTATTTTTTTTTAAATCAGAAGCTAACCAAAAAACTATGTTCCAAAACTAATATCTTCAACACTTCTTTTTACAAGGATCACCAGAACTACCACTAGCAGATCTCCCCAGACAGGTTTCCATTAACAGTCCACAAACTTTGTAAGGGTCACAGTCTCCACCAGGTCTTCTATCCTCCATGAACCCCTTATCTTTCTTTTTTATGTGTCTTTGAAGACGGATAGATGCCTTCCTGTTAGCAATACCCCATGAGAATTTCTCAAATGGTGCGGTTTCAAATTTTCCTGACAATCGCATCTTGTTTGTTGCTATATCATTTCCATAATGTACCATATGCTTCATGTGGTTCTTTTCTAACCTCTTTATGCAATCTACAATGAAGGCGTATCCTCCTTTAGTACGCATCTTCTTTGTACTGAAATTATGATGCATGCCGATTCCTGGATGTAAATGGCCGAATGGTTTTGGGTGGTACGTGACGACGACTCCGTAATCCTCACCGATTCGATTCATTATGAAACGTGACATCCATAAATCATCCGGAGCTTTAATGCCAAGAGTAGTGCCTACTTGCCACTCCCAGCATGCAAACATCACTTCAGCGTTAGTCCCTTCAAAATCAAGACCAGCAAATAAACATGCTTTGCAATGAGCTTCTGATACATCTCTCCCTGCTGTATATTTTGCTCCCACACCGCAATAAGAAAATTCATATTTCATTGCAGGAAAACCACCTCCTTTAGGCCAACCCAGGCCCCACCCGTCATTGTCCAGCATAGTGTACTCTTGTTCCAAACCGAACCATGGCTCTTCAGCTTTATGTATCTCACACAGCTCGTTACAAAAGTTTCGGTGATTCGTTCCAGCTGGTTTTTTGCCGTCAGATATATATACTTCGCATAAAACGATGACATGGGGATCAGCTCTAAAGGGATCTCGATAGACGACGGCAGGTTTTAAAGTCGTGTCAGAATTATCCGCAGTGGCTTGACCCGTGGAACTGCCATCGAAGGCCCAGGCTGGTGCAGCATCTGCGGTGTACGGAACACAATCCAAGACACGATCTTTGCATCGCAAATTAATCCCGGAACCATCAATCCACACATAGGTAGCCAATATTTTATTACAAGGCAAAGGAAGCCTCAAGTAACGATCCAATACTTTTTTGTTCAAAATATGACTAATATTATGCGCCATTAAGGTTCTCTTAGTTAGAGCAACGGGTTTTGTCGGGTTTCGCAATAATGATATCATGCAATTTCTTACAATTGCTGCCATTTTTATGTAATTTTATATAGAAATCGAAAATTTTTACTAAAATTTAGTAACTCTGATTTTCTTGTGCTCAGATTTTCTTTTGCTGAGATTTTCTTTTGCTGATAGAGTTTTGAATGATTCTAATATTATGTCATTTGACTTCTGTCTTTAAAAATTTTGAAAAAGCAATTTGTTGACGGCCAGTTACTTCTATATAATGAGTTAAGATTGCACGCCTGCACAACCGAGCGTGTATCATGTGTGGCGTTCGCACGTGTTTGCATTTACAGTTCTCAGAGTTTACCAGACTGCTCCAGAAAGAGTTTTAGAGATGTTATAATTTGATTTAAAAACAAACGGTTTTTAGATAGAATGAAAAACGGAACCCTTATGGGATCACTGGTGTGTTTGTTTGTCTGTCCATCTGTCACACACAGCCAATTAGTTCCAAAACTTCAAAAAGCGCCTGGAAATTTGGGGAAAAGACCAGGAAGTATGGGATTCTTACCTCACTAAACCACCCTGGTGATCGCCATCGGCACGTGGAACGGGTCTCGTTACCTCTTAAAAAGACCAATCCGGACGGGAACCGCGGAAGTACTCCATGACGGGACGACATTATTTTTTTCGTTAGTCACTTTATTACTAGACTAGCGACCCGCCCCAGCTTCGCTCGGGTACAAATTATACATATAAACCTTCCTCTTCAATCACTCTATCTATTAAAAAAAACCGCATCAAAATCCGTTGCGTAGTTTTAAAGATTTAAGCATACATAGGGATATAGGGACACAGAAAGCGACTTTGTTTTATACTATGTAGTGATAGTGATATACACTCGTATGTATATTTTTTGTCCCACCCCAAATCAGCGGTACACAACGCGACGTCGAACCAGGCCTAGCCTTTACCGGACGGCGATGTGCCCATTGCTTGTCGTCCGCAAGCCTTGCCCGCGCCTTGGGTGCCCGGGAATCGGTTTGTGACTACTGACGCCCAGGGCGTCTCCTGCGGCGGCTAAGGGTGTGAGGGTAAGAATTGCTTCTCTCACGCCGCCTCCTTCGCGAGCATTACCGGTTCGCAAAAGAAGGTGACAGCTTCCCATACCCTCTAGGATTTGGTGCTGTCCTCATTCTAATAAAAAAATACCGGCAACATGTTGTGGCATGAGCATGAGCATGAGAACTACAGAACCAGAGAGTCACTGACAGTGGATTGTGAGTGACCGATTTAGGGGGGCTGGAAGAGGGCGTTGTCCGCCCTCCGCCGACGCCCGATACGCCTGCTGCGGATCGGGAGAGTGGCCACGGCCTCCCTCTCCCTCTCCGCGGCCTCCTGCGAAATTACGGCTTCACAGAAGGAGATCACCGCATCTCACGACTCGGTGCTCCCGACCATCGAACGAGCGACAGCCGGCAGTGACAGGTCGGGGCCCACTTCGGATACGAGGGCACGGCGCTGCTCCTCCCATGCAGCACACTCTGCCAGTGTGTGCTGCGCCGTGTCCTCCCGATAGTTGGTGCAGTGATGGCACCGAGCGTCCGGCTCCCTGTTTATGCGACACAAGTACTTCCCGAAGCAGCCATGCCCCGAGAGCATCTGCGTCGCTCGGAACGACAGGGAGCCGTGCTTCCTACCGGTTCATTCGTCGAGCAATGGTCGGATCGCATCGACGGTAGCCAGGCCGGTGGTAGGGCGCGAAAGCCTATCCCGCCACTCCGCCACCATGACCTGGCGGAGCTGTGACCGACGCAACTCGATCTCGCGTTGCATCGGTACACCGCCCCGCGTCCGCACCTCCTCGTGCCACCGTGCACCGGTACAGCGAGGCGAGGACTCTCGCCTCCAAGTCCCAGGGCGGAGATCCGGCCAGTGCATAACCCGCCTCGTAGGAGATCGTGCGATATCCCCTGATAGCCCTGACGGCCATAGCCCTCTGCGGTCTTCGCAGTATCGCGATGCTGCCGGCCGTCAGGTCAGAAGCCCACACTGGGGCCCCGTACAGGGTCATGGATCGCACGATCCCCAAGTACAACGCCTACAGGCGGTGCTCGGGCCCCCCAGATTGAGAAGCAGCGTTGCGAGCGCGCCCGCGACGCCCATCAACCTAGGTGTTAACCGCCGAAAATGGGGCCCAAAGTCCCACCGGCTGTCGAGCACCAATCCTAGGTACTTCATGGTGGACTCGACAGCGATTTGAACTCCCCCGACCACGATGTGTGATCCCGGCGGCGGCGCCCGTCGAGGGCCATGAAAAACCATGGCCTCCAACTTGTTGAGGGTCACCTCCAGCCCCAGGCATCGTATGCGACCCACCACCTGTGAGACCGCAGCCGTCGCCAGCAACGCTGCTTCCCTGTACGAGTTCCCCCGGGCCGTGACCAGCGTGTCATCCGCGTAACACGTCAGGTACACTCCCGGTTGGAGCTCGCCCCTCAGCACCCTGTCGTAACCGATGTTCCACAGGGGTGGGCCTAGGACCGAGCCCTGCGGAACACCGCACGACATATTGCGACGGCCCTCACCGTCGCGTCCCCTGTAGGTGACACACCTTTCCGCCAAATAAGCCCCAACGATGCGGCGGAGGTAGCGGGGCACTCTGTGGTACCTTAGTACCTCCCGAATACAAATCCAGGGCAGGGTGTTGAAGGCGTTGGATATGTCCAAGGACACCGCCAGCATCACCCCGCCCCGGGAAACCGCTTCCTCCGCCAGGACTCTAACCTGCATTATGGCGTCGATTGTGGAGCGCCCACGTCGAAAACCGAACTGACTGTCATCCAGATCCGGCCCCTTTCTGTACAAATGGATGTCGAGGCCGGCAGCAATTATCCGCTCAAAAATCTTACCCACCTCGTCTAGTAGCACTATGGGCCGGTATGCGGACGGTGAGTCTGCTGGGCGCCCCGCCTTCTTGAGCAGGACCAGACGACCTGTCTTCCACTGAGCGGGGAAGCGGCCCTGCTCAAGGCAAGCTGAGTAGTCCTCTCAGCTGGGGCTCTAGCTCCTTCAGAGCGAGGACGAGCGCGCGGCCCGAATTCCATTTTTGGCCCGGATCCGCATCACGGCCGACCTCAACTCTGATTGTGAAACCTCAGGGACGCTCTCCTCGTCCTCCGAACTCCTTGGCTGTGGGCAAAGCCATCGGCGACGGCACGTGCTCTTCTGTATCAGGGAAGAGAGCAGCGACCACTCCCTTCAGCAACTGAGGCTCGAGGCTCTCAGTGAGTGGGGGTGCCCAGGCACGATGTTTCCCTCGGACTGTACGATAAGGGCGCCCCCACGGATTTCGACGTCTCCTCCGGTATCGGGTGTACTGGCGCCTGACCTCCACGCAGGTCCTGCGCATCTGCGCGATTTCGGCTGTCCACCAGTACAACCGGCGCCCGGTACGCCTGCTGCGGATCGGAAGAGTGGCTGAGTGCGGACACGGGGCATGGACGCGTTGCAAATTTGCGTCATCGCCCCGCGGAACCACTGCGCCTCCCCTTCGACGTCGACAGGTTCATTCTTCACTGACTCCCGGACCCAGGCCTGGATGATTACGGCTTCCTCGAGAAGACCCCTGTCGATCTGTTTAATCGAACGGACGGTCCGTTCTCGGGGCCGATGGTCGGCCGCCACCCGCGGTCTGGGTGGAGACGCTGAAACGGATGTATCGATGATCTGACAACGTCTCCACCTCCACGGCGACTCGCCAGTCGCGGACACGGCCCGCAACAGTGGAGCTAGCCAACGAGACGTCCACTACAGACCCACCCCGCTGCCGCACGCACGTATACTCCGAGCCCCGATTCAGGACGGTCAGCCCCTTAGCAAACCGCCCCCAGGCCGCCGCACCGCAACCGCAACCGGCGCGCGCGGTCCGGCCGGTCGCAACGGCCCACTCCTCCAACACCTCACCCCTAAGATCGGTGACCGGAGATCCCCACGCCGCAGACTTGGCGTTGAGATCCCCGAGCAACACACTCTCGTGGATCGCTCTCGTGAGTGGACGTGTGAGCTATACACAGCGCAAGTTTTCGTAATACGTCGTCGCGATGTCAAAGTTGCAAAGAACACCAACTAAACACCTATCGGATCCGAACTTAGCGTCGAAAAAAGACAAGGAATGGGTTACTTCGAGGCAAAGCAAGAAAAAAAGGGATGATAACGAATCGGATAGTGATTCCTCACGAATATCGCAGGAGAGTAGGAGATTTAAAGCTTGCTGTTCAACGAGCGCACTGAACGAAACATTGAACGCATTCCGTGAAGAAATGAAGGCCATGCATATCCTATTGACTACCATGAAACAGCAACAGGATGAGAAACACGCTGCTATTCAAGCCGACATCATGGAGATAAAAAAGGAGGTAGTTGAAATAAAAACTAAAAACTACGACACGGAAGACATAATCAAGAACCTAGAAGGAAAACACAAAGAATTGGATCAAGTGCACCTAAAACTGGTTGATTCTAACCGTAAAAATGAAAATAGGATGAAGGACCTTATACAAAAGGGTATATTTCTGGAAAAGTATAATAAGTCACTGGAAGATCGTATAGGATGGCTGGAGCAGAAGGAGTTAAACTTAAATGTTGAGTTAATTAATGTACGTAAACAAGAGGGCGAAAACATCAAGGAAGTTGTTGAAAAGATTGGGAAAGAACTGAAGCTGAGGGTAGATGGCATAGAAAAGGTATGGAGAGTCAGAGGCGAGGGGAAAGTTGCACCAGTTATTGTAAAAATGTGTAACAAAGAAACGCGCACTCAATGGCTTAAAAGCAGGAAATAACAGCTGACGAACCACTCAATCTACAACAACAATGATGATACCCGCATATACATTAATGAAAATCTTACACGTCAAATGCGCCAACTATTCTGGACAACAAAGCAGAAATTGAAGGATGATTTCAAGTTTATATGGATACAAGATGGAAAAATTTTAATAAAAAAGAGTGAGGTCGAGAACAAAGTACATAATATCTGTTGTGAAAGCGACATAAATAAATATATAACTGTTAATAAGGAGAACGGAGAGTAAATATATTTAGAATTATACATACAAACACCAAAATTAAAAAAGAAACTGTTACTATAGAATAAAATAAATAGAAACCAATCACCTTAATATAAACATGAATACTGAAGACTTACACATGAATATCCTTATTTACTCAAAATATGAATCTACAAAGCAATGGATAGATCATTTAACACAATATAAAAATAAACTAAATATCATACACATGAATATCCGCTCGTTAAAAAAACACTTTAATGAATTTATTGTAGTCACAAAAGACTGTTTACCTAGATTAGAACTAATATTTCTAACCGAAATAAATATAAAAGAGGAGGAAATTTACAATTATGAGATAAATGGTTTCTGTTTATACTACTTAACTAGAGAGGAAAGAACGGGAGGTGGTATAATAATCTATGTACAGGAACACATTCAGTTTGAAATAATAAAAAAACATTACCTATATTGTGAGCTAATGCATTGTCAAATAGTCACGAAAGGCAAAAAAGTAGACTTAATAATTACTTACAGGCCTCCGCGTATGAATAAAGCACACTTTGTAAGCGAACTCAAGAAATTAATACAAGATATTCCTGTTGGAAATGAGTTAGTGTTTATGGGAGACTGCAACATAAACATATTGCAAGGGGAAACTGATTTACACGCCAATGAATATTATTAACAACTTGACTTTGTGACTTAGTGAAACAACTTGGGTCATGAACAAAGACTATAATTATCTTACAAATTGCGACTCTCTTACACAAAGGTTAGTTTAAGACTGCTTTAATAATCTCTTAATATTAGCCCGTCGACTCGCCGGTCTTGCTTTTTTTGTTTCCATGGTACTTGAGTCTCGCAGTACGGCGCCTGCACCCACGCCGGACTTGTTTTTGTTCACATGGTACCTGCGTCTTGGGGTCTGGCGCCAGCACTCGAACCCTTCGACCGCATCCAGTGACGCCACTCGAGTTTTCTTTTAAAGACAGCACAGCGGTCGCCAACACGGCCGTCCTGCCAGGTGCCTGTCCCATCAGGTACCCCACGAGTTCAGATAAAATGCTGAAACACAAATTATAAATAATCAGTTAGATTACCACCTGCATACGCATTTATTGTGTACGGATGTTCTGAAATCTTAATTGCCATCTCTCATTATCTATTATCTCAACATTGCATTCGAGGGTAGGTTCAAACATATCAAATCATGTGCGCTAAAAATAGAATTGTATCTAGTTCACCAGAATTACATGCACTCAAAGGGCATCTCGCCTCACTTAAGTGTACCATGTTTTCCCCAGAACCACTTGCGCTGAACGGGCATACGCCTCACTTCAGTTGTACCAAGTTCGTTCCAGTAGAATTTGCTTTTCCCAGAACCACCTGCGCTGAACGGGCATACGCCTCACTTCAGTTGTACCAGGTTCATTCCAGCAGCATTTGCTTTCCCCAGAACCACCTGCGCTGAACGGGCATACGCCTCACTTCAGTTGTACCAGGTTCGTTCCAGCAGATTTTTCACTGAAAGGCTACTTCGCAAGTTTGTCCCAGAACCACTTGCGCTGAAAGGGTATACACGCCACTTCAGTTGTACCAAGTTCGTTCCAGAACAATTTGCGCTGAAAGGGTATTTCGCAACACTTGTCCATTTGAACCTACCACTCGTTTTTCTTCTTTTTTTTTGTATTTTACGTTCAGGGACCATTTATGATTACTTAAAGCATTTTATATTGACTCGCACTTATGCTTAGATAAATCTCACAGTAACTTCCTCGCCAACATAAACACCCTTAGTGAGTTAGGTTTGGAATGCTGCATACAGGATATTACGCGAGACGAAGTGCTATTGGAGCGACGAGTGACATCGTGCATCGATCATATTTTTGTGCGAAGTGCGCGACCAGCCGGCGAGGTGCACGCCTACGTACTAACAACCAAAGTGTCCGATCACTACTCGACGGGACTCACGATCGAAGTAGATAAGCAGCTGATGCCTCCTTGTTATCGCACGACGCTCAATAATGAAGCGGTTAAAACTAAGTTATGTAATGTAGAATGGAATAATCTCATGTGTATTGAAGACCCCCTGAAATTGTATCAGCGACTGTGCGGCATTTTTGGCGACATCTATAGCACATCAAAAACAAATAAGTTAGTAAAACAACGGGAATCCTTCAGCTGGGTTGATAAAAAATTGCAAAATTTGCTAGAATTTAAAGATGCATTGTTTCGAAAATGGAAAGCAAACCCTAAAAATATGTCACTACGACTAGAATATACAAAATATCGTAATAAAGCAAACAAGGCTGTAAATGTTGCTAGAAATGCGCACAGGCGACAAGAGATAAAAAACTGCAACGGAGACATGAGGAAGGTGTGGGAGTGTGCGAACAAGTGGCTTGGCAGGAAAAAGCTGAATATTGATGACGTGATACAAAAATATTTTATAAGAAGTAACGAGAAACTGGATAGCGTATGTGACAATTTTTGTCAAACATTTACTAATGAAATTGGTTTGTTAAAGCAGAAGCATATATGTAATCGTTTATTTTATAACAGAAAGGAATATGTTAAAGAAAGTGATGTGAGTTTTAGATTTAAAAAGGTCTGCCCGAGAGACATATGCATAATTATAGATAAGTTAAAATGCAGCAAGTCCCCAGGGTTTGATGACATTAGAGTACAAGATTTAAAAACTATTAAATTCCCAATAAGCCAAGTTATTGCACATTTCGTTAATACATGTATAGATCGACAGTTATATCCTAACGAATTAAAGATTTCAATTATTAGACCAATTTTTAAGGGGGGGAAATACAAAGAATACACAAATTATAGGCCTATCGCGATATTGAGCGTAATTAATAAAATAGTCGAAAAAGTTATTATGAGCCAAATTACAATGTTTTTAGAAAGCTATAATATTTTAACAGATGCGCAGCATGGTTTTAGGCCAAATAGAAGCACGGCAACAGCATTGAGTAAGTTTACCAACGACATAAATAACTCATTAAATTCGAAACAGGTGGTTTTATTAATTTTTATTGATTTTAAAAAAGCCTTCGATACTCTTGACCATGAGGGCTTGCTGCAGGCTATGGATGAGTGTGGAATACGAGGACCTGTAAAAGAGTGGTTCAGGCAATATCTAGACAAAAGATACCTAAAGGTTAGGCTTAAAGGAGCAGACAGTGAACTCGGTAAAGTCAACTATGGGGTGCCGACCGGGTCGGTTTACGGGCCGGTGGGGTATATCATGCACGTCAATAGTATGGTTAATGTAATTAAAAACTGTAATACCTATATGTATGCAGACGACACGTGCTTGGCATACAGCGGCCGGGACTGTGAACTGATCCAGTCGGCAATCCAAGAGGATTTAGATAATGTAGTTAAATGGGCGCACGATAATGGTATTCTTATTAATATTAATAAAACAAAATGTATGTTAATATCGTCTCCGTATAACCATTTAGCTAAAAATGCCTGTATCTCGGTAAAGGGTCACTCGTATGAATGCCTCCATAATAACAAAGTGAATTGTCAATGTGAGTGTATTGAGCGCGAGGCGAAATATAAGTACCTAGGATTAACAATCGACGAAAAATTTACCTGGGACGCTCATGTAGACACGGTGTGTAATAGATTACGCTCTGTACTAGGTAAACTTAAAAACATAAAGTATGTAGTTAGTAGGGGGTACTCTTTATCCTTTACCATGCACTTGCAGAGGCAACAATAAACTACGGTTTGGGTGGTTATGGACTAACGTTTCCGGTACATTTAGATAAAATTAAAAAATTGCAAATAAGGTTTTTAAAATTACTAGTAAACAAGGCAACTAAAGACGGTATGAAATGTATGAATAAGGAGTACGAAAAATTGTTTAAAATTTGTAGAATATTACCTATACAGAAAAAAGTAAAATTAACTATAATCTTAGAACAGCACAACAAAACCGAACACAAAATAAAGAAAGTGTATAGCCAACCAAGCCGTAAAGTAAAACAGAGGGACAAATATTCAGTCCCTAATGTGAATAATTACTTTGGTCAAAGGAAACGGCAATGGCTTGTTCCAAAATTATTAAATGAGCTACCAAGACAAATGGAAACTGAAGCCATTTCCAAAAACGCCTTAAAAAATGTCCTCCTGAAACATTATCTAGGCTTGTGTCCATAGCGTTAGTTAAGGCGCAGTTGCGCGACTTTTGGTGATTTTGGATTGAACGTTACGTCTGGGCGACATGTCTTATTTCTTTGAAAGTGATATATATGTTGCTCTGGGAAATTTTCTTCGTAATTTGATGTGTGAACATTTGAAAATACGTTACACTGCTTCCATTTTATACCCGTGTTGGTAATGATTTATTTGAGTTTGTTGAGGACAGGGGCCTCCAAATCACGAGACTGACAAAATTTGTTGAGGACAGGGGCCTCCGAATTTTCCATTATATTATTTTTGGTACTTTTGCCTACTACTTTGAAAAATGGTCACTGTATTATATGAACGATTTAAACGACCGAAACTGAATAGTTCGTTCTCGGTCACCTAAAGGAATTGCGTCTTAGTAGTACATAGTACATGTACCACACAAGCCTACCGTTGACAGGCGGCCATCGTATAACTACAGACTTTGTCAGGTTCCGGGTGTATGAACCATGTCACAGGTCTAAAGACCTTGGCTAATAGTGATAATATCGGTTTAGAATGCGTGAATCGGGTTTTTGGCAAATGCAGTATCTTGGTCGCTTATGATTTGTTTAGGAGCTCCAAAGAGAGCTACGACATGTTTGAGAGCAATAAGCATAGAACTTGCAGTTTTGTTTGTCGCATAAGTTAAAGTCACAATTAAACTTTGTATAAGCGTCTACAATAACGACGACATATTCGTGCCTATTGTTTCGTTTTGTAAGGTGGCTAGTCATATCAATATGAATGGTATCAAAAGGAACTGGTTTCTTCTCTATGGGATACATTTGTACCTGTTTAGCGCCTGAGGTTCTCTTACTTGTTTTGCAAATGACGCAGTTGTCGATGAATCGCCTCACTGTTGTGCTCATTTCAGGAAACCAGTAAGTTTCACGTATTTTGGAGAGTGTCTTCTCCCACCCGAAGTGTTTAAGTGCAGTGTGGTAAGCATTAATAATGCTCCATTGGTAGGAATTTGGAATGACTTTTTTCCACTTCTTGCATCCTGGCTCATCCTCATGGTATTGACGTTCTAGAACAAGGTCATAAATGCGATAATCATTAATTTCCTCACCGTGCTCCAACCTTTTTATCAGATCAGCCAACTCCTTGTCACGTCTCTGTTCAATCTTAAGCCAGGTATCTATATTCTCCCCCCGAATGTGTCCCCACGTTGTCGTCGTGGTGGGGCTTGCGTGTCTCAATGATCTTTGGGGCTCTGCCGGTAGAGTTACTCATGCCGGAAAGGTCCAAAGTGAGAGACCAGACTAAGAGGGACACCAGGAGGGGTCGCTCCTGATCGATCGACGGTTGTCAATTGGCATGGATGCGACTATGCCGCAGCGGTGCAGGCGCACCAATGCGGCGGGCGTTTTTCTCCTACAGGGAAATCCCTAGGAGAGAACTTTCGACGGGTTCGCTGAGTCGGGTTAGCCGGACAGCGAACGGAGGCATGTATAATGCCGCCGTCGGGGGCTTGGCTTAACCGCCTGGCCCAGAGGAAGGGCACCTCTAAGATAAAAAACCACCCAATCCTAAGTTTCGAGGCGTAGCGAGGGGATGAATGGCTGGAGGGAGTCCAGTCGTTAGCGCCTCCCCTGTAGAGCACCTGCCGCACTCTGCAGTTTGTAGGCTTACCCAGGTAAAAAGGCTCTGCCTGGGTGGACGCATATTTCCTATTATACTCGTGGGAACAAATATGACAGATTTAAATAAAAACTCAAAAAACGGACGTGATGAGGAAGTACCGCTTGCCGGCAACGGCAACAAGAGCCGAGGAGGCTCCCGATTCTCGATAGAGGATCCAACTATGTCCGACCAGGACTCTCGCGATCGCTCCAAATTTTGGAGAAAGCGACCGCACGACTTGGTTTTTTCGAACCGAGTGGGGTCGGTAGGTCTCTCCTCAAGCGAGGAGAACCTGCCGGCTGCAAAAGTGGCAACGGCGAGGAGAGGCCGTGGTCGCACAGTGGCGGGCGGAGTTTGTGCTCCTTTGCCCGGGCGCGACGTTCGGGGTCGCTTTAAGCGCCCCGATACGCCGGGAATCGGCGGGGAGAGTGACCCCGGGGTCTCATCCGGGGTCTCAATCGAGGAGCCGGGAGGAGCCACCATCTATCTCGTGGGCACGAAAACAGATGCTAACGCCGCGAAGCGTGCCCAGAGCAGAGCGGTCGCAGCTGACGAAGTCGCCGAAATGGCCCGTCAGGCTCGAGAGCGGCGGGCTGCTCAAGCGGCTTTAGGCTCGAGCCTTACGGCAGAGGCCCTGAATCGACAGGTGCTGGACGGCGTGAATGTGGTCCTGAAGGTTGCGACCAAGTCCAGCAACCTCAAGCGCTCGTTCACCCGTGCCCTTAAGGAGGCGGCAGATGGCATTAGGGAGGCTGTGGAGATCGTTCTCGATCGCACGACCTCGGAGGAGATGGCGAAGCTATGGGAGGAGAATAGCCGTCTCCGATCCGAACTGGAGGATCTCAAGCGGGAGGATCTCAAGCGGGAGTTTGCCGCTCAGAAGCAGCGACAGGAAGCTCTCGCGGCCACTGCCCCCCCTCCTGCCGCACCATCGTCGGCCCCTGAACCTGCGTCGCCGCCTGCGTCTGCACTTGCGATGTCGGATCTCGAAATCGAGAGAGTGGCCCGCATCTGCATGATGCAATGCGGTGGCATGGTGTCTGCCTGATTAGAGGCTCTGGAGTCGAGACTCCTCCCGGCCGAAACCCTCCGCCCGCCGCTTGCGGCTGATAGGCAGAGGAAAGAGGAGTCCGCAAGGACGAAGTCCATGCAGGTAGGCAAAAAGCCTGCAGAGGGAGCCAAAAAGCCCACGGAGGGATCCAAGAAGCCCGCGGCGGGTGCTCCCGCACCCCCTCCCCAACTAACCGTGCTTCCGGCGGCCACATCTCCCGCCGAGGTACCCTGGACGACGGTGGTTAAACGGCGCCGCAAGGAAAAGGCAGCGCAGCCAGCACCTGCTAACCCGGCGGCACCTGCCGGCCCGGCCCCAAAAAAGAGAACCAGGGCTCCCAAGGCTAGGACCCCACGCTCCGAGGCTGTGGTACTAACGCTGCAGCCCGAGGCCTCAGGAAGGGGGGTTACCTTCAAGTCGGTCGTCGTCGGCGGAGGTGAAGACAAAGCTGAAACTCAGCGACTTTTCCTCCCCGGCCGGCTTTGGTTTTCGGACGGCAGCCACGGGGGCCAAAATTCTCGAAGTGTAGGGCGCTTCAAGGCATGAGAGGGCGGACAAGGTGGCCGCCAAATTAAGGGAGGTCCTCAAACCGGAGGATGTCCGGGTGTCCAGGCCCACAAAAGCGGCTGAATTGCTCGTGAGTGGGCTGGACGACTCGGTGACCCCGGAGGAGGTAGTGATGGCCATTGCCCAAAACGAAGGGTGTCCGCCCGAAAGCGTGCAGGCGGGCGAAATTCGCAGCGGTGCTGCCGGGCTAGGCACAGTCTGGGTGCGGTGCCTGGTGGCGGCCGCAAACGGGGTCGCGGATGGCAGAAGGTTGCTGGTAGGCTGGGTGTCAGCGAGTGTCAAACTCCTGCCACCCAGGGAAATGCAGTGCTACCGCTGCCTGGACAAAGGGCATGTCCGGGCACAATGCACTGCAAACACAGACCACAGCAAACCCTGCTATCGCTGCAGCCAAACCGGCCACAAGTCGGCCCAGTGCTCCGCGGCACTAAACTGCAGCCTTTGTGCAGCTGCAGGGAAGCCTGCGGAGCACCGACTTGGTGGGAAAGCCTGCAAGGCCCCCAAAAAAGGCAAAAAAAATAGGGTTGTCGGAGGACCTGCACCCCTCCCACAGCCCGGCAGTCAAGCAGCTGACTCCCGACCTAGGGAAAGAGGAGAGGCTGGGGAAATGGACTGATCAGTGATGGCACAATTCCATTTCCTCCAGGCGAACATCAACCACTCTTCCAGAGCTCAGGATCTATTGCTCCAGAGCTTGGCGGAGTGGTTGATCAACGTGGCTGTGGTTGCTGAGCCGTATTTTGTCCTTCCGCGCGATAACTGGGCGGGGGACCTAGACGGTTCGGTGGCCATCATTGGCGGGACTCTCGGCAGTCGTTCGCGCTGGGGGAATAACCATCATTGGGGCATATTTCTCGCCCAACAAGAGTCTCGCCGACTTCGAGAGGTTCCTTGTCGAGCTGAGTGCAGTCGTAGGCCGGTTCCACCCTCACCCGGTGCTGTTTTTTTTTTTTTTAATCCTTTATTCTTATACTTAAATACAAATTGTTAAAAATTTATGTCTTCTGCCAAACTGCAGTACAGTTTGTCGGCAGTATTCTCGTGGACACATACTCGTACATACTTCATCATAATACTAACATGATTGCTATAACAACATTAAAAAAAAATCTAAGAATCTAAGTGCGCGGCCACTGGCCCGCCAGGCCAGCATGAGCAGCGCATGCACACAATCTAATCGTCCCGACGACCGCCACCGCATCTCGCTGGAGGGAGACAACCCAACGCAAGCGAGACACCGCGCCGGCCGCCCGACACCGACTCACAAACTCAACACTACAATACGCCGCGCGCGCATGCTAGACTGGCCGGCCCGCGCCTGCATAGCATAACTATTTATTTAAGGCGCAGCTATATCTTAACGACCTTGAGTAGCCAGGTTGCGCGCTCCACGCTGAGCCCATGCAACGCGTCTCACGTCGACCCAGCAATAGGACTCGCCTATCAAGGAGTGCCTTCCCAAATCAGAAGCACTAACTCATCCATTACACAAAAACAACAGGTATCATACTAAAACACGTAGGTACACTAAAAGATAAACAATCAAACTACCCTTAAAATGGTGAAGGTTCCATAAAAACACGCTCAACATATTCTGCGCGACTCCCAACCCCTCATCCGCGTCAAACACAACTTCACAAATTAATTGCACTATGTTATAAATAAATAATTTCAAATGTTCACACATCAAATTACGAAGAAAATTTCCCAGAGCAACATATATATCACTTTCAAAGAAATAAGACATGTCGCCCAGACGTAACGTTCAATCCAAAATCACCAAAAGTCGCGCAACTGCGCCTTAACTAACGCTATGGACACAAGCCTAGATAATGTTTCAGGAGGACATTTTTTAAGGCGTTTTTGGAAATGGCTTCAGTTTCCATTTGTCTTGGTAGCTCATTTAATAATTTTGGAACAAGCCATTGCCGTTTCCTTTGACCAAAGTAATTATTCACATTAGGGACTGAATATTTGTCCCTCTGTTTTACTTTACGGCTTGGTTGGCTATACACTTTCTTTATTTTGTGTTCGGTTTTGTTGTGCTGTTCTAAGATTATAGTTAATTTTACTTTTTTCTGTATAGGTAATATTCTACAAATTTTAAACAATTTTTCGTACTCCTTATTCATACATTTCATACCGTCTTTAGTTGCCTTGTTTACTAGTAATTTTAAAAACCTTATTTGCAATTTTTTAATTTTATCTAAATGTACCGGAAACGTTAGTCCATAACCACCCAAACCGTAGTTTATTGTTGCCTCTGCAAGTGCATGGTAAAGGATAAAGAGTACCCCCTACTAACTACATACTTTATGTTTTTAAGTTTACCTAGTACAGAGCGTAATCTATTACACACCGTGTCTACATGAGCGTCCCAGGTAAATTTTTCGTCGATTGTTAATCCTAGGTACTTATATTTCGCCTCGCGCTCAATACACTCACATTGACAATTCACTTTGTTATTATGGAGGCATTCATACGAGTGACCCTTTACCGAGATACAGGCATTTTTAGCTAAATGGTTATACGGAGACGATATTAACATACATTTTGTTTTATTAATATTAATAAGAATACCATTATCGTGCGCCCATTTAACTACATTATCTAAATCCTCTTGGATTGCCGACTGGATCAGTTCACAGTCCCGGCCGCTGTATGCCAAGCACGTGTCGTCTGCATACATATAGGTATTACAGTTTTTAATTACATTAACCATACTATTGACGTGCATGATATACCCCACCGGCCCGTAAACCGACCCGGTCGGCACCCCATAGTTGACTTTACCGAGTTCACTGTCTGCTCCTTTAAGCCTAACCTTTAGGTATCTTTTGTCTAGATATTGCCTGAACCACTCTTTTACAGGTCCTCGTATTCCACACTCATCCATAGCCTGCAGCAAGCCCTCATGGTCAAGAGTATCGAAGGCTTTTTTAAAATCAATAAAAATTAATAAAACCACCTGTTTCGAATTTAATGAGTTATTTATGTCGTTGGTAAACTTACTCAATGCTGTTGCCGTGCTTCTATTTGGCCTAAAACCATGCTGCGCATCTGTTAAAATATTATAGCTTTCTAAAAACATTGTAATTTGGCTCATAATAACTTTTTCGACTATTTTATTAATTACGCTCAATATCGCGATAGGCCTATAATTTGTGTATTCTTTGTATTTCCCCCCCTTAAAAATTGGTCTAATAATTGAAATCTTTAATTCGTTAGGATATAACTGTCGATCTATACATGTATTAACGAAATGTGCAATAACTTGGCTTATTGGGAATTTAATAGTTTTTAAATCTTGTACTCTAATGTCATCAAACCCTGGGGACTTGCTGCATTTTAACTTATCTATAATTATGCATATGTCTCTCGGGCAGACCTTTTTAAATCTAAAACTCACATCACTTTCTTTAACATATTCCTTTCTGTTATAAAATAAACGATTACATATATGCTTCTGCTTTAACAAACCAATTTCATTAGTAAATGTTTGACAAAAATTGTCACATACGCTATCCAGTTTCTCGTTACTTCTTATAAAATATTTTTGTATCACGTCATCAATATTCAGCTTTTTCCTGCCAAGCCACTTGTTCGCACACTCCCACACCTTCCTCATGTCTCCGTTGCAGTTTTTTATCTCTTGTCGCCTGTGCGCATTTCTAGCAACATTTACAGCCTTGTTTGCTTTATTACGATATTTTGTATATTCTAGTCGTAGTGACATATTTTTAGGGTTTGCTTTCCATTTTCGAAACAATGCATCTTTAAATTCTAGCAAATTTTGCAATTTTTTATCAACCCAGCTGAAGGATTCCCGTTGTTTTACTAACTTATTTGTTTTTGATGTGCTATAGATGTCGCCAAAAATGCCGCACAGTCGCTGATACAATTTCAGGGGGTCTTCAATACACATGAGATTATTCCATTCTACATTACATAACTTAGTTTTAACCGCTTCATTATTGAGCGTCGTGCGATAACAAGGAGGCATCAGCTGCTTATCTACTTCGATCGTGAGTCCCGTCGAGTAGTGATCGGACACTTTGGTTGTTAGTACGTAGGCGTGCACCTCGCCGGCTGGTCGCGCACTTCGCACAAAAATATGATCGATGCACGATGTCACTCGTCGCTCCAATAGCACTTCGTCTCGCGTAATATCCTGTATGCAGCATTCCAAACCTAACTCACTAAGGGTGTTTATGTTGGCGAGGAAGTTACTGTGAGATTTATCTAAGCATAAGTGCGAGTCAATATAAAATGCTTTAAGTAATCATAAATGGTCCCTGAACGTAAAATACAAAAAAAAAGAAGAAAAACGAGTGGTAGGTTCAAATGGACAAGTGTTGCGAAATACCCTTTCAGCGCAAATTGTTCTGGAACGAACTTGGTACAACTGAAGTGGCGTGTATACCCTTTCAGCGCAAGTGGTTCTGGGACAAACTTGCGAAGTAGCCTTTCAGTGAAAAATCTGCTGGAACGAACCTGGTACAACTGAAGTGAGGCGTATGCCCGTTCAGCGCAGGTGGTTCTGGGGAAAGCAAATGCTGCTGGAATGAACCTGGTACAACTGAAGTGAGGCGTATGCCCGTTCAGCGCAGGTGGTTCTGGGAAAAGCAAATTCTACTGGAACGAACTTGGTACAACTGAAGTGAGGCGTATGCCCGTTCAGCGCAAGTGGTTCTGGGGAAAACTTGGTACACTTAAGTGAGGCGAGATGCCCTTTGAGTGCATGTAATTCTAGTGAACTAGATACAATTCTATTTTTAGCGCACATGATTTGATATGTTTGAACCTACCCTCGAATGCAATGTTGAGATAATAGATAATGAGAGATGGCAATTAAGATTTCAGAACATCCGTACACAATAAATGCGTATGCAGGTGGTAATCTAACTGATTATTTATAATTTGTGTTTCAGCATTTTATCTGAACTCGTGGGGTACCTGATGGGACAGGCACCTGGCAGGACGGCCGTGTTGGCGACCGCTGTGCTGTCTTTAAAAGAAAACTCGAGTGGCGTCACTGGATGCGGTCGAAGGGTTCGAGTGCTGGCGCCAGACCCCAAGACGCAGGTACCATGTGAACAAAAACAAGTCCGGCGTGGGTGCAGGCGCCGTACTGCGAGACTCAAGTACCATGGAAACAAAAAAAGCAAGACCGGCGAGTCGACGGGCTAATATTAAGAGATTATTAAAGCAGTCTTAAACTAACCTTTGTGTAAGAGAGTCGCAATTTGTAAGATAATTATAGTCTTTGTTCATGACCCAAGTTGTTTCACTAAGTCACAAAGTCAAGTTGTTAATAATATTCATTGGCGTGTAAATCAGTTTCCCCTTGCAATATGTTTATGTTGCAGTCTCCCATAAACACTAACTCATTTCCAACAGGAATATCTTGTATTAATTTCTTGAGTTCGCTTACAAAGTGTGCTTTATTCATACGCGGAGGCCTGTAAGTAATTATTAAGTCTACTTTTTTGCCTTTCGTGACTATTTGACAATGCATTAGCTCACAATATAGGTAATGTTTTTTTATTATTTCAAACTGAATGTGTTCCTGTACATAGATTATTATACCACCTCCCGTTCTTTCCTCTCTAGTTAAGTAGTATAAACAGAAACCATTTATCTCATAATTGTAAATTTCCTCCTCTTTTATATTTATTTCGGTTAGAAATATTAGTTCTAATCTAGGTAAACAGTCTTTTGTGACTACAATAAATTCATTAAAGTGTTTTTTTAACGAGCGGATATTCATGTGTATGATATTTAGTTTATTTTTATATTGTGTTAAATGATCTATCCATTGCTTTGTAGATTCATATTTTGAGTAAATAAGGATATTCATGTGTAAGTCTTCAGTATTCATGTTTATATTAAGGTGATTGGTTTCTATTTATTTTATTCTATAGTAACAGTTTCTTTTTTAATTTTGGTGTTTGTATGTATAATTCTAAATATATTTACTCTCCGTTCTCCTTATTAACAGTTATATATTTATTTATGTCGCTTTCACAACAGATATTATGTACTTTGTTCTCGACCTCACTCTTTTTTATTAAAATTTTTCCATCTTGTATCCATATAAACTTGAAATCATCCTTCAATTTCTGCTTTGTTGTCCAGAATAGTTGGCGCATTTGACGTGTAAGATTTTCATTAATGTATATGCGGGTATCATCATTGTTGTTGTAGATTGAGTGGTTCGTCAGCTGTTATTTCCTGCTTTTAAGCCATTGAGTGCGCGTTTCTTTGTTACACATTTTTACAATAACTGGTGCAACTTTCCCCTCGCCTCTGACTCTCCATACCTTTTCTATGCCATCTACCCTCAGCTTCAGTTCTTTCCCAATCTTTTCAACAACTTCCTTGATGTTTTCGCCCTCTTGTTTACGTACATTAATTAACTCAACATTTAAGTTTAACTCCTTCTGCTCCAGCCATCCTATACGATCTTCCAGTGACTTATTATACTTTTCCAGAAATATACCCTTTTGTATAAGGTCCTTCATCCTATTTTCATTTTTACGGTTAGAATCAACCAGTTTTAGGTGCACTTGATCCAATTCTTTGTGTTTTCCTTCTAGGTTCTTGATTATGTCTTCCGTGTCGTAGTTTTTAGTTTTTATTTCAACTACCTCCTTTTTTATCTCCATGATGTCGGCTTGAATAGCAGCGTGTTTCTCATCCTGTTGCTGTTTCATGGTAGTCAATAGGATATGCATGGCCTTCATTTCTTCACGGAATGCGTTCAATGTTTCGTTCAGTGCGCTCGTTGAACAGCAAGCTTTAAATCTCCTACTCTCCTGCGATATTCGTGAGGAATCACTATCCGATTCGTTATCATCCCTTTTTTTCTTGCTTTGCCTCGAAGTAACCCATTCCTTGTCTTTTTTCGACGCTAAGTTCGGATCCGATAGGTGTTTAGTTGGTGTTCTTTGCAACTTTGACATCGCGACGACGTATTACGAAAACTTGCGCTGTGTATAGCTCACACGTCCACTCACGAGAGCGATCCACGAGAGTGTGTTGCTCGGGGATCTCAACGCCAAGTCTGCGGCGTGGGGATCTCCGGTCACCGATCTTAGGGGTGAGGTGTTGGAGGAGTGGGCCGTTGCGACCGGCCGGACCGCGCGCGCCGGTTGCGGTTGCGGTGCGGCGGCCTGGGGGCGGTTTGCTAAGGGGCTGACCGTCCTGAATCGGGGCTCGGAGTATACGTGCGTGCGGCAGCGGGGTGGGTCTGTAGTGGACGTCTCGTTGGCTAGCTCCACTGTTGCGGGCCGTGTCCGCGACTGGCGAGTCGCCGTGGAGGTGGAGACGTTGTCAGATCATCGATACATCCGTTTCAGCGTCTCCACCCAGACCGCGGGTGGCGGCCGACCATCGGCCCCGAGAACGGACCGTCCGTTCGATTAAACAGATCGACAGGGGTCTTCTCGAGGAAGCCGTAATCATCCAGGCCTGGGTCCGGGAGTCAGTGAAGAATGAACCTGTCGACGTCGAAGGGGAGGCGCAGTGGTTCCGCGGGGCGATGACGCAAATTTGCAACGCGTCCATGCCCCGTGTCCGCACTCAGCCACTCTTCCGATCCGCAGCAGGCGTACCGGGCGCCGGTTGTACTGGTGGACAGCCGAAATCGCGCAGATGCGCAGGACCTGCGTGGAGGTCAGGCGCCAGTACACCCGATACCGGAGGAGACGTCGAAATCCGTGGGGGCGCCCTTATCGTACAGTCCGAGGGAAACATCGTGCCTGGGCACCCCCACTCACTGAGAGCCTCGAGCCTCAGTTGCTGAAGGGAGTGGTCGCTGCTCTCTTCCCTGATACAGAAGAGCACGTGCCGTCGCCGATGGCTTTGCCCACAGCCAAGGAGTTCGGAGGACGAGGAGAGCGTCCCTGAGGTTTCACAATCAGAGTTGAGGTCGGCCGTGATGCGGATCCGGGCCAAAAATGGAATTCGGGCCGCGCGCTCGTCCTCGCTCTGAAGGAGCTAGAGCCCCAGCTGAGAGGACTACTCAGCTTGCCTTGAGCAGGGCCGCTTCCCCGCTCAGTGGAAGACAGGTCGTCTGGTCCTGCTCAAGAAGGCGGGGCGCCCAGCAGACTCACCGTCCGCATACCGGCCCATAGTGCTACTAGACGAGGTGGGTAAGATTTTTGAGCGGATAATTGCTGCCGGCCTCGACATCCATTTGTACAGAAAGGGGCCGGATCTGGATGACAGTCAGTTCGGTTTTCGACGTGGGCGCTCCACAATCGACGCCATAATGCAGGTTAGAGTCCTGGCGGAGGAAGCGGTTTCCCGGGGCGGGGTGATGCTGGCGGTGTCCTTGGACATATCCAACGCCTTCAACACCCTGCCCTGGATTTGTATTCGGGAGGTACTAAGGTACCACAGAGTGCCCCGCTACCTCCGCCGCATCGTTGGGGCTTATTTGGCGGAAAGGTGTGTCACCTACAGGGGACGCGACGGTGAGGGCCGTCGCAATATGTCGTGCGGTGTTCCGCAGGGCTCGGTCCTAGGCCCACCCCTGTGGAACATCGGTTACGACAGGGTGCTGAGGGGCGAGCTCCAACCGGGAGTGTACCTGACGTGTTACGCGGATGACACGCTGGTCACGGCCCGGGGGAACTCGTACAGGGAAGCAGCGTTGCTGGCGACGGCTGCGGTCTCACAGGTGGTGGGTCGCATACGATGCCTGGGGCTGGAGGTGGCCCTCAACAAGTTGGAGGCCATGGTTTTTCATGGCCCTCGACGGGCGCCGCCGCCGGGATCACACATCGTGGTCGGGGGAGTTCAAATCGCTGTCGAGTCCACCATGAAGTACCTAGGATTGCTCCAGCAAGCTACAACAACAATACAATACAATACAAGCTACAGCGTGTTGTGTGTCGGATCGGTTCAGCAGCCGGACAAAAACCTATCATAACATGTATCATTTAGACTCCACCTCTATCCGAATTATTCGAAACTTTTAAATCGATTTAGGATACGGTTACGGATGGATAATCTTTTTTTTCGGATATCCGATAGTTTCGATTAGTGACGGAGCTTCATAAACATCCCTGTTTCACACACACTAATAAGACGTGAGTTTTTGGCGGCTGTTTTAATTATTCGCAAATTGATTCGTAGTGGATATAGTTATGTAAAAGTGATGTAGTTTTGTTGTCTACGCAACTGGACAATATGTGAAATCTTTGAAACAGGCGCTATCTCGGTAATAAAGTGGAGTTCAGAATTTTTATTGTAGCATTGTCAATGCCACCTCTTAGTAAAGTTTTTGTTTAAATTGGCTGTAAAACAAACTAAAGACTTGACAATATTAGTCGGCCCATAGACCTAAAATAATATTGCACAATATCTTTATTGTGTTTTATTGAATATTAACTTGCTTTTATTGAATATTAACTTGCTTGATACAATTTTTCAATACTACTACTACTATACTGTATGGGCTGCGTAAAGGCCTCAATAGCTAGGCATAAAATATCGAAGAAAAAAAAACAAATGATGCATCATGAATAAGCACTGATTATTTATTAGTATTAGCATGCTAAAAGTGAATATTGTTTGTACAACCATTTATTTTTATAGCCTTTATTGTTTTGCTTTGGCATATGAGGAAGAAGAAAGAAAACATAGCCAGAGAATATTTACAGAGGAATCAGTGGAGGCCTAGCGTGTGTTGACTCCCAACGACTTTCTATCAAAAACCCCTAATAGAATTTCATCCATTGCACCGTAATCATCATCAGCCTTTTTAATGTCACTGCTGGGGCACAGGCCTCCTCTCTGTGAGAGAAGCAGTAATGCTCGCGAAGGAGGAGGCAGAACGTGTGAGGGAGACTCACCAGGGACGCCCTCACGCCCCCAGTAGCCGCCGCAGGAGACGCCCTAAGCGTCGGGAGTCGCAAGCCGATCTCCGGCCACCGTAGGCGCCGATCTTGCGGGCGGCGAGTAATGGGTAGCTCGCCGTCCGATAAGGACCAGGCCCGAAGGTCGACGGCGCGTAGTTGTCCACGCGTGCCTCAGAGAGATGTCTGCAGTACCTGATGGGGCCCGTAAGGGCCGATGCCTGCCTGGGGTCGCAGTTAAATTTGAAATAGAGCTTCCGCGGCCCTTGGCACAGGCAACTGAAGGAACAAGTGTGGGTTTTTTAGTCAGTAAAAGTCTGACACGCCCTCCCGCTCCCCGCTCCCAGAGCGGGAGAAGTCGTTGGATGATTTCCCACCATACCTACAAAAAAGAAAAAAAAGGCATGTGGCCACGGCGACTAGCGCGTACATGGCGTAATCGTAGGAGGTCTAATTTTCACACTCTTAGCAGTAACTCAGGCTGTATTTCGGCAATAACGCATGTTGGCTTCCAAGTGGTCAATGATTTTCGGTTTATCGGCTGAGACATGCGACAGTACCGACATAGATATCCCCAGAGAAAGTAATCTATTGGCGTCAAATCGCACGAAAGACGAGGACAGTTAGCAAATCCATTTCGTGAAATTAAACGTAAGAAGTTTATTTCAGTAAATTAATTGTAGCACGTGTTGTGTGGGATGTGGCGCCATTCTGCTGAAACCACATGTCCCTAAAATTAAGGCTTTAGTAATCATGTCTGGGACATCCGCATTGAATTTCCAGATTATGCCATGTACGCACTAGTCGCGGTGGCCACATGCCATGTACGCACTAGTCGCGGTGGCCACATGCCATGTACGCACTAGTCGCGGTGGCCACATGTCATGTACGCACTAGTCGCGGTGGCCACATGCCATGTACGCACTAGTCGCGGTGGCCACATGCCATGTACGCACTAGTCGCGGTGGCCACATGTCATGTACGCACTAGTCGCGGTGGCCACATGCCATGTACGCACTAGTCGCGGTGGCCACATGCCATGTACGCACTAGTCGCGGTGGCCACATGTCATGTACGCACTAGTCGCGGTGGCCACATGCCATGTACGCACTAGTCGCGGTGGCCACATGCCATGTACGCACTAGTCGCGGTGGCCACATGTCATGTACGCACTAGTCGCGGTGGCCACATGCCATGTACGCACTAGTCGCGGTGGCCACATGCCATGTACGCACTAGTCGCGGTGGCCACATGCCATGTACGCACTAGTCGCGGTGGCCACATGTCATGTACGCACTAGTCGCGGTGGCCACATGCCATGTACGCACTAGTCGCGGTGGCCACATGTCATGTACGCACTAGTCGCGGTGGCCACATGCCATGTACGCACTAGTCGCGGTGGCCACATGTCATGTACGCACTAGTCGCGGTGGCCACATGCCATGTACGCACTAGTCGCGGTGGCCACATGTCATGTACGCACTAGTCGCGGTGGCCACATGTCATGTACGCACTAGTCGCGGTGGCCACATGTCATGTACGCACTAGTCGCGGTGGTCACATGTCATGTACGCACTAGTCGCGGTGGCCACATGCCATGTACGCACTAGTCGCGGTGGCCACATGCCATGTACGCACTAGTCGCGGTGGCCACATGCCATGTACGCACTAGTCGCGGTGGCCACATGTCATGTATGCACTAGTCGCGGTGGCCACATGCCATGTACGCACTAGTCGCGGTGGCCACATGTCATGTACGCACTAGTCGCGGTGGCCACATGCCATGTACGCACTAGTCGCGGTGGCCACATGTCATGTACGCACTAGTCGCGGTGGCCACATGTCATGTACGCACTAGTCGCGGTGGCCACATGTCATGTACGCACTAGTCGCGGTGGCCACATGTCATGTACGCACTAGTCGCGGTGGCCACATGTCATGTACGCACTAGTCGCGGTGGCCACATGTCATGTACGCACTAGTCGCGGTGGCCACATGTCATGTACGCACTAGTCGCGGTGGCCACATGTCATGTACGCACTAGTCGCGGTGGCCACATGTCATGTACGCACTAGTCGCGGTGGCCACATGTCATGTACGCACTAGTCGCGGTGGCCACATGTCATGTACGCACTAGTCGCGGTGGCCACATGTCATGTACGCACTAGTCGCGGTGGCCACATGTCATGTACGCACTAGTCGCGGTGGCCACATGTCATGTACGCACTAGTCGCGGTGGCCACATGTCATGTACGCACTAGTCGCGGTGGCCACATGTCATGTACGCACTAGTCGCGGTGGCCACATGTCATGTACGCACTAGTCGCGGTGGCCACATGTCATGTACGCACTAGTCGCGGTGGCCACATGTCATGTACGCACTAGTCGCGGTGGCCACATGTCATGTACGCACTAGTCGCGGTGGCCACATGTCATGTACGCACTAGTCGCGGCGGCCACATGTCATGTACGCACTAGTCGCGGTGGCCACATGTCATGTACGCACTAGTCGCGGTGGCCACATGTCATGTACGCACTAGTCGCGGTGGCCACATGTCATGTACGCACTAGTCGCGGTGGCCACATGTCATGTACGCACTAGTCGCGGTGGCCACATGTCATGTACGCACTAGTCGCGGTGGCCACATGTCATGTACGCACTAGTCGCGGTGGCCACATGTCATGTACGCACTAGTCGCGGTGGCCACATGTCATGTACGCACTAGTCGCGGTGGCCACATGTCATGTACGCACTAGTCGCGGTGGCCACATGTCATGTACGCACTAGTCGCGGTGGCCACATGTCATGTACGCACTAGTCGCGGTGGCCACATGTCATGTACGCACTAGTCGCGGTGGCCACATGTCATGTACGCACTAGTCGCGGTGGCCACATGTCATGTACGCACTAGTCGCGGTGGCCACATGTCATGTACGCACTAGTCGCGGTGGCCACATGTCATGTACGCACTAGTCGCGGTGGCCACATGTCATGTACGCACTAGTCGCGGTGGCCACATGTCATGTACGCACTAGTCGCGGTGGCCACATGTCATGTACGCACTAGTCGCGGTGGCCACATGTCATGTACGCACTAGTCGCGGTGGCCACATGTCATGTACGCACTAGTCGCGGTGGCCACATGTCATGTACGCACTAGTCGCGGTGGCCACATGTCATGTATGCACTAGTCGCGGTGGCCACATGTCATGTACGCACTAGTCGCGGTGGCCACATGTCATGTACGCACTAGTCGCGGTGGCCACATGTCATGTACGCACTAGTCGCGGTGGCCACATGTCATGTACGCACTAGTCGCGGTGGCCACATGTCATGTACGCACTAGTCGCGGTGGCCACATGTCATGTACGCACTAGTCGCGGTGGCCACATGTCATGTACGCACTAGTCGCGGTGGCCACATGTCATGTACGCACTAGTCGCGGTGGCCACATGTCATGTACGCACTAGTCGCGGTGGCCACATGTCATGTACGCACTAGTCGCGGTGGCCACATGTCATGTACGCACTAGTCGCGGTGGCCACATGTCATGTACGCACTAGTCGCGGTGGCCACATGCCATGTACGCACTAGTCGCGGTGGCCACATGCCATGTACGCACTAGTCGCGGTGGCCACATGTCATGTACGCACTAGTCGCGGTGGCCACATGTCATGTACGCACTAGTCGCGGTGGCCACATGTCATGTACGCACTAGTCGCGGTGGCCACATGTCATGTACGCACTAGTCGCGGTGGCCACATGTCATGTACGCACTAGTCGCGGTGGCCACATGTCATGTACGCACTAGTCGCGGTGGCCACATGTCATGTACGCACTAGTCGCGGTGGCCACATGTCATGTACGCACTAGTCGCGGTGGCCACATGTCATGTACGCACTAGTCGCGGTGGCCACATGTCATGTACGCACTAGTCGCGGTGGCCACATGTCATGTACGCACTAGTCGCGGTGGCCACATGTCATGTACGCACTAGTCGCGGTGGCCACATGTCATGTACGCACTAGTCGCGGTGGCCACATGTCATGTACGCACTAGTCGCGGTGGCCACATGTCATGTACGCACTAGTCGCGGTGGCCACATGCCATGTACGCACTAGTCGCGGTGGCCACATGCCATGTACGCACTAGTCGCGGTGGCCACATGTCATGTACGCACTAGTCGCGGTGGCCACATGTCATGTACGCACTAGTCGCGGTGGCCACATGTCATGTACGCACTAGTCGCGGTGGCCACATGTCATGTACCTACTAGTCGCGGTGGCCACATGTCATGTACGCACTAGTCGCGGTGGCCACATGTCATGTACGCACTAGTCGCGGTGGCCACATGTCATGTACGCACTAGTCGCGGTGGCCACATGCCATGTACGCACTAGTCGCGGTGGCCACATGTCATGTACGCACTAGTCGCGGTGGCCACATGTCATGTACGCACTAGTCGCGGTGGCCACATGTCATGTACGCACTAGTCGCGGTGGCCACATGTCATGTACGCACTAGTCGCGGTGGCCACATGTCATGTACGCACTAGTCGCGGTGGCCACATGTCATGTACGCACTAGTCGCGGTGGCCACATGTCATGTACGCACTAGTCGCGGTGGCCACATGTCATGTACGCACTAGTCGCGGTGGCCACATGCCATGTACGCACTAGTCGCGGTGGCCACATGTCATGTACGCACTAGTCGCGGTGGCCACATGTCATGTACGCACTAGTCGCGGTGGCCACATGTCATGTACGCACTAGTCGCGGTGGCCACATGTCATGTACGCACTAGTCGCGGTGGCCACATGTCATGTACGCACTAGTCGCGGTGGCCACATGTCATGTACGCACTAGTCGCGGTGGCCACATGTCATGTACGCACTAGTCGCGGTGGCCACATGTCATGTACGCACTAGTCGCGGTGGCCACATGCCATGTACGCACTAGTCGCGGTGGCCACATGTCATGTACGCACTAGTCGCGGTGGCCACATGTCATGTACGCACTAGTCGCGGTGGCCACATGTCATGTACGCACTAGTCGCGGTGGCCACATGTCATGTACGCACTAGTCGCGGTGGCCACATGTCATGTACGCACTAGTCGCGGTGGCCACATGCCCGAAATCATATTTAAAAATAAAGCCAATTTTACACCCCTTATTTTCTACAGAAGACATAATTTTGGAGATTTTATTATTGAGATTGAGACGTGACTTGGAAGCCACCGGCATTTCTTCCCAAGAAGCAGTTCCAATGTAGTCCAATTTGAAGCTTCTCAGATTCATCATAAATTGGGGTTAGGTATTCTGAGTCTGTTCCGAATCCGAATCTAGCGCTGTAGATTTCTTTTAGCTATTATATTATTTGTGTTTCGGTGGCTTCATGTGGAAGAAGCTTTACAAAACACCAGTTTCGGATTCAGCGGGTTGATACGTGTAGCGCTTAGGTGGTGTGTAGAAATAATACTCCAGATGTATAGTTACGATGAAAGTATATGTCACAATAAAAGAGGAATTTGGAATGAATATTTACAAAATATGCACATGTCTTATTACTAAACATAGGTGTACAAGTAGTGGTCTATTGACGAAGTAATGAACCAATAGGAATCTAGATAAATATTCGGTACTAGCTGACCCGGCAGACTTCGTACTGCCTAATTAAATTGCAATAAAGTCCTGTCAAAATGATTTGTAATGTGACATTTTTTTGTTCCTACATATTTTATAGTCGGGGCAAAAAAATCTCCTGAACAGAACCGACGCCCTGGTGATAGGGCGTTGTGAATAAGAAATATAATTAAATAAAACATATATAAGCATTTAAAAATAAGTAATCGCTTTATTGTTAATCATGTGAATCATAATTATTAACAAAAATCAGTTTTATTTTCATTGTAGTGCTTTGTGATATACGATGTTTTTTGTTAAGTTTCGAATAATTCGGATAGAGGTGGAGTCTAAATGATACATGTTATGATAGGTTTTTGTCCGGCTGCTGAACCGATCCGACACACAACACGCTGTACGCGTCGCCTACATTGTATAATATTTTTGTTGCTTATTCATATTTTACTTTTATAATTCTTTACTAATCTAATATTGTATGCCATTTACATCTGGAGTGAGGCCATTGAGTAACACGGGGAAGCCCTTGCGGTCTCCTTTGACATCTCGAAGGCCTTCGACAGGGTCTGGCACGATAGCCTTATTGGCAAGCTTCCTTCCTTCGGTCTGCCCGCCCGAATGTGTGATTGGATTGCAGATTCCCGAGGGATCGGTCTATCCGAGTGGTCATAGATGGCTACTCGTCGTTGGCTATTAATTCCTCAGGGCTCGGTGCTCTCGGCAACATTGTTTTTCTGCTTATTAACGATCTACTAAAACAAAGTACTTTTGGGTATGCAGAAGACAGCACTGTTGCCGAGAGATACGTGTCCGACGCACGAGCTATTGGGTCTCAGATCCGTTCTCTCCGAGAGGCAACCATAGCCTCGGCGCGGGCGGTTGAACTTGTCCTTACAGGCTGTCTCAGAACGGGACGATGCCAATCTGGTCAAGTTCAATGCTGCTAAGACCCAGACGTGTCTTTTTTTCGCTAAGAGGAGCCAATTTCACCCGGCTGCATCTTTCCGAGGTGTGACCAACTTGATCTTCTTGGTGTTACATTAACATCTACCCTCAATTTTGGTCCCTTCATAGAGGCAAAGGCTCAAGTGGCTGCCAAAAAGTTGGGGGTCCTCGCAAAGGTGAGACGGTACTTCACGCCGGAACAGCTGCTCCAACTCTATCAAGCGCAAGTTCGATCGGGTATGGAGTACTGCTCTCATCTTTGGGACGGAACTGCCAGATACAGCTTGATGCCCTTGAGTCAATTGAGAAACGAGCCAAGAGGATCATCGGCAATGATAGGCTCGTTGAGTCCAAGCTCCAAAGTCTTGAGCATAGACCCCGAGTTGCTAGCCTGTGCTGGTTTTCTATCGGTTACATTTTGGGGAGTGTGCGACGTAATTCCATAATTTGATTCCGCCAAGCCTGTTCTATCATCGGACCACAAGACGTATGGCGATGCGCCACCGGTACATGGTACACATCCCATCCAAACGCAAAAACGTTTTGAGAACACATTCATTGTGCGTACAGCTACGGACTGGAATTCCCTGCCGGAGTCTGTATTTCGTGATAGCTACAACCTAACCACTAACCAATCTTTAAGTCAAGAGTGAATAGGTTACTTCTAGGCAAGCGTGCTCCTTCTTCGACCACATCATCGCTTACCATCAGTTGAGATAGTGGTCAAACGCGTGCCTATCAACAATTTAAAAAAAAATCCATAACCGAAACTAGCGGATAATCCAAAATAATTTTATATCTGTAACCGTATCCGAAACCAGTTTGTATAATATTATTTCTATATCCATATCCGTAACCAGATCCGGAATTTCATATCCATAACATGTTACAGTCATTTAGGCTCCACATGAATCTAAATATAAGCTCATGCTGGAGAGAGTACAAAACAAGTTTGTCAGGTACTTGTACTTGCGCTTGTATGGTTTTTACCCATTTTACCCATTGATGTACCCAACTTTATTTATTTTGGGTATGGTTGGACGTTGGATATAACGAGCTGAGAGTCAGGAGAGATCTCGCACTCATCTCGTACCTATTCAAAGTACTTAGAGGAAAGGTACACAATGCGGACATATTGGGGCAGGTAGGATTGTGTGTTCCGGACCGGTACGTGTGGCGACGACGACGGCCGCAGCTGCTGGCTGAGACGAGTGGTCGAACCAATTTGTTACGGGAGGCGCCAATGACGCGTGCGCTCCGCGCTCTCAACCTCATAGCAAGTGAGTCGGACCTATTCTGTTGTTCTCTGAGCGAATTCACAAAGAATGCCTTGTTCTTTATTGTGTTGTGTGTTATTATATAATGTACGTTAATTAGCTATAAAGTTTCATGCGTAAAAGATGAATTTAATCGTATTTTTAATTGAATATTGGGTATTGGATTATTTATTTGGTTGTATTTTTAAATTGAATGACAGTGTTTAGGTATTGCTTGATTTATTTACTTAATTGTATTTTTAATTAGTGACATTTTTTATTGGATTGTTTTATGAATTGTATTAATTATTGTATTGTATTTTTAATTGATTGACATATTGAATCGGATTGTTATTGATTTGTATTATTTATTTAATTGTTATTTAATGAAACTTTTGATTGAATAAGTAGATATTATAATTATTGTACTCTATCGCATTAGGCCCATTGGCTTGTAATGATAGTTGTTACTTAGATAAATAAATAAATAAAACATCCCTAGTGTGAACGCTTGGTTAGTAACGAAAAGTCGCTTTCCGTGTGACCCTGAGCCTTTAGACAAAATACTTTTCTGTTAACGTTAACGCTAACGCTTCGTGCAAAATGTATGGCAAAGACAATACTGGGCGTGAGTCACGTGACAGTTCTCTGTCTAACGCTTCGTGCAAAATGTCGTTGCCATATATTTTGCACAAAGCGTTAGCGTTAATGTTAACAGAAATGTATTGGCTAAGGGGGCAGCAGAGCCTTTAGGCAAAATAATTTTCTGTTAACGTTAACGCTTCGTGCAAAATGTATGGCAATGACATTACTGGGCGTGAGTCACGTGATAGTTCTCTCCTCAGGTAATGTCCTTGCCATACATTTTGCACGAAGCGTTATCGTTAGCGCTATTATAAAAGTTATTTGGCTAAGGGGGCTGCTGTCTTTCTGTTTATCCGCTAACTCCGCCTAAACAATGCAACGGAATTTGATACGGTATTCACTAATAGAAAAAGTGATAAACGAGGAAGACTTGTGTAATAATTTGCACCCGTGGGAAGCTGGGGCGGGTCGCTAGTACCTATATGATAAATTATGAGATCACTCGATCCACTGTTGTATTTATCTGCTTTATGACTGTATAGGATAAAATTTAGGGTAAATGATAAAATTTAATTTGATAAATGATAGATTTTTTTAGGATACATGACTTCTTACCGAAATTTAACCACTAGACTAGAAACAAAAGCAATTTTGTTTCGCTATCGAAGACACGTTTCTGCTAAAAGAGCGCAAACTCTGTACGGGTCGCAGTCACCTGCAGGTCTACGGTCTTCTAAAAAACCTTTCTTTTCTACCTTTACACTTCTTTGTAATCTTATCGAAGCACTACGGTCGGCCACTCCCCATCTACATTTTTCGAATGCAGCTGTTTCAAATTTTCCAGTTAACCTTTTTTGATTTTCTTGACCGTCTCCCAGGCCGTAATTTTTCATATAATGTTCATGTTTGGCACACAAGTCTTTACAAACCCGTTCAATTTCATTAATTCCTTCTTTTTCACGCATTTTTTTTGTGCTAAAGTTGTGGTGGCACCCTATTCCTGGCTGGTTTCTCCCTACGGGTTTAGGGTGATAGCTTATGATAACCCCAAAGTTTTCAGCAATTCTTCCTAACAAATATCGTCCCACCCATAAGTCGTCGGCAGCTTTGATCCCCATCGTTGTTCCTACTTGATATTCCCAAGATCCTTTCATGACTTCTGCATTAGAACCGCCATAATCCATTCCAGAATAAATACACGCTCTGGCATGACATTCAACTAAATCCCTCCCTGCAACATGTTCGCCCATGCCGCAGTAAGAGAACTTAGACTCTGTTACGGGATATCCACGAACTTTCGGCCATCCCAATGGCCACAGATCCGAATCAAACATTGTATATTCTTGTTCTATACCAAACCATGGATCTTCGTCTGATATTTTGCTTAGTACGTTTGCACAGTGAGCCCGATAGTTGGTAGAAGTGGGAGTACCATCGCCATAATACGTTTCGCATAGTACAATTACGTGGGGACTTCGGCGAATTGGATCTCTATATAGGGCGATAGGTAATAAAATAGTGTCGGAGTCATCAGTTTTAGCTTGTCCAGTTGAACTTCCATCAAATGCCCATTTCGGAACCATATTTAAATTACAAGGTACCTTGTCTAAAATACGATCCTTGCAACGTAAGTTAATACCACTGCCATCAATCCAAACGTAAGTGGCAAATACCTTATTTTGTGGTAATTTTAGACTAGTGAAATGATTAAAGTAGGCATTTATAGGTGTATTCATCTTCGACAAACCAGACGTAAAGTTTTCTTGGCTGAAGTTTCGTATCTTAACTCTTGAACTCATTGAAAATACTTTAGGCATTACGTTGCTTTTCAAAAAAAAGTTTGACGATAATATTTTCCTCGACATCCTTACTTATTTTAACATTTATTTACAAAAATAATAAATATTGCTGTCAAATATATTTCAATATTATAAAATAAAACTTGATGGTATGCTGGGCAGATGTACGAGTAGGTAGGCCATGAAATATTTCAAGTAAAACTAGCTAGCCATGGGATTGGAGGGGACAGTGAGGCGGTATAGCGCGTTCAGTTATCGATTGACGCCTATAGGTACTCTCGGGATATGACTAATTTCCGAAATATCTGAGTTGTATTGTGTCGTAAATACGTATCGAGATCGGAAACCACAAATTTTTACAAAAAAAAAACCAACCTGAGTTTTTAGGGTTTCGTAGTACTAACAAGGACAAGAAACCCTTTATAGTTTCAGTCCGTCTGTCCATCCGATGCATTTATCTAAAGACTAGAAAGCTGCATTCGCGCTCGGCTTACACAGGTTATTTGTGTTCTCTTCTCGACTCGGAAGAAGCTTTCTACACATTTATTGTTTTTTACACGCTATTTATAAATTTAACATACCTATTCGTTATTATCACACACTATTAGTGTCACTTTATTATATTTTTTAAATATTATTATTTAATTATGCAACACATTATCTCAAGACACTTTTATTTCAGTTATCTAAGATACTAGTGCGGTAAGTTGGCTTTTACAAACGAGTACGACTTTGTAAATACCAATCCGCACGTGTGTCATACAACGTTTTTCAACACATTTGCGAGAAAACAGTACAGGTACTATTAGGTGATGGAAAAAAAGTGTGTGTGTGTACGCACGTAAGAAGTTATACTTCTTTGGCGTAACAAGATAAATAACCAAACTGTCACAAAGTTTACAAAAGGAAAACAATCATTCTTCATGAACCACAGACCATAGCTAACTTAATTCAGGGTGTCGGTTCTAGCTAACTTCAGGCTGTAGGTTTTTTGTGACGGTGTGCGCGCGCATCGTAAAAAATAACTCTTATCATTTTTTCCTAACGCGCCAAAAGAAGTATAACTTCAAAAACTTTTGTTTTTGATGTGAAATATCTAATGGCGCAGCTTGGCAGTGAAACCGACTCGAATGTCGTGAAGGCATAAGTCATGACGCTGTCGTACCACGAAGCCCCCACTACGCTACCGCTCTCGACTCCCTTCTCCCTCGAAACATCTATGCGAAAAAAAGTAACACAACGACAACCATCAACAACAATTAACAACCAACAACAACAACCAACAACAACAAACAAAAACAACCAACAACAACCACAACTAACAACAAAAACAAAAACATCAACACCAACAACAAACAGCAACAACAACTACAACACAAAAAACACACACAACACATGAAATAGATGTTTCATATCTGCCGGGCAAAGAGTATAATAATGTGTCGGATTGATTCCCCGGGCCGGGAATAATAATAATAATAATAATTTATTTCATAACCATAAATCGATACATTTTGTTTGTAATGGCGCCTCCTTTTAAGCAGATAATGCTTGTGTTAGAAGACGCCGCTCTCTCTTAATTACTTACATTTTGGTTTATTTATGTTATGCTATAATTATGTGTTGGCATGTGAGGTAGGAAAGGTGTGGTGGGGTGTGTGTGTAGAAGTGGTGTGGTGTGGTATGATGTGGCGTGTGTGGTATGATGTGGTGTGGTATGGTGTGATGTGATGTGATGTGATGTGATGTGAGGTGATGTGATGTGATGTGATGTGATGTGATGATATGATATGTGGTGCGATGTGATGTAATAAGATGTGGATGATGTGAGAGTGACTGACATTAGTTCATGTGTTGAAGGAGTGACTCTGTGTCTGTGTATGTAAATGGTTTTATCCAGTCTGCTAGTTTCTGTTTACATTCATGTAGTTTGTTAGGATAAATTAATATTTGTTTGATTTACCCTGTTATAAAGTCGAGCAGATCGATGTTGATATTGCATGGCCGCGAATTTCGTTCTAGTCGGTGGAATTTGTGCAATCAAGTCTTTCCGCCTTTTTGACATTATTTGTGGATCATATGCAAGAGTTTTATGTTTTTTTAGAACAGTGTATATGATATACAATTTCCGAACTGAAAGTAGACCACTAAGCTCGTATAACTTTTCAGTAGAATATCTGATCTTTTTAAAATACATTATTTTTATTAAGGATCGCTGTCCCCTTTCTAGAACGATAAATTTTGTTTTAGCCGCGCCACCCCATACAGGTATACAGTAAACTATAACAGATTGCGCAAGTGATATATAGATTTCATTTAGGAGATTTCTAGAACATTCACGTTTATGTTTTATATTTTTTGGAAGTATATGTCTTAGTGATTTGAAAATCCATCCCAGTTTCCTAAGTCTTGCAGTAATATGTTCAATATGGGAATACCAGGATAATTTTTGATCAATTATGATGCCTAAGTATTTTGTCTGCGAAAAAATAATAATAATACGGGACCTGCCGGGCGTCCCGTGACGGCTAATATTTTTTTTTCGTACTTAATTTGAAACTCCTTGGTGGAATTCTTATATGTTTTTTTTATAGAAATAAAAAAAAAACCGTGAAGGATTCGCACGGTTTAACGCACGTTATACAACGGAGCGTGCGGTAAAATAGGTATTATACTTAGGTGGGAGTACCTATTTTACCGCACGTTCCATTATAGGGTGCGTAATTTTTTACTTTCGAACAATGTATACAGGCTTCGTATTAGTTATTTATGATACTAGTGCGGTAAGTTGGTTTTCACAAACGAGTAGACGGGCTTACTATAGTCACGAGTTTGTAAATACTTATCCGCACGTGTATCCTACAACGTTTTTCAACACATTTGCGAGAAAATAGTACCTATAATAAATAGGTGATGAAAAAAAACTTTTGTTTTTGATGTGAAACATCTATTGGCGCGACTTGGCAGTAAAACCGACTCGAATGTCGTGACGGCATGACGCCGTCTTGCCACGAAGCCCCCACTACGCTACCGCTCTCGATTCCTTTCTCCTTAGAAACAAAGAAACACAACAACAACCAACAACAACAACAACTAACAACCAACATCAACAAACAACGACAACAATTAACAACAACCACAACCAACAACAACAAACAACAACAACAACCAACTTTCGCAAAGCACTCAAGTGGCTCCCTATCCGTCTTCGCAGGAACTCTCGTATTTTATGTCTGCTGTTTAATATTGTTACGTCGAACGTATTTCACTGGAACGTTCGAGAATGTAGTCGAAGTTTCCACTACGTTCGAGAACATTCCATTGTGGTACTGTGTAGAAGTTCATAGATAGTTCTACAATATTCCAGTATAGGATAGTTCGACAATGTTCTAGAAACTTCCGTGACTGTATAAATAGGCCGGACGGCGGGAGAGTGGGTCAGTCTGTTTTCGACTACGGATGCGAATGGAAGCGAATACAAGCGATTACGAAGAGAATAGTGATTATAAGCGATTCAGTGTTTGTGTAAATAAGTTGTTGAGTTAATAAAGGATATTTAGTTGATTAATTGGTGTAAAATAATTTATCCTATACCCAGCTCGTAACAAATTGGTGTCAAAAATGAGGGATAAATTATGCCAATTTTACCAAAGGACGACACGGAGGGTATTCGTACAAGGAGTCAACGGCAGCAAGACATGGATCAGAGGCGGTTTGGAGATTCCCCGATACAGACGCCGGGTGGTGCTCAGCCTGCGACAGAGCCTGTCGCTGGCCCATGTGGAGTTTCTTCAGCACCAGCGGTGCCAGACTTGTCTGCGCTAATGGTGCTGTTGCAGAAACAGGCTCGTCGTCAAGAGGAGCAGGCCCGCCGTCAAGAGGAGCAGGCCCGCCGTCAAGAGGAGCAGGCCCGCCGCCAAGAAGAGCAGGCCCGTCGGTTGGAAGAGAAGCTTCAACAAGATAAAGACGAGTAGGCCCGCCACCAAGAAGAGCAGGCCCGCCGCCTAGAAGAACAGGCCCGTCGAATGAAAGAGAAGCTTCAACAAGATAAAGAGGAGCAGGCCCGCCGCCAAGAAGAGCAAGCCCGCCGTCAAGAAGAGTTACAGGCCCACCGCCAAGAAGAGCAGATGCTCCTCATTAAAGACCTTCACTCAACACTTGGCAAAGAGTTCAAGGTGATGAAGGAGCAGGTTCACCAGCATGAGAATCGCATCTCAGAAGCTGAAGTTCAGATTGCCGGGGTGAAGAAGGCTTTAGGTGATCTTAGGGCTGGAGACGGGGTTGTACCTTCAGTGGTTGCTGCACCTTTGACACGTGGATTTAAGGTGCCGCCATTCGACGGAACATCTTTAAGGTCGGCCTACAAAATTCAATTTGAGGCCGTTATGAAAGCGAATGGGTGGACCAAAGAACAAGCTATGACCGCGCTCACCTTAGGCCTCCGAGACCAGGCCCTAACCATACTTGAGGCTCTTGGCAAGGATGTGACATACGAGCAGCTGCTGGAAGCGTTAGAGTCCAGATACGGCGACGCGCATTTGGAGCACGTATTTCGCGCTAAGTTAAGGGATCGCGTTCAACGTAGTGCCGAGAACCTACAGCAGTGGGCCTTGAAAGTTGGTTCGGAAAGCATACCAGTCCGCCCCTGCACTCATCAATGGCTATGGTGGTACAGGCGTTCGTCGACGGAATACGTGACTTGGAAGTTAGAGCCGCTGTAAGACTTGGGCACCATGAGACACTTAAGGACGCCTTGGCCCATGCCTTGGAAGTAAGAACACACCGCATCAGGGATGATGTGACATCACCTGTACGCGATCGTCCGCAAGGATATAGCCCTAGATGTTAAACTTGTGGAGAAAGGGGTCATCTTCGGTCAAGATGTCCAAAGCGCAGCTCACTGAGAGAATATCCATCCCAGCAAGAAAGGGCAACTGATACGACTGCCCAGCAACTGCAGGGAAACGAGTAAACGCCAGGACTGGGGGGCGGGTGCTGGCTGGTATTGATAGAGCCCCGAGGATCTCGATCTCACAGGCCCATGACGGAAACAGCCTGATCATCAAAGACGGAAGTCAACGGAAAACCATGCAAACTGACGTTGGATACTGGAGCTTCTCACACGGTCGTCAATTCTCACCTAGCAAGTCGGTTCCTTGGGGAGTTCTTCAATAATCACGACCGTATACAATTACTGACAGCTACCGGTCAGCACATAATCGTCCGAGGCAGGAAGGAGGTGGAGTTAAAATTAGGTAACAAAATCTATCGGCATAATATCATCGTGGCCGACATAGTGGACGATTGTATCCTGGGATTAGACTTCATGCGGAAACATCGTTGTGAGATCGACGTTGATCAAGGAGTATTGAAGCGTGGTATAGAGGAAATCTTCATGGAAGGTGTACCATCAGGAAAAGTGTTGCGCTTGAAATTTGACGTGTCAACACTTTTGGAAAACTGCGATTTATCGGAAGTAGAAATGGATAAGGCTAAGAAGATGCTACTTCAGTACGCCGACTCTTTCTCTACAAATGATGCTGACATAGGAAGAACAGGACTGGTTCAGCATAAAATTAATACTGGTTTGGAGGTAGGCGGAACAGGGTGTAAAGTCCCACAAACCTCCATTGAAAAGGGAGGATCCTCCGACCAGACGGGTGTTGTGTCTAGTCCGGGCAACTGCCCAACGGTTGATTTCGGACTGTTGTATATGTTCAAATCGCGCGGAGAACTCTCCTTGCGCGATGTAGGCTTTTTGTTATTTTAGTTCGTGTGCGGCGTCATAGATGTCGGAACATCACTCCCCTCCGGAGATCGGAGATCGGGTTCTTGATGAGTCGTCCATACATCTTGTGATGCTTGCCGGGCCAGTGGAAGGTTGGTTCCAGTGAGACGAACCCAGAAGAGCCGCATAGTTCACGGTGAGTCGGAACTGTCTGCGGTGATGTCCCAGTGAGTCGGGGTGTTGCTGTCCCAGTGAGTCGGGATGATGCTGCAGGCTCCAGTGAGTCGGAGTGGTGCTGCGGGCTCCAGTGGGTCGGAGCGGTGCCGTACGACGTAGTGGCTTGACTGCTGGCGTCGACCAGGAGAGGTTCTTCGACCGGCCGAAGGTGCTGTTCGCTGCGCCAAGATCGCTGATGAGGTTGAAGTTGGTGAAAGAGGCTGAGGATGCTGGCCAGGAATGCGCGTCCGCTACATGCTGGTGATCAGGATACCCGTAGAAGCCGTTGGTACTGGCTGGCTGTATGACTCGATGCTCAAGAGCTTGAAGGGAGCGATGATGATGACGTCACGCTGAAGTACCTGCACGAAGGCTGCGCTGACGTTCATGCTTGAGGGTCAACAGTTTGGAGGTATGCGGAACAGGGTGTAAAGTCCCGCAAACCTCCGTTGAAAAGGGAGGATCCTCCGACCAGACGGGTGTTGTGTCTGGTCCGGGCAACTGCCCAACGGTTGATTTCGGACTGTTGTATATGTTCAAATCGCGCGGAGAACTCTGCTTGCGCGATGTAGGCTTTTTGTTATTTTAGTTCGTGTGCGGCGTCATAGATGTCGCTACACTGGCATCGAGTTATCAATCCGTCAACGACCAAAAAGATTGCCGGTTGCATGTGAAAATGAAGTGGAAATGATGATTGAGGGTATGGTGAAGGATGGTGTTATAGAGCCTTCATCGAGTCCATGGTGTTCTCCTGTGGTCCTGGTGAAGAAAACGGACGGCAACACACGCTTTTGTGTGGACTATCGACGATTGAAAGACGTCACGAAACAGGACAGTTACCCACTGCCAAGGATCGACGACACATTGGATACACTGACTGGAATGAGGTGGTTTACCACGCTAGACCTGAAAAGTGGCTACTGGCAAGTGAAAATAGACCCTAAGGATAAGGAGAAAACTGCATTTTCAACAGGAAAGGGGCTATGGTAGTTTAAAGTTATGCCATTCGGATTGTGCAATGCTCCTGCGACGTTTGAAAGGCTAATGGAGCAAGTATTTGCCGGATTGATCGGAGACGCATGTCTTGTCTATTTAGACGACATCATTATCTTGGGCCGTACATTTGAAGATCATCTTCAAAACCTCAATCGAGTGCTGTCAAAAATCCGGACGGCTTCTTAAGTTAAGTTAAGTCCGAACAAGTGCTCATTTTTCAGACGACAAGTGAACTTTTTAGGACACATAGTTTCGGAGGAAGGTGTTCAGACAGATCCGGAGAAAATAGTCGCCGTCAAGGATTGGCCAGTTCCGAAAGACAAGACGCAGGTCAGAGCATTTCTGGGTTTGTGCTCCTACTATCGACGGTTTGTCAAAAATTTTGCCGACATTGCAAAACATCTACACAAACTCACTGAGGAGAAGCAGCAATTCTGTTGCGTCGAAAACTGTAACATCGCATTTCAGGAATTAAAGAAACGTCTGTGCAATACACCTATTCTGGGATATCCTGAAACTGAAAATGACTTCATAGTTGACACAGACGCAAGTAATACTGGAATTGGAGGCGTGTTGTCTCAACGTAAAGGAAACCAAGAAGTTGTTATAGCTTACTACAGCAAATCTTTATCCAAACCGGAAAGAAATTACTGCGTTACGAGACGGGAGCTACTCGCCGTAGTAAGGATATTACAGCACTTCAGTAAATATTTGCTGGGACGGAAATTCAAATTGCGAACTGACCATGCTGCATTAAAGTGGCTATTGCAATTCAAGAATCCAGAAGGACAAGTGGCAAGATGGATTGAACTGCTACAAGAGTTTGACTTCGTTACTGAACATCGTAGTGGGAGAACTCACGGTAACGCAGATGCACTGTCTAGAAGACCTTGCCCAGAAGATTGTAAGCACTGTACCAAGCAAGAGACTAAGGAAGTAGTACCCGTGAGGATGCTAAGAGTGGATCTTAGTAATGAATGGAAGGGAACCCTACAGCTTGCTCAGAATATTGACACGGACCTCAAACTGATCTTCGACTGGATTAAAGCTGGTGCTCCTAAACCCAAGTGGAGTGATGTTGCGGCGTTGAGTTCAATCACGAAAACTTATTGGGAACAATGGAACAGCTTGGTTATCCAGGATGAAGTCTTGTGCCGTAAATGGGAAAACGCTCGAGGAGACAACTAGGCTGTCATCTACAAATTGTTGTCCCCAAAGCCAAAGTACCGGATGCTTTACGGCTCTACCATGATGGATGTTCAGGAGGACATATGGGGGTAAAAAGAACTCTACTGAAAATACGAGAGCGATTTTACTGGATCCATTGTCGAGAGGATGTTGAGGACTGGTGTCACAAATGTACCAGTTGTGCGGCTGTGAAAGAACCGCAAACACGCAGCAGAGGTGCTTTAAAAGTATACAACGTAGGAGCCCCCTGGGAACGGATAGCACTAGACGTTGCAGGACCATTTCCGGAAAGTGAAAACGGAAACAAGTACTTTATGGTTGTCATGGATTACTTCACAAAGTGGCCAGAAGTCTTCGCCATTCCCAACCAAGAAGCAACAACAGTCGCAGATAAATTGGTTCAGGAAGTCTTCTGTCGTTTTGGAGTACCCTTGGAAATTCACAGCGACCAAGGGAGGAATTTTGAATCACAGGTTTTCCAGGAGACTTGTCGACTGATGGGTACTCACAAGACCAGAACCACTTCTTACCTCTTAATGGTAGAACGTTTCAACCAAACGTTAGAGAGATATCTGGCAAAGTTGTGAAAAGCAGGCAAAGGGATTGGGACAAGCCCATACAGCCATTTCTTCTGTCCTACCGTAGTGCAGTTCACGAAAGTACGACTCTGACTCCAGCCTTCGCGAACTTTGGAAGGGAATTACGGTTGCCTGCAGATTTAATCACCGGAACCCCCCCTGATGCCCCACGCAGTGTAACCGATTATGCGAATGACTTGCGTAACAAGTTGAATGATGTATATGAGCATATCAGACAATCCGGCCAACAAATGTCTGATAAGATGAAGACCCGATACGACCGGAAGGCAAACAATAGAGGTTTTGACGAGGGTTCACTGGTGTGGTTGCATAACCCAGCGCGCAGCAAAGGGAAGTCTCCTAAATTGCAAGCAAAATGGGATGGACCATACCGAATCGTGACCAGGATCAACGATGTCACCTACCGAATACAGAAGGGTCCACGAGGTGCCCCTAAAATTGTCCATGTAGACCGTTTGGCGCGATACTACGGGACTAATGATGCTCAGGACGAGCATATCTAAGGACGTAACACTGCCCCCAGTGTTACGTCGGACGTATTTCACTGGAACGTTCGAGAATGTAGTCGAAGTTTCCACTACGTTCGAGAACATTCCATTGTGGTACTGTATAGAAGTTCATAGATGTTTCTAGAATATTCCAGTATAGGATAGTTCGACAATGTTCTAGAAACTTCCATGACTGTATAAATAGGCCGGACGGCGGGCGAGTGGGTCAGTAGCCCCCTACCCCCACCGTCACCGACAACCAGCCTCCCCAACCCCTACACTCCGCACTGGGTGCGAATCTGCCAGGGGCGGCATCCGTAACAGAGGTCGTCCCTACGGTAAAGGTTCGCACCATGTGCCCCCGCGAGCAGTCACAACAACAGATGCCAGAGGGCGCCACCGCTGCCGTTCAACAGAACATGGCCGCCATGCGTCCACACCACGCGCCATTAGGTGCCACTGTGGCCGCCATGTCGCAGTCGGAGCTCCATAAGCGGGCCACTGGCCTCCTGCTGGACTTGATTAAGGCCATCAGGAGGGGCCAGGACCCGCTTATCACAGTGCTGGAAGCCTGGTGGCCATCCTGGCCCTATATCAGGGCGGGACCGCCGCAAGCAGCCTGCCAGCAGCAACTGACGCCGAGTAAGTCGCTTACACCTACACGCGGCTTACCCAAACAAGAATACTCCACATACAGTACATGCACTGAGCGCGACGTGTTCTAAGTTAATATAGGCACGTCGCGTATCGCAGCCAGACACACATGACTCCACACACATTGTGTACTCACGCGTTGTATGTGCGGCTAGCCCGCATATACAGCGCATACATGGGCGGCGTTACACATACAATGCCGCCCACACATACACCTTCGGCCCTGCGGTCCGGACGGTAACCGGCTAGACCTGGAAACCGGGCGGACGGGGGCCACTCACTAAATACTGTAGGCTCACTGTAAGCCGGCGGCCGTGAGCTGGTCGTCATCCGCTGGGCCTCCCACAGGGAACTGTGGGTCTCACCCGGCGGTGACAGACCGCCTAGCTGCCGTGAAAACATGTTTCGAGCCTGCAGTATCACACATGGGCGATTGCTGTGAGAGCATCGGCAGGTGTAGTTCCATCGCCTGCCTAGTAGGCTCTTATGGCAGTCACCCAAGGCATCCACACCGATAGGTACCCCCTTGAAGCACCCGTTTTTGCGGGTGGCAACAGCCACCGCGTTTTAGAGGGCCAAGCCCTGGTAACGCCCACCACACCCCCTCTTCGGGGGGGGGTGTAGTGAACGTCAGCGAGGTAGTAAGTAGAGTGCGTCAGTCTGTTTTCGACTACGGATGCGAACGGAAGCGAATACAAGCGATTACGAAGAGAATAGTGATTATAAGCGATTCAGTGTTTGTGTAAATAAGTTGTTGAGTTAATAAAGGATATTTAGTTAATTAATTGGTGTAAAATAATTTATCCCATACCCAGCTCGTAACAATATCCTTCACAAACCTAAAAAGCCCGCCTACCTGCGGGAACGCTTTTCCTACTCCCGCCCTTTTCCGACTTAACCGACTTCTACTCCTACTCCTTCACTGTGCACGCAGTACGGTTGTGGAACTCTCTGCCGCCTGATATTAGGGACTGCCAAACTCTTGCAGTTTTTAAATGGAGGGTAAAGGAACACTATCTTTCCATTTTATGATAGTTGCATATAAGTATGTATTAGTATTAAGTTTATATTTTTTTTATTTATATGCATTAGTACCTATCTATATATATACATATATATATATATATATATACAGGGTGTAAGGTACATGAACGCACATACGTGTTCCAGTGATTCAGTACATGATTCTGGACCCCCTAGCGTTGGAATTTTTCGTCGGCTTTTTCCTAATTTTTGAAAAAAAAATCTGCGTTTTCTTTACATTAAACTGTATAAAATCGTTATACCTATCTACCTCAATGAAATTTTTAATTAAAAAATAATTAGTTCGCTTTTTTCGCAAAAAAACGCCATGTAAATAAAATTAAAAGAAGCTCCCTGCTCAGCTGATTTCTTAAGTTCACCGGAGGTCATCGCGGGCCCAGTAGGTACCTACGCACGCATTATCGGCCAAAGACCGCCGCCGACGTTTCTTTGTCGGTGAATGCTCACACAGACCGCCGACTTTCCTTTGTCGGTAAATGCTCACACAGACCTATGAATCTAACAGATGCGACACGTTAGGCATTTTAAGTGTCTACAAAAATTGATATCCCATTGACTACTTTTATTTGAACTTATTTTGAGGGGAGGTTATTTTTATAAACCTTCATCGAAGTAAGTAAAGAAGATCTAAAAAAAATGTGTTACAGTTTACTGATAACGACTTATTTCTTAGATACATTTTTGTTATCAACAAAGTTAAGTTAAGTAATACAATACAACAACGTTACTAACTCATTTCGTTAAAACCACATTCCTACATTTCGTATACCCTACATCAAAATAATTACTGAGTGAGTAGTTAGTAGGTACAACTTAATGCGATTACATTGTACAGTCTATCAATTTTATTGATCTATGACCATGTCGGCAAAGTTGGCACGTTCAAAAGCGTACCTAAACTAACAAATAAAATTTTATTTCTACGACGAATTTTTGTTTTTTGTTAGTTCCGTGTTTACGTTCATCGCAAACGGATGTGCAGTTGGTAGCGAATTTAGCTTGTTATCGTAAAGTTATCAAAAACAAGTTATTTTATGTGTTAGTATGTGTGTTTTTTGTTTTGCTTGTTGAGTGTATGCTTGTTGTGTGCGAGAGTGTTTTTATACAACACCTCAGTGCTCAGGAAAATGCTCATGCATGAAGCATGTAGGAGCCTCGGGATCGTAAGAAATGAACGTACTTTAAGGTGAGTTTGTTCATTAGTTAAGTACATGGTTAATAACTGCGTCCCTAACAGAGGTGTTCGTGTTTGGCGAGCGGCAGAGCTGTAGGTACCTACGAAATTTCAAAATTCAAAATCACCAAGGTCAATTTTGTAGGGACGCGGTTGGCGGCCGCAGGCGCTTTATACTACATTCCTGGAGCGCAATGTAGGTACTTACAAGCTTCTTTATTATTACCTATCTATCCTAATCTTTATCTAACCTTATCTTCAGTATTTTTGAGGGATTAAAAATATATGTGATGTCAATGTTGTCGTCATTAGAATAAACAGTTAAAGGTGCCACGGAACATTATACGCATTTGTCGTTTTAAACGTTTAACGCACGTATGCGCTTATGTCTATTAAGTATCTGATCTAGTTGTTTATCACATCGATCGGAAACATCGGAAACATCGACGTAAATGTATTTTTATCACAAAGTAGATAGGTAGTCTACGAGTATCTAGGTAAAAGCGCTGGTCGCGCCGCAACGCTTATACACACAGGAACAGGTGTCTGTGTGTATAAGACGTGGTAGGTTAACTACGTACTACGCGCTCGCGCGCGCCTACTTCATTGCGAAGCGTTGAGATCGCATTGTTCACAACACATTGCGTGCTTGAAAATGTCAATTTCTGTAATTGATCATTACCGAGATTAATGACTATCATAATTTAGTTACTGACATTAGGTGTAACCTTTTCGCGAAGTTTGCGGTATCTTGTTCCTTACAGCCTGTTTATAATATTATTTAGTTAGTTTTATATCTTAAGGTCAAGAGTGAATAGGTTACTTCTAGGCAAGCTTGCTCCATCTTCGACCACATCATCGCTTACCATCAGCTGAGATAGTGGTCAAACGCGTGCCTATCAACGATAACAAAAAAAAACCACTAGGAATCAATAAACGAATAATTAAAACAGCCATTGAACTTCATTCAGAAAATACCGCCAAAAACTCTCAAGCCAAATGAATTAAAAAAAAAAAATTGATCGTGATTATTCATTCATTCGTGGGGTTTTTGGCGGGATTTTCTCGAGTGAAGTTCAGTGGCTGTTTTAGTTATTCGCTTATTGGTTCCTAGTGGATATTTTATTGTAAAATTGGTGTAGGTTTGTGTCTCAAGTGTCTACGCAACTGGACAATTAATGGAATCATTGAAACAAGCGCGATCTCGGTAAAATGGAGCTGAGAATTTTATTGTAGTATTGACTACCTCAGCGAAGTTTTCCGAGAAGGCTGCCTAGACACATGTTTATCCAAAGACTGAAAAAAACATTTGAATGTGTTACATCTGTATTGTAAATGGAAAAAAGTAAAAATACAGTACGTAAGACTAGGCAATATGGTCAAAAGACTTTAGCCTTCCCTTCGGGGTAAATAAAAAAAAATGTTTGTTATTGTTTTCAATTTCTATTTTCAACCAACTTTTATAAACGCTCATCTCGAGTCTCGAGTTAAAGAAAACAGCCCATGAAAAATAATTTACTTGCAAGTGGAAGATAATAAAGAGCTAGTAACGGAACGTCAAACTAACCTGCTAAAAGCTTTGAAAAATCCGAAAGGACCTTCCTGATGGAGACGTATGTATTTATTTGTTAGAGGTAAAAAGAAAAATATTAAAACAAATACACAACAACAAGCAAACAGTCTATAGTGGATACTAGCTTGTAATTTGCGTTTAGCGTTAAGGCCGCCTTTGACGAGTTGGTCTTTTTTGTTGATTCATACCCAAAAAAATGTTTAATTATGTTTTAGCACTAAAGTGAATGCAGCTTTCCTATGTAATTATGAAGTGATGCAGATCCTACAACAACTCAAAGACAGCACCCAGAAGAAACACAAACGGGAAGGCTCATTAGCAACTGTCACCTATGAGGTAGGTGCCTGCACATTAATTTTCATGTGTAAACTTCAAAGAAACTTGTTTTTCATAATATCACACTGGAACTGAGAGTCATAGCTTTAAAATACTGTAGAAACATAGTGAATTTATTGTTGTGTTGGCCCCGCGTGGTGGATTACGGCCCACATCCTCTCACAGAGAGGAGGCCTGTGCCCCAGCATTGGGGACATTAAAAGGCTGATGATGATGATGATGAAACTTAACAAAACCTACTGAGTTAACAAGATGCATCTACTGTTTATTAAACCCCATTGATTTGGAGCTTAACTTTAAATGCATGTTGAATTTCTACTGTTATTCTCTTATCCCCAAAAAAATTAATTACTTATAAATAATAAGTATAAAGTTTTACACAACCTATTAAACTGGTCTGTATTCCACATATTATCGAACCTATATTGAATAACCTATTTCAGACAGTCCATTACCTGCAAGATACGGAGTGTAAAAATCAAAATGCTCAATCAATACAGAAATTTCTAGAAGCTATGAAGAAGTTCAAACTGACAAAGACTGAGAAACTTATGATGGTGAACACCCCACCCCGGACAGAGCTAGAGATTCAGCTGGTGAGCTATTTTAATTTATTAATCCATACTAATATTACAAATCATTGTAGCACATACAGAAGTTGCTATGTGTTATTTGGAAACTTATTTTAACAATGTGAATATTATAACACTTAGTTAAATTTCGTAACTCTTTAAATATTGCATTTATCACCTAACTGTTTTTACAGTATGTATCTATTGAAATAACGATTAAAACTGCATAAAAACTGAAAATGACTAAATAACACATAGCGACTTTTGCACGCGCAATGTACAAAATGCAAAAGTAACTCAACAGCTGAATGGACGAGATCACTCAAAAACCTTATTACCGAATATATTTAGAAACAAAACATTGGTACACAAATGTCCATAAAAGCATCCAGATCACCCTTATCCGGGACAAGTATCGGCAAGATAGGACGCAACCAGGGCCTGCAGTCTCGACATTGATAGCGATCGCTATGTCCTAACGACCAAAAATCGCTCAAAAAATAATGTTGCAAGGAGACATGTCCTTTTATATTTTGAAAAGTTAATTTAATTGTTACAAGCGAGCATCATCATCATCATCAACTGCTGATCATGGGCTCCTCCAAGCATCCTCACAAGCTGTGTTTCCCCAGCTTTGCATGGGTACTAATTATACACCTTTCTCATGGATAATTCTGTCTATTGGTGAAAACTGCATGAGAGTCTATTCAGTACCTAATGTTTTAGTTTATCACAAACAAACAGACAGACAGACACAGCATTGTTTTATAATATGTAGCGATACATAATCAAATAGACTTCTTGGTTTACTGATACAGGCGGCACGGCGTAGCTGGCACAAATATATATAAATATGACATTCACCATCTGAATGTGATATGCCCACTGGCATGCAAGTTACTTGCATAGTTTACTTGCTACCTTAAAGAGAAACATATAATGGTTAGGGCCTAAAAAATAACCAAGTGATTTGTTTAAACATCGATTAGTAGTTTTTTTTTTTTGTGGTGATGGGAAATCATCCAATGTCTTCTCCCGCTCTGGGTGGAGCGGGAGGGCGTGTCAGACTCTTACTGACTAAAACCCACCCCTGTTCCTTCCCTGCCTGAGTGCCCAGGGGTGCCGTAACTCATTTTCAGAATTTATCCTCTACCCCTAGACATGAAGGCACCGGCCACGATGGCCCCGTCAGTGGTGGCTGACAACATCTCTTTGAGGCGCGCGTGGAACACTACGCGCCGTCGACTCATGGGCCTGGTGATCGGACGGCGAGCTACCCACTGCTCGCCGTCCGCAGGCCCGGGTCTACGGTGGCCGGATATCGTCTCGCGACGTCCTACGCCCAGTACCTCTCCTGTGGTGGTAGCGGCCGGGGCCGTGAGGGCCACTCCGTTGAGCTTCCCTCACGCGTCCCGCCTCCGCCTTCGCGAGCATTACTGCTTCGGAGAAGGCGGAGACTGCCTCCCATTCCCTCTCCGTACCATGGCCTGAACCAGGGCCGGGCGCGAGAGGTCGCCGCCACCTATCGCATCCACGAGGACACGGCGGTGCTCCACCCAAGCGGGGCAGACCTCCACCGTATGCTCCACCGTATCCTCTGGGCGATCCGCGCAGTGGTAACACCCGGGCGTTTCCTCACGCCCGATCTAATTCAGGAACCTCCCGAAACAACCGTGTCCGATGAGGATCTGCGTCAGGCGGAAGGTGAGGGCGCCGTGACGCCTCTCCAGCCACTCCTCAACGAGGGGCACTACCGCCGCAATGGTGGCGTGCCCAGCGCTGGGTTACGACAGTTGCTGTCTCCATGTCGCCATGAGATCCTGCCGGAGTTCCGTCTGCCGAGTCGCGAGGTGTCGCGGTAGCAGATTTTCGCCCCGGTGTTTGGCCTTGCGCCACTCCCAGAGCAGCGCGAGGACCTTGGCCTCCAGATCCCATGGCGACAGTCCGGCAAGGAGGCTCGCCGCCTCACAGGAGACCGTGCGATATCCTCGGAACTGATTAGTAGTTGATTCTTATTTTCTACCTGAAAGAAGGCAAGATCTAAACACTGTTTAGTAGTTGATTCTTATTTTAAACCTGAAAGAAGGCTAGATTTAAACACTGTTTAGTAGTTGATTCTTATTTTAAACCTGAAAGAAGGCTAGATTTAAACACTGTTTAGTAGTTGATTCTTATTTTAAACCTGAAAGAAGGCTAGATTTATAGACTGTTTAGTAGTTTATTCTTATTTTAAACCTGAAAGAAGGCTAGATTTAAACACTGTTTAGTAGTTGATTCTTATTTTAAACCTGAAAGAAGGCTAGGTTTAAACACTGATTAGTAGTTGATTCTTATTTTCTACTTGAAAGCAGGCTAGATTTGAGTTGTAAGGTGCTGACTAATAATTTAAGGAGGTTTTGTCCTAAATTCAAAGGAGCTTGTGGCTAAAGTAATAACAGCCGCAACGGGTCAATCCATCAGGTTAAGCTACGCTTGCCGGGTTTACATACCGAAACTCGTCCGTGCCTCGATAAGCACCTTAAGGCCCTTTTGATTTTTTAATATTTATTTTCTGTGCTATGCTACGATTTTTTATTCAATGAGGGCGCCACTGGACCGCGAGAAGAGCCTTAAGCCGTTGGTCCCGGCTGTCAATCGTGTATCTTTGACAGTCGTTACGGGTCGTCAGAAGCCCAAAAGTCTGACAACCAGTCTACCATATATACCACGGGGTATTGTATTACCCAGTAACTGGGTTGTGGAGGTCAGATAGGCAGTCGCTCCATGTAAAATACTGGTACTCAGCTGCATCCGGTTAGACTGGAAGCTGACCCCAAGACAGTTGGGAAAAAGGCTAGGCAGATTGATTGTCCTAAATACAGTTACATTTAAAGGATGAGACATGTATCTTGAGTTTATAATCCGGTAATCTGTGTTTAAACTAAGCATAATTATGGTAAGGCTGTTATTGTCTACAAAATGGTACTAATGAACATAATAACTTGCACTTGAATAATGAACTTTCCATTTACAGATAGTGCAAGAAAGTGAGGAGCGATTATCAGAGGACGACGTCCACAAAGTTATTGACCTGGTTAACGAATTTCTGCCACCAAGTGAAACCTCATGACACTCGGACACGGAGCCTATTGCTATTAAAACTGGTGAATTTATGAAGTACCTATTTGTGTGTTTGTGACAATGTTTGTGTTTAGTTGTAAGTGTTTTCTTTCAATAAGCAAAATAATTGTATCCCTTTAAAGATTAAAGGATTTGTGTAAATATATAGTTTTAAAAGGCATGTTTGTAAAACTCAATTTAGTTTAATATACCGGCTCGAAGACAAGCAACATACTCACATGAACCAATAAGTGAATGAAAAATTAACACTTGTGTCCTAACTAAACGAGCTGCAGTAGGAGCTACTTACTATGAAAATATCTATATACAGGGTGTAACGGAAAGGTGTGGTCATATTTTAAGAACCGGTTCTGCACATGGAAATGAAAAACTTTCTCTAAGAAAAAATAGAAAATTTCCATAAAAAAATTGGACTTTCTGTACAAAGTTATCATCAGCTAATCAATATTTGTATGGAACATATTTTATTTTTTTTAGAATTTCCTGTGTTTTTCTTGAAAAAAGTTGTTCAAAATGATGGGCAGATGCAGTTCTTAAAATATAACCACACCTTTCCGTTACACCCTGTATATAACTAACTGGTTTCCGCACTCAGTCCATTGTGCGTCGGCCGTCACGGCCGTTAGGAAAATATCAAGCAGTATAAAAATATTAGTACCCTTAGGTACTGACTTTTAACTTAAAAAAAATAAAAAGAGATCTTCATGATTTCATTTTAATTGAAGCCAAATTTATCTTAATTTTGTTTTAAGTATATCTATTTATTTTTTACTTTTGATGGGCATGCGTTTGACCACTATCTCACCTGATGGTAAGCGATGATGTGGTCGAAGATGGAGCACGCTTGCCTAGAAGTAACCTATATACTCGTGACTTATAGACTCCCAGGTTGTGGCTATCAGGAAACAGACTCCGGCAGGGAATCCCACTTTCTGGCCATACGCACTAGGAATGTGTTCTCAAAGCGTTTTGTGCGTATAGGTGGGATGTCCACCATGAACCGGTGGCGCATTGCCGTATACGTCTTGTGGTCCGATGATGGAACGGGCTTGGCGGAATTAAATTATGCAATTCCGTCGTACACTCCCCAAAATGCAACCGATAGGCTAGCAACTCGGCGTCTATGCTCAAGACTTTGATTGAAACTTTGACTTGACGAGCCTATCATTGCCAATGATCCTCTTGGTTCGTTTCTCAATTGTCTCAATGGTGTCAAGCTGGTATCTGGCAGATCCGTCCCAAAAATGAGAGCAGTACTCCATATACGGTCGAACTTGCGCTTGATAAAGTTTGAGCAGCTGTTCTGGCGTGAAGTACCGTCTCACCTTTGCTAGAATCCCCAACTTTTTTGCAGCCCTCAAGTGGCTGCAAAAAAAGTTTGAAAGATGGAGCTGGGTGAAATTGGCTCTTTTTAGCGGAAAAAAGACACGCTTCGGTCTTAGCAGCATTGAACTTGACCAGATTGGCATCGCCCCATTCAGAAACAGCCTACAAGGACAAGTTCAAGCGCTCAACCATAGCCTGTCGGAGAGACCGGATCTGAGACCCACTAGCTCGTGCGCTGGACAGGTATCTCAGCAACAGTGCTGTCGTCAGCATACCCAATGGTACCTAGTTTTAACAGATCGTTAATATACAGCAAAAACAATGTTGCGGAGAGCACCGACCCCTGAGGAACCCCAGCATTAATATCCAGCAGTCCGCACGAGCAGCCATCTATGACCACTCTAATAGACCGATCCCTCAGGAAATCTGCAATCCAATCACACAATCCGGCGGGCAGGCCGAAGGAAGGAAGCTTGCCAATGAGGCTATCGTGTCAGACCCTGTCGAAGGCCTTTGAGTCGTCAAGGGAGACCTCAAGTGCCTCCCCGTGTTTTTCTATGGTCTCACTCCAGATGTGAATGCCATACGCAAGAAGATCCCCAATTGTCCAAATTCGGCGGAAGCCTTATTGTCGGTCACTAAGGATATCGTTAGCTTCTAGGTAAGCCAGGAGCTTACCATTCAGTACGCGTTTCAGTACCGAAATGGGTCTATAACTCGCTGGGTCAGCTCGATTAGTACCCTTGCTCACGGGCTGCACATTAGTCTGCTTCCAAGCCATCTGCATCGGCACTATTTATTAATTCAAAAGAATAAGATTTAAAAAATTTACATAATGTTCAAAATTACCATTATGTAATTCTGGCTTTGTAATTATATATAATAGCAATCCAGTTTTCTGTTTTAAATATTATAATGTCACTTTAGAATCGTGGAGCAACAAGAACTAACTAATAAATAATAGCTATGTACCTATGTATTGTGACGACCTTATGTTGGCAACCTTATGGTGAAGACTGGCACGTTAGAAGTTTGGAACTTTCTAGAAACTCTTGGAACGCCAATTGAGAATTTAGATTAAAAGAAGATTTTAGTTTTTAAGTAGACTTCTCCTAGCCCGCTCGAAGAGGGCACTTGTAAATAATTTGATTATTCAATATAACGTATTAGTATTTCAGTTCTCTTTCTTTTATAACACAACACACATAGGCAGTCACTCTTATTCACCACACTCTCGCACCGCTAGCGAGTAAAAACAAACCCCCAGGAACCTAAAAGGAATCTCCAGGGACCTAGCACTAGGAGAAGCTGTTCCAGGTCCCTACAGTATCATACTTAGAAACAAATTAATATTATTATAGGACGCATAAAACTTTGTATCAAAACTGTACATTGTGTACAAAGTAAAACTACATTATGTAGGTTAAGTGATGTTTTGTTTTGGCACACTTCTCCATGCGTGCGCGCAACCGACATTTATCATGCATATCAAAGATCAAGGCCGCGGGTGCCGGTTGCTAGCCCGCCTTTTGAGGTTATAATCACGTTGCTGTGTTTATCATTTTATCAAGTCATTTGAGTTTATTCTTTATTGTTATACAATTGAACGGGAAAGTGAGTGGAGTGCATTCGTTCCATTGTGAGCATAAAATTCGTTGGTAAGTTATTTTTCTTTTAGTTGCATGCTGTGCATGTGTTAACTTATGTCACGTTGAAATTATATACCTACTCTTTGGTCACACTATGTTAGGAGTGGAATTTAATTTATGGAATGTTATAAATAAACTTCTAAGTAGGATAAGCTATTTTTAAATTTTGCGCGAGTAATGTTGCTAGCTTTTTATCAGCAAATTACAGTGCCGATACATTGTTTTTTTATAAAATTTATTCTCAATGCAAACTGAATTATTTAGATAGGCACTGTTTCACATTCTAAAATAAATATTTTGTACTATCAAGTTTGCCTTCTCAAAGAGGTGGACAGAGAAATAGGCTGTATGTCCCTCTCTCTTTTAAAGTAGGATCTACACCGTAAGAAAAATATATTGGCCTCTTTTAAAAGATTACTGAGCCTTTAGATTCTAAATTCTCAGTAATCTTAGAAGAGGCTGACATATTTTTTCTGTGTATATTGGTACCTACCTACATAGCATTTGCACACTTATATTATTTTAAGGTAGGATAAGCAGATATGTATAATTTCATAACTTTCCAAGGATTTTTAATTTTATTTTGATTAATTTTAGGAAAACTTAGATCTAGTATGTTAGTATATTCAAATAAGTAGGAACAATATTTCGGATAACAGATATATTCGTAACAGAGTTACGGCGCCCTTGGGCACTCAGGCAAGGAAGGAACAGGGGTGGGTTTTAGTCAGTAAAAGTCTTAAACGTCCTCCCACTCCACCCTGAGCGGGAGAAGTCATAGGATGAATCCCCAAACCAAAAAAAAAGGTAAGTACAAAATGATTAAGTATAACATTCCTAGACTAAAAAAAATACTTTTGTTAAATATTATTTTCCAGTCTCTGGTTCAAGCAACATAGTCAAGAGTGATGTCTCATCTCATCCTTCACCGGGTGCTGGGCAGCCCGCCGGCACGCGCCGTCATGATGCTGAGCGAGCTGCTGAAGCTGCAGCTGCAGTTCAACGACGTCAAGTTGCTGCAGCAGGAGCACAAGTCGCCGGAGTTCAAGAAGGTACGTCCCTCGTAGATAAGATGATGTTGTCATGATGCTGAGCGAGCTGCTGAAGCTGCAGTTGCAGTTCAACGACGTCAAGTTGCTGCAGCAGGAGCACAAGTCGCCGGAGTTCAAGAAGGTATATACAGCATGTAACAAAAACCCTGTCCGATCCTGAAGGGTATTATTTGGTATCGTACTGCGTACAAATACGTAATCATTTAATGGTTACAAGATTATTATTTTTCCCCAATGAAAATAATTAATTTAAAAAAAAAGAAAAATGTATCAAAAATAACACTGAGCGCTCGACAAAGTTCACCTACAGTTTTGTGTCAAAGAAGCCGCCTGAGCGAGACGGTCTTTTTGATCCTTTGTTAAGGCGCAGTTATACGACTTTTAATGGTTTTTAATTGAAAATCACGTCTAAACGACTAGTCGTATTTGTTTGAAAGACATATAATGTTACTCTAGACTATTTCTGTCGTAATTTGATGAATCTGAGAATATTTGAAATTATATGTTACTAACATTGTGTAATTAATTTGTAAATTATGGCTAACGCGGATAAAAAATTTTAGAATCACGCAAAAATTATAAAGCGTATTTTTATGAAACCTTCACCATTTTAAAGATCATTTTATTATTTATAATTTAGTCTGTGTTTTAATTTAATACTTGTTGTTTTATGTGTAATAAATTAATAATGTGTTTAATTTCGGACAGCGCTCCTTGATGGGCGAGTCCTATTATTGGGTGGACATACGACGCGTTACGTGAGCTCAGCGCTGAACACGCAAGCTAACCACTCAAGTTCGTTGGCAGCTAATAGCGCCTTAAAGAGTGCCTACAGTGCGGCTAGTGCAGGGCGGTATTGTTTGAAATATAAAAATAGGTAAAAATGAAATGTCGCAGGCCGGTGGAGTGTTGTCAACTTATGAAAATTTGCCATATTTAGTGTTAAATTTCGCATATTTTATAAAAATAGAAAATCTATAACTTTTGGTTTTTAAGAGTTACCTAGCTACATTTTTTTAATTTTTTTTTCTAGTACGTATGTTAAACGAATACGCCTTTATTGGATCGAACAGGGTTTTTGTTACATGCTGTATAACGTACGGACGGTTACTTTGAAGGGTTATTTTGGAGTTCTTTGAGTTAAAATCCCAAATTTTTTATCACTTCCATGAGTTGGGGGCCCAGAGTACTGATATTGGTTCGCCATGCCCAGCGATCCCACGACCCTGAATCCTCCCAGTTGTTTAGTATTTATTTATTTATTAAAACTTCATGCAACGCATATGTACAAAGGCGGACTTAACCCATGTAAATAGTGGGTCAACCTGGCAAAGGTTGGATCAACCGGATCAAGAAACATCTAGAATACTGGAATCTAGCTGAAGCTTTTTGCTTTTTTTACAAAATAAATGAAAATGTCTTAAAATAAAGTTTTCAAGGACATGTCTTACTGTCTGTCTTGACATAATCTATCACGTAACATATTAAGTTACAGTTAAATTATGTTTATAAGTCTTTTAGGCTAGATCGTAATTAATTATTAATTTGGTTCTTACTAATATAGTACAAGGAGCTCGTGGCTAAAGTAATAACATTCGCTCGGGTCGATACATCAGGTTAAGCTACGCTTGCCGGGGTTGGTCTATGGATGGGTGCTATGGACCATCTTTACATACCGAGACTCCTCCGGGCCTCGGAAAGCACGTTAAGCCGTTGGTCCCGGCTGTCGATCTTTGACAGTCGTTACGGGTCGTCAGAAGGCCGAAAGTCTGACAACCAGTCTTACCAAGGGACCCCTACCCGGGCCTGCGGACGGCGAGTAGTGGGTAACTCGCCGTCCGATCAGCACCAGGCCCGAGAGACGACGGCGCGTAGTGTTCCACGCGCGCCTCAAAGAGTTGTCAGCAAACAGGACGGGACCTGTCATGGCCGATGCCTGCCCGGGGGTTGAGGATAAATTCGAAAGAGTTACTCCGCCCCTGGGTATTCAGGGCAGGGAGAAACAGGAGTGGGTTTTAGTCAGTAAGAGTCTGACACGCCCTTCCGCTCCATCCTAGAGCTGGAGATGTCATTGGATGATTTCACACCCCACAAAAAAAAGGGTATCATATTACCCAGTAACTGGATTGTGGAGGTCAGATAGGCAGTCGCTCCATGTAAAATACTGGTATTCAGCATCATCCGGTTAGACTGGAAGCCGACCCCAAGATAGTTGGGAAAAGGCGCAGGCAGATGATGACTAATATAGTACCTACAAAAAAAAGGCCATGTCCTAATGTTATTTCAGAAACACTAATCCACTGTTCTTCTTGCAGTTAAACCCCATGGGTACGGTGCCGGTGTTACAAGATGGCGATTTCGTATTGTCTGAAAGGTAAACTAGCTTATAATTTAATGATGAATTCGTTTGTCCAGGTGCGGCATTAGATTAAAGGCTCAACGCTTAAGGCGAAGACGAATAAAAGACAAACACTCGTTATAGACTTGAATTCAATTTTAATACCCAAACTAGCGACCCGCCCCAGCTGCGCACGAGTAAAAATTATGTACCTAAACCTTTCTCATGAATCACTCTGTCTGTTGATAAAAACCGCATTAAAATCCGTTCAGTAGTTTTTGAGTTTATAGCTAACAGATAGATTGACGCGGCGAGCGACTTTAAACAGGAAGAGGTTAACAATTCGTCGGAAGATTTTGTTTTTTATGTACTCGTAGGTATGTTCCCCGATTATTCGAAGACGCGTGGACCAATTTAAATATTTTTTTTTTGTTTGGGTATATTTCCCAAGTGGTTCCATTTAAAGAGGAAGATCTGATGAACAACTTCAGAGATAGCCAATGGAACTCTTCAATAAATGATAGTTAACCTTCCGGAATTGCTGCAATCGCATGTATATGTATGTAATGATGACGTTAGCGTGTGGGTGGGTACCCGGTCCTGCGGACGGCGAGTAGTGGGTAACTCGCCGCCCGATCAGCACCAGGCCCGAGAGTCGACGGCGCGTAGTGTTCCACGCGCGCCTGAAAGAGTTGTCAGCAAAAGGACGGGGCCTGCCACGGCCGATGCCTGCCCGGGGGTTGAGGATAAATTCGAAAGAGTTATCTCGCCCCTGGGCATTCAGGGCAGGGAGGAACAGGGGTGGGTTTTAGTCAGTAAGAGTCTGACACGCCCTTCCGCTCCACCCTAGAGCGGAAGAAGTCATAGGATGATTTCCCAGCCCCCCAAAAAAAAAAGAAAAGTGTGTTGGTCTGTCCATTTATTTGAAAAATATTTTGCATACTCCTCAAAGCTGTGCTATTATTAATATTTCCAGCCACGCCATAATGAAGTATCTGCTGACTGTGTATGGTGGTGACAAGAGCGAGTCGCTGTACCCGAGCGACGTGCGCACGCGCGCTCTCGCCGACCAGGCCATGTTCTTCAACGCAGGCGTGTTTTTCAGGGCTCTTGGGAATGTTGGGGTAAGTTTATACTAATACTAAACTCGGCTGCATACTGGAAGCCGATCCCAACATACTGCCGTCTAAAGAAAAAACTTTTTTACAAAAAAAACAACCGATTTCCAAAAAAAAAAAATACACTAATAATTAAAAAATAACCTTATTTTCGGAAGTTGGTGTTTGTATTTATTTCTTCGTTATTTGACACCGACTGCCGAAAATAAAGTTATTTTTTAATTTTTAGTGTATTTTTTTTTATGGAAGTCGGTTGTTTTTTTTTGTAAAAAAGTTTTTTATTTTTCACTTTTTATTTATCACCCAGAATTAAAAACCCCAATAACATGGAACGTGGAATTTAAACATAGTCGTAATTGGAGAACGCCAACACGTCATCTAGGTATACGTATTTTTCGTTTTTGTTCAGTTTTTCAAAAAGCGCTGAAGTAATTTCATTAAAATTTATATGGGACCACCTCGGGAGTATATTCTATCGGATAAAAAAAGAATTTTGAAAATCGGTCCTCAATTGACAGAATAATCGGTGGACATACATAAAAAAAAAACATACATACAGCCGAACATAGAACCTTGTCCTTTTTCGAAGTCGGTTAAAAAAGGGTGCATCTGCCCTGTTATGCAAAATTTAGTTATTTAAGTACATAATATTCGGAATCGGGAAAACAAACTCGCATCTTGTAACATTTTAGATGATGAAGACCCTTAGCTTTCCTACTCTATATTTGCAGTTGCGTGGGGTTTTTGAGATAAAAGCCTATGTCCCTATTGACTAAAAAGCTAAAAAAATCTCACGTTTCTGCACAATGCTGAAGGAAAAATAAACCCATTTACGCATTTAAAGTTATACTTTAACTACCTGCCCAGGGGTTGAGGATAAATTCGAAAAAGTTACCTCGCCCCTGGGCATTCAGGGCAGGGAAGGAACAGGGGTGGGTTTTAGTCAGTAAGAGTCTGATACGCCCTTCCGTTCCACCCTAGAGCGGGAGAAGTCATTGGATGATTTCCCACCCCACAAAGAAAAAGACTATAATCTCTATCTATGTAACAAATTTCATCCAGATCCCTTCAGCCGTTTTGGCGTGATTAACTAACAAACATCTGCAAGCACTTCGCCCGCGACTTCGTCCGCATTAATTTCGAAAATACAGCCCATAATAAATATGATTTATAGTCTATAATATAAAAAATGACAGGCTAGCAACTCGGCGTCGTTAATGGACTTTTTTTTTTTTTTTTTGGGGGGTGGGAAATCATCCTATGACTTCTCCCGCTCTAGGGTGGAGCGGAAGGGCGTGTCAGACTCTTACTGACTAAAACCCACCCCTGTTCCTCCCTGCCTTGAGTGCCCAGGGGCGAGGTAACTATTTCGAATTTATCCTCCACCCCCGGGCAGAAAGTCGTTAATGGACTTTGACACATTAACTTGTCACTTGTTTACTTACCTGGATATTACTACAAACCAAGGTCGCAAGGGCGACTTACCAATAGTACACACACATGTAGTCAGTTATTTATTATGAACCATAACCAACACCGTCTTAGGCCATACCGGGCTCTTGGGCACACAAGAATTTGGAATTTCCCTGTTGGATAGTAAAATAAGTAAATGACAAAAATATTTTTCTTTTATAATCTTATTATTTACTATAGTTAATTGGTAGAAATATAGATTATGTTATTAATTAGATAAGTATGCTGGTGGTTGAATTAAAAATACAAAACTCAAAAACACAAATCAATAACCAATTTAGAAAACCGGCCAAGTGCGTGTCGGACTTCACAAATTTAGGGTTCCGTAACAAATGAGGGAATTATCAAAGAAAAAATCTGATTTATCGATATAGTGGTATTTGTTACTAAAATATACGTAATATCAACAAATTTCAATTTCATAAGACAATGGAATGTCACAAAATTCTTCGACGGACAGTGTAAGGGTATATGCTTTTCGGGACCCCCGTGACGATGGGGCCCTGGGCTCCGTATGGTAAAGATGGTACTGACCATAACCCATGTTATCATTCACCTAATGACATCATGTTTCTCCAACAGCAAGCCACATTCTACGGCGGCATAACCGAGCCGAGCGAACAACACAAAAAGGAGATAGAGTCATCTTTCTCCGTGGTGGACGCTTACGTTCGAGACCGACCGTACATCGCGACAGATCACCTGACCATCGCTGACCTGGCTGCCGGCTCCACGGCAACTGCGATACAGGTCTTCCATAAATTGGATGCTGATAAGTAAGTTTTTTATTCAACTTCATTGCTAAATGACATTCGGTTTTGTGGGTTGGTTAAAAATGACACTATAGTCGAGAAATATTGTTGTCAATTTAAACAAGGTGAGCCCCGGTCCTTGGTGACTATTATAACTCTTAGAAGAAACAACGTTACTACGTGTCCCGTTCGGGGGGCGGGAGAGGGGGGGGGGGGGGAGAGTTGTGTCTCTAAAATACCACACTTGGTCACCAGGGGCGGAGAAGGGCTTAGGTTTTCGTCACATAGTCAATATTAAAAAAAAAGACTTGTTTTTGAAAATTAAGTTCCTGTTACAATATGTTTTTACATAAGTTTTTTCTTCTTGATAATATTTTTTTTTTCATAAAAACTGGGTCTCTAGTATTGGTACGTTCCCTTAGTGCCTGATGCGGTCTTTTGAGGAAAGCACCACAGGACAGATTGAGTTGACATGTCCAGAAGATAATTATGCTTGTGTCAGTTATCGTGTAGCTCATTCGCAACAATGGATTGTTTATAGGAGAACTTGTTTCTACCAGCGGCCTCGCCTGCGTGGAATAGATATTCCCCATTAAAAATTATAACCTATATGCTAATTCAGACTATAATCTATCTCTGTGCCAAATTTCAACCAGATCCGTTCAGCCGTTCTGGCTCGGTTGAGTAACAAACATCCAACCAAACTTTCGCATTTTAATAATAGTAAGATTAACCCGTCGCGCGTCTTGATTTTTAATTGTTAACGGCCCATGCGCTGGGCCGCTAGACGCGGGACGGGTTAAATGGTAAAGTTTACACTATTCACATGTGTTTCGCAGTAAATAGTTGTAATAAGAAATTTAAATCTATTTCAGGTTTCCCCGCTGTGCTGATTGGGTATCTCGTTTGGAAGAGGAACATGTATTCAAGACCATCATGGCACCGGGAGTCGCCTACTTCTCTAAAGTCATGAACGCAGTATGGAGACACAATAAAGAAAATAAAGAATAAGAAGTAAACTAATTTATTGTAAATGATAAAAAGTTTCAAAAATGTTTTTCAATAATCGCCCTAATTAAGACCCTTTTGTGGAAAAGAAGTAAGTGTTGTTTAAATAACCTGTACTTGTCCTTGCACCGCGACTTACAAGTTGTAGGTCATGATTTCTAACCCAGGCAGGCGCTTTACTTTGTGTAAATTATTTCATCACCACTGATCTCAAAACGGTGAAGGAAAACGTGAGGAAACCGTCATGTCCTAGAACCAAAAATTCGAAGACATGTGACATCCACCAACCCGCATTGGGCCCGCGTGGTGGATTACGGCCCACACCCTCTCACAGAGAGGAGGCCTGACCCTTTGATGATGATGATGACATGCTCTGGCGTCCGCTCGGCCTTTTCCAAACTATGTTGGTGTTGTGGGTCGGTTTCTTTAGATTAGTAGCAATATTTAACATGGAGAGACTACCTATGGACTTGTACAACTCAGTTCTTATAATGATACTTTAAGGTATAGTTTGGTCTTGAGAGAGAATTATATGAGAGTAACTAATGTTACATGTAAACGGGGAGATTATTCAATATGCCCAAGAGTATCTCTACTTAGGCCAAGTATTCTCTATCCAGGCAAGATAAAGAAATAAGGCGCCGAACAGAAAATGCCTGGAAGAGCTACTGGTCCATGAAGGAGTTATTTAAAGGCACTTTGGCCATGCCACTGAAGCGTACGCTGATGCACATGTGTATTCTCCCCATCTTGACCTATGATGCACAGACTTGGTCTTTGACAAACATCCAAAAGTCCAAACTCAAGGTTTGCCAACGTGCCATGGAGCGCAGTTTACTAGGTGTTAAATTAACAGATCACGTTCGAAACACGATACTGCGCTCCAAAACGCAAATTATAGATGTGGCTCAAAAGGCTGCCCAACTTAAGTGGGACTGGGCAGAACATGTCTGCCGCCTGCCTGACGAGCTGTGGGCCTGTAAAACACAGGATTGGTGACCTGACACAGTGACTCAGGACCGCGGCAGACCACGAAGGAGATGGCGGGACGACCTGGATGTCTTAAAGAAGAAGCAAAAGATCGTGACCGTTGGAAGGAATAGAGGGAGGCCTTTGCCCAGCAGTGGGACAGTACGGGCTAATAATAATAACTAATGTTTTACCAGTTAGCAAAGTTAAAAACTACACCCGCGTGAATATCGGCAATTATACTTCATGATTCTGGGCTCCTGCTTCCTCCAGCCTCCTAAAAATATTCTACGTACTAGTCCAGGTGTGTGTGTTCCAAATTTCATCCAAATATTTTCAGTTGATATTCAAACATACAAATTTTCACATTTTTATATATTCATTATGATCACTCGAGGAGGCCATTTTATCTTTATTATTATAGAGATTATTTATTTTATTGTTTTGCAACGTAATTATAAATAGATAATTATTATTACATAAAGAGATAGCAGAGCTCTAAGTATCTATGATTTAATTGCGTATGTTGTACATTGAACTCGTATCTAGGTAATAATTTCTAATCTTCCATTTTATTATCATTGATAAAATTGGCCCGTTAGCAATGTTTGATTATGTTATCACTCAGTGTGGTTTTTGTTTGAATAGCATTCTGTTGGTGAGAATATTTTATTTACATATGATAGTGTGATTTTTTTTAAATTTCCGCTGTAACGTTTTTTTGAAATGATTCCTACATTATTTCATGTTATGAAACGTTCCGTGTCTTCAACTGTCCGTTAGTGAGCTCATTTTGATTCATGTAATATGCTTTCTGCTTAGGTTTTATAACTTTTTCTGGCGTAAACATAGTTTGTTTGCAGTGACAAAAAATCCTACTTATTTATTATAAATGCGAAAGTTTGAATGGATGGAAAGATGTTTGTTAGTTAATCACGCCAAAACGGCTGAAGGGATCTGGATGAAATTTGTTACATAGATAGAGATTATAGTCTTTTTTTTTGTGGGGTGGGAAATCACCCAATGTCATCTCCCGCTCTGGGTGGAGCGGGAGGGTGTGTCAGACTCTTACTGACTAAAACCCACCCCTATTCCTTCCCTGCCTGAGTGCCCAGGGGTGCGGTAACTCATGTTAAGAATTTAGCCGCTACCCCTAGCCATGCAGGCACCGGCCACGATGGGCCCCGTCAGTGGTGGCTGACAACATCTCTTTGAGGCGCGCGTGGAACACTACGCGCCGTCGACTCACGTGCGTGGTACTGATCGGACGGCGAGCTACCCACTGCTCGCCGTCCGCAGGCACAGGTCTACGGTGGCCGGAGATCGTCTCGCGACGTCCTACACCCAGTACGCCCAGTACCTCTCCTGCGGTGGTAGCGACCGGGGCCGTGAGGGCCACTCCGTTGAGCTTCCCTCACGCGTCCTGCCTCCGCCTTCGCTAGCATTACTGCTTTGCAGAAGGAGGAGACTGCTTCCCATTCCCTCTCGCTCCGTACCATGGCCTGAACTAGGGCTGGATTAGCATATCACTACATATTATAGAACAAAGTCACTGACCGTGTCTGTGCGCGATAAACTCAAAAACTGCTGAATGGATTTTCATGCAGTTTTCAACAATAGACAGAGTGATTTATGAGGAAGGTTTCAGTGTATAATTTTTACCCATGCAAATCTGGGGCGGGTCGCTAGTAGACTGTAATTTATAGTGGGGAGTACTAGTTCCACACGGGCGGAGCCGCTGGCTGCAGCTAGTGTTGTATAAATTAATTTATTCTTTATTGTACACTTAAAGAACTTATAACACATAATGATTATACAGTTCCCCAACCAGTAGTGACACGTACAGATACCGGCACGGTTCTTGAGCGCTCGGCGGAAGAGTGGGGATCGCTTTGCGCATCGTACACTTATGACAAATAAAACGCACACCCGTTTATTATTTATTTTTTATAAGTTACCTACGTAATTTCTTAGTGGTTCTATGGTTGAAAGAAACAGATGTGTTCGTAGCCTCCGCTGTTCTTTTTTGAACTTGTTTTAATTTCTGACTCCTTCTTCAATCTCCTTTTTCATAAAACAGTTTACATGGTAAATCAGTTTTCTGGCTTGTCTATTTAAAACAGTGTTTTACCTTGGCATCTTATACCTAAAAAGAATACTATGTCACATAGGACCAAGGCAGCTTTCTACTGGTGAAAGAATTTTTGAAATCGGTCCAGTATATTTGGAGCCTATTGAATACAAACAAACAATCGAATCTTTCCTCTGTATAATATTAGTGTAGATAAAAACTTTATTTATAGTACATTTCGATACAAGTACAAATAAAATAATTGAATCAAAAATAGTTTTGCTATAATTACAAACTGACATTAATTATTTTTTTCCCCGCTTTGCTTTCGATAAATATCACGTTTTATTATAATTACAAAGGTCTAATTAATAAAAAAATCACATAAAATATTCGAGTTCTACCTTACCAGATAAATTAAAATGATGCAGTTTAAAAATTGGTGTCAATTAAATTGGCCGGAATTGTACTCGTCGTCGTGAGGTACGTACAACAAGAGTATAGAACAAATCCCGAGTGACGCCTATGACGCGATGCGCTACGGTCCAATCACGGCACTTTCGCCGCCCCCGCGCCTCACTTCATACCACCAAAGGGACCCAATAACTCACTTTTGCGCAGGTGAAGGTCAGCGCTCAAGAATCGTGCCGATGATTGTACTGCTGGTTAAAAACTTGTAGTGTGGGTGTCTTAGAACTATGTTTATGTTTATGTGTAAGTAGCCTAAGTTTGTATATTGAATGGTTTGCTAATAAAGATTGGTATTATACATCAATTCGTGTACTCAATTACATCTATCCCAACATGGCGACCCTGCCTTCAGGCAAGCCGCGTATAATGGTCGTGTCGGTTTACAATTGGCGTTTCATTATTAATTAGTGCGAAATTATTCTGAAAAGCAAGATGTGTCAATCTTATCAGACCAAAGAAGAGGTTTTTCTAGCTCAAAACGCAGCCGGTGCTGGAAATAGTGCGAATTTGCAAGAAATTGAGACACATTTGAGCTTCCAGACTATTATTATCACAATAATTATCTGCTTGATGGATGCAGCTGATCAATTTAAAACAGTGTTTTACCTTGGCATCTTATACCTAAAAAGAATACTATGTCACATAGGACCAAGGCAGCTTTCAACTGGTGAAAGAATTTTTGAAATCGGTCCAGTATATTTGGAGCCTATTGAATACAAACAAACAATCAAATCTTTCCTCTGTATAATATTAGTGTAGATAAAAACTTTATTTATAGTACATTTCGATACAAGTACAAATAAAATAATTGAATCAAAAATAGTTTTGCTATAATTACAAACTGACATTAATTATTTTTTTCCCCGCTTTGCTTTCGATAAATATCACGTTTTATTATAATTACAAAGGTCTAATTAATAAAAAAATCACATAAAATATTCGAGTTCTACCTTACCAGATAAATTAAAATGATGCAGTTTAAAAATTGGTGTCAATTAAATTGGCCGGAATTGTACTCGTCGTGAGGTACGTACAACAAGAGTATAGAACAAATCCCGAGTGACGCCTATGACGCGATGCGCTACGGTCCAATCACGGCACTTTCGCCGCCGCCGCGCCTCACTTCATACCACCAAAGGGACCCAATAACTCACTTTTGCGCAGGTGAAGGTCAGCGCTCAAGAATCGTGCCGATGATTGTACTGCTGGTTAAAAACTTGTAGTGTGGGTGTCTTAGAACTATGTTTATGTTTATGTGTAAGTAGCCTAAGTCTGTATATTGAATGGTTTGCTAATAAAGATTGGTATTATACATCAATTCGTGTACTCAATTACATCTATCCCTACATGGCGACCCTGCCTTCAGGCAAGCCGCGTATAATGGTCGTGTCGGTTTACAATTGGCGTTTCATTATTAATTAGTGCGAAATTATTCTGAAAAGCAAGATGTGTCAATCTTATCAGACCAAAGAAGAGGTTTTTCTAGCTCAAAACGCAGCCGGTGCTGGAAATAGTGCGAATTTGCAAGAAATTGAGACACATTTGAGCATCCAGACTATTATGATCACAATAATTATCTGCTTGATGGATGCAGCTGATCAATTTTTGTTGCAAATTTCCCATGGTTTCTATCGATGGACAGAAGCAGTTCTTAAAATATGACCACACCTTTCCGTTACACCTGTATAAAGCTAGAAGCCTTTTTTGACCTAAGGGAAATAATATAAATAGAAAATCAGTTTAAGAACTAAAAGTAAAATTTCCTAGGTACGCTAGCAGACACAAAATTTTCAAATTTAAGTTATAAACTACCGGTGGCATGTAATACCGCAAACTTCGCAAAAAGATTACACCTAATAAAATTATGATATGATTTAAGAAATTGTAATTTTTGAGCGCGCAATGTATTGCAAACAATGCGATCTCGACGTTCCGCACTACCTACACACGCGCCGCCGAGCGCGGCACCCGCCGTAGTTATGTAGGTATTAGGCCGGTGACGTGACCTTACAAATGAACTTTAGCGAAACAGCTGTGCGTAGAACTTTCGTATTTTATTTACATTGCTGCTTATAGTGTAATTAGCAATTTGATTACTTTTTAATTAAAACTCTCATTAAGTTGGATAGGAATAACGATTTTGAACAGTCTAAAGTAAAAAAAAAACTGCAGAATTTTTTTTGGAAACACCGATGAAAAATTCCAAAGTCCAAATCATGTACTGAATCACTGGTACACGTATGTACGTTTATGTGTCTTACACGGTGTATAAGAGAGCAGTGGTGGCCCAGTGGTATTGGCCGCGACTTACAAGTTGTAGGTCGTGAGTTCAAACCCAGGCAGGCGCTTTACTTTGTGTAAATTATTTCATCACCACTGCTCTCAAAACGGTGAAGGAAAACATCGTGAGGAAACCGGCATATCCTAAAACCAAAGATTCGAAGACATGTGACATCCACCAACCCGCACTGGGCCAGCGTGGTAGATTACGGCCCACCACCCTTTCACAGAGAGGAGGCCTGTGCCCCAGCAGTGGGGACATTAAAAGGCTGATGATGATGACACGGTGTATATGATTAGGCTAGTATTTGATTAGAGTATTGAGTTAGATTTGTGGTATGGTATTCCAGGATCCTCGATGGCGCCTCTCCTGTACAAGCTGGACGCCAGCCCGCCGGCCTGCGCGGTGCGGATGGTGGCCGACATCATCGGGCTGCAGCTCGACTTCAAGGACCCGGATATAAGTCAGATGGAGCACAAGTCTCCGGGCTATTTGCAGGTATAATTTTTGAAGTTAATGTTTTCTTACTTGACAGAGTGATAAAAGTAAACAGACTGATATTAGCTATACAAGCATGATGCACGGGGTCAATTCTTGAAGAAAGAAAATTTAGTACAAATAAATTTCAATAGATGGCGTGAAATGTATTTTATTAAGGGCCTACCTCCCCGTAAGTGGCGCCCTCATTGAATAAAAATTCGTATCTTAGCATAGAAAATAAAGATTAAAGAATCCTATGTTGTAACAAAGGGGCCGTTCAAGTATTACGTAATCAGATTTATTACAATTATTTACCCTGCCCTCCCCCTTGTCAGCAAGAGTAAGCAAAGCTCTTACCCCCCCCCTCTCCCATGTTTACGTCAACATTGGTATATACATTTTTCTATTAATATAATTATTCTGTTTTTTTATTTATTCATGAGCGTATATAGTACCTAAACGTATTCATTATTTGTGGGAATTCCCAAATATGCGTTTCGCTTTCAAGCATATACAATGTGTGGGTTGCCATATGTGTAAAAAAGTAAATAATTACTGCTGACGTAATTACCATCCAAACCACTGGGGGTTTGGCTACCCCCATGTCATCAAAAATAAGCAAAGCATACACCCCCTGCCCCCCCTATAGTGCTTACGTAATACTTGAACGGCCCCAAACGCAACATATGATTTTTTAATCTTTATTTTCTACGCTTTGCTACGATTTTTTATTCAATGAGGGCGCCACTTGGCGGCTATATACGCCTTAAGGTTCTGCCACACAATTCGTTTTGTAAAAAAGTTTTTTATTAGAAGAAAAACATACGGTATTCTCTACAAAAATTCTACCTTGTGGAGTACATTTTTGTAGAGTAAAAATACAAAAACATTATCTTCTTTCTTGGGTAGTTGGGTAAAAAGGCCCGAAATTTACCATAGACAAAATTATATAATACTGGCACTTCGCCTGCGACTTCGTCCGCGTGGATTTTAAAAAATTTATTAGCCTATAACACTCACAAATATCGTGCCATTCTATTGGCAAAAGAATTTTCAAAATCGGTTCAGTAGATCCAGAGATTACCGCCTACAACCTCACAAACTTACAAACTTTACCTCTTTATAATATTAGTATAGATATATTAGAGCTGGTGTTTAAAATAATTAAACATTTACTTGTAATTTTCAGTTAAATCCGCTGGGAACGATACCTGTCCTCGTGGACGACGACTTCGTTCTATCTGACAGGTAAATACTGATGCGCATCCCTGGTGCGTAGAGTACGTGGCAGCGCCAACAGCATCCTTAGCATGATTGCTAGTCGGCTTACATCGGTCATTGCTGCGCCATTTGTCATGGAATGGTGAGGTAGTGATAGATGGGTTTACTGTCTTTTTTTTGTGTTTGGTTGTGGGTAATTTTAAGTATTATTAACACTAGTCTATAAGAACATTGTTACTAACAAAATGGACATCATCTCTGGTCTGAAATAAAAATTATATTATTATTATTATTCCATTTATTTTATAGTTTAAACATACAATTTACATTTTTAAATATTATAATATCAAAATATAAAAACATTTAAAAATATAAAAAATAGTATCCCACCGGTATCGGGATAGGGTCCAAGCTACCGGTGGTCAGGGCTCCTGAGAGAGGAACCTCCTAACTATGCGCGCCGTGTCCAGGAGTACTGCCTTCTGGATCAAGCCCTTGATCCAGCTGCCCAACGAGAGCCTCCTTAGGTGTTCGTCGAGACTCTTGGCTATTAAGCCATTGGCCGTCACGACTATCGGCACAATGACTGCTGTATCCACCTCCCACATGTCGACAACCTATTATTATTATTATTGTAATGTTCCCTGCGTGGTCAAAATAGTAAAGAAGAGATCTGCAGGAGCACTGAGGGAACTGAAATAGCCTGATGAATTGCCAAACTAAGTGGCAATAGGGCAAACCGAAAGGTTCTGTAATGGCGACAAGTAAGATGCGAAATGCACAGGAGTGAGTGCGAGATGTGGCGAGTGGCGACGCGGGGAATCCTCTGTCTAGCTGTAGATGTTTTGAAATTGTGATAAATTGATGATGCTAGTCTTCTATATGTCAACAAGATGCTTACTTAATAATAATAATAATGAAGCCTTTATTTCCCAAATTAACAGTATACACAATTCCATAACATATTTTCATGCACATTTCAATACCAATTCATATAAATCATAATTCCATTCTACAAGTATATTCTATTACATTATATTATATAAGTATTATTTATTTTTTTATACAATTATTTAGATTTTATTTTTAAATTCATGCTTTCACTTAATATTAAAATATATTTGATTAAATTACATTCTTGAATCATTTTTCAATAACATATTTGTAAACATTGACATTTCTAGGTATGTAGGTTTTATTTTACTTAAGATTTTTCGGAATACTTTGTACCCTTATCAAAATACAAGTATATTATTGGGGTACCCATTTCTGGGTGTAGGCCTCCTCCAACTCTTTCCAGTGCTGTCTGTCTTGTGCTTGGCGAGTCCATGTAGATCCGGCTACTTGGTAGATATCGTCACTCCAGCGTCGCCTAGGTCGGCCGCGCGGGCGTTTGGCTTCGTAGGGATACCAATGTAATATCCTTTCGCTCCATCTATTATCTGTGATTCTAGCTATATGCCCAGCCCATCGCCATTTCAGTCTGCTTGCTAGCTCGACGGCGTCCGTTACCTTTGTTATGGATCTAATGTATGTGTTTTTCTTCCTATCCTTCAGCTTTATACCCAACATACTTCGTTCTGCGGCTCTTTGGAACACGTTAATCTTTTGTACGATGTCTTTTGTAAACGACCAAGTTTGACATCCGTACAATAGTGTCGGCATAACAACGGAGTCCATCGCTTTCCTTTTTAGATGCATTGGTAGTTTACTTTTGAAAACCTCCTTCAGCGACCAGTATTTATTCCAGGCTTTCTTTATACGGCGATCTACTTCACGAGATGTTTGATTCAGGAATGATATGCTTTGCCCCAGGTATATACAGGGTGTAACGGAAAGGTGTGGTCATATTTTAGGATGATGTTCTGTAACTAATATGAAGTACAAAAACAATAGCAAAAATCAAAATAGACTATTCCGATTTTTTTATGTTATTTTGTTTCATCAATCATATCGATATTTTCACTATCAAAACAAATGTGTAACAGCACTAACGGTGCAAGAACCTTTTTTTACGTACCTCCTTTAAACTGCTGCGCTCCTGGTATGCCCCGTGCGAGCGATGCCAGCGGCAGCGCTCGTGCGTAGTAACATTGGACCGTAAGTAAATTGTGTTACAGCTGATGAGCTGACGAAGGACGAATAAGTATTTTCACATCACCCAAATCGCAATTTATTCATAAAGTAAAAATTAACACCAGTTTTACACTTCGAGTTTTCTGTAAATGATTGTAACATCACCAAAAAGTTCACATAAAATGCTCGTCCGTCCATAACACGTGCCCCAAAATTCGGGGAAGCGGACATCTCACCCCGGTAGCGGTACCTTTCACAAAAACTGACACAGTTGAAAATGCGCGACAATCAACTCCTGCGTGGGCCTGAAATGGAGCACATAGCACACTAGCATGTGTGGAACACCTAACCACCACCTGCGCTGCCCTTGCTTTTCCTGGGGTTCTCTGCAACATGCTCCAAGGTGGTTTCTTTGACTCTAGCATCACGTGCACTCGGCCGGTCTTCACTTCAGGGCGGTCTCCGTAAAAACGAGCCGGTGTGTTGCAGAAGCTCATTTTACGAAAACATTCCAAGATAGGAAGTACCCGACGTTGTTCCACGGGTCTGCCATCAACAACTCCCTATTGCTGAAGGTCATTCTCACACACGAACGCGAAAGAAAGTTGTTGCACAAATCAATCGACCGAATTTGGCAAGAGCTAGATGAAAACTAAATTGTCATTACCTAATTTATTTTGAATTTTTGTACAATTCGGTAATTTTTCTTTGACGTTCGCCGACACAACGGTTGTGTGAGTAGCGCGCGCGCTGCGGCGCGAGCGTTGTAACACACAGACACACACGCAAACTACGTCAAAGAGACACCGCCTAGTAGTACCTACTATCCTGTGGCCCCTGGTAAGGCAAACGTTCTAAAGGTTCGTATACACTAAACGAAGGATAGAAATAAGTACTGGATTGGCTGGACTGGAATAAGTACTCGTGGATGTTCAATTAATTTTGATAACATTAAAACACATACTTGATTAATTATCATCAGCCTTTTAATGTCCCCACTGCTGGGGCACAGGCATCCTCTCTGTGAGAGGGTATGGGCCGTAATCCACAACGCAGGCCCAATACGGGTTGGTGGATGTCACATGTCATTGAATTTTTAGTTCTAGGATAATATGCCGGTTTCCTCACCATGTTTTCCTTCACCGTTTTGAGTTTTCGTACTTTATTCATTAATCTTTAAGTTACAGCAGATTTTATGTAATCTGTGCATTAAACTCACAAATAAGCATTTAACATTTTAAAAATAAACGGTACTTTAAAACATAAACCATTTTTTAAAATGGTAAGACTGAAAATGTTTGTTTCTTAAACACGTGATGAAAACATTCGTCTTATGACCATATGAAAAATATCGTTTAGTGAAAATACTCAGATGATTTGACCCATTTTCGAACCTACAACAATGTTTTTGTCCGTGTGTACACGTCTTAAGTTTACTCGTGGCTATCTCTCTCTCTTCTTTTTTTTGTTGCGGTTTTAGGGTACCGTTGTGATATAAGTCAAAATTGTTATCAATTCTTCTTACTGACTCTGTTGCCTTAGTATTTAAAGTTAAATTATTCAACATTTGAGATACAAAAAATTGATATTGAGTGAATGAATGGAGTTCAAAATCACTGTTTGTTTCTTTTATTTTACGAAGTTTTAGTTTAGTAATAGTCAGTAAAATATTGAAGATTATTTAAATTAGTTTGTAGTTATACAGAACCATCCTATTCAAACTGCACGCACACAGAAATCTAATACCGATGTGTACTAATGTTACACAATCTAAGGTTCCTTCCTTTACGATTTTTATGACCTTTTTAAATTTCTCTTCCAATACCTGACATCCTAGTATTTTTTGTCAATTTGCTTTGAAATTATCTTGATTTAAAGCGTTTTCCGCCAACCTGCATTGGGTCCACTTGATTATTTAAACGAATTTGTTGTTATACAGAACCATCCTATTCAAACTGCACGCACACATGAATCTAATGCCGATGTGTACTATTGTGACACAGTTTAAGGTTCCTTCCTTTACGATTTTTATGACCTTTTTAAATTCCTCTTCCAGTACCTGACATCCTAGTATTTTTTGTTGATTTCCTTTGAAATTATCTTGATTTAAAGTGTTTTCCGACAATCTGCATTGGGCCCGCTTGGTAGATTACGGGTCACACCCTCATATCATTAAAAAACATCCTGATTCTATGCTATTAAAGTGTTTTATTTTTAGTACGGAACCATTCAAATAATGTAACAGGGAAACAGAAGTTTGGAATTGGGCGTTCACGAAAAGGAAAGATAGGCCTAGTAAGCGAGACAGAAAGAGTGTTTACAGTTCAACGTCCTAATCAGCTGTTTAGTTTAAGGGTTGTTCGTATTACCGACTAGACGAGATGTCGATGTTATTATCGATAGAAAAGAAAATTCAATATTTCCGTAATAATAAACAAATCTTTAATTCTGACCATAGGTATCGAGTAATTATAAGATTCTTTTAATGATCCTCAAATATGACCACACCTTTCCGTTACACGCTGTATACTCATTCACATAGCTTATAGAATGAGATTCAGTTTTTATTGGTGTTCTTTCACTATTTGTCAGGGCAAATGTCTTCTGTGTGTTCATTTGCAGTCCACACTTTCTACTTTCTATGTCTAGGGTATTTAACATATATTCTAAGTCCTTGTGATTGTCAGATATTAGTACAATGTCATCGGCAAAGCGTAAGTTACTTAGATATTCGCCGTTTAAGTTGATGCCTTTATCTTCCCAGTCTAATTGTCTGAAGATATATTCCAAAAGAGCAGTAAATAAATTAGGTGAGATCGGATCACCTTGTTTCACGCCTCTTCTGATATCAAATGGCTCTCCTTTTCTTTCCAGCTTAACCGCCGCCTTGCTGTTTTTATAGATCTCTTTCAGTATCTCTATATATCGGTTTTCGACTCCCTGCGTCATCAGTGCTAACCACAAAGGTTCGTGTTTAATAGAATCAAACGCTTTGCAGTAGTCTATAAACGCTACGTAGAGTTTCTTGCCATATTCAGAGTATTTCTCGATTAGTTGTGTCAAGGTGAAGATGTGGCCTATGGTTGAGTATGTTCTTCTGAAGCCGGCCTGTTCTCGGGGTTGGTTGTTGTCTAATATCCTTGAGATTCGATTTAATAGTACTGTGGCAAACACTTTGTATACTGTTTGTTGTAAACTTATTGGCCTATAATTTCCTAAGTCTGTCGGATCGCCTTTTTTGTATAACAGAGTTATAATCGATATTCCCCATTCCTTTGGTACTTTGTTGAGCGTCAGTATGTCATTGAAAAGGGATGTCAGTATTGGTACTAGCGGGTCAATAATCGCTTTCAAAATATCATTAGTTATTCCATCATCGCCTGGACTCTTAGCTGACTTCAGGTGTTGTATTGCACGACGGACTTCACTCTCTATTATAGATGGCACGACACTCAGTGCTGCGAATGGCTCTGGTCTAGTACGGTGATGACTCTCCTCGTTTCCATAGAGCTCCCTGTAGAACTGTGTAGCGGTCTCGATGAGGCGGAGCGATTTTCTTTATTTTTCAGATACATAATCCACGGTTTAGATGTGTTCAATTTTACTTGTGCTCTTTTGACTGATGCTCTCTTTTGCAACTCTTCTTCTATTATATTATATCGATGTGCCTTGTAGTCTCGTTGTATTTGTTTGTTTATAAGTTTATAGAGTGCGCTAAGTTGTTTCTTCTCTGGGCGTGTTTTGTTTTCTTTATTTTTCAGTCTGTTTCTTTCGTTAATAAGTTTCTCTACATACGCTGATAGTGGAGCTATGTCTTTGTTTTTTATTTTAGGTAGTTCCTTTACAGATTCTTTTATTATTCTTATTATCTTTCCATATGCTAATTCCATATCATCGAATTGGAAGTTGCCTATATGGTCCGCAAATATATTTTTCAATGACTCTAACTCTAGGGGGTTTAGTCTTGAAACTTTGCATCTGTAGTCTCTCCGTGACTTAGTTTTATTGCAGTTTTGTAACATGCTTGCTCTAATTAATCTGTGATCTGTAGGAAAGGTGGTGTTTACAATCTGTATATTTGAGATATTTTTAATATTTTTGACTAGTATAAAGTCTATTTCATTTCGCACCTTTCCATTTGGTGATATCCAAGTCCATTTTTGCTTAGGATTTTTCTTAAAGTGTGAGTTTGCTATGTAGAGCTGGTTTTCAAAGCAAAATTGTATCAATATATTTCCTCGTTCGTTTCTTTCTCCGAAACCCTATGGACCCATAACTTTCCTATCTTCAGCTGTGGATTTACCAATTTTGGAGTTAAAATCTCCCATAACTATTGTTTCATTTCCGGTACCTTCTAATGCAAACTGTAGATGTTTATAGAATATGTCTAGGTCTTCCGAAGTTGCGCTTTCTGTTGGTGCATAGCATTGTATGACATGGACTGTTCTATTATTAAGGGATATATCTAATCGTATGACTCTATCCGATATACTTCTGACATCGATTATATTAGATTTCAGATCTTTATTAATGAGAAAACCGACGCCGTTTCTTCCGCTTTTTTCGCCATAATATATCATAATGTAACTTTCGGTTTCTAGTATTTCTTTTCCATCTTTCTTTACCTCTGACAAGCCAATAATATCCCATTTGAACTTTGTTAAGCTATGTCGCAATTCTATTAGTCTTGTCTCGTTTACCAGCGATCTCACGTTCCATGAGCAAATATAAGTAGTGCTTTGTTCTATTCTTGATTTTTTATATGTTGTGTTTTGATTTTTGTATGTTTGATTTTCATTCATAGATCTGTTGGAGGGTTTTGGTCTAATCTTCCCGCGGGGACCAGCCGTATTGGGAGATATTGTTATATTTGTAGGTTCTTGATAGTTGTTGGGAGAGACTTTTTGGATACTATTTAAAAGAGAAGGAGGGGCACGACTCAGTTTTTTGTGGTTTCCTGGACATTACTTGTTGAGGGCCGAGCGATATGATTCAACTGCCCCGGACGCAAGTAGCTTACTATATTTTGCGATTTATTTTTCTTTTGGATTTGGGTAATTTTTCCTTGGCCGACCTCTGAAGCTTTTTTTGCTTCAGGTGACTCTGACATAAGTCTCTTATTTGAGTTTTTCTCTGCAGATGCTTGATTTATTACGTTTTTAGGACGTAATGTGACAATTTTATCATATCGCAGAGCTACTTTATTTCCGGACTCCCACTCACGTTTGCATTGTTCTTGTAGTTCTCTCCGTTTTTGCAGAACAGCGGGAGAGTAGTCCTCTTTAATATAAATATTTGTGTTCTGAAGTGATTTTTTCTTGCGGAGAAGCTCTATTTTTCTACTTGTTGTTGTGATTGTTACCACCACTGGTCTAATTTGTCCGTTTTTCTTTCCTCTTCTTGATACAGTTTCTATTTCCCATTTCTGGCATTGTACTTCCATTTTTGTATTAATTATGTCTAGGATCAGATTAAGTAAGTCTTCATAGTGTCCTTCTCTTTCTTCAATACCAAAGAATAGTAAATTTTTCTTCCTTAATTGTTTATCAATGAGGTCTATTTGTTTTTGTTGCTGTTCAATTTTACTCTCTAATATATTTGTTTTTATTTCGATACTGTTGAATTTCTCATCTATATTTTTATTTATGGCTTCCGTAATATTTTCTTCCATATTTTTAATGTCATGCTTTTGCTGTGCTAGGTCACTTTGTATATTTTGTAGTGCTTTCATGATTTCTGCTTACTTACACTGTGGAAATTTGAAGACTGTAGCTCCAACCGTTTGCCTGTAAAACCTGTGTAACAGATAGACGGACACGAGAGTGACAGCAATAGGGCTCTGTTTGGACCCTTCGGGTACGGCACCCTAAAAATTAATGTTTGTATGTTTGTCCTCTATGTGTTCCTGTAAACCATTGATCAGATTGTGATGAAACTTTGGTAGTGTTTTCTGAGGATGCCCGCGAAGGTTTCTGGCCCAAAAAATTTATACAAATAAAAAAAAAACAACACATAATACTGTACGTGGCATTGTAATTTGTAACGCATGCCAGGTACAGCTAGTAAAGAAAGAAAGAAAGAAAAATTATTTATTTTGCACAGATTACAAACATTAATTTACAAAAGCCTAGTATCCAAGCAAAAATAAAACTAAACTAATTAACTAATGCCTAGTGATCTCCTTTCTGGTGTGGTGCATAATAGAATAGAGTACACAACAGTAATACTTTATTGTTCAACACATTTATTCGGAAATCCGTTCCTATCCTTACCGTTTTTAGGCTTGCAATGTGGTGTATTTCGCATTTGTACGGTGCAGTGTTGCGCCCAGCCCGCCACAGTTTAGTATATAAATTATATCAGGCTTCAGTATATTATATATAGACAGTCATTTAATTTATACATATAATACTAGGTTTATTTATTTTTCATTGAAAAAATAAATAAACATAATATAAAAGGGGCCTGATGGATTAATATTATCTTCGAGTAACTGTGTTGAAAAACGTCGTTTGATACACGAGGGAAATTCTCATTGCTGATGTAAAGAAAGAAAGAAAGATAATACGTTTATTTACGGTAAACATGACGCAAAAACAGAAACACAACAAAAAAAGAAAAGCTAGGGGAAAATATACGTCACGTCCACGCAAAACGGCCATCGCTCAGCTTAGTACTGTGACCCTATGCAAGACAGAACCCCAGCGCTGGTTTTCAGCGACAGCCGGCGCCGACGTCATGACGTCGACCGGTGCAGCAAACAATGAGTAAAACTAAATATTAGACAGCGTAATAAATGTTAATATTTAAGTGGCAACATTCCGTTCCCTGCAACATAACGCACGCGCCGCCGGCTTTGAGTCTAAGTCGTGAGTTTAAATTCAAACCCAGTCAGGCGCAAGGCAGTAAGGGGTAATTTAAACTATTTCGATTTCTATGAACGCAATGATTTGTAAAGGTATACATGACTAGCTTCTGCCAGCACCTTCGCTCGCGTGGAATGACGAAGTTTCACACAAACAAAATCCCCCCTTTTCACCCTCTTAAAGGGCGAATTTCCGAAAACCCCTTCTTAGTGCGCCTCTACATTATAAAAGGAAGCCGTGTGCAAAATTTCACGTTCCTAGTCCCAGTCGTTCCGGCTGTGTGTTGATATGTCAGTCAGTCAGTTTCTCCTTTTATTTATGTAGATAATCACTAGTCAAACCAAATAGATAGATATATGTATAGATTGATTGAGTGCAGTGGTGGCCCAGTGGTATTGGCCGCGACTTACAAGTTGTAGGTCGTGAGTTCAAACCCAGGCAGGCGCTTTACTTTGTGTAAATTATTTCATCACCACTGCTCTGAAAACGGTGAAGGAAAACATCGTGAGGAAACCGGCATGTTCTAGAATCAAAAATTCGAAGACATGTGACATCTACCAACCCGCATTGGGCCCGCGTGGTGGATTACGGTCCACGCCTTCTCACAGGGAGGATGCCCCAGCAGTGGGTACATTAAAAGGCTGATGATGATGATGTACTATTTTGTCCAGTCAGTGGCGACAGGTCCTTATTACATATTAACTTATGCCGCAGCTTATCCTAGGATCCGTGTGTTTCTTCGGCATGAAAGTAGCCTATGTTGTCTCTCTTATTGCCAGCGATAGCTTTCTATAAGAGAAACAATTTTCGAAATCCGATCAGCTTTTACAAATTACCTTTTTCAAACATTACAAACAATTTACTTCTTCATTATATTGATATCAATCTGCCCGCGCCTTTTCCCAACTATCTTGGGGTCGGCTTCCAGTCTAACCGGATGCAGCTGAATACCAGTATTTTACATGGAGCGACTGCCTATCTTACCTCCACAACCCAGTTACTGGGTTATACAATACCCCTTGTTGGTAAGACTGGCTGTCAGACTTCGGGCTTCTGACGACCCTTAACGACTGTCAAAGATCCACGATTGACAGCCGGGACTAACGGCTTAACGTGCTTTCCGAGGCACGGGGAGTCTCGGTATGTAAAGATGGTCACCAATCCATGGACCAACCCCAGCAAGTGTAGCTTAACCTGATGGATCGACCCGTGCGATTATATTGTTCGTTAAGATGTAAATCTCTCTTGTTCCAGTCACGCCATAATGATCTACCTACTATCAAAATACGGCGGTGACAAGGCCGAGTCGCTGTACCCGAGCGACCTGCGCACGCGCGCCACCGTCAACCAAGTCATGTTCTTTGACACCGGTATACTGTTCGTCAGGATCAAAGTTGTTGCTGTAAGTTACTCGGATGTTTTACCTTGTGATACACGCCATAAATGATCTACTGTCTTGCCCGGGGGTTGAGGATAAATTCGAAAGTTTTTTTTTTTTATTGATTTTGATTTTTTAAAAACGTTGCCCCACACTAGGAATTACTCCTGTATTGTGGGTGCGTTCACAAACATGTATACTCACGTACACAAGACACCCAGACCCGGAACAACTATCTGTAGGTCATACAAATATTTGTTCCGTGCGGGAGTCGAACCCGCGACACGCAGCGCAGCAGCCGAACGATCAACCACTGCTAAGAGTCTGACACGCCCTTCCGCTCCACCCTAGAGCGGGAGATATCATTGGATGATATTCCACCCCACAAAAAAAAAAATTGTCTACTGTTTAAGTACGAGCGATGTGCGCACGCGCACCGGTATATATTAGTTTTTGTTGGTTCTTGTGTCGATGAAGTCTAGGACACTTTTTGAGGAGCTCAAAAAGTGTCCTAGACTTCATCGAGGGGATAGGCTGTTTTTTCTATTAGATTATTCAGTCTCCTAGAGGGCAATCAAATTCAAAGCTATTTTAACGCCACCGCTGAAATGTGCCCAGACGTAATCGACGGCAATAATCATCATCATGAATTCAGCCGCTTATCTGGATATGGTCATGTGAAGAGGATGGATGAAACACATGTAACTGAAAGAGTTATGAATATAAGGAGAGGGAGGCCAAAGGAAAGATGGATGGATTGTGTGAGGACTGATATGAATGAAAAGGAGTTAGTGATCGTGACGGCTGACAGTACAGAATGGAAGAAAAGCGTGTTGCACCGACCCGAAGTGATATGGGCAGGAAGATGATGATTATGATTAATCCCATAGTAAAAGTTGATTGTTGAGATCGGTTCCATAACCCCTCTTTTCGTTTGGAGTTATTAACCGACGAAAAAAAGGAGGAGGTTCTCAATTCGACCGTATATATATATATATATATTTTTTTTTGTGTATGTTCAGCTTTCACTCCGTCATTTATGAACCGATCTTGATAATTCTTTTTTTGTTAGATAGGATATACTTCAAGAGTGGTCCCATTTCAAGGAAATCAGGATCTGATGATGGAATCTTGATAAAATTGAGAGAAAACCTCGAAAATTGTGGGCACGTTTAGCGTTTCTGTGCGTATGTTCAGCTCTCACTCCGTCATTTATGAACCGATCTCGATAATTCTTTTTTTGTTAGATAGGGTATATCTCAAGGGTGGTCCCATATCAAGGAAAACAGGATCTGATAATGGTATCCTGATAAAATTGAGAGAAAACCTCGAAAATTGTGGGCACGTTAAGCGTTTCTGTCCGTATGTTCGGCCCTCACTCCGTTGTTTATGAACCGATTTTGATGATTCTTTTTTTCTTAGATAGGGTATACCTCAAAGGTGGTCCCATGTTAAGGACATCGGGATCTGATCATGGCATCCTGATAAAATTGAGAGAAAACCTCTAAAATTGGGCACGAATATTGTTTCTGTTTACTTTTCATAACTTAATCAGGTATTTGCATTTAGGAATCATCACATCATGAAACTGAACTGATGATGGAAACCATACCTTTCCTAAACAATAGAAGTTAGATATAAAAAACTAGTTTTAGTGACAGATACCACTTAATATGCTTTGAAGAAAAGACGTCTTTATAATATTGGAGGTAACCTCACCTGGTCAATATCCTGGGAACCTCAAGGAATGATGGTTACATCATTAGCTCAGTGGCAAGAGGAATGATGAAGGATTAGAAATTACCCTCAGAGTATTAAAAGATGATGAGAGTCACAAAAAATCATAAAATAAAAAACTTTTTAACAAAAAATTTAACCGACGAAAAAGAACTAAAAAGCAAAAAATAAATAATCCTTTTAAGTCTTGAGTATTGAGCTTATTTACCTACATAAAATATCAAATTTTATATAAACTAATTTTGAGTCGGCGCCAAATAATAAAATGATTAATTACCTACATCTAGCCTTCTTCATTTCTACGTACAAATAAAATTTAGATATTTAATAATAAGACTGTTGTTTGGCGCCGACTCAAAATTAGTTTATATAAAATTTGATATTTTATGTAGGTAAATAAGCTCAATACTCAAGACTTGGGGGTCCTCGCAAAGGTGAGACGATACTTCACGCCGGAACAGCTGCTCCAACTCTATCAAGCGCAGGTCCGATCGTGTATGGAGTACTGCTCTCATCTTTGGGACGGATCTGCAAGATACCAGCTTGATGCCCTTGAGTCAATTGAGAAACGAGCCAAGAGGATCATCGGCAATGATAGACTCGTTGAGTCAAAACTCCAAAGTCTTGAACATAGACGCCGAGTTGCTAGCCTGTCGGTTTTCTATCGATTACATTTTGGGGAGTGTGCGACGGAATTGCATGATTTGATTCCGCCAAGCCCGTTTCATCTAAGGACCACAAGACGTACGGCGAAGTGCCACCGGTTCATGGTGGACATCCCATCCATACGCACAAAGCGTTTTGAGAAAACATTCATTGCACGTACAGCTAGAGAGTGGAATTCTCTACCGGAGTCTGTGTTTCCTGTAAGATACAACCTGGGAGTCTTTAAGTCAAGAGTGAATAGGTTACTTCTAGGCAAGCGTGCTCCATCTTCGACCGCATCATCGCTTAACATCAGGTGAGATAGTGGTCAAACGCGAGCCTATCAAACATAAAAAAAAAAAAAAAGACAAAAGGTTTATTTATTTTTTGCTTTTTAGTTCTTTTTCGTCGGTTAAATTTTTTGTTAAAAAGTTTTTTTTTAACAACACTTTGAATCTAGAGATTCGTCTATGATCTTATGTTTATTAGCTCCACCTGTAACAAAAACTAACAACAATGTAAAAAAAAAAGAGTGGCACTCCGGGAGTGCCGACAGAAGTGAAAACTAACAAAAATGCCCAACGCGCCTATAGTTTTCACTACAACAATTTTAGAAATCAAATTCGACCCACTTGTCCGTTTCCGATTGAGTTAAAATTTTGCATAGATGTTAAGTTTGGATGTCAATGCATGGTAAGTGATGTCATTCGAAATCTAATATTTTTCCCGCTTAGATATTGAAAATATATGTTAATTTAATTCAATGACTGTCCTATTTGAAAAGTATTGTAGTAGAGACATGACCTGAAACACGGGTTTAAATAAACCTAGATCGGGCGATGCACTGAATTACCTTCAAAATTCTATTTATTTGCAACTGTAATATTACAGTTTTATCCAGATTATTATAACCTAGAGGGTTTTAAGTAAGTACTACTCGTTCGTCGTGAGCCGCTGGAGAAAAATCAGGTCAGAGCGTGCGCTGCTCTCCCCCCGCGCTCGGTTCCACGTAGCCGCTGCCGGTGACGCTGTTGTCCGTGGTGTCCGCTTGGTGGCGTTAGGTACACAGTCTCGTAAACAGCAAGTATGTATTTATAGAATTATAATCATTAAAATCATCAATAAAACTCTCAGTTAGAATTAATGTCAAATGCAGTATTTCATGAAATCATGACATTTGGTATCAATACTAACTGAGAGAGTTGTATTGATGATTTTAATGATAAAAGTTCTGTAAATATTTACATTTACAGAACTGTAAATACTTGCTACGGCCGCGAATCTTATTTTGATCAAGATACAACCTGCCTGACACTAACCTGCAAATTGCAAAAAACGTAAGAAAAATTGAATTTCGCGGGCTACCCTGGCGCATCCACCTCAAATAAAAACTTGTAAAAATAAAGTGACATCACTCTATGCGCGTTTTTAGTTTTTTGAAACTATAATATTTTTTGCAGCTACCGACCATAATGGAGGGTTTAAAATCCGCCACAGAGAAGCAACTCCACGACTTGGAGGAAGCGTACGGCATGGTGGAGGCGTACTTGAGGCGCCACACGTACATTGCAGCGGAGCAGCTCACCATCGCCGACCTGTGCGTGGCCACCACGCTCGGCGCCGCCGAGGTGATACTGACCTTGAATAAAGACAAGTAGGTTTTTGTTCAGAAATTATTAACGACCATACAGGCCATAGACGCCTAATAACAGGCGACCGATATCTGTCAACACATCTGACTTAAAAATCTACAATTTCGACTTAGTTTCGACCACTTCTGTGAGCCGTTAACCCTTCCGTATTTCATTCTCCTGCCCGTATCCCAATTTATTTGGGGTCGGCGCAACATGTCTTTTTCTTCCATACTCCTCTATTAGCTGTCATCACTGTACTCACCTCCTTTTTACCCATATCCTCTTTCACACAGTTCATCCATCGTTTCTTTGGCCTTCCCCTACTCGTATAGCCATCCGCATCCATACACAAGACTTTCCTCACGACATTTTCTTCATTCCTCCACGACAACCTATTTCCACACAACTTTTCAGTCAGCGGTGCCACTTTCAGACTTCCTCTTATACACTCATTCCTAATTCTATCCATGCGCGTAACACCACACATCGCTCTTAGCTTTTTCATCTTAGCTGCATGCAATTGCTTTTCATTCAATTCATTAAAAAAAAAAGAATAGTCACATAATCATAATTGCATTAATTTTCTGATATAATTTATCGGAGTTCATCTTATACTGGTAGTATAACCGAGCTCTCGTGGATGTCTTTCATGTTTGCGTCTCTTTCTTCTGAAAGTATTTTTTTCTCTGTCTCTGTTCTTCTTTTATTTGGTAAACATAACTAACGATGTACCAATTCCTATGACCACCTCTGTTATCGATAAAGCAAAAAACCTACTTACTATATATACGAAATTTGAAGATCTTTTTTTATTATTAACTAAAATAGAGACAGTAAATTGATTGTGAAACGATTTTTGATTGTACTACCCACAAGTTTGTGATTTTAAAAATCACTTTATGTTAACACTTGTTAGTATATTAATTACATTAAGTATGTACAAGTCAAAGTAATAAGAAGGTAAAAAAGTCAATTAAATAATATGAATAAATATTTTTTTTAAATCACTTTTGTTATCACTTGTTAATTACAGGGTAGCCCGCGAAATTCAAATTTTCTTACGCTTTTTTTAATTTGCAAGTCAGTGGTGCCGATTCTCTTAATAATAACTAAACTAAAATTAGAGAATCGCTGTCTTTTACTAAAAGGCAGTGCGAGAAAAGGACGGCTATAGCTATGAACTAAGTTAGAGATGTCAAACTAGTTTATGCCTTGCGCATCACCGTGTTTTTAATCGACATGTTTTTACGTGTACACTTAATTTGTATGGAAATATTAGTTCAACTAAATTTGACAGCTCTAATTTACGTCCGTCTCTTTCTTGTTTTATTAGAGACAAAAAGATAGGAATAGCTTAAATTAAGTTTAGTTCGTACAAAACAGAATCTGCACCAGTGTCAGGTTGTATCTTCGTCAACATTTGATTCGCGGCCGTAGCAAGTGTGTATCTATAGAATTATAATCATTCAAATCATGAATACATCTCTCTCAGTTAGAATTGATGCCAAATGTCATGATTTCATGAAATACTTACATTTGGCATCAATTCTATTATTTTGACCAAGATACAACCTGACACTGACCTGCAAATTACAAAAAACGTGAGAAAATTTGAATTTCGCGGGCTATCCTGAAGCTTCCACCTTAAGTGTGTCCTTTTCTGTACCCTGATAACGTATATGCAAAATTACATGACGATCGATTCAGTGGTTTAGACGTGAAAAGGAAACAAACAAAAAACTTCTTTCACATTTATAATATTAGTTAAGATTAGATGAAGGTAAAAAAGTGTATGTTTTTAAATCTGGTTTTTTAAGGCTGGAACGCAAGGTTTTTGATAGCGGAGCGACAGCCGTCGACAAGCAATTTTGGCCGTCAAATTGCGATCACCCTTTCTCCTGACCGCCTTTCATAGGTAACAAGCCTGCCGGACCCGTGCCTCGGAATGCACGAGGCACGGGCTCGGAATGCACGTAAAACCGTTGGTCAGGGCTGTCACTTGTCGATATTTTACAGTCGTTACGGGTACTTAAAACCGCGAAAGTTTGTCATCCAGTTTAACCTAGAAGTAAGTAGTATTATCCAGTAGCTAGGTTTTATAGGTCAGATAGGCAGTCGCTTCATGTAACATTCTGACACTAAGCTGCATCCAAATAGATTGGAAGTCGAGTTATTCAAACTTAACAGACAGATGTGTTGCTGGGGAGTTCACAGCTAAACGGAAGTGGTGTCGGGGTATCGTTTTTGGGGGACTGTCTTTATGTAGAACTTAGACGTTCAAAAAGTGCTGGCTCTCAGCCTAATTTGAATAAATGGCTTGATTTTGATTTCGACCTCAACTTATTTTGCAAAATTTCTGTTGATGGGAAACCCAATACCGTAAAGTAGGTTTACTTTGGCCCAACTTCACTAACCAACAGAAATACAGGACACTGTGTTTACTGAATTCCTATTGGCTATCCAGCTTGGCCCAAAGTTATACCCCAGACAGGGCCAAAGCAACCCGACTATACTGTACCACTTTGTCTGTAATTGAATCGATTTTTTACATCACCACTTAAAACAACTATGTGTTTTTCTTTCCAGGTTCCCCCTCACCGCTAAATGGCAGGCCCGGATGCAGGAGCTGCCGTACTTCAAGAGAATCGCAACGCCCGGCATCGCCAAGTTCGACGTGGCCATGCAGTACTACTGGAAAAAGAACAATCAGCAATAAATGTATTGAAGACGTGTTAGTTTTTCTATTTTATTATTAAACTTTCACTTGAAAATACAGCTTGATGTTTTAGTGACCGTCATAATTTAAATTTTAAGGTCACAACCTTAAAATTACCTTAAAATCTTAAAACGAAGGGTACCGTAAGTTTTTTTTTTATCATTGATATGCTCGCGTTTGACCTCTCAATGGTAAGCGAGGATGTGGTCGAAGATGGAGCATAAAGACTCCCAAGTTGTTGCTATCAGGCAACACAGACTCAGGCAGGAAATTCCACTCCTTAGCACCGCCGTGTCCTCGTGAATGCGATATTCGGCAGCGACCTCTCGCGCTCGGCCATGGTACGGAGCGAGAGGGAATGGGAAGCAGTCTCCTCCTTCTGCGAAGCAGTAATGCTCGTGAAGGAGGAGGCGGAACGGGTGAGGGAGACTCAAAGGAGTGGCCCTCACGCCCCCAGCCGCAACCGCCGCAGGAGACGCCCTGGGCGTCGGAGGTTGCAGGACGATCTCCGGCCACTGTAGACTCGGGCCTGCGGACGGCGAGTAATGGGTAGCTCGCCGTCCGATCAGCACCAGGTCCGAGAGTCGACGGCGCGTAGTGTTCCACGCGCGCCTCAAAGAGAATATGTCAGCCACTACTGACGGGGCCCATCATGGCCGATGCCTGCATGCCAAGTAGTGTTGCCCAAAGTCGGTCTTGGTCTTGCAGTCTTGGTCTTGTTCTTGCATTTTCGCAAGACCAAGACCAAGACCGCCTTATTGTAGCAAGACCAAGACCAAGACTGAACCCTGCAAGACTTGAGCAAGACAAGACTTAAGCCTGCAAGACTCTTGCGTCTTGCAGTTAAGACAAACTGAGATTTGGGCGTTATTAAGTAGGTATTTGGTTTCAATCCCGATTTTGAGAGACGTTCCCCAGTATCAAAACCGTAGGTATCGTCATAACACTAAACTAAGGGCTGCAGTTGTATCTGCAGTTGGCAACGTGCCGCTCGTCTGAAAGAACCCTAAAAGGTTGTATTGATTAGGTAGGTAAGTACTTATTATGTTTCAACTATTTATTAAGTAGGTAGCGTGTTAATACTCACAAATCTGTTCCCATCATCCCATGTGATAAAATTTACCTAATTTTCTAGCAAAGTTCATACCTTGTAGGTATCTACCTATAATAATATATTATGCTTGTTTATGTCTAATGTGCAGATTTAACGTTAGTACTCATAGGTTGGTATGTGCTTAAAATTATAGCCAACAAAATTATATAAACATTATGTAGGTACCTACTTATGTTTCAAAGTTTATATTATTCTTCTATTCAGCAAAATTTAAAACTAACAGCGAGTCGAGTAGGTCTAGTAACAGTTTCTACGGCAGCCAATGTTATGGTACAGTGGCACACATCAAGCTACTACAATCTGTCAAATTTCTTTAACAGATTTTCAACTTTATCGCTAAAGAATTAAGGTTCAAGGTTGATTGGGAAAATGTGACGTTCTGCGAATAAACTGTTGGTCGGTCGGTGCATTATATACCTACTTATTTGATAATTTACCGACAAAGACGCCGCGGTTTGCAACAAGTGTATCACAGCATTTGACACTGTTTGCATTCGCCGACAAAGAGTACGGACAGAGGCACACAAAATTGTTACCTATTTTGGTAGGGTTGGTAAAGGAGGATAAAATTAAATGACCTTGAAGATGTCTCAGCAGTAAGTAGGTATAAATTGAATGCTCTGAGTTTCTTGTATAAATACATTCACACACTGGCTCGAATTCGAACACTACAGCGTTTAAAGCTGTCGGGCGAGATGATAATTAATAACTAAGTAGGTATTGCATCTATTGAATTGCGAATATTTTGATTTCGAAATAATCATTGTTAATATCGGTAAATGATAGATAGTGAGTGATATACCTAGGTACTAAAATGTGAGCAGCAAGATTGAAAATTGATATTTTGAATATCAATATGGTCGAAGAATGAGTTTGACCTTGAAAAAGTCATTTTTTTTTTAATAATTCCTCGACCTTTATGAACTTGGAGGGTTGTATTGATGATTTTGATGATTATAATTCTGTAACTACATACGTCTTACAGCGCGAATCATAATCTAAAATCTAAACTAACGTGTTCAATAAATAGCAATAGGCTAATAGGTATTTGCAAGACTTGCGAGACTCTTGCTGCAAGACCAAGACCAAGACCAAGACTGAGAGCGCAATACCAAGACCAAGACCAAGACCAGGTGTATTGACGCAAGACCAAGACCAAGACTGGCCTAGGTCTCGTCTTGGTCTTGCATTTGAGCAACACTAATGCCAAGGGGTAGCAGATAAATTCGTAACAGACTTACCGCTCCCTGGGCACTCAGGCAAGGAATGAACAAGGGCGGGTTTTAGTCAGTAAGAGTCTGACACGCCCTCCCGCTCCACCGGGAGAAGTCATAGGATGATTTCCCACCCCAAAAAAAAAAAGTATTCTCTAAACGTTTTATGCGTGTGGGTGGGATGCCCACCATGTACCGGTGACGCATTGCCGTAGGTCTAGTGGTCCGATGATGGAACGGGCTTGGCGGAATTAAACTATGCCATTCCGACGCACACTCCCCATAAGGTAATCTTTGTATTATTTGTTGTTATAGAGGCAATAGAAATTCACACTGAGTTTCAACTACCTATAGCCCGCTGACAGACAAACGGGCAGCAGAGGCTTAATAATAGGATTCCGCGGGTTACCTGGGCCCTGGTGTCCGCAACTCAACGTCCAAAATGCGTGGCTAGTAGTAACTAGCTTGCAGCTTAGCTTGCTGCTAGAATACATACAGCATGTAACAAAAACCCTGTCCGATCCTGAAGGGTATTATTTGGTATCGTACTGCGTACACATATACGTAATCATTTAATGGACACGAGATTATTATTTTTCCCCAATGAAAATAATTAATTAATTTAAAAAGAAAAGAAAAATTTATCAACGGCAGCACTGAGCGCTCGACAAAGTTCACCTACACTTTTGAGCCAAAGAAGCCGCCTAAGCGAGACCGTCTCTTTGATCTTTTGGTAAAGAGTGCCTACAGTGCGGCTAGTGCAGGGCGGTATCGTTTGAAATAAAAATAGGTAAATATGAAAAGATTTCGCCGGCCGGTGGAGTGTTGTCAACTTATGAAAATTTGCCATAAAGTGTTAAATTTCGCATATTGTAAAAAAATAAAAAATCTGTAACTTTTGGTTTTTATGAGCTACATTTTTTTTTTACTATTTCTTCTAGTACGTATGTTAAACCAGGAATACCTTTATTGAATCGGACAGGGTTTTTGTTACATGCTGTATAACAGCATTCTGTCTATTTATAGCTGAAATCGTATATTGTTTGGTCAACCACACTATAATACCAGACAGTGCTAACACTTGATTACGAAAAGAACCCTTACTGCTAGTCTGCTACAAACTATAAAAATAGTTTTTTTTTTTAATACAAATATTTATTAGACACAGACATACACAACAGCTACACACGTTCAATATCAAACAGTTAGCATGGTCGTGCGGTTGTCGCTGTACCCTGAAACTAGGTTATTTTGGAATCGCACAGAGGAACCTTACAAACAAGTAGATATATAGGTAGAATATTGCGACAATACTATCGCAATATTCTACAGATATTCAGAATGTGAATTAGATTTTTTGAAGTGAAATCTTCTTCTGCGTGGGGCATTTTTGAGATGGGAAAAAACAATTGAACTCGAGCGACACCGTCACCGTCACTGACCGTCCGACCGCTACGCGATACGCTACGAGAGTGCTACGACGCACTCGTAGCGGATCGCGAGGCCCGTTCGGATTTTTTTTTTTTTGTGAATTTAGATCTTATGGAATTTTTTAACGGATCGCGAGGTGCGTTGGGCATTTTTGTTGAAGTTTTTCACTTCTGTCGGCACTCCCGGAGTGCCACTGTTTTTTTCTTTGTATGCCTTGTTTTCTGGATACATTTTAGTAGTGCCTCTAAAGTACAAACAAAAATCTAAACTTATAATATTGTGAATAAAATTCAAATCCGTCAAAGTTAACAGTTTCATAAAAAGGCAATTTTATAAAGACCCAATTTAATCGATGTCAAAAATTTGTCTAAATGTAGGAAAGTTAGAAGGATTTTTGAAATATTGGGACTGATATCCTCAGATCCAGTCTCGGAACCCAGAACGTTTGCCCTCTGTAGTCCACACATTTCTAACTATACAAGCTTAGGCCAGGATTCAACACGACGCGTATCGCAGCGACTGTTCGATATGGCAGGCTATAGGATAATGACTAGCCTGCATTTCTTTATCTTACTATCCATAAAGTCTAATCTAGTATCTATAAATACGGAGCTTAACTGAGATAGCAAAAAGTTATCAATACAAAAAGAATCAAAGTTAAGCGATAAAGACAGCTAAAGCTAAAAATAGCCATAAATAGCCGGCCAACTGCGAGTCGGACTTGCGCACGAAGGGTTCCGTACCATTATCTATAAAAACGGAAAAAAAAATCACGTTTGTTGTATGGGAGCCCCTAAAATATTTATTTTATTCTGTTTTTTAGTTGGTATAGCGGCAACAGAAATACATCATCTGTGAAAATACCAACCAATCACGGTTCATGAGATAGAGCCTAGTGACAGACGGACAGATAGCGGAATCTTAGTAATAGGGTCCCGTTTTACCCTTTGGGCACGGAACTCTAAAAACGAGCATGTATAGGTAATGACTTTCGAAAATAACGAGTCTTTAAAATCATGTATCAAGTAATGTTATCATCTGTTATCTCCCACCATTACCAACATTACTGAATAGACAGTATATTATATAAATATTATTATTGATAATCAAATGACTGGCATTTTTTTTTGCTATCATTTCACGTAACATGAACATACTTTCATGTTTTCAAAGATAAGCAATTTTTTTTTGCTAGCCTACGTAATTTTCCACTGCTGGGCAAAGGCCTCGCCTCTCTCCCTCCAAACCTCCCTGTCTTGGGCGATTTCTGGCCAAGTTTGCTCCGCAAACATGATCAAGGAAAAATGCATAAGGATAAAGGAAAAATGTCTACTTCTCGCGACTTCTTCGGCATGCGTGGAACCCTATTAAAAAAAAAGTAGCCTGTGTTACTCCTTATAACATCAGCTTTCATGTGCAAGTGAAAGCCCAGTCAAAATCAGTCCTGCAATTTTTCGGTGATTAGCAAAAAAAAAAACTGACAACCATTTTTAAAATTGTTTTAGTGTTAAGGGCCAATTTTTACAGACTTTTATTTATCTTGCACTGTTGGTATATAAGTTGTCCTCTTCAAAATTAACAAACAATTTTTCGATCACTTGTTGGCTTCCGATCGAGCTGAAATTTGCTATAGGTACCTAAGTAAGTCCGGTGACAATGCAATATTATGATACCATCGAGCTGATCTGATGATGGTGCCGGGATGTAGGGACTGGAATTCTCTGATGGCAAAATAATGTTAGGACAGTTGATGATTTTGGCTCTAGTATGTTTTGTTATCATGTTTGTTTTTTTTTCCATTATACATGATAACGAAGGTCTAAAGCATGAACTTTTAATTTATTTTTATTCTCTACTAAGATAACTTTTACCTCAGAAATAAAAATGGTGGTTTTTGTATAGAAAATATGTCAGTCATATTTAGTTAAATTCTACTTCACCAACCACCCCCTGACTTCGTGAAACCTCAGGAGCACCTGCCACCCAGAGGTGTGTTTTATACAGGGTGTAAAGGAAAGGTGTGGTTATATTTTAAGAACCGGTTCTGCCCGTGGAAATGAACAAACAACTTTCTCTAAGAAAAAAATAGGAATTGCCCAAAAAAAAAAAATTGGACTTTCCATACTTACAAAGTTATCATCAGCTTTTTGTATGGGAGACAATTTTTTTTTTTTAAATATTATCCTCAGATTTTCTTAAAGAAGTTCATATCTATGGGCGATGCAGTTCTTAAAATATGATCACACCTTTCCGTTACACCTTGTAGACTCGTCGCCAAATTGAGGTTTATAGAGTCGTCTGATAGTGTGAGTGTGGTGCCCCTGTCCAGAAAAAGACTCACATACTGCAATGCCCCAAGGTGTATGGTCACATACACCTGTACTATGGAGGAACTGGTGAAAGCAACTGACGCTACAGTTAATGTGGCCAGCTTCTGGGCACAAAGTATTTTCAAAGTTCAAAACCATTGGTGTGGCGTATAAATAGCCACCACCTGATTTTGAGTCGTTTTTAAGAACGACAAAATATGGCGGTACAAAACTAATGAAAATTAAATCTCTATTGATGAAAAATCCCGAAAACACCATTACTAATACAACGATTTGCAGCAAAAAAGCCCACGTACCTTCTGTCTTCCTGGGACCCGATTCCCCCGATCCTCGCGATTCCGATTCGACAGAAGAAGTTAAATTAAAACAATATCTGACTATTTAAAAATCATCCCTTAGTAAAAAGCTGTTTTTTTAACACCTGACACAAAAAGAGTGGTGTTATAAGTTTGACCGCTATGTGTGCGTGTCTGTCTGAGGCACCGTAGCTCTTAAACGAGTGTAAGTTTGACCGCTATGTGTGTGTTTCTGTCTGTGGCACCGTAGGTCTTAAACGGGTGAACCGATTTGAACGCGGTTTTTTTTATTTGAAAGCAGGTTTTCTAGCGATGATTCTAAGATATGTTTCATCAAAATTGGTTCAACCGTTTCAAGGTAATCAGCTCTTTTGTATTTTTTAAATAAAGAAAAACAAAGAGAAAGAATATCTGTTTATTCACGTGAAAGCGACGCGCGGCGGCGTTCGCTTTTCTTTAAACGTTGGGTTTTTTTTAAAATTTTTAATTCAGTTGTTATCTTGTTGACATTACAAACAGACACTCAAATAATTAGGTAAGATATAATTTTATTTGTTTTGTATTGATGTATAGAAAAGCTAAACGAACTTCCTTTCAAAACCTGAAATACATCGTCCAAACTGGAGATGTATTTTTAAAAATCATGTTAGTGTTATGGCTGTACATCCACAGTCGCAAGTACGCGAAGGGAAAACTAAGCGCGGCCGGACGCGGAAGTACGCGACCAAATGCAAAAACTTGAAGGGGCAACCCAGTGTGAAAAGCCTCCGTCCGCGTCAGAACCCTCTGGGGCCGACAACCAGAACTGTGCCAACACATACCCACCGCGACAATACAGAACAAAGAAGAAAGCGGGCTGGAGTCTGACACGAGGGGTTCTTGGCCGAATACACTATTCATTCACATACAACCCGGGTCAAGAGGTGCGGGGGTGGCAAAGAATTAACCTCTTAGGCTACTGGTATGACCACCAAATCAACCAGGTCAGATGGTCGGGTGCCTTGTCTGGGGCGTATGGATTGGAGTGTGGGGTGAGACAAGGAGGTTTGACTTCCCCGGCGCTTTTCAGTCTGTACGTCAATAATCTGATCGAGAAGCTCGGCAGCACTGGTATCGGATGCTCTATTGACGGTGAAACTATTAATAGTATAAGTTATGCAGATGATATGGTGCTGCTGAGTCCCTCGATTGAAGGACTCAGACGGATGCTTGAGATATGTGAGAGATACGCCACGTCTCATGGGTTGTTATACAATGTACGAAAGAGTGAGCTGGTGGTGTTTAGGGTAGGTACAAAAAAACCTAAGACAGTTCCTCCGGTATACCTTTATGGTGTTCCACTAAATAGAGTGTCGCATTTTAGGTACCTTGGCCACATAGTTAATGAGGACTTGAATGATGACAGTGATATAGAAAGGGAGCGAAGAGCGTTGTCGATCCGATGCAATATGCTGGCCCGTAGGTTTGCACGATGTACTAGAGAAGTGAAACTCACTCTGTTTAAGGCGTTTTGCCAGTCTTTCTACCACGTGCAGCTTATGGGTTAGACATACGCAGAGGGCCTACAACGTTCTTCGCGTTCAGTATAATAACGCTTTTAGGGTGCTGCTGGCGCTGCCGCGTTTCTGTAGTGCATCGGGCATGTTTGCTGAAGCAAATACAGACAGCTTTCAAGCTATTATGCGGAAAAGAACGGCATCCCTGATGCGAAGGATTCGGGGCAGCACCAACAGCATTTTAAAGGTGATAGTGAATAAGCCTGATTGCCCGTTCCTGGGGCACTGGACCCGTATGCACAGCTGCAGGTCTGGTGCAGCGGGAACCGGACATTGCTACAGGTATATGAATTAGTTTTTTTATTTTATTTAATTTGATTATTGATAAGAAATGTTACTAACCTAGTTTTATAAGTGTTACTAACAAATATATGAATCACGTGTGTTCGAAATAAATAAATATTATTATTATTATTAAAGAAGGAGCGCCCAGCACACTTCAGACCCCAAACGTATGAGAGTCCAGCCTGCTCAACGGGAGTCGAGAACCTACACGCGATCCACTAAGGATATTCTGACTCGCATCCAGAGACCTGACAACCGACGAGGCCGAGCACATAAAAAGTGAGTGTATGGCCTTCTTTTTCATCAGGGACTTCTCGCGCTCTGGTTGGAGTGGGAGGGCCATACTCTTACCGACTACAACTACGGTTTGGGAATTCCCGACAATTTCAAAGTCCCAGGACACGAGACAACCTACAAGCAAAGTACCGGGAATGCCCGGGTCTTCGAGACTTTCAAGATTTTGAAAAAGAGGGGTTACCCTTTTTTGAAGATTTTATTTTTTGAAGAGATAATTTCTGGTGAAACGTATTAAAAAAGGCATTTTTTTGTAAAAATAAACATTTCCATCATCATCAGCCTTTTAATGTCCCCACTGCTGGGGCACAGGCCTCCTCTCTGTGAGAGGGTGTGGGCCGTAATCCACCACGCGGGCCCAATGCGGATTGGTGGATGTCACATGTCTTCGAATTTTTGGTTCTAGGACATGCCGGTTTCCTCACGATGTTTTCCTTCACCGTTTTGAGAGCAGTGGTGATGAAATAATTTACACAAAGTAAAGCGCCAGCCTGGGTTTGAACTCACGACCTACAACTTGTAAGTCGCGGCCAATACCACTGGGCCACCACTGCACACAAAAATAAACATTTAATAAACAGAAAATTAAATCCTAATAACTTTAACGTTACTTTCAGTCTTAATAATTGCATTGTTCAATATCTTTAAATACACACAGATTCACTTTTATGCAGTTAAATATTACAGTTATAAAACGAACTTCGTTAAAAGTCATACTAATTCTTAATAACTTTACTTTTATCTAGTAATGGTAGTATCTAATCATTGGTCATAATTAAGAATTTCGACCATCTTCTCTCGTCTCGAGTCTCGAACCGAAAGTCCTGGGACTCGAGACAACTAAAATTACGAAAAGTCCCGGGACTTCCCGTGTCCCTTCAGTTGCCTAGGGTCGCGGTGACTCTTTCTAAGACTCCCGCAACCCTGACGTATCCGTGACCCTGTGTGTTGGCCTGCAACTGTAACTACATCGAAACACAAAACCAATAATATTATTGTGAAAGATAAAATTTATCTTCAGGATTAAACGTCAATGGTTGGTCGTTCATCAAAATCATCATTGATGATAAGAAACTTTTTGAGTAGTCATCGTATTATGTTTTTTTTTTACAGCAGTATAAAACAGCGACTTACTAATTGTTACTTACATTACTTCCTTGAGAACAGACGCGAGACGTAAAAAAAAAGGTAAGTTTGCACGAATTTAAATTACTTAATATTAATAATCTCCTGAAATTAGACTAAACTTAAATTAGAAGTACAAAAGATAATATTTGCGAGGCCCTCTGGGGTCTGTATACACAGGATGTAACGAAAATGGGTAGTCTTATTTAAAGGTCTACTACCGGCCAAGTGGCGCCCTCATTGAATAAAAAATCGTAGCATAGCATAGAAAATAAATATAAAAGAATCCAACGTCACGTTTGTTACAAATAGGATAAAGTATTTTTACGTTGTTAAAACAGGTCTCAGAATGTTTCGTATCCAAAGTAGTAGGCAAAAGTGTCAGAAACGATCCTCCGTATAGCAGAGATTTGTATTAACACAATGAGCTCATCTGATTTAGATATTCCTTGTATTCGTAATGAAAAGCACAGTGTTTACCTCGGGTTAAAGACTTATTAGTCCCTCGAACTATTGGCGCCCGAGCGTCGTCTCGGGACTAAATGAGTTACTTTCACCCCTAAGGTAACAATGTACTATTTCTTTCTTTGTTTTTGACAATTCATGCAGAAGTTTACACATAGTTGCCTCTACCGAGGATGCTGCAACATAGTTAACATATTTACCTTATTTTCCTATTCTTCCACCCAGAAAACAAAATGGCGCCACTACTGTACACGGTAGAGTCCAGCCCGCCGGCGAACGCGGTGAGGGTGCTGGCGGAAATCATCGGACTGCCACTTGAGCTCAAAGAACTCGACCTCAGCAAGATGGAACACAAGAGTCCTCAACACTTTAAGGTATGGCAATGAACCCGTGCGTGTCTGAGATCCACATACAGGGTGTAAAAAGACACATCACAAAGCCGTTAATTACGCATACTGTACGTCTACCCGGGCCTGCGGACGGCGAGTAATGGGTAGCTTGCCGTTCGATCAGCACCAGGCCCGAGAGTCGACGGCGCGTAGTGTTCCACGCGCGCCTCAAAGAGTTGTCAGCAATAAGGACGGGGCCCGTCATGGCCGATGCCTGCCCGGGGGTTGAGGATAAATTCGAAACAGAGTTACCTCGCCCCTGGACACTAAGTGCAGGAAGGAACAGGGGTGGGTTTTAGTCTGACACACCCTCCTGCTCCACCCAGAGCGGGAGAAGTCATTGGATGATTTCGCACAAAAAAAAAAGTATACTGTACGTCTAACAGGGTAGCTTTGCGCAAAAAAATATTGCTGGGAAACGACTTTTATTTTTATGTAAGTATGAAAAAAAAAAACTACTTTTTATTGCGCGCAATGTAACGCGAACCCAGGCAAGTGGAGTTAAATCCCGCGCCTTCGCTCTAAGCCACGTAGATACTTGTCGGATACGTTTGATATTCATTGCGTTTTTGTGACTGCAATTGCATAATTTCGAAATTTCGAAAAAAAAAACGAAAATTCGGGTACGGGAACAATGTTTGTTTGGAAAAAAGTTTAGTAACAATACTTGAAATAATAACACTTTGACCTTCAATATCTCCAGAACCAGTGAATTCCCAGGTACGGTCTAGTGGAAAAAAATATTCAAATAATGGGTAGAATATGTGGAAATAATGGCTAATTCAAATAATGGCTTTCGGCTTCGGAAACAGTCTTTTTACACCTGATATAAACTCATACAATGAACCCGTGCGTGTCTGAGATCCACATAATTATAAACTCATACATTGCTTATATTTCTTCTCAACATAGCATAAAATAAAGTCGCTTTCCGCGTCTGTCTGTTTCTCCGCCAGCTCCTCCTAAACTAGACAACGGATTTTGAAAATGCGCAGAAGCAATGGCGAATGTTTGGCCACTTCCCTAGCAAAAAAAAACTGAACGAATCGCAGATAACAAAAAAGCAAAAAATATTGCTGGGAAACGACTTTTATTTTTAGGTATGAAAAATAAAACTATTTTTATACCGCGCAATGTAACGCGAACACAGGCAAGTGGAGTTAAACCCCGCCCATTCGCTCTAAGCCACGTAGGTACTTGTCGGATATGTTTGCTATTCATTGCGTTTTCGTAATTTCGAAAAAAAATTCAGATAATGTTTGTTCGGAAAAAAGTTTAGTAATATAATAACACTTAGAATTAATTTCGTAAAAAAGTAAAAAAAAAAAAATTGCTACTTTGACCTTCAATATCTCCAGAACACCAAACCACTGGGGTTTCCCAGGTATGGTCTAGTGGAAAAATATGATCCAAATACTGGATAGAATATGTGGCTTTCGGCTTCGGAAACTGTCTTTTTACACCCGATATAACTATAAATAGGTACCTACTTACAGATATTTTTTTTGTGATGATCCCAAAAAGCTCATATTTTAATTAAATGAATTTGAGTTACAAAATGTTCTTTTTCTCCTCCACAGCTGAATCCTATGGGCACAGTACCCACGTTAGCAGATGGAGACTTCGTCATCTCGGAAAGGTAACAGTTTTGTATACATTTATACCAGTATATATTCATTTTGAGTTTTATAAGTGTGAAAAAAAAAAAAACGGTTACAGTGGTATTGGAACAAACAATCAAAGACCAATACCCATCTTTATATTCTTGTCCCTTGATGCTGCAAGTGGATATAATGCTAAGAGCACCGGTTAGTGTAGAAAATCAGCGCTGTTATGCGACCCTTTAACACCAGATTCTTAATCAACCTATTGAAATTTCTTTTTTCCCAGCCACGCAACCATGAAGTACCTGCTAGCAGTATACGGCGGCGACAAAAGCGAGTCGCTGTACCCGAGCGACGTGCGCACGCGCGCTCTCGTCGACCAGGCCATGTTCTTCAACGTCGGCGTATTCTTCATCAGGCTCAAAGTTATTGTGGTGAGTGTCACCCGAGGTCATGATTAATCCTGTAATTCGGAATTCAGCTAGGCTGCCCAGGGGTCGCGAATTGAAACAGAGTTACCGCGCTCCTGGGCACTCGGGCAACTGAAGGAACAGAGTTGGGTTTTAGTTAGTAAAAGTCTGACACGCCCTCCCGCTCCACCCAGTGCGGGAGAAGTCATTGGATGTTTTCCCACCCAAACAAAAAAAAAACAAAAAAAAAAAGCCATGCTGGCAGCATTAGTAGATTTGTTCTCGGTCTTCCTCGTTTCCTATCTATTAGTGGAAGAATGCGTCATCGGATTAGTACCTCCAGAGATTATATTACTAACGACTAATAACCCTATCGGACAAATGACGTCCACAGACGTACAATGCAGCGGCAGCGATCTCTTGCGCCCGGCCCTGGTCCAGGCCATGGTACGAAGCGAGAGGGAATGGGAAGCAGTCTCCTCCTTCTGCGAAACAGTAATGCTCGCGAAGGAGGAGGCGGAACGGGTGAGGGAGGCTCAACAACAGAGTCGCCCTCACGCCCTCAGCAGCAGCCGCCGCAGGAGACGCCCTGGGCGTAGGACGTCGCGAGAGAATCTCCGGCCACCGTAGACCCGATCTTGCGGACGGCGAGTAATGGGTAGCTCGCTGTCCTATCAGCACCAGGCCCGAGAGTCGACGGCGCGTAGTGTTACACGCGCGCCTCAAAGAGAATTTGTCAGCCACCACTGACGGGGCCCATCATGGCCGGTGCCTGCATGCCTAGGGGTAGCGGATAAATTCGTAACAGAGTTACCGCTCCTGCCTGGGCACTCAGGCAGGGAAGGAACAGGGGTGGGTTTTAGTCAGTAAGAGTCTGACACGCCCTCCCGCTCCACCCAGAGCGGGAGATGTCATTGGATGACTTCCGAAACAAAAAAAAATAAAAGCCATACACTGCTGGACTGCGCAGTCCACATCCCCTAGTTGCCAAGCGTGACAAATGCGCACGCAGTGCCACTAATACAGATGGAGAAGTCTCGCTAAAGCCGCAACCAACCTATCAGACGTATGACCTTAGGCCTACGCAGACCGGGACGGAATGGCAAAGGAATTAAATTCCAAAATTTATGTCGTATTCCTACTAAATAAGTTTGAATGTCCTTTGGCAAAAATTTAAATCCTTCGCCATTCCGTCCCCGTAGGCCATAAGAAGTAATATGGCCATGCAGTACGTTCAACTGTACTTCAGCAGTTTACTTCGAAACCCGCAATTACTATTTCAAAATAAAAACGCTATCGAAGTCAAATTGTTACCTTTGACGTTGTAGAATGTCATTAAAAAAAAAACATTTTTACAGCTACCAGCTCTATTCGGTGACTTCGACGGCCCTACAGAGAAGCACAAGGCTGACATAGACGAAGCGTACGGCATCGTGGAGGCTTACCTCGCCAACCACAAGTACATCGTCACCAACCACCTCACCATCGCCGATCTCAGTGTCGGAGGCACCGCTATTGCCATGCAGCCCTTGCATAAGCTCAATCCTGCCAAGTGAGTATAAGAACAGTCTAGGAACACAGATACAACATGTAACTTATTAGAGTTCGAAGCAAAAATGAACAGGAATCTTCTGACTCGCTCGCTCGTATGGAATGAGTGAGTCAGAAGATACCTGTTTATTTCGGGATCGTAGAACTTATCATCGCTTCCCATCAGCCGAGATATTGTGAAAAAACAAAACCATGTAGAAACCATCAAGCCTATATTTCCTGTAAGGATATGCATACTACTCTGCAGGTCCGTTTTATAGTTATGCAAACTGAGCACGGTATGTTAACTGAGCACGGTTATGCAAACTGAGCACAGCATGCAAACTGAGCACAGCATGCAAACTGAGCACGACATGCAAACTGAGCACGGTATGCAAACTGAGCACGGTTATGCAAACTGAGCACGGTATGCAAACTGAGCACGGTTATGCAAACTGAGCACAGCATGCAAACTGAGCACGGTTATGCAAACTGACCACGGCATGCAAACTGAGCACAGCATGCAAACTGAGCACGGTTATGCAAACTGACCACGGCATGCAAACTGAGCACAGTTATGCAAACTGAGCGCGGTATGCAAACTGAGCATGGTTATGCAAACTGAGCACGGTCATGAAATCGGTCTAACCAGACTGTACTAGTACCTCTGATAAGCTGGTCAACTTTAACAACACACAACATCACGACTGTATTCTCCAAGGTTTAGGCAGAGTTGCACCTATAGTAGACACGCATTTCACCAGTTATGTTTAAGTCCCATATGGGCTAGCCTATTGCCCCAGACACAAATCCTGGCGCCAGGCTGCTTCTGATAAATTCCAAACTTTGACCCAGTTATCGGCCTTAACCCTTATAGTCCCGATGACAACCCGGGTTGTCATCGAGCTTCTTCGACAACCCGGGTTTGTCCGCGGATCTTAAGAGGTAGGAGGCTGTTTTTTTTTTGTTTTCAAACTCAGTTGAGTTTCGGATCCTAAGAGGTTAAATTTTTTTCCAAGCAAACGTTCACCTTGGGTTGTCGAAGAAGCCCGATGACAACCCGGGTTGTCATCGGGACTATAAGGGTTAATAGCGCTTGCGACTGAGAGTCAACAAGGTAGAGACAACAATACGACAATTTCAGTCCCATAGCACAGATAATATAATACTAGCGTACAGATGCCTCATCCCATACAAAGAAACGGTACCGCTGTAACTACGGGTTTTTTTCTGGCACAAGTAACTTTTGTTCTTCGTTCGGGCCCGTCCTCTACACCTCGCTAGATGGTGTTAGCAGCGACGGCTTGCAAGCTGAATGAATTTACATAAAGTCTTACCAATATTTTCTTACACATTGAGGAATAATTTTAAAGAATTTTGGCACTTTATAGCAGTTTTATTGTATCAAAATGTGTCACTATTAAAATTTTAACCCCTGAACGTCCAGCGGCATACCAGTATGCCGCCGATCCAGATTACGCGGCTTAAACCTCTATGATTAAATAACTAAAGATCTTATATCCTGTGGCATGGTGCACATGCATTCTTAGATAGTTATTACATAGTGTTAGAAAAAAAACGCAACACAAAACGCAACGCAAACGCAGAAACGCAATTTTAAAAAGCCGTTATGTTGTTTTGATTTCGTAATTTGAAGTTTTGAGTGTGAATAATAGGAAAATATGATATCGGACTCTACAACTCCAACACAACAACTCTATTACTTGTCTATTCATAGTGCAACATGCAAAATTTCATGTAAATTGATACAGTGGTTTTAACAACTACTCACACACACACACACACACACACACACACACACACGATTCCCGACAAATCGTTGATAACAGAATTTGAATAAAATTCAACTCTTGAATTACAAGTATTGTTTACATGTTATTCTAAGGTCTGTTTATTCAACAACCCAAAAAAGTTTACTTTAAGTGCCTCGCTCCAATAGAAACCTCAGCAAGTTGTTTTTTATGAGCCCGGTCGTAAATATGTCAAACTGCGATAAGAGGCGCGGCCGTAAGAGGCGAAAGGATAAACTCAAACTTCAAATAGCGCCATCTATTGGTACAATAAAAATAGATGTCTAAGGATTCGTTACAATAATCGTGTAAATTTTAATTACAAGACCATTATTCCACAATTTTATGCTTAGAGCAGTTTATTAAATAAGAAAATACAGTTTTTACCATATTTATTCGCAAAATATTAATATTACTTAAACTTCAATAAGAAATCGATGCTTATTACGCCATCTATTGAGATTTATTTGAACTAAACTTTCTTTGTTCGAGATGAGACCCCGTGCCCATAGTAAAAGTATGAGTCAGTGAAGCTCTAATCCCGGGGAATCGATTCAACTGTCTTTTAGTCCGCAACTGAATTAATCTGAAAAAAAAACCGGCCAATTGTGTGTCGGGTTTCGCACATTTAGGGTTCCGTACCAAATGAGGGAATTATCAAAGATAAAATACGATTTATCAATATATTGGTATTTGTTAGTAAAATATATCTACGTAACAATAATTATTATCACATGTCAATGGGAAGTTAAAAAGTTCTTCGTGTGACAGATGACGGACAGACAGACGGACACGTGAGTGACAGCAATAGGGCTACGTTTGGAGCCTTCGGGTATGGAACCCTAAAAAACAGCGGAGGAATAACAAAAAACAATTCCATTTCCCTCCTTATCAAGCAGGATAAAGAACAAAACTTAACCAATAGGCACAAAGGGACGTTTACAACTGGAGTAAGCCCAGTTTCGGAGCACCACACGCACACTCACAGCACACACACACACAGCGCACTTTTTTTTGTCCCAAAAAAAAAACGTCTAGAGAGACTTTTTTGTCCCAAAAAATCGCCTAGAGAGACTTTTTTTGGGACAAACTCGCCACACTATTCCCAGCACGGAGCACAAAACCAGATTCCCAGCCACTGCAACTAGCGACAACCAGTAAAATGAAGCTCGACGAGTCGACCTCTAGATTATCCATCAAATTCCACTTATATTTCCAATTTCTTCAGTTTGGTTTTATTTGTTTAACTGTAACGTCGTTCCTTACTTCCAGATTCCCCCGTACCGCTGCGTGGCTGGCTAGATTAGAACAACACCCTTCCATCAAGAAAATCGTCGTTCCCGGTTCCAAGATCCTCGGAGAGGTTGTAAACGCGGCATGGCAGAGAAATAAGAAATTGTAATAATATAAATAACAAAAAAAATATTCTGTTTTTTTTTTTTAACAGTAGTAATATATATTTTATTAGTTATTTATTTATTTTAATTTCATATACAATAGTGGTACCTACATAAGCGGATTTAATGCAACAAGACATTCTCTACCAGTCAACATTTGGGTTACAGAGATTACTCTGTGGTAGTGTACAAAAAAAAAACGAATTTACTATACTAATAAAATACATACATAATATGCAAAAATAATAAACTAATAAATATTATGGCAAATACCCACTACAATTACGAGAACTCAAAAACAATAATTACGACGAGGACCAAACTTAGTTTTAGAGGACTTTTAATAGTAGTTCCGAATTTTACGCATATTATTATCTTTTTTTTTGTTATGAATATAAATGTGGATGGATGGAGAGGGAGAGGGAGGCCAAAGAAAGGATGGATGGATTGTGTGAGGAGTGATATGAAAGAAAAGGGAGTTAGTGATAGCTTGACGGCTTTTTTTTTTTTTCGGGGGGTGGGAAATCATCTTATGACTTCTTCCGCTCTAGGGTGGAGCGGAAGGGCGTGTCAGACTCTTACTGACTAAAACCCACCCCTGTTCCTCCCTGCCCTACATGCCCAGGGGCGAGGTAACTCTTTCGAATTTATCCTCAACCCCCGGGCAGGCATTGGCCGTGGCAGGCCCCGTCCTTTTGCTGACAACTCTTTGAGGCGCGTGTTAGAATTTTGTATATGTATATGTATAGATATGTAACCAGATGTATGTAAATATTTAATATTTGTTACTTTACCTATTTATTTATCTTTCATTTACTTATATATTTATATACTTTACGTATATACTTTATTTACTTATATACTTTGTGTATATACTTTATTTAATTATTTACTTTATTTTATTATTGTGAATGTGGCGTTTTTAGGAAGGGATTTATCTATTAAGAAAAAGCACAAAGACAAGACTATGTATTTATTTCCAATAGGCTTGTAATCAATCGAAATCTAATTGCCTGTTCGCAAAACTAGGTCTTCGTGGAGAAGAACGGCAAGAAACTCCACGGTAGCTCTCTTTTATTATTGTATCGACACATCATATAATCGTTTATTATAATAAAACCACAACGTTACGTTAATAAACAAGTTATTATGACCTGTGTTTTAAATACACCAATCATCATAACAACATTACATGGCTCATAAATATGACATAAATATACCTCATCATCAACAATATATCAACAATAGTCAGAATAATATCATACCTTAGATGTTAACGCCTTGAAAGACGAACAGCAACTGAGCCGCTCCATTTTTTTTTTTTTTTTTTTTTTTTATGATGGACATCTTGCAGGTCAGCCTATGAGGCTGTCGTCTGCTTAACCGAACTTGCCTGTGAAGGCTCTAATTTATTAAAGCCTCCAGCCAGGACTTATAATTTTCTTACATACTAAGTGACTACGCTAAGGGCACTCCCTGCGGAGTACGGGCCTCGGCTTAGGGCGTCACTGGGGGAGGGGCAGCAAGGGAAGGCTGGATCAAGTTTCCATTAATTGGGGAATCAGTTGGCTCAGCGGCGCGTGCTAGCAAGAGACTGGGAGGGCATTGACTGGGTCTTCGCGACGGGCCTCGACGGCGAGGGCGGAACGACGGCGGTCTGCGTTTGTAAAGTGTGCTGGTTTCCCTACGGCTCTCCTGGAGCAGAGTGGTGGGGTCATCAGGTATGAGGAGGGTATGTCTGGGATGGCGCACCTTGGAGATGCGGGAGGGTACGTATCGGGCGGCCGATGCGATTAGGGGGTTTCGATGTTTTTCAGCATTATCCATGAAACGCTTGGTGAGAAGTTTCAAGAACTGCTGGATGGTGGGGAGTCTGAAGTCTACATGCAGCTCTTCGTTACGGACAAAGTAGGGTGCTCCCGCCGCATTGCGGAGGAAGCGGTTTTGAAGAGTCTGCATTTTATGTAAGAGGTGAGGCTTGGCGTGTGCGAAGACAGGGCCAGCGTACGTCATGATTGGTCGAATGACCGTGGTGAAAGTACGCATTTTGCACTTGAATGACATAGTGCTGCGTTTATTGAGGATGCTATGAAGCCTACCTTGAGCAAAAGCGGCCCGCGAGCGGGCCTGTCTTATGTGCTCCGCGAAGGTTAGGTGTTGGTCGAGTACGACACCCAAGTACTTAGCCTTTTTCTCCCAAGGAATAGGTTTATCGTACATGGTGATCGGGGGGTGAGCCGCTCCACTGAGGCCCCGCTCTTTTATACCCGTTAACAAACAAGTATGATTCACAAGTGACAGATGAGTCATATCAGTCTTTGACTTCTAGGAAAATAAGTTTGTTACAAAAAACATTTATTAAATTCATTAATTAATCTTAACGATTCAGCATAAACAGATAATAATTATATATATATTACGCTCGTGGAACACTACGCGCCGTTGACTCTCGGGCCTGGTGCTGATCGGACGGCGAGTTACCCACTACTCGCCGTCCGCAGGCCCGGGTCTACGGTGGCTGGAGATCGTCTCGCGGCCCCTGGCGTCTCCTGCGGCGGCTGCGGCTGAGGGCGCTAGGGCGACTCTGCCGTTGTTGAGTCTCCCTAACGTGTGCCGCCTCCCTCTTCGCGAGCATTACTGCTTCGCAGAAGGAGGAGACGGCTCCCCATTCCCTCTCGCTCCGTACCATGGCCTGAACCAGGGCACGGCGCGAGAGGTCGCTGCCGCCTATCGCATCCACGAGGACACGGTGGTGCTCTGCCCAAGCGGGGCAAACCTCCACCGTATGCTCCACCGTGTCCTCTGGGCGATCCTCGCAGTGGAAACACCTAGTGGTCACCTCCGCCTTGATCCGACACAGGTACCTCCCGAAACAGCTATGTCTGGTGAGGACCTGCGTTAGGCGGAAGGTGAGGGCGCCGTGGCGCCTCTCCAGCCACTCCTCAAAGAGGGGCACTACCGCCGCGATGGCGGCGTGCCCAGCGCTGGGTTGCGACAGTCGCTCTCTCCATGTCACCATGAGATCCTGCCGGAGCTCTGTCCGCCGAACCGCGAGTTGTCGCGGCAGCGGAGTTTCGCCCCGGCGTTTTGCCTCCTCGCGCCACTCATACAGGTGCGCGAGGATTTTTCCCTCCAGATCCCACGGTGACAGTCCGGCAAGGAGGCTCGCAGCCTCACGGGAGACCGTGCGGTATCCTCGGATCATGCGGATCGCCATGACCCTCTGGGACGCGTTCATCTGGCGAGCTGATCGCTGCCTCAATGAACGCGCCCACTCCGGTGCCCCATAGAGGGCCATGGACCGCACGATCCCCGCGTAGAGCCTCCGGCAGGAGGCGTTTGGCCCCTTCAGATTGGGTAGGAGCCGCTTCAAGGCGGCCCCGGCCCTGTCCAATCTGGGAGCCAAACGTCGAAAGTGCTCGACGAAGTTCCACCGGCTGTCGAGGACGAGTCCCAGGTACTTCATCGTACCCCTGACGCCAATGCGAACCCCTCCTACCGATAGCGTGACGGCTGACAGGACAGAATGGAAGAAAAAAAACGTGTTGCGCCGACACCAAGTAACATGGGATAAGGGCAGGAAGATGATGATGATTTTTTTTTTTAAGAAAATTTAACCCCTCAGGTGGTCCAAATATTTTCTTTCGTAATTTACTATTTCTTTGTCGAAGTAAGTTGTCCATTTCTAGGGGCAAAAGAAGTATTAAAAATATGGCCAGCCTGTTTAGACAGATGAGTTTCATAAAGCTTGAATTAACTACCTATATGTATAGCTGGTAACGCTTGTATCTGTACTTATATATAAAATTCAAAGTCCTGACTGACTGATATATCAATGCACAGAATATAATAGAATAGAATACTCTTTATTATTTCATCATTCTCCTGCCCTTATCCCAATTTATTTGGGGTCGGCGCAACATGTCTTTTTCTTTCATACTCTTTATTATGTACCTAAACCATATAAATTACAGAAAATTATGAAGAAAACATTCATAGGGTGACACAGGGTGGCGGCCTTATCGCTAAAAGAGTAAAGCCTAAACCGCTGGTCCAATACCAAGGGGTTTTTTTTTTATTTGTGGGGTGGGAAATCATCCAATGACTTCTCCCGCTCTGGGTGGAGCGGGAGGGCGTGTCAGACTCTTACTGACTAAAACCCACCCCTATTCCTTCCCTGCCTGAGTGCCAAGGGTTGCGGTAACTCGTTTTCAGAATTTATCCGCTACCCCTAGGCATGCAGGCACCGGCCACGATGGGCCCCGTCAGTGGTGGCTGACTACATCTCTTTGAGGCGCGCGTGGAACACTACGCGCCGTCGATTCACGGGCCTGGTGCTGATCGGACGCCGAGCTACCCACTGCTCGCCGTCCGCAGGCCCGGGTAATACCTAGGGGTAGCGGATAAATTCGTAACAGAGTTACCGCTCCCCTGGGCACTCAGGCAGGGAAGGAACAGGGGTAGGTTTTGGTCAGTAAGAGACTGACACGCCCTCCCGCTCCACCCAGAGCGGGAATGGCATAGGAAGATTTCCCATCCAGCCAAAAAAAAAAACCGCTGGCCCTAGAGACATGAAATTCGGAGGGTGTGTTCTTTGTGAAGAGTAGGTATCCACTAAGACGGGGTTTTTCGAAAGTCAACTGTCTTTATGCAGAACTTTGACGTTCAAAAAGTGCGGGCTCTCAGCTTAGTTTCAATAAATGACTTTTGTTAGTGATTTTCAACCCTTAAGGGGTTGAAAGTTTATAATGGGAGAATTACTAATTCCCCGCGGGTGAAGCCGCCGCCGGCAGAAGCTAGTCACATGATAAAATGCTGCGATAAGTAGCCTAGCCTCAAATTAGAATTAGATAGTCCGATCCAGATCAGTATTTTCAGAGGTAACATCCCACAAACTAACAAAAAGTTTTACCTCTTAATAATATTACTATCTTTTTCCCGCGGTTCACGTGATAAAAGTATGACACACAGCGATATTGCTATCAGTCAAAAAAATGATTGTGATCCGATAAGTCTTTGCAGAGATTTTACAGACATAAAATTTTACCTTTTTATTATGTAATTCTGTAAAGATAAGTTTTCAGAGAGTGATCAAGTGCTGCCGAGCACTGCGAGGTTCAGAGGAGACCATTCTACTGTCTCCCCAGGGATGAGCTTGAATCCCAGGTGTCACCACTGTGTGGATCGCCCAGAGGACACGGTGGAGGACTGCCCCGCGCGAGCAGAGCACCGCCGTGTCCTCGTGGAGGCGATCGGCGGCACCGACCTCTCGCGCCCAGCCCTGGTCCAGTCCATGCTACGGAGCAAGAGAGAATGGGAAGCTGTCACCTCCTTCTGCGAAGCAGTAATTCTCGCGAAGGAGGAGACGGAACACGTGAAGGAGACCCCCTAGCAGCCCCCGCAGGAAACGCTCCGGGTGTCACCCCGGACACAGGGCGACTCCCGGCCACCGTAGGCGCGCGCTTACGGATGGCGAGTATTAGGCCCGAGTCGACGGCGCGTGTTCCACACGCGCCTCAAAGAGATGTCATAAAAAAAAAACAACGAAGTCCGAGGGAGGAGAAAAACTGACGAGGTCCGCTAGGACCGATGCCTGTCTGGGTCACGGATAAATTCGAAAGAGATTTACCGCGGCCCTAGTGAATGATTTCCCACTACCAAAAAAAAAAAGGATGAGCCCGAACAAGCGTTACACAGAAGAGGTTTCGGGGTGATCTTTAAGATCCATGTGTGCGGATGATGATCACCAAGTGGTTTACAAGTCAGGTAAAAAGCCCACACTCCCTGGTTTTTTCTCCAAAAGTCCAGGCGCCTAATGAAGGTTTACCCAAGAAAGAAAAAAAACCGGTCAAGTGCGTGTCGGACTTCGTACCTATCGGACCTATTATGAATAAGGAGAATCGGAGAGACGGTATGTACTCGTAGTTAAGGTCCGGCTGTTTTAGCATTTAGGCATTTAGAATTTCTTATTTGTATCTTCTGTTTATTAATTATTTACCTTCCTTACCTTCTACATAATATCCATTTACTGTTTATATGTATAGATATATGGCTAAAGTAATAACAACCGCACGGGTCGATCCGTCAGGTTAAGCTACGCTTGCCGGGGTTGGTCCATGGATGGGTGACCATCTTTACATACCGAGATTCCTCCGTGCCTAGGAAAGCACGTTAAGCCGTTGGTTTCGGCTGTCAATCGTGGATCTTTGACAGTCGTTACGGGTCGTCAGAAGCCCGAAAGTCTGACAACCTGTCTTACCAAGGGGTATCGTTATATCGTATTACCCAGAAACTGGGTTGTGGAGGTCAGATAGGCAGTCGCTTCATGTAAAATACTGGTATTCAGCTGCATCCGGTTAGACTGGAAGCCGACCCCAAAATAGTTGGGAAAAGGCGCGGGCAGATGATGTATAGATATATGTTTTTTTTTTTTACTACAAGTTGTTTCACTATTACACCTAGTTCGTAGCTGTTACCTTCAAATGATCCGTCACAGTAGTCACAGCAAAACCAGCGTTAGGCGGCTCCACAGAGGACACGGTGGAGCATACGGTGGAGATGCCCTGCTTGGGCGGAGCCCCGCCGTGTCCTCGAGGCAATCGGCGGCAGCGACCTCTCGCGCCCGGCCCTGGTCCAGGCCATAGTACGGAGCGAGAGGGAATGGGAAGCAGTCACCTCCTTCTGCGAAGCAGTAATGCTCGCGAAGGAGGAAGCGGAACGGGTGAGGGAGGCTCAACAACAGAGTCGCCCTCAGCAGCAGCCGCCGCAGGTGACGCCAGGGGCTTCCGGCGCCGCGAGACGCTCTGCGGCCACCGTAGACCCGGGCCTGCAGACGCCGAGTAATGGGTAGCTCGCCGTCCGATCAGCACCAGGTCTGAGAAACGAGAGGCGGCACGCGCGCCTCAAACAGTTGTCAGCAATAATGACGGTGCCCGTCATGGCTGATGCCTGCCCAGGGGTTGGGTTTTAGTCAGTAAGAGTCTGACACGCCCTCCCGCTCCACCCTAGAGCGGGAGATGTCATTGGATGGTTTCCCACCCAACAAAAAAAAAAGAAAGGCGCCTCCAGCCCGTCTGACATCGCTAAAATGGATCTTTTTAGCGCAGTCGTGAGGCACACACTCTGTTTGTTTTAATGTATTTTTTTCTTCATTGTTATTTTTGTGTACTGCACCGTGTTTCGTATACTGTTGCTGAATAAATTTTATTCTTTCTTTCTTTACCTACATCTAGGGTTCCGTATCAAATGTATTTTTGACTATTTGTATGGCTTTGGGTCAACAAGATGCATAAACTGTGAAGAAGACTGAAGACAGTAGCTCCAACCGTTTGACTGTAAAACCTGTGTGACAGACTGACAGACGGACACGTGAGTAACAGCAATAGGGCTCCGTGTGGACCCTCGGGTACGGAACCCTAAAATGGTGTAACTGCGTCTGAAATCCTGTAGATTTACTCGCGAATTTTCTGCTCAACGCTCCACTAGGCCACAGACTAGGCAGCTTATAAATCTATTAACAGTCTAGCTAGTAGTGATTTAACCTTGAACAACTCGTTATGCTTATAAGACCATATTCTCTAACTATACCAATATGTACATAGTATTGTACATACATTGCTCTCAGTTGTACATCTGTTTCCTCGCAGGATTCATCTCTGTTGCTTAGGTATCGTATTTCAAGTGAGGATTTCTTGATATTCATCAAGCGTTGCGTAAGTAAGCGTTGTTTTATCCATAAACTTTGTATTTATATTTTTATGGTCATGTATTTTGTTATAGGTGTGTGTTCTAACAATAAATAGTTTGTGGTTTTAAGTAACTAGCACTACTTCACTACAAATTATAAAACAAAGTCGGGCGCCGCGTCTGTCTGTCCGCAATAAACTCAAAAATTACTGAATGGATTTTCATGCGGTTTTCACCAACAGACAGAGTGATTATGTATATTTATATATATATAGTGTACATTTTGTACCCGTGCGAAGCTCGCTAGTAAATCACACTAATATTATAAAGGCGAAAGCTTGTGAGTGTAATTCTGCCCAGGGGTTGAGGACAAATTCGAAACAGAGTTACCTCTTACCTCGCCCCTGGGCATTCAGAGCATGGAAGGAACAGGGGTGGGTTTTAGTCAGTAAGAGTCTGACACGCCCTCTCGCTTCACCCTAGAGCGGGAGATGTCATTCCTCACAAAAAAAAAAAGCTGACTGAGTGTTTGTGCTTGTATGTTTATTACTTCTTCATATTCAAACGGCTGGACCGATTTGGATAAAATTTGGTATGTCGATAGCTTATACCCTGGATTAACAAATAAGCTACTTTTTATCACGGTCTACGCGGGTGAAACCGCGGGGCACAGCTTGTTAACATATCTAAATAGCAGAATTGGCCATTCCAGTGATTGTGTTATAGACTGTCTGCGCTTCGGTTGCAGGTTTAATTAACAGACAAAAATAAGATACTTAAGTACCTAAAGTAACGTAAATAATTAAAAATAATTTTAAATTCACGACTCACTGTCGATTGTGAATTGACAAAATCATCATTGATGTTAACTAAGTTTTTGCGATATCATCGCACCGTGCTCAAAATATTCCTCAGTATATAAGGCCACTTTTATCTACTTGAGATTATATACTATTTATAGGTTTACAAGTGACTGACTAGTGTTTATCATTACTTGGGGGAGAACAGTCGGTAAGTTTGCTGCTCGTATTTTAATTTAATTGTTATGCATTTATTATGTCGAAGTTCGACATATTAAATGATTACTTTAAATTAACATTAGGTAGGTACTTACTTTAACATTATTTAAACATCGACTGTAGAAGGTATGTTTAAATCACAGATAATATAATACTAGCGTATTAAATAATGTTAATTTAAATACCAATAATGTTTCCATATTTTCTGTCTTATTTTGCTACGTGGCTACAACTGTTTTTATTAATTTAAATAACTTAGTACTGGTTTAACCTAACAGATTATATGTATTTTTAACCGACTTCCAAAAGAAGGAGGTTATCAATTCGGATGTTTGTATTATTATTATATTTTATGTTTGTTCGGGCATAACTCCGTCATTATATTGACAGATGCCAAATTCTTTTTTTGTTCGAAAGGGGTTTGTTCCGAAATGGTCCCATTTAAATTTCATATACAGGCTGTAACGGAGAGGTGTGGTCATAGTTTAAGAACTGTATCTGCCCATCAATATAAACAACTTTCTTCAAGAAAACCTGAGGAAATTCACCAAACATTTTTTTAGCTCCCATACAAATATTGATCAGCTGGTGATAACTTTGTATGTCCAATTATTTTTTTGTGAATTTTCTATTTTCTCTTAGACAAAGTTATTCATTTCCATGGGCAGAACCGGTTCTTAAAATATGACCACACCTTTCCGTTACACCCTGTAGATCTGAACTCTTCAAAAATTGACAGCAAATCAACCGCGACTGCTGCGATCGTATGTCTATGAATTGTTAACACAATTTAATGGAGAACCACAACTAAAAATTGAAAAATAAAAAAACTTTTTTACAAAAAAAATTAAACCGACTTCCAAAAAAAAGTGCAAATAATAATAATAAGTCTATTAGTACATAAAAAAAAAACAACAACACAATACATAGCATATGGAAACAGTGGGTTGTACTACCATGTTTAAAATAATTGTCAGATTTCCGGGCTCCTAAACTAGGTACGCAGACCTGTATCTTAGGAGTCGGAGATGCGGCTTCAATTTGTATTATACAACCGTGACTTTTCTGTTTGCTACAGTAGATATTAACACAGCAAATGGGGTGAAAGATTGTGGTTGTGTATCTGGAGAGTGTAGTGTGTGTGTAGGGAGGTGTGTATGGGAAGTGTGAGTGTTTGTTATGCTTTCTTTCAAGTTAGGTTTGATATAGTTATGTTTCTATTACCAATATATTATAATAGTCGGTGTCAAAAAACGAAGACACAAAACCAAAACACCGACTTCCGAAATTAAAGTTATTTGCACTTTTTTTGGAAGTCGGTTTCATTTTTTTGTAAGAAAGTTTTTTCATAAAATATATTTTTAAGAAGATTGTAGACTACTTTCTGTCAGCGGCTTCGACCGCGTGGAATTAGTACTTCCCCCATTATAAATTATAGCCGATGTGCTATTCCAAACCATAATCTATCTTTGTGCCAAAATTCAGCCAAATCCGTCCAGCGGTTCTGCCGAGATTTAGTAACAAACATCCAACCACCCAAACTTTTGCATTTATATGTAATACTAGCTGCGCCTCGCGGTTTCATCTACGTAGATCCGGATAAAAAGTGTGTGTTAATCCGGGTATAAGCTATTAACATACGAAATTTCATCCAAATTTGTTCAGCCATTTGAGCGTGAAGAAGTAACAAACATACAAACACACACTCACAAACTTTCGCCTTTTTAATATTAGTGTGACTAGCTGCGCGCCGCGGTTTCACCTGCGTAGATCCGGATAAAAAGTGTGTGTTAATCCGGGTATAAGCTATGAACATACCAAATTTCATCCAAATTGGTCCAGCCGTTTGAGCGTGAAGAAGTAACAAACATACAAACACACACTCACAAACTTTCGCCTTTATAATATTAGTGTGACTAGCTGCGCGCCGCGGTTTCACCTGCGTAGATCCGGATAAAAAGTGTGTGTTAATCCGGGTATAAGCTATGAACATACCAAATTTCATCCAAATTGGTCCAGCCGTTTGAGCGTGAAGAAGTAACAAACATACAAACACTCACAAACTTTGGTCTTTGTAACATTAGTATGATATTAGTAGGAAATAGGATAGGATAGGATTATTAGGTGTGCGAGCATTGATAAGCCAATGTTATCTTAATTTTTTTTATGTAAGCAAATATTGATAACTCCACAAAATATGTGTTACATAATATACCTGCCTAATGTAATATAAACATACAGAGAATGTTGTAAGTAGTGAACAGAACATGTCAATCCACTATATTAACCAACTTCAAATAAGGAGGTATGTATGTATGTATGTAGGTACCTTGTTTGTCCGCGATTTAAATTTTTAATTATTTTCATTGGGGATAAATAATTATCTCGTATCCATTAAATGATATACGTGTACGCAGTACGATACCAAGTAATACCCTTCAGGATCTGACAGGGTTTTTGTTACATGCTGTATAATAGGCAATATGCATGAAAAAAATATTTGTTATCTTACCGGTTTATAGAGTACGAACAGTGAAAGCAGAATCAAAATTGATTGAAAATTAAACGAGATATAACAATTTTAAACAAATATATCTGTCCCTCTCTCGAAAACGCCGTTTTCTATGGCAGTTGTTTGGGCGTCATGTCCTTTGACCTCAAAGAACACGTCGGACATCTCTTTCTAATTATCAACTTAGCTTTTTATCACTTCGTCGCTGGTGATGATATTTTGTAAATTCCTTATTTGTTCACTATAGTTAATAAGTCTTCAATTGCACAAATAAAAAAAATATCATACTTACATATATCGGCTAATTTTTTTGCTGTGTTCGTAATTGTCAGGACAACGTTTGTATAAAAGACAAAAAGGTAGGGGAAATCGAAAAAAAAATTACAGTCGTTGCACACTGCTGGGCGGCCTCCCGCCATGCCTTCCTCTGTTCTCGGTTCTGTGTTACTTACTTCTTTCCAATTTTCAAGGAAGACATCTAAATCATACCGCCATCTCTTTCGTGGTCTGTCGCGGCCTCGCCTTGCGGTCGGATCGCTAGTGAAGTTATAATTTACATGATGCAGAGGATGCAGCATATATGTATGTCTGATCAAAAACCAATAATTCACTTCGCTTGATACCTGCGCTTCATTTATCTTGATGAAATATTTCTCCTTGTTCCTCATTAAATGTACTTAAGTATTTCAGTCATCAGAAATGAAGCAAAAATGTAAAGTTGTTGTTTTTCTAAGAACTCAAAGATTTTTATTCAATTAATATGTTAAGTTAGCTGATCCATTACAATCAGACAGTCTCAAGTTTTTTTTTTTTGGCGGGGTGTGAAATCATCCAATGACATCTCCTGCTCTGGGTGGAGCGGGAAGGTGTGTCAGACTCTTACTGACTAAAACACATTTCTGTGCCCTCCCTGCCTGAGTGTCCAGGGGTACGGTAACTCCTGTTGAGAATTTATCCGCTACCCCTAGGCACGCAGGCACCGGCCACGATGGGCCCCGTCAGTGGTGGCTGACAAACATCTCTTTGAGACGCGCGTGGAACACTACGCGCCATCGACCCACGGGCCTGGTGCTGATCGGACGGCGAGCTGCCCACTGCTCGCCGTCCGCAGGCCCGGGTCTACGGTGGCCGGATATCGTCTCTCGACGTCCTAGCCCAATGCTTTTCCTGCGGCGGCAGCGGCCGCGGGTATGTGCCGTTGAGCTTCCCTCACCCGACCCGCCTCACCCCCGGGTGTTTCCACTGCGAGGATCGCCCAGAGGACACGGTGGAGCATACGGTGGAGGTTTGCCCCGCTTGGGCAGAGCACCGCCGTGTCCTCGTAGATGCGATAGGTGGCAGCGACCTCTCGCGCCGTGCCCTGGTTCAGGCCATGGTACGGAGCGAGAGGGAATGGGGAGCCGTCTCCTCCTTCTGCGAAGCAGTAATGCTCGCGAAGAGGGAGGCGGCATATGTGAGGAAGGCTCAACAACAGCAGAGTCGCCCTCACGCCCTCAGCAGCAGCCGCCGCAGGAGACGCCGGGGGCTTCCGGCGCCGCGAGACGATCTCCGGCCACCGTAGACCCGGGCCTGCGGGCGGCGAGTTGTGGGTAACTCGCCGCCCGATCAGCACCAGGCCCGAGAGTCGACGGCGCGTAGTGTTCCACGCGCGCCTCAAAGAGTTGTCAGCAAAGAGCAAAGGGGCCCGTCATGGCCGATGCCTGCCCGGGGGTTGAGGATAAATTCGAAAGAGTTACCTCGCCCCTGGGCATTCAGGGCAGGGAGGAACAGGGGTGGGTTTTAGTCAGTAAGAGTCTGACACGCCCTCCCGCTCCACCCTAGAGCGGAAGAAATCATAGGATGATTTCCCAACCCCCCAAAAAAAAAAAAAACCCGACCCGCCTCCGCCTTCGCGAGCATTACTGCTTCGCAGTAGGAGGAGACGGCATCCCATTCCCTCTCGCCCCGTACCATGGCCTGAACCAGGGCATGGCGTGAGAGCTCACCGCCACCTATCGCATCCGCGACGACACGGCGGTGCTCCGCCCAGGCGGATCAGACCTTCACCGTATGCTCCACCGTGTCCTCTTGAGCGATCCGCGCAGACAGTCTCAAGTTAATATCATAATTACAAGTTTGACTTAAAACCTCAATCTAAATTCCTAAACAATTTATACTACAATATAAAAAATTTGCTCAATATTCTGATGTGATGGATTTTTTCACTATATTGCCCGTAATCAACACACCAAAATCTAGGTGAAAAGCTACCATGAACTTAAAAAAGGGAATTTCGTTGTAGGTCTGTTATTTTTTTCTAGCTCGTTTTTTTTTGCAAATTCTATAGAGTTCGCCCCACTGTTTACAGAAAAATAAGTTTTCGTGAAATAAACCACCATGCTCTTGCATTCAGATTACAAAATGGCACCAATACTGTACAAGATCGACGCCAGCCCGCCGGCGAACGCGTTGCGGATTCTCGCTGACATCCTCGGGTTGGAGCTTGAACTCAAAGACGTCGACTTCGGCACTCTGGAACACAAGTCTGCTGGACACGTTAAGGTATTCTTTGGTTTTTTTAGGTTTATTAGAGTTTATCTTCCTCCTTCTTTCGATTTCATTTTTTAAACAATAATAAAATAATAAAACTAGGTTGAAATCATCATCACAGTGTCGATGTGTGTCATGGAGCGGAATACACTAATCAAACGAATCTGTTTTGCCTGTACCTACGTCATTTCACAACGAGTTTTGTAGCCAATCAACTGCGACAGAAGACATCATAAAACGCCACGACACGACACAACACTGTGGCCCGAGCTTTAGGCTATTTTTAACCGACTTCGAATAAGGAGGAGGTTCTATGTTCGACTGTTGACTGTATGTATTTTTTTTTTATTTATGTCTACCGATTTCTCTGTCATTTGTAGACCGATTTTCACAATTATTTTTTTATTCGAAAGAATATACTCCCGAGGTTGTCCCATATAATTTTTGCTTCAGCGCTTTTTGAAAAACTGAACAAAAACGAAAAATATGTATACCTAGATGACGTGTTGGTTGTCTCCGATTACGAGTATGTTTAAATTCCACGTTCCATGTTAAAGGGGTTTTGAGTTCTGGGGTATAACAACTAAAAAGTAAAAAATAATAAATTTAAAAAAAAACCGACTTCCAAAAAGAAAATACACTAAAAATTAAAAAAAATAACTTTAACTTCGGAAGTCGGTGTCAAATAACGAAGAAATAAAATACAAACACCGACTTTATTTTTAAATTTTTAGTGTATTTTCTTTTTTGGAAGTCGGTTTTTTGTTAGTCAAAATTGGTTCAGCAGTATTTATTACACTCCATTTTGAAATCGGTTAACGTCCATTCCATTGGAATAAATCAAAATCTAACTATATATAAAATATACGCGTGAACTTAGCGTGTTTTCTTTACGGCTGTTTCATCATCATTCATCATGATTTGACATAACTGACTGCTGGACATAGGCCTCCCCAAAGTATCGCCACAATGACCGGTCCTGTGCGTCTCGCATCCATCGGCTACCCGCGACCCTCACCAGGTCGTCGGTCCACCTTAATGTTGGAGGGCCTTCAACGCAGCGTCTTCCGGTACGTGGTCGCTACTCCAGAACCTTTCGGCCCCATCGATCGTCCGTACTGCGGGCAATGTGCCCTGCCCCCTACGTACGTACGACTGTTACTTAACTTTATTTTTTCTTCTTCACAGCTGAATCCTATGGGCACAGTACCGACATTGGTAGATGGGGACTTCGTCATCTCAGAAAGGTAAGAATTTTTTTTCTTCTCCAATATCATTTATATTCGTTCGATCAATAATACTAAAGCGCCCATTACACAATAGGTTTTGCAGTCAGTTGTGACTGACGGTTGCATGAATTAATCTCGATACTTTGATTTTTGCATCATGCGACCATCTGTCATGACTTTTGGAATTGAGTGGAGCTTGCATGAACGTGTAATGAAAGCCTAAGATGCAATCCTTGTTGTTTTATACCGTGCATATGCACACGAGCCGTGCCGATAACCGACCAACTTGATCTTCTTGGTGTTACTTTAACATCTACCCTCAATTTTGTTCCCTTCATAGAGGCAAAGGCTCAAGTGGCTGCCAAAAAGTTGGGGGGAAGTTGGGGTACTTCACGCCGGCACAGCTGCTCCAACTCTATCAAGCACAAGTTCGATCGCGTATGGAGTAGTTCTCATCTTTGGGACGGATCTGCCAGATACCAGCTTGATGCCCTTGAGTCAATTAAGAAACGAGCCAAGAGGATTATCGGCAATGATAGGCTCGTTGAGTCGAAGCTCCAAAGTCTTGAACATAGACGCCGAGTTGCTAGCCTGTCAACCGACAGGCTAGCAACTCGGCGTCTTTATCCTCTTTGTAACAAACGTGACGTTGGAGTCTTTAGTATTTATTATCTATGCTAAGCTACGATTTTTTATTCAATGAGGGCGCCACTTGGCCGGTAGTAGACCCATAAGTCTCTTTCCCAAACCGTCACGTTATACAAATGTTTGAAGAATTTGTTTTTTTTTTATAGTCATGCAACCATGAAGTACCTGCTAGCAGTATACGGCGGTGACAAGAGCGAGTCGTTGTATCCGAGCGACGTGCGCACGCGCGCGCTCGTCGACCAGGCCATATTCTTCAACGTCGGCGTATTCTTCATCAGGCTCAAAGTTATTGTTGTAAGTACTTACCTGCTTTATAGTCACAAAAATGCTAGATTGAAATTCAAATGTTCACTGTGTTGCACCAATTCAGGCATGCAAAATTCTCCTTAAAATTAAAATTATATCATGGATTACAATTAATACGTTATACAATTTCATAAGTTGCAATAAATACCTTACACAATGTCATAAATTCCAATTAGTGCCTTAACTAATGCAAAAACATTATTAATATATACAATGTCATAACTTCAGAATAATAAATTATAAAATGTCAAAAACGTGTCATAAGTACAAAATAATACCATAGTAAAAAAAAATGAATAAGTAAGTAAGCTTTGGGGGTTCTTTTAAAAAAGCGAATGAATTGTAGTGATGAATTGTAGTAATGAACTGCAGCATCAGCCCCAAAATAGCGAATTCAAATTTCGTGAGAACACATTATGTGCCAATCATTCCTCTATTCTTTCCTTATCTTATCTCACAATAAATTGTTTTTACTCACTCGTGTAGAAAAATATGTCTATTCAATGTATTATACTTATTTATAATATCAGACTGGTAGGAGGCCAGCCACCACGAAATCGAACACGGCGCACAAAAATAATCCGCGAGCCATTTTTCACATTGTAAACATTTTTGATATACAAGTACTTGGGCCTCTGGCTACAAGCACTACCGTCACCTAACATAGGGTGAGTGACACCACCTTCCGGATCGCTACATGTCTGCGTCTGGGTGCTCCTTGCGAAGCTCCACATCGCTGCCAATGCGTTGGTGCAGTCGACCAACTCGGACACCATGGCCTATCCTGTCAGTATCCCAACGGATGATGTCATGCCGTGCCATACGATCCGCACTTCGTATGGCACTGCATGACATCATCCGTTGGGCTCTTGTCACCGCCGCCGGTGTGTCAGTTGTTTTAGAACCTCATGCCTTGGCACGTGACGATGGAAAGAGGCCAGACGGGATGACCATAATGCCTTGGAAGCTGCTGGGTGGGCCTTTGGTGTGGGATGCAACATTTCTCGGCACCCTTGTGCCATCCCATCGACTTAGCATAGCGGGCTGTGCTGGGGTGGCTGCTGCAGGTGCAGAAAACCTCAAACGGCGCAAACATAACAACCTTATTGGGAGTTATTATTATGTTTGAGGCGTTTGGGGTTAAAACACTTCGGGGTCCGAGTGCTCATAGGGTTTTCCGTAACATCAGCAAGCATTTGGTCGAGTCTTCACGTGACCAGAGGGCTGGCCTTTTTTTCAGCCAAAGAATCAGCATTGCCATTCCACATGGCAATGCTGCCAGCATTCTGGGCACTTTTCCCATTGACAGCGACGTGGACGAATTTTTCGATGCCCAATAAGTATAGGCCCTTGCCTACGGCTCAGGAGTCTGGCGCCTGTTCCGCCTCGTCGCCGTGTGTTAAAATATACCACACAGACGTACCTAGATACTAGTACCTACTTATAGTAGATGGAAATGAATAATACATTATGTTACAAACGAAAGTCAGCATACTCAATATAAACAGACAATTTCAAAAATTCTCAAAGCTGCCACGAACTGGCGAGAACAGACTTCGTGTTGAATTTGTCAAAAAAAAAAAAAAATTCTTTATAGCATGTAACAAAAACCCTGTCCGATCCTGAAGGGTATTACTTGGTATCGTACTGCGTAAACATATACGTAATCATTTAATGGATACGCGGTAATTATTTTTCCGCAATGAAAATAATGAGTTAAAAAAAAAGAAAAACTTATCAAAGGCAACACTGAGCGCTCGACAAAGTTCACCTACTGTTTCGTTTCAAAGATGCCGCCTGAGCGGTATCGTTTGAAATAAAAATAGGTAAAAATGAAAAGATTCCGCCGACCGCTGGAGTGTTGTCAACTTATGAAAATTTGCCATATTTAGTGTTAAATTTCGCATATTTTATAAAAATAAAAAATCTATAACTTTTGGTTTTTATGAGTTAAGTACCTACATTTTTCTTACAACTATTTCTAGTACGTATGTTAATCCAGGAATACGCCTTTATTGGATCTGACAGGGTTTTAGTTACATGCTGTATTGTGAGCCGCGTAACGAAACCATATCGTGATATATAAGAAACCGGCTAAGTGCGAGTCGGACTCGCGCACGAAGGATTCCGCATGTTTCACATTCGCCGGGCGTCCCGTGACGGTCAAATTTTTTATTGTATGTTGTTTTTTATTCTATCGAAACGAGCTATTCTCCCTAGAGTAAATATGTTCCTTGGTGGCTATAACTCGGAGGGCTGAAAGCACACACGCTACGTGATTTCAGCTACTCAGACATACGCAAAGTGCCGTTTACCTATTTTCATCAAATGTACTATTTTTCTTCAGCTGCCGGCTCTATTTGGCGACTTGGACGGCCCCACAGAGAAGCACAAGGCGGACATTGACGAAGCGTACGGCGTCGTGGAGGCTTACCTCGGCAACCACAAGTACATTGTTACCGACCACCTCACCATCGCCGACCTCAGCGTTGGAGCCACCACTATTTCTATGCAGCCCTTACACAAACTCGATGCTGCCAGGTAAGCATTATTTTATTTACTTTTTCAGAGTCTATAGTAACAAAACTATAATTTGAATTCAGAATTCAAGATTTTTATCAAATTTTGTAACAATAAACTCTATCTAACAGGAAAAAAGAAACAAATTCCATAACAACTTAAACATTTACGCTGGAATTGAGAAGTGTTAGTAAGTATTTTGAACGTAAACATTCCTGCTTTCTTGGCCCTCCCGCTCCACCCAGAGCGGGAGATGTCATTGTATGATTTCCCACCGCAAAAATAAAGGTGACCTATCTAGCTAAGCCCAAAACTGCATATCTGCCTAGCCTTTTCCCAACTATCTTGGGGTCGGCTCCAGCTGAATACCAGTATTTTACATGGAGCGACTGCCTATCTAACCTCCACAACCCAGTAACTGGGTAATACGATACCCCTTGGTAAGACTAGTTGTCAGATTTTCGGGCTTCTGATGACCCGTAACGACTGTCAAAGATCCACGATTGACAGCCGGGACCAACAGCTTAACTTGCTTTCTGAGACACGGAGGAGTCCTTATTAGTACATTATTTGGTATTGCTGGTAGCACATTTTGATGAAATATACAGGGCTGACAGAAATTGTCTGCTCCGATTTTCGCCAGGCAAATTGCAATACAAATAATATTCCAATGCAAAACAATTTAAAAATTTAGGTTTTGAGTTATTTATTATTATTAGGTAGATGTTTATATATAGGTAGTTTGTCTCTTTTAATATTTATAAATTTTTAGTTTTATTTTATTTTGTTTGTTTGGGAAAACTAACAATCATACTTTGTATAATATGAACATTTAATTTTTTCATTGTTTTATTGTGTAATGAACTAAATGGTATTTTTCTTCTAGATTCCCACGTACGGCTGCGTGGCTGGCCAGATTAGAAGCTCACCCATCTTTCCAGAAGTTCCTCATTCCCGGTGCCAAAATCCTCGGCGAAATTGTAAACGGGGCTTGGCAGAAGAATAAGAAGTAATTCAATAAATAACTAGAAATTAATTATGATGTTTTTGTTTTTATCCGACTGTGCGACGCAAGGGCGAGTAATGTGTTTATCAGCCTATGTATGTATGTTTGTTCCTTTGTGGTGCGCGTGGGCTGAATTTGATAATTCTTATATCATTCATTAGTGCTTCTATAGACATGACAGTAATCGAAATACAGTAAGGCGACTACAGACGCCATACCAAAGAGAATAAAACCACTATGGTCATTGCGCCATACTGTGAAAAAGAAAAAAAAATATGTTGACGAACAAAATCAAAAAACAAAATATGTTGTTGTTGTTGTTGTGTTGTTGTTGGATATGTTGAGTATTATCAAAAAAACACCGACACCCGAAATTCAAGTTATTTTTAAATTTTTAGTGTATTTCTTGTTTGGAAGTCGGTTGTTTTTTTTTTGTAAAAAAGTTTTTTATTTTTCACTATAAAATTGTTATACCCCAGAACTAAAAACCCCAATAAAATGTAACGTGGAATTTTATTTAAACACAGGTACTCGTAATTGGAGAAAACCAAAACGTCATCTATGTATTACGTATTTTTCGTTTTTGTTCAGTTTTTCAAAAAGCGCTGAAGCTATTTCGATAAAATTTATATGGGTGGTCCCCTCGGGAGTATATTCTTCGGATAAGAAAATAATTTAAAAAAACCGGTCAAGTGCGTGTCGGACTTCAAACATTTAGAATTCCGTATCATATGAAGGAAATCAATATTTTGGTATTTGTTAGTAAAATATACTAAATACTATCACCAAATTTCAAGTTCATAGGTCAATGTTGACGGCACGGTTGGCGCAGTGGTTGAGCGTTCGACTGCTGCGCTGCGTGTCGCGGGTTCGATCCCCGCACGGAACAAATATTTGTATGGCCTACAGATAGTTGTTCCGGGTCTGGGTGTCTTGTGTATGTGAGTTTAAATGTTTGTGAACGCACCCACGATACAGGAGTAATTCCTAGTGTGGGGCAACGTTTTTTTAAAAAAAAAATGTATGTATGGATTAGAACACTTTAAAAGAGACTTTGACCTCTGAGCTTGTCTCGGTGTTTCTTCTCAGGGTAGTCAGCTAGGAAACACCGGCTTCATCTAGCTTAAACTGACAAAAAACATTGACGAGTAAAAGTATTCGTTGCAAATTATTTACAAAATAAACATCATTTATCAATGGAATGTTAAAACATTCTTCGGAACAAAATTTTGTGACAGACGACGGACAGACAGACAGAAGGACTGACGGCCAGGCGCAGGCGGACAGACGGACACGTGAGTCCGGAACCCTAAAAAGAGTAGGTGCGTGAACCTACACACACATCCATACATACAACATGTGGTGAGATAGAACAACTATACTAAACCAAAAGACATCGTTTTCGCAAAGTCTACGAAGTAGCGTAGCAATTCAAAAGATTTGCGTAGACTTTCGTAGGCTTTGCGTAGCAAATCACAGCTACGAGCAACAGGCCGTAGCCGTAAAAAACTTTTTTACAAAAAAATAGAACCGACTTCCAAAAAAAACAAACAGTGCAAAATAACTTTAATTTCGGAAGTCGGTGTTTCTGGTTTTGTTTCTTCGTTTTTTGACACCGACTTCCGAAATTAAAGTTATTTTGCACTGTTTGTTTTTTTTGGAAGTCGGTTCTATTTTTTTGTATAAAAGTTTTTATTTTTCACTTTTTAGTTGTGTTTCTCCATTAAATTGTGTTAACAATGGATATCTAGGCGATAGCAGCAATCGCGGTTGATTTGCTGTCATTTTTTGAAGAGTTCCGTAGTCTGTCTCCGAAATACATTATCAGATCTTCATGAAATTTAAATGGGACCATTTCGAAACAAATTCCTTTCGAACAAAAAAAGAATTTTGGAAATCCGTCCATAAATGACGGAGTTATGCCCGAACATACATAAAAAAAAAAAAACAAAAAAAAAAAATACAAACATTCGAATTGATAACCTCCTCCTTTTGGAAGTCGGTTAAAAACGGTCCACAACTGACAGAGAAATCGGTGGACATAAATAAAAAAAAAATAAAAAATACGTATTGTCGAACATAGAAACTCCATTTTTGAACCCATTTTTTATAAAGGCTTCGAGGAGGCAATTCCAAAAATATTTAATTAATATCTAGAAAATAAAAATAAAAATAATTAAAAAAAACGACTGTAAAAAACAACTAAAAAGTTCCAAACAAGTCACTTTTCAAGCAGCCTGATACACTTTGGTAGCATGAAATCAATAATGGAACTAACATAACTTGGTTGGAACTTTTGTGTACTGTCGGGTTTTTTTTTAATATAAAATAAAAATTAAGAGTAGTACCTACCTTACCCAACTTACTTGTTTTCACTCTAGACTAGAGATTCGACAGATCCTGAATTTTTCGGTGGGGTTATCTATGGGACGTGTCGGGTCCAATCCAGAACATTAAAAGCAGAATATTTGTTACTTTGATAGTCGGATACAAATTACAAAGTAAAAGTCTACACAAAATGATAGAAATGGGAGACATGAGTGATCGAAGTGTAAATCAAAGCTGGAATGAGATAGCTGGGTGTATTAGGGATGCAGCGAAGGATATTTTGGGAGAGACAGAAGGAAGGAGCACAATAGAGAGGGATACATGGTGGTGGTCTACAGAAATACAGGAAGTGTTGAAGGAAAAAAAGAAGAAATTCAAGGAATGGCAGAGTGTAGAACTGGAAAGCGTTAGTTTGAAAGCTGAAAAAAAGAGCGAGTATGATGCGTTAAAGAAAACAGCTAAGAAAGCCGTGGCAATAATGAGAGCAAAGGCTCAGGACAAACCGTACAATACACTGGACAGTCCAGCTGGCCAAAAAAATCTGTACCGGCTTGCTGGAGCCAGGCAGAGGAAGGCGAAGGATGTTAGTCGGATAAGATGTGTAAGGGATGAAGCTGGAATGCTTCTATCAGAGGATGAAATGATTAAGGATAGATGGAAGGGCTATTTTGAAAGATTGATGAATGAGGAAAATATCTGGAGTGGTGTTGTAGAGAATAAACCAATGAATGAGGGGTTAGTGAGAATGGTCAATGTGGATGAAGTGAGAATAGCAGTGAATGGAATGAAGAATAGTAAGGCACTTGGTCCAGACGGAATACCAATTTAAGTGGGGAAGACATTACGGGTAGATGGATGGACGTGGTTAACTTTGTTCTTCAATAAGTTGTTGCTGGAAGAAGCCATACCTGTTGAATAGTGGCGATATAGACCGAGACGTAACGCACAGGATCAACTCAGGATGGATGAAATGGCGACAGGTCACTGGAACAACTTGCGACGGATGCCCCTTAAGTTAAAGGGGAAAATCTATAAGTCCGTGATTATACCTGTCGTACTATATGGGTCAGAATGTTGGGCTGTGAAAAAGACGGATGAAAAGAGACTGCATGTGGCGGAGATGAGAATGTTGAGATGGATGTGTGGAGTAACGAGAATGAATAAAGTGCGAAATGAGTACATTAGAGGTAGTTTAAAAGTGGAACCAATCACAGAAAAGTTGAAAGGGAACCGCTTATCTTGGTATGGTCATGTAAAGAGGAGGGATGAAACACATGTAACTAAAAGAGTTATGAATATAAATGTAGATGAATGGAGAGGGAGAGGGAGGCCAAAGAAAGGATGGATGGATTGTGTGAGGAGTGATATGAAAGAAAAGGCAGTTAGTGATAGCGTGACGGCTGACAGGACAGAATGGAAGAAAAAAACGTGTTGCGCCGACCCCAAGTAACATGGGATAAGGGCAGGAAGACGATGATGATACGTATATCCGTTCTGGGGACACCTAACAACTAAAAAGTGAAAAATAAAAAACTTTTTACAAAAAAAAACAACCGACTTCCAAAAAAGAAAATACTTACACTAAAAATTTAAAAAAAACCTTTAATTTCGGAAGTCGGTGTCAAAAAACGAAGAAAAAAAATACAAACACCTATGGCATTCTTGGTCCTACCATCAAATGAAGGTGACGAGATTTTATTTCGGGCACTGTTTGTTTTTTGCGTTACATACCTACGTTACATACAAATATGTTAAGATTGTTGCTTAAACTTAATTAAGTATATAGATTCAAGTTCTTCAAACTTAACATAGAGAGATGTGCTGCTGGGGAGTTTGTTTACCACTTCTTCTTCAAAGCTAAAACACTAGGAAGTGGTGACGGGCGGGCGTTTTTGGGGGACTGTCTTTATGTAGAACAAGTTTGACGTTCAAAAAGTGCTGGCTCTCAGCCTAGTTTGAATAAATGACTTTTGATTTTGACTAATTTAGAAGTTACGGCCAATGAATGAATAAGTATTTAAGTGTACCTAAGTGGCACCGGTGACCGAAGCGTGCGCAAATTTTGACGACATGGTTAGCGTAGTGGTTGAGCGTTCGGCTGCTGCGCTGCGTGTCGTGGGTTCGATCCCCGCACGGAATAAATATTTGTATGACCTAGAGATAGTTGTTCCGGGTCTGGGTGTCTTGTGTATGTGAATTAACATGTTTGTGAACGTACCCACGATACAGGAGTAATTCCTAGTGTGCCAGTGGCCCAGTACACCGTATCATACCATGACCGTGCTTGGAACGTAAATACTACGCCCACTAAAACGTATCAACAGCGTATCGTGCTATTTCATAACGCCTTTAGTGACCGTAGCATCCGAGTATCATGCACGTGTCATAACCGTACGGTCCCGTTCTCTCGGTTGTGGTAGTTCTTATGCCAATATGTGAGGGATTCTCCAAAATGGTGGGAATTCTAGTTCGATTGCGTAATCTGTGGAGAGAGCGTTGATACGGAAAAAATGCGATCTTGGCAATCTTGAAACTTGGCATTTGCATTCATTACAAAATAAATAACTAACGAGTAAGTCACTCGATGGTGCTATCTGTTTTAGTTGAGGAGATCCTGTAGCCACCGAGGAGGAAGAGCTGGAACTCCATCATCAGACCAGCTCCCTAGTATCATAATAATTGCATTGTGCCCTAAATTAGGTATGTATGGCAAGTTTCAGCTTAAGGGTCTACTACCGGCCAAGTGGCGCCCTCATTGAATAAAAAATCGTAGCATAGCCTAGAAAATAAATATTAAAAAATCAAACGTCATGTTTGTTACAAATAGGATAAAGTATTTTTACGTTGTTAAAACAGGTCTCAGAATGTTTTATATCCAAAGTAGTAGGCAAAAGTGTCAGAAACGGCCGTTTTTCGTACCGCACAAAAGTACCAAAAGACATGTTTTAAATAAAAGAGTCAATAACTAGAATAAAGTATTTTAAGATACATAATATTTTGGTAATTATGTTACCTTTTAAAATTAAGCCTAGGATAGAATTAGTGTAAAATAAAATTAAAATAAAAAACAATTCTGTAATGTTTGTGGTTGTGTGTGATGGCGTGAGTGTGTGTGGTATAAGTGCTAATCAAGGAACCAGTGTCGAGAATCCCGACAAGCAAAGCTTTAAGGAAGAACCTAAGTATCTTATTTTTGTCTGTTATTCAAACCTGTGTCTATAACTCAATCACTGGAATGGCCAATTCTGCTATTTATACAGGGTGTAACGGAAAGGTGTGGTCATATTTTAAGAACCGGCTCTGCCCATCGATATTATCAACTTTCTCTAAGAAAAAATAGAAAATTCCAAAAAAAAAAAATGAACTTTTCATACACAGTTATCATCAGCTGATCAATATTTATGTGGGGGGTAAAAAAAAATTTGAGAATTTCCTCAGATTTTCTTGAAGAAAGTTGTTCATATCGATGCACAGCTGCAGTACACTGTATATGTTAACACCGACTTCCGAAATTAAAGTTCTTTTTTAATTTTTTGTGTATTTTTTTTTTTTGGAGTCGGTTGTTTTTTTTGCAAAAAAGGTTTTTATTTTTCACTTTTTAGTTGTAAAACTCTAGAACTAAAAACCCCAATAACATGGAACGTGGAATTTAAACATTTGGAGAACACCAAAACGTCATCGAGGTACACGTCGTATTTTTGTTTTCGTTCAGTTTCTCAAAAAGGGCTGAAGCAATTTCTATAAAATTTATATGGGACCACCTCGGGAGTAAATTCTTTCGGATAAAAAAAGAAAATCGGTCCACAACTGACGGAAAAATCAGCGGACATACATAAAAAAAAAACATACAGTCGAACATAGAACCTCCTCCTTTTTCGAAAGTCGAAATAATATATCCGGTGTTTGTATTCTTCTTCTTCATTATTTGACACCGACTTCCGAAATTAAAGTTATTTTTTCATTTTTAGTGTATTTTTTTTTTGTTTAGTGTTGTGTAGTGTTTAATTGTTATACCCCAGAACTAAAAACTCTAATAACATGGAACGTAGAATTTAAACATTAGGAGAACACCAAAATGTCATCGAGGTATACGTATTTTTCGTTTTTGTTCAGTTTCTCAAAAAGCGCTGAAGCAATTTCGATAAAATTTATATAGAACCACCTCGGAAGTATATTCTTTCGGATAAAAAAAAGAATTTTGAAAATCAGTCCACAACTGACGGAGAAACAGGTGGTCATATATACATATAAAAAAAAACATACATACAGTCGAACATAGAACCTCCTCCTTTTTCGAAAGTCGGTTAATAAATGAGCCATGTGTCTTGTTTGCGGATGACATATGTATACTTACGTCATGCGAAAATAATACCAATTTAAATGATAAATTAAATTCTATATTAGATTCTACAATAAATTGGATGTCTGAACACAATCTAGAAATCAACTTCAATAAAACTAAAATAATTTCATTCCACCCTTGCCAAAAAATACCAATAAATATAAACTTTAGCTTTAAAAATAATAAATTAGAAGTAGTTGATAAATTCACCCTTCTAGGCCTAAACATTGATACATACATAAATTGGAAGTCACACATTCAGAAAGTAAGAGCTAAAATATCTAAATTTTCATACGATCTCTGCGAGATCAAAAAAACTGCAGACCTTAAAACTGCACTAGTAACGTACTACGCGTACGCCTACGCATGGCTGAAATACGGTGTTATCTTATGGGGCAACAGCACAGACACGCCCATGCTATTTACCCTACAAAAAAAACTGATTAGAATCTTAGTAAATATTGAAGCCACCGATAGCTGTAAACCTCATTTTCAAGAACTAAAGATTTTATCCCTACCCTGTCTCTATATATTTGAAGTTTGTAAGTTTGTGCGTAAGTACCCAGAATTCTTTACAAAAACAGAGGACATACAAACGAACATTATTTTAAGATATAAAAATAGACTATCAACATCAACAACACGCAACAACATCGCGGCTAATAATGCACTCCAATAGTATGAGTACCTTTGTCAAGTCCATAAAAATTTGCATTAAGTTACCCGAAATACTAAAGAATTTAAATAAATACAACATTTTTATAAATAAATTTTCAAATAAATAGATAAATAAATAGCTTTTCCTTGTAAGCAAATGCTACTATAGTATAAGCGAATACTTAAATGATAAATTATAAGTAACTTCTTATCTATCTATTTCTATGTACAAATACTCACAAAAAGATACGCCTACCTACTCATAATACGAAAAATTTATATATATTTAAGTATATTTTAATAAATATGGAGCGTCCAATAAATAACCTTATTGATAATAAATAAAAATAACAATAAGTTAATAATAATTAATTGATATGTATATACGAACGAATAATCAAAGTGAATAAAACTATAATATAATAGTGGTTTTTCACAATGTTAGGTACTAACTTATTAGTAGGTACATAATTAAAAAAATACAGTACAGTTATATTGTTTTTTATTAATTTATTTTTTGTTAAATTCAATTCTGTATTAATAAAACCTTCCTCCTCCCTCCTACTTGATCTATGCTGTTCCCGACAGGGTCCATAATTGTGAATTTGTAATTTCCCTACCAACTATAAACATTATGGTACGCAATAAAGAATTGAGAATTGTTTGTATTTAATTTCTTCGTTTTTTGACACCGACTTCCGAAATTAAAGTAATTGTTTAAGTTTTAGTGTAAGTAGGTATTTTCTTTTTTGGAAGTCGGTTGTTTTTTTTTAAAAAAGGTTCTTAATGGAACGAAGTTCCTTATCGCGCGTTGTGAAAGGGGGCTAGACGGAAAAAATTCTTACGAAAAGTTGTCACGACACTTTTTGCTATAGTAAAAAAAATTAAATTTTATTACAATTACTTTTGTTATAGTTGTTGTTATTGCTGAAGCTGAATCTGAATCGGAATCGGAATCGGAATCGGAATCGGAATCGGAATCGGAATCGGAATCGGAATCGGAATCGGAATCGGAATCGGAATTGGAATCGGAATCGGAATCGGAATCGGAATCGGATTCGGAATCGGAATCGGAATCGGAATCGGAATCGGAATCGGAATCGGAATCGGAATCGGAATCCGAATCCGAATCCGAATCTGAATCTGAATCTAAATCGCAAAATCGCAAAATCGCAAAATCGCAAAATCGCAAAATCGCAAACTTGCAAAATCGCAAAATCTTCAAACACTTAAAATTTCAAACACTTCAAAAACTTCAAAAGCTCAAATCAAAATCAATCAAAAAAACAAAAACACAGATTATACACAGACACACACACACATTATACACAGATTATACAGATGACAATACAGATAGATTACGATACAAGACGGATACAATACGGATGCAATACAATACGGATGCAATACAATACGGATGCAATACAATACGCATGCAATACAATACGGATGCAATACAATACGGATGCAATACAATACGGATGCAATACAATACGGATGCAATACAATACGGATGCAATACAATACGGATGCAATACAATACAGATGCAATACAATACGGATGCAATACAATACGGATGCAATACAATACGGATGCAATACAATACGGATACAATACAATACGGATACAATAAAATACTGGTACAGTACAACACGGATACAATACAACACAGATACAATACAACACGGATACAATACAATACGGATACAATAGAATACGGACACAATACAATACGTATACAACACAATACGGATACAACAATTTGGATACAATACCATATTTTTGCGGTAGAGTATTTTTGTGTCCTTACTTTGGCTGGCTTTGGCTATTGTTCGTCGGTTCGTTGAGCTCATAAGTTCTGAGTTGAGCTTCGCGATGACTGACAAATGCTTGCACTGTCTGGACAGGTCCACTCGAATTTGTGTGTTGCTTTCTTCAAAAAGCTTATCCCAGACATAAACGTACATGGTTCTCATATGATTTAACCAGTACACGATGAATGGATTTGAACACTTTAAAAGAGACTGACCTCTGAGTTCGTTTCGGTGTTTCTTCTCAGGGTAGTCAGCTAGGAAACACCGGCCTCATCTAGCTTAAACTGACAAAAACATTGACGTGTAAAAGTGTTCCTTGTAACCTATTTACTGAATAAACATCATTTATCATTCATCATTTAATACAGAGCGTAAATAACAGTCCCAGGAGGCTCGGGTGTGGCCCCGCATGCTGAAAATGTTCAACGCTAAGGCCGTCGTGTCCGGGCGACTTCCCTCGAGTCATACCCTTTATTATTAGAGCTACTTGTTTTTCTGTGACACGCTCAGGCACCGCTGACACGAGGACCTCCGCATCCGTGGTCTGCTCACCTTTTAACGGAGACTCCACTTGAAAGTAACATCTAAACATATTAGCAATGTCTTTTGATATCTCGAAGGCCTTCGACCGGGTCTGGCACGACAGCTTAATTGGCAAGCTTCCTTCCTTCGGTCTGCCCGCTGGATTGTGTGATTGGATAGCAGATTTCCTGAGGGATCGGTCTATCCGAGTAGTCATAGATGGCTGCTCGTCCGGACTGCTGGCTATTAATGCCGCTGTTCCTCAGGGGTCGGTGCTCTCGGCAACATTGTTTTTGCTGCATATTAACGATCTGCTAAAACCCGGTACCTTTGGGTATGCAGACGACAGCACTGTTGCCGAGAGATACGTGCCAGACGCACGAGTTAGTGGGTCTCAGGTCCGGTCTCTCCGAGAGGCTATGGTTGGGCGCTTGAACTTGTCCTTGCAGGCTGTCTCAGAATGGGGCGA